>OZ016469.1:7161609-8395001 GCA_963966625.1 Caenorhabditis zanzibari | reverse complement strand
AAACGAAAAAACACACGCTGCGAGTGTCAAAAAGAAAAAAAACACACGCTGCGTGTGTCAAAACGAAAAAACACACGCTGCGTGTGTCAAAACGAAAAAACACACGCTGCGTGTGTCAAAAAGAAAAAACACACGCTGCGTGTGTCAAAACGAAAAAACACACGCTGCGTGTGTCAAAAAGAAAAAAACACACGCTGCGTGTGTCAAAACGAAAAAAACACACGCTGCGTGTGTCAAAAAGAAAAAACACACGCTGCGTGTGTCAAAAAGAAAAAACACACGCAGCGTGTGTCAAAAAGAAAAAAACACACGCGGCGTGTGTCAAAAAGAAAAAAACACACGCTGCGTGTGTCAAAACGAAAAAAACACACGCTGCGTGTGTCAAATAGAAAAAACACACGCAGCGTGTGTCAAAAAGAAAAAAACACACGCTGCGTGTGTCAAAAAGAAAAAACACACGAAACACACGCTGCGTGTGTCAAAACGAAAAAAACACACGCTGCGTGTGTCAAAAAAGAAAAAAACACACGCTGCTGCGTGTGTCAAAAAGAAAAAAACACACGCGGCGTGTGTCAAAAAGAAAAAACACACGCTGCGTGTGTGTGTCAAAAAGAAAAAACACACGCGGCGTGTGTCAGAAAGAAAAAAACACACGCTGCGTGTGTCAAAAAGAAAAAAACACACGCTGCGTGTGTCAAAACGAAAAAAACACACGCTGCGTGTGTCAAAACGAAAAAACACACGCTGCGTGTGTCAAAAAGAAAAAAACACACGCTGCGTGTGTCAAAAAGAAAAAACACACGCAGCGTGTGTCAAAACGAAAAAAACACACGCTGCGTGTGTCAAAAACGAAAAAAAACACACAAACACACGCTGCGTGTGTCAAAACGAAAAAACACACGCTGCGTGTGTCAAAAAGAAAAAACACACGCAGCGTGTGTCAAAACGAAAAAACACACGCGGCGTGTGTCAAAAAGAAAAAAAACACACGCTGCGTGTGTCAAAAAGAAAAAACACACGCAGCGGTGTGTCAAAAAGAAAAAAACACACGCGGCGTGTGTCAAAAAGAAAAAACACACGCTGCGTGTGTCAAAACGAAAAAACACACGCTGCGTGTGTCAAAAAGAAAAAAAAAAACACACGCTGCGTGTGTCAAAAAAACACACGCTGCGTGTGTCAAAAAGAAAAAAAACACACGCGGCGTGTGTCAAAACGAAAAAAACACACGCTGCGTGTGTTTTTTTCTTTTTTGACACACGCAGCGTGTGTTTTTTTCGTTTTGACACACGCAGCGTGTGTTTTTTCTTTTTGACACACGCAGCGTGTGTTTTTTTCGTTTTGACACACGCAGCGTGTGTTTTTTCTTTTTGACAAACGCCGCGTGTGTTTTTTTCTTTTTGACACACGCAGCGTGTGTTTTTTTTCTTTCTGACACACGCCGCGTGTGTTTTTTCTTTTTGACACACGCAGCGTGTGTTTTTTTCGTTTTGACACACGCAGCGTGTGTTTTTTCTTTTTTGACACACGCAGCGTGTGTTTTTTCGTTTTGACACACGCAGCGTGGTGTTTTTTTTCGTTTTTGACACACGCAGCGTGTGTTTTTTTCTTTTTGACACACGCAGCGTGTGTTTTTTCGTTTTGACACACGCAGCGTGTGTTTTTTTTCGTTTTGACACACGCCGCGTGTGTTTTTTTCTTTTTGACACACGCAGCGTGTGTTTTTTTTGACACACGCAGCGTGTGTTTTTTTTTTTCTTTTTGACACACGCAGCGTGTGTTTTTTCGTTTTGACACACGCAGCGTGTGTTTTTTCTTTTTGACACACGCCAGCGCGTGTGTTTTTTCTTTTTGACACACGCTGCGTGTGTTTTTTTCTTTTTGACACACGCAGCGTGTGTTTTTTTTCTTTTTGACACACGCCGCGTGTGTTTTTTTCGTTTTGACACACGCTGCGTGTGTTTTTTCTTTTTGACAACACGCAGCGTGTGTTTTTTCGTTTTGACACACGCAGCGTGTGGTTTGTGTGTTTTTTTTCGTTTTGACACAACGCAGCGTGTGTTTTTTTTCGTTTTGACACACGCTGCGTGTGTTTTTTTCTTTTTGACACACGCAGCGTGTGTTTTTTTCTTTTTGACACACGCAGCGTGTGTTTTTTCGTTTTGACACACGCAGCGTGTGTTTTTTCGTTTTGACACACGCAGCGTGTGTTTTTTTCTTTTTGACACACGCAGCGTGTGTTTTTTTTCTTTCTGACACACGCCGCGTGTGTTTTTTTCTTTTTGACACACACACGCAGCGTGTGTTTTTTTCTTTTTGACACACCGCCCGCGTGTGTTTTTTTCTTTTTGACACACGCAGCGTGTGTTTTTTTCTTTTTGACACACGCAGCGTGTGTTTTTTCGTTTTGGACACACGCAGCGTGTGTTTGTGTGTTTTTTCTTTTTGACACACGCAGCGTGTGTTTTTTTCTTTTTGACACACGCTGCGTGTGTTTTTTCTATTTGACACACGCAGCGTGTGTTTTTTCGTTTTTGACACACGCAGCGTGTGTTTTTTCTTTTTGACACACGCCGCGTGTGTTTTTTTCTTTTTGACACACGCTGCGTGTGTTTTTTCTTTTTGACACACGCAGCGTGTGTTTTTTTCTTTTTGACACACGCAGCGTGTGTTTTTTCGTTTTGACACACGCAGCGTGTGTTTTTTTTCTTTTTGACACACGCAGCGTGTGTTTTTTTCGTTTTGACACACGCAGCGTGTGTTTTTTTCTTTTTGACACACGCAGCGTGTGTTTTTTTCGTTTTGACACACGCCAGCGTGTGTTTTTTTCGTTTTGACACACGCAGCGTGTGTTTTTTTCTTTTTGACACTCGCAGCGTGTGTTTTTTCGTTTTGACACACGCAGCGTGTGTTTTTTCATTTTGACACACGCAGCGTGTGTTTTTTTCGTTTTGACACACGCAGCGTGTGTTTTTTTCTTTTTGACACACGCAAGCGTGTGTTTTTTCGTTTTTGACACACGCAGCGTGTGTTTTTTCTTTTTTGACACACGCAGCGTGTGTTTTTTTCTTTTTGACACACGCAGCGTGTGTTTTTTCTTTTTGACACACGCAGCGTGTGTTTGTGTGTTTTTGACACACGCAGCGTGTGTTTTTTTCGTTTTGACACACGCAGCGTGAGTTTTTTTTCTTTTTGACACACGCCGCGTGTGTTTTTTTTCTTTTTGACACAACGCCGCGTGTGTTTTTTCTTTTTGACACACGCAGCGTGTGTTTTTTTCGTTTTTGACACACGCAGCGTGTGTTTTTTTCTTTTTGACACACGCAGCGTGTGTTTTTTTCGTTTTGACACACGCAGCGTGTGTTTTTTTTCGTTTTGACACACGCCGCGTGTGTTTTTTTCTTTTTGACACACGCAGCGTGTGTTTTTTTTGACACACGCAGACGTGTGTTTTTTTTTTCTTTTTGACACACACAGCGTGTGTTTTTTCGTTTTGACACACGCCGCGTGTGTTTTTTCTTTTTGACACACGCAGCGTGTGTTTGTGTGTTTTTGACACACGCCCGCGTGTGTTTTTTTCTTTTTGACACACGCAGCGTGTGTTTTTTTCGTTTTGACACACGCAGCGTGTGTTTTTTGAGTTTTGACACACACAGCGTGTGTTTTTTCGTTTTGACACACGCCGCGTGTGTTTTTTTCTTTTTGACACACGCAGCGTGTGTTTTTTCTTTTTGACACACGCCGCGTGTGTTTTTTCTTTTTGACACACGCAGCGTGTGTTTTTTTTTCTTTCTGACACACGCCGCGTGTGTTTTTTTCTTTTTGACACACGCAGCGGTGTGTTTTTTTCTTTTTGACACACGCAGCGTGTGTTTTTTTCGTTTTGACACACGCAGCGTGTGTTTTGTGTGTTTTTTCTTTTTGACACACCGCAGCGTGTGTTTTTTTCTTTTTGACACACGCCGCGTGTGTTTTTTTCTTTTTGAACTCAAAAAACACACGCTGCGTGTGTCAAAACGAAAAAACACACGCTGTGTGTGTCAAAAAGAAAAAAAAAACACACGCTGCGTGTGTCAAAAAGAAAAAAACACACGCGGCGTGTGTCAGAAAGAAAAAAACACACGCTGCGTGTGTCAAAAAGAAAAAACACACGCGGCGTGTGTCAAAAAGAAAAAACACACGCTGCGTGTGTCAAAAAGAAAAAACACACGCGGCGTGTGTCAAAACGAAAAAACACACGCTGTGTGTGTCAAAACTCAAAAAACACACGCGGCGTGTGTCAAAACGAAAAAACACACGCTGTGTGTGTCAAAAAGAAAAAAAAACACACGCTGCGTGTGTCAAAAAGAAAAAACACACGCGGCGTGTGTCAAAACGAAAAAAACACACGCTGCGTGTGTCAAAACGAAAAAACACACGCTGCGTGTGTCAAAAAGAAAAATCACACGCTGCGTGTGTCAAAACGAAAAAAACACACGCTGCGTGTGTCAAAAAGAAAAAACACACGCGGCGTGTGTCAAAAAGAAAAAAACACACGCGGCGTGTGTCAAAAAGAAAAAACACACGCTGCGTGTGTCAAAACGAAAAAACACACGCTGCGTGTGTCAAAACGAAAAAACACACGCTGCGTGTGTCAAAAACACACAAACACACGCTGCGTGTGTAAAAAAGAAAAAACACACGCTGCGTGTGTCAAAAAGAAAAAACACACGCTGCGTGTGTCAAAAAGAAAAAACACACGCTGCGTGTGTCAAAACGAAAAAACACACGCTGCGTGTGTCAAAAAGAAAAAAAAAACACACGCTGCGTGTGTCAAAACGAAAAAACACACGCTGCGTGTGTCAAAAAGAAAAAACACACGCTGCGTGTGTCAAAAAGAAAAAACACACGCAGCGTGTGTCAAAAAGAAAAAACACACGCGGCGTGTGTCAAAAAGAAAAAACACACGCTGCGTGTGTCAAAACGAAAAAAACACACGCTGCGTGTGTCAAATAGAAAAAACACACGCAGCGTGTGTCAAAAAGAAAAAAACACACGCTGCGTGTGTCAAAAAGAAAAAACACACAAACACACGCTGCGTGTGTCAAAACGAAAAAACACACGCTGCGTGTGTCAAAAAGAAAAAACACACGCTGCGTGTGTCAAAAAGAAAAAACACACGCGGCGTGTGTCAAAAAGAAAAAACACACGCTGCGTGTGTGTGTCAAAAAGAAAAAACACACGCGGCGTGTGTCAGAAAGAAAAAAAACACACGCTGCGTGTGTCAAAAAGAAAAAAACACACGCTGCGTGTGTTTTTTTCTTTCTGACACACGCCGCGTGTGTTTTTTCTTTTTGACACACACACGCAGCGTGTGTTTTTTCTTTTTGACACACGCCGCGTGTGTTTTTTCTTTTTGACACACGCAGCGTGTGTTTTTTCTTTTTGACACACGCAGCGTGTGTTTTTTCGTTTTGACACACGCAGCGTGTGTTTGTGTGTTTTTTCTTTTTGACACACGCAGCGTGTGTTTTTTTCTTTTTGACACACGCTGCGTGTGTTTTTTCTATTTGACACACGCAGCGTGTGTTTTTTCGTTTTGACACACGCAGCGTGTGTTTTTTCTTTTTGACACACGCCGCGTGTGTTTTTTCTTTTTGACACACGCTGCGTGTGTTTTTTCTTTTTGACACACGCAGCGTGTGTTTTTTCTTTTTGACACACGCAGCGTGTGTTTTTTCGTTTTGACACACGCAGCGTGTGTTTTTTTCTTTTTGACACACGCAGCGTGTGTTTTTTCGTTTTGACACACGCAGCGTGTGTTTTTTCTTTTTGACACACGCAGCGTGTGTTTTTTCGTTTTGACACACGCAGCGTGTGTTTTTTCGTTTTGACACACGCAGCGTGTGTTTTTTTCTTTTTGACACTCGCAGCGTGTGTTTTTTCGTTTTGACACACGCAGCGTGTGTTTTTTCATTTTGACACACGCAGCGTGTGTTTTTTCGTTTTGACACACGCAGCGTGTGTTTTTTTCTTTTTGACACACGCAGCGTGTGTTTTTTCGTTTTGACACACGCAGCGTGTGTTTTTTCTTTTTGACACACGCAGCGTGTGTTTTTTCTTTTTGACACACGCAGCGTGTGTTTTTTCTTTTTGACACACGCAGCGTGTGTTTGTGTGTTTTTGACACACGCAGCGTGTGTTTTTTCGTTTTGACACACGCAGCGTGAGTTTTTTCTTTTTGACACACGCCGCGTGTGTTTTTTTCTTTTTGACACACGCCGCGTGTGTTTTTTCTTTTTGACACACGCAGCGTGTGTTTTTTTCGTTTTGACACACGCAGCGTGTGTTTTTTCTTTTTGACACACGCAGCGTGTGTTTTTTCGTTTTGACACACGCAGCGTGTGTTTTTTTCGTTTTGACACACGCCGCGTGTGTTTTTTTCTTTTTGACACACGCAGCGTGTGTTTTTTTGACACACGCAGCGTGTGTTTTTTTTTTCTTTTTGACACACACAGCGTGTGTTTTTTCGTTTTGACACACGCCGCGTGTGTTTTTTCTTTTTGACACACGCAGCGTGTGTTTGTGTGTTTTTGACACACGCCGCGTGTGTTTTTTTCTTTTTGACACACGCAGCGTGTGTTTTTTTCGTTTTGACACACGCAGCGTGTGTTTTTTGAGTTTTGACACACACAGCGTGTGTTTTTTTCGTTTTGACACACGCCGCGTGTGTTTTTTCTTTTTGACACACGCAGCGTGTGTTTTTTCTTTTTGACACACGCCGCGTGTGTTTTTTCTTTTTGACACACGCAGCGTGTGTTTTTTTTCTTTCTGACACACGCCGCGTGTGTTTTTTCTTTTTGACACACGCAGCGTGTGTTTTTTCTTTTTGACACACGCAGCGTGTGTTTTTTCGTTTTGACACACGCAGCGTGTGTTTGTGTGTTTTTTCTTTTTGACACACGCAGCGTGTGTTTTTTTCTTTTTGACACACGCCGCGTGTGTTTTTTCTTTTTGAACTCAAAAAACACACGCTGCGTGTGTCAAAACGAAAAAACACACGCTGTGTGTGTCAAAAAGAAAAAAAAACACACGCTGCGTGTGTCAAAAAGAAAAAACACACGCGGCGTGTGTCAGAAAGAAAAAACACACGCTGCGTGTGTCAAAAAGAAAAAACACACGCGGCGTGTGTCAAAAAGAAAAAACACACGCTGCGTGTGTCAAAAAGAAAAAACACACGCGGCGTGTGTCAAAACGAAAAAACACACGCTGTGTGTGTCAAAACTCAAAAAACACACGCGGCGTGTGTCAAAACGAAAAAACACACGCTGTGTGTGTCAAAAAGAAAAAAAAACACACGCTGCGTGTGTCAAAAAGAAAAAACACACAAACACACGCTGCGTGTGTCAAAAAGAAAAAACACACGCGGCGTGTGTCAAAACGAAAAAACACACGCTGTGTGTGTCAAAACTCAAAAAACACACGCGGCGTGTGTCAAAACGAAAAAACACACGCTGTGTGTGTCAAAAAGAAAAAAAAAACACACGCTGCGTGTGTCAAAAAGAAAAAACACACAAACACACGCTGCGTGTGTCAAAACGAAAAAACACACGCTGCGTGTGTCAAAAAGAAAAAACACACGCTGCGTGTGTCAAAAAGAAAAAACACACGCGGCGTGTGTCAAAAAGAAAAAACACACGCTGCGTGTGTCAAAACGAAAAAACACACGCTGCGTGTGTCAAAAAGAAAAAACACACGCGGCGTGTGTCAAAAAGAAAAAAACACACGCTGCGTGTGTCAAAAAGAAAAAACACACAAACACACGCTGCGTGTGTCAAAACGAAAAAACACACGCTGCGTGTGTCAAAAAAAAAAACACACGCTGCGTGTGTCAAAAAGAAAAAACACACGCGGCGTGTGTCAGAAAGAAAAAAAACACACGCTGCGTGTGTCAAAAAGAAAAAACACACGCGGCGTGTGTCAAAAAGAAAAAACACACGCTGCGTGTGTCAAAAAGAAAAAACACACGCGGCGTGTGTCAAAACGAAAAAACACACGCTGTGTGTGTCAAAACTCAAAAAACACACGCTGCGTGTGTCAAAACGAAAAAAACACACGCTGCGTGTGTCAAAAAGAAAAAAACACACGCGGCGTGTGTCAAAAAGAAAAAAAAACACACGCGGCGTGTGTCAAAAAGAAAAAACACACGCTGCGTGTGTCAAAAAGAAAAAACACACGCTGCGTGTGTCAAAAAGAAAAAACACACGCTGCGTTTGTCAAAAACACACAAACACACGCTGCGTGTGTCAAAAAGAAAAAACACACGCGGCGTGTGTCAAAAAGAAAAAACACACGCTGCGTGTGTCAAAAAGAAAAAACACACGCGGCGTGTGTCAAAACGAAAAAACACACGCTGTGTGTGTCAAAACTCAAAAAACACACGCTGCGTGTGTCAAAACGAAAAAACACACGCTGCGTGTGTCAAAACGAAAAAACACACGCTGCGTGTGTCAAATAGAAAAAACACACGCAGCGTGTGTCAAAAAGAAAAAAACACACGCTGCGTGTGTCAAAAAGAAAAAACACACAAACACACGCTGCGTGTGTCAAAACGAAAAAACACACGCTGCGTGTGTCAAAAAGAAAAAACACACGCTGCGTGTATCAAAACGAAAAAACACACGCTGCGTGTGTCAAAAAGAAAAAACACACGCGGCGTGTGTCAAAAAGAAAAAAACACACGCTGCGTGTGTCAAAAAGAAAAAACACACAAACACACGCTGCGTGTGTCAAAACGAAAAAACACACGCGGCGTGTGTCAAAACGAAAAAACACACGCTGTGTGTGTCAAAAAGAAAAAAAAAGCACACGCTGCGTGTGTCAAAAAAACACACGCTGCGTGTGTCAAAACGAAAAAACACACGCTGCGTGTGTCAAAAAGAAAAAACACACGCTGCGTGTGTCAAAAAGAAAAAACACACGCGGCGTGTGTCAGAAAGAAAAAAAACACACGCTGAGTGTGTCAAAAAGAAAAAACACACGCGGCGTGTGTCAAAAAGAAAAAACACACGCTGCGTGTGTCAAAAAGAAAAAACACACGCGGCGTGTGTCAAAACGAAAAAACACACGCTGTGTGTGTCAAAACTCAAAAAACACACGCTGCGTGTGTCAAAACGAAAAAAACACACGCTGCGTGTGTCAAAAAGAAAAAAACACACGCGGCGTGTGTCAAAAAGAAAAAAAACACACGCGGCGTGTGTCAAAAAGAAAAAAACACACGCTGCGTGTGTCAAAAAGAAAAAACACACGCTGCGTGTGTCAAAAAGAAAAAACACACGCTGCGTTTGTCAAAAACACACAAACACACGCTGCGTGTGTCAAAAAGAAAAAACACACGCGGCGTGTGTCAAAACGAAAAAACACACGCTGTGTGTGTCAAAAAGAAAAAAAAAGCACACGCTGCGTGTGTCAAAAAAACACACGCTGCGTGTGTCAAAAAGAAAAAAACACACGCGGCGTGTGTCAAAACGAAAAAAAACACACGCTGCGTGTGTCAAAACGAAAAAACACACGCTGCGTGTGTCAAAAAGAAAAAACACACGCTGCGTGTGTCAAAACGAAAAAAACACACGCTGCGTGTGTCAAAAAGAAAAGACACACGCGGCGTGTGTCGAAAAGAAAAAAACACACGCGGCGTGTGTCAAAAAGAAAAAACACACGCTGCGTTTGTCAAAAACACACAAACACACGCTGCGTGTGTCAAAAAGAAAAAACACACGCGGCGTGTGTCAGAAAGAAAAAAAACACACGCTGCGTGTGTCAAAAAGAAAAAACACACGCGGCGTGTGTCAAAAAGAAAAAACACACGCTGCGTGTGTCAAAAAGAAAAAACACACGCGGCGTGTGTCAAAACGAAAAAACACACGCTGTGTGTGTCAAAACTCAAAAAACACACGCTGCGTGTGTCAAAACGAAAAAAACACACGCTGCGTGTGTCAAAAAGAAAAAAACACACGCGGCGTGTGTCAAAAAGAAAAAAAACACACGCGGCGTGTGTCAAAAAGAAAAAAACACACGCTGCGTGTGTCAAAAAGAAAAAACACACGCTGCGTGTGTCAAAAAGAAAAAACACACGCTGCGTTTGTCAAAAACACACAAACACACGCTGCGTGTGTCAAAAAGAAAAAACACACGCGGCGTGTGTCAAAAAGAAAAAACACACGCTGCGTGTGTCAAAAAGAAAAAACACACGCGGCGTGTGTCAAAACGAAAAAAACACACGCTGTGTGTGTCAAAACTCAAAAAACACACGCTGCGTGTGTCAAAACGAAAAAAACACACGCTGCGTGTGTCAAAAAGAAAAAAACACACGCGGCGTGTGTCAAAAAGAAAAAAAACACACGCGGCGTGTGTCAAAAAGAAAAAAACACACGCTGCGTGTGTCAAAAAGAAAAAACACACGCTGCGTGTGTCAAAAAGAAAAAACACACGCTGCGTTTGTCAAAAACACACAAACACACGCTGCGTGTGTCAAAAAGAAAAAACACACGCTGCGTGTGTCAAAAAGAAAAAACACACGCTGCGTGTGTCAAAAAGAAAAAAACACACGCTGCGTGTGTCAAAACGAAAAAACACACGCTGCGTGTGTCAAAAAGAAAAAACACACGCTGCGTGTGTCAAAACGAAAAAACACACGCTGCGAGTGTCAAAAAGAAAAAAACACACGCTGCGTGTGTCAAAACGAAAAAAACACACGCTGCGTGTGTCAAAACGAAAAAACACACGCTGCGTGTGTCAAAACGAAAAAACACACGCTGCGTGTGTCAAAAACACACAAACACACGCTGCGTGTGTCAAAAAGAAAAAACACACGCGGCGTGTGTCAAAACGAAAAAAACACACGCTGCGTGTGTCAAAACGAAAAAAACACACGCTGCGTGTGTCAATACGAAAAAAACACACGCTGCGTGTGTCAAAAAGAAAAAACACACGCAGCGTGTGTCAAAACGAAAAAACACACGCTGCGTGTGTCAAAAAGAAAAAAACACGCGCTGCGTGTGTCAAAAAGAAAAAACACACGCAGCGTGTGTCAAAACGAAAAAACACACGCTGCGTGTGTCAAAACGAAAAAAACACACAAACACACGCTGCGTGTGTCAAAACGAAAAAACACACGCTGCGTGTGTCAAAAAGAAAAAACACACGCAGCGTGTGTCAAAACGAAAAAACACACGCGGCGTGTGTCAAAAAGAAAAAACACACGCTGCGTGTGTCAAAAAGAAAAAACACACGCAGCGTGTGTCAAAAAGAAAAAACACACGCGGCGTGTGTCAAAAAGAAAAAACACACGCGGCGTGTGTCAAAAAGAAAAAAACACACGCTGCGTGTGTCAAAAAGAAAAAAACACACACACACACGCTGCGTGTGTCAAAACGAAAAAAACACACGCTGCGTGTGTCAAAACGAAAAAACACACGCTGCGTGTGTCAAAAAGAAAAAACACACGCAGCGTGTGTCAAAACGAAAAAAACACACGCGGCGTGTGTCAAAAAGAAAAAACACACGCTGCGTGTGTCAAAAAGAAAAAACACACGCAGCGTGTGTCAAAAAGAAAAAACACACGCAGCGTGTGTCAAAAAGAAAAAACACACGCGGCGTGTGTCAAAAAGAAAAAACACACGCGGCGTGTGTCAAAAAGAAAAAACACACGCTGCGTGTGTCAAAAAGAAAAAAACACACAAACACACGCTGCGTGTGTCAAAACGAAAAAAACACACACACACACGCTGCGTGTGTCAAAACGAAAAAACACACGCTGCGTGTGTCAAAAAGAAAAAACACACGCAGCGTGTGTCAAAACGAAAAAACTCACGCGGCGTGTGTCAAAAAGAAAAAAACACACGCGGCGTGTGTCAAAAAGAAAAAAACACACGCTGCGTGTGTCAAAAAGAAAAAAACACACGCTGCGTGTGTCAAAACGAAAAAACACACGCTGCGTGTGTCAAAAAGAAAAAACACACGCTGCGTGTGTCAAAACGAAAAAACACACGCTGCGAGTGTCAAAAAGAAAAAAACACACGCTGCGTGTGTCAAAACGAAAAAAACACACGCTGCGTGTGTCAAAACGAAAAAACACACGCTGCGTGTGTCAAAACGAAAAAACACACGCTGCGTGTGTCAAAAACACACAAACACACGCTGCGTGTGTCAAAAAGAAAAAACACACGCGGCGTGTGTCAAAACGAAAAAAAACACACGCTGCGTGTGTCAAAACGAAAAAAAACACACGCTGCGTGTGTCAATACGAAAAAAACACACGCTGCGTGTGTCAAAAAGAAAAAACACACGCAGCGTGTGTCAAAACGAAAAAACACACGCTGCGTGTGTCAAAAAGAAAAAAACACGCGCTGCGTGTGTCAAAAAGAAAAAACACACGCAGCGTGTGTCAAAACGAAAAAACACACGCTGCGTGTGTCAAAACGAAAAAAACACACAAACACACGCTGCGTGTGTCAAAACGAAAAAACACACGCTGCGTGTGTCAAAACGAAAAAACACACGCGGCGTGTGTCAAAAAGAAAAAACACACGCTGCGTGTGTCAAAAAGAAAAAACACACGCAGCGTGTGTCAAAAAGAAAAAACACACGCGGCGTGTGTCAAAAAGAAAAAACACACGCGGCGTGTGTCAAAAAGAAAAAAACACACGCTGCGTGTGTCAAAAAGAAAAAAACACACACACACACGCTGCGTGTGTCAAAACGAAAAAAACACACGCTGCGTGTGTCAAAACGAAAAAACACACGCTGCGTGTGTCAAAAAGAAAAAACACACGCAGCGTGTGTCAAAACGAAAAAACACACGCGGCGTGTGTCAAAAAGAAAAAACACACGCTGCGTGTGTCAAAAAGAAAAAACACACGCAGCGTGTGTCAAAAAGAAAAAACACACGCAGCGTGTGTCAAAAAGAAAAAACACACGCGGCGTGTGTCAAAAAGAAAAAACACACGCGGCGTGTGTCAAAAAGAAAAAAACACACGCTGCGTGTGTCAAAAAGAAAAAAACACACAAACACACGCTGCGTGTGTCAAAACGAAAAAAACACACACACACACGCTGCGTGTGTCAAAACGAAAAAACACACGCTGCGTGTGTCAAAAAGAAAAAACACACGCAGCGTGTGTCAAAACGAAAAAACTCACGCGGCGTGTGTCAAAAAGAAAAAAACACACGCGGCGTGTGTCAAAAAGAAAAAAACACACGCTGCGTGTGTCAAAAAGAAAAAACACACAAACACACGCTGCGTGTGTCAAAACGAAAAAACACACGCTGCGTGTGTCAAAAAGAAAAAACACACGCAGCGTGTGTCAAAAAGAAAAAAACACACGCTGCGTGTGTCAAAAAGAAAAAACACACGCGGCGTGTGTCAGAAAGAAAAAAACACACGCTGCGTGTGTCAAAAAGAAAAAAACACACGCTGCGTGTGTAAAAACGAAAAAACACACGCTGCGTGTGTCAAAACGAAAAAACACACGCTGCGTGTGTCAAAACGAAAAAAACACACGCTGCGTGTGTCAAAAAGAAAAAACACACGCAGCGTGTGTCAAAACGAAAAAACACACGCTGCGTGTGTCAAAAAGAAAAAAACACACGCTGCGTGTGTCAAAAAGAAAAAACACACGCAGCGTGTGTCAAAACGAAAAAACATACGCTGCGTGTGTCAAAACGAAAAAAACACACAAACACACGCTGCGTGTGTCAAAACGAAAAAACACACGCTGCGTGTGTCAAAAACACACAAACACACGCTGCGTGTGTCAAAAAGAAAAAACACACGCTGCGTGTGTCAAAAAGAAAAAACACACTCAGCGTGTGTCAAAACGAAAAAACATACGCTGCGTGTGTCAAAACGAAAAAAACACACAAACACACGCTGCGTGTGTCAAAACGAAAAAACACACGCTGCGTGTGTCAAAAACACACAAACACACGCTGCGTGTGTCAAAAAGAAAAAACACACGCAGCGTGTGTCAAAACGAAAAAACACACGCTGCGTGTGTCAAAAAGAAAAAAACACACGCTGCGTGTGTCAAATAGAAAAAACACACGCAGCGTGTGTCAAAACGAAAAAACACACGCTGCGTGTGTCAAAACGAAAAAACACACGCTGCGTGTGTCAAAAAGAAAAAACACACGCAGCGTGTGTCAAATAGAAAAAACACACGCAGCGTGTGTCAAAACGAAAAAACACACGCTGCGTGTGTCAAAACAAAAAAACACACGCTGCGTGTGTCAAAAAGAAAAAACACACGCAGCGTGTGTCAAAACGAAAAAACTCACGCGGCGTGTGTCAAAAAGAAAAAAACACACGCGGCGTGTGTCAAAAAGAAAAAAACACACGCTGCGTGTGTCAAAAAGAAAAAACACACAAACACACGCTGCGTGTGTCAAAACGAAAAAAAACACGCAGCGTGTGTCAAAAAGAAAAAAAACACACGCTGCGTGTGTCAAAAAGAAAAAACACACGCGGCGTGTGTCAGAAAGAAAAAAACACACGCTGCGTGTGTCAAAAAGAAAAAAAACACACGCTGCGTGTGTCAAAACGAAAAAACACACGCTGCGTGTGTCAAAACGAAAAACACACGCTGCGTGTGTAAAAACGAAAAAAACACACGCTGCGTGTGTCAAAAAGAAAAAACACACGCAGCGTGTGTCAAAACGAAAAAACACACGCTGCGTGTGTCAAAAAGAAAAAAACACACGCTGCGTGTGTCAAAAAGAAAAAACACACGCAGCGTGTGTCAAAACGAAAAAACACACGCTGCGTGTGTCAAAACGAAAAAAACACACAAACACACGCTGCGTGTGTCAAAACGAAAAAACACTCGCTGCGTGTGTCAAAAAGAAAAAACACACGCAGCGTGTGTCAAAACGAAAAAACACACGCGGCGTGTGTCAAAAAGAAAAAACACACGCTGCGTGTGTCAAAAAGAAAAAACACACGCAGCGTGTGTCAAAAAGAAAAAACACACGCGGCGTGTGTCAAAAAGAAAAAACACACGCGGCGTGTGTCAAAACGAAAAAACACACGCTGCGTGTGTCAAAAAGAAAAAACACACGCAGCGTGTGTCAAAACGAACAAACACACGCTGCGTGTGTCAAAACAAAAAAACACACGCTGCGTGTGTCAAAAAGAAAAAACACACGCAGCGTGTGTCAAAACGAAAAAACACACGCGGCGTGTGTCAAAAAGAAAAAAACACACGCTGCGTGTGTCAAAAAGAAAAAACACACGCAGCGTGTGTCAAAACGCTATAACACACGCTGCGTGTGTCAAAAAGAAAAAACACACGCAGCGTGTGTCAAAACGAACAAACACACGCTGCGTGTGTCAATAAGAAAAAACACACGCGGCGTGTGTCAAAACGAAAAAACACACGCTGCGTGTGTCAAAAAGAAAAAAACACACGCGGCGTGTGTCAAAAAGAAAAAACACACGCTGCGTGTGTCAAAAAGAAAAAACACACGCAGCGTGTGTCAAAACGAAAAAACACACGCGGCGTGTGTCAAAAAGAAAAAAACACACGCGGCGTGTGTCAAAACGAAAAAACACACGCTGCGTGTGTCAAAAAGAAAAAACACACGCAGCGTGTGTCAAAACGAACAAACACACGCTGCGTGTGTCAAAACGAAAAAAACACACGCGGCGTGTGTCAAAAAGAAAAAACACACGCTGCGTGTGTCAAAAAGAAAAAACACACGCAGCGTGTGTCAAAACGAAAAAAACACGCTGCGTGTGTGCGCTGCGTGTTTTGTGTGTTCGTGTGTTTTTGACACACGCGTGTGTTCGTGTGTTTGTGTGTTCGTGTGTTTTTGACACACGCGTGTGTTCGTGTGTTTGTGTGTTCGTGTGTTTTTGACACACGCGTGTGTTCGTGTGTTTGTGTGTTCGTGTGTTTTTGGCACACGCGTGTGTTCGTGTGTTTGTGTGTTCGTGTGTTTTTGACACACGCGTGTGTTCGTGTGTTTGTGTGTTCGTGTGTTTTTGACACACGCGTGTGTTCGTGTGTTTGTGTGTTCGTGTGTTCGTGTGTTTGTGTGTTCGTGTGTTTTTGACACACGCGTGTGTTCGTGTGTTTGTGTGTTCGTGTGTTTTTGACACACGCGTGTGTTCGTGTGTTTGTGTGTTCGTGTGTTTTTGACACACGCGTGTGTTCGTGTGTTTGTGTGTTCGTGTGTTTTTGACACACGCGTGTGTTCGTGTGTTTTTGACACACGCGTGTGTTCGTGTGTTTGTGTGTTCGTGTGTTTTTGACACACGCGTGTGTTCGTGTGTTTTTGACACACGCGTGTGTTCGTGTGTTTGTGTGTTTGTGTGTTTTTGACACACGCGTGTGTTCGTGTGTTTGTGTGTTCGTGTGTTTTTGACACACGCGTGTGTTCGTGTGTTTTTGACACACGCTTGTGTTCGTGTGTTTTTGACACACGCGTGTGTTCGTGTGTTTGTGTGTTCGTGTGTTTTTGACACACGCGTGTGTTCGTGTGTTTGTGTGTTCGTGTGTTTTTGACACACGCTTGTGTTCGTGTGTTTTTGACACACGCTTGTGTTCGTGTGTTTTTGACACACGCGTGTGTTCGTGTGTTTGTGTGTTCGTGTGTTTTTGACACACGCGTGTGTTCGTGTGTTTGTGTGTTCGTGTGTTTGTGTGTTTGTGTGTTCGTGTGTTTGTGTGTTCGTGTGTTTGTGTGTTCGTGTGTTTGTGGGTTCGTGTGTTTTTGACACACGCGTGTGTTCGTGTGTTTGTGGGTTCGTGTGTTTTTGACACACGCGTGTGTTCGTGTGTTTGTGGGTTCGTGTGTTTTTGACACACGCGTGTGTTCGTGTGTTTGTGGGTTCGTGTGTTTTTGACACACGCGTGTGTTTGTGTGTTCGTGTGTTTTTGACACACGCGTGTGTTCGTGTGTTTGTGTGTTCGTGTGTTTTTGACACACGCGTGTGTTCGTGTGTTTGTGTGTTCGTGTGTTTTTGACACACGCGTGTGTTCGTGTGTTTGTGTGTTCGTGTGTTTGTGTGTTCGTGTGTTTTTGACACACGCGTGTGTTCGTGTGTTTGTGTGTTCGTGTGTTTTTGACACACGCGTGTGTTCGTGTGTTTGTGTGTTCGTGTGTTTTTGACACACACGTGTGTTCGTGTGTTTGTGTGTTCGTGTGTTTTTGACACACGCGTGTGTTCGTGTGTTTGTGTGTTCGTGTGTTTTTGACACACGCGTGTGTTCGTGTGTTTGTGTGTTCGTGTGTCTTTGACACACGCATGTGTTCGTGTGTTTGTGTGTTCGTGTGTTTTTGACACACGCGTGTGTTCGTGTGTTTTTGACACACGCGTGTGTTCGTGTGTTTGTGTGTTCGTGTGTTTTTGACACACGCGTGTGTTCGTGTGTTTTTGACACACGCGTGTGTTCGTGTGTTTGTGTGTTCGTGTGTTTTTGACACACGCGTGTGTTCGTGTGTTTTTGACACACGCGTGTGTTCGTGTGTTTGTGTGTTCGTGTGTTTTTGACACACGCGTGTGTTCGTGTGTTTGTGTGTTTGTGTGTTTTTGACACACGCGTGTGTTCGTGTGTTTGTGTGTTCGTGTGTTTTTGACACACGCGTGTGTTCGTGTGTTTGTGTGTTCGTGTGTTTTTGACACACGCGTGTGTTCGTGCGCTTGTGTGTTCGTGTGTTTTTGACACACGCGTGTGTTCGTGTGTTTGTGTGTTTGTGTGTTTTTGACACACGCGTGTGTTCGTGTGTTTGGGTGTTCGTGTGTTTTTGACACACGCGTGTGTTCGTGTGTTTGTGTGTTCGTGTGTTTTTGACACACGCGTGTGTTCGTGTGTTTGTGTGTTCGTGTGTTTTTGACACACGCGTGTGTTCGTGTGTTTTTGACACACGCGTGTGTTCGTGTGTTTGTGTGTTCGTGTGTTTTTGACACACGCGTGTGTTCGTGTGTTTTTGACACACGCGTGTGTTCGTGTGTTTGTGTGTTCGTGTGTTTTTGACACACGCGTGTGTTCGTGTGTTTGTGTGTTCGTGTGTTTTTGACACACGCGTGTGTTCGTGTGTTTGTGTGTTCGTGTGTTTTTGACACACGCGTGTGTTCGTGTGTTTGTGTGTTCGTGTGTTTTTGACACACGCGTGTGTTCGTGTGTTTGTGTGTTCGTGTGTTGTTGACACACGCTTGTGTTCGTGTGTTGTTGACACACGCGTGTGTTCGTGTGTTTTTGACACACGCGTGTGTTCGTGTGTTTGTGTGTTCGTGTGTTTTTGACACACGCGTGTGTTCGTGTGTTTGTGTGTTCGTGTGTTTTTGACACACGCGTGTGTTCGTGTGTTTGTGTGTTCGTGTGTTTTTGACACACGCGTGTGTTCGTGTGTTCGTGTGTTCGTGTGTTTTTGACACACGCGTGTGTTCGTGTGTTCGTGTGTTTTTGACACACACGTGTGTTCGTGTGTTTGTGTGTTCGTGTGTTTTTGACACACGCGTCTGTTCGTGTGTTTGTGTGTTCGTGTGTTTTTGACACACGCGTGTGTTCGTGTGTTTGTGTGTTCGTGTGTTTTTGACACACGCGTGTGTTCGTGTGTTTGTGTGTTCGTGTGTTTTTGACACACGCGTGTGTTCGTGTGTTTTTGACACACGCGTGTGTTCGTGTGGTTGTGTGTTCGTGTGTTTTTGACACACGCGTGTGTTCGTGTGTTTGTGTGTTCGTGTGTTTTTGACACACGCGTGTGTTCGTGTGTTTGTGTGTTCGTGTGTTTTTGACACACGCGTGTGTTCGTGTGTTTTTGACACACGCGTGTGTTCGTGTGTTTTTGACACACGCGTGTGTTCGTGTGTTTGTGTGTTCGTGTGTTTTTGACACACGCGTGTGTTCGTGTGTTTGTGTGTTCGTGTGTTTTTGACACACGCTTGTGTTCGTGTGTTTGTGTGTTCGTGTGTTTTTGACACACGCGTGTGTTCGTGTGTTTGTGTGTTCGTGTGTTTTTGACACACGCGTGTGTTCGTGTGTTTGTGTGTTCGTGTGTTGTTGACACACGCGTGTGTTCGTGTGTTTTTGACACACGCGTGTGTTCGTGTGTTTGTGTGTTCGTGTGTTTTTGACACACGCGTGTGTTCGTGTGTTTGTGTGTTCGTGTGTTTTTGACACACGCGTGTGTCCGTGTGTTTGTGTGTTCGTGTGTTTTTGACACACGCGTGTGTTCGTGTGTTTGTGTGTTCGTGTGTTTTTGACACACGCGTGTGTTCGTGTGTTTGTGTGTTCGTGTGTTTTTGACACACGCGTGTGTTCGTGTGTTTTTGACACACGCGTGTGTTCGTGTGTTTTTGACACACGCGTGTGCTCGTGTGTTTTTGACACACGCGTGTGTTCGTGTGTTTGTGTGTTCGTGTGTTTTTGACACACGCGTGTGTTTGTGTGTTTGTGTGTTCGTGTGTTTGTGTGTTCGTGTGTCTTTGACACACGCATGTGTTCGTGTGTTTTTGACACACGCGTTTGTTCGTGTGTTTGTGTGTTCGTGTGTTTTTGACACACGCGTGTGTTCGTGTGTTTGTGTGTTCGTGTGTTTGTGTGTTCGTGTGTTTTTGACACACGCGTGTGTTCGTGTGTTTGTGTGTTCGTGTGTTTTTGACACACGCGTGTGTTCGTGTGTTTGTGTGTTCGTGTGTTTTTGACACACGCGTGTGTTCGTGTGTTTGTGTGTTCGTGTGTTTTTGACACACGCGTGTGTTCGTGTGTTTGTGTGTTCGTGTGTTTTTGACACACGCGTGTGTTCGTGTGTTTGTGTGTTCGTGTGTTTTTGACACACGCGTGTGTTCGTGTGTTTGTGTGTTCGTGTGTCTTTGACACACGCATGTGTTCGTGTGTTTTTGACACACGCGTTTGTTCGTGTGTTTGTGTGTTCGTGTGTTTTTGACACACGCGTGTGTTCGTGTGTTCGTGTGTTTTTGACACACGCGTGTGTCAAAAACAACACACGAACACACGCGTGTGTCGAAAACAACACACGAACACACAAACACACGAACACACAAACACACGAACACACGCGTGTGTCAAAAACACACGAACACACAAACACACGAACACACGCGTGTGTCAAAAACACACGAACACACGCGTGTGTCAAAAACACACGAACACACGCGTGTGTCAAAAACACACGAACACACGCGTGTGTCAAAAACACACGAACACACAAACACACGAACACACGCGTGTGTCAAAAACACACGAACACACAAACACACGGACACACGCGTGTGTCAAAAACACACGAACACACAAACACACGAACACACGCGTGTGTCAAAAACACACGAACAGACGCGTGTGTCAAAAACACACGAACACACAAACACACGAACACACAAAGAAAAAGAAAAAAGCACACGCAGCGTGTGTCAAAACGAAAAAAACACACGCTGCGTGTGTCAAAAAGAAAAAACACACGCTGCGTGTGTCAAAAAGAAAAAACACACGCTGCGTGTGTCAATCCAAAAAAAAACACGCAGCGTGTGTCAAAACGAAAAAAACACACGCTGCGTGTGTCAAAAAGAAAAAACACACGCTGCGTGTGTCAAAACGAAAAAACACACGCACGCTGCGTGTGTCAAAACGGAAAAACACACGCTGCGTGTGTCAAAAAGAAAAAACACACGCTGCGTGTGTCAAAAAGAAAAAACACACGCTGCGTGTGTTAAAAAGAAAAAGCACACGCAGCGTGTGTCAAAACGAAAAAAACACACGCTGCGTGTGTCAAAGAGAAAAAACACACGCTGCGTGTGTCAAAAAGAAAAAACACACGCTGCGTGTGTCAATCCAAAAAAAAACACGCAGCGTGTGTCAAAACGAAAAAAGCACACGCTGCGTGTGTCAAAACGAAAAAACACACGCTGCGTGTGTCAAAACGAAAAAAACACACACTGCGTGTCTAAATCAAAATACACACGCAGCGTGTGTCAAAACGAGAAAAACACACGCAGCGTGTGTCAAAACGAAAAAACACACGCACGCTGCGTGTGTCAAAACGGAAAAACACACGCTGCGTGTGTCAAAAAGAAAAAACACACGCTGCGTGTGTCAAAAAGAAAAAACACACGCTGCGTGTGTTAAAAAGAAAAAGCACACGCAGCGTGTGTCAAAACGAAAAAAACACACGCTGCGTGTGTCAAAAAGAAAAAACACACGCTGCGTGTGTCAAAAAGAAAAAACACACGCTGCGTGTGTCAATCCAAAAAAAAAACACGCAGCGTGTGTCAAAACGAAAAAAGCACACGCTGCGTGTGTCAAAACGAAAAAACACACGCTGCGTGTGTCAAAACGAAAAAACACACGCTGCGTGTGTCAAAACGAAATAACACACGCTGCGGGTGTCAAAACGAAAAAACACACGCTGCGTGTGTCAAAAAGAAAAAAACACACGCTGCGTGTGTCAAAAAGAAAAAACACACGCTTCGTGTGTCAAAAAGAAAAAAGCACACACAGCGTGTGTCAAAACGGAAAAACACACGCTGCGTGTGTCTAAATCAAAAAACACACGCTGCGTGTGTCAAAACGAAAAAAAAACACGCTGCGTGTGTCAAAACGAAAAAACACACGCTGCGTGTGTCTAAATCAAAATACACACGCTGCGTGTGTCAAAACGAAAAAACACACGCTGCGTGTGTCAAAACGAAAAAAGCACACACAGTGAGAAAAACACACGCTGCGTGTGTCAAAACTAAAAAAGCACACGCAGCGTGTATCAAAACGAAGAAACACACACTGCGTGTCTAAATCAAAATACACACGCTGCGGGTGTCAAAACGGAAAAACACACGCTGCGTGTGTCAAAACGAGAAAAACACACGCAGCGTGTGTCAAAACGAAAAAACACACGCTGCGTGTGTCAAAACGAAAAAACACACACAGGGTGTGTCAAAACGAAAAAACACACGCTGCGTGTGTCAAAACGAAAAAACACACGCTGCGTGTATCAAAACGAAAAAACACACGCAGCGTGTGTCAAAACGAGAAAAACACACGCTGCGTGTGTCAAAACGAAAAAACCCACGCGGCGTGTGTCAAAAAGAAAAAACACACGCTCCGTGTGTCAAAAAGAAAAAACACACGCTGCGTGTGTCAAAACGAAAAAACACACGCTGCGTGTGTCAAAACGAAAAAACACACGCTGCGTGTGTCAAAACGAAAAAACACACGCTGCGGGTGTCAAAACGAAAAAACACACGCTGCGTGTGTCAAAAAGAAAAAAACACACGCTTCGTGTGTCAAAAAGAAAAAAGCACACACAGCGTGTGTCAAAACGGAAAAACACACGCTGCGTGTGTCTAAATCAAAAAACACACGCTGCGTGTGTCAAAACGAAAAAAAAACACGCTGCGTGTGTCAAAACGAAAAAACACACGCTGCGTGTGTCTAAATCAAAATACACACGCTGCGTGTGTCAAAACGAAAAAACACACGCTGCGTGTGTCAAAACGAAAAAAGCACACGCAGCGTGTATCAAAACGAAGAAACACACACTGCGTGTCTAAATCAAAATACACACGCTGCGGGTGTCAAAACGGAAAAACACACGCTGCGTGTGTCAAAACGAGAAAAACACACGCAGCGTGTGTCAAAACGAAAAAACACACGCTGCGTGTGTCAAAACGAAAAAACACACACAGGGTGTGTCAAAACGAAAAAACACACGCTGCGTGTGTCAAAACGAAAAAACACACGCTGCGTGTATCAAAACGAAAAAACACACGCAGCGTGTGTCAAAACGAAAAAACACACGCAGCGTGTGTCAAAACGAAAAAACACACGCTGCGTGTGTCTAAAGCAAAAAACACACGCTGCGTGTGTCAAAACGAAAGTACACACGCTGCGGGTGTCAAAACGAAAAAACACACGCTGCGTGTGTCAATAAGAAAAAAACACACGCTGCGTGTGTCAAAAAGAAAAAACACACGCTTCGTGTGTCAAAAAGAAAAAAGCACACACAGCGTGTGTCAAAACGGAAAAACACACGCTGCGTGTGTCAAAACGAACAAACACACGCTGCGTGTGTCAAAACGAGAAAACACACGCAGCGTGTGTCAAAACGAAATAGCACACGCTGCGTGTGTCAAAATGAAAAAAGCACAAGCAGCGTGTGTCAAAACGAAAAAAAACACGCTGCGTGTGTCAAAAAGAAAAAACACACGCTCCGTGTGTCAAAAAGAAAAAACACACGTTGCGTGTGTCAAGATTCAAAACGAACAAAAACACACGCTGCGTGTGTCAAAACGAAAAAACACACGCTGCGTGTATCTAGAGCAAAAAACACACGCTGCCTGTGTCAAAAAGAAAAAACACACGCTGCGTGTGTCAAAACGAAAAAAACACACGCAGCGTGTGTCAATACGAGAAAAACACACGCAGCGTGTGTCAAAACGAAAAAACACACGCGGCGTGTGTCAAAAAGAAAAAACACACGCGGCGTGTGTCAAAAAGAAAAAACACACAAACACACGCTGCGTGTGTCAAAACGAAAAAACACACGCTGCGTGTGTCAAAAAGAAAAAACACACGCAGCGTGTGTCAAAAAGAAAAAAACACACGCTGCGTGTGTCAAAAAGAAAAAACACACGCGGCGTGTGTCAGAAAGAAAAAAACACACGCTGCGTGTGTCAAAAAGAAAAAAACACACGCTGCGTGTGTAAAAACGAAAAAACACACGCTGCGTGTGTCAAAACGAAAAAACACACGCTGCGTGTGTCAAAACGAAAAAAACACACGCTGCGTGTGTCAAAAAGAAAAAACACACGCAGCGTGTGTCAAAACGAAAAAAACACACGCTGCGTGTGTCAAAAAGAAAAAAAACACACGCTGCGTGTGTCAAAAAGAAAAAACACACGCAGCGTGTGTCAAAACGAAAAAACATACGCTGCGTGTGTCAAAACGAAAAAAACACACAAACACACGCTGCGTGTGTCAAAACGAAAAAACACACGCTGCGTGTGTCAAAAACACACAAACACACGCTGCGTGTGTCAAAAAGAAAAAACACACGCTGCGTGTGTCAAAAAGAAAAAACACACGCAGCGTGTGTCAAAACGAAAAAACATACGCTGCGTGTGTCAAAACGAAAAAAACACACAAACACACGCTGCGTGTGTCAAAACGAAAAAACACACGCTGCGTGTGTCAAAAACACACAAACACACGCTGCGTGTGTCAAAAAGAAAAAACACACGCAGCGTGTGTCAAAACGAAAAAACACACGCTGCGTGTGTCAAAAAGAAAAAAACACACGCTGCGTGTGTCAAATAGAAAAAACACACGCAGCGTGTGTCAAAACGAAAAAACACACGCTGCGTGTGTCAAAACGAAAAAACACACGCTGCGTGTGTCAAAAAGAAAAAACACACGCAGCGTGTGTCAAATAGAAAAAACACACGCAGCGTGTGTCAAAACGAAAAAACACACGCTGCGTGTGTCAAAACAAAAAAACACACGCTGCGTGTGTCAAAAAGAAAAAACACACGCAGCGTGTGTCAAAACGAAAAAACTCACGCGGCGTGTGTCAAAAAGAAAAAAACACACGCGGCGTGTGTCAAAAAGAAAAAAACACACGCTGCGTGTGTCAAAAAGAAAAAACACACAAACACACGCTGCGTGTGTCAAAACGAAAAAAAACACGCAGCGTGTGTCAAAAAGAAAAAAAACACACGCTGCGTGTGTCAAAAAGAAAAAACACACGCGGCGTGTGTCAGAAAGAAAAAAACACACGCTGCGTGTGTCAAAAAGAAAAAAAACACACGCTGCGTGTGTCAAAAAGAAAAAAACACACGCTTCGTGTGTCAAAAAGAAAAAAGCACACACAGCGTGTGTCAAAACGGAAAAACACACGCTGCGTGTGTCTAAATCAAAAAACACACGCTGCGTGTGTCAAAACGAAAAAAAAACACGCTGCGTGTGTCAAAACGAAAAAACACACGCTGCGTGTGTCTAAATCAAAATACACACGCTGCGTGTGTCAAAACGAAAAAACACACGCTGCGTGTGTCAAAACGAAAAAAGCACACGCAGCGTGTATCAAAACGAAGAAACACACACTGCGTGTCTAAATCAAAATACACACGCTGCGGGTGTCAAAACGGAAAAACACACGCTGCGTGTGTCAAAACGAGAAAAACACACGCAGCGTGTGTCAAAACGAAAAAACACACGCTGCGTGTGTCAAAACGAAAAAACACACACAGGGTGTGTCAAAACGAAAAAACACACGCTGCGTGTGTCAAAACGAAAAAACACACGCTGCGTGTATCAAAACGAAAAAACACACGCAGCGTGTGTCAAAACGAAAAAACACACGCAGCGTGTGTCAAAACGAAAAAACACACGCTGCGTGTGTCTAAAGCAAAAAACACACGCTGCGTGTGTCAAAACGAAAGTACACACGCTGCGGGTGTCAAAACGAAAAAACACACGCTGCGTGTGTCAATAAGAAAAAAACACACGCTGCGTGTGTCAAAAAGAAAAAACACACGCTTCGTGTGTCAAAAAGAAAAAAGCACACACAGCGTGTGTCAAAACGGAAAAACACACGCTGCGTGTGTCAAAACGAACAAACACACGCTGCGTGTGTCAAAACGAGAAAACACACGCAGCGTGTGTCAAAACGAAATAGCACACGCTGCGTGTGTCAAAATGAAAAAAGCACAAGCAGCGTGTGTCAAAACGAAAAAAAACACGCTGCGTGTGTCAAAAAGAAAAAACACACGCTCCGTGTGTCAAAAAGAAAAAACACACGTTGCGTGTGTCAAGATTCAAAACGAACAAAAACACACGCTGCGTGTGTCAAAACGAAAAAACACACGCTGCGTGTATCTAGAGCAAAAAACACACGCTGCCTGTGTCAAAAAGAAAAAACACACGCTGCGTGTGTCAAAACGAAAAAAACACACGCAGCGTGTGTCAATACGAGAAAAACACACGCAGCGTGTGTCAAAACGAAAAAACACACGCGGCGTGTGTCAAAAAGAAAAAACACACGCGGCGTGTGTCAAAAAGAAAAAACACACAAACACACGCTGCGTGTGTCAAAACGAAAAAACACACGCTGCGTGTGTCAAAAAGAAAAAACACACGCAGCGTGTGTCAAAAAGAAAAAAACACACGCTGCGTGTGTCAAAAAGAAAAAACACACGCGGCGTGTGTCAGAAAGAAAAAAACACACGCTGCGTGTGTCAAAAAGAAAAAAACACACGCTGCGTGTGTAAAAACGAAAAAACACACGCTGCGTGTGTCAAAACGAAAAAACACACGCTGCGTGTGTCAAAACGAAAAAAACACACGCTGCGTGTGTCAAAAAGAAAAAACACACGCAGCGTGTGTCAAAACGAAAAAACACACGCTGCGTGTGTCAAAAAGAAAAAAACACACGCTGCGTGTGTCAAAAAGAAAAAACACACGCAGCGTGTGTCAAAACGAAAAAACATACGCTGCGTGTGTCAAAACGAAAAAAACACACAAACACACGCTGCGTGTGTCAAAACGAAAAAACACACGCTGCGTGTGTCAAAAACACACAAACACACGCTGCGTGTGTCAAAAAGAAAAAACACACGCTGCGTGTGTCAAAAAGAAAAAACACACGCAGCGTGTGTCAAAACGAAAAAACATACGCTGCGTGTGTCAAAACGAAAAAAACACACAAACACACGCTGCGTGTGTCAAAACGAAAAAACACACGCTGCGTGTGTCAAAAACACACAAACACACGCTGCGTGTGTCAAAAAGAAAAAACACACGCAGCGTGTGTCAAAACGAAAAAACACACGCTGCGTGTGTCAAAAAGAAAAAAACACACGCTGCGTGTGTCAAATAGAAAAAACACACGCAGCGTGTGTCAAAACGAAAAAACACACGCTGCGTGTGTCAAAACGAAAAAACACACGCTGCGTGTGTCAAAAAGAAAAAACACACGCAGCGTGTGTCAAATAGAAAAAACACACGCAGCGTGTGTCAAAACGAAAAAACACACGCTGCGTGTGTCAAAACAAAAAAACACACGCTGCGTGTGTCAAAAAGAAAAAACACACGCAGCGTGTGTCAAAACGAAAAAACTCACGCGGCGTGTGTCAAAAAGAAAAAAACACACGCGGCGTGTGTCAAAAAGAAAAAAACACACGCTGCGTGTGTCAAAAAGAAAAAACACACAAACACACGCTGCGTGTGTCAAAACGAAAAAAAACACGCAGCGTGTGTCAAAAAGAAAAAAAACACACGCTGCGTGTGTCAAAAAGAAAAAACACACGCGGCGTGTGTCAGAAAGAAAAAAACACACGCTGCGTGTGTCAAAAAGAAAAAAAACACACGCTGCGTGTGTCAAAACGAAAAAACACACGCTGCGTGTGTCAAAACGAAAAACACACGCTGCGTGTGTAAAAACGAAAAAAACACACGCTGCGTGTGTCAAAAAGAAAAAACACACGCAGCGTGTGTCAAAACGAAAAAACACACGCTGCGTGTGTCAAAAAGAAAAAAACACACGCTGCGTGTGTCAAAAAGAAAAAACACACGCAGCGTGTGTCAAAACGAAAAAACACACGCTGCGTGTGTCAAAACGAAAAAAACACACAAACACACGCTGCGTGTGTCAAAACGAAAAAACACTCGCTGCGTGTGTCAAAAAGAAAAAACACACGCAGCGTGTGTCAAAACGAAAAAACACACGCGGCGTGTGTCAAAAAGAAAAAACACACGCTGCGTGTGTCAAAAAGAAAAAACACACGCAGCGTGTGTCAAAAAGAAAAAACACACGCGGCGTGTGTCAAAAAGAAAAAACACACGCGGCGTGTGTCAAAACGAAAAAAACACACGCTGCGTGTGTCAAAAAGAAAAAACACACGCAGCGTGTGTCAAAACGAACAAACACACGCTGCGTGTGTCAAAACAAAAAAACACACGCTGCGTGTGTCAAAAAGAAAAAACACACGCAGCGTGTGTCAAAACGAAAAAACACACGCGGCGTGTGTCAAAAAGAAAAAAACACACGCTGCGTGTGTCAAAAAGAAAAAACACACGCAGCGTGTGTCAAAACGCTAAAACACACGCTGCGTGTGTCAAAAAGAAAAAACACACGCAGCGTGTGTCAAAACGAACAAACACACGCTGCGTGTGTCAATAAGAAAAAAACACACGCGGCGTGTGTCAAAACGAAAAAACACACGCTGCGTGTGTCAAAAAGAAAAAAACACACGCGGCGTGTGTCAAAAAGAAAAAACACACGCTGCGTGTGTCAAAAAGAAAAAACACACGCAGCGTGTGTCAAAACGAAAAAACACACGCGGCGTGTGTCAAAAAGAAAAAAACACACGCGGCGTGTGTCAAAACGAAAAAACACACGCTGCGTGTGTCAAAAAGAAAAAACACACGCAGCGTGTGTCAAAACGAACAAACACACGCTGCGTGTGTCAAAACGAAAAAAACACACGCGGCGTGTGTCAAAAAGAAAAAACACACGCTGCGTGTGTCAAAAAGAAAAAACACACGCAGCGTGTGTCAAAACGAAAAAAACACGCTGCGTGTGTGCGCTGCGTGTTTTGTGTGTTCGTGTGTTTTTGACACACGCGTGTGTTCGTGTGTTTGTGTGTTCGTGTGTTTTTGACACACGCGTGTGTTCGTGTGTTTGTGTGTTCGTGTGTTTTTGACACACGCGTGTGTTCGTGTGTTTGTGTGTTCGTGTGTTTTTGGCACACGCGTGTGTTCGTGTGTTTGTGTGTTCGTGTGTTTTTGACACACGCGTGTGTTCGTGTGTTTGTGTGTTCGTGTGTTTTTGACACACGCGTGTGTTCGTGTGTTTGTGTGTTCGTGTGTTCGTGTGTTTGTGTGTTCGTGTGTTTTTGACACACGCGTGTGTTCGTGTGTTTGTGTGTTCGTGTGTTTTTGACACACGCGTGTGTTCGTGTGTTTGTGTGTTCGTGTGTTTTTGACACACGCGTGTGTTCGTGTGTTTGTGTGTTCGTGTGTTTTTGACACACGCGTGTGTTCGTGTGTTTTTGACACACGCGTGTGTTCGTGTGTTTGTGTGTTCGTGTGTTTTTGACACACGCGTGTGTTCGTGTGTTTTTGACACACGCGTGTGTTCGTGTGTTTGTGTGTTTGTGTGTTTTTGACACACGCGTGTGTTCGTGTGTTTGTGTGTTCGTGTGTTTTTGACACACGCGTGTGTTCGTGTGTTTTTGACACACGCTTGTGTTCGTGTGTTTTTGACACACGCGTGTGTTCGTGTGTTTGTGTGTTCGTGTGTTTTTGACACACGCGTGTGTTCGTGTGTTTGTGTGTTCGTGTGTTTTTGACACACGCTTGTGTTCGTGTGTTTTTGACACACGCTTGTGTTCGTGTGTTTTTGACACACGCGTGTGTTCGTGTGTTTGTGTGTTCGTGTGTTTTTGACACACGCGTGTGTTCGTGTGTTTGTGTGTTCGTGTGTTTGTGTGTTTGTGTGTTCGTGTGTTTGTGTGTTCGTGTGTTTGTGTGTTCGTGTGTTTGTGGGTTCGTGTGTTTTTGACACACGCGTGTGTTCGTGTGTTTGTGGGTTCGTGTGTTTTTGACACACGCGTGTGTTCGTGTGTTTGTGGGTTCGTGTGTTTTTGACACACGCGTGTGTTCGTGTGTTTGTGGGTTCGTGTGTTTTTGACACACGCGTGTGTTTGTGTGTTCGTGTGTTTTTGACACACGCGTGTGTTCGTGTGTTTGTGTGTTCGTGTGTTTTTGACACACGCGTGTGTTCGTGTGTTTGTGTGTTCGTGTGTTTTTGACACACGCGTGTGTTCGTGTGTTTGTGTGTTCGTGTGTTTGTGTGTTCGTGTGTTTTTGACACACGCGTGTGTTCGTGTGTTTGTGTGTTCGTGTGTTTTTGACACACGCGTGTGTTCGTGTGTTTGTGTGTTCGTGTGTTTTTGACACACACGTGTGTTCGTGTGTTTGTGTGTTCGTGTGTTTTTGACACACGCGTGTGTTCGTGTGTTTGTGTGTTCGTGTGTTTTTGACACACGCGTGTGTTCGTGTGTTTGTGTGTTCGTGTGTCTTTGACACACGCATGTGTTCGTGTGTTTGTGTGTTCGTGTGTTTTTGACACACGCGTGTGTTCGTGTGTTTTTGACACACGCGTGTGTTCGTGTGTTTGTGTGTTCGTGTGTTTTTGACACACGCGTGTGTTCGTGTGTTTTTGACACACGCGTGTGTTCGTGTGTTTGTGTGTTCGTGTGTTTTTGACACACGCGTGTGTTCGTGTGTTTTTGACACACGCGTGTGTTCGTGTGTTTGTGTGTTCGTGTGTTTTTGACACACGCGTGTGTTCGTGTGTTTGTGTGTTTGTGTGTTTTTGACACACGCGTGTGTTCGTGTGTTTGTGTGTTCGTGTGTTTTTGACACACGCGTGTGTTCGTGTGTTTGTGTGTTCGTGTGTTTTTGACACACGCGTGTGTTCGTGCGCTTGTGTGTTCGTGTGTTTTTGACACACGCGTGTGTTCGTGTGTTTGTGTGTTTGTGTGTTTTTGACACACGCGTGTGTTCGTGTGTTTGGGTGTTCGTGTGTTTTTGACACACGCGTGTGTTCGTGTGTTTGTGTGTTCGTGTGTTTTTGACACACGCGTGTGTTCGTGTGTTTGTGTGTTCGTGTGTTTTTGACACACGCGTGTGTTCGTGTGTTTTTGACACACGCGTGTGTTCGTGTGTTTGTGTGTTCGTGTGTTTTTGACACACGCGTGTGTTCGTGTGTTTTTGACACACGCGTGTGTTCGTGTGTTTGTGTGTTCGTGTGTTTTTGACACACGCGTGTGTTCGTGTGTTTGTGTGTTCGTGTGTTTTTGACACACGCGTGTGTTCGTGTGTTTGTGTGTTCGTGTGTTTTTGACACACGCGTGTGTTCGTGTGTTTGTGTGTTCGTGTGTTTTTGACACACGCGTGTGTTCGTGTGTTTGTGTGTTCGTGTGTTGTTGACACACGCTTGTGTTCGTGTGTTTTTGACACACGCGTGTGTTCGTGTGTTTTTGACACACGCGTGTGTTCGTGTGTTTGTGTGTTCGTGTGTTTTTGACACACGCGTGTGTTCGTGTGTTTGTGTGTTCGTGTGTTGTTGACACACGCGTGTGTTCGTGTGTTTTTGACACACGCGTGTGTTCGTGTGTTTTTGACACACGCGTGTGTTCGTGTGTTTGTGTGTTCGTGTGTTTTTGACACACGCGTGTGTTCGTGTGTTTGTGTGTTCGTGTGTTTTTGACACACGCGTGTGTTCGTGTGTTTGTGTGTTCGTGTGTTTTTGACACACGCGTGTGTTCGTGTGTTTTTGACACACGCGTGTGTTCGTGTGTTTTTGACACACGCGTGTGTTCGTGCGTTTTTGATACACGCGTGCGTTCGTGTGTTTTTGACACACGCGTGTGTTCGTGTGTTTTTGACACACGCGTGTGTTCGTGTGTTTTTGACACACGCGTGTGTTCGTGTGTTTTTGACACACGCGTGTGTTCGTGTGTTTGTGTGTTCGTGTGTTTTTGACACACGCGTGTGTTTGTGTGTTTGTGTGTTCGTGTGTTTTTGACACACGCGTGTGTTTGTGTGTTTGTGTGTTCGTGTGTTTGTGTGTTCGTGTGTCTTTGACACACGCATGTGTTCGTGTGTTTTTGACACACGCGTTTGTTCGTGTGTTTGTGTGTTCGTGTGTTTTTGACACACGCGTGTGTTCGTGTGTTTGTGTGTTCGTGTGTTTTTGACACACGCGTGTGTTCGTGTGTTTGTGTGTTCGTGTGTTTTTGACACACGCGTGTGTTCGTGTGTCTGTGTGTTCGTGTGTTTTTGACACACGCGTGTGTTCGTGTGTTTGTGTGTTCGTGTGTTTTTGACACACGCGTGTGTTCGTGTGTTTGTGTGTTCGTGTGTTTTTGACACACGCGTGTGTTCGTGTGTTTGTGTGTTCGTGTGTTTTTGACACACGCGTGTGTTCGTGTGTTCGTGTGTTCGTGTGTTTTTGACACACGCGTGTGTTCGTGTGTTCGTGTGTTTTTGACACACGCGTGTGTTCGTGTGTTTGTGTGTTCGTGTGTTTTTGACACACACGTGTGTTCGTGTGTTTGTGTGTTCGTGTGTTTTTGACACACGCGTCTGTTCGTGTGTTTGTGTGTTCGTGTGTTTTTGACACACGCGTGTGTTCGTGTGTTCGTGTGTTTTTGACACACGCGTGTGTTCGTGTGTTTTTGACACACGCGTGTGTTCGTGTGTTTGTGTGTTCGTGTGTTTTTGACACACGCGTGTGTTCGTGTGTTCGTGTGTTCGTGTGTTTTTGACACACGCGTGTGTTCGTGTGTTCGTGTGTTTTTGACACACGCGTGTGTTCGTGTGTTCGTGTGTTCGTGTGTTTTTGACACACACGTGTGTTCGTGTGTTTGTGTGTTCGTGTGTTTTTGACACACGCGTCTGTTCGTGTGTTTGTGTGTTCGTGTGTTTTTGACACACGCGTGTGTTCGTGTGTTTGTGTGTTCGTGTGTTTTTGACACACGCGTGTGTTCGTGTGTTTTTGACACACGCGTGTGTTCGTGTGTTTTTGACACACGCGTGTGTTCGTGTGGTTGTGTGTTCGTGTGTTTTTGACACACGCGTGTGTTCGTGTGTTTGTGTGTTCGTGTGTTTTTGACACACGCGTGTGTTCGTGTGTTTGTGTGTTCGTGTGTTTTTGACACACGCGTGTGTTCGTGTGTTTTTGACACACGCGTGTGTTCGTGTGTTTGTGTGTTCGTGTGTTTTTGACACACGCGTGTGTTCGTGTGTTTGTGTGTTCGTGTGTTTTTGACACACGCTTGTGTTCGTGTGTTTGTGTGTTCGTGTGTTTTTGACACACGCGTGTGTTCGTGTGTTTGTGTGTTCGTGTGTTTTTGACACACGCGTGTGTTCGTGTGTTTGTGTGTTCGTGTGTTGTTGACACACGCGTGTGTTCGTGTGTTTTTGACACACGCGTGTGTTCGTGTGTTTGTGTGTTCGTGTGTTTTTGACACACGCGTGTGTTCGTGTGTTTGTGTGTTCGTGTGTTTTTGACACACGCGTGTGTCCGTGTGTTTGTGTGTTCGTGTGTTTTTGACACACGCGTGTGTTCGTGTGTTTGTGTGTTCGTGTGTTTTTGACACACGCGTGTGTTCGTGTGTTTGTGTGTTCGTGTGTTTTTGACACACGCGTGTGTTCGTGTGTTTTTGACACACGCGTGTGTTCGTGTGTTTTTGACACACGCGTGTGCTCGTGTGTTTTTGACACACGCGTGTGTTCGTGTGTTTGTGTGTTCGTGTGTTTTTGACACACGCGTGTGTTTGTGTGTTTGTGTGTTCGTGTGTTTGTGTGTTCGTGTGTCTTTGACACACGCATGTGTTCGTGTGTTTTTGACACACGCGTTTGTTCGTGTGTTTGTGTGTTCGTGTGTTTTTGACACACGCGTGTGTTCGTGTGTTTGTGTGTTCGTGTGTTTTTGACACACGCGTGTGTTCGTGTGTTTGTGTGTTCGTGTGTTTTTGACACACGCGTGTGTTCGTGTGTTCGTGTGTTCGTGTGTTTTTGACACACGCGTGTGTTCGTGTGTTTGTGTGTTCGTGTGTTTTTGACACACGCGTGTGTTCGTGTGTTTGTGTGTTCGTGTGTTTTTGACACACGCGTGTGTTCGTGTGTTTGTGTGTTCGTGTGTTTTTGACACACGCGTGTGTTCGTGTGTTTGTGTGTTCGTGTGTCTTTGACACACGCATGTGTTCGTGTGTTTTTGACACACGCGTTTGTTCGTGTGTTTGTGTGTTCGTGTGTTTTTGACACACGCGTGTGTTCGTGTGTTCGTGTGTTTTTGACACACGCGTGTGTCAAAAACAACACACGAACACACGCGTGTGTCGAAAACAACACACGAACACACAAACACACGAACACACGCGTGTGTCAAAAACACACGAACACACAAACACACGAACACACGCGTGTGTCAAAAACACACGAACACACGCGTGTGTCAAAAACACACGAACACACGCGTGTGTCAAAAACACACGAACACACGCGTGTGTCAAAAACACACGAACACACAAACACACGAACACACGCGTGTGTCAAAAACACACGAACACACAAACACACGGACACACGCGTGTGTCAAAAACACACGAACACACAAACACACGAACACACGCGTGTGTCAAAAACACACGAACAGACGCGTGTGTCAAAAACACACGAACACACAAACACACGAACACACAAAGAAAAAGAAAAAAGCACACGCAGCGTGTGTCAAAACGAAAAAAACACACGCTGCGTGTGTCAAAAAGAAAAAACACACGCTGCGTGTGTCAAAAAGAAAAAACACACGCTGCGTGTGTCAATCCAAAAAAAACACGCAGCGTGTGTCAAAACGAAAAAACACACGCTGCGTGTGTCAAAACGAAAAAACACACGCTACGTGTGTCAAAACGAAAAAACACACGCTGCGTGTGTCAAAACGAAAAAACACACCCTGCGTGTTTCTAAATCAAAATACACACGCAGCGTGTGTCAAAACGAGAAAAACACACGCAGCGTGTGTCAAAACGAAAAAACACACGCTGCGTGTGTCAAAACGAAAAAACACACGCACGCTGCGTGTGTCAAAACGGAAAAACACACGCTGCGTGTGTCAAAAAGAAAAAACACACGCTGCGTGTGTCAAAAAGAAAAAACACACGCTGCGTGTGTTAAAAAGAAAAAGCACACGCAGCGTGTGTCAAAACGAAAAAAACACACGCTGCGTGTGTCAAAGAGAAAAAACACACGCTGCGTGTGTCAAAAAGAAAAAACACACGCTGCGTGTGTCAATCCAAAAAAAAACACGCAGCGTGTGTCAAAACGAAAAAAGCACACGCTGCGTGTGTCAAAACGAAAAAACACACGCTGCGTGTGTCAAAACGAAAAAAACACACACTGCGTGTCTAAATCAAAATACACACGCAGCGTGTGTCAAAACGAGAAAAACACACGCAGCGTGTGTCAAAACGAAAAAACACACGCACGCTGCGTGTGTCAAAACGGAAAAACACACGCTGCGTGTGTCAAAAAGAAAAAACACACGCTGCGTGTGTCAAAAAGAAAAAACACACGCTGCGTGTGTTAAAAAGAAAAAGCACACGCAGCGTGTGTCAAAACGAAAAAAACACACGCTGCGTGTGTCAAAAAGAAAAAACACACGCTGCGTGTGTCAAAAAGAAAAAACACACGCTGCGTGTGTCAATCCAAAAAAAAAAACACGCAGCGTGTGTCAAAACGAAAAAAGCACACGCTGCGTGTGTCAAAACGAAAAAACACACGCTGCGTGTGTCAAAACGAAAAAACACACGCTGCGTGTGTCAAAACGAAATAACACACGCTGCGGGTGTCAAAACGAAAAAACACACGCTGCGTGTGTCAAAAAGAAAAAAACACACGCTGCGTGTGTCAAAAAGAAAAAACACACGCTTCGTGTGTCAAAAAGAAAAAAGCACACACAGCGTGTGTCAAAACGGAAAAACACACGCTGCGTGTGTCTAAATCAAAAAACACACGCTGCGTGTGTCAAAACGAAAAAAAAACACGCTGCGTGTGTCAAAACGAAAAAACACACGCTGCGTGTGTCTAAATCAAAATACACACGCTGCGTGTGTCAAAACGAAAAAACACACGCTGCGTGTGTCAAAACGAAAAAAGCACACACAGTGAGAAAAACACACGCTGCGTGTGTCAAAACTAAAAAAGCACACGCAGCGTGTATCAAAACGAAGAAACACACACTGCGTGTCTAAATCAAAATACACACGCTGCGGGTGTCAAAACGGAAAAACACACGCTGCGTGTGTCAAAACGAGAAAAACACACGCAGCGTGTGTCAAAACGAAAAAACACACGCTGCGTGTGTCAAAACGAAAAAACACACACAGGGTGTGTCAAAACGAAAAAACACACGCTGCGTGTGTCAAAACGAAAAAACACACGCTGCGTGTATCAAAACGAAAAAACACACGCAGCGTGTGTCAAAACGAGAAAAACACACGCTGCGTGTGTCAAAACGAAAAAACCCACGCGGCGTGTGTCAAAAAGAAAAAACACACGCTCCGTGTGTCAAAAAGAAAAAACACACGCTGCGTGTGTCAAAACGAAAAAACACACGCTGCGTGTGTCAAAACGAAAAAACACACGCTGCGTGTGTCAAAACGAAAAAACACACGCTGCGGGTGTCAAAACGAAAAAACACACGCTGCGTGTGTCAAAAAGAAAAAAACACACGCTTCGTGTGTCAAAAAGAAAAAAGCACACACAGCGTGTGTCAAAACGGAAAAACACACGCTGCGTGTGTCTAAATCAAAAAACACACGCTGCGTGTGTCAAAACGAAAAAAAAACACGCTGCGTGTGTCAAAACGAAAAAACACACGCTGCGTGTGTCTAAATCAAAATACACACGCTGCGTGTGTCAAAACGAAAAAACACACGCTGCGTGTGTCAAAACGAAAAAAGCACACGCAGCGTGTATCAAAACGAAGAAACACACACTGCGTGTCTAAATCAAAATACACACGCTGCGGGTGTCAAAACGGAAAAACACACGCTGCGTGTGTCAAAACGAGAAAAACACACGCAGCGTGTGTCAAAACGAAAAAACACACGCTGCGTGTGTCAAAACGAAAAAACACACACAGGGTGTGTCAAAACGAAAAAACACACGCTGCGTGTGTCAAAACGAAAAAACACACGCTGCGTGTATCAAAACGAAAAAACACACGCAGCGTGTGTCAAAACGAAAAAAAACACGCTGCGTGTGTCAAAAAGAAAAAACACACGCTCCGTGTGTCAAAAAGAAAAAACACACGTTGCGTGTGTCAAAAAGAAAAAAACACACGCTGCGTGTGTCAAAAAGAAAAAAACACACGCTGCGTGTGTCAAAAAGAAAAAACACACGCTTCGTGTGTCAAAAAGAAAAAAGCACACACAGCGTGTGTCAAAACGGAAAAACACACGCTGCGTGTGTCAAAACGAACAAACACACGCTGCGTGTGTCAAAACGAGAAAACACACGCAGCGTGTGTCAAAACGAAATAGCACACGCTGCGTGTGTCAAAATGAAAAAAGCACAAGCAGCGTGTGTCAAAACGAAAAAAAACACGCTGCGTGTGTCAAAAAGAAAAAACACACGCTCCGTGTGTCAAAAAGAAAAAACACACGTTGCGTGTGTCAAGATTCAAAACGAACAAAAACACACGCTGCGTGTGTCAAAACGAAAAAACACACGCTGCGTGTATCTAGAGCAAAAAACACACGCTGCCTGTGTCAAAAAGAAAAAACACACGCTGCGTGTGTCAAAACGAAAAAAACACACGCAGCGTGTGTCAATACGAGAAAAACACACGCAGCGTGTGTCAAAACGAAAAAACACACGCTGCGTGTGTCAAAACGAAAAAAGCACACGCAGCGTGTATCAAAACGAAGAAACACACACTGCGTGTCTAAATCAAAATACACACGCTGCGGGTGTCAAAACGGAAAAACACACGCTGCGTGTGTAAAAACGAGAAAAACACACGCAGCGTGTGTCAAAACGAAAAAACACACGCTGCGTGTGTCAAAACGAAAAAACACACGCTGCGTGTGTCTAAAGCAAAAAACACACGCTTCGTGTGTCAAAACGAAAAAAAACACACGCTGCGTGTGTCAAAACGAACAAACACACGCTGCGTGTGTCAAAACGAGAAAAACACACACAGCGTGTGTCAAAACGAAAAAACACACGCTGCGTGTGTCAAAACGAGAAAAACACACGCTGCGTGTGTCAAAAAGAAAAAACACACGCTGCGTGTGTCTAAATCAAAAAACACACGCTGTGTGTGTCAAAACGAAAAAACACACGCTGCGTGTGTCAAAACGAAAAAAACACACGCTGCGTGTGTCAAAACGAACAAACACACGCTGCGTGTGTCAAAACGAGAAAAACACACGCTGCGCGTATAGTAAAAAGTTAGATTTAAAGTCGTTCCCAATGTCATTTACAAACAGAAGAAATAGCAACGGGCCAAAAGCAGAGCCTTGGGGAACTCCGGACAACACTGCTTTGCTATCTGAACACACATTGTTGACGCATACTCGTTGTGTTCGACCAGTTAGCCAGTCAAGAAGTTGATTATTTATTCCGTAGGCATGTAGTTTTCTTCTGAGTTTTTCAAAAGAAACTGTATCGAAAGCTTTCCGGAAATCAATGTAGGCACTGTATGTTGTTAGTTTATTGGTGTGGTTTGAAACAAGTGTTGATAAGTAGGCTAAAAGCTGCGTTTCCGTGCTCATTTTTGATCTGAAACCGTATTGGCTTTTTGAAAAGAGTCTGTTAGCGTTTAGGTAATTTGTTAGGCTGTTTCTGATCATCTTCTCCATAGTTTTTCCAATAGAGGATGTCAGAGAAATGGGCCGGTAGTTGTTAGGATCAGTTTGGGAGGCTTTTTTATGCAACGGTTTCACAACAGCTGTTTTCCAAAGAGAAGGAATAGTTGATGTGCGTATAGATTTTGAGAAAATTATTGAGAGCGGCAAAGCAATTGAAGTGCAAACTTTTTTGAGAAATATATACGGTACTTCATCAGGGGAAACGTTACACTTTGGTAGAAGCTTGGATAGAAATAGTTCGACTTCGTGCGGCTCAAAATTTACAGTTCCTAAAACAGAGTTTGTGATTGGTGGAACATCGAAGGAAGTAGTTTTGTCTACAGTGAAAACTTGAGAAAAAGCGCCGGAGAGAAGTTCGGCTTTGAAAAGATCATTGACAATAGGGGTTAGTGAAAGTTTAAGAAGAATCTCGGAAGTTGTTTCGAATTTCCATTAGACCGGACCTAAGCATATTCTGCATGAAACTGAGTCTTGAATGCATACTTTTCAGGTGTGGCCTATCTTCTGTACGGATTCCAATCTTGTTTCAATCTTTCAATCTTTTATTTCTTCCGCCTTGAATTTCGACGTCGATGCTACGAACTCCTTCGATTCCGTCGTAATGGATCCAATACAATCGTGGTAAGTCAATGGGATTCCAGTTTAACTTTCACCAATTTTCAGTTCTTCCTATTTTTCAGTCGAACTACATGAGTCGTAAAAAATTGTCTCGAGTCAACACATCCTTTGTCAATACAGCTATCTAAATCTTTGTTTTTTTACGAACTTTGAATGAATTTCATGAACTTTCATTGACGGTTTCAGTGTACATTTCAAGTTTGACAATTACAGAAAAAAGAAAAGAGATCCAGATGGAATTCAGTGGAAGGATTAGACTAGTTGGGAGAAGTGATGAATTAGCGATTAAAGTAGATGATAAGAGATTCAATCATAATAAAGCCGGACTCTTGAAGTGCTCACAAGAAGATCTCCGTCGTAGAAGAGTGTCTCGACGACGACGTTGCCGCTGCAAAATTAGATAGTCCGAAACAGTCATTACAAGAAGACATTACCATCCCTAAAGATTCTCAATGCTCAATTATCTCACCTGAGAAGCGATGGTGGGAACATTTGTGATTCTGGAGCCGCCTCGATCATGTTCTGCCACGTGTTCGTTGAGTCAGGAATGACGAATCCGAAGTCGAAGAACCACTCTGAAGTCGGAATTTATAACAAATTGTCAGATGGATACTATTCTATTCAGCCATCGCGTGCGATAACATTATGAATATTCGAAAGATTCTTACCTTCGATGATGGTTCCCTTCAGATAAACACGTTGTTCCAATCGAAATTTCTCGATTTTCACTGACGATGTGAAGTTGATTTCACGGGATACTGTACGACACTTGAGCAGGTTCTTTGGCACGTGAGCTGAAAAAAAAACAAAAAATCTAGAGGTTCTCCATAGATGCGATTGAAGTTCCAACGCCCTTCTTCTCGAACACCTATACGACCAACCAACACAGCCTCTCCTTCTCTCTCACTCCTCGCAATGCGTCGCTTTGTCTACACTCTTTGGGGGTAGAGAAGGATGCGGCAGCATGGCGCAGTGGTTGAGGCCACGGCTGCCGTTCTCGGCGGTCGCGCTCAATTCCTCCGTTGTCAGTGACGATAATACTTACCGCCCCAGGCATAATGTTTGTGATGATTGGTTTATTCCGAGACTTTTTTGCTTACCTTTGTGCTCCTTCTTCGGATCAGCCATGTCCTCGGTGCTCTGCCAGAGCACTTTTCCAGTTTCAGCGTCCCTCAAGTTCATCCAGTTGAGTTTGAATCCGGCAAGAATACTCTCTGCCCGTTCGTTCATTTTCGGATCTTGGGGTCGAGTTGCTGTTGTAGCCATTGTTGGAGTAGTTCCCTGGAGCACAAAATGATGTTTTGAAGAAATGACGACAGAGTGAGGTAAGAAGATAAAAAGAGAACCGGTCATCTCGGGAACAAGGAAAAATAAATATTGACAAAGAGTGACGAGTGCCCGGAAAGGAGCAAAAAAGGAAAGTGTTCCTTCAGATGGACATCACGAGAAAAAACACGTGGGTTATAGATTTATAGTTACGGAAGTCGTGTCATAAGTGGCACTTACAAGTTATAAAGGAAATGAAGGAAGGAATTAGTATGAGAAAGGAGTGACTCCCAACGGAAGCCAAGGTATCCGGAATGAACCAAAAGGATATAGGTAAAATAAGAAACTGGAGAAAGGGGTGCGTGTTGTATAATTAGGTTTATCTGTCTTTTTTCTTTGACATGTGTCTCTAGAAAACGAGAAAATATGTAAACGAAACGGGCATTTCATTTTGAAGAGGTGACGACGAGAAGAAGGCGCGAAGAAAAAAGTTTTCGAGATTTTAAGGGAAGAGCACAATGTTTTCGCTTCTTCTCCTTCTCGTTGCTCCCAGAGCTTCACTCTCGACTGCCGCGGAGCTCCAAATTAGACCGAAAAAGAGAGCATCGTTGGGTAGGAAATAGTGCGGAGAATAGAGACACGCAGAGTGAACGAGTGAAGATGGCAGAAAAGGAGAAAAAGGAAGGAGAGCAGTAAGGGAAAAGGCTCTAGTCGAGTTGAAGAAAGCTCTGAAGAAAAGCTGAAGAAATAGAGAAGATGATGGAAATGGAAACGGGGAGAGCTTCGGAAAAAAGTGAACAGGTGAGAGAGACCAGGTGGTGGGAAAAGGAGGCGAATGGTGGGGCGGAGTTTTCGGTCTCAGGGAATCATTAACTAGATTTTGGAAAGGATGGATGATGGGTAAGAGGATCTGTTTTAGGATGGAATATCATAAGAGTTCTTGAGTATTCTGACTTCTAAACTAGGAAAAATTGACGTCAGTATCAGTTGGTGGATACCGAGAAAACGTTTTTTTGAGTGATGATTGACACGTTCATCTAAATCTTTGTTGCTAAAGTCGAAAAGAACATCAAAACAAAAAACAGCTCTAGAACAAGATACTTTAACAACTTGAAAAACTTCGTTATTTAGAAAATTCATAGTTGCTAAATTACAGTTTTCCCCTCACCTAACAATACTACCAAAATACTCTCACTTGAAAAGTGCCAAAACATGAAAGAACAAACATTGTAGATTGTTTGCTAAAAAAAACTGTGTTATCTTTGGTACAATTTTACCTCTGATCCATAATATCAACTTTTAAAAAAAGAAGTAAAACGAAAGAAAAAAGAACATGAACATGAAGAGAGAGGCATTCTCATTGTTATTCAATTGGAGACACTCGATTTTTTTTTTGTTTTTTATTGTGTTTGCAGATGGTAATAAAGATTAGAAAAACAGATGAGGGTTTTCCTGGGAAATTTAGTGTCTTATTCGCAATATCAACTGAAGTCCTACAGCCAGAAAAAGAAAGCGAAACGGGAGTTTTTCGAAAAAAGAATAGCATTTTAGTACTGAACGCACCCGCTGTGAACTGGATCAACATTATCCAATAATCCTTTTGAATCTCTTTTTTTTTGGTTAACATGGAAAAATAACAAAGTGTACACTCATAAAGTTGAATTTGATACGAATATGTATCGACTGAAATGAAAGTTAGAAGAAGAAGACGGAGAATGTTGTCGTGCCACGAGAGAGTGTGCATTTCCGATTTTTGAAGGTAACCAGGGGCAACGAAAAGATGCGATTAGAATATGAAAGTAGGAGAGAGTGAGAGAGAAATGAAGAAGAGAGATCTCGTGATAGAGATATTTTGATATTGCAAGATGAATTTATGGTGTTGGTCATGGGAATATGTGTTATTGGAAATTTGGATGAAATAGAGGGGAGAGTGAAAGGATTTTCAGAGGAGAGAGGGGGAATGTGACTTCCGGAAAGAGGGAAGAGATTACAGGAAATGAGATTGTAACTAGAAATCACAGAAACGGGAACAATGAATTGGAATTCATTTTTCAAAGTTTTGCCATGCAGAGAGGTTCCAATTCGTCTAAAAAAAGATGACTATGAAGCCAACTTTTTTTTTCATAAAAATCATTCTCTTGTGAGATCGTTCCACTGTTTTTTCATCCATCCAACTGGAAGAGCCCAACCCCTTATCAAACTATTTTGTAAATTCATTCAAAACATTTGAAAACAAATACTCTAGTAGGATGTGTTCGATTATTCATTCATAATTCCCACAAAAGAGTTCATCATGTTGAATAATATAATATGAGAAAACTCGCGAGATTTCTATGATGTCTGGTTATGGAACAACATAGATCACAAAAATAGCCTGTAAAGACGAACAAGGAGTTCAGCTCCAAAAAGCAATCCTAATCTTTTCCCTGGAATTGTCCCCAGATTACCCTTTTTGATCCAACCAATCATTTCAATCCTTCGAAAATCTGAGATTCTTCACCATCTTCTTCATTTTCTTCTCCATCATTTCTCGATATCTCTTCCATTTGGTTCAATTTCCGGCTGCTTCTTCTTCTCTTTTTTCTGTCTTCCGTGACTAATTACGGACCAAGATGCGCTTCAAAAACACTATTACTTCGAGCTCTCTCCAAGAGCATTTTCTTCACCGGCCAATTCAGGGACATCTACTTCTCATTTCGTGTCCCTCTTTTGTTCTTTTCTTTCTTCCCTTTTTGTTTCCTTTTTTCTCTCATCAGTGCAAATGGCTACCTTGTTTTCATCCGAAATTCTCTCTGTTATTCCTTGTCAACAACTACAAAAATCAAATGGAATAAGAGCAGGAGGACAAAAAATACGGAGAAAATGAAAAACCCTTTCCTTCTCACAAACCGAATTTCACGCCTATCTTCGCTCTTTGTACAATGATTGTCTAGTGAATGGGAATGTCAACAAATTCAGATTTCTGAAAAACAACAGGTTCTTCAGAAAGTCCTCCGGAAAGTTTTTCAGTTTACAGACTCCCACCGAAACTATATTTCAGTGCTACCTTCTATCAATTTTTTGTCTCGATATGGAAAATTTAGGATTTACACCAAAGAAAACTATAAAAAATTCATCCTAAAATTGTAATCCCAAATCTTGGAAAACACGCAACAGGAGCTGATGAATATCACATTTCACAGTTGAAAGAGTGTCAGAAACTCAGGATATTATCTAAGATTCTACTTTTATTCAAAAGTTTCCATTTTTAGTTTCAGAAGTTTTCTTTATCGGTTCTCGCATACTACCGTAGCTGACTCCCAAAGTTTGCTAAACTATAACTTTTCTTATGTTTTCAATGTTCTAAAAAATTTTTTTTCCAGTTTTACGCAAATTGTTCAGTTACGAGACTTCAAAGACCTGAAACTTCCAAAATCATACTGTAGTTTTCCTCATTCCAACCAATTTCAACGATTCCGAATTCTGAAATCACTATTTTTCCTCATTCTTTGCTCGTTGCATGTCGTTTCTAGCCTCTTTACTCCTCCATTCTCATTTCTCTGCCATCTTTTAAAAACACCTCAATTATTCACAATTCTTATTGTTTTGTTCGTAAAATCCCATTGTCTCCATCAGTTTCTTTCTCCCCGTCTTCACACCCTTCTTCCAAAAAAACGTTTTTCCTCACACCTCCATCTTCATATATTTCCGTTTTTTCCACTTCTTCGTTTTTTTGTTTAAAAAGATAGAGTGTAGAAGTAGTAGTAGTAATAATAATAATAAATTCATAAAAATGTTTGAGCAAAGAAGAAATAGTGAATGGATAACTATAGTGTGCAGACAACGGAAGGATGTGCCCGGAGGCGGTCATTCGATACTTTTGACGCCCCGCAAATCCCTGATTCATGAAGATTCTTCCAAAAAGATAAATATACATCAGATAATTCTAATCTCATTATATCCATCTTCTCTAATAATGTAATTTTGCTCATTGGTGTTAAGAACAACTCAAATCCTTCTCAAGACCTACTTTTGAATTCTGAACTTTGTTACTTTCTGAATACCCAATCAGAGTCGTCTCGAGTCGAAAAAAAGAGAAGAAGCGGGGAGTCCTCGAAAATCGGATTCACCTTTTGTCAAATGACGTCTTTGTGGCTCGCGGAGCACAAGCACAATATGATGAGCTAATCTTAAAGACTTCTCCTCTTTCTTTTTCTCGTTGTAATACATATATCTTTCTCTCATCATAACCTGTCATTTCTTCTCTTTTTCTCTCTTATCTCTCTCATTTTTCTTCAATTTCACTCATATTATTTTTCCAGTTTTGTTTCATTCTCCTGACTCATTAGTGCATTCTCTAATTAGTTCAATTTGACACTTTGACCATCGAGATCTCATTTTTCTTGATTCAAATTTCAGCTTCTTCTTTCTACTTTTTGTGCTCTTTTTCAAAATAGAATTCTGAGAATCTCGAAGCAAGGATTGTTGATTTTTTTCAAATTTCAAACCTAGACTTGCTAGTTTACCGGAAGCTTGGAAATTAACATTATTCCCATAACAAAGTTTTCAGATTTTCAAATTTATTTTAGTAAGGTTTTTATTAGTATTTTTGGTAAAGTTCCCACCCAGACTCATTATGAATCCCAATTTGAAAAGCCAGACAATTTTTCAAAATTGTACCATTCATTTTCCCCCAGACTGTACATATTTATTCTCCCCATTTCGGTTCTATGGAATTATCTAACTGATCCTTGTCTAATAGTCCTCAAATCAGACTTTCACTTCCATGTTTTCTCTTATAAATTCATTCTCCTTCATTGAATATTCAAGAAGTTTCAACGAGCACTTATCGGGAGAGACCTCTACTCTTTGAAGCACAGATACATTTTTCTAAACATTTTCTTCTTCTTCCTCAACATCTTCTCCAACTACATTTTCTACTTCACTCGTTTTGTTCCGATTGTGGGATGAATCTTAGGGTGAAGTTGAATCGAAAGAAGAAAAAAAAAGAAGAAACAGGAAACGATGGAGCACACAACACACGTCTTCTTTTCTTTCATCCCATTACTAGTTGCACTCAGATTCGCAACTCGAAACTTGTTTTATCTCTTTCTCTCAGATTTCATTTCGGTCATTTTTTGACCAAATCCTTTTTTCTCAGAATTGCTCACTGGTCACTTCACACACTTCCAATAATTGCTGTCACCTCTATATAGAATCGCCCAATTTCCATATATGTACACAAATCTCTTTTGGATAGAAAAAAGAAGCTTCTCCTGGATTTTCACCTTGTTTTCATGGACTTTTTGTACTTTGATTGTCTGCGTCTCTCGATCTCCATCACTTTTTCTCTAATCGAATTTGAGCGCCAAATTTGAATATGATCTGAAAAGAGTTGAAAGGGCACAAGAGGGTCTTTTCATGTTATTCAAGAGGTTTTCGAGAGAATTTCTTTTTTGAATAGAGGTACTTTAATAGAATATGTGTCTGACGGAAAAAAAAAGGAAAAAATATACGGAATCGTACTACTGTAGACTTCGGAGGCTCCGACACTAGGAGCCCGTTTTTTGAAGTTTCTGGTCCTTTTAGCTTATTTTTAAAAACAAACTTTTGGTTCAAACATTATTGGAAAGTCTAGTACCATCAGACGGTTGATTCAGTAAGTTCAGTTCGGGTAAGTGGTTCGGAAAGTAGTTCTTGAATCTGAAAGTATTTGAGATAACTTACTCAAAACCCCGAATATTGGATCCGCCATCTCATAGATATCATGAAAAACGGACACTTTTAGTTGTGAAGAGTATAAAAAAAGAAATATGCAAAGAGCAGGTGGTATTAAGGTGACCTGGAAGAGACCGAATGTGGCATGTACATGTCCGTTTGACTCTATGCATTCGCCTCTTCTCTTTCTTTTTCTCTCTTTATCCACAAAATGGCCACTAAAATGAAGTGGTTTTCGTGGGGGGCACCACCTTCATCTGAAGAGACTAGGTATGCTTTTTCTCTGTGTGTCTGGATATATGAAAGCAATGTGTTGCACCTACAACACAGGTTATAGAGATTTTGAGAGAGAACTTGTTCTTGCAAATTTATTTTCTCTGGAACTTCATTTTGCTCTCGAATTTCGACATAATTACTTTCCATGGATTCCTCAGGATTTGAACTTCATATACAGTGCGCGTCAAAAGTATAGCGCCCCCCTCCATTTTGACGTTATGGAAATTTTTGGACAAAATGGAGAAAATCTGTTAATGCCATTCGATTCAGCGTACTGAAAAACCTACCCCTGCAAATTTTCAGCCCGATCGGAACTTGGGTACTTGAACTAGCCCCGAAAGATCAGAAACTGGGCGCGTCAAAAGTATAGCGCGTTTTCAGTTTCGGTGTTTTGGGTGCCTGTTGTAGGTCCGTGAAGTCTTATTTTTTGTTGTTTTCTGTTTCCCAATCTTATTTTCTCCATGTTCTGCAATTTTGGTGATGTTTCATCAATTCTCCGATAAGAGACGAGCTTGAATTGATCCTCAATCCGATTAAAGCGATTTGAAGACTTCCAAGAGTGAGCAGCAAAGCACGAATCTCGTAATCGTTCTGAATTTTCCTTAGAATTGCTATCCTGATTCTGTTTTACAACTTTTTCATCATGGGAAGTTTTCTCGACATCCCCAGCATGATCTTCCACCTCCTCCATCTGACTCCAAAAGTCAGAGGGCACTACCACGGTGGATCTTCGGCTTCCAGTATCGGTAAAAAAATGGTTATTGAGTCCGTCCAGACTTTGGACATATTTTTCAAGTATCTGGTGATAATTGGGCCAAATTTGGGCAAATTTGAGTGGCTAGGAATCCCCTAGTAGACGGTAACAGTTCACTCACTTCGTGAGGAATGGATGCGTGCTGAGTTGGAGAAGCTGAATAGGCTTGAGAATTGCAAATATTATGTAAGATCAACGTCTGTGGTAATTTACAGTTGGTCCATACATAATTCACTGATATCGCCGTAAAAAAACGCATTCGGAGAGACCTGGCACCGACCGCATCCATTCCTCACGAAGTGAGTGAACTGTTACCGTCTACTAGGGGATTCCTAGCCACTCAAATTTGCCCAAATTTGGCCCAATTATCACCAGATACTTGAAAAATATGTCCAAAGTCTGGACGGACTCAATAACCATTTTTTTACCGATACTGGAAGCCGAAGATCCACCGTGGTAGTGCCCTCTGACATTTGGAGTCAGATGGAGGAGGTGGAAGATCATGCTGGGGATGTCGAGAAAACTTCCCATGATGAAAAAGTTGTAAAACAGAATCAGGATAGCAATTCTAAGGAAAATTCAGAACGATTACGAGATTCGTGCTTTGCTGCTCACTCTTGGAAGTCTTCAAATCGCTTTAATCGGATTGAGGATCAATTCAAGCTCGTCTCTTATCGGAGAATTGATGAAACATCACCAAAATTGCAGAACATGGAGAAAATAAGATTGGGAAACAGAAAACAACAAAAAATAAGACTTCACGGACCTACAACAGGCACCCAAAACACCGAAACTGAAAACGCGCTATACTTTTGACGCGCCCAGTTTCTGATCTTTCGGGGCTAGTTCAAGTACCCAAGTTCCGATCGGGCTGAAAATTTGCAGGGGTAGGTTTTTCAGTACGCTGAATCGAATGGCATTAACAGATTTTCTCCATTTTGTCCAAAAATTTCCATAACGTCAAAATGGAGGGGGGCGCTATACTTTTGACGCGCACTGTATTTGTTTAGTACTCTTTTATTCAAAATCCAATATAAATTCAATCCGGTCTCCAAAACTTCCTGGTTTTTCGTCTTCCGCTCCATCACGTCATCTGAACATCCATTGAATTCTCACGGTTTTCAGAAAACCAGGAAGTTTGGTGTTTATTTTTAATAGAATTTCGCTTCTTTCTTTTTCTACAAGTCTGAAAATATTTTATTAGAAATGTGGGAAAGATTCGTTTTGATTTTTAACTAGACTAGAGTTGTTTAGCTAAAAATTAATCCAGATGTGATTTGTTCATCAGCAAAACCACATGCTCACTTTTTTACAGACTTCGTTTTCCTTGAACTTTTTTAATCTTGAAATTCAACTTCTCCCAAATTGGACTTTCCTCTTATATTTGTGTTCTCATTTTCTAAAACTCTTTTATTTTCAGCATACACCGACATCCATCACAATCGTTTCCCTCGTATTCCAACTCGGAGGGAATCGGCTCGAAATGCGAAGAAAACCGTCTCCTTTCCATTATTTTCCGTGATGAAAACTCAGCTCTGCGTCTCTCTGCTACTTACACTATCTCTCTTTTCCCCAACACTTTCAGCCAAAAAATCTAAAACGAAATCATGGTAAGACTTCAGATCCGGGATCTTCCAATCCTTAATTTTTCAGCAAAAGAACAGCATTCAGTCGTCATACGACAAACTATCAAGCATGGAGAGAACAAATGACAGTTTGCGATTTACTTCAAGATTACGATGCAGCAGTCCGTCCGTCAGGAAGAACACCTTATAATGATACAAGGGGAGCTGTTATTGTTACAACTAGTTTGAATATAAGATCTATATCAGCGGTATCAGAGAAAAACATGGTATGAATTATTTATTTCTAGAGAATATCTAACCATAAAAATTACAGGAATTTGTGGCACAGTTCAGATTTCGTCAGGAATGGTACGATGACCGTCTCCGATTCATTGAACATCAAGGACTTCTGTCATCTGATTATCGAAATTTCGAATTCATCCATGTTGCTCGAGATCAATCACTTTGGATTCCCGACACCTTCTTCCAAAATGAAAAGAACGGATGGTATCATATGTTGAATCAGGAGAATCGGTTTTTGAAGATTCGATCGGATGGAAAACTGATTTACGATAGAAGATTGACACTTCATTTGGCGTGTTCCATGCATCTTTCTCGCTATCCGATGGATCATCAAAACTGTGAAATTGCCTTTGCCTCTTGTAAGTTTTCTCTTTCCCTCGCACATTTGTTCGCAAAAAGGGAGGGGGTTACTCGTCCGGTCCTGTGGTGTAGTGGTTATCACGTCTGCTTCACACGCAGAAGGTCGCCGGTTCGAACCCGGCCAGGACCTACGTTTTTGTTATTTTTTTGTGTTCTTAACTTTCGTATTATTCAGATGCCTACACAACAGCGGATATCGAATACATCTGGGATGTCCCTGCTATCCAAATTCACGAAGGAGCCAACGGAGCACTTCCAAACTTTGAGATCGCTTCATTCAAAAATGGTTCCTGTACCTCGAAAACCAACACAGGAACATATTCTTGTCTGAAAGTAGAGATTCGACTGAATCGAGTATTCTCATTTTTCCTTCTCCAACTATATATACCATCTTCTATGCTTGTCGGAGTCGCTTGGGTATCTTATTGGATTGACTGGAAATCAACAGCCGCACGTGTTCCATTGGCAATTGTTACTCTTTTGACAATGATTACAACATCTCATGCAATTAATTCTAATCTACCTCCTGTTAGTTATGCAAAATCGATCGATATTTGGGTCGGTGCTTGTGTCGGTGAGTTTTTGATTAGATGGTTTTCAATTGTATATTTCTTTTCAGTGTTTATTTTCTTCTCTTTGATTGAATATGCAGTTGTCAACTATATGGGAATACTGGACGAGCACAGGTATGACAATTTGAGAAGTTTTCAGTTTTCAATTACAAAATTTCAGGCAAATGAGAAAAGCTGCATGTAACAGATCTCGTCTATCGAATGTAATTGATAATGATAATTTTGGAGAATCATTACAGTCTTTGACTTTTAGTCCACAGGAGAAGAAGGTACTGCTTTTTCAGTTTGAGAAATTCTGAATGGTTTCTTTTTCAGAGATTGATTCGTCGTCGCCCAAAAAAGAATATGGAGATGCAAGAAGGCGATTTCGAAGCGATTGAAATGGTTGATCGTGGACCGCCTCGAAGTGCTGGATTAATGGAAGAAGGATGGACATTTCACGACACGACTGATTTAGTTTACATTGGACAACGAAAACGGGTCGAACTCGTCAGATGGTGTAGTGTTCTTTCATCACGTGGACGAGCGGAACGAATCGATATCATTGCCAGGTAGAATAGTAATTGAAAGGAACTCCAATATGATTTCATTTTCAGAATAATATTTCCGATTGCATTCATTCTTTTCAATTTCGCGTATTGGAGTATCTACCTCGAAGAAGAGGATCCGGACGAGTCATAAAGAAAGAAATCTTTCTTTTTGTGGCAATATTTCAATTGTGATTATCATAACTTTTCTATTGTTTTCTTTCAAATGCGATTCTTCGTTTTCCGGGTTTTTTTTTCAAAATGTGTTCATTTCTTGGATATGAATTTTTGAATTGTTCTAGTGTTGTGTGTTTTTCTACTTTGAAACAGTGGTGGAAGTACACTTTCACTGGGTACAAGCTTTAATAGAGAAGTTTATAGAATATCAAATCGATTCTTGCCTCTGGAACATGTTTCATTAGCGACGAAAGAACTTGAAGAGCAGTTTCATAGTTCTTGAACAGGACTAGGTTGTGTTTACAGAGATATTCAACCTCTGGATACAACTTTTGTTTCAAAATATCTTTCATTTTTGAAACCATCTGAAATCCTTGATCATCAATATTCTTTGCCAATTCAGATGTATCAGGTTGATTGGCTTACTAAGTCCGGTAGTAAACTTTTGGTGTCGACAGGTTTCTTCTATGTAGTCTTCGACAGAAAATCTTCTTCTCGTAAGTACTTGTAAAAACATTAGTTATGAGAAAAATGCACGACATCGATGTCTTTCTTGATCATGCTCCCTGTTCTCCAATGGATTCTAAATAGCCACTAACATATCATAGGGATACTTCACAATCTCTCATAGTCAATTCTGCCTTCTCTTTGCTTCCATATTTCACATATCACCTGCTTCAAACGCAACTGGAGAATGGAAACCAAATCTCCCCTCCCCTATAATTTCTTCCATTTCTTCTCACGAAACCTCTTATTTGTGAATATCTCCTTCCCTAACCTGCCCACTTGTCGCTTTCTCTCTCTGCTTCTCCAATTTGTTGCATGAAAATCTCCATGGAAACGAGTCAACAACTCCGTCAATTGTGTGCATTCTCCCTTTCTCTATGTACTAATCCCCCCGCTTCCTCTCGTCTCGTGTTTCAATCATAATGGCGAGTATACCCTCATCCCTTTCCCTTCTCATTATAACTCATTGTTTTCAGATGAATCTTTTTCGAAACCGAAAGAAAAACCCTGGGCCGGTGCTCAGAAAAGTCCCAAAAATGCCAGAGTTGGATGATTTCCTTTCGAATCAAGACTATGAAGGAGCGATTTCTCTGTTGAATGTGAGTGAGAAATTCTCCAATTTCGACCTTTAAACAATGAATTTCAGCACAAACTGAAAGCAGGAAACTTAGAAAAAGATCAAGAAGACAACTATCAACTCTGGATTGCTCATTGCTACTTCAGATTGAGAAACTATGAACAGGCTGCACAAGTTTATCAATTTCTCATGAACCAGTGAGCACTAAGTTTCAAAACGAAAAAGAACACAATTTTTTGCAGTGAGAATGCTCCAGCAGAGTTAGGAGTGTATCTCGCATGCTGTAAGTTCTACATGAAGGAGTATTCAGCAGCCAAAGCACTCGGAGAGAAGGCACCAAAAACACCACTATGCATTCGTCTTATGATGAATGTATCACTTCGGATGAACGATGAGAAGAAGATTTTGACATTCCATTCCAGCTTGGGGGTCAGTATTTCTCATACTTTCATTTTTCCAGTTCTCTTTATCAGAACTCCTTGGAAGATAAACTTTCTCTCGCTGGTGTCAACTTTCAAAGAATGCACTACCAGGAAGCAATCGACGTCTACAAAGAGATTCTCCAAGCCAGCCCGTATGTTAATTCTTCCAGAATATTTTCAAACTTCTTCCCTTGCAGAAACCTGGTTGGATTGAACATCGACATGGCTATTTGCTATGCAAAAATGGACTACTCTCACGTGGCTTACAACCTTGTCAAGAACTATCTTCGCCAGTTTCCACATAGTCCATTTGCAAAGAATTTGCATCTTGCCGTTCTCTATCGTACCATTACTTCGAAAGCCAATCTAGATGACCAATCTGAATTGGCTAAGAACATTGATCACGAAGGATTGCAGATGGTTTCAAAAATGGAGGATCTTTTGAAACAAAAGTTGTATCCAGAGGTTGAATATCTCTGTAAACACAACCTGGTTCTGTTCAAGAACTGCGAAACTGCTCTACAAGTTCTTCCATCGCTAATGAAACATGTTCCAGAGGCAAGAATCAATCTGATCTTGTACCATCTCAATAAAGGTATCCAGGTTCAATAAGTGAATGATTTAAGATCGGTTTTTCAGACAATCTCAAAGACGCGATGATTCTATCTGATGAACTCGAGCCAACTACTCCATACGAGTTTCTCGTCAAAGCACTGGCGTTCCTCCGATACGGACAAGAACACAATGACGTATTGTTATAGACATCAGTTGAATTATCAATGTTATAATTTCAGAGAGAAAAACTCGCTACAGCCCAGAACTTCTTCCAAATGGTCGGAGAATCTGGACTTGTTCAAGGTAATTTTAAAGTCATGGAGTCTGTGTATCCAGATTTCGTTCAGATACAATTGCTGGAAGACAAGCATCTGCAGCTTATCTGTTTCTTGCTTACAAGTTTGATGACGTCATCACATACCTTCTCTCAATCGAGGCATATTTTGGAAACAACGACGCTTTCTTGTTGAATTTGGCACAAGCTTATTTGATGTACAAGAACTACGTGGCAGCTGAAGAATATTTCATTCGAGTTTCCGGACCAGAAAGGGATAAAATATTGTACAAATCAATGCTGGCTAGATGCTGTAAGCAGTGCTAATTTATATATTTTAATTATCTTGGATATTTTCAGTCATCCGAAACAAGAAACCACATATGGCATGGGAAATGATGCAGAAGACTCCAGTTTCATCTGATAAGACAGCTCTTCTTAAAGTGATTGCCAATGATTGTTATTCGGTTTGTGTATAGTAAAAAGAATCAGAATCTGAACTTGATTTTAGTCGAACGAATTCTACTACGCTGCGAAAGCGTTCCATGAACTTGAGAACGATACTCCGACAACTGAACTTTGGAATGGAAAACGAGGAGCTTGTGCTGGACTCTTTCGTCAATTGGCCAATCACAAACAGGATTTGTAAGTTATAATAAATCATTCAAATCAGAAAAATAATTTCAGAATTCTCGTTGAAACGATGCGTGAAGTCATTAAACTGGTCGCTGCGAAACCACATTCAAACTGTGATTTCCTTCTGAAAGTTATCCGTTCGTGGGGTGAATCTCATAACGTCGACCTCAGTTAAAGGATCTGTGATAAATGAAAAAAAAACAATGACATATTACGTATTGCACTTTATTTGGACTCTGATATTATCTCCAGTAAAATATTATTTGTCTCATGAAACTCACTGTACACTTTAGAGATACTGAGTATGACCAAATTAGTTATCTCGACGGTCTTTCGACTGGAGTGTTCATCTTTTTTCACGATTTGAATGATTATTTTTGATCGTTTTGTAATTTAATGAAAATTTTTCAACCCTTACTTCCCAATATCTTCATATTCTGAAGAAAACTTGGTCAGATTTCAGACTGTTTAGATTTGCTCATTTATTCCAACCTGCACTGATTTCATTGAAATAGTTTCCAAATGCCGACTTCATCCGGAAAGTTGTTGGTGGCTTCAAAGAAACACATAATGTTAATCTAAATTAACCACAATGATAAGAAATAAACTTGTTTCTCCTTTTTCTCTTCGTTTTGACCCAATTACCCGGTTACCAGTTGTTATTGTTAAACGAGAAAACCCGCTTATCAGTCGGAGGATTCTGGTATAAAAGAATGATCCATGAATTGAGTCTTCAGTCGTCAGCTGAACATGAAGATTGACAAAGAAGACGATCAGCAGCAACAGATGCGCCGTGTCGCATTCTTTGCGGTGGCTGTCTCCACTGCAGCCGTCATCTCCAGGTACCGTAATTCTTTGAATACTTCATTCATGTTTCTCATTTCAGCATCGTGACGCTTCCAATGATCTACTCATACGTCCAATCCTTCCAATCCCATCTTATCATGGAAACCGAGTTCTGCAAATCTCGTGCCCGTGATATGTGGGTTGAGATGCAAGTTCTCCACAAGTCAGGAGTCACCCGCAGCCGCAGAAATGCTGGATACAAGGAGGGTGGTGGCGGAGGATCTGGATCCGGAGGATACGGTGGACCAACTGGAGCTGGTGCTGATATTGGACCAACTTGCTGTCCATGTCAACAAGGACCAGCTGGACCACCAGGACCACCAGGAGACACTGGACCAAATGGTAACGACGGACATCACGGAGCACCAGGAGTTCCAGGAAAGGAAGGATCTATTCTCAGCTCTGCTCTTCCACCATCTGAGCCATGCATCATCTGCCCGCCAGGACCACAAGGAGCCGTTGGACAGCAAGGACCAAAGGGACCACCAGGACCAAAGGGAAAATCACAGGAAAGAGCCGGAGACGGAAAGAACGGAGAACCAGGAATGATCGGACCCCCAGGACCACCAGGAGGTGTTGGAGAGCCAGGACCACCAGGACCAGCTGGACAACCAGGAAGAGTGATCCAAGTCAACGGACCAGCTGGACCAGCAGGACCACGCGGACCAAAGGGACCACCAGGACCAAAGGGACTTCCAGGAATCGCTGGACTCACCGAAGGCGGAGAACAAGGACCACCAGGAGACAACGGAGGACCAGGACCAGTTGGAGGACAAGGACCACCAGGACCACAAGGACCACAAGGACCACCAGGAGACGAGGGATCTTGCGATCACTGCCCAGAGCCACGTACTCCACCAGGTTATTAGACCGCCCGGATGGTCTCGCCGGCAATCTTGTGATTACGGTGCTTTTGCTGTATGCTGCTCTGCCTTCTTCATAATTTATTTAATTCTAATTTGCTCAATTGTGTTTTTCTTTGTTGTTTGGCTGACGACTCAACCCAGGCTCGACTCGAATAAACGCTCGCTCGAAAAAAAACTGTTTTTCAATTCGAAATTGACACTGAATCGTGCTGACAAATGGATTTGTAGGTTGTAGTGTGTATTGGACGGGTTTTGATATCCAAAGAAAAGATGCCCAAAAACAATGATAATGTTTTATTTTTGGCTGATTATGACTTGCAATTAGTTTTGTCTTCTAAGGAATACTCCTAGAAAATGGTTAGTTTTTTTAAACTTCGAAACAACGATGACTTCTGATGTTTCACAGTGTTCCTTCTCTTGGATACTATTCGCTGTTCCATGCATAATAATTTTGAGAATCGTACACCAAACAGTTGAGCACAATGTACTTTATGTTTTATTTGGACAGGCACATGAAAAACTGGAATTCCATATCACAAAACAATAATTCGAATTGGCAGAAGGGGCGGAAGCATGGTTTGTAGTCTTCTGAGGCTGTCTTTTTTTTTATTCCACAGAAGATAAGAAAGTTTTAAAAAAGGGGAAAAGTCATTCTTCAGACCAACCTTCTACAATCAGTTCAAACTGATAATGAGTTGAAAATTCATGTTTTGTTCTTTGTTAAAAACTTTTTTAAAAACTTTTACTGAGTTGTGATTTTGACTATACACTATGGTTTTTTCGAACAATAATCGAATCAAAATATGGTCGGTAATTGTACCTGAAGTACTTTCTCCGCCCCAATATGTTGGATAAATATCCAAATCGTTTTGAGTTTTTGCCGATCTCAAAAAAAACGTATTTATTAATTTCGGATTTGAAAACCATTGAAACACTCGCGCTGTCATCATGGTGCTTTTTCGAACGGTATGTTCTAGAATAAATTTTAAAAAACAGTAATGAATTAATTTGGAATGAGATATTACACAAACCTAGTGCTAGCTCTGAGAATGCCAAAACTTTATCCCTTGGAAATCAAAAACTCCTGAGCCTCTAAATTCTCGATTTTCAGGAAAACATGGGATTCATTCACTGGCCAACACTTAACTTGGTGTTAACCGTCGTTGGCGCTGGCTTCATTCTTTCAATTCAAAGTTTGTACTACATCAAAGTGAGTGATGTTGTCAACGTGTCCCGAATAATCTGTGCGAACAGAAAAAAAGAACTGTAAAATACGGCCAAAAAAAAATGTTGAATAGCAAGAGGAAGTAGAGAAAACAGGCAGAAATCATCATCAGTGTTGCCTGTTTATTTTGTTGTGTCTCGATTCAAATTGATACGGAAAAGAGACAGTCAACCCAAGTAGAAACAAGAAATATTAAGAACGAAGAACACTTGAATCGATGGTTTCCTTTCGTTCACTTCTCAGCTATACGGCGCTTCTAATCGGGCTTATTTCTTTTGCTGCCGATTCGATTAACTATGTATTCACTTCCAAATATATCCAGGTCATTCGTTTTCCTTATCAGTATATTATTATCATCAGAATTTACTCAATAATCTTAAAATGGTCATATGATTTCTTCAGGTTTTCTTCGATGAATATCATTTGCCTCCTTCATATCTCAAAATTGTGCAAATCCTGTTTCTGGTATGGAACGCCGTCAACGATCCCATGATGGGATACATGCAGGTAGTCTGATTATTTTAACTTTATACAATTCCTAAATAAGGTCTTCAGGATCTCGGATGCTGTGGAATGAAATGGATTATGGATCGACGAAAGGTAGTACTGTATGCGGGACCAGTGTTTGCAGCTTCATTCCTTCTCTTCTGGTTCCCATGGTCAACGTGAGTTCGTTCATTTTGATAAACAATCTTCCCGTTTTATCACCGGAAACCAAACCATAAACCAGGGTTGAAACACTGGTTTTAGGGGGGCAGACAGGGAAAAGAGACGTTCTCGGATTATGGAAATATCGAAAGCTTTATTTATGGAATTCAAGTTTTTCGAAAACTTGTAGGTGGGGCCACAGGTTCGGCCACTTTTAAAGAGAGTTAGTACATTTATGTCTTGTTCTCATCTGGAAACCCCTATAGTCAGTTCATTCTTATCGCATCTACCAAACATATCTGACTCCAACACTACAACCAAAACAGTATGAACAACTTCAGATCCGTCGGATGGGTGACTGCTCTTCATCTTCTCGTTTCCCTTTTCATCTACGACACTCTTCTGACTCTCGTCTTATCAGCTTACTGTGGATTATGCGTCGAAAATTCTCGAAATCATCAAGATCGTGTCCGAGTTATCGTCTATGGAGAGATATTCACAATCATTGCTGGCCTTCTGATCTATCCATTGGAAACAATGCCACATACAAATGAACATTACTGGCTTTTCCAGACATGTTGTGTGGCGGTTGCATGTGTTTCAGCAGCGCTAATGGCCTATTCTGGATATCATCTGAAAGTTGAACGTCCGATTAACGAAGATCATCAATTGGAGAAGTTTCAAGAGGTTCGGAGTAGAGAATCAATTTTAGTCTCATGTGAAATTTGTAGGGAGAACCAGTGGTAGAGAAGAAAGCGGACACTTGGAAAAATGCTCTCCAAGTTTCTTGGCAAGTAGCCAAAGAGCCCAGATTCATCTGTTTGGTCGGTGCCCAATTCTTCAGAATTCTTCGATTCATGGCAAATGAGAACTTTTTGATTGTCTTCACTGAAAGTCTGCTTGTGAACAACGGATTCTTCGAGAAGAATTCCGGAACATTGGGACTTTTCTATATTCTTGCAAGATCTTGTGGAAGTGTAAGTTTTATTTGGTTGGGAATCAAGCTAGCTAAAATTTTCCAGATTCTATTTTTGGTTCTCTGGGCGCCAACGAACCGGTTTGGAACCCAAGCGGTCATTCAATCTTTGAACATTCTTTCGATTTTCAATGTCATTTTTGTACTTTACGCTGGAATGGATAATATCACTGCAGTGGCTGTTTTCATCATTTTGGAAAAGTAATGAGGTTATTTCTTAATCTAAAAATAACCGTGTTTTCAGTGCGATCTCTCGTTGTGGATGGCAAGGTTTCTATATCGTTGTGGCTGGAGAAGTCGTCGACACTGATATGAAACAAAACAATAGAAAGTGAGAACTTCTACTCATGAACTTCAGATATCAATTATCTTTCAGAACTCCATTCTCCACTATTATCTTCACTTTGAAAGCTCTCTTCAACAAACCAGCAGATCAACTCGCACCAGTCCTTGTTTTATCTCTCTTCTTGGAACAGGGAGGATATCCTCAATTGACGGTTCCATGTCAGAACTTCTATGAAGACAACTTCTCGAATTCCACTTTACCATTCAATTCAACTTCCATCGATACTTTTACTTTTTCTGGGTATTCTTCAATTACTTTCACTTCTTTCAAAGTTTCCTAATTTTCAGTGGTCTAACTGCTCAAGAGTGCACCAATTACAACCATTGGATGTTTTTGGCTCTTGCCATTTTTCCAGCAATTTGTGCTATCGGAGAATCAATTTTCGTCGCATTTGATCAATACTGGAGAAGACATGTAAAAGGAAAAACCGGGCATTTGGGAGACGATTAATTTCTGTTTTCCTTCTGTTTTGATCTCATTTTTTATCTTTATCTTTACTAATAACATTTGAAAACTTTGTATGTTCGTTTATCTGTCGCTAGCTGTAACTCAGCCCAAACTGAACCGATTCGGATGGAACTTTTACAGAAAGATCAGAAATTCTTATTAGTTGATGCCCGTATGTTTAGATTTTTGATATTCAAAAAATTGAGCAAGTTACGGCTCTTTTAGTAAATTTTCAGTACTAATTTCGGTGCCGAAAATGTGTTGCAAGTCATAACTCTCTTCACAGTTTACCGATTCTCTTGAGATTTTCACAGTTTGTTCCTGATTATCTGAGGATGATGCACGACTTTTTAGTTTTTCGAAATTCCAATTTTGAAGCCTTCTGGAGCATTTTTTCTGAGCAACTGGGTCCATTTTCACTCGCGCGACAACAGAGAGGCAGAGTCATTTTCGCATGCGCGGCGGCAGAGAGGCAGCGCACTCACAAAGTATAGTGGCCGACGCGGACCTCGATTGATGTCGGCTGCTTCATTTCATCACGCCCGCCGACAGGAGAGGAGAAGCCGGTTTAATTACCCAAGTTTGAGGTAAGCGGCGCGATGGAGAAAGATAGATGGGTCGAATTTTATATCATTCTGTTCGTCTCGACGTGAGGAACCAGAATATGTAAGAAAATTTCGAAAAAATTGAGGTTGAAAGAACGTTATCGTGGTTTGAAATTTCAAAATGTGTCTAATCTGATTCCAAGAAGTACTAAATGTGACGCTTTGTTGTTCCGAAGGTTCCCTGCATTAAGAAAAAAAGCCGAAGGCTCTGAAAATGGAACCGAAAGTTCCCAGTTTTAGAAAAAGAGCCGAAGGCTCTAAATACGGAACCGAAGGTTCCCTGCATTAAGAAAAAGAGCCGAAGGCTCTCAAAATGGAACCGAAAGTTCCCAGTTTTAGAAAAGAGCCGAAGGCTCTAAATATGGAACCGAAGGTTCCCTGCATTAAGAAAAAGAGCCGAAGGCTCTGAAAGTGAAATCAAAGGTTCCCAGTTTTAGAAAAAGAGCCGATGGCTTTGAAAACGAAACCGAAAGTTCTCTGCATTAAGAAAAAGAGCCGAAGACACTGAAAATGGAACCAAAGGTTCCCACTTTAAAGAAACAAAGCCGCAGGCTCTGAAAATGGAACTGAAAGCTCAAAACCTAGAGTAAGCGAAGGCCAGGTGGATGAGCCCCGGAGGGGCGACAGCCACCTGGTAATACACATTTGATAACAAAGGAATTGTTAAAAGAGTTATTTTTAACAATATTTCAACCTAAAGTAATTTTTTTGCAATTCTGGAAACCTAAACATAAGTCACAATGAGTTTTATCGCACTTTCATGGACACATTTGTGGTATGTGACCATACTTTTTAATAACAAATGTTCTAGCCTGAAGAAAAAGAATTGAAAACTCCCAGTTGCAAGGGAAAAATCTGTAGGGACGTTGATTAGTTTTTGTTATAGACCTCAGAAAGTAGACCATTAAGAGCCTTCGCAACCAACTGAAACCGGATGAGATTCTATAATAGCACATTAGTATTGCAATGGACAGCCTCCGACACTGTAAAAGCGGAGCTTTCAGATTCAACTTCTTCTGACACAAAAACGATGGGATTATCGTATTCGACAGCCTCCGACACAGTGAAAGTGGAGCTACATGGTTGAATATCTGATTTTTACTGTTTAAAGAACAGGAACATCGTTCGAACAATTCTTTACAAAAAATGTTTATTACTGGAATCTTTCCAACGACACACACACACACATACAAGAAGAAAAAAAATTATTCTCGAAGATTCTTGAGTCTCTCCGGGAGGGTGGTCCATTATGTTGTATTTCCAAGATCAAATTCGACTATCTTTTTGTTCAATCCTTCCAATTCAATTGAAATTTGACGTTCTCTCACTTTTAACATTTTCGCTTCCTCTTCCAATTCTTTCTTTCTATCGAGTATCTCTTTTACTATCAAATTTAGGAATATGCTTGAATACTCCTCCTCGTTGGGATCGCACGTGGAGAAAATCACTACCCCTTCTTGCAGTTCCAAACGACCCAATACGTATCTTTGTCCTGCTTCCTTTTTCGATTTCCTATGACAAAACAACGTGGGGTTTCATTCTTCAAAAACTCCCAAACCCCTATTCACAAAATTCCAAAAACTATCAAAAAACGTGAAGGAAAAAGAAGAGTACTGTCGTTTTTAGTAGTTTTTGGAACTTTGGAATAGGGTTTTTGGGAGTTTTTGCCGACTTTTACTCAACGTGAATAGGCCCTTTTCATTTTTTCTAATCTATATTTTTTTCTAATATCTTTACTATTAACAAACGCAAAATTCTGTCTGTTTGTCTGTGCTGTGTCTGTCGCCGGCCCTAGCTCAGTCTCCACTGGACCGATTTTTTTCAAATTTTGGCAGGTTATCAGAAATTCCTTCAAGATGATGCCCATCTATTTTGTTTTTCGATTCATGGAGAAATGAGGTCACAAGAGCGCAAAAACCTCCATTTTGGGACCAACCAGTTGTTTTTTTTTTCAATGAAAGGAGAGAGAGTGACGAGTTCACGGAATTATTTTTCAAAATTTTAAAATTTTCATTTCTAAAAATTTCACGTTGCCCGGAGGGCCCCAGAGGGGCGTAGCCCGTCTGGTATATTTTAATGTAGAATTTTACACTGATAGCAGTATGCAGCAGCTGCTTAAGAGTCGATGTCTGACTCGTTCGAACGGCTCCGCGACGTTTGGCTACCGGCCATTTCACTACTGTGACGTTTCGCAACTAATGTGAACTTTCGATGGAAGAAATGTGCACAAATCTCAACTCCAAAGTTCACGTTAGTTGCGAAACGTCACAGTAGCGAAATGGCCAGTCGCCAAACGTCGCAGAGCCGTTCGAACACTAGCCAACATACCATGGCACGGTTCCTTCACTCTACGTTTTTGCCCGGAATCCTCCTTTAAATGACTTTTAGAGACTAAATTTAAACTCACATGAAGATCTGTTGGTGACCATTGTCATAATAGGGGAATGTAGTTAACTTGTCAGTGATAATTGCTTCATTATATACTATGCCATACTCCAGTCTGATTTCTCAACATGAACTCATCACAATCCACCCAGTACCGTAGAAACTTGTTGAGATCGGAGCAATCAAAATTCGTTTTATGGAACATCACAGTGTGACCATTCCGAATTGAAAACAAGTTTTCCAGTGTCACCCATCGCGCTTCTCTAAAGTTGATTAAGGTGTAATTGAGAGCCTGTAAAAGTTGAACCTTTGTATTGTTGGGAGATCTTCTCAAAACTCACATTTGGATGATTAAAATTTAACGGAATATCGGAACCGATTTCTAAACTCTTGGTAAATGGAACATTATTCAGCACCTCTGTCAACATTGAATCGCACAACAAGCCATTGAGGAGTACCAGGCTAGTGAATTCCGTCTTCAAAATTTTGAGAAACACTTGGAAAAATTGCTCATGCTGCAATTGATCGATGTGGAGCATCCATACCATGGACGGAAAATAAAGAATATCACTGAGAATTCTATGAATATCAAACATTTCGGCGAGGCTTGCATGCGTCAAAATCATGTATTGTTCATTTTCGCTGACGAATCTGAAATTTACAAGGGAATGTTACCTTTAATCTGTGTGTAATCTCGAGACTAAAATTCTCGAGAATCTGGAAAACGAGAAATTCTTCGAGAGAAATTCTCGAGACCTTTCTCGAAACTGCCTCATGACATTCTTGAGAATTTTTTTCTAGAAATTTCTCGAGGAAGTGGTGTCTCGAGAAAACTCTCGAGATTTCTCGAGATAATTGGAAATTTTAAAAATATGATTTTTTGAGACTTTTTATACAGTGGCGAAAATAGGTGAGTACACCTTTCTTTCTTAGTGAATAATTTTGCTCAAAACAGTCCAATTTACTTGAAAATTTGCATGTTTTTTTCCCGATGTTCCCGTTTGCAACCTCACGTTCATTAAATTTACCTATCGCTGAGTTGCTCCAATTTTCTGATAGGACTTTCCATCGAGTGACTCGTTGTTGATAGAAACTCAACTTCTTGCGCATCATCCGGATGATTTGAATAAATTCGGAAGTTCAAATCACTTAAACGTACATCCAGTCCATCTGTTTTGTATTTTCGGTGCCGTAGAAATGATTCAATTTGACATGAGCACATGGCGAGTTTGAATCTGAAAATGAAAAGCGTATTGTTTCTCTACGTAGAAACTCACATTTCAATAGGCATCATCATTTTCATCACTTCATGAAGTGCCAGAGCAGGCAGTTTGAGCAATGGAAAATTGGTCATCTCTTTGAATGTCGATAGGTAATCTTGGAAGAGGACCGACTATTATTGGAATGGATAGAATGGGACTGACTACTACTATACTGGACTAGGAAAAATCAATATGCCTCCGAGGGGTGGATTAGATGAGATTTATAATGGTTTCTGGGAAGGACGAAAGGATAAAAGGTCGATACCATCTTGAGAACATACCACTTTTCAAATGTTTCGTTTACTGTTTTTTTAATAATAAAACGAGAATGGGAAATTTAATCGAAGGCAATTGGTTGGAAACGATTCTATTCTGACGGAGACATCAACAAAAAATTTGACAAAACCGAAGACATATTTCGGTAATAATATTTCGGTATAACATACGATATTATCGCAGATTTCGTATTTTGAGGATATAAAAACTCATGATGTTTCGCTTCCAAAAAATTCAAATGGTAGGTCAGGAGTTCAGTTTCAAACTTGACAATTTCAACTGCCTGAACTAGTTCAAAATAGATCGCGGTTCAAAAATATACATATTTTTGCTCTAACTGATTTTTTATTTTGCGAATCAAAAGGTTTCTTGTTTTTTGGGGAGCTGTTAACTGTTTTTTTTTTTTGAAAGTTTTATATAAAATCTTCAAAAACACAGGAAACTGCTCAATCGGAAGATAGATTTCCAAAAATAAAAACATGTTTCTAATCCAACCCATACCAACCCATAAATGGTTCAACCAGAGCTTTCGAATGGATTTAGAAGTTCATCCAGTTTTTGATTTTGGAAAACATTGGAAAGGTCACAAAAATGATTTGTGCCAATGGGACATAATTATGGAGCCAATTGAAAAAAGTCACATTTTTCTTAGAATCAAGAACCAAATTCTAGAAAATCAGATTCTACGCCAAATCCCCTTTTTTACTTTGACCTACAACATTTACCAATCAAGATAGTGTAGATTTCTGAAACAGCTTGTAATAATCATACATGTCCAGATCCGGCCCGGACCGGGTAGGAAATTTTCGCCAAAATTTTTCCGAGAAAATATCAATTTTTCATGAAACAGCTTCTAAATTGCATGAAAAATCATGAAAGTACTAAAAGTATGAAACATTCTAAAATTGAACAGAAAACGGTCAATCGACCTTCGAAAAAATTGGGTCTCAAAACCCGGGCCGGGTCGGTTGAAAATCCTCCGTCGGTCCGGCCCGGTCCGGGTTTGGACATGTATGGTAATAATGGAATATTCTGCTGGTAAAAAACACGCAGCCCGCTGCACTTGCCACAATGGAAGAGAAAATTTTTCTCGGCCACAGTGCATTTTTCAAATTTTCAGCTTTCCCGCCTCTTCCATTGTGGCAAGTGCAGCGGTGCGAGGGCTGCCTGCTTTTACCAGCCTAATAAGAATGAAAAGAAGTTTTTCGATAGGATTAGACCCTTTATTGATTTGTGAAGATATCAAGGTTAACATACGAACCTGGAAACAAAACTTGCGTTTTCAATGTTACTCATACGACAGCCAAAAAGCCTTTTGTGATCATTTTCAGCTATATTTTTGTTGTGTTTTCAGTTTGTTTTATCACTCGCATTGATTTCACGACGAGAATTTGAGGTGACAATCGTAAACCAGCAACTCATTCTTCCTCAAGTTTTTTTCCAAAGTAAAAATACTGCAAGGCTTTTTGAATGTGTGCAACAATCGTGAATTCTAATATGTCAATCTTTAACACCAAAATGATTTTCTGACTCCCCTCCATTTTCAAGAAAAATCGAAAAATCAAGTGGCTCCATAATTATGTCCAGCAGTTTATAAAAAATTATCGAGGGAATTTAAAAATGTCTAACAAAGAGCTTTCATGAATACATGAGCTGAACTTCTTCTGAAACGTTGGTCCTAGACTAAAATGATAAGATATCGGCAATCTGCTTTCCGTGCATTGTAGAGGATTCACTTTTTTTTGTGAAGAATCTTCTTGGTGACTTTGATGATGAAATCCACGAGTATGCATGAATAAAACTGTTTATTCTCGACGTTTCGGGATTTCACCATCTTCAGGAGAAATAGGATAATTACCTACAAAAATTAAGAATAGAAGAAGTGTGAACCAGTGAGGTTTTAGGTGAGGCCTGATAAAGACAAGGGAATGAAAGAGACGGAGAAACCGTAACATAAAATAAAATGCAATACCGAACCATAGAAAACCGGTGTAAAAAGGCAAAGTGAAAAATGAATAGGTTCTTTGGGCGGGCGAATAGATACGAAATGGGACCATAAAGGATTATTGATTTTGTGTTGTTTTTATGTTTTCACGACCACACTTAGGGACCACCACACGTGAGGGGCGGGGCGTTCTGATTCTTCGTTCTGATTCTGGTTTTCTCCTCGCTACTTTGATGACCCATAACTTCTTTGGGAATAGACCAAATGTCCCCAAATTTTCAGGATATATATAAAAGACCGCGAATAACCCGCAACCTAAATTACGCGAAAACGGTCACCTGTTAAAAAAGTTATGCTTAAAAATTAGGGATCCAGTCAACAAAATTGTCATTTTGACCTCGTTTTGATCAATGAACGCTCGAAATTTTTGAAAACCCCCAGAAAAATCGGTTTGAAAAACATGTGGTGGTCCCTAGCCATCTTTACTATTAACAAACGCAAATTTCTGTGTGTGTGTCTGTCTGTGCTGTGTCCGGATCCCGCTCTAGCTCAGTCCCCATTAGACTGATTTTTCTCAAATTTTGGCAGGCTATCAGTAATTCCTGCTTAATGATGCCCATCTATTTTGATTTTCAAAATTAAAAAAAAAATTTTTAGACATGCCCGAAGGGCCCCAGAGGGGCCTAGCCAGTCTGGTACCTCTCCAAATTTATCAATGTACCAGCCTGCTTACCGCAGGCTGGATTCGCGGCTTCGCCGCTCAATTTTGCCTAGGAATCTCATGTTTTTATACGTAAAATGTCCATAGTGTTGTCTGCGTGGCTCAGTTGGTTGAGCGCTACTCTGCCACGCGGTAGTCGCGGGTTCGATTTTGTGGCGCGACCAAATTCTTTAACTTTCGGAAAACTAAAGCGGACATCGTGACCAAGCCACAGACAAACTTTCTAGCGGATTATATACAGTGCGCGTCAAAAGTATAGCGCCCCCCTCCATTTTGACGTTATGGAAATTTTTGGACAAAATGGAGAAAATCTGTTAATGCCATTCGATTCAGCGTACTGAAAAACCTACCCCTGCAAATTTTCAGCCCGATCGGAACTTGGGTACTTGAACTAGCCCCGAAAGATCAGAAACTGGGCGCGTCAAAAGTATAGCGCGTTTTCAGTTTCGGTGTTTTGGGTGCCTGTTGTAGGTCCGTGAAGTCTTATTTTTTGTTGTTTTCTGTTTCCCAATCTTATTTTCTCCATGTTCTGCAATTTTGGTGATGTTTCATCAATTCTCCGATAAGAGACGAGCTTGAATTGATCCTCAATCCGATTAAAGCGATTTGAAGACTTCCAAGAGTGAGCAGCAAAGCACGAATCTCGTAATCGTTCTGAATTTTCCTTAGAATTGCTATCCTGATTCTGTTTTACAACTTTTTCATCATGGGAAGTTTTCTCGACATCCCCAGCATGATCTTCCACCTCCTCCATCTGACTCCAAATGTCAGAGGGCACTACCACGGTGGATCTTCGGCTTCCAGTATCGGTAAAAAAATGGTTATTGAGTCCGTCCAGACTTTGGACATATTTTTCAAGTATCTGGTGATAATTGGGCCAAATTTGGGCAAATTTGAGTGGCTAGGAATCCCCTAGTAGACGGTAACAGTTCACTCACTTCGTGAGGAATGGATGCGGTCGGTGCCAGGTCTCTCCGAATGCGTTTTTTTTACGGCGATATCAGTGAATTATGTATGGACCAACTGTAAATTACCACAGACGTTGATCTTACATAATATTTGCAATTCTCAAGCCTATTCAGCTTCTCCAACTCAGCACGCATCCATTCCTCACGAAGTGAGTGAACTGTTACCGTCTACTAGGGGATTCCTAGCCACTCAAATTTGCCCAAATTTGGCCCAATTATCACCAGATACTTGAAAAATATGTCCAAAGTCTGGACGGACTCAATAACCATTTTTTTACCGATACTGGAAGCCGAAGATCCACCGTGGTAGTGCCCTCTGACTTTTGGAGTCAGATGGAGGAGGTGGAAGATCATGCTGGGGATGTCGAGAAAACTTCCCATGATGAAAAAGTTGTAAAACAGAATCAGGATAGCAATTCTAAGGAAAATTCAGAACGATTACGAGATTCGTGCTTTGCTGCTCACTCTTGGAAGTCTTCAAATCGCTTTAATCGGATTGAGGATCAATTCAAGCTCGTCTCTTATCGGAGAATTGATGAAACATCACCAAAATTGCAGAACATGGAGAAAATAAGATTGGGAAACAGAAAACAACAAAAAATAAGACTTCACGGACCTACAACAGGCACCCAAAACACCGAAACTGAAAACGCGCTATACTTTTGACGCGCCCAGTTTCTGATCTTTCGGGGCTAGTTCAAGTACCCAAGTTCCGATCGGGCTGAAAATTTGCAGGGGTAGGTTTTTCAGTACGCTGAATCGAATGGCATTAACAGATTTTCTCCATTTTGTCCAAAAATTTCCATAACGTCAAAATGGAGGGGGGCGCTATACTTTTGACGCGCACTGTATAAGTAAGATAAAACAGATTGGAAGATTGGAAGAGGGTAGGAAGAGAAAGAGGTGAGGAGGAAGAGATGATGAGGAAGAATGAAGAGAAACGGCCTACGATCACCCAGAAGTCTAGTCAAGGGAGTAGAGGAAGAGACTAGATAACTCACAGGGTCTCCATATCCGCAACCAAGTCCGTTAGTTCTTCCTTGGTGTTAAGAGAAGGGTTTTTAGCTTTGATATGTATCCCCTCCAAAATCTTCCAAAGAAGAATACGACAATGGTCAAGAGAGAGAGAGAGAGTGTGTGTGTCCAGGAGAAGTGGAACCAAAAGAAGACAATATTCCGAAGATGAGGAGGGTGCAAAGGAGTGAATGATTGAGCCTGGAGAAGCTGCTCTGAAGGGCCCATCTGCCATTAGGAAACCGAAACCAAAGAAACCTGTGATGAGGGAAATCAAAAAAAAAAAAGAAATCAAAAAGGAAGTTGAACCCTCAATAGAAGATGACTTCAAACCAAAAATCAAGACGGAGACAAAGAGAAACGTCGTAGTGCCGTATACGAAGTGCGAACCCAAGAAGGAGATTAAACAAGAAGAGGACGTGGGCATGGGTAAGAAGAGAAGAAGAGCAAGTAGAGGAAATGGGGCCCCTGCTGGTTCACGAATCTATTGTCGTCTGTGGAATTTTGTATGAAGGTAAGTCTTTTTCTCGATTTTCTAATCAAAATGGTTTCTTCCAGGGCAAAAGAAGCTATCAAAGATGCCTGGTCCAACACTAGACATCAGGTTGCATTCACTTCTGTCACTAATATTCTCAATTTTCTTCACCCCCGATTCAAAACGCTCAAATATGCCAATGTGGAGAAAGTCCTCGAAGATTTAGAATCCTTCACACTCCCCCGGCCAACAGTTCGCACATTTCCAAAGACTCAAGACTACAGCTGCCAGTGTTCACACTGATCTCCAGATTTATCTAACTGACATGTCAAAATACAAGTCCAGTAATGCCAGAGTCACATTTCTATTGGTGGTCATTGACATTTACACTCGCCGTCTCTTTGTGAAGACACTGAAATCAAAAGGAGGAAAAAGAAGTCGCTGAGACCCTGTCGCTAGTGTTAGAAGAGATGGACACCTCTCCTATGAGTGTCTACTCTGACGACGGCAAAGAGTTTTACAATAGTCAAGTGAAGAAACTTTTCAAGGAGGAAGGAGTCCACCACATCTCGCCTAAAAGTGATTTGAAATGTGCCGTGGTGGAGAGAGCAATCAGGACCCTGAAGACGCGCCTCGCCTAGTATATGACAAAAGTATGCCCATAGGTATGTTGATGTTCTTCAGAAAGTTGTAAAAGGAATCAACAACAGTGTGAATGGAGGGATTGGTAAAACCCAGTGGAAGTGAAGATCGGGGATTTCACAATACTGCCTCCAGAAAATGCCGTCGCACAATCCAAATTCAAAGACCAGTTTTGAATAAAACAGTCGAGAAATTCGATGAATTCCATAATGCACAATTCAAACACAATTCAAACACAATTAAAATTTACTGACAAATGTGTGACAAGTTATTGACAAATGGAAAACAAGAGGGTTTATATAGGTATCAGAGTGTCATTATTTATCCAACTAGCAAAAGATATATGGTACCTCTCCCATTTGACGAGACTCTGCTTCTTCCCCTTCAATGTACGTGTATCCAGAATCTTTTCGATTCGGTAGACTGTATTCGAGTCATATGTACATTTGGTCAGCTCACGTGTATAGAAGACAACATCAGTGTCCTCTTCATTTGTATCCACCAAATTGTAGACAACCGGTTTCCGCTTGATGACTCGTTTTACAATGTAAACTTCGGTCGTCCAGCCATGCTCGTATCCTTTATCAAATGTCCCCTTCTCAGCAGAAATTCGTACATGATCTCCTTCTTTGAATTTGGATTGTGCGACGGCATTTTCTGGAGGCAGTATTGTGAAATCCCCGATCTTCACTTCCACTGGGTTTTACCAATCCCTCCATTCACACTGTTGTTGATTCCTTTTACAACTTTCTGAAGAACATCAACATACCTATGGGCACACTCCTTTGCACCCTCCTCATCTTCGGAATATTGTCTTCTTTTGGTTCCACTTCTCCTGGACACACACACTCTCTCTCTCTCTCTTGACCATTGTCGTATTCTTTGGTTTCGGCGCTCTGATTGTGGAAGGGCCTTTCAGTGCAGCTTCTCTAGGCTTAATCATTCTCTTCTTCGTGCCCTCAGAGTCATCAACATCAAATTATGTTTTTGATATTCGCCTTCTCCACTACCATCTCTTCTTCTTCTTCTTTTTTGAGGTTTTCCTTCAGCCCTCTTATTTTCTCCAATAGTCTTCTCCTCCTTTCCATTCTCTCCAGCCTATTCCTCCAAGTGTTTTAGCTGTGAGTAGGGTGAGGAAAGAGAGACTTGGGAAACGAGGGAGGTACGGTAGCAGACGATTCTAAGTCTTCGGTGTGGTCTGGCTGGGGGTGACATCTGGCTGGGGAGAGTCATGAGGAGGTGAGTCGGGATGGGAGTCAGAGGGGGTACTGTAGGTGGCTGTGGCGGCGCAGGAGATGACGGTGCAAGGCTCATCAGTAGAGCCAGAAAGATTCGCAAAATTCTGACGAATGATATTCATAATTTCGTCGTTGATTCTGTTGCCAAATCCCGTTTCTATCAAGATTTACTATATAAGATAAGTCAACACTAGGATTTGTATTTTTCTCCTTGTCCAGAATTTTTAGGGAAATGTTAAGAGAGATTCTGTGAGAGAGTTGAGCATTCGTGGAATGTCTCTTAAGATCTCAGATATCCGTTCAGTGAAGGTTTATTACATTATGACCCTACGCCTTATTTCTGTTTCCAATAACACTGGGATTCATGATTATCATCAAATTCTATTTACAACAAGTCTGAAATTTCTCTTCTCGAAGCTGTTGCATCTGCTGCCAACGATGAAACAAGAACATTGAGTTCAGCAACTTGACTGTCGGATTCAGCCAATCTCTCTTTCAGAATTCTCACTTGACGTGCTAGATCTTCCTGAAATTTCATAAAATTGGGATGTTATTTGGGTTAGAAACTATTCTAGAAAGCAAAGCCATGCAAACATAAAATCAGCGAATTTCACAGCAATAAAAAAACTTTATTGAGAGAAAATAAATTAACTGATATGTGTTATTTGAGTGAAGTGAATGCAAATAAATTAAGTGAAAATTGAAGAAAAAAAGTGTTTCGGTTTAGAAACGAATTGAAGACGACAGACGATGATGGACTGGACTGCCGCTCACCTGAGTTTTTATGTGAACTGCATCTGATAAACGACGGATTTCGTGACGTTCATGCTCCAATTCTGATACTCTGAAACTTCTTGCCAGTGAAAACTACATTTTCAGAAACACTAAAAATATCTACTTCCTTGAAATCTTTCTCTTAAATGTAAACTTTTCCTCTGTTTAACGGTTTCAAATCCAATAAATCATTTATTTAAAAGTATTTACAAAATCAGAAACTGATTAGGATTGAGCATAATCCGAAAAGTAGGGAAACCGTTAAACGGAGGACCGGGATTCTTTTTTTGGGTTTTCAAAAAGGGAAAAGTGAAACAAGGAATATGGTTTTGAAAAAACGTTCCAGGAGCGTTCAGGAATTCACGAAAATTATTGCATTTTCAGAGCTTTTGGAATTTCGGGTTATTGATCAACTGAGGACTGTTAGGGGTTTCTTGACAGAAAATAAGGAAATATTTGGAATAATATGCATTCGGTTTACCGTAAACTACTTGAATTCTACCAGTCCCAGATGACGTTTCTGAAGAAAAGAAAAAAGAAAATGCGTGAATTCTAAAAAAGTGAATACTCGAGAAGAGGATCAGCTGACCTTCGAGCATTTTCAGCTGCTTCGCGAGTTGCTGATTCAAGAATTGATTGAAGATGAACTAGTTGTTCTCTGAGAGACGATACTTCAGTTTCAGCTGCGTATCTCTGGAATAAGAAGATTACAGTCCATAATATAATTTCTCAAAACTCACAATCTTATCCCAATCTTGTTGCTTCTCTTTCAATTCCTTCGCCCAATTCTCATTGACACAAGTGAGTTCCTCATCGACATGTGCAAATCGTCTCTCAAGATCCTCATTCCTGAAAGCCATTTTTCCAGGTCTTTTAATTAAATTACTACTTACCTGTTTCGTAATTTAGCATTTTCTTCAAAAACCTCTGCATGGATACTTTGCATTTGTTTGCTGTTTTCCTTTGATTCCTCTGTTTCCATTTTCATTCTTTCATTTACTTTGTGAAGTTCCTTATTCTCTTGCATCGCGTGGATAAACGTTGGAATGTTCTCATATTCTTCAATTCCAGCTGCTTCAGCAAACGGTCTCAATTGGTCCAACTCCTAAAATTGAAGAAACAATAAACAAATGTTCCAAGTTTTCACACATACCTTTGCCAAGATTTCTTTCGAAGAAGTGAGCATTGAAATCGTGTCGGACATCTCCTTAATTCTGTTGTGACTTGTCTCTAGGTTAGCTTTCAACCCTTGGTTCCTGAAAGGTTTTCCTAGAGAATTTCTACAACGGATAAACTCACTCTTCCTCCAAATTTAACAACTTTAGCTGCAATTCGGTAACATTGTCTTCCAAGTCTCCAGATTTCTGATTCAATTCACTTATCTAAATTTATTAATTTAATTCTATAGTTTTCGAATCCAAAAACTTACTGTATGTCTCGATTCTTCAAGTCTTTTCAATGCTTCACTGACCATATCCAATTCCTGTTGTTTGCATTCAACCAAAGCGTTCGCCTCCTTCAAATTCACCTCATTCTCCTTCAGATTTTTTTCCAAATTCCGCAGCGATTCATTGAATTTTGAAATTTCTTGTCGATTCGAATCAATTATCTGATCTTTGGCCGTCGAAATTCGACACAAATCGAGAAACTGTTGCTCCAGAGGACTCAAATCTCGTCCCGCATTTTTTAGCATTTGGGATCGTTCCTGTAGAGAAAAATTTTAGATTCTAACGAATTAGTGCTAGCTACCTCAATAGCTTGTATGGGATCAAGAGTGACCGTGGATGAAGAAGTAGAAGAAGCAGTTTCACGAGATGAAGTATGTTGGCGTTTCTTTGTCAGATGACTCATGTCTGAAAATTCGAATTCGGATAAATAAGACAACCGATAATCTTACCAATTTTCATTCCAGAAGCCATCATCATTTTTTGAACCGCCTGTACACTTTTCTCAAACTGTTTCGTAGCCTCACTATAAGATGCAGTATGCCCTGGATTTCCAGCGGCAGCATGACATCTTTGACCTAAAAAGTAGTATAGTTTTCACTCCATTCAAATATCCTATTCATACTCAAAGTCACATAGTATTCTCGATCATTCCATGCTCCGCCAGGAGCCATAAACTTCTTTCCATCGAATTTAACAGATTTCTTGCATGTGTCCCCGATGTCTCGATAATACATTCCAGAACATCCTGTAATTTGTGATCCCTCATTTACATCGTTTTCTCGCTATCAATTTTCATTTCATCATTGCTTATAACCTCTTTAGACAGTGCATGGAATCTGGAGATTCAGAAAGTGACAGATAAGAAAAGCTTCTTCTCCTCCATGCATTCCCGCTAAATTTTTGGGTGTTTCGGTGACAAAAAATATTGCATTATTTGCATGATTCGATCTGATTACATTCCCAAAAAAAAAGACGAAAGTCAGCAGAAAAAAAAGAAAAAGACATGAGAAGACATCGGGAAAGGTTTGATGCCTACATCAGAGGGGCTGCAGTGACAAAAATAACACTGTTCCGTTATTATCAGTTTCTTCGTACTAATAATGTGTCAGCAGAATTTCACGTGATTCTTCCGTTTTCAAAGAAAATGGATTTGCAGAAATGTTGACTTAAGGTTCAACATTCCAGTTTCTGTACAGGAAAATACTGTTTTTGATTGAATAACATCAGTACTGTTGCAAATTTTGAATCATGATTTATGGATGTTACAGAACAAGTTCTGTCTCCAAAATTTTTTGTCCAATTTTTCGAAAAAGTTCGAGAGTTCTTACCGGGGAACGCGGTTTGCAATGAAGTCCACAAGATCCCTGCATCTTCATCTAATTCCACTTCAACAGGTTCAACTCCGATTCGAAGCGATTTAACTGCAAACATTCTATTTTTTATATTCTCGTAAATATCTCTTCCCTTGTTTGATTAGATATCATACTATGTTACGGTAGGAGTAAGATTAATGATGAAGAATCGAGAAGTGGGCAAACAAAATACCCCTCGTTACTTTTTTTGATTCGAAACACGATTCGTAGGTCATTGGGTAAATAGGCATAAGAGATAGTAGAGAAGAATGAGAGACGCAGAGATATTGACATGACTCTATAAGCTCATTGTTCCGAAGCAAAAATTGAGAAAGACAAAAGAATTGGAAAGTTTGAGGAGTTTCAAACTGAACGAAACAACGGAAAATGGACAAACTAGAGAGCATATTTTGGAAAGGAATAGTGTACACATCTAACAAGAATTATGCTGTTTTTATTTGGAGAAAGAGGTCTGAATCCTTGTGGAAATCATTGTGTTTCACTTCAAGAGAACAACATTTCAAATTCACACTAGCTTCTCAAAACTCATCGGACTTTCTCACCAATACTAAACTCTCAATTATTCTCAAAATGGTTGTCAACTCTTACCTTGTGATCCAATAATACTGCTCATCTATCGGTCGAAATGTTGTCCTGAACGGACAGTCTCTCCGAGTAAATTGGGGAGAATGAGCGGGTTGGTGGGCGCCGAGGACAAGAGAGGTCGGGGACGAGAAGAGATGGAGAAGCAGATAGTGTAGAAGAAACGAAGAGAGAAGAGAATACAGACAGTGACACGCCAGCAGCTGATGGGAGGAGGGACGAGGAGCGGACGAATGAAAACACATGGAAGTGTGCCAACACTTTTTATTTTCAATACAATGAAAAAAAACAAAAGACGGTGAAAGGAATTAAATTAAACTTCGAAAGTAAAAATTGTATCATAAATAGACGGGTGGTGAATAGTTACAAGTATCTCTATTTGAAGAGATCTTACAGATTACGGATGAATGAAGTTGAAAACATGGGGACGATCAGTTTAATATGGGCGATATCTGTCTCCTCCTGGTGGGCCTCCGCCACGACGATCGCCACCGCCGGATGATCCACCACCATCTGATCGGGGTGCTTGGCACTGATTGCATTCCTAAAAATGAATTGTCAAATACCGCTCATTCTCTACGACAACAAACCCGTCTGAAAGCGAAGTTACTATTGCCACATTGATCACATGGCCAGTCGTTCTTTCTTTGCTCCATGTTAGCGTTTCCACCGCCTCCACGTCCGCCACGGAATCCTCCTCTATCACCACCTCGGAATCCTCCGCGGTCACCTCCTCTGAATCCACCGCGGTCGCCTCCTCTGAATCCTCCACGATCTCCTCCACGATCACCGCGGAATCCACCACCCCCTCCACGTCCACCGTCATAGCCGCCACGGCCACCTCCGTAACCTCCACCACGATCTCCTCCGTAACCGCCACGGTCTCCTCCATAACCACCGCCACGCCCGCCTCCAGGGCCCCCGAATCCACCGCGGCCACCACCTCGTCCTCCGAATCCACCGCGTCCACCTCTTTCACCTCCATCAGCGCGGAATTTGGCGAGAGAGATGTTCATTGGGCTTGATCCACCAGGGAACGGTTGTCCGTTGTACATAGTGATAGCTTGCTGTGCTGCAGCAGCGTCCACGAAAGTAATCATGCACTCTCCTTTCGGTTCTCCAGTGTTGCGATCGGTGTAGATTTTAATGCGTGGTCCACGATCGTTCTTGGCAATGTCTCCGCAAGTACTGAAGACATCAGCAATGTAGGCTTCGTTGGCTCTGAAAACTATGAATCATTGACGAAAAAATGTTTTTTCTACGTACGTTGTAGAGATTCCTTGCACAAAAACAGTTTCTTTGAGTTCGACACGCCCATCCGAACCGAACTCGCGACTTCCTGCACCTGCACCTCCAGCGCTACTGCCGCCGTATCCTCCACCTGGAGGTCCATCGCGTCTTGGTCCTCTATCTGAAAATAACATAATGTTCTCTTGCACTCAATATTTTCCCGACTAAGTGAAAAATGTATCATGCACAGAAACGTTTCAATAAACTCAAAACAATTCTGGTATTTTTCGTCCATTTTCATAATAAACTCGATATATTATATATAGATAGAGAAATCAAATCACATATTCAATACCTTGATAACCTCCTCTTCCTCCTGGAGGTCCTCCCTGTCTGCAAAACATCTTTCATCATCTGAGCCTTCTGTCTTCTTCTCTCATGCTATCAACACTTTGAAACAAATTTTAATGTTCGCATTCTCAATGCCCCTTTCGCATTTTCCAGACATCATCATATTTTGGTGCGCCAAACACTTTTTTTTTCGCAGAACGTTTCGCAAAACTTTTGCATGAGAGATTTCAGACAGAAGTTACTCTTGCACACTCGAAGTCGTTTTGGTAGACTTCATCATTTGTTGTTCTTGACTCGTTTTGAAACCAAATACAATAATAGCTGAACTGCATAATATTTTGAGAAAAACTGGGCTTCAAACCCATTAAACCCGTGGAGCACAACGGTGTATGCTCCGAACCGGTAACTGACCTTATTCCTTAAACATACCTTGCCGAATACGATAACATTATATGTACAAGATTTTAACTGACATTAATTTTGACATGAACACTGAACACTCTGAACTCTGTAGCTGTTTTGATTTTGTTCACAACACAACAATTTCAGGTTTCGCTTTTTTCAAAATATTTTCAAAATGACTCGGTGGAAACATTTTTGAATTTAAGTTTATATTTTTGTACCTACCTATCAGAGTTTCCGTCATCCCAACGACTGCCACCGCGACGTTCTCCATCGTATCCACCTAGAAAAACTTCAGTGAAATTTTGAACACAAGAGAAGCTATCATGTTGAACATACCTCCTCTTCCTCCACGATCTCCTCCATAACCACCTCTTCCGCCTTCGTAACCTCCGCGTCCTCCCCCGTATCCACCTCTTCCTTCATATCCTCCTCTTCCGCCACCACGACCGCCATCGTAGCCTCCACGGCTACCACCTCGATTTTGACCGTATGGGTCCGATCCAGCTGATTGACCTCCGGCTCCTCCGTATGGATCAGAGCTTGGTGGTGGTGGCGCGTACGGGTTTTGTGGTTGTTGTTGTTGAGGTTGTTCTCCGTATGCAGCAGAAGCGTATGGATCCTGCTGAGATTTAGAATACGGATCATGAGCATGAGCACCAGCAGCTACAGCTTGCGCTCCCTGGTTATTATAAGCAGCATATTGCTAGAAAAAAACAAAGCGAATTTACTACTAGAGCAGCTAATTTCTTACATCAGGTTGCGCTCCTTGCTGTTGCTGTTGTTGTTGATAATATGCCCAGTAGGCTTGTTGCCCTTCCGGCGTGTTGTAGTCTGGTTGACCTTGGTCGTAGGACGCTGAAATATTGATTGTCTCTAGGAGTACTTTACACTCGAATCTTACCCATTTTAGTTGTTGTTGTTCAAGTTGAGATGTTCTGAACGATCGCGTACAGTGTCTGAAAGATAAACTATGATGGAACTATTACAGAATACAGAAAAAGGGTTGCGAAGATGTCAACGAAGAAAACGAACGCATTCAGAAGTGCAGAGTGCGAGTGCCTCCGGCCGCGTCGCGGCTACGCGCTGCGGTCGTTTTGCAAGGGGCGCACTTACTGGTACCTTAATATTTTGTGGCGGGTGTTCAAATTTTCATTTTCGTCCATCTAAAGATTTTCATTTTTAATTTAAAGAAAGAATCACAAGAATCACAATATTCATGAGAAGTTTGAAGAGAATTGTCACTGCAAATAAAGGTTTATTCAGAACCCGATTGGATTGGAAGCAAAAAAATCAGGATCAAATGGAAGGAGTTTCATGTATTCTTTCTTCGGATCTTCTGCTTTCTCATCCGAAAGACTCAACTTCTCAGCAGATTCATTGCTCGCCTTCTCTCGACTCGTCTTCTCTTTACTCGCTTTTTCCTTACTTCCCTCAGTTTTCCTCGCTGTTTTCACATCCTCTTTACTCAAGTTCTCACGGCTCAACATTTCACGACTTTGTCCCGTCTTGACACCTTCTTTGCTCATATTGAGTGGAGATGCTGATGCGGATCTCGATGTTCTAGCCGGACTGAATCGAATCATTTCGGAAGCATTTTCAATTCGACAAACTTACACGAGCTCCCAATCGTACGGATCATTCCAAACAAAGTGCCCCTTTTGCATGACTGAGATCAGGATCATGAAAATCTTGTGATAATCTGGACGATCGAAATATGTCAGACTCCTGAGAACATAGAATCACTTAAACAGAGATAGCCAACCAAAACACCCAAACCTCAAATGTTTTGCTATTTCCAAGAATTCCACTGGACTATTCTGAAGAACAGTTTCATCCGAATGCATTCTTTTCATTTCTCCTACAATTCTCTTGTCGCTGAAACAGTATTCTTTCATAGATCAATATCAATATTTCTCACTTCTGAGTAGACCACGGAAGAGATCCACGAAGTTCTGCGAGCAAATAAATCATGCTCCACAGATCATCGACTCTTCCCTGTTCAGCACGATCATGCATTCGAATGGAGCAGTAGCGAGTGGTTCCTCTGAAAAAAACTCTATATTGAAACTAAACTTATTTATGTGACTAGCCTGAAAAGTGATCTCTCCCTCGGTTTCCTCATCATGAACTTGCTCGGCTGATCAGTATGTGTCACAAGGAATTGACGAGCAAGTCCAAAATCAAGAACATGAAAGAAACGGCATTCATTGGTGTTTGATTTGTGTCCAAGTGCCATGTTTGCTGGTTTCAAATCTCGATGAATGAATCCAACCTAAATTCACGTTATATTTACAGTTTCTTTTTTGATACTTACATCGTGAATCTGTTTCAGACAGAAGAGAATATTGGCTCCAATGCGGACTTGAGAAGAAACCGAAAGTTGACGTCCGACTCTTCTGAAATTTAGAAGGTGTTCTCTCCCAATCCAGTCTCAACTCACTTCACAATTTTATTCAAACTTTCTCCGAGAAGTGTCATAATAACATAGGTGAAATCATGGAGTCTTGCCGCGAGCAGAAACTGACACACATGTGGTTTTCCTGTTAATTTTTTAAGAATCGCAACTTCCAATTTGAGAACACATCCACCGGCGGCATTGTTTGATTCGGCTTTCATTGCTGCTTCCGTGTCATCTTCCAGATTTCTGACGAGATAGACACTTCCACATCCTCCTTCTCCAAGTTTTCGAATCACTTGCCACGAGTATCCGACTATCTTTCCCCTTGGAAGTTCAACCGTTCCGTTGTCTGTGTGTTTCACTGAAATAATCTGGGAATTTTTTTAGAGGAGAATATCAGAGTTACCGTCAGTCATTAATCTTGTCTACAGCAAGAAGCAAACAAAAATTTATTAGGAATAACTTCCAACAGTGAAAAGTCCCACGTGGTTGGGAGATCTCATCGATTAAAAAAAAAGATCTCGGCACATTCAAACTTACAGAGCACACGCTAATTAATAATTACGCAGAGTCTCGCTAGTTATCTACTTCAAATGATTTATTGGGAAAACATCTGGTGATAATAGTTAATCATCAATAAATAACATCATCATAGGAAATTTATCCAACAGTACAGAATCCGCAAGTTCTTGGGCATTGAACTCTCATCAATGGGATATAGACTGTATTGGTACAGTAGGCACGGAATCTGGTGCAGTCACTGGTTCCAGTGTTTGCATTAGTTCTATCGACACACGCGGAAGAGACAGTTGTGGTGGAGGTGACAGATGTACGGGTTGTTGAAGAAGTACCTGAAAAATTGAACATTTAACTGTCAGCAACATGAGTAAAACTTACAGTAACCACAAGTTCTTGGACATTGAGTTCTCATGAGAGTCAAGTAGACCGAGTTGGTACAAAGATAGGCTCTACTGGGGCAGTCACTCCTTCCAGTAGATGGATTGGTTAAATCGACGCAAGCCGAGGAAACGGAGAATAATAGAGCAAAAATGACAAGTTTCTGCATGTTGAAAGTTGAATGAAACAATTTGGAAAAGTGAAGTTTACAACTTTCCTTTTGTAGTGTTTCTTCCAACCGACACAAATATTTGGACAGATGCTTCATTTTTTGCTCGTATTGTCTGTCTGTCCTCCAAACTTCTGAAACATTTTGCACTGCAAGTGCTTCATGAGTGCAACATTTGCAAGAATCTAGAGCTCCATTAAAACAGAAACAAATAAGACACAAGTTTTATTTTGCATGTAAGTTGAAAACAAAAATGTACCCGTCTTGGCGTTAACCCGTGTTAAAACCGTATCAATGAAGTATCAGAAGAAAAGTGAAATCGCAAATTATACAAAAATAACTATTAGACCATGTCACCGTCGGATTCTTTTCTCGTGAGAATGCTGATCTTTGCTCGAACACCATACGGACTATTTGGTTCTTGAGAAACTGTTGATTCTTTCGGTGAACTTTGAAGAAACGATGCTCCTGCTGCATCATCCATTGATCCTCCAATCGAACTTCGATATGAAATTGAATGAAGAACTTTCATTGATGGAGGTACTTGTTGACGGAGACTTCTGTTGGTTGATGGAGATGCTGCATGCGACATTGTTGATCGTTTTCTTCGTTCAGTCGCAAATCTGAAATTTAAAGAAAATTTAAAATTTGGGAATCTTTGATCATTATCAGTCTGCGTTCTGTTATCAAAAATTCTTAGAAAAAGAAGCCGTTCCTTTTTTTCCTAACTTTCTCACCTGATCAATTGTTATTATGATTAGGAGGAAAATGCTCTCACAAGATTCTTTTCAGATGATCAAGCGATTCATTTCCCGGTGTCTTTTCGACTAATGAGATTAACCTCTAATGGATTATTACTATCAAATTATGAGATTAGAGGGTGTCATGTTCCTTTTGTAAACAAACAAAAACACGGAGATTAAAAGAAAGAAGGAGATTGTGAGCTCATCAAAAAAAGATCAACATACCTAATAAGATTTCGAAGGTCTCGGTTCATGACTGCGTAGAAAATCCAGTCGCCAGCGGCATTTGTAGAGGTAAGCCAGGTGGCAATGAAGATTAACCAACGAGTAAAACTGAAAAAAAAGATTGCGGATTGAAATTTTCAAGTTGTTCTTTGAAATACAGTGCGCGTCAAAAGTATAGCGCCCCCCCTCCATTTTAACGTTACCGAAATTTCTGGAAAAATGGAGAAAATCTGTTGATGTTGCCGCACTACTATGAGCGCCATAGCGTTGGCAACCTGAAGGTTCTGTAGAGTATTCTCTAAGGATGGCCCGCCACCTTGGAATACTCTAAACCTTCTTAATTCCCTGCTGTTTCATGCATTTCCCACTCTTTTACCTCTTTCCACGTCACTTCCCCACTAAACTATGATTTGAACTGCCGCTAATAGTGCGCCGCGACGCGGTCGCGTCGCGGTCGGGCGCCGCCTATATAAGCGGCGCCGATGACGCAATGACAAGGGCATTCAGTCGTGCAGTCAGTCTGTTGGTTTAGTGGGTTGCGTACCGTTACTCGCGCTATATGCTTTATCTCTCTTATAGAGATTGCATCAGCGAGCGACGGGAATTCCCCCTAATAAACCTTTCAGCCTCAGCCTTCAGCGATTCCGCAGCCACGTCACTCGCCACTGCATCAGCAGGACGACCAACGCAGCTGCTCCATACATTCTCCACTTGGATATGTTGTATTTATGATATAATATCTCCATATGAATAAATGGGTCACTGATAAACCTGTCTTCTGTTAATAGCATTGCTCATCCACCCGTACAAGCCTTGGGGACGACACAAAAACACAGAGTTTCTAAGGAAACACATCGGCGGAGCCCAGAGTACCAACTCCTCTAGGTGGGCCCCTCCACAGTTGATGCCATTCGATCAGGCGTACTAAAAAACCTACTCCTGCAAATTTTCAGCCTGATCGGAATTTGGGTACTTGAACTACCTCCGAAAGATCAGAAACTGGCCGCGTCAAAAGTATAGCGCGTTTTCAGTTTCGATGCTTTGGGTGCCTGTTGTAGGTCCGGAATGTCTTGTTTTTTTTGTTTTCTGTTTCCCAATCTCATTTTCTCCATGTCCTGCAATTTTGGCGATGTTTCATCAATTCTCCGATAAGAGACGAGCTCGAATTGATCCTCAGTCCGGTCAAAACGATTTGAAGACTTTCAAGGGTGGGCAGCAAGGCATGAATCTCGTAATCGTTCTGAATTTTGTTTAGAATCGTCAGCCTGATTCTGTTTTACAATTTTTTCATCATGGGAAGTTTTCTCGACATTCCCAGCATGATCTTCCACCTCGTCCATCTGACTTCAACATGTCAGAGGGCACTACCACGATGAATCATCGGATTCCAGCATCGGTACAAAAATGGTTATTGAGTCCATCCAGACCTTGGACACATTTTTCAAGCATCTGGTGATAATTGAGCCAAATTTGAGCGGAGTTGAATGGCTAGGAATTCCCTAGTAGACGGTAACATTTCGTTCACTTCGTGAGGAATGGATGCGGTCTGAGTTTGAGTAGCTGAATAGGCTTGAGAATAGCAAAGATTATGTAAGGCCAACATCTGTGGTAATTCACAGTTGGCCCATATAGAATTCATTGATATTCCCGTAAAAACGCATTCGGAGAGACCTGGCGCAGACCGCATCCATTCCTCACAAAGTGAATGAAATGTTACCGTCTACTAGGGAATTCCTAGCCATTCAACTTCGCTCAAATTTGGCCCAACCATCCCCAGTTGCTTGAAAAATGTGTCCGTAGTCTGGATGGACACAATGATGATTTTTTACCGGCACTGGAAGCCGACGATCCACCGAGGTAGTGCCCTCTGACATGTTGAAGTCAGATGGACGAGGTGGAAGATCATGCTGGGAATGTCGAGAACACTTCCCATGATGAAAAAATTGTAAAACAGAATCAGGCTGACAATTCTAAACAAAATTCAGAACGATTACGAGATTCGTACCTTGCTGCTCACCCTTGGAAGTCTTCAAATCGTTTTGATCGGACTGAGGATCAATCCGAGCGCGTCTCTCATCGGAGAACTGACAAAACTTCACCAAAATTGCAGAACATGGAGAAAATGAGATTGGGAAATAGAAAACAAGAAAAAACAAGGCATCACGGGCCTACAACAGGCACCGAAAGCACCCCAAACTGAAAACGCGCTATACTTTTGAAGCGGCCAGTGTCTGATCTTTCGGAGGTAGTTCAAGTACCCAAATTCCGATCGGGCTGAAAATTTGCAGGAGTAGGTTTTTTAGTACGCCTGATCGAATGGCATCAACAGATTTTCTCCATTTTTTCCAGAAATTTCGGTAACGTTAAAATGGAGGGGGCGCTATACTTTTGACGCGCACTGTACCTGAAATCACGGAAGTTACTGAATAATCGGATGCCTGCAGTCAGTTCTGATTGGATTGAGTTATCGGGGATAAACTGAAAGAAGCTTTGATTTAGATCGAAATAAGAAAGTCTAGAATTTTCAATTTTATATCGCACTTTGCTTTTTGAAAATCAAGATCAAAAGTGCATGATTATTCTAAGATTTCAGCAAGAAAAATTGAACTATTGAACACTTGAATATTTTAAAAGATTATGAACAAACCTGCATCAGTGACATTGGCAACCAACAAACAACATGAAATACTCCAACACGAACAATTGCAGCTGTCATTTCTCTCATGTACCTTGGCTCATTTACAAGAGATTCGCGGACTCGAGAATTTGCTTGCACTGAAAACGTTGAAATTTGAATTAAAAATGTGGAGCAGATGGTTACTCTAACTTTGAACATTCATTGAGAAATTACAAGAAACCCTTACCTCTAGCTCTCCTCTTCGTGAATTTCCTTCTAACATGTCGAACAATTTGCGAATAATTCAAGGAAATCAAAGTGAGATCCACCAAAAAAGCAACTGCTGTCAAATAGGCTGCTACTCTTGGAATCGCTTTTCCTCTATAAGATCGGACACAATTCATTCCATCCGTCGAAACAGTAACTGAATTGATTTGACAGATGATTGCTCCAATCACAAGAGCAACGAAAACTGATGCTCCGATTGGTGTTGCATTCACAAATTGACGACGAACCTGAAAATTCTTAAGATTTGCAAAAAATACGAATGTAGTTAACAAACCTCGCTGCAAAAAGGTTTTCGTATCGTTATGTATCTTTCTATTGAAATACAAGAGAGTACTGTAAGTGAAGTTATTTTCACACTGTTCTCAAGAACAAACATTGCTCGACAGCTGTTTGAATCTGAAAATTGGATTCATAGAATATTTCAGAATAAAGAAAAACACTTACCAAGCATGAAATGCGGTAAAAAGTGATAAAGAGATCTGACTAAAAGTGCCATCAAAACGGTTAAATCAATAACAGCTAACACTGAAATATAGGCTCGTAATCGATCTGAAGGAGAACTTCTGGACATTAGAGATCTGCAAAATCAAGCTTTTAGAATCCAATTTCGTCGGGAAAAACTCACTTTGGTTTCCGACTTCTGGCTACTGAACAAACGACCCAAATATTCCCAAACAAGCCGGTGACCACTGTTGCTAAATAGAGGAAACCGGCAAAATATGGAGACATCATCTCCTCTGAAAAAAAACCGAAAAGTTTGTAAGAAAAAATACAATCAGGGGAAACTGGAAAACATTGTGAGAGTCGTAAATCAAAATGACTAATTTGAATTGAAAAAGAAAATAAACATAATTTGAGTAGCCAATGGACAAAACGAACATTGAATCGAGGAATTGGAAGACCTTCAATGGAAAAATGAAGAAAGATATGAGGCGGGGGGAGAAAATTGAGGGTGGAGGGATTAGTATCCAAGAGGATACAATCAAGAAAAAAATGGGACGTCAGGCAAAAGAGAAAATATTGATAAGAGGAACATTGAACGTCAAAAACAGTTCAGGTTGCAACATTTATGGATTGGAATAGAGAGTCAAATGAAATGTCGAACTATTTTCTGTATGTCCGTATTTCCAGATGTCTAATACATATACATAGAACACAGAACACCTAGTATAGTCAGAATGAATGAACAGATTACGAGCAGCTCAGCCAAAACGGATCCTTTCAGAAAACTCTTTTTGCACCAGACACGAAGCTAGAACAAGTTTTCAATCCTCAAAAAAAAAACAATTCGGAAGCATACAGAACATGACTCAAATTTGCTTCCTTGAATTTGTTCAAAAACCTAGACACTCTAATTTGCTTTCATAAGCTTCTAGTTGGTCGACTTTTCGAGATGATCCCCTCGAAAAATGCATATTTTTATACAAAACATTTGTTTTTTCGCCTATGCTCCGTCGAAAAATTTGAATTTTTAGAGAAGAGAGATATTCAAGAAAGGAAGAGGGAAGAAGAGTTGAAGCTCCAATACCTACAAAAAATGAAATGAAAATCCGAAATTGAAAAAATTGTATTCAAAAATAAATATAGTTTCTGTTTGGTTTTGTATTTGCAGTTAGAATACAAAGAACAAAAAAAGAAGAAGTCTTTCTGATTTCAAAAAAGTGAAGAATCATGCTTAAAAGCAGCACAGATCCAAAGGATTCAAGCAGTTTCAGACATGCTCAACCAATACGCCCATTCTCGTTTTTGGAGCATCAGAAAATGATTCACTTTTGTGTCCGAAATTGGAAAAAATCTTCAAAGATTGTGCACTTTTAATCAGAAGAATGAACGATGGAAGACCATAAACATCAATTAGAGAGGGCCAAAAGATTTCCAATTTGGAGAAGAAGTGAGGATCAATCCAGGGAGGATTAGACAAGAAAAGAGAGACGCAGTGATAATGATAAGGACAGTAGAGTCTTCTCCTACTTCATTCATAATCTACATCTTCTAATCTGATTGATTCAGATGAACGGGGAAAAGTATGGAATAACAGTGAGAAAAGGAAGTTATGGAGAAGACGATGTAGTTGGGAAAAAGAAAGAGAAAAGAGCAAATAATCAAATTGTTCATGTATGAGTAGAAAGAAGAAAAATGATGGGATCAGAAGGCAAAAGAAACAAAAAATAGTTTCAGAAGATGTTCGAGGATTCAGATTATTCTTTAAAAAAAACAAAAAAGAAAAAAGTGAAAGAAAGTGTTTTGAACCTAGACACTCGTGTTCTTTGAACGAAACTTGGAAAGTGTTCGAGATCACAAATTGGATTTGTTCCGCGCTAGAAGACAACTGCTTCAAGTAGCGAACTTTTCTTCTATTTTTTTATATGTCTGACCAGATACAAATTATTTTGATTCAATCGAGTTCGGTCTACAAAAATACTATTTGAAATTCTAGGTCTACAATTAATTCACCGAGAACTAATTTATATATTCATTTTCAGCAGCAGAAGCAAAAAAGAAGCATTATTATTATTGGAAGAGCACGTGTGAGTGTGTGACGATGAGACACTCACTATCAGATTAGTATGCGAAGGATTTTAAGAGAAAGAGGGGTTCTTATAGAGAAATAAGGAATGGTGACACCCAGTTCAAGACACTATAAATACAAATCATTTTAAAGATATAAAATGCTGATCTGGAAAAAAGTAGCTCAAGGAAGAGTTCATCCGAAAGGATGAGGCGGAGAAAGTGTTAGCAACACGACTTTTTATGAATGAATATCGTTTGGGGTGCATTGCCTTCCGGAAATTAGAGATCGGAAGCGGAGGAGTCCTTTTGATATTTATAGTGACAGGAAGGATAAGTTTAGAAACAAAATAAATAGGATAAGTGGGTGGGCAAATGTTGCAGATGTTCACTTTTTAAACGGAAACTCGAATTTTATGCAAAATAGGGAATTTTTGAAATCATAACGGTATATTGTGGCGGTAAAATGCAGCTGGACTTGCGCCACCGCACTCCAGTGGAAAAATCACCGTGTCGGGACCTTTTTCAACTGGAGTGCGGTGGCGCAAGTCCAGCCGCATTTTACCGCCACAATAAACTAGAATACCCTAAAACCTTTATTAGAAGATCATGCCCGTCTATTTTTGCACCCCTAAAAAATGTTTTTCTAAATTCTCAAAATAAATCGCAAAATCTGTTTGAAACATATTCTATGACCTCCTCAGTCGGCTTTTGAGGAGGATTCTAATAAGACTAAATTCAAACTGATTGAGTTTCAAGGATGTGCATTGGAGCTCAAAGAGGGTGCTCTTCTAATACAGATTTTATGGTAGGCAGTTTTTTACAGTATGTTCGTGTGAGGAAGAAAAAGAAGGTAAAGAGTAATTGAGAAGAAACATTTTGGCTGCTTGGTTCTATAAAAAGGGAACTGATCAAGATTGAGTTTTGTGGATATTCTACTTCTACTTGTCAACTTGGTGCAGGCTGGTCTTGGATCTATACTTTTCCAGTTTTAAGCTCATTCCTTCCGTACTCTACAGACAATTTACAGGCACACCTAAAAAAAAATAGTGCTCTTCCCGAGCCAAAAAACAAAGCGAAAGAGCTCAAAAAGATCCGATCAAGATATTTCAAACGTCTGCTTTCTATATTTCATTTTTTGACATTTTGAAAGGTTTCCCCTATTTTCTAAAAAGCAGCTGATAGCGATCGTCATAAAAATGTATTTCGCATTCTAAAAAACACCGGTATGCTGATTGAGTTTTGGCTATTTTAAAGTTTACTTCCTAGTGGTTTTCTAAAAAATCAGGTATTCTTAGTGGCAGAATAAAATGAATGGAAATGGGATTGTGTGTTTCAGTCTCTACTTATGATAAAATGTAGTTCAAGGATATGAGTATATAAGAATGAGACAAACTAGATGAACAAAATAAGAAACCAAGACTAGTTATAAAAAATCTGATAGTTTGAGAAGTTAGAGCAGATTATATATACCTGATCAAGATAAATTCACTACATTTCGAGTATGAAGAAACGAATTTTCTAGTTTTCTGATATCTGGATACAAATCGGAAGAATCTACGCGCGAACATCACATTATTCAACGGGTAGTTCCATAAACATCTGATTCGAATGACCTCATTGATTTCAGAAATCCACGTCAACAACAAACAAAATGTAGAAGTTGACTGTGTTGTTGACGTTTGAAGCCGAGTGCAAACTGCAGAAAGTAAGCAAAAGAAAAAAGAAGAAGATGAAGAAGGTGTCCTCAAAACACAAGATTATATCATCTATCACAGATAACACCAATTCCACGTGCCTCTCCAATGTCTGCGAATCCGCATATTCTATCAGTATTTTCCCGAAAAATCCGAGGAAAATGGCAGCCATTTGAGATTAGAAAAGCTCTGGAAAGAGTAGGAGAGACAAAGTGGAGATGTTCCAAATTTCCTTTTGACGAAAAACACAAAATATCACAATTTGAAAATGCGAAAAAGAACAAAAGACGCAGATGGAAAAAGCATGAATGCAATTTACATTTACCTGCCGTTTTTTAGCATCTATTACAAATAGGGTCGCCCTTTTTAGATAAGAATTGAGACAAAAGAAGCAGACAATGGCGTTTATTAGACCACCAAAGGTTATGAATTGTCATACACAATCTTTATTATTTCTCACTTTCTTTATTCTAATTCAATCATTGAAGCTTCAATATTGAGCAAAAACGAACACCGGAAACTTACCACAAGGCAAAACAAGAACATAACAAAAACAGTGACCCAAATGGTCGTATAGAAATGGAAAGGTGATCTTTAAAATTTCGAAATTGATAATGGGAATGGAAAGGAAAGTTGGGTAAGGAAATTGAAACAATCAAAGTTTCAACATGATTGAGAAGATTACTGTAGTTTAGTCTGGATTGAAGTTCATCTGAGATCTCTGTATCGTCTTCTCATGATTTTTATCTCCCTTTCTCGAAAATTAATATTGAGAATGAAAAAGAAAGTTGAGGTATTTAGAAGGAAATTGAAATAATCAAATTTTCAACAGCATTGATAGGATTACTGTAGCTTTGACAGGATTTTTAGTTGAGAGACACATTTTGATGTTCAACTGACACATCTGAATGTTTTTATCATGATTTCTCTCTCACTTTCCCAAAAAGTTCATCGAGCGTACGCAACTCTACGAAGATTTTCATTTGCTGAGCAAACGTTAATATGATTCAGGAATTACGCGAGATTAAGATGCTCTCAAAACTGAATCATTCAAAGTTCCCAGAGTATTTTATCAGAAACTATTCTAGCCCAATGTTCTGTTATAAAATGAAATTGAAGTGAGAATCGAAGAATCTCCGTCCTCTTTTTCTTTCCTCAGTTCAACCTGAGTGCCTCTCCAAAGGAGGAAATTTAGGTAATCAGCATTCAGGAATCGAATACTTTTACACTAGAATCGTTAGATATTTTATAAATATTTTCAGTTTCCAATAATGGATACATATTTATTTTCCAGATCGAGCCCTTCAACGTAACTAAACGGAAATCTGAGGTGAAATCCTGAGGAAGTCTGACATCAAATCTCTGCTCTCAAACCAAACGTATGTATATATAAAAACAAATTTGGTTTCGAAAACGAAGAAGGCAATTTTTTGGTATTGAGAAGACGAAAAGAAGAAGAAGATACGATGGAGTGAGTAGAGTCAGGCGGTCGACGATTGGCTCATTTCATTGAGATAAGTGCCTCCAATGGACCGTCCGTTTTGAGACAAAAATGAAGGATGGAGTCACTGTACGACAGTAAACGAGAATATACACCAATCGATTCAATGGATGGGGAAGAAAATAATTATGAAAGGAGATAATTGATATGGATACAAAATGCACTTCCTCGTCGGGACTACTGTAGCTGAAACCTATAATTAGGAACAATTGTTTCGGGTTGTTCCGAGCGTGGATCTATCTCCAAACGAGATAATTGTGAGAAACATGCGTTCTCGCCGAGAAGCTTTTCCTCGTTCACAGGAAAGGAACTTGTCCTTGTAGATGCATTTGTGATAATTCGACTAACAACGTTCCGCAACTTATTCATTTGCCGACAGAACTGTAGAGAAAATTGAATTGTAATAACTTTCTAATGAAATCCTAGTTTGATGATCAAAAAAATGGTAAATGAAATCGATAGTGACAAAAAAGAAAAAAAGTAAAAAAAGTAGATATGATAATCATGAACCGGGGGCAATAGTGAAATCAGGCATTTAGGTGCAAAGGAAAGGAGTAAAGGGACCGGAATTGAAGAGGGACTTTATCCCTCACCAAAGTGTCATAAATAGGAGAAAAAGAAGAGTCGAAGAACAAGAATTTCGAATTTCATCAGAAATTCTCATTCTCTCCGGTGCTACCTAAGCTTTCGTCTTCTGCAAAAGGGGAGAATGAAAACACATCAGATGGAGTGAAGAAAAAGGTGAACACAAGGAGAAAAAGGGATGAAAAGTGGGAACAGATAAAAAGTAGTAAACGGGATGAGCAAAACATCAACTGTCTACTCGGTCAGGCATATAATGATCCTGACCGCAAAACGTGAAATTAGTAGGATAAAATGGTTTGGAGGTTTTACAATCGAATAAATTTCTTGGAACAGTCCTGAATTATTGAATGTTTTCTGTCGATTGTTCGCTGCGGAAAGCGTAATCCATCGGAGAGGTTTCATCTGAAACTGAATTTTTGAATTGAAAAATGTACAGAACGAGCTCACCTAAAGATGGTTCCTGTACAATATTGGTTTCCATGTTCCTTTCATTGAATGCGCTCGCTGCTAACTGAAAACAAAACGATGAAATTGGATATAATGACGGTGTTCATGACCTACTTTTTTTTCTTTTTCATGGAGAACATCACTGAATTGTCGTTCGTGAATGCGTGGAAGTTGCTCACTTGATTCTCTAACACTTGCTATAAGTGTCATTGGATCCATTCTGTACTGTCTAGAGCCGAGAGACGGGCTCATTTCCGCATATTTTTCTTCCTCGTTTTGTTCTATTGAGAACTTGCTCTTATGGTCCAGGTTAATTTTCCCGTATTCTTTATCAACGCGGAACCTGGGTTCTAGCATAGTTTTCGTCACCCCGATTCCTGCCATTTTTTTGAAACTGTCAATTGACCGAGATGGATAGGAACTCGCGTGGTCGAGACTATAGGCACAGTCCGATTCTGTTTGTCGAGCAGTTTGATCATCTCTGGAAACACAATTTAAAAAACACACCAGCGATTCCAAGTACCTGTCAACAAGGCAGCTAATCGCTCTGGATCGTTTGTGCTGATCGTTCAAATTGACATTAGAAAGCAGTCTCTGAACGAAGTCACCATCCATTAGCTCATTTCCGAATCCATTCTTCGTGCATGAAGGATCTTCGACATGTGGCGAATCGTGTGTGAACAATCTTTCGTGTTCTAAATCCACTTCATTCGGCTTCAAATTGAGGTGATGTGTTGATTGAAATGGAATCTGCTCTGATGGTGCATCGGAAGAACCAGCTGATCCGACATGGGATTCAGGTTCTTGTGGCGTCGGACCGCGAAATTCTCTATTAAAGTTCGTGGTCCGTTTTCCATAAACATCTCCTCGACTTCCCGTCTTCCAGCGCACGTCTTCATTCTTCGTGTATCTCTGCTGATTCCTTGAATACTGACGATCAAACCCACCACTTCCGCCTGTAAACACCTCGGGTTTTCAAACTTGATTATAATCTTACGATCTTCGAAGCTTCCAACTATTGGCTCGTCTCCGCTCACGGATGTTCTTCTAGATCCGGATCTCGTAGAACTACGGGCATCATCATCTCTCAATTGCTCATAAACTCGTCGCGGACGTTGAGTGGACGAGGCCGGATTGTGCATTGAGGCGGCAGAAGCGGGTCGGTTCATCATTTTTGTTGGTTTTCTATTGGATTGCGGTTGCTGCACTGAATTTGTTGATTCGGGTCGGTTCATCGCCTGATCAACTGCAAATTTCTAATCAGCATACGTTTTATTCCAATCACCCACCTTCAGCGACGTGCGGAAACGGAAACTGAAAATGGTTGAAGGGATCAAATTGAACAAACTCTGGAGCGCCGTATGAGAACACTCGTGGACCTGAAAAATAAACATTCGATAGAATCTGTGGACAGATGTAGATGATTTAAATGGAAGAAAAATGTTTTATTGTGGCTAAAGTTTTGCAAAAATATCATTACAACCGGTTGGAAAAGCAAAAATTGAACAGTTGGAGGGTAAGAATGGCATGGAAAGACTCTGTGACTCAATGAAAAACGTCCAGAACATAGCAAATCTAGCCAATGTGCTGAGAAGCTCATACCACATGACGAATGTTACATGACGGAGAGTTACGACAGTAATTTCAAAATTTAACTCAGATAACTTTGCGAGACCACGAAAGGCAGTTGAAAAAAACTTGAATATTGCGCACCGGTAGTTGGATCAAACATCAGCAGCGGGATTGGTGTAGGTTGAAGTACGGGGGATCCTATAAAATTAAAGTTAACAATGTTGAGCAATGAACGAGAAAAGGAACCTTTTAAAAGTGCGTGCTGTTGTTGCATCATAATAAAGTGAGCTAGCTGGGTCTGTGGATCTGGAAACGGCGGCATGGCCAGGAATGGTTGCGCTGAAAATAAAAACTGCATGTGAGGTTCAAAAGAAAGTATATCATACCAATGCACTCTGAAACCGAAGGCACTCTTGTGTGCATTCTAGTGGGCGGATTCGAGCCATCAGAACCGGCTTTCCCCTTTGCAGTCTGTCTCGAACGAGTAGACGTTGTTGACAGACTCCTGTAACGTCGATGACTGATTGTCGAATCGGACGTTTCTCCGCGGCACTGAAATAATCTCATTGGAAAGTTCTTAGCTATTAACTTACCGGCACGGAGAAAGAGAAGAAACTGCCAGGAAGAGATCGATGCCACATGGATCTGTCATAATCAGTTGGTTGTGGAGCGACAACGTCCATTTTTCTCTGTTATTAAAATTTTTGAAATACATTTGTGCGCTCATTTACCGTAAGCACTTTCTGATAAGCTGTGTACATGTGTTTTATGTTGAACTCTTTTGAGCGAAGACTTGCGCAGTGAAGAGGTACTTCCTCAGATAGTAGTTCACTTGGCTCATATACTGATGGCGTCATTTTGAACATCGTCCGACTTTCTTCTATGACAACATGAACGCATCGATCAGCAAGTCCGCTCGGTGCTGCCATATCTGTATTTTTCATGTTGAAACACATCGATACAGGAAGTAAATCCTAAAACAGGAAGATCATTAGGGAATTACTGATAAGTTCTTTTTCACCATTAAGCATTTTCTGGCTTCCAAAACGTTTTCAATTCCACCAGTGATTTTTACAACGAACAGGCTTCCGCGTATATCATCCTTCGTATTGTATTTTGGATGATTAATTCTCACATTAGTGCGTTGTTCGATTAATGGCTGCAAGACTAATTAATGATTTTTCCATGAAAAAAATACAAACCATTAGAAGTGTAGTTGCTGAGCTTCCAATGACGTGATCAATGTGGAAAGTCGACAAGGTAAAGTGAACACAAAAGATATTATGTTTTCTTTGGGGTTCATTTCCGAACGCTTTCTGGAGAATTTTGTTTGATGCTTTGATAAGGTCATGTTGGTTTTTCGATCGGGTGGTGAGACGGAGATACGTGCTCACTTTCTCGTTCTAAACAATCAAAAATAAATCACCAGTAGAGAATTATATTTTACCTTTTCTGGAGCGGAGTTAATGAAGGACATTTCCACATTTTTAATGGGATCCTGTCCAACGACAGCCTGGAGTTCGGCTAGTGAAATGTTCATATCATTTAATGACATGTATACGGAGACATGGCAGTTTTCCTGAATTGAGAGAAAAATCACATAAACACATTTGCGCTTCATACCCTCATCAACTTTCGAGCCTTATCAACGTCACCATAATGCCCTGTAATCGTTACTTGCTGAACAAAAGGATCTGGGGGAGATCCTTCAGTGGTGTGATCGGGAAGTTGAATCAAGGTGTTAGTTGCTTGCATAATTGAAGCCACGTTTTCGTGATCTCCGTAATCGCTAAAATGTATATTTTTCTTGAGTAACCCTTCTTGGACTCACTTTGTCATCAATGAATAATACTGGGATTCGAATTCCAGGCTGAGGGTTACTCTAGTTGGGTTAATCTCGATCTGAAAGATACAATTAATCCCACGACGGTAACTTCGCTCTCACCATTGGAATTTTCGACGGTAGAGGAAGTCCCTTTGCTCTGATCTGTTGAATATATGCTTCACGCTTCGTATTGAAAGACATTTGGCGCCGCTGATTGGCGTCTTCTGCCATCTAGAAAGAAAACTGATAATATTTAGAAGAAATGAGATAGGGTCACCTTTGCGGATTGTTGACACTCATGATAGAAGTTCTCGGGATTCACTATGATCTCTTTAAGAGCCGGAGAAACGAAAAGCCTCCTGCAATACTTTACGTTGTAAACACGAAAATTCGAGTCGTTTACCTATTATGGGCCATTTCTTCAGCCATACGGAGCCGTGTCGCTGCATCATATTCAACCTCAGAGCGGACAAACGGATCAAAAGAAGAAGCCTCGTCAGGCTCGTTCTCCTTGCTTTGCTCGCCCATCTAAAAAGAGATGACTTGAAACTGGAGAAAAAAGACGATTACGAAATGGATAACATTAAAAATTAGTAGAATCAGAATGATATATTTATGAAAAATCGGCAACCTTGTATTATTTTCCTGTATTTCCAGCCACCAGAAAAATCTTTATATTGGTTCAGCGGAGAAAAAAACTTTTTTCTGTTCAAGAATGACAGCAAGATTCTTGAACGCGCCAATTTTTCAGAGTCGGAGACCCAATTCGTGACGAGACCAAAATGATTTTCTTCATGCGCCTTATTCGAAAACTTTATGGGTTACTGTAGCTGCTATTCATTCATTTTCTTTTTGAGCCCTATTCATGGTGATCTTGACAGTAATATTTCAATGACTTTGTATAAAACTGTTTAAGGTTTTACAACTCTCTGTTCTTTTTACTTTTACTTGTGTTCCTTATTTTTTTCAGTTTCGAACTCTTGCTCTTCGCTGTATTTTTTTTTGAAGCTACGGTACTCAAGTCCGCAAACACGAGTTCAGCGTAAAACATCAAGCCATACGCGCAACCTTTCGTCGCTTGTGTGTTTTTTTTGAGACCGTACCAATCGGAAAGAATTGGAAATCGGAAAGAAACGAATCGGAAAGAAACAAATCGGAAAGAAACGAATCGGAAAGAATGTGCAAAATCCGTCACGTCTGAATGCACCAAAAACACCAAAAGTACTGTAAAAATTCTGTAAACCGTATTTTTGAAACGAAAAAATGAATTGAAAGAAGTACGGTTTACAGAATTTTCGGTGTCTGTGCATTTAGACGTGGTGGAGTTTGCACATTCTTTCCGATTCGTTTCTTTCCGATTTATTTCTTTCCGATTCGTTTCTTTCCGATTTCCATTTCTTTCCGATTTGTACGGTCTCGCTTTGGCGCTCTTTCGATATTGGTTTTGACTCGCAAAAATGGATGAAGACGCGTCCCGATCGTCTCTGACCGACGAAGAAGATTACGTAGATGATAATGATAATGGAGAAGATTATGAAGGTTAGTTTGTTTAATTATTTATACCTGTTTATTCGCATATCTTTACAGGAACTATTGATGAAGAGGAGTTATTAGAAGATGGGGATTATGAAGACGAGCTTAAAGGTTAGTTCATTCACAGTTTCGGCGAAACACGGAAAGTTTTAGATTTGGAAGATGAAGGCGAAATGACGATTGAAGAGCTTCAACGGAAGTATGGTTATCCAGCCGCTAATGCGACTGAGAATATCAATGGAGACGTAAGACTGCTTATTTATGGCATTTTTATGATTGATTTGTTTTTAGAATGCCGGAGAATCTAGCTCTGCGGTTCATCAACATTCGATTCTCGATCTTGGAAATTCTCAAAGTGGTTATGATGACGACGATGAGGACTATGCTCCACCAGACCCGTGGAAACGGAGTATTCGCGTGGATCCTGTCCTCTTTCAAGCTGACGTCCCTGATTTCGGGAAATCTCAAGGTTAGAGAAATCGCATAGGTCTCGAGCAAGATTACAATTTCAGAATCAGAAGCTCGTGAAGCAGATATTGTTTTATGGGCTAATGACAAGAGAAACCTTCCCTGTAATGAAGTGATTGATGCTTACTTGAAGGACGTCGTCGAAATAAGAAAGACTCACGAACAGCCTGTTCCACCAGAAGGACAAGAATCCCGAGATGATGAAGATGCTCTGTGTGCATTGTATCGTAATGACTTTGACACCGAAAAAGCGAAGAATTCTTACCCTTTTCCTCATATCAATGCCCCTGTCCGTACTGTCCGTCCGGATGCTCTCGGATTCTCTGAAGAAGAAAGCAAGTTATTCGAAGAATCGTTGCAATTGTACGGAAAAGATTTCTCTCTTATTCAAAAAATGCGGGTAAGAAATTTGACCACTTTATGAAAACAATTGAAATTCACTATTTAGATGCCGTACCGGAAAGTAGGGGAGCTAATAGAGTATTATTACCAATGGAAACTGACACCCGGGTAAGTCTGGAACCCTAATTATCGTTTATAAAGATCCTAATTTCAGATATCGGGTTTGGAGAGAAGCTCATCCACAACACGCGCCTGTTGTTCAACCACATTTGGCTGCAGCATGGCATCAGCAAACATCCGAGCACGGCCCAACCACCTTCTCTGAAGCAGCACTGTCCGAACCAACAACTTCTCAAGAACCCTCTACTGTAACCAACTAAAATCAAATTGAAAATAGGAGCCTTTATATGTTCTTGTATAAGCATTTATTATCTCCGATCTCTACTCTTATCCGATTATCTCACATAGACTCATTATAACACATATACACTGAATAACACTTGTCTTTATGGTGAATTTATAAACTTTCAAAGTTTGAATGGAAAATATTAAATCAACATTGATGTCGACCCGTGCACTGTCGAACTTCGGTCTCCGCTTCGTCGCATTCAATCTCTTCCCAATCATCGTTTCTAGCGCGTATCACTCTTCGTCTTCTGGTTTGAGATCCCTCTCCACATGAAACTGAACAAGGAGACCAACGGGACCATGGACCGACTTGACATGTCAATTTGACTGCTGAAAATACTTTTTTTTTCTCTGAAAAGTATTTAAATACATACGACAAGGTCTCAATCTGCATTGGAGTTCCTGCATAAGATGCTCTGAACATTGATTTCCTCCATTCCTGGCCAACTTGACAACTGACCGACTTCTTGTCTTCTTTCCACGTCCACAACTCACAGAGCAAGATCCCCAAGCAGTCCATTTCGACACTTCACAATCAACTCTTTCCCCTCCATCATCTACTTGAGCGTTTCCAAAATCCTCGAGTAATTGATTGTTTGGAATTACAGTTTTCGTCTTCTCATATCCAGGTAAACAGATTTGTTTGCACTCTTCCTCAGTCTCAAACTGATTCCTGTTTCCTTTGCATCCGGTGAAAATGAATCGTTCGCAATGGGATTTCTCATGATTGTACCAATATCGGGGGAAGCTGCCACCACATTGACCCGCTTGTTTCTCCTCTTGGCAAATCTCTGAAACAATTTTAATCTAGTTTCGACATAAATAAACAATTATTACCTTCCGAATTGATTTCGATGAATCTCCTACACGACTGCATTACACAATTATCCTTCTCTTGCAAATTTACATGCATACATCTTTTCTCGTGTTCCGCATAAAAGAATAGCCTCGTTCTGACACGAACTCCTTCATCACACGATGCTGAACATGGAGACCAATCTGACCAAGTTGTCGTCTTGCATAATGGATCCGGAGTCACATTGCAGTCATCTCCGTTTTCTCCGATACAAATATCTTTTCTTTCCAATTCCACACTACAGTCTCCAGCTTTCGTCGTCGGATTCAGGAATGTTCGGTTACGACTTCTCATTCCATGTCCGCATTGGACACTACACTCTCCCCATGCACCCCACGAACTGACTTGGCATTTTGAGCTGAATGCTTCCGAATCTGAAAATTAATGTTAGGTATTAGTTACTATTTCGCCCAAACTCACTTTCGCATTCGTTGATTTTAGCGTTACAGAATTGTTTTTCTGTCGTTTGCCTGTGACAGTGGAACACTTGAGCTTTAATTGGGAACACATAAACACGACTACGAATTCTGATTCCTTTTCCACAAGTAGCTGAACATAAACTCCATGGTTCCCACTGTGTCATCATACATTCTCCTGTAAAGATCAATTAGAATCATTCAAATTGAAATTTCCTTACTTCTATCTTTGTATTCTTCATCTTCACTTGTGTTCGTAATATTATGTGCTTCTGCTTTATAAACATCATCAGTTTTGCATTCGGCAGATGTAACATTCTTTCTTCTCAAAATAATCTTGGCCAAAGTTGGAATCGTATCAGAACTTGGATTGTAAAAAGGAGACAATGGATTCAACTTTGTGGTGATCCAATGAATTGGTTCACGTGGCTCAGTCGGCTCATTTGGGCTCATATACGTTGGTCCAGAATCAGTTCCAGCATCAAATGGTTGAAGTTCGAATGTTCTTTCTTCAGCCCAAGTGCAATCAGGAAGACATAAATTGATGGATGAGAGACCGACACACCAGTCAGGAGATGGACCGAACATAGTGGCAAGTGATACAAAGTGATGGTATCTGGAATGGTTTTAAATAAATTTGAATCCCTTTTCTATTCAAAAACTCACTTATTGACAACAAACTGCGACTTGGTTGTTCCTTGAACATCTGGAAACCATAAACCCTTGACCTTCATCAGACTTCTAACTTCGGAAGCTTTTGCCTTTGCCTCTGCTTCGGCTTTATAAGTGTTTCCCCACTCAGCGATTTCTTTCATTCCGTCGGTTGAAATGCCACCAATATTCCACAATGAATAGTTGGCGGAATGAGAAGATCCTAGCATATCAGTGAAATGGGTTAGATGTTCCACTGAAAAGGCAATGTGAGAATGGATTCAAAACATTGTAACTTACAGGTGGGATAATCTTTTGGATGAGTATTCTTGCTCCAGATTCCAGTGAATTCAAGGTCATACTGAGCTATATCACATGCACAGCAGGTGGCAGATGGATCATCGACAGGTTTCTGAATTAGGGTTCCTTCTGAAACTTGATAAATTTATTCATAACTTATTGCATATTCGACTCACGTTGAACACAAAATTTCATTGTGAGACCTTCTGCTTCTGTGAACCAAATATATTTTGTCTCGATTACAGATGCTCGAAACATGACACATCCAGATGATACCTATATTCAACGAATCCTAGAAATCGCAAATAGAAAATGAATCTTACTTCAGGAGCTTTCCACATCATATGAACGGATGTCTTCGATTTCAGATTGGCATGAGAGACTCCGGAACGACGACATCCTGGAGAAATTCTAGCGTCTCCATGGCCTTTGACAACCTAAAAAATTATGCTAAGTTTTTAAATTTTTTTGCTCTCCTACCTCCCAAGAACCCGCAGATGTATTATCTTCGAATAGAGATGAAATAACGAAACCACGGAATGTTTTCACAGTGTATTGCGTTCTCCATCCTCGAATAGACACTAAAACTTTGAAATTTTATAATGGTTTTGTTAAACTTAAATCCAAACCTTTATATATCTCTCCCGGAACAAAACCTTTAGTGATATCCATAGATTTTGCAGTTGTTCCATTGATCTGAAAACAACATCTCCAGTTTCTCTCTATTCTTCGGATGACTCACTTCAATCAAATACCCATTACTTCCTGGACTCTCTTCCCCTTTTGCTTCATATGGCCTTATTGTACACTTCTTCTCGTCGGCATGACCAGTTGTTACAAATAAAAAAAGAAGTAGTATCCATTGCAAAATTGCGACGGATCGCAACATTATCCGGGCACACAAAATGCAAGTAACAAAACGGAGTGGATAAACGCACGGATCTGCTCAAGAAGACGGGAAGGGACACAGCTGTCTTCGCCACATTATTTATGACTGGCTCCGTCTGACCTTTCGATAAACTTCTGAAGAAGCGGAAAAAGTGTACAAAAAGTAATTGGGTTTGATGATGGGGTTACGAATGGAGGAAAATCATTGGGATTCTAATGTAGGATGTATACATATGATCCGAGACTTTCAGGCCTTCGCGGGCCTTCAATTTTCTCAACTCCAATTCATAATTTTTGGTCATTCTTTACACCGAAATGTAGAACTCAATGAGATCTGTAAAATGGTATTAAAATCACCCAGATTGTCTGTATTAGTTTTTGTCTAGAACTTGTAGATCACCCGGGCCGACGTGTTCGGCGCGTATATGCTTGGTCCGGGTATTTAATAAGTTCTAGACAAAACCTGAGACAGACAATCTGGATGACTTTAGTGCCATTTTATAGATCTCATCGAGTTCTATATTTTGGTGTAAAGAATGAACAAAAATTTGAATTTGAAGTGGGGAAAATTGAAGGCTCGCCAAGGCCCGAAAAGGCCCGGATCACTTGTCTGGTAGGCTTAGAATACTCGTGAAAATCATTCTATAAGTACAAATATCATGCACCCAAAATCTTGGTTGCTTCTCTTGATCAGGGGCCATGTTCTTTTGGTGTTTCAAGAATTTTCAGTTTCCATCAAACAAGTTTTAAAATCTTCAATTAATATGTTCCCTGTGACTTGTGACTCAAATTCCTCTCACTTCGAAGACTAGAAGTAATGAATAATTTATTACAAAAAAATTTCACTTGATCGTTGAAATCCGAAAGTGTGATCGTGGTTTGCTGCCGACAATGAAGCGGTTGAGACGGCCAAACAAAAGGATTTTCAAGGTGCTTGAAGAGTCTTTTGCAGTCATCTTATACCGTAACAGACACTTGTCAATCGCCTATTTAAATGTTCGGAAGTGACGGCAGTTTTCGATAAAAAACGATCGAATCATAATGTTGATATTCCTCATCTTGTATTCGTTTTTCCTAGTAATCGTTTCTTGCCTCAAGTATCCAAATGAAATAGTAGACACTCCGATTGTTATTTGCGAATCTGACAAAATAATAATAAAGGTTATAAGTCGATGAGATTCTTCTATAATATCGACTATTCCAGATCAAAACATCCATATCAAATCCGTCTCATATTTATGTGGATGGAAGGGAAAATGATTTGGAATGTGTGTCGAGGAATCAGAATAAAATTGAAGTGGCTCATGATAAGTGCGGAATGGTCAATGAGAAGTCGGTATGTTCATATTGTAGAAATTGTCACAAATATGAATCATAATCCTTTTTCCTTTTAGGCTGAACCAAATGGTTCCATCCGTCGTCTCTGCATTTTCGTTCAACTCCATCCGCTATTCGTCACTGAATCAGATCGTAGCTATTGTGCACAATGTGTCTACATGGATTCGCATGTAATGAAAGATATCGAATCGACACTTGATATCAGCGAGGCACCTCCTCTACAATTATCACCCCAATTCGATGCTCCAGTAATGCCGAAATGTAACTATTCTATTAGAAAACAGGGAAAAGATGGACCTCCAGTACAGTATGCTTCTATTGGAGACAGTGTATACCATGTTTGGAGTTGTGATGGAGATCATAATGGAATTCTTGTTCAAAATTGTCATGTTGAAGATGGACAAGGAAATAAGATTCTGATAATTGACCAAAATGGATGTGGAATCGATCACTATGTCATGGATACTCCTATTTATAATGGAGAACAATCTATGGCATTCCAGGAAACTCATGTTTTCAAATTCTCTCAAAGAACGATAACTCGTTTCATTTGTCAAATTAAGATTTGCATGAAGGGGGATGACTGCAGAAGATTGTCGGTATGTCTTCTGTCTTCCGTCCAGAATTCGCTAATCTTGAATTTTCAGCCCCCAGAGGCTTGTCCAACTCTCGAAGAACGATTCAATGAGGATGCTGCTGTAGATAAAGGGAAAATGTTTGCGTAGGATTGAGTTTTGAAGCGTTCTCAAGTTTTATCATATTTCAGCGATGAAATTCGCCCTCCTGCATCAATGCCATCTGATCTGAATTCAGGACCAGATGAGGATACTTCTGTTGAGTTTGTAAGAAGAGCTCCAACTAAAGGAAGCATCTATTACGGTGTTGGGTAAATTGATAAGTGTCCGAATCAACTTTTTAATTTCACTGAACTTCAGATACAATCCGAAAAGACATCGGCGCGAGATACTGATCAACACGGCACCACGTTCGCAGAAACAGTTCATAATGAAGAATGGATATCCTGAAATGGAAATGGTTGGAGAGTTGAGAGTATTTGAGAATCCACAAGATGTCGAATATTTCGGTAGGAAGAAGATATCGAGGTTCTCCAAAACTATAACTTTCAGAATCTCAATCTTCCCGTTCTTCTGGACCATCGTCAGTTTGCGAATCGCCATCGTCTTCTCTGTTTTTCTGCCTTCTCGTCACTGCTCTCGTCGTTCTTTCCATTCTTTTAATCTCACTCTTTTTGTTGGTTTCCTCTCGAATTCGATCCGGAAAGAACAATTCGATGCACTTTGCCCAATGATTCTCTAACTTTAAACTCTGCCTAGTTCTTCAGTGTTCCACTATTTATTGATTTTTCATTTTTATTTAGATCAAACTTTCAAACATGAATATATAAAATTGATACAACAAGGCCACTGACCCGTGTTTTAGTAATCTACAACAAAAAGCAATAAAATATAGCTACAAAAACTAAAATCGGCCTAAACAGGAACCATCAAATTAAGCATGTTGATTTCTTCTCTCCTGCTGTTTTGTCTTCTGCTCGAACTGAATTCGCAACGCTTCTTCTTTCACATCCACGTACTCCAACTGTGCTCTCAAAAGAGCAGTGTCCATTCCCTTCTCTTGAGCTTGTTTGATTTGTTCTCTCAACATTTTCCTCTCCAAATTTGAAGTCAAAATATGTGGAGGAGCATTCCAGATCTCGTCCAAATCTGATGGTTCTCGCAACCATCCGAAATAGATTACGACTGCGAGAATGCTTCCAAGTGCCGAAAGGACTTTCTTGTTGCCGTAGGCATCAGATGAGTAGTAATCCGGCTTGAACGCTGGCATTCCTCGCGCACCACGACCCTTTAAAATAAAAACTGGTCAATGTTTCAATTTTTATCAATACCTGAAAAGCAGCACTCTGTGTGAACTTTGGTTCTGGAGCACTCTTCTTAACAGCCATCCCTCTTGCTTGAATCCCAAACGGTAACCGCAAAGATGAGCTTAATCTCCACATCACTCTATAAAGCGGCTAATTTTTTCTTTTCTTTTTCTTGTTTCCAATATGCCTGGATTATACCTCGCGATTTCCTCAAACTTCAAAGTTTCAAATAGCAACAATTTATTGAAAAACAAAACAAGAACAGAGAGTAAAAGAGGGAAATTGTTCAGGAGTAACACAACGAGAATCAGGATCAAATCAACAAGTTAACAAAAAAGAAATGTATTAGGAATCGAGCTCTTTGAAACCGTCCTTCTTATTCCAGACTCCCTTGAAGATGAGGCGGAATTGCGACATCTTGGTTTCAAAATGTTTCAGAATTTTCGCTTGTTCAGCGGTCAACGGTTCTCCTTCCTTGCAAACTTCGAACTCCTGATAAAGTGTGATAACACCTTTGTCCAATTTCGTTGGTAGACCAAGTTTGCGCAGTTGTGGCTCCATAGAGAATGCGAATTGTGTGAGTGGTCCTTCTGGTAAAACCACTGTCTCAGTTGCGAGATCACCAACACGAGCGTAGTCTTCTTCCGAAATCTGTGCGAACTCTCTGCAATTGAAGTATTAAGCGAAACTACTTTTTAAACGACCGCTTACGTTTCGACTTCTTTCTGTGACATGTTTGTGAACATAAGACCACATTGACCCTTCAAAATGGCACTGGCTTTGTGGAGTTGGTTAGCGTACTCGTCAGACTTCTGTTTTCCAAGAGCAATTGAGATGACATTGTTCTTTCCGAAGAAAAATCTGGAACTCTCCTTGTACTTCTGTCTGATCTGAAAATCGTACAAGGGTTCAAATTATCTTTAATTTGGGAACTGACAGCAATGAATCGTGTGCTTCTCATATTAGCGATCGTGAAAATGAATAAGTTTTTGTACTGATCAACACTGGCGCGAACTTCATTGATCAGATTGTTTCTCGTATCCTTGGTCTTCTTCTTAACTTTGGTGAGAGACACTGAAAAAAACATATTTCACTAAATACGTTATTTAAAACGCGTACCATTCTTATCCCTGCGAGAGCGAGCCATATTTTATTGTGCTGAAAATTTTTAGATTAAATTTTTATCAGAAAAAAAACTGAAATTGAGAAATTCTAATGAAGAGTTAGGAAAAATTTGATGTGAATTGTGAAAAAAAAAACGCAAAATTATTTTTCCGCAGCTGCGCGTAAGTGTGTTTGCAGACATTGTGTACCGTACTCGAGGGCAAAATTGAAAGCCCCTCAAAATGTCGTCTCAGAAGTGTTCAGAAATAAATAGAGTAGGAGGGAAACTGCAAATTTATGTATTGTTGGTCAGGTTGGGAAAAAAACATTATAAACATTTGAAGCGGGCCCATTCCCAAAAATTATTTTTCCCTGGCGGAAGAGGAATTATCCATGATCCTTCGGAACTTCAAGTTACAGTATCCTTCCTGTAATAGAAGGACACTCAGGTGGGCTGGAAATGAGCAATCTTTCGTTCCAATACAACTGAAAACGATCTAAATGAATTCCTTGTCAAAAAAATTAGGTCCCTTGCGAGGAGTCCTACGAACCGATTTTGAAACATCAGTTGTGAATACTTTTGGAAATTTTAAATTTCACTTTGTGGAGGTTTAATGATAGAATATCATGCCCCACTACATACTAAAGGAAGTCGGGATTCATTTTTCAGATGATTTTTACTTTCAGATTCAATTTTCTCTCGTCTCTCATTATTCCCGTTGGATTCATCTCAATGCCAATTAGCCAAATCAGCCATCGTCGTGGAGCTTCTTCTTCTTCTTCTTCTTTTTCTTCTTCATTTTACTTCTCTCTTCTCCGTTTTCCCTCGTTTCTCTCTCTATTCACGTCGTCGTCGTCACGCATACATGCTTTTCGAGCAAGAGCCATGAGCTCTCCAAATCAATAACGCTGTCTTCTCCATTTTATACATTCCACTTCTTTTTTCCCTCTTTTTTTCATTCCGAAATTGAAACCGAATTTCAGAGGAAATGTGTAATAAGAGACAAGAAGAGTTGAAGAGACGCATGCTTTCTTCTTTTTCTTTTTGAGCTTTTCCCTTTTCTGGTCCTCTACATTCAAACAGCATTTTCTTTCTGTTTTCCTCAACAAATAAGTGTCTTGAAGTGAAAATTGAAACTATTAAAAATCTTTCATAACGTTGACATCTGGGATTTAGACTTTCTCAAACCAATAATTTTCAAGTCCATCTTCATAAATCACTCATCAGAATACAATTCAGAGAACACTTTTGAAATTGAGCAGATATTTTATGAAGAGTACGACTCATTGAGCATTTCCTTTTGTTGTTCATTTCAAAGCAATGAAGTATAAAAGAAATTCATGATTCTGGGATTTTTGGGATTCGCATAATCACCAGTAGTTGATTTAGAATATCAGTTAATTGAGTTCATCATTGTTTTTTTAAAATAAAGTTCGACCACAAGTGAATAAAGATTCTTTTAATGAAGATCATTCAGAGAAACGAGTCCATGTCATCTCGGAGATTTTCTTTTAGATTACGGTTCAATTGAGAAAACAAAATCCTCAATACACATATATTTCGCCAATTTTCATTACTCTGTTTCAATGATATCAGTTCCAAACATGGGATTACATTATAGGTATGTCTTCAAAAAATTCTTCAAAACTCATTTGTGAAAGTTTCTTTGACCCGATTCCTAAAGTTGTTACTTTCTTCTGAATAATTGACTCAAATTTTTTTCAGACCTCTATCATCGTCTCATTTGGGTACAGAGCCATCTTTCGGAATGAGCGAGGCGGCTGCGTCGTCGTCCTCTTCTGTTACCATTGAACCGCCGGATTCGATTTTCTCTCAAGGAGAAACATCGGATTCATCTCAAGCACCATGGTGGCAAAGGTTGGTTGAAAACTTGAGCTGGAGGGGAGAGAAGTTCACAAGAACAAACAAAAAAGGAAAGAGAAAAGAGCTCGAGAGAAACTAGTCCTTGATCATCATCTCTTTTTTTGGTGCAAAATATTGGATTGAACAGAGAAGACACTTTCAATTTCCATTCCCCTCCCATCCATTCCGGACTTAACACATTCATTATCCCTTTGCGGAATGGAAAAAGAAGTAATGAAATCTGAAGGCTTTTTCTCTTCCCTCTCTTCTCTCATTTCTATTTTCTTCATTCCATTCCATTTTTTGTTTTCTCTCAATTCGGTACCCTTCTGCCTCCAAAAAGATCTGCTATAATATCTTTTGGATGTCTTTCTCAACTACTAAAAGCCTTTATTCTAACTGAAAATTGACAATGCAGAGAATTCCCGCGGACTTGAGTAAACCGTGAGCATCTTGAAAACATTGGAATCAACTTTAGTATAACATCCGTAAAACCTCTAGTATAAGGATAGCCTTCTATTGTACAACCTCCTCAAACTCAAAATTCGAATTCCACAAAAGTACCCATTACTAATTTTGGAGAAGCAACTCATAACATATATCATATTGATCCTAGTCTATTTTTGACAAGGAATCGATTGAGACTACGTTCAGATTCACCGAAATCTGACAAAGTGCTCTTTTTGAGCTCACTTAGGTGTCCCTCTATGAAAGGTGTCCTTCTATTAGAGATTTTACGGTATCTGAAATTTTGAAGTATTAGGTTGGCCAACATGAAACCGGAATTTTTAGTGTGAAAAAAATTTATTGTAAAAACGGTGATTCAGAATCTTAATCCAAAAGGTATTCACCATTATTATCAATGACTTTCTGCCAACGTTGACGCAGAGAATGAATGCCTCTACTGAAGAACTCGGCAGGTTGTGATGCGAAGTACTCGTGCACCCATTTTTCGATCTCGTCGTAGTTCTTGAAGTGTCTCTCGGCGAGCAAGTGTTGCATCGACCGGAACAAATGGAAATTCGATGGAGCAGTGTCAGGGCTATATGGCGCGTGAGGAAGAATTTCCCAGCCCAGCTCTTCGATTTTCTGTGCGGTGACATTTGCAACATGCGGACGGGCGTTGTCATGAAGCAACTTTGTGGAGGTGGTAACCACTCCTTGGCGACGCAGAGCATTATCGACATGATCAAGTTGACGTCGGTAGAGGTCTGCCGTGAATGTCTGACCAGAATCCAGAAGCTCAAAATAGACGACACCATTACTGTTCCACCAAACACACAACATCACTTTTTTCCATGAAAATCGGGTTTTGGGGTTGGTTTCGGGAGGTAATCGACACCCAGCCACTGTCTTTTTCTTGTAGTATTATCGTAACAAATCCATTTTTCATCTCCAGTCAAAATCGAGTCGAAAAATCCGGAATTCTTGGCGCGACGAAGAAGAATCCCTGCAGTCGTCGCCCTTGTCGCTTTGTTGACATCTCTGAGTTCGTGTGGCGTCCATTTTCCACATCGGTTCTTTTTCCCAATTGCGTGCAAGTGATTTTCAATGGTGCTATGGGAGCATCCGAACTGCTGAGCAAGTTCCCGTGTGGTTTGACTGGGGTCCGATTCGATGACTTGCTTCAGAATATCGTTATCGATCGTTTGAGGCGGATGTCCACGTCCGTGGTCTTCAAGGCTTTCGTCGCCGTCTTTGAATCGCTTGAACCATTCATAAACAATTGTTTGAGACAGTGCTTCGTCGCCAAAAACTTCAGACAACGTGCGGAAAGATTCAGCAGCGGACTTGTGTTGTTTGAAGTCGTACCACAGACAAGCGCGCATCAGAAATTTTTGATCGGTCATTTCTGGAGCATTTTTTTTCCAAATAAATAAGTAAAAACAAGCAAACAATATATCAAACGATGCGTAAGAAAACGCTCTTTCAGATGAAAAATAACACACTCTGAACTTTTCTCATTTATTCAAAATATGATCGAGCAAAGATGATTCCGGTTTCATGTTGGCCAACAAATAGTTACCGTAAAAGCTCTAATAGAAGGACATCCAAGTGATCCCGAAAGATCCCTTTTTCAGATTTCTGTGCATCTGAAAGTAGTCTCAATCGAATCTTTGTCAAAAATAAAGGAATAATATGAAACTCGTTATGAGTTGCTTTTCAAAAGTTAGTTGTGGATACTTTTGTGAAATTCGCATATTGATTTTGAGAAGGTGAAACAATAGAAGGACTTGTCTTTCTATTAGATGTTTTACGGTAGTAACATTAGGAAAAAACTTCTGATCCGAAAGAAAAAATGTGAAAAAAGTCGAGTTATTTCAGAACAATCTTGACCAAGGATAAGGTTCTGTTCGGAACATGGGATGGCGTATTTGCCACTGTTATGGTCAATATTTTTGGAATCATCGTATTCCTTCGTCTCGGATGGATTGTAGGAACTGCTGGTGTAGCCAACTCGATTCTCCTCCTCGGAATATGTACTTCTCTCGCTCTGATCACTGTCTTCTCGGCCATCGGAATTGTTGAAAGATGCCAAATCAAGGTGAATTTTATACTTCTTCAAAGATTTAACGATTCGAATTTAGTCTGGAGGGATATACTTTCTTGTTTCACATGTTCTTGGTCACCAACTTGGAGGTGCTGTTGGAATTATTTATGCATTTGGACAAGCTGTTGCCACTGGACTTGTTGCTGTTGGATTTGGAGAATCTGTCGCCCATTTGTTTGATTCGGAGAGCAAGATTTTGATCAAGGCAATTGCGATTCTGACACTTATGGTTCTAACTGGTAAGAGTTTGAAGTTTGAAACAGATTTTAGAATATTTTTACATATTATTTACAATCACTAATACACTTTCCAGCTGTCAATACTGCCGGAGTCACTTGGGTCGTTCGTCTACAAATCGTTCTTCTCATGACAATTGCTCTCGCTGTCACTGATTTCATTTTTGGAGCTTTATTCAGCAGTGAACCAGAATCTGGAGTTTTCCGTTTCTCATCTGCTCGAATTCGTGTCAACGCTGAAGCCCACTATGAAGCTGTAAACTGCTCCGTTGTTGGAATACCTCGCCAGATTCCTGAACAATCATTCTTCACCGTTTTTGGAGTTTTCTTCGCCAACTTCCTTGGAGTTTTGGCCGGAGTAAATATGAGTGGAGATCTGAAAGATCCTCATAAAAGCATTCCGCTGGGTGAACTTTCGGCTGTCGGTGTCAGTTCTACAATCTGTTTCGTATTCATCATGATTCTCGGAGGTGTTGGCGATAGAATGTCTCTTCTGTGTGATGTCATGATTTCGGAAAAAGTGGCTCTCACTGGAATTGTCTTCCTAGTTGGACTGTATGTCTGCTCCCTCTCATCAACTGTTGGATCTCTATTAGGAACTCCACGTGTTCTACAGGGAATCGCCGAAGAAGGAATCGTTCCATGTCTGAATGTTCTTGCACGAGGGGTACTGGAGCACTTTAAGTAATGTCAAAACTTTACATAAAAAATTTTCAGGTTGGACCCAACGATAATCCTGTTCTTGCTGGATACCTCCTCATGGGTGTGGCATCCCTATTTGTGCTTTTAGGTGATTTAAACCAACTGGCTATTCTGTCTACGATGCCTTTCCTGATTACTTATGCCTATGTGAACTATTCATATGTATCGCTTGCTATGAGCTATGATCTTGCAACTGTTCAACATGCTTCTGAGGTGGAGACTGTCGGATATGGGTCGACGACGAAGGTTAATGAACTGAATGAGCTTTTCCCGGAACGGCGAGATGTGAATATTACAAGCACTGAAGAAACTGAAACTGGAATCATAACCCAAGAAGCTACTTGGTACTCAATGTTCAGCAATCGATACGTTTCTTTCCTCGGAGTGAGACTAATAATTTTTTAAATACAGTTTTAAATTAACTCGTTTCAGTTTCTTGTGAACCTGGCCATCCTTCTTTTGATTCACTTTTGGTTTGCTGTTGCTCACTTCGCAGCTCTTATCGCTCTCTATTGGTACATCGGAAGAGTTTGCCCAACATGCGGACCAGGAATATCTTCATTCTCTCTCTGCCATATGTTCAAAACTGTATTTTCTTCATTAGACGCTTTACGCTCAAGTGCCACTACTATCCTGCCACAGGTAATCATGATTTCAATTATCAAGAAACCGCATTAATATTTCAGACTGCATTCACTAGCGACGTATCCACTTCGCAACAAAACGAAGCCAACCCTGACTATCAAGACCGTCGTCAATATCATCACGCCGAAAACGTCACTCATCAATTAGACTAGAATTCCAGCGATTCAACGAAATAACAATACTTGGCTTTAATTTTCTGTTGATAAAAAAATTTTGAAGCTTGTGTGTTCTGAGCAATTTCTTGCACAATCGAATCTTCGATAGTTTTTGTTTTTTGTAAAAAACATACTTTCAAATTCACAACTGTTTATTATAACAACTGCGAACAATAACAATAACAGAAGTACACCACTTAGATGTTGGATGGGTAGAGGAGCTGAAAATAAAAATAAGTATAAACATTTTTAACAATAAAACTCACCACACGGATTCTCTTTCCGAGAGCAGTTGGTGGGATGTTGTGATGGAACTTAGCTCTGACGGCTCCAGCGTTTCCGTGCGGGCGAGTGATCTTTCCCCAGATAGCACGGGTGCGAGTGGCGACGCTGTGTCCGGTTTTCTGAAAAAAAATGTTTCAGAATTATGAAAATCGAAAAAAATATTACCAAGGTCTTGTTGTGGGCCTTGTAGAGGTAGACGACGCGCTTTCCGGTGTAGAAGGCGGCATCTTCCTTGTTGAAAACTCCGTCGAGCTTCAACAACGAGGTGTGCTCCGACTGAGTACGGAGTCCTCTCTTGAATCCGGTGAAGATTGCTTTGACGTAAAGACTGAAATACAGAAAAAAGGTTTATCTTGTTTCAATGTTACGAATGCGACCAAATGACAAAATTTACTCACCGTCCAGTGGATGGGGCAGATGGTCTTCTAGCAGCAGTTTCCGCCATTTTTACCTGAAAAAGATAATAAATGTCATATTTTTCAGGAATGCGAAGATAGAAAATCTCGAATTGCGGGAAAAGAGAAGACTGTTCAAAGTTTATCCTAAAATAGAATGATAACTTTCGTGATAAATCCGATACAGAGAGCCACAAAGTTCAATTTTAGACACAAATATCGATTTTTTGAACCCGAAAAACAGCTTTTTCGCTTGAAAAACTCGTAGGCCAGCATTAAAATCGCAAAAAGAAAAGAAAAAATCCCGTAAAATGATTCCAGTGGAGCGATGCCTACGGTAGAATTTGCCTGCACATCTAAGCGTTATAGCGGAGTGTCGTTCAGAAAACTTTATTCCTCGATTACTTTTTTCAGTGGTCTGGAAATTGGAAACACAACAAAGAAGCTGCGATGTTTTTGTTGAAACTCTTGAATTTTTTCAGTGATGTTTCATTACAAAAATTTATACCTGAATTTTGCAAAAATTATAAATCTAGTTGTTATATTTTTCAGTTCTCACAGAAACTTCGGATGTGATGGGTATTCGACCGAACTTCGCGGAAGATGGTGATTAATAATGAATATTTTGCTTTTAACCCATTCAAAAGTTCCAGTTTATGGCGACAAAGAGCGGAAAAGTGCAGATGATGAGCAAGTTGAATACTCCGAATCTTCGCTTGCAGCTAGAAGATCGGCAAATGTACTGAAGTTGAAACAGCTGAAAGAAGCACAGCCAATGATAACACCTGCGTATGGTGGATTCATTCATCATGAAAGCTCAGACAACGTCAGTTTTATTTTTGATTTATTTTCAATTATGCTGTCGGAAATCGTCCCTTGCGGTTGTAATGTTTGGTGTTCCTTTAGGTTGCAGCAATTGACAAAGACCTTGACTTTGAGTACGGCGACAGCGATGCTGGAATCCGAGAAATGGCCGAGTTGTACAGCTACTCCGAAATCGAGGAGTTTGGAATAAATATCAACAATTGGAAAGAGTACATTGATGAATCATATGTGAGTATTTTTTGAATAGTTTGAAACGGAATAGTTTATTTACAGGACAAAAAACGAGAACAGTTCCCGCCAGCTTTTGAAGACTTCAGCATCACTCAAAAAAATTATGTCATTCAAGACTTATGTTCGCGTACGGAAAGTGCGGATCTGGAAGTGCGGCTGAAGTCTGCCCGCATAATTCTCTATCTTCTCCAGGTAATTCGTGCTAATTTCGTATTCTATTGAACTGTCAGTGTTTAGGGTTCCGCAACAGATTTCGCATCACTGGAAAATGAGGAAATTGAGTACCAGTATGACCAACAACTTTTGATGAATGTCCCTATTCGGAAAACAAAAGAAATGGATCCAGATGGTCCAACAATGGTTTATCATCGTGCTATCGAAAACTCTTTCATATGTTACAAAAACGGAGTGTTCCAGGTTTAGATTATTATTTTTTAACCACTCATAATTCTGATAATTACAGGCTTTGTGTACACTACTGATGACTGAGATAAAAGAACCATTTGAAAATCCCCTAAACGATGGAAGAATGTCGAAAGCAAGTTCCAGAAGCAGCAGAAATGCAAGCATGGCTGATCTCTCGGATTCGGAAAAGTTCAGGACACGCCAAGTTCCTACGATGGTAGACAATGAAATGCTTCGTGTAATTCTTGCCGGAATTTATCACATGATTGTTCAAATACTCGATGAGAGATCAGGAAGAGAAGACGAGAGCGAAGAAGATATTGAAATGCGTAAAGCTTTCCGAGAAGAAGTGCAAGAACCAATCGAGAATGGAAATGAGCCACTTCTCATTGTCCTTTTTGACATGCTTCATCCTTTTTATATCGGCACCGCTCCTCACTTTCCAATCAAAAAAATCGTCCTTCTTATCTGGAAAATCCTTCTCCTTTCTCTCGGTGGTTGGGACGAATTGGCAGCACAAAAAAGAGAAAAACGAATGAAAGCTGGACTTGAAATTATGGAGGACACCATTACCGTCGCTGCATCACAAGCGGCTTTCATCGCGAAGGAGCAAGAGCATGTTCGGAATATGGCTCACAGAGCTGGTAGCCTTGCTAGAGCTGGAATGATGGCTAGGCAGATGGCATATAATGATGATTCAAAAGAAGAAGACACGTATTCAGATACAAGTTCGGAGGCCCCTACTGTCTCAAAAAAAGAGGATTCTCCAAGTGCTTCATCTTCCACTCCGTCGGTTCCGGAATCCTCCCAGAGCTTCCGCCAGGGAAGCGGAGAACAAACCCCTAGAGTTGGCTCACCCGTATTCCCTATTATCCAGAAGAAAACGTTGCCGTGGAAGTGTAAAACTAACGCCCAAGACATCGAGGATTTTATTCAGAAAGGACGTTTGAAGTACTTCAACTACGACTTTGAACCAGGAGATTCTACTTCTCTTTTTGGATTGCCATCCGCGTTCTGTGGGGCTGTGAATATTTTGAGAAAGAATATGTACACTTCACTCACTGAACTGCAAGTCAGGGAAGACGAAAAGCTGAATCGATATTTGTTCTCGATGAAGGAGGATATACCAGAAACGAAAACGGAGGCATTGTACAGGAAGATACTACCAAATTTAAGCCAGTATATCTGTGCTTTGGTTAAAGTGATGGTTTCATCGGTCCCGTCGACGAAAGCTCGTCATGAAGGTTTAAACGTTTTGATCGATTGTCTCACTCCTGAAATGGAAGCATCTGATATACTCTCAAACTCAATATCTCTTGATAATTCAACCTCGTCCCCACTGGAAGAAGGCTTCCGTCTTGCAATCGACATCAACCGACACAAAGAAATCATTGTGAAGTCACTATCCGCCATTCTGCTCTTACTTGTCAAACATTTCAAGCTCAACCACATCTATCAGTTTGAATTTATCTGTCAGCAGATCGTCTATGTGAATGGCATCCCTTTGATTCTGAAGTTCCTCGATCAGGTACGTTGAAAGATTCATTTCCGAAAGTTCCAAAAGCGATCTTGCCTCACCAAAGTTCAATTGTCGCTCACTTCGATATACTCGTTATCTCTGCGTTTCTTGTTTTTCGAAGGTTGACATTAGAGAGATACGTGCAAACTTTGAAACTCCGCCTTCCGACATTTTGTCAAGCATCCTATCATATTTATTTCAGAACACGAACAAGCTCATTCAATCAAGACATGAAATATACGCTTATAATTACCCGCAATGTCTGTACCACTATGTCCGAAATAATGGTGAGTTTTTTGTTTTTATAATTGTTTCCTAAATATCAATTTCTACAATTTCCAGAAGAATGGCCCATTCTAACCCAGGATAACATTGAAGAACCACGACCTCCAGGAGCTGGTCCTTATTTCATGTGGCGTAATGTTTTCTTCGCTATTAACCTCATTCGTCTTCTCAATAAACTGGTGAAGGCCAAAAACGATCGAGTGAAAATGCTGATGGTATTCAAATCTGCGCCAGTTCTGAAAAGACTGTTCAAAGTTCGTGTCTCGATACTACAACTCTACGTGCTGAAGGCGATCAAAATGCAGTCCCGTTATTTGGGACGACAATGGCGCAAGAGTAACATGGATATAATATCAGCTATTTACTCACGAGTACGCCATCGAATGACTGATGATTGGGCTTTCGCTTCTGATATCAAGCGTAAGTGTGACTACCAGAAGGAGGACAGTCTCATCAAGGCAAGTATTGAACGTTTCCACAGCAGACGTTATTCAAGACTGTATCCTCAGTTTGCGATCGGTAAGCCAAATAGTTTCAATTTTGTATTAGTTTTTGTTATTCTTTCAGAAGTGAACGACGCGCCAATGCCAGGGGATGACTACTTAAATCGAGTGGATATGCGAGATTTCGAACCCGTCGATACATGTGCCAATTCTGTACTTGGGACCAGCGTGAAGCTTGGCCGTCAATTCAAACAGAGCTATGAGAAATGGCTCGAGCAGGAAGTGTTTCTAGCCAAAATTGACTGGGATAAACTGCTCATTGAAACACGCGGTGTTGAGGATTTAAGCTGATCGATAAATCTACTTTTAGTTCCTCCTTCTGCTTAGTAATATTAGAAAACAATAATTCAAAACAAACTAGCCTGTAAAAATATTTATAGTCATCCATCCGAACGAGTTTCTTTTATTGTCTCCATCTAAATATAATCTGACCCCTTCCCCCACCCCACCACAATCCCTATGATAACTAACTTGTAAATTACCCAATATTTTTTTTGCAATCACTGATCTCAAACATTTCTCTTTTACTTTACTGCAGAAACTCTCAAAATTAAATATACTCCCTGTACGAACCAATAATTGGACTAAAACCAGATAAATCCCTTTGTTCTAACCTTTTTCTTGTTTACTGTTTAATCTTTGGAACATTAGTCACATGTTGTGATACCTCTACTTTCTCATTTGTCTTTCGAAGGTCTTATATATCTTTTCAACTTTACAGATGGTAGTCGGGACAGTATTCAGGTCATTCCGAATAGCTCAAATTAGTCATAGGTATGAATTCTTATTCTTTCCAAATGTATTTAGTTTTATTGCAGATATTCTTCCTTAGCAGCATCACCTATTGCGTCCAAACCATATATTCCATCAGTCAGTGGAGTTCAGAAATCAGTGCCATTCGATAATCTTCTAGAACAATATTCGCGCGTGCATTGGGACGACACGGTTACATACGATGATCCTACTGTTCAGAGACTTTTCAAAGACCTCATAGCTGGAAGTAGAGCTGCTCTTGCATCGGCTATTACTCTTGTGGAATCGAAACATCCCACTAAACGTGCTCAGGGTAACATGCTGTTGAAAATGGTGTTGGACGAAGAGCGAGAAAAGTATAAGAAGTATGGGAGGGATTCCATGATTTTTCGAGTAGGAATTTCCGGAAGTCCAGGAGTTGGAAAGTCGTCTTTTATAGAAGCCCTTGGCGCGGAGCTCACAGAAAACCGCGGGAAGAAAGTGGCAGTGTTGACGATCGACCCAACAAGCGCCATGACAGGAGGTTCTGTTCTTGGAGATCTGACAAGAATGCAGGAACTTTCACGAAACCCAAAGGCCTATATTCGCCAGTCACCAACATCTGGATCACTCGGAGGAGTAACACGAGGAATTCATGAAGCTGTGATTCTCTGTGAAGGAGCCGGCTATGACATTGTCATCATTGAAACTGTGGGTGTTGGTCAATCAGAAACATCCGTATCCGATATGTGTGATATGATGTGTCTACTGCTTTCTCCAGCTCATGGAGACGAATTACAAGGAGTCAAGAGAGGAATTATGGAGATGAGCGATCTTTTGGTTGTCACTAAAGATGACGGAGATTTACAAGCTAAAGCAAAAATGACACAAGCTGAATACATCTCAGCACTGAAGTTCATGAGACCACGACTTGATGTTTGGCGTCCAAAAGTAATGAGATCTTCTATTATGAACAAGGAATCTGTTTCTGAAGTGTGCACGAGTTTATACGATTTCTGGGACACGATTGGCGAATCGGGAGACCTTGAAAGAAGACGACAGGACCAAATGAAAAAATGGATGTGGAATCATGTAAAAGACGAAATTATGGCCGTTTTTCAGAAACACCCCAAGATTGTTCATTTAGTATGTTTCGCTTTCGAATCCGAAGAACACGAACATGTTTCAGGCTCCAAAACTCGAGAAAGACATTAGCAGTGGAAAAATCACACCGGGACTCGCGGCTGAGACGATGATTCGTACATTCTTCGGCGTATAAACAATAATGTTTGTTATCTCATCGATTTTCCTCTCGATTTCCCTCACAATCGCCCTCCCGTTTTTCTTTTCTGCCTATGCATAGATATGTCAGTCTTGTGGCCTCGCCTCATTCAGAATTCTGTGAATTCCCGCTCAATCTAGTCGTCCACACTTACACATTTTTTCTTCACCATTCACTCACAATAGAATTTATGTATTTGTAATATTTTCTTGTGTTTTTTGAAAATTAGCCTTTCTAGCCAAAAAACGACGGGATAAATGAATCATCCTATATATACTTATCTTCATGCTTCGTATATTTTTGATATTTTTTTCAGTTCCTTGAACTAACCATACCTTTTTTTAATTGTTTTTATCACCTAACACAAAAAAGTTCAGATGGCGACATCGGTTCCACCAAGATTCTGCACCGATTATGCAAAGAGAGTGTCGAAATGCCAAAAATGTAAAATGCAGCTGGAGAAAGAGGTGAAATTTCAAATTATTCATTTTTGACAAAGCCTTATCTATTTTTCAGATCCTTCGGATGGGAAAAATCATCCCGAACTTTTTCGTAGCTGCTAAAGATCCGAGCAAGCCTCCACCAGACATGAAGCAATACTTCCACAAGGAATGTCTTTTTGAGATGCTATTCAAAGCGAGACCAACGACTAAAGTTATCGACGACGTTGAGGAAATTGAAGGATTCGAGGATTTGAACGCAGAAGATCAAGATGAAATCAAAAAGTTGGTCGACGAGCTCGCTGAAAAAAGAAGCAAAGATGGACCAGCAGAGCCAAAGAAGACACCGGCCAAGAAGAAGACTGAAGACGTTGGAGAAACCCCGTCGAGAAAAAGGAAGAATGATGAACCGGTGAAGAGCAAGAGACCCACCGAGTTCAATGAAGAATCGGATTTCAATTCGTTTTACAAAGTGAGCCAATTTTCAGTGATGAAAAAACCTCACATTTTTTCAGTTCATCAAGATTTGCTCGGTGATAAAGGAAATCGATTCGAAGTCTGAAAAATCTGCAGTTATCACTTCACTTCTGCAGAAAAGTATATTTCCCTAGCCGTTAAAATATTCAAAAAATTTTTTCAGAAGGTTTCGACGGGGATATCATGTTATGGCTCACTTTTCTGATCCGCGAAGCCGATAAACGCTCTTACAATGTATCCGATGAAAAACTTGTCGAATACTTTTCTAGGGTATTCAATTTTTTGGTTATTTGTAACTATATCAAAATAATTCATTACAGATTCTCGATATGGATCAAGCAAAAATACAGAAGTATGTAACAAAAAGCCAAGATGTAGCATTGTCGATTGGACATGCTCTCGAAAAGAAAGTGACAAATGAGAAATCAAACTGGAGCCTTCAAAAAGTCGATCGTTTCCTAGAAAAACTTTCTACTCTTGAAGGTGATGATGAAATCGCCAAGCATTTGAAATTTGCTGCGAAACGATTCCGTCATGATGAATTGGAAGTTCTCATCAGATTGATTCGCAAAGAATTGGATACAGGAGCAGATGCTTCTATTATTTTGAAAGGAGTGCATTCCACGGCGCCGAAGATATATGAGTCGGATGGTTTGGATAAAGTCGTAGAGAAGTCAGTGGCAAGACACAAAGAAAAGCTTATTTTCGGTTTGCAGATACTACAACAATGACTTCCAAGAGCCTCAGAAAGCTGGTGGTTCGAAGAAAAAACCACAAGAGCCAAAATCGAAGAAATTCAAAAGACAAGAAGATTCGGATGACTCGGATGCGGAGGAAAGGTAGTGATCCATGTCCTGCTTCGTATCTATACATATGTTAACATTAATGAAGTTTTTAGTTTACAATGCGCTTGTCCTCTATACCTTCAGAATAAACAATACCCCATATTTCTGTTTCTCACTTTTCAGCGAAGAGGAAATATCCGATTCGGATGATGATCATGGATCGGATAGCGATACAGGGGACGAGGAGGAAATCAGCGGATCTGATTCAGACGAAGTCTCCGAAATTTCATCGGATGATGATGATGAAGAAAAATTCAAAGAAAATTCTCCTCGAAAGATAGCAAGAGGAACACGAACTCGTCCACGCGGTGGGGATGGGAGCATTGTCAAGAAAGAGGAATGTCCTCCGGATATGGAGGCTTGTAGGTAAGAAATGGAACAGAAGCTGGAATGGAAACTGATATAAACAACTGATATAAACTGATATAATCTGGAAAATGTTCAGATATGGGGAAAAGTGCTACCGAAAGAACAAAGATCATCTCGAGCAATTCTGGCATCCACCACCGCACTGAAGAGTGACCCTTCATCTATTTTCACGTATCTTCTTCTCATGGACTATATATTCAAGTATCTCATTTTCCTCTCATCTCTTATCATTGTTTTATCGTTTTATCAGCTTGTAAGCATTGTTCAGTATTGAACAGAATCTGACAGTTTTAAATAAATTCATGATCTTGATAAAATAGAAACACTAATCAACAGGAGAAATTGAGTTAACATCACTTCGATCCACTTTTTCCAACACATAGTCAAGTTGCGCATCCGGGTCGGTTACGGTATAGGAAGCGATGAGGACCTGAAAAGACAACTCATGATTGAGAACAAGGAAGCAAATCTCACCCATTCACTATCAGAATCTTCCATTCTGATTAAATGATCGACTTGATGGGGAAAGTTGATTTTCAAATTCTGTCGAGAACTAATTTGAATTCGATAAGTCTCCTTACAAAACTGCTCTTCTTTTCTCGCAATCAAAAGTCCAAAATACTCGGTTTTGAAGAGACGAGGACGGATTTCGAAACGATCATCTACCTCTCCCATCATGTAGAGATTCTCCAGAATGCTGAAATTATCTCATTTTCGGTTGAAAAGATGATGATGTATTGACACTGTTGACTGTTATTTCAAAAGTGGTTTGAGAACATTTTATTTAGTTCGTGAACTCTTGATCCGTAACAAAACAGTTGAACAATTCATCTAGATTAACGTGAACTTTCTAGGTTTTTTCTCTTTATCTTTCTGAAGATCTAGAACAAAGATCGAAACTACTGATAAGAATCCGCTATATAAGCTCGAGGCTATCAATAGAATCTCCATCGAGTACAACTCAATCAAACCGCCATGGCCCAATCCGTCCCACCAGGAGATATCCAAACCCAGCCCAACGCCAAGATCGTCTTCAATGCCCCGTACGACGACAAGCACACCTACCACATCAAGGTGATCAACTCGTCGGCTCGTCGCATTGGTTACGGTATCAAGACCACCAACATGAAGAGACTTGGAGTCGATCCACCATGTGGAGTTCTCGACCCAAAGGAGGCCGTCCTTCTTGCCGTTTCTTGCGATGCCTTCGCATTCGGACAAGAGGTAATTAATTTTCTAGTTCTTCTCGATTTTAACTCTATGATTTTCAGGATACCAACAACGACCGTATCACCGTCGAATGGACCAACACTCCAGATGGAGCTGCCAAGCAATTCCGTCGTGAATGGTTCCAGGGAGACGGTATGGTTCGTCGCAAGAACCTCCCAATCGAGTACAACCCATAGAATCTCAGTATTTGATTAAATAAAGGCATTTCTCGAGACAGTTTTCCTTTTCTTTTTTGTAAATGTTCGATTCTCAAAGGGGGAGTAAACTATTCTTGAATGTGTATATATGGATCGACTCAGAATTTCGAGATAATTGGGGTCTAGGAAAAAATTTTGAAAATTTGTCCAAAGAAAGACTGTCAAAGGTGCTAAAAAGGGTCCGTTCGGGTAGCCGATTTTTCAATTTTTGTACTGAAAACTCATTTTTTCACGAGCTACCCGACACCAATTTTGAATTGAAAAGATGAGACATTAGCTACCCGAACGGACCCTTTTTAGCACCTTTGACAGTCTATATCTTTTTTGGACACATTTTCAGAGTTCCCCAACTGAGACCCCCATTATCTCGAAATTCTGAATCGGTCCATGCAAAAAAAATCTAAAACTTTAGAATAGTTTACTTCCCCTTTAATCCAGGATCAAAGTGTCTGATTGAAAATACAAAAAAAACTTACAATGATCGATGTTCCTTTCCGACATATTGGAACTTTGGAATCATCTGAATGGGTCTACTTGTATGTGCCTCTATATCGTACGAACATCCATACATCGATATAAGTTGACCATTATATCCAAGATGATGCAATGAATGCCATAAATCTGCAGTTGCATTTCCTTCTGAATCAACTGCTTCAGTTTGATGAGCATTTATGAATCCTTTCATTGTCAGTCCGCCATCTCTATTATCGAATGTTTCCATGTAAAGTGCCCATTCATGATCTGTCAATGCTGAATCTCCACTGGCTACTGTATAAAAATTCATTTCTTGTTGATTCAGTGTGCCGTCCAAATCCACATCGAAAGACTCAAAGATGTTCATGAGGGTGTATCTGAAATTATATTTTGAACAATTTCTTAAAGGGGTACTAAAGTGTTCCAAAAAAGTGTGATATTTTTTATATGGATCGGTTCAGATTGTTGCAGACAAAAAATTCTCTTGGAGACTTGCCCAAAAATTTTCCTAAATCAAGTTAAAAGCTCTCAAAGTGCCAAAAAAAGGGCTTCCGTGGTCTAGTGAAAAAAAAAACACTGGAAAGATTCAGTGGTTCCGTGGAGCTTTGAGAACAACTTTTAACTTGATTTAGCCTAAATCGATTTAGCCTAACCTAAATAATTTAGGTCTATTATTTGGCATGTCTCCAAGAGGGTCTTTTGTCGTCAACAATCTGAACCGATCCATATAAAAATATCACACATTCTGGGAACACTTTAGTACCCCTTTAAAGGTCTTTCTCTTACTTGAATCGTTTACTCAGTTTCTTATCTTCCTCTATCAATGTTGCCTTCTCTGTTGCCGAACTCTTTCGATTCATCGTCGTTCCCATTCCAAAAATCACAACTTCATCTCCTGGATTTATCGTCATCATTCCGGTTCTATATTTTCTCTCTTCTAATACATGTCTTGTCAATCCAATCACTCTTTGGTCTCTATTATAGAATACCAGGAATATGTCATTGTTGAATCTATCGGATGGAACATCACCTGAAGTTTTGAAAATCTTTAGATTCTCAAAAACCAATGCTTACTGTTTTCAGCTAAGCACAAAATCAGCTCGCAGAGTGTTGGTTGTTCCACTTTCATTGTATACGAGATACATTGAACTTTTGGATGTACTGTCATGCATCCGCGAACTTTCAGCTGAAACTTTCTGGATACACTTTCATTTTATTTGAATAAAGACTCACTACAAAAGTTTCGTCTTCTTCTGCTTTCGGACCGGATCCTGTTAAAATAGATTAAACTTTCGAGAAAAATTAGTTTCTCCACCAACCTACTAATCTATTAACCACATCCATTTTTGATTTTGCAGCTGTCGTCAGAAGTGCAGCAATATCCACGCATCCATTTTCACTTACGAAATCACGAAGAACAATCTCCAGATATTGTTTGTCAACCAATGAACCTTCTTTCTGAATTTCTTGTATTAATAATTGAATATTTAAAACAAAAACCAACAACTGCATTCAAAATATCTTCGACTTTAATCGAAGTTGTCTTCACTGCTTTTGCATATCCAACATCATCAACTTCAACTTCTTCTGCTTTTCTATAAATATCGTACAGTCGACTGACTGTTATTTTTTCTCCCAGAAACTTCCATTGTTCAGTTAAATGTTGTGATGTTATATCTCTCCCACAACAATTCAGAATCTGAATTCTTTTGATTTCGGAAATATCAAAAAAAAAAGAGAAACTTACTGTAAATGCTTGTCGAATGTTGACTTGAGTTTTTGTATCACCCATAATACTACGGTAGAGATTTCGAAATTCGTCTTCTGATAATTCATCACCGGCTTTTATCTCTTTTCTTTCCAGAGACATTTTTATGCTTCAAGAGGAAAAAAGGAGCAAATTCGAAGATGGAGCAAGTGAGACGGGAGACGTGCAATGAGCATAGGCAATGAGGAGGGAGGGAGGGAGGGTTCTTATGCTGGTTGTTATGGTAACTAGAATTATAATAAGGTTTCAGCTGCATGACGAAACAAATTTATTGGAAAAAAATGTGCATGGAACAGGAATAAACTTCACGAAAAAATAGTTTGAATGTGAGTATGAACCATTTATCTCAAAAAAAGTGAAACGGGGAATGATTGTGGTAAAACCTGCAGTTATATTTTGGCAGTCAAGCTATTTCATAGTTTCTTGATGAGAACAGCGGTTGCTTCTCCTCCTCCATTGCAAATCGCAGCTACTCCGAGTTGTCCTGGGGCCAAAGAATATGCTAGGGAGTTAACGATTCGGAGTCCGGACATTCTAAAAAAGAAATATTATAATTCGAATGATTGTCCATCGAAAACTCAGAACTCACCCTAATGGATGTCCAATTGCGACAGCTCCACCCTTGACGTTAACTACACTTGGATCGATGTTTAGCTCCTTAATGAAAGCGAGAACAGTGACCGCGAACGCCTCGTTCAGCTCCCACAGTGCGATATCTGACACCTCGAGACCACTCTTTTTGAGAAGAGCACGGACTGCATCAACAGGAGCAACAGTAAAATCAATTGGAGCTCTTCCAGCTTCGGCGAATGCAACAAGTTCGGCTAATGGCTTGGCTCCAGATGGAAGCGAGCTTTCTCCAACTACAACGGAAGCGACCGCTCCATCATTAAGAGATGAAGCATTAGCGGGTGTAATTGTTCCTGTTCCGTCCTTTATGAAGACTGGTCGGAGAGAGGAAACCTGAATATTCTATGATTTATTTTTGACTTTCCGGGATCTAGGCATACCTTTGATTCGATAAGTTTTTTGTATTCCTCATCCTCTGTTACCACGACTTCGGAACGAGCGGTCTTTACAGCTACTGGAATTACTTCTTCAGAAAACTTTCCAGTACTCCATGCATTGGATGCTCTCTTGTAACTTTCGATAGCATATGCATCTTGTTCCTCTCTTGAAATTCCGTAATCTTTGACGGTTTTTTCAGCACACACTCCCATTGGCGCTTTTTCCTTAATATCTTCTAGTCCATCCTTCTGAATTCCATCTGTTGCTTTGAATCCACCGTATGGAGTTTCGCCACGTGGAAGGTAGAATGGAACTTGGCTCATATTTTCGGTTCCCACCACAAGAATTGTATCATAGTATCCGGCCTTGATCTCCACAGCGGCAGTGACGAGAGCTTTCATCGAAGAAGAACATACTTTATTGATCGTAACAGCTTGAGTTGTGACAGGAAGACCAGCAGATAAAGCGATTTGTCGTGTTACGTTCTGGCCGAGGCCTGCCGGAAGAACGCACCCTCCAATCACTTCTTCGATTTTTTCGGGTGCGACACCTGTAAATAAACTTTCCGTTAACAAAGTCTCAGGTATATGCCGACCAACCTGATCTTTCAATTGCTGTTTTGGCAGCAACGGCTCCCAGTTCTACCGCGCTAAAATTGGCGTATGATCCTCGAAAAGAAGCGATTGGTGTTCTTACACCACTCAAAATGAACACTTTCTTCTCGGACATGACTTGTCTATCTGGATAGAAAAAATATACGGTTTGAAAAAAAACAACTTGATTCGAGAATACGCACGGATTCAATCCGAAAAAATGTGCAATAATAAATCTCAAAGTAAAATTGAATCTATTTACCGGACTCGTGATATGAACAAGAAAACGAAACGCAATAATTACAACTAAAAATGAGAAGACTAGCAAAATCGAAATTAAAAGAGATTCATCGATTATTCATCTACAGCTTTTGGATAACCATTCCACTTGAACCTCCACCACCGTTGCAAATGGCGGCAACTCCGATTTGTCCGCTCTTAAGAGTGTGCACGAGATGTGTGATAAGGCGGGCTCCGGACATACTGAAACAAAACAAATCGATAACATTTTGATGATAAGAATGCGGAAAGAACGGCCAATTGATATGGCAACATACCCGATGGGGTGACCAATTGAAACCGCTCCTCCGTGTGGGTTCACAAGCGACGCATCAACTCCGAGCTTCTTGATGAAAGCAAGTGGAACACATGAGAACGCTTCGTTAACTTCCCATTGAGCTACATCCGACTGTTTGACTCCAGCTCGCTCGAGAATTTTCGGGAACATCATAGTTGGAGCAACAGCAAAATCGAGTGGATGAGTAGCAGCATCTCCATAAGCAAGAATACGCGCTAATGGTTTCAGATTTTGAGATGAGACAGCTTCTTGGGAAGCCACAATAACAGCGGCAGCTCCGTCATTCAATGTGGACGCATTGGCTGCAGTGATCGTTCCATCTGAAAAAAAATACCTATAAGCCTCTTAATGTGCGTACTCTAAACCTTTCTGGAAAACAGTACGGAGTGTAGTGAACTTTTCGAAATTGACTTTGGTGAACTCTTCGTCTTTATCAACAATCGTGACTCCTTTCTTCGACTTCACATTCACTGGCACCACCTCTGGTCCGATGTTTCCGTTCTTTAAAATATTCTATCTAAAAGCACGAAGAACGATCACACGACAAACCTCCCATGCTTGAGCTGCCTTCTTATAACTGCTGATAGCATATTCGTCCTGGTCTTTGCGAGAGATTCCCATTTCCTTCGACGTTTTCTCTCCACAGTTACCCATATGAATTTTATCATAAGCATCAGTGAGCCCATCTTTTACGATTCCATCCTGAAGTGATTGCATGATTTTAAAGTTGATGTTACTGAACTTACAATAACTTGGAATCCTCCGTAAGGAACTTCTCCTCGTGGTACGTAAAATGGAACTTGAGACATGCTCTCCATTCCACCACCAATAACCAAATCTTGATGTCCGGTTTGAATTTGTTGAGCTGCGAGGATGATTGCTTTCAGTCCGGATGAGCAAACTTTGTTAACAGTCGTGACGGCAACCGAGAGATCAAGACCGGCTCCGAGAGCGGCTTGGCGGGCTGGTGCTTGGCCGACATTTGCTTGACAGACTTGACCGAGAAAAACCTGGAAAATACTGATTTTTAAATATTCAAACATCATCTTTTATCAAATTCAGTCAGTTAACTCACCTCTTGAATAGAGTTTGGCTTCACTGCTCCGCGCTCCAATGCGGCTTTGATTGCCACCGATGCAAGTTCTGGAGCAGTGACAGAAGCGAGTGATGATCGGAATGAGCCGATTGGTGTACGGGCGGCTCCTACGATGAATGCGTCTTTGTTGGAAAGAGCTGCTGAAGTGGAAAGTCCTCGGCGAAGTGCATGTCCGGAAGAAGAAAGCATTCTGAAAATGATACGAATGAAAAGTATGGTCTTTATACAAGGATGAAAATAAGAAGATTCCAAATCAATAGGGAAATGGAGTTTCAGTTCGAGATTTTCAAGAAGCTGGAAGAAAAAAGGGCTGTGAAGAAAAAAAAGTATAAAAGGCACGGTAGAGCGTGGTTGCGCTTGTTTCGTGCAATGAGGTTAGAAAATGTGAACTCATTTTTTGTCAAAAATTCACGAGACTGTAAATTTCATGTTGGACCATAGATAAAATTGATAAAGATCCACTTGGGATGACGACAAATTTGTATCCACTTGCACGTGCAGAAGAATGACAACTGTTCGTTTGTGACATCATCAGAGACGCACTAGACAGAAAGCATTGATCACACATCTTAGTTCAAAAAACCATTCAATGATATATTGATTGGGCTTCTTATTCAAGTTCAACACAAAGTGAACATGTCAGCTCGCACATTCTGTCTTTCAGATGCCATTTGGACGGAAAACTACAAGATGGCGACTCGCATCAGTTTGACACTGGAAAAAAACGCTGTAAAGTTGATCAAATTGTCCCATTATTGTTTTTATTCGAATGATAAATTCCAAGCTGATGATATTTCGCTAAACGAAGAAATTCATAGAATATTTCAATATAAAGAAGAAACTTTGAAAATAACAGAAATTCAGGACTGATTTTCAATCGAAATCGAAAAAAAAACCGATGTTCCTGTGTTTTTTATCGTTGCGAGACACATTCCGCTACAGTATTCTGTTTCAAGGAACATTATCTATCGAAATTTTGATTTTTTGATAATGTTCCTTGAAACAGGATACTGTGGCGGAATGTGTCTCGCAACGATTACATGAAACTCGCGTTTTCGTTTCATTTCCCAAAATTTTTTTTTGCAAAAATGTTCATGTTTTCCTTCTTTGTTCTGAAAATTGTATAATTTCCTCGCAAGAATATTTCATAAAAGCAAGTTGCAGAAACTCTTATGTTGCGCACGACCTTTGAATTGCACATTATGTACATAATGCTCAACGGTTGCAACACTTTTCATCAGATTTGAACGTTATTTAATTGTCCTTGAGACATGTGCATTCAAAATTAAGAGAACTTGAAATTAATTTCCGATTGGACGAATTCGCCGTCCTTCTTTTTTATGGCTATTTCCTCATCTGGCCGCCGACCCCCTGGCATGTTGCCAATTTTTCGGCGCCACGGCGGGCTTCGTAATCGCGCTCCAGTGAGAACTCAGAACATTTTACAAAAAAATTTAGGAAGATTGAGCATTTATCCAGCTTTTAGGCCCTTTTCCGAATGGTTCCCTATTTAAATTTATTGAAAATGAAAAATAAATTCAGTGCACTGTTTTGCTAGAACAATTTACAAGTTTTATGTGACCAGGCTCCGAAAGAGCATAAAGCCATGTGATTTTAGGATCTTACTAGATATCGCAAATCTTCAATGTATTTTCTTCTTACTATTTTTATTCAACTCTTTTCAGCCACCTCCAAACGCTGCAATCTAGCAATGAGCGAGCCTGAGGCCAAATTGAGTAAGAAGTAAGTGAGATAATGATGATAAAGGCTCAATCGCTGTTGAGCCGTTCGGCTGTTTCGTTATTGCAACAAAAGTCGCCGACATTACTCGGAACGTGTGCATTTCTGAGCCAAAACACTCGGTTAGTCGATGTGTCCTCAGATGCCTCCGATTATAGGTGTGAATAAACCATATAATTTGCAGTGAGCAGAAGAGGCTCGCCAAGCAAGCAAAGAAGGAGCAAGAACGTCTCGAGAAGGAGGCTGCCAAGCTTAATGTCGCGGTCGCCGATGCTCCAAAAGCTCCTCGTGAAGCGGACCCATCTGATCCTCAGGAGTATTTCAACATGAGAGTTCGCATGATTGAAGCACGTAGAGCGGCGGGAGAAAATCCATTCCCCCACAAGTTCAATGTGACTATTTCTCTGACCGATTTTATCGCGAAGTACTCTCCTCTTCAAAACGAACAAGTCGCCGATGAGATCGTTTCGGTGGCTGGTAGAATTCACTCCAAGCGCGAGTCTGGATCCAAGCTTGTCTTTTACGATATCCATGGAGAGGGAACTCACATTCAAATCATGGCAAATGCCAAGTTCCATACTGGAGATGTTGACTTCGTGACACTTCATGATCGCATCAAACGTGGAGATATCGTTGGATTCACTGGACAGGCAACAAGAACTAAGGCTGGAGAGCTATCTTTGATTCCCAAGGAAGTCTTGCAGCTCACTCCTTGTCTCCATATGCTACCGCACTCTCACTTCGGACTCAAGGACAAGGAATTGAGGTGAGAGCTTTCAAAAATACTGAAGCATAGAGCTGAAATATTCTGTTACAGATTCCGCAAGCGCTACTTGGATCTCATTCTTAATCCACGAGTCAAGGACAACTTCGTTATTCGCAGCAAGATCATCACTTTCCTTCGTCGTTATCTTGATAACCTTGGATTCCTCGAAGTTGAAACTCCGATTATGAACCAGATCGCTGGAGGAGCCACTGCTAAGCCATTCATCACGCATCACAACGATTTGGATATGAACCTCTTCCTGCGTATCGCCCCTGAGTTGTACCACAAGATGCTTGTTGTTGGAGGAATCGATCGTGTGTATGAGGTTGGACGTCTGTTCCGTAACGAAGGAATCGATTTGACTCATAATCCCGAGTTCACAACTTGTGAATTCTATATGGCTTACGCGGATTACGAAGATGTCATCCAGCTCACGGAAGATCTTCTGAGTAGCATGGTTTTGGCTATCAAGGGAACCTACAAGATTGAGTATCATCCAAATGGTCCAAACACCGAACCAGTCTATGAAGTCGATTTCACGCCACCTTTCAAACGAGTCCACATGTATGATGGACTTGCTGAGAAGTTGAACACCAAACTGCCAGATCCATCTACGCTGGATACAGAAGGTCAGTTCTAGATGACCATATAAAATTTCACTGTTCGTATTTCAGAAGCTCGTCAAGTGTTCGATAAGCTGTGCAGAGATAACAACGTCGACTGTTCGGAGCCACGTACTACTGCTCGTCTTCTTGACAAGCTTGTTGGAGAATATCTCGAGAGCACGTTCATTTCTCCGACGTTCCTTATCGGACATCCACAAATCATGTCACCTCTCGCAAAGTGGCATCGCTCGATCCCGGGTCTTACCGAACGTTTCGAGCTCTTCGCTGTCACTCGCGAGATCGCCAACGCATACACGGAGTTAAATGATCCAATCACTCAGCGACAACGTTTTGAGCAACAAGCCAAGGACAAGGATGCTGGAGACGATGAGGCTCAAATGATCGACGAGACCTTCTGCAACGCGCTAGAGTACGGACTACCACCAACCGGAGGATGGGGAATGGGAATCGATCGGTTGTCAATGATTCTTACTGACAACAACAACATCAAGGAGGTGCTCTTGTTCCCAGCTATGCGACCAGAAGATGGAACGGAGAAGAAAACGGAAGGCGACGCTCCATCTACATCTGCTTGAATGTTCTCTTTGCTCGTATAATTATTCCAGTTTGGTTTTTCTGTCATTTTTGGTTATTATTTATATCACAATTGTTGCCCCTTTCGGCAATACATTTATTGCTTTTTATGTCTTCTCTCGTTCTTGTTATTCGCGTTTGTCCAGAATAAACTCTGGCTATGGTTTTGGTATTGTAAAAGGAAGAAGCAGTGATACAGCAAGAAGATCATATTTGGCACATGCGAACAAGTGTATTACTGATTCTGTTGCAGAATGTATAGTAACAGAAGTCTTCAAAGACGCCAACGGCAAAATGTAAGCAATGCTCGTTCAGAAGAGAGATTTTCCAACTCGCTGATTCGTCTGAATGGGCAAAGTGTTCTGGACACGACGGGGAACAACACAACCACTCGAAATATCAGCTCAGATGTTGTGATAGGTTACATTCTTATGGGAGACAATTTTTCAATTATTATTAATATTCAGTCATCATGGAAGGGCGTAGTGGTAGTGAAGGACAAATCGGAATAGCGATGCACGATGTTCGACATCCAGAAATTAATCTCTGTGAATTTGTGGATTCCAGAGAATACACAACTCTGAAAACGATGATCAATGTACATGAAGCATATGATGTATGAAAAGTTTAGATTCTTACAGCGATGAATTCCTTTTCCAGATTGTTATTCCGAATGGAAACGAAGAAAGAGGATCGACAAAACTTCTGGGAGAAGCACTATTGACTGCGTTTCCAGATGCATCTCTTCAATCGATCCATTCAAAGCAAGTTTCAATTTCGATGAATCACAATCTATTCTTCCTTTTCAGATACTTCAAATCAGAACGAGGTGAACGACAACTGGAATCCCTAATGAATGCAGAAGTTTCAACTGTAAGTGAAGGATGCTTTCGCCGTTCCCTTGCTCTGGGTGCACTTGCCGTACTTCTCAAATATATTCACGAAACTCGATGCGTCTTTTTCCGTTCCAAATCTCTTCGAATCAAGGAAATGGGTGTGGATGATACATGCATGATCGGTAGGGTATCAGCATGAAAATTGATTTCCGTTTTCTTCAGATTTCGTGTCATGGGAAAGTTTAGAGATTATAGATACAGAAGATGCCAGTGTGAGTGGTTCCTCATCAGTAGTTCTGAATCAAGAAACCGTTTACAGAAAGCTAGGAAAAGTCAGATGAAGCAAAAGAGAACGTTGCTATCCGTCTTGAATCACACTGTTACGGTGAGGAATTTCTAAAGAAGCGCCCATTTCCAATATTTATTTTCCAGACAAACGGTTACCGCCTTCTGCGATCAAATGTTCTTCAACCTTCTACAGATATAAAGGTTATCGAATCTCGGCAAGAAGCAGTAGAAGAATTGATTGCGAAACCCCAGTTAAAGGAGAAGCTTAAAAGAACGTTGTTAAGAGCCCATGAACTAGACAGAGTTATTGCTATGTGCATTCAAACATCCTCTTCTTGGACTGTCCGAGAATCTGAAGCAAAAATTAATCAGATTATTAAACTGATTCAAACTTTGAAAGTCATCCAAAGTATTCGAGAATTACTGGATTCGGCACGAGTGAAATCCAGCTTGTTGAACGAAAAAACAGAAGTGAGTCCAAGACTCCAGCAAATAACATAACGCTTTCTCAAGTTCTTAAAAGATCCCCGATTTGACCAAATTATGGATATTATGCTGGAGAAAGTGGATGATTCGATTCTGGATGGTCAGAAGAACTCTTTGCATCTTCAAAACGCAAAGTGTTACGCTATAAGACATTTTGTTGCGGTTCATTTAGATCTGGCAAGACAAACATATGAAGAGCTCATCAAAAACGTAGAAGAAACCGGTTAGTTTGAAACAATGAAATTGGTATTTATGGTAATGATTCAGGTGCTCGAGAAATAGCAGAACATTTTCAAGGAAACTCTAGTGTTCGACTCTCATTTTCGCAAGCTCGAGGATTTCACTACACTTTTGTGTCTCGCAAAGCTGAATCAGTTGCCATTCCAAGGGTAGGGAAGATGAGTCGATGAATATTGCCAAAGAAACTCTTTTCAGCATTTTCTGGAAGTGTTCCGGAACAGAACCACAGTCACTTTCAATTCACGACAAGTCATCGCTTATAATGGTCGTTATATTCTCTCATTTTTGAAAATTTTACGAATTCTTTTTCAGATCGCCTCGAACAAGTAGTCGCTGAAATTTTCCTAGCAAGTGATGTGATTGTATGTGAAATGATTGAACAAGTGCAACCAATGATCCCTGTACTGTATTACGCCATGGATGCTCTTTCTACCATTGATTTCCTTTGTGGACTTGCTACGTATTCTGATTCTAGAGATACATGTCGTCCATCTTTTGCACAATCTTTTTCAGTTAGTCAGGGTCGTCATCCTATCCTCGATTGGGCAGATTCAGAAAAGACTATCACTAATGATACGGTAGAGATACCCCAATAATCTAGTATTCAATTTCTGTTTTAGTGTCTGACCAGAGATCGTCGTTTCGGAATCATCACTGGACCGAACATGGCCGGAAAATCGACATATCTGAAGCAGGCGGCTCTGATTTCCATTATTGCCCAAATCGGATGTCATATTCCAGCTAATTATGCAACGTTACCAAGTACTTAGGAAACTAAAAAGTTCAAAGATAAAAGTCTAATTCCAGTTTTTACTCGCATCTTCTCAAGAATGGGTCACAACGATGAGCTGATGAGAAACAAGTCCGCATTTGCTTCGGAAATGTCGGACGCTGCGTCGATTGTTCAATACGCGGATGAGAATTCACTTGTTGTTCTTGATGAGTTAGCGCGAAGCACGTCAACGGAAGAAGGAATCGCGATTACATACGCTATTTGTGAGAAAGTTCTAGAGTTGAAAGTACTGAGCTTTTCAATCTTTGAAGCTAATTCATTTTCTTTCAGAGTTATACATTCCTTGCCACTCATTTTCTCGACATCGCTGCTCTTGCAAACTACTCAAATGCCATCGATAAGTACGTCTATTCCGAAATTTACCGGGTGCCAATTGATTCAATTTTCAGTTATCACTTCCTGCCTCAAACCGAGGAAAACTCCTTGAAGAAGCACAAGCTATTACGTGGACAATACAGAGGACCATTATACGGTATGAATAGTTTATTAGTAAAGTGAAAAGTACCGTAACTCTTTGTAAAGAAGGTGCAACATGGAATCAATAAATTCTGTAAATGGGCATTCGAATAAAAAGAATCTGGGTTGAATAAGATAGACGGGTTGAACCCGATATAAAAAGTTGAGATTGAATCAGAAAAAGACGTCACTGGATGGATAGATACGACGTATCCAACTGGAATACTTGTAAAAGTGCTCACGACAACGATCGAAACTTTTGCTCTCAGAAGATTCTAAGTATCTCTTGGTAAGTGGGAGACTGACAGGTGGTTTCTTTGGACAATACCTACAATTCATCATATTTTCTTAAAACTCTTTTCATTACTTACGTCTCAGTATGGTTTATTTCTCCACTTGCTCCACAAACTTTACAAGGCGCCAATGCTTTCAGCTGATCACATCTCTGTCGTGTATGTGTCTCCCATCGTGGGTATCCTATTGATCGACAGTATCCACACTGAAAAATGACATTGATAACTCTAAGGAACTTCTTATTTACAGAAACTTACACCACGATCCCGTCGTTTAAACAATGATGGTAAGCTAGGTTCGGATCGAGTTTCTGGTGGATTCATTGCTACCACAGCTTCGAACGAGCCACCAATTGGCTCACACTCGTCCAACCACTTATAGAATTCGGAGTATAGATTAGTCTCCGATGATGAGTGTGATTGGAAAAATCCTTCATTCTCTGGTACAATGAATGTCGGAAGTCTCGGAAAATCTCCTGACGACATCTGAAAAAATGTTTAAAGTTCGCCATTATTCACGACATTTTTACCTCTTCGACTGGTTCCATCTCGTAAGAGAACATTGAAGAGTTCGAAGTTTCTGGTCTTCCCGGTGGATCTGGTGGTGGTGTGAGAGTAATTGGAGGCATTCTGTCGGCCAGTGAACTAATGAAGTCCTCATCGTCCACATCAATAGAATCGATTGTTGGCAGGGGAGTTGGTGTACGAATCGGTTCATCCTAAAAAAGAAACATTATTATTTTTCAGCTAGAAAAAAGACTCACTTCTAAATGATAGAAAATGACTTCGCTGAGATCTTCTGAAGTAAACGAAGAGTTAGTATCGGTCGGAGTATCCAGTGACATCTTTTGAAGATGATTCAGTCTTAACTGCCTTTCTTTTTCATTCAAATGGTGTTCATAATTAAAATTTCGCGCTAGAAATTATCAAAAAAAATCGTAAACAAAAAGTAGATCAAAAATTGTATTTTCAAGTCTACCGTAGTCTACCGTATTCTTTTTCAGGTTTCGAACTCGTCGAATTGTCCACATTTCCCGATGAAGTTTTCGAACATGCACAACAGTTAGCTGCCGAACTGAGAGCTCAAGTGGAAGAGTGAGTTTTCTTTCTCAGTTTTCTCAGTTTTTGATAACAAGAGTTTCAGTACGAAAAGAGACTATGAAGCAGAACGCCGTCGGGTCAAAGTGTTCCTCAGTCATCGGCTACGAGAATCTGCAGAATATTTCATGGTCTGTTTCTCTTCCTTATCACTTGTTGCTCATATCTATTCAGGAGACATACGGGGAAAAATGGAAAGAAGAAAAAGTAGCAATAGATAAAATGACGTCACTTCGAAACTATATGATTGAAGAGTTGGCGAAAATCGACAAGCAAGAGGAGATGTCACAAGAGTGAACGATATATTTTTTATTCTTCATGGCTTTGTATTAAATCTGTTTTATTAATATCATGTATCATTTTCTATTGTTTTTAAAATTTTAAATAAAATAGATTCATAGAAAAAATGTTTATTGATTAAATCAGGAGGATTTCGAAACAAGTTCACTCAATTTGAGTTGTGGAATTATTAGTGGTTGAAGGATGTTGAGGGGGCAATTAAAACTAGTACCGGCTTTCATTTTGAAAAATGCATATTAAAGGAGAGATAGAGATAATTAGATCTTCGGAATGGCAATCTTCAATGCTTGATCCAAATCGGCTACCAAGTCGTCAAGATCCTCAATTCCCACAGAAATACGAATGAGATTGTCAGTGATTCCGAGGACGGCACGAGTTTCAGCTGGTACAGAAGCATGTGTCATGATGGCTGGAAGTTCGGCAAGAGACTCGTATCCTCCGAGAGATTCAGCCAATGTGAATACTTTGAGAGCAGAAAGGAATGCGCGGCTCTCTTGAAGTTCTCCTTTCAGATAAAATGAAATCATTCCGGACATTCCCTTAGTTTGTTTCAAGTGAACTTCGTGTTGTGGATGAGACTCCAGAGCTGGATAGAGAACTGATTCGATTCTGTCGTTGGCCTCAAGGTACTTGGCAACTGCCATTGCATTCTCGTAGTGAGCTCTCATTCTGATGTGAAGAGTTTTGAGTCCACGATTGACAAGGAAGCAATCGAATGGAGATGGGACAGCTCCGACAGCTAAAAATAAGAGGGATGAGAACGAAAAAGATTCCTTTTAAAAAACTAACCCAATTGCATGAAGAAAAGATGTTGTTGGAACTCATCGCTATCAGTGATAACAGCTCCCATAACGACATCAGAATGTCCATTGATGTACTTGGTGATGGAATGAACGACGACGTCAGCTCCCAAAGAGATTGGTCTTTGGAAATATGGAGACATGAAAGTATTGTCAACGACAACAACAATCTCTGGGTTTGCCTTCTTGGCCACTTGAACGACAGCAGCGATATCGACAACTTTGAGAAGCGGGTTAGATGGAGACTCGAACCAAACCATCTTGGTGTTTGGCTTGATTGCTTGTTCAAGATTCTTGACATCAGTCAAGTCAACAGAATCCACTTCGAGTCCATGATTTGGAACAGCAACACGACGAATGTATCTTTGTGTTCCTCCGTAGACATCATCGGAGCAGACAATGTGATCTCCGGTTTTCAAAAGATTGATGATTGCGGATGTGGCAGCGAGTCCAGAAGCAAACACCTGACAGTGCTTGGCATCCTCGAGAGCAGCCAAATTCTTTTGGAGAACATCACGAGTTGGGTTTCCGGCTCTCGAGTAATCATGTCCTTTTGGCTCTCCTGGATTGTCTTGTTTGTAGGTGGAGGACATGCTGATTGGTGGGACCACCTGTAATCAAAGAAACTGCAATTGAGACTCTCTTAAAATATGTGAACTCACTTGATTCATATCCCATTGCTCTGGCTCTTGTCCAACGTGGATGGCGGCGGTTCCAAAGTGTGGGAAGGTGGACATTTTTCGACTGCAATCAGAAAAAATGGAGGCTGATGTCGAGAAAATGATAATGATAGGATTTATAAGAGAAAAGAAATAGAGGACGGAGAGGGGAAAAGAAAAATGAGGGCGGGGTCAAATTGAAGAGGCAAGTGGACGGTTGGGGAAAGAAATGGAGGTTTCGATGAAATCGTTAAAAAATACGAAAAGAGAAGATTTGTGTGTATGTTCTGGAGGAGAAGAATACAATATCATCAGGGCAAACAAAAAAAACGGAACTTCAGAAAAGAGAGCCGAATTTGAAAACATTTGGAGAAGATTTGAACGATGTTTGCATGAAGATTAAAGTCTCGAGAATAGAACGAGAACGCTTTTGGGACACGTTTGTCCTGCTCTCAATTGAGAAAACAGGAGCAAGATCAAAACTGGGCTATTAGGACATTCAGGTTTCGGTTCCAGACAGGGCTGGGGGCAACGAATTTTGGCAACTCATTCAAATGTGAATAGCTTCTTTCAGGGGGTCTGATAAAAATATGGTCAACAGAAAGCATGTTCCTCATGAGAAAAGCTATCGATTGGTTGAAAAACTGTTAAATTTCATCTAAAATGAACAGAGATACGTCTTGAGACTTATTGATAGCTTTTTTCATGAGAAACATTTTTTTCCGTTAACCGTATTTTCATCAGATCCCCAGAAAAAAGTTATTCACATTTAAATGAGTTGCCGAAATTCGTTGCCTCCCAGCCCCGGTTCCAGATACTATTTTTCATTGAAAAGGCAAGAAATGGAAAGAAGTATTAGGAATATATTTAAAGATGAAAAATTTCGAATACTTAGGATATTGATTTCTGTTTACAGAAAGACTGGCTAGATCACAATTTCAAAGTGCACTTTCATAAAGGTCAAAAGAGCTATCGAACCCACAAACCATATACTTTCGAACGCCTTTCAAACCCATCCGTAAATTGTACTTTCGTATCGTATGACTATTATTTATTCTAACGGGGAACTCTGCCACTTGATTTATATATTTTGATCTTTCTCCTCTTGCAAACTCTCACATGTTTCTTCTGAAAATCAGAATTTCAGCTATCCACGTGGTCAGATCGCGTGTCTCCCACGAGAATTATGTCAATGAAATCCATTTGTTAGACAAGATTCCTCTTCGTCTCTTATCATTCGTTTCTTTATCAAATGAAACACGTTGTGTCTACTGCAAAACTGGTCACCACATGTTGAGATGGAGCCGAGAAGAGGAGAAGAAAGAAAGAGAAGAGTTCAAGTTCAAAACATCAGATGAAGAGAGATAGAGAATAGAAAAGATGATATTTCTGACGATGCGTTTTTTAACTGATAAGATTTCAAGGGGAATTCGGTCTGCAGGAAACATTAAATTTGGAAGAAGAAGAAAGTATCAATTTGATGATCAAAAATAGGACTAAAAAAAGAGAGATTTTAACGATCGTGCGGAGAAAGTTTTATTGGTTTTCATGATTATTAAATTTGGACTAAAGTTCAATTAACTCAGGAACTGCAAAATTCTAAATAATATTTCCTAATCCTGAAATAGCTATTTGAAAATTCACAAAATAACAGATTCATGGAATCTTCCTAAAGAGCCAATGATAGTGAACTTCGATGTTTTCACTACAAAAACAAGAGCGAAATTCAAATTCTATTTACTTTGATAACTCACCAACTCAACTAACCTCACTTTTTGACGATAACACAACTTTCTGATAATACGAAAATACATGTGAGGGTGTAGGAAGAGGATTCAAAATGGTTGTGGTCGTTTATAAAGTGTACCTTTGTGCTCCTGGCTGCGAAAATTTATATAGACGCGTTTTGTGTGTCCGTCGTGCCTTGTCTCCCGCCTCCTTCTGAGCGGAAAGCGGCAGACAGTTGCATCAGCCAGAACAGAGAAAAGGCAGAAGAGAGATTAGAGAGAAATAGAACTTTACAAAGAATTGGTCAATGGATATACTAAACAGCTGGGTCCTTAGTTCTTTATCTCAGATGATCTATAGATTGAATCAACATGTTTAGCTTTACAGTTGATATAGAATCTAGATTCTAGATAAACCAATGTTAAAGTTTTTAAAAAAGTACAGAACAAATATCCACCGAGTTGCAAAAAAGAGCAAACATGATTGGTTTTTGTGGTCAGTCTGGACTCCATTCTCTTCTCATTTTCTCCTTCTTATACTCTTTCTGATTTGTCATTGTCATCATTTGACCCCGTGTCTATAATGTGTATGTTAAAGTGTTTTGTCATCATCTAACTTGGAACATGTATGACGAGGGAGAAAAACAGAACGTGCTGACAAAACATATCCTCTATCGTTTTCAGATTATTACATCAGCAAAATGGACGGATGAATTTGAATACGGTTAATTAGGCAATTAGGAAAAGTTGGAAGAAAACTTGATCTTTTAAAATGAATCTTTGGAAAGAGTGAAGAGAACGAGGAGAAGCGTAGAATTGGACGAGAATCGATGCGCGAAGAGGGAGAAGCGGGAGTGGGAGGAGAAATAGAGAAAGAGAATTCGTGAGCTTCCAAAACGAGTGTAAATTCAAAAGTGGGCCCTTATTCAAATATGAACCTCCACAGATCCCATTTCGGACCGCCTTCCATTTAGAATTAGTTCCAGACCTGACAATTTTCAATTTACAGCTAGACATACAGTACCTCCGGGTGTTTTCTATGCCTGATAAAAGTGGGCGAATACTCATTGACTACAGTACTAATTGACTACACTTTTTTCTATTAAATTTTTGCTCTATATTGAAATTTCTTTCCGAAAATCAAGCTTAGAAGCAACTTAATAGTAGGATATTATCGAAAAAATCAAACTGAGACTCGGTGTTTGCACTCTGTTGATTTACGAGGCCCCGCCCACAAAACAGAAACAACTGCGCGCCGCGCACTTTGATTGGTGGGCGGGGCCTCGTAAATCAACAGAGTGCAAACACCGAGTCTCAGTTTAATTTTTTCGATAATAGATAACTTCAATATATTTCTAGGCCTGACTTTCAGAAAAATTCCCTAGAAAATATACGTTTTATTATTTCGGAATATGTACCCCTTGAGCTGACTGTAGTGGTGGTATGCTAGCACCTAAAAGACGTATTTTTCCAGTTTATGCTTTTTTCCACCTGAAATTGAGAAGTTAAAATCAGTAGCAGTATCGGAATTAAAATTCATTCAATGTATTTGCAAGACAAAATAGGATCAATGATAGTTAATTTACAGGCTTGTGATTATTCTGTAACTTGATGAGATTCTTGAAGTGAGCAAATCGTGAGTTGTGTTTAATTATCTTGAGCGGCACTTTTCCTTTTACGAGTTGTCGTTGACGGCGTGCTCGCTTCAGTTTTGTTCTTCTGGACAGTTTTCCTGGGGCCGTTCGTTTTCTGGCTCGTCGTCGTTTCTGTTGCGCCGGAGACGTTCCCGTTCGTCTCCGTTGGGCTCATTTCGTTCTAAAAGCTATTGGGCATCAGTTACTAGAACTTTTGACACTGAAACATACCGGCTCACCGCCTGGGAGGAGATATCCAGGAAGGGCGAACTCGCCTGCTTCGACGACGTTTGCAGGAGCAGACTCGTTTTTCTCACAAGTTTCCATTCCGAACCATGTGGCTAATTTGGCCTCTATACACTGAATTGAAGGGCGCAGGGTGTATTTGGGTTGGAAAGAAATGCGTTCAGGCCGATTTCCAGCAATCAGTTCCTCTTGTTGTTGACGGAAAGCAGGAATGTCTTCATCTCAAAATATAAACGATTCGAGATTTCAAATGAGACATTCAACAATACCTCTGAGAAACATTTCTGCAGTCGGCTCTTCGTCATCCAAAACGGCATTCATGCGATCAATGAGGGCAACCATATGCATGTTGCGGTTCAATCCGATTGGCTTGTAGTCAACGAGCAGCATACTGAAACGAAGTTCCGCGAGATCACACCATATTGAGAGTGGGTCAAGACCTGAAAAAAAAAAACGGTTTTTTAGTTGTAACAAAATATATCCTACCAATCGGGTGTAGCTGCCGGGACGCCTCTTGAACATCTCCGAATAGTTCATTATCCACTTCATTTAGAGTTTTGGATGTGATAACTCTCATCTGGAGTAAAATGTTGAAATTTGAAATAACGACTGGTTCAACAACGAGTTAGAGCAACGACTAAACAAGGTAGATTGATTTTTCAGACAATAACTGTAGTATACAATGGATGAAATGAAGATCCAAACAACAAAATTCATTGAAAAATTCGAAAAACAAAGTAACAACAAGGATGAAAAAATTATTAGATGTTAGCCACCTTTTAGAGAAATCAGCATGGAATCAGTAATATAAAAGTTTTGTTGAAGGTACCGGAAACGGAAAAAAACCGCATTCACACAACAAAACCCTCTGATCCTTTCTTCAAAAACGCGTCGAAGCGTTTGTCATCCATAATAACAAGTCGACGGAATGGGTTGTATTTTTTTCCATCTTTTTCGACTGTATGGAACTTGCTTCCGGGCTCCACATCCATGTGGACAGGAAAGTCGAAATGAATTTCTTTTCCTTCTTTCAGCTGAAAATATGTTATGCGGAACTGTTTTAACACGACGGACTCACATCGAAAAGAGCTCGGTCTTCTGAGTTATCGAAGTCAATTTCAGCATTAGCAAGAGCGGCGGCAGCAGCTCGTTTCTTCTCTGCCTTTCCCATCTTTCCCTTCTTTTTCGGTGGAGCTCCGCTAGAGCTGTTTCCTACCGTATCTTCGGCGTTTTCGGCGATTCGCAGTTTCTGAATGTAGATGATGTTCTTGTACTTTGTCTCAAATCCAGCCAAATCGTTTCGAATGCTCTCAAATATTTGAGGAACAACAACGGTAGGAAAATTGAGAAGTCTTTCGTTGATAAAGAGAGCCGTCTTTCCATCCCCTGCTTCCTGAAGCTCTTCAATTTTCTTATAGATCTCGGTTGGAGCTCCCTTCTTCGCTCGATTCAAAATGTACGAGAATATGTCTTTGATGAACTTCGGTGAGCTATCCTTACTTTCATTGAGTGCTAAAGTAGTGCATAGTCCATATGCCATGTAGTCTTCTTCAGTTTCATCATCGTCATACGCTTGCTGGAAGTAAACTTTGTTTCGAGTCTATAAGTTCATAGCTAATTACCGTTAGAACAATACCATGAGGAGCTTTGGCGATAATACTGTCAGCCATAGCTTTCATGTCGATATCTGTTCTGAGAAATGTCTGAGTGAGCATGTTGACAATTCCATCGCGATCATCCTCTGACGGAGGATAAGCTTCGAAGTCGAAATCCATAATGTTTTGTTCCTCATCCTCCTCTTCTTCGTCGTCAATGGCTTCTTCATCACTCACATCCTCATCTGACTCCGACTCAGGCTCTGGTTCTGGCTCCGGCTCCTTCTCCTTCTCCTTCTTGGTCTTCTTCTTAACTACCAACTCTTGCTCCTGCTTTTCCTCCAATTCTCGTTTCGCTCCAACTTTCTTTTTGAATACTCTACCCATTCTGAAAAGTTAGTCGTAAAAGTAGCATTTAGAATAAAACGGAACAGGTATACATCTGGGTAAGAACCAGAATATCAGACTGAATTACTAAAGATGAGACAGGATTATGTTATATTTAGTGAGTGAGATCGGAATAAACATCAATATAAGGATAAAATAGTTCAATATTGGAACAGATTTTGTTTATTTATCAGCAAGTGATTGAGCTATACGAAGATATGCAGATGCACGAGCAATAGCTGTCCGATCCGCATTGTTCTCGCCACAAGTACAATCCCACTGCCACATTTTGATCTGATCCTTGCGAGATTCGATATCCAAGAGAACTCCTTTCGGACCTATTTAGAAAACTATCGCTGTCAAAACGAGAATGAACATTTTCCAACCTGTTCTCTCTTTCAAAACATGAATGTCGTATCCTTCCGGCGCTTTCCACGCGGCTCCCTCCATCCCTCTACCACGGAACATCCCCCGTTCGGATGTCTCTCCTTCAATTTGTTCCCGAATGAAATTCGCACTAACGTCTGCTGGTCCGGTATATTGAATGTGACATGGGATAGAATGTACTTCTTTCTTTTCAGAATCGACTTTCAATGCGGGTCCAATAGTGTACGACATATTATCTGCAATTGAATGCCGTTTCTGGAAATGTAACGAGGGTCAATAAATATAAGGAATCGTTTCAACAATTTGAACAAGGAAATAGTGAAAATTAGCTAAATTGAACCTTCATTAGTCTTCAAATAAAATCCATAAAATCTTGATCATCTTCAAACGAATCATTCTGTACCAATGATTCTCCATTAAAAGGCACATCTTCCTGTGATTCCAGCTCTCCATAAAGACGCCTTAGATTTGATCCGATCTTGTCTTCACTGATCCATTTTTCACAATCAAAACTTGTAGTTCTTGTTGGATTAGAGCAACGGAGAAGGCGAGGAAAACTTCGGAAATCTGTTATATCTACTGACAATGACAACTGTTCATTATACTTAACAGCTTCCAGTTGAACCATCAAATGTCCATTTTCCTCTTCGTCCATCTCTAATTCAACGATGTGAAATCCATCAGAGTCGGCTTCCTTTATTTCCAAAATAGCAATATCCACAGAAACACAGTGATCAGTGATTGTCTCTGCTAATTCATGTAGTGTCGATCCAGAGACCCATTCAAACTGAAGTCCGTCGATGAAATCCCCACGGAACTCCGGACTTTCGTCGGGGAAATATTCTGGTTTGCAGATTTTCAGTTCGAAAATTTGAGTCATTAACGGGATGCGGACTACTACTTGATTTTCGTCACTACTGGAAACAGTCGATCGTACTAGTTTTGTTTCCAGTTCGTTAGTCTGAAATAGTGAATTTTTAGGTTTAACCAAATCAAAAGAGTGAAAGTAATACCTGAACAGCCCATTCAATATCCGAATGTAACTTTTTCTGATTGTGGATCTCACTTTCACTCTGTGGCAATATCTTGCAAAAAAAGTTCCACACTTCCGAGTCGATCACGTTGCTCATTCTTGATCCTGCAAACAATGATACATATTCGAATCTCAATACTAAATAAGAGCGTGCAGATACATAGGTAAAATAAACTTGCTGGCAATCGATCAAGAACAATTCTCAACAAGGTTTTATTGCAAACTGTCTGGAAAGATAAAACGAATACACCGGTTATGTGATAAAATGAGTGAGATCTTAGAAAGGCATTAGTGCTGAGTTGAAAAATAACCGATATGAGCAGATTTAGCATCCTGAATCGTAATAGCATCCTTCTCTGTTTTTGTAAAACAGAAATTTGAGGAATTCGAAATCCTTCACTCTGACAGTTTCACGACTTGCATGGTTTGCCAAATGACCGGCGAGACACATCATCTTGGTTGCCATCATTTCCGATTCACGCTGTAGAGCTACGAGGGCCTCATTGTCAACGTCGAAACCTGGCTAAAATGGAACAGCATAGGAAAGGACAGCAAGCAGGAACACCGATTTTACAGTAAACAACTTACAAATTCTTCTTCCATAACTTCATCGACAAGCTCCTTGAAATCGGCTCTGGGAATTGCAAATTTTGGCGATAGTTTTTCCAGGACAATATCACGGTAGATGCGACACTGTCGCTTCGGCTTCTTCACAGGGTCTGTGTTTCTAGTCTTCCCACTCAGCAAACGTCTGCGATACGCTTTAGCAGCAGCCAATTTTCGTGCAGCATCGTCCAAATACTCTTGAATTCTCTCCTCATGCAAAGGGACCTTCTTTTTTTCGATTGCAATAGGGTCGAGCGCAGAATCAAGATCTTTCACACTATCCTGAGCAAAAGAAGTTTGGTCGTTGTCCAAAGCGGTGGATTCTTCCTGATTCTTATAAGTATTCAAATCGAATGAGCTCTTTTTCGCAACATCATCATCGGAAATCAATGGTTTTGAGAAAAACTGTTGAATGTTGCAAACGGCCTCTTTGTCAGCTCCCTATAAATAATTTTGTTATAGGACTTATCGTCGCAATTCGATCTCGAACTACTTATAAAAAGTGGAGAATAACCACTAACCTGAGTATCGATCATGACATGACCATTCTCAATAGCATCCTGCAAAATACGCCATGCTAGTGACATCTGGAAACTTCAATATCATCTCTATGATTGTAAATGGACCCGGTTAATATATCCACAGTGAGTGTAAAACTCGAAAAATGAGCAGTAAAAATTTGGAAAAATTCAACAATTCATAACAATAAAAAAACATAACATGAAAAAATAACAGCTAAACAAAGAAAAAATCAGAGAATGGTTTTGTTCAAGTTGCTATATCCAACTCCTACAGCGGTCACCATGACTTTATCAAAACTTCCCGTCTGGAGTTCGGCTTCGTCCTCTTTGAGAGCTTTTCGGTAGTCTTCCATTTTAAACTCGATTTCGAAGAACTGTTTCAGGTGACGTAATGTGTGAACACTGTACATTGGCAGTGGTCCATAAAGAAAATGGGAAACGTCCTTGGGGCAAAGCGTCATAAAAGTACTTGCTAGAACTTGTGCACTGCTGTCTAATGCTCCGCCCAAATAGATCTGCTGCAACAAGGCATGACCAGCTTCGATTCCAATATCTTCTGGAAGAATCGGATTTCCCGTGTCTCCTTTGGGTCTTGAAATCGCTTCGGCCTGATAGACAACACCTTCGGTAGTTTCAGCTGTGAGAAATAGCCCATATCCCGGCGAAGAGCCGCCTGCATCTCCTTTCCTTTGATCAACCGCAATGAAAACGTCGGAAATGTATCCATGCATCGCTTTTTTGGCGGCATCAATCATTCGGTAAGCTAGCGAAGGAGTGACTTTCGTAACATACGCCTGTCCTCGAATTTTGCAGACTTTCCCGATTTGCTGTCGCTGAAAAAAAATTGAAAAAGTTTAATGATAAGCGAATATGCTCCTCACTTTTACAGGTCGCAATGTTTTGACAATTGGTGCTGTGAACACAACAACACCGCCGCCTTCGGGTTTTAGTCCTCTGCATTGGATTTTGATATCCAACTTCTCATCGTTTAAAACAAACTTGTTGTATACTTTCAACCACGAAGCCTTCATTCCGTCTACAGAAATTTCTCCAGGAGCATTGGTCACTCCTTTCAGCTTCACAGTCATTGCCAGCTTGCAAAATGGTGACAGCAGAATCAATGGTTCCAGAAAATAGGAGATGCAACGTTCAGTCCCACAGTCCGCGTTCACAACGCCACCAGTGATCATTCCTGGTCTGAAGTTGACTTGTGTACCTGTGCGACTGATTTCTACTTTTGTTCCGTTTGTCACTTTTTCGAGAAGACCAATCAGCTTCGCTTCATAGTCTGAAACGAATCAAAAAGTTCATCGACTCCAAGTTTCGAAAAAAAATACCGCGAATTCCTGGTCTATCGTCATTTTTTCTGATGTTAATGATTCGAATAGGTCTGCCACTGAGAATTGAATATGCCAATCTGATTCTGAAAAAATTGCATCCACTGAACTCCAACGTTTCGCTGGACATTTCTGCAAAAAAAAATTCTTGGCAAGAAACGCAGACTCCTGGATTGATATTTTCGTCCAGAAACGCCCGAAAATGTCCAGAAAATGTGATAAACTAAGAAAATTTTGTCCAGAAAATGTGGGAAATTGAAAAATTCAAAATAATGCGAATGCGCCCTATTGAGACGCGAAGCGGCTGCGATGCGGTCGTCAGTAACTGAATTCTTTCGTTTTTTTTTTTGCAATTTCTGTGTTTATTTTCTGTAATTTTCGTGTTCCAGTAAGTATGGAAGCCATTTTCCGTTCAAAAAAAGTAGCTCTGTTATTTGAAATTCCCCACATTTCTTATGTCAATACAATTTTGTTTTACAGATGAGTCACGAAAACCAGGAGAACTACGACGATTATAATGATGATCATGACAATAAATACGATCAACAGTATGATGAACAGAATCGAGGAGAAGATTTCGGGTATGTTTTTGTATAGCTATACGACGTCTAATTCAAATATATTTTAGGGCGTTTCCTCGAGGAGGTTCTACAAGGTTAGCCTACTGAATTCCATTTTTTTCCAAAAATCATCATATGTGACCACCTAACAGGAAATTGTCAGAAATCAAAAACCGCTGTAAAATATGATTAAAACGACTTTTTCGTTCTCTTGTGATCTGATTTTGTTGACGAAGTAATTAACAAAATAGATGAGCATTATTCACACTCACAACACAATGACAAAACTTTTCGATTGTTAATGATGAAGATTTCAGCGGCAGAGGAAGAGGATTCAGTGGACCACCTGGAGGATATGGGGCAGGAGGACCACCCTATGGTATGCGAGGAGGTCGTGGTGGACCTGGAATGGCGCCTCCAGGATTCGCAGGAAGAGGAAGAGGATTCGCTCCTCCAGGTATGGGTGCCGGTTTTGCTCCGCGCGGACGTGGTATGCCGCCCGGTCGCGGTGGATTTGCTCCTCCATACAGAGGAGGTTACGGTGGTAATGCCATAGGGTACAATTACAACGGTGGACCAGGTGCTTACGGAGCTCCATTACCAACACCAAACCCTCAGGATCAAGAAGAAAGATTGAAAAGAGTAAGATTTAATGTCGATAGTATGTTTCTCAATTAGTTTTCTTACAGCTCGCCGGATGCGAAGAAGGACAAGAGTTGTGGGTGGAAACGGAAACAGCGGAAGGCAAAAAGTACTTTTATCATCCGGTGAACAGAAACACGATCTGGGAACGCCCGCAAAATTCTAAGATTATCAGTCAGACAGAGTTAGCGCAATTAATTAGCAGATCAACCGAAGAGGAAAAACTCCGGGAAGGTATGTTATTCAATCTACTTTAAAACTAAACGTCTGCTCTATCTGGTATTTTCATATATACATTTCTAATATATTTTCAGAAGGTGAAGTTTAAATTCTGGCTTAGATTTTTCAGATCTTAGGTTTTCTTCCTTCATAAAGTTATGTCGCTATGCTAGTCCTCTTCATTGCTGCGAAAGCTGAAAAGCGTTTGTTAGAGTTATGAATACAATATAGATTTGTATAATCATGAAAGTGGTAATTATATAAAGTTCGTCTTGTTTCTCAGCCACAGGAAAAAAGTGCGGAACATCAACCGATTTACGAACAGCAAGAAGGACATACATTCTGTGCCGTGCGAGCCTCTTCCCATCCTTTAACGTGTAATGTCTACTTTTCGAAGTTTTCCATCCATTTATAGTCTATAATATCGTCTTCCCGAAAAATTTAGGGTCCACCTAGGGGCGGTCTCTGAATTCATATATAATGGCCCATAAAATCATCGTTGGTTTATCAACGAATTTTATTAATTTCAGAGCGGGCGGCACCGATGCACGGTCATCCACAAAACCCAGATGATGCTTGGAGCGAGTTCACGGCACAGGATGGACGGAAGTATTACTACAATTCAATCACTTTGGAAAACACTTGGGAAAAACCTCGAGCACTTCTGGAAAAGGAAAATGGACCGAAAGATTCACCAGAACCAGTACAATCCGCAGCTATTGCAGAAGCTCAGGCAAAGGCGCAAGCCGCCCTAGCAGCTTTCATGGCCCAACAGAAAAACTCTTCCAATGGTGGCGGTGGAATGCCATTGTCAAAAGCTCAGGCGTCTGGGGCAGCAGCTGCAGCTGCAGTGAACGCGGAGGCCGCAAGAAAGAGAGATTCAACGCGTCCCATCAGTAGCACTCCAGTCAGTGGCACTCCATGGTGCGTTGTTTGGACTGGAGATAAGAAGGTATTTTTCTATAATCCATCCACGAAAACCTCTGTCTGGGAACGCCCACCAGACACCTATGGACGTGAAGATGTCGACAAACTTCTCGAATGTCCTCCCACCCCAAAAGAAGAGGAAGGAACTCCAGCAAAGAAAGAAAGCGATTCAGAGGATGAATCTGACGAAGATGGACCACCGAAGGCTAAGAAAAGTCGAGCAGAGAAGAAAAAAGAGGCTTTGCTCGCCGCTCAGAAAAAAGAAAAGGAACGTCCACGGCAGATGCTCCAGAAGCCAATCGATCCAGCAATCGAAGCAGAGATGATCGCTGCAAAAGAACGCGAAAAAGTTCCGCTAGAGGAGAGACTACGGCAGTTCAAGGAGATGTTGGAGGAGAAAGGAGTGTCTACTGGCAGCACTTTCGAAAAAGAACTTTCTAAAATTGTCTTTGACAAACGTTACTTGTCTCTTGGTGCGACAGAACGTCGTGCGTGTTTTGATGCTTTCTGCAGAGAAAAAATCGAGGCGGAACGAGCTGAAAAGAAGAAGAAGCAAAAGCTGGCCAAAGAGGAATTCCAAAAGTTACTCGATGACGCTGAATTGAATGGCCGATCGTCTTTTAAATCTTTCTCTAGTAAATTTGCTAAAGATTCCCGGTTCCTAGCTGTTGATAGAAGTCGTGACCGAGAGGACGCTTTCCATGAGTATGTTGGCGAACTACATAAAAAGGAAAAGGAGGAGAAGCGCGCTAAGAAAGAGAAGCTGAAAGCGGCGTTCATTAAACTTCTTGGAGAGCAGACTGGATTGACCCGGAAGTCGAAGTGGTCTACTGTTAAAAAGACGCTGGAAGAAGAAGAACGTTACATTGCTGTGGACAGCAGCTCCACCAGAGAGTCGTTATTCCGGGATTTCGTTGCCAATCTTGGAGATGAAACAGCTTCTGTAAGTTATTTTAAGCGAAACGTTTGATTATGAAGTTGTTTACAGGATATTGAGGAAGAACAAGAGCGAGAAAAGCGTTTAGCCGCAGAAGTCGCGATTGCAAATCGACAAAAGGAAGTTGAAGCTGAACTTGGAGATCAATTAAGGGAACGGAATAAGGAAAGTGAGAAGCATAAGCTAGCAGAAAGTGAGGAAACTTATCGCAATATGTTGATTGATTTGGTTAAAACCATTGAAACCAGCTGGCACGATGCGAGGCGAACGCTACGTAAAGACGAACGTTACTCAAAATGTGATCTATTGGACAAGTCGCGTAAGGAGTCATTGTTCGATCAGCATATCAAAAATCTTGACCATAAACGAAGAGATGCCTTCTTCCAAGTTCTTGATAATCACGAAAAGATCACCCCGATGATGCGTTGGCGCGATGCGAAGAGAATCATCCAGGACGAGGAAGATACGTTCGTTAAAGTCGCAAGCAACTCAGAAAGAGTGAGTGCAACCCCAAAATCTGATTTTTCTAACAAAACTTCATTGCAGAAAGTTGAAAAAGACTTCCGCGAATGGCAAGAGAGACGGCGTGCTGATCTCGTTGACGAATTTCGAGGAATGTTAACTGAAACAAAGACGATCACCCACAAAAGTAAGAAAATGATGGAGGAGGGAGAAGAACACATGAAAGATATTCTGGCCGTGTTGGAAAAAGATAAACGATGGGTTCGGATGACTGCAATGAGTGTATCAGAACGAGATCGTATGTTGGAGGATCATATTGGTAATCACGAAATATTTAGGGTGGTATAATAATTTTCCTGTTTTCAGACCTTCTCGACCGGAACGGTACTCCTCCACCTCCTACACAGCAAGAGCGTGAACGTCGAAAGATGTAATGCTCATAATTTCATCGTTTTGTTCGATTTCCTCTTCACAGTTAACCTCTCTTTCCCAATCTCATAAGTTATGTTCTCTATTTTCAATTCTGTTTCTCAGTATTTCATCAGGATTCACTATGTTTGTGTTTTTATTCGGTCCAACTCTCATTGATGAAATGTAATGTACTATCCAATTGTTCTTTAATTTTTTTTATTCGGTAGTTCTGAATTAATAAATATTGGGTTGGCCAATAGTCTTGTAGAATGGGGCAAACGAAGCGTTTTAGAATGTAGAACGTTTTTCGGATCTTCGGAAAATGTTTGGAAAGTTTGTATAAAGATGAATCCAATTTAAAAATCAAGGGGATTTCTCTAGTCAAATTTTGTCAAGTCACATATACAAATGCCACCATTCAAGAATAACTACAACGTTACAATTCCAAAAATTCTGGTTTCTGTTCTGAGATCCTTCATCGATTGGAAACACCGCGCATCTGTTGACTGCTCGTGGGAAGAAGGCAATCCATGTACGCAGATAGAGTAAACTATGATTCACTTTTGTTAATCTGTCAATATCTGTTCCAAACAAGTAGATGTTCTCAATATGAAGACTTCCAACTGTTTTCCGATTTCTTACCCTGTGTTAAGAGTTGTTTTAACTCATCTAAACTTCCGAATAAGGTTTGTTTATTCCTCTCCTCTAATACTCAAAATCTTAAATTTCAGAAGAGAACTCGCAAATCGAGTTGAATCGATCAATCGAGTCAATAATAGCATTCCGAGGGTTTTGTATTCAGTTCAATTGACTAAAGACAACTCGACGAATGCTACTAGTTTTTGGATTGACGGTAGAGTTATCAGATTCGATAATACAAGAGATGGATTTGTTCGTGTTGTGATGGATGGGAAGAAACCGATCGAAAGAGTTTCGAAAGATGTGATTCGTCGATGTGTTGAATATTATCTCAATGATACTACAGTTACCATCAAACAATTGACCATAAATGTAAGTTATTATAAACAATTACTGAAAAGGTGCACTTGAATAAGGCAAAATGGTTGAATTTATAGATAACGTAAAATATGTATTAGAAGGGCACCCCGATGAGCTCAAAACAAGCACATTATTGAAATTCACACGAATTGAAATTAGTATTAGGTTGTCCCAAAAGTAATCTACTTTTTTTCGAAATTTTTCAACAATTTTTTTCGTTGTCCAGGGAAGTTCCCGAAGCAAACTATATTGTACCAGCCTGCTTACCGCAGGCTGGATTCGCGGCTTTGCCGCTCAATTTTGCTTGGTTTTCATACGCCACTGGCCACTTAGATTTTGTTTCACGTGTAGCCACACGATAGTGGCTGATTCGATTTTGTGGCGCGACAAAATTCTTCATCTTTCGGAAAACTATAAAGCGGACACCCTGACCAACATCGGACAAACTTTCTAGCGGATATATAAGTAAGGTTAGGGAATACTTATTACCTCTACTATTCAAAACCACATGAATCAATACAACTAACTTGAGCACGAAAGACTACCAGCTCCAGATAACTTTAGGTTACCATTTTGGGACCGAATTTCAAATGAGCTCTACTTCTCTAATGAAAGTCGTAAACTTAAAAACTCTTTCGAAATATAAAAACAATTTAATGAACTGTGATTTGAAACAGAAAACATGCTTCTACCGTCCTCCTTTCATTTTTCCGACACCGCGAAAGAGTATGTTGCAAAACTGAATGACTAGGAAAATATTGGAGGCTGGCTCCCGGAAAGGAGGCATGAGACTAGATCATCATAATAAACCAAAAGATTAAGCATATCTTGACAATCAGTTCCATATTTCTGAGAAACAGTTTGGCTATGTCAGGAATGGGATATAATCGAATGCCTAGCAAAGACTATTTTTTACCGATTTTTCCGGTTCAAGGCAAAATTTTAAAACGCTCCGAACTTCGATGGCTTTGAAATTTTGTCATGACATGCACAAAACAATGCTATTTCGATTCCAGATAAACATTTTGACCCAGCGGGAAATGTTACTTCCGTACAATGGCTAGTTTAAGATTAGTCAATTCACTGACTTTTCGAAAATTGACAAAATTTCGCCAAATTTTTAAATCAAATTTTTGAAGTGGTTAGGGAACCCCCAAAATAATTTTGCCTATGTTATTAGAGTGTGTGATAGTACAAAATAATTTATAGTCAGTCAACATGTTTCTATCTTTAAGGATATCCCTATGAAACGCTTCAACATCTGAGTTACAGTTCTCAAAATCGCATATGTTTTATGATATTTTTTTTCAAATGGCGAGCTGACTTGATCTTAAATTTTATTTTAAAATTGTGTAGATTTGTCGTGTAAGCAATATGCCAGACAGAAACAACGAAAGCCCTTCCAAAATAAAAAGTTTGGATCCTTGATGTGAAAAGTACCAAAATGACATGGTAAACTTCTTCCGATTTTCAGCGACTTGTTCGGGATTTCGAACGAGAGTCTTTCAGTTGAGAAACAAAAAAAAGTTTCCAGAAATTGGTCAAGAAAAAACTGAAATACAGGGAAAATAAAAAAGTCGATTACTTTTGGGACAACCTAATATTATTAGAATATTTGTCAAAAGTTGACTCAAATCTCTTTTCCAAGAGATGTTATGATCCATTTTGAGAATTCAGAAATATATTTTTGGGTGATGAAAAAATAGAAGAACATGACCTTTTAATACAGATTTTACGGTATTTTGAATCCCTTTTTAAAAGAAGATTTTCAGAAAGCTTCGTGGCCATCGAGAAAGTTCTTCCCAAAAAATGTTGCTTCATTGAAAATAATCCCGGGAGCCACCACTCACGTGTCTTTGAGTGAATTCAAGGATATGAAATTCCGAAGAGTCATCATCGAGAATCGTCTATATGATGCACCAATTCTAGGTCTATCTTTGGTTAGAAAACATTTTGAAGAATTAGAGATGAATCCGAGTATTTTCAGGTGAACACTGCCGAGTATTTATCAATCAAGACTGTTGCTTTGTTAACTGATGATTTAGAGATGTTGCCACTTGAATCGAAAACTTCCATAAAACAAACAATCGACCGGCATCCGACTTTCATAGGCTTCTGTCGGAAACTTCTGAAATTAGAGAATCCGATAGTTGGAACTCGTTATACTGCGTCTTTATCCATGAAAGATTTCAATGTGAAACGCTTGTTAGCTGTATTCGAAATCAGAGATGATTCTAGAAAGTCGATTTGGAATGGAAGGTTTGAAACTTTTTGGAACTTCTGATTATATTCCGACATTTTTCAGAAAGAGTATAACAATTCCAATGAATCAGAATAAAGAATTGGTGATAAGCTACAAACGGAGTGGAACAGTCTTTCAACCAAAACACCACATGACTGCAATTATTCTCGAGAAGGGATCTTCAACTGATAGGAAGGAAGGAGTCTTCGAGAATTTCATTAATATCGTTAATAATCTGAAACTATTTTAACACCATGTCTCATTTAATGAATCTGTGGTGCGATACATTTTCGAAGAGTTTAAAACTCAACTGTTTTTCTACAAGAATAAAGATTTATTTAAAGCTGATTCAAAAAATTACAATATAAAAAATAGAGATCGTGAAAGAGTTCGAGATCAAACAATTTTCAGCACCGGTCAATTAGAATATCTAATCGAAAATTATCCAGCTGCTGCATACCGTGGCATTCTTCTCACATAAACTGGCGGTGGCGGTGGAGGTGTATAAGATTCTGCTTCACTCATCATTTGAAGATTCTCGGTGAATGCGAGAAATAGAGCAAGATAAGCGAGATACTGAAATGAAATGAGTTGAGGTTCAAGAAGCAATATTTTGAAAAATAGTTAGAAGAGTAAAAACACTAACCAACGAGAATCTTGATTCATCACTCAGTGAAATGAACGCAACCCGAAGAATGGCTAAAAAGGTGGAAGAAAATATGAGGATACATGTCTGAAAATCAATTGACTTATAAAGCGTTCAATTCTAGCCTACCTTATAATAGTTCCTCCTCAGATCGTAATATGTTTCATCAACATTAACTCGAGCTTTTCGATACGAAAGAACATAAGTGAACATGAGAGCAGAAAGAAGGGAAACAGACATGAGCCCGTCTAGAAACACATGAGAAAGCATTGAAACTGCCGCGATCGTCTGAAAAAAAAAACATTGAAGAAGAGATGATGGATTGAATATATTGGATGAATAAAGTCTATTTGACGAAGAATGAAAGAATCCTTTATCAAATTCGAGCATCACAAAATACAACGAATGGAAGTGTATGTAACTTGTAGTCTCTTCTTTTTCTCTCCACAAAAATCAAGATTCCTGATCAGTTTGATTTCTTGGTCTTTCAAAATCATTGGTAACTTGATAAAGGGTTTCTTTTATGTGTATTCTTCAAAGAAGACGACGGTTACTTGCAAAATCAAAGAAAGAATTCAGTGACGATGGTCAGACTAGAAACATGTCAAAAATGAAATGATTCGTTGGGTAAGAAGATATTTTGTTTCGTTAGACAAATGTGTCTGTTTTCAGCCAATAGTCGAATTGGACTTTTTGTTGGTCAAGTTTCAATTGAAACAAGTTTAATTATTCTTGACCTTCGACCGAAAATAAACAGAAAAAGGAGATTGTGAAGAATTCGAGCAAACCCTTCTTCATTTTTTTGTGAAAATATTCCCTAACTTTAAATTTTCCAAATCCTATAAAATCATAGTACATCAGAAAACCCAGTAAACCGTTTTCAAATAATGGAATCTCAAAATTTCAAACTTTTGAAGATTCTTTCCGAAGTTTTCCATTCCCAGTTATTTCCCAATCTCCTAATCCCGATTTATCATTTTCCAGCCATTTCTCTAAAACACTCACCAATGAATATTTCTTGAGCGTGACACTCAAAGGTTTCTGCTTCTCTCCGTCTCTTCGTCTCCATACACTCTCTTGCTGCCAGTAGTCGTTCATTTTCTTCTGAAATTGGAATTAATATTACTTTTATCATGAGGATCTTGAAATATTAATATTCAAAGAATAAAAAACAACATCTCGAATGTTCTGAATTATTGAAACAAAGTGATGAATGAACACGAATTCCATAAGGAGTGTGAGAAAAGAAACAAGTTTACAAATTGAAGTGGACAAACCGTTTTGTACCGATCAAAACTGTGAGACGAGGGGAAGACAGAACAAAAGAATAAAGAAGAGAAAGGGTCGAAAAAATAAACAAGACACTTTTTTGTTGATGGTTACCTCGAAAAAGAGGAAATCTTTTCTTTTCTTGACAAGAGTGACCTTTAAATGAAAAAACGAAGAGTGAGAATGGAAAAAATACTTCGTCTAGACTTACGAATCTATCTCATTGGAATTTTTCGTGATCTACGAATCGAATCGTACAATTTCTGGACATCTAGGAATTGTGAGGACAACATTCGAAAAACGATTATGTTACAGAAATTCAAAAAATCAAGTTCTCTTTCAATTTCTCCATTCTGAGAATAGCTAGTGTCAAAAGGAATGCAAGACATTTACTAGCTAGAAGAAAACAAATTTTGAAGAAGAGAAGATGCTTTTTTCTGAAAAGAGAAGAGGAAAAGAGAAAAGTAAAAAAGAGGAGGTCTGGAAAAAAAAACCATAATCAGTTCTGCTGAAGAGATGAAACATGCTAGAGTGCATTGAATTAACCGGAAAATTTACATTTTTACAGAGAGAATCAAGTATGATTCCGGTCACAAGGTACACAGAGTTTTCGAAAACAAAAGCGAATATGTTTTGTGAATAAATAACAAAAAGAATATCGGAAATCCATAGGAAGATGTGAGAATGTGTTGCGAAACCACTTGAATACACGGTAACTGATGCATGCCAAAAGGAAAAAAAGAAGTGAGAGAAATCGAGAGAACGATCGTAATTCCAGATAACGATAGACTGCTTCAATGGCAGAAAAGTGTAAAGTAAAGTAAGAAAAAAAGATGAAAAAGAGGGAATTTAGAGGTTATCGAAGGCTAATGACACAGGGATAAATTACATTCGAGACTACATTACAAATGTAACAAGAACTTTCAAACATCAACATATCAAATGAAGATCTGAAAGGTGAAACGAGTAATCCAAAATCGAGAAATCGCAAATTTCCATCCTACACTTTGTTTGGTTTTCAGTTTTAGTTTATAAACAATTTGATGAATTATAATGGTGATTGATTTGGAACAATGTGTTTGGAGAAACATAGTTCATACATATATTTTGCAAACAAAAAATGTTTTCCAAAAACTTTTCTTCATAATTGTCATGTTGCGTTGCTGAACTGAAAACACAGTTACTACTCATAGAGACGGAGGAAAAATAGAAGTGAGTTCCGGATTATAATTGCATATGGATTCTCACTTGTCTTTTTTCCACTTCAATTTGGAATCGTGTTGAAGAGGAAGGTTTCAGAGTAAGAATGTAATAAAATGAAGGTGTTCCATTTCATAAAATCATGAGATGGGTCATTGAATCTTTCGTTGGCCCAGTTGAATACAGAACATTTTTTTGGAGACAGTTCCTGGGGACAGTCGGGTTTTAGCCATACATTTACAAATCTGGCCCGGTCTACCCGGGTAAGAATTTTCCGTCGAAAATTTTCCGAAAAAAAAAAAAACAATTTTTTATGAAAAAGTTTCAAAATTTCATGAAAAATCATGAAAGTACTGAAAGTATGAAACATTAAAGTTAAATAAAAATATTCAGAAAATTGACCTTCAGAAAAATTGGGTCTCAAAACCCGGGCCGATAGAAATTCCTCCGCTGACCCGGGATTCGGACATGCATGGTTTCAGCAGGTTTAAAATTTTGGAGTTAGATTCGATTATTTTAGTTAGATTTTATTTTATTTGATTATTTTAGTTAGATTTCATGTTTGCCTTTTTGAGTTAGGGGAACAGATGGTCATGAGATTTCAGATCGACGTTTGAAATTAATGATGTTGACACTCCTCTATAGTTCTTAGGTTATTTCATACATTCCCAAACTGAAAATGTTTGTCAAGAAATAACATTCAAAGGAGACATTCATTCCTATCTGATAGAAAACTGAATAAACCCGGACGAATGAAAATAAACAAAATGAGAAAGTAAACCACCAAAAAAAAGAGAAGCCATTTGACACCGACGCAATCAAAACAGACGACACAAAGTCAACTGGTTCGTATATTTTCCGACAGAACCAAACGATTTTCTCCTTTTCTATTTCACTTCATGATATATATCCGAATGAATCTTCTTTTCGAGTCTTATTCCCTTTCTATGATCTCATGAAAGAGTAAAGTTCAATTCGTTTCTGACTACCGTATTCCAATGGTCGTAAATACTCTCCGTTTTACACACCTAATCTTTCCTGCTAATGTTAGCAATACCGACCGTCTTCTAAATGTGTGTGAATGGGATAATCGACACGGTGGGTGGCCTATCGGGAAGCCGACAGTAGGCGGAGTGCATTTTGGGGTTAGGGTACCTTTTTAGGGATACTGAGGTCAGTTTGAGGACTAAAATCTGAATGTGGAAAACAAGGAAACTTATCTCGAACTCATGTCAGAATATTCAAGGAAGATACCGTAAATTCTGTATTAGAAAGGCACCTCTAATAAAAGGGCACCCCAATGAGCTCAAAAGTCATTCTTAAAACTCAAACGTATTGAAATTAGTCTTATTAGAATTCTCGTCAAAAGTTGACTGGAGACACCACAAAATATGTTTCAAATCTTTTTTCCAACAGATGTTGTGATGCAGTTTGAGAATTCAGAAACATGTCTTTAGGAGTTGGAAAAACAGAAGTTCATGTTCTTTTAATAAAGATTTTAAGGTGAGTGTCATGAATTCATATTGAATGGCTCCGAGCAATTGAAGCAGTTTATGAACAGGTTCCTAATACAGGAAGATTAACACTAACCTCAAAAATTTACAGTGTTTCAAACAAATAAGTTTCGTAGTTAAAAAAACGACGAACATTCCAAACTATCCAATTTTCGGCTGGAATACCGTAAAACCTCTAATTGAAGGACACCTCTATTAGAAGGACACCTAAGTGGGCCTGAAAAGAGCACTTTCTCGAGTTTCTGTGCATCTGGAAGTAGTCTCGATCGATTCCTCATCAAAAATAGACTGGGATCAATATGAAATACACTCTGAATTGCTTCTCAAAAATTAGTTATGAATGCTTTTGTGAAATTTGAATTTTGATTCTGAGGAGGTTGAACAATAGAAGGACATGTCCCTCTATTAGAGGTTTTACGGTAACTTGAAAACTTTCATTTGAAATTTTGGCCGTGGCCAAGAATTACTGTGGTAGAAGAAGAATAGTAATTGGCACCTGCTCAGTAGCCTTCAGAGACGATTTTTTCAAGAAGGTAAATGATGTTTTCCATATCCCATTCCACCCGAGCCCAGTTTCATCCCCAAATGCCAAGCTGTATTTTCTCTGTCTCTTTCTCCCCGACTAATTTTGCTCATCTCTCCAAACTGACCACCCCAATGGTTTGTCGATCTTTCGGTGTATCGTCTCAAGTGTTAGACATCTCTCTTGATAAGAAGAGCCATCTCCCTGTAACTTACGCAAACAACACGCCTCCTCCTTAAATAGAAAATAGTCCCCTGTGGAGGGGCGGCATGTTTGAGCCGTGTTCCGGGCCGGCCACTCGACTGATACACTCTTACCGATTTCCGTGTTTGTTTGAGATTAGCCCTCTCATCATTACTACTACTTCTACTACACCGACTGCTGCTTCCTCTTCTTGACGACCTCTTTTGGAATTATTTGTCAAGATGATACTCTCTTTTCTGATCAACAATTAGCAATGTTAGTCTTGTAAACTTGATCTCAAAAGTGTGTGTACATTGGTGCGAGATCGATCAAACTTAATCAATGCAATTGGAAGAACTGCTTTTGATTGGAAAGGTGGAGAAGGTGATAAATCGAAGCAATGGGGTCAAAAGTTATCGGACAACAACGAAGAGTCTCTGATCTTTGTAGAAAGTTCAACAAACCTTATTGCTTTTTGAAAGTTCAGAGTTTAGTGTCAGAAGATTCTAGCACTAATTTTGGCTTTATAACAATCTCTATTAGCTCAAAAAGTAGACTGACAGGGTTGTTGCAAATGACACTGGCATGAAGGTGATCCACCTATTTGAAAAAAGGTTCAGAGGATTTTGGCTTTTAGGAAACTCCAGTTTTCCAAGAATCTCAATATCATTTTCTTATCAAAGAATCTAGCTCAATATAATCAAATCTAGTTCCAACAGCTGCTCACTATTTCTAATTTGAATGCTGATCTAAAACATCCACTCGAATCTTGTCCAAAGCTCCCATCTCTTTTTTCCACTCTTCTCCATTTTTTCTTGTCTTGTATTTGTCTTCTTGTTAGCTCGGGACGCCTTTTCGACCGTTTTTCTCAATTCGTTTGTCACCATTCCAGACGTGACAAGATTCCCACCTGACTATACAGTGTGCGGTCTCCCGAGAGCAAAAAAGCCGGTTAAAAAAGTAGTGAGAAGTGAAAAAAGGGAAGAGATAGAGTCAGAGAACAACTATCAGGGGGAGCCGGCAGGGATACGGTAGTTGAGGAAACGGGTTTTAAAATCAATGAAACAAGTTCAGTAGGGAGAACTGATGAATGACTACATAGAAAACACTACTTTTTGCTAACACGACTCGAAGATTTTCAGCTCAATGAACCAAATGAAATTATTAGATCTCTCTCTCTCTATCCTAACATTGAAGAACATAATATTTCCTTCACTTTCTCCTTTATACTCATTTAAAATTAGTTCAATCCCAACATCATGTATATTTCTGATTAACTTGCAGGTGTCAACTTTTCAAATATTCAATTTAGTGGAGCCGCATTTTAATTTATGCGTTTCTTATTAGATATCCGTCTTGTGAATGTTCAAATACATGAATTTCTTTGACTATCTAAAAATTCGATTCCAGTTTCGTTCTTTCAGAAAAAAACTCTCCCGAAATTTTCAAAATTGAATACTTCGGAGTTGAGTCAAACTATGTAGACTTTTTCATGATTCATTGCCAGAAGTGTCTTTCAGTAAACATATTTTATAGAAACTGTATGAATCACTGTTTGAAACTGATTACCGGCTTAAAATTGAATACTGTAAGACCATGTTCCTTCAAATCTGAATAGTTCCAATCGATTACCGTAAAACCCCTAATAGAAGGACACCCAAGTGAGCCCGAAAAGAGCTCTTTCTCAGATTTCAGTGATTCTGAAAGTAGTCTCAATCGATTTCTTGTCAAAAATAGGCTAGGATCAATTTGAAATACCGTAAAATCTGTATTAGAAGTGCCCTTTCTAGTCAACTTTTCTAGTCCTGGTTAGTCAACTTTTGAAGAGGATTATAAAAGGACTAATTTCAATTTGTTTAAGTTTCAAGAGTGTGCTCATTTTGAGCTCACTGGAGTGCCCTTCTATTAGAGGTGCCCTTCTAATACAGATTTTACGGTACTTTATGGGTTGATTCTCAAAAATTAGTTTTGGTTCTTTTGTGAAATTCGAATTTTGATATTGAGGAGGTTGAACAATAGAAAGTCATGTCTCTCTATTAGAGGTTTTACGGTATATTGATTGCACAACTTTACATTTTGAACCAATCTTTCTCTCTCTCTGCTCTTTATAGAGACATTCCAATTTCAAAAGTACCTCTCTCTAAACCTGCAAATGCAAATGTATTGTGTTATCAGCCCTTCTCTCTAACTCTTTTCCTCTCTTTTCAGTCTGTTTCCATTTTTCATTGATAACTTGTAGTCGTCTCATTCTTCTGCATTCCCATTTTCAATACAAACATTCTCTCCCCCTTATTTCTTCTTCTTCTTCCAGTTCTCTCTCTCTCTCTCTCTCTGTGAGCTTCAATATAAAGCAAAAGGGAAACCTATTCCATTCTCCTAATTGCCAGGTGTCCCCCCGTAGTCGTGCCTCTCATGCGAAATGATCAATGATTATATGTCTCGTTCCCATCTTCAGAAGCGTAAGATTTCACGAACGAAAAGAAAGAAAGAGAGAAGTCTGGTTTCTATTGACATCATATATCATTTGTTTTCCATCGCATGTGATGATTTGAACTTCTTACAACTTATCATCGGAAATTGAAACTCTCTAAAATTTCTTTCTAGTGTTTCCTGAAGAAGTTGCTTCCCAATTCTGACTATTTTTGAATATCTCCATTTCTGATTATTGATCCTTCTTCGAACTCTATATCCAGATTTCTTTCAAACTTTTTTTATCAAATGTCCATCGACATCTTCTTTTTTACACCACTCGTTCTCCAGATGTGACAACATCAGATCTCCACTATTATCCCTACATCCAATCTTCCTAATATTTCTCTCTATTTGCTCATCTACAAAAGCACTGTAAGTGGTCGTCTCCCGAAGCCCCGCCCACTTTCTTCTCCCACTCACTCCCCGCCCACCTTGTTGCTCTCTATGAGCACACGAGAACTGGCCCCCCACACCGTCATTCCAATTCGGCTACTGTCCTATTCTGTGGTGACCGATGTCCAGCGTCTTACCTGTTCAATATTTAGACCGTTTTTAAAAATAAGGATCTAATACTGTCAGGTAATGACGCTGGATTAGCTGGTCATTATTACACTGATAAACAGGTAAGAGAACGAACTATTTTTATTATCTAAAGAAGAAACAAAACGATCGTTATGTTTCAAATAATCGAAAGTCTAACATAGTAGGGTAGATGGAAGAAAACACGGAAACGATGACGATGATGAGAAAACAAAAAAAACACGAACATTATTAACCGTTAAATGAATATGATATGAAAGAAAAGATTAATGAAATTGCAAAATAAATCCTAGAAATTACTTCTTTTTGTTCTTCTTGTTTGTAGTCTTGCCAGTTGTAACCCAGCCATCATCTGCCTGGAAAAATATATATTTTCAAATATACCAAGGAATGAAGAAAAGTAGGTAGAAGAGGAGAGAACTGTGTGTACATTTGGCTGGTTTCTATCTACCAAAACAAACACATGTATTTGATGTTACGTGCTTCTTATCACTAGACAGATGCTTGGCTCAAAGCCAATAGTCCTGATAGCTATTCCTACCTTCGCAGTTTCATTTTCTTGTCTCCGTTTCTCCGCTTCCATCCGTTCTCGTTTCGCCTTCACGTCATCATGCGACAGCATCGGAACCGAAGCGAATGAAATCTCTTCAGGTTTAGAACTCGGGAAACCAAGGCCTGGAGGTGGGGTCAAGACGACATTTTCCAATCCTGGTGGGGCATTCGTAACAGGGACCTGAGAAATGGGAATTTGTTTGAGACAACAGACTTTAAACATACTGAATCATTAGAAGATCCCATTCCAAACATTCCAGAGAGCGAAAACGATGAGAACATCGAAGTCATCGAAGGCAACTTGGGCATATTCCAGAGCTAAATAAAAAGTGTTATTAAAATCTGTGAAAAAGTATATTTACCGCATCCATTTTCTCTTGATACGCATCCTTGACTGGTTCCGGAGAAGTCATCGAAAATTTCGAGGCTTCAGACGAATTTGCTACTGCAGCATTTGTCGAAGGTGCCACAGATGGTGCAGTAGAAAGTTTAGCATCTTGTTGGGCCGGATCGCTGCTCTTATTTTTCTGAAAATATACACTTATAGCAAAAAATAAATGATAGGAATTCCCACCTTGTTCTTATTCTTTTGGTTTGGTGTATTCTTAACGTCACCATTTTTAGTGGCATTCTTGGATGTGGCCACACTCCATTCGGGGCTTTCTTCTTGAGCAATGTACGCATTATTTGCGTTAGGGGGTGTAATTGATCTGTAATAAAAACTGATGATAGACACAAAGTTTCGAACTTAAAATTATGGTTGTTACCTCGGTGCTACAGGTTTTGGTTCAACTGCTTCATCACTCGCTGTTTTCTCTTTCGTAGCAGCAGCAACCTTAGCTTGGATTTCAGCCTTTCTTCTAGCCCACTCTTCTTTTTTCTCCCGCTTTTCTTTTTCAGCTTGAGCTTCTTTGGACAATGGTATGTCCTGCCAAGTATCCGTGTTCACATTATTAGTAGAAGGCTCAGGTGCTGGACCGAGTGAAGACCATACTTCAGTTTTCGGAACGGTCACCTTGTTTTTCTTCTTATTCTGATTTTGCGTTGCTTTCGAATAGTTCGCAGGTACAGTGACACTAGAAATAGCTCCAGATTTCTGCAATAACACAAATTAGAATTTTTTAAACAAAAAATAAACGCACAATTTTACTATTTTTACTGTTCAGCCAAGAACTGTTGGCAGGAGCCATTGGAGCGGAAGCAGCCGGAAGTGATGGAAAATCGAATAACCCGGGAGCTTTTGCTGATGAGGATGATGATGCAGATGTATTCTGATCGACTCTTTGCACCATTTGAATATTAGATTTCGCTGTTGGCGCAACGCGATCATCAACAGTGTCAAATCGAACTAATGAATTGTTAACTTTAACAACCGTTTGAGGTACATCTCGTCTTGGAATATAATCTTCATCTTGTTCCCGTTGAGCATTTTGACGGGATGAAGATTGTCTAGATTTCTGCTGAACCGGAGCCGGCGGTGGCGGCTGCCTCTTTTTCACAAGTGGTGGAACCTTGATCCGTAGAGGGGGCACGGAAGACGAAGATGTTTCTCCAAGGGATGGAAAGTGATCGACTACCGGAGGAGCAGAAGTCGCGGAGTTAGACGCTGCTTTATTGACCTTGTTCAGACGTGGGAACTCGGAAGAACGCATGTTCGGCTGAAGAATTGAGATGAAAAATAATAATAATAATATCACAAAATCCTACCGGTGGAGCCTGAGGAGCAAGACTTGGGAAGTCTTGATTGCTAGGTGTGAACGCAGATCTTGTGCTTGTGAAAACCCCTTTGCTTTGGGCAGATCGTACAGTAGTGAATTCACTGGGATCACTTTGTGGATTTGTTTCTACTTGCCGCTGAACAACTGCGATTCTTTCACGAGGAACAGGAGGTGGGGGATCGTTATATCGAGGAGCGCCACGGCCTCTGAAATGGCATGAATTTAAAAAAAAACTTCTATTTTGTCACTCCACCTTCCAATTGGCCGTCCTGAATCTGGTGGAGGTCGTTGCCCGAATCCAAGCTCAATAAGATTTCTTCTCTCGGAATGCTCATTAGCTCTGTGTAAATCAAGTTCGAATTTGTTGGCAAATGCAATGCCCATTTGTTTGCATTCTTCCGTTTCACAGATGTAATGATGATCTTTGTAATGCTTCTTGAGCTCGTCGTGTTTTCTGAAAATATTTTTAGTAGAGATAAACTTCAAAGAACGGTAGTTACCCAAAGAAAACGTTGGTCATCGTTCCGTCGGATTCACAGAATTGACAGAAAAAGTGTTCTTTCCGCAGATGTCGATAACGATTCTCTTCATCTAAGAACTTCTGCTCACAGAAGAGGCATTGTGGATGGCCTTTGAAGCTTTTATCATCAAAGTCTCCTGTTCTCATATGTCGTTGCAGTTGATCTCTCGTGTACGTTTTCCTTTCCCTTGAAAACAAGTTCAAATTATCAGTACAAATATGACAGTAGGATTGCTCGTGTCGACTGGCCATATGCTGCCGAAGAGACATAAACGATGGAAATTCCAGACGTTCACCATCATCCCTAAAGTTTTAAAGATTAGAGAAAGTTCACAAAAGAAGTAACTAACGTCTTGCAAATCTTACAAACATGTGCCAAATATTTCTCATATTTGGTGCCCGATACTTTGTTACTGAATCGTATCCCGAATCGAATCTCATCAGGGTGTCCCGAGAGTTTGAAGTTCAAGTCAACAGTAGCGAGATCGTCGTCTAGAGTACAGAAGGATAGAGTATCGATATCGGCACGACATACTGGACATGTTTTCGAGTTTCCAAGAACTCGCATTCGGATAACACATTCTGCACAGACCGGATGACGACACGATCCAATCTTCAATAATTCAAGTTAGCTTCTGACACAAAAAATAGAATACTTACTCCGAACACATCATTTTTCTTGCAACAAATGTCACAGTCAGCGGATTTGGGTCCACAGGGAATGTCGGAGAAATTGGTCTGAAGTCGAATAATTGAAAATTAGAACGAAGATTATGAAAACTTACATGTGCAGCGGAGATCATTCTCTCGTACTTTTTCATGTCAACTTTCGTCGGTTGTTTAGGAGCTGGACGATATGCGTTTGGTTTTCTAGACGGTCCATTATTATTGTTATGAGCACCTGTAAAATTGTTTCGTTTTAGATAAGATCGAGAAAATTGAATTACCTCCTCTACCACTGCTTCCAGCCGCTCCTTGGCCACGACCTTTTCTTTGGTTCTGAAAAAAAGAAACAATAAAACCAAACTCAAAATCTGACTTACATTCTTTTTGCCCTCAGCTGGCTTGTTTTGCTCAGCAGCGTTGTCGGACATGGTCAACGGATTCTGAAGAAGATTTCTCATAATTTTAGAAATTGCGAACGTTTGAGAAAATGTAAGAAAAAATAGCTTTTAGAAGAACTATTGCACAACATTGGACAGCATTGCAGTTCTGGTTTCGCAAAGGAGCGCGATTACTAGCTTTGCACATACATCACTTTCTGGCGATTGACAACACAAAGCACGATATTGAGAGGTTTAGAGGAACAGAGTTGATTGATTCGGAATGATAACAACTTGAAATCAACAAAGTCGCCAGCAATCGAGAAAAAGTGTCAATCTATCATAAGAATTTCAGAAAATAGCGCTTTGGTATAGGAAACCGTTTGCATCGATGAAATTGGAAAAAAAGAAGAGACAAAAATTTAAATATGAAAAACATTTTCAAGCTTCAAGGATGAGCAAACTCCTACAGTACTCCTTAAAGGCACATAAGTGTTGCGTTGTAGTGGGTCTCGAGAAGATTAGTAAACTTGCTCTTGCGCCTTTAAAGATGGTTTACGGTGGATTTTTCGAACGACGGATTAAAAAAAACATTTATTTTAAAAAAATTTATTTATTTAAAATCAATTTCGTTTCACACGATCAAAGCTAAAACAGTTGAATATTAAATAGTTTCCGAATATCTAGTTGGTCCCATATTATTTAATTTTAGCGAGAATCTCGGCTTTCGTTAGGCGTTTTGTCGTTTTTTTCTTGATAGGAACAGCTTCGAACAGGGGACTGTAGATCTTTCGGCTTTTTATTGGTGGCGGTGAAGGTGATTCTACGTCCCGTTTGACGAGGTCCTCATCGCACTGCAAAAATTAAATCCATTTGTTGATTAAACTGGGAACTCAGAATTCACTCCTTGATTTGGTAATGGCTTTCTTTCTTTTTTATGACGCTTCATAAAGCACAAAATCAATCGTGTTGATCGACAGCTTACCTTCGCTCTTCTCTCTCGTCCTCTATTCTTCAAACCACAATCTCGCAGTTCTAAAAGTATTTTGTCATTTCCAAATTATTAATTCGTTACAACCTTTCTCATGTCCCTTCTCGTGCTTAATCTTGGCGGACAGCTGTCTGAACTCCATATTGCAAACAGAGCACAACAGCTCTTTAGGTTTATGCTCGAGGCGCACGTGCTCATTCAGCTCCTGAATCCAAAATAAATGTGAGATGAAAAATGTTTCGCTCATTTTACCCTGCTGTATTTAAACTTCAATCCTCTGCATTCCTTGTACGGACACACTTTTCGTTCTTGAATGTGTTCCTTCATATGTTTCTGTAGCGCGTGCTGAGTCAGAAATTGTTCATGGCATTCGGAACATTGTACGTGATCCATGTTCGTGCTGAAAGTACTCAATTTTAAACTTTCAATAATTTCCCAAAAACTTACTTATGCTCATGAACCATGTGTTCAGCAAGAACAGCTGCAGCTGAGTAGATTTTTCCACATATAGTGCACTTACAAGAAGGACACGCTTTATGCAATGTTTTACAACCCATATGGTACTAAAAATGTTTTGTTTCCCTCGTAAGTGACTGGCTAACCTGAACAAAATGATTTTGAAGATTATGCTTCAGTGTGAACATGCGGTCGCATTCATCACATTGATATTCTTTGTGTCGAAAACGCCGGAATCTGCAAAAAATTAGGATGGACTATGCATAGAAGTTTATTATTACTTTTGTCGGGTTGAATCTTTCTTTTGCATCGTCGTGCCATCGTCACTGTCTTCGAAATCTCCCATACTCATAAAACCGTAGTCTTCTGACGGCTGAAACCAAAACTTTAAAACTGTCTTATTATAATTTTAAGTCCAATTACATGAAAACTGGACGATTCTTGTCTTTCCAACGATAGTTCTTCATCTCCAATCCCTTTGTTTCCGAATTCCTCTGTAAGAAAAAAATCTGCTGAATGAAAAGAGGAAAGAAGAAATCTGAAAATTGTTGGAAAACCAACAAAATTATCTCTCGCATGGTTGCTCCTCTTTTCTTTTCCGAGAAAAGATGAGCTTCTTCTTTTTTTTTTTTCTTCACATTCCCGCCCTACGTATAAATTATATTGCCCCTTCTTTTTTCCCAAACCAATCTCGTTCTTTTCGAATTTCGTTCCTTTCTCATATCCATCTAAATAGTTACTGACCTTTCGGTTCCAAGGACGAGTCGATTGTTCCGTCGGAACTTTTCGACAAACAATCGTTTACCGCCAGAATTTCTCCACGTTTCAACGAATGTTTGTTCATTTCCATATCGAAATGAGTTTTCTTCCCCCAAAATTTTCATTTTCTGTTCTAGTAACGTGGCTTTCGGAGTTCACGCGGAAATTATTTATTTTTCTGAGTTCACGCAAGATTTCACCAAGTCTGCGCCAAGCCGACAGCTTGACACACCCTTCGTGCTGGCCCCCTTAGGGATGACGTCACATTTTTATGTCAATAAATCTGTCAAAACTAGAATTCCCATATGTTATTAGGCAAAAAGTTGACTGAAATTTTAATTATTGTTTTCACTAATATTATCGATTTTAGTATATTTTCCCTATTATGTTTGCTTAACAAAGATGCGTTTTTCTAACTAGGCGTTTTCATTTACTTATCACTTTTCTGTTTCAGAACTTCAGTTATCAGCATGAACGACTAGCAGAATGAGTACAAATACAAATGATATCGATGTGACTCTGGTCGATTATTTTGCTGTGGCAGGTTATGATCCAGATGTCGGACTCGTGGTAATTTATTTTTCCTTACTGCCAATTTCTGAATAATCTTTGAATTATATGAGCGAACAATTCAATAAATTGAAAATTTTTCTTTTTAAAATTATAAAAACAATCTCCACGTTCACAGAAGATAATTTATGTAGAGCGGCTTAAAAAATAGAGGCGACTGAGAACGCATCTAAAACTAAAAAAAATACAAAAATAAAAGTTTGCGTAATTCAGGTCGATACCAAATATGATCCGAGCCACACACCCGGTGAATCCCCTGGAAGTTCTTCTTCTGCATTTAGACCACCACTTCAACGATCCTTTGTCGCCAGAATAATTAACCATTTTCCTCAGCGGAGGCCTGGGAATCCATTTTCCGACGATATACTTCATGTTGGTTATTTAAAAAAACGCGTTTTAAAAACTACCATTTTGCAGCTATGCATGCCTAGAGGTCTTCGATTTTACACTGAAAAGGATGTACCCAAAAAGCCAATGGTCCACACATTTGCAAACATAAAATATGATGGATCTCGTATAAATGGAACCGCGATGACATTTTATGAAGAAGTTAAAGATTCGGGTATTTGTGAAGCTATGGCACAATTACAACAAGATCATGTAAGAGAAATTACTGCAAGGCATAATGGGATCGTCGAGAAACAACAAAGAGTTCATCATCCACCCGGAACAGTTTCAGGTATCAAATAATGAACATAGTATTGGAATAAACAGTTCTAAAATTTACATTTCTAGGAGGAACGCATACTTTACCCAGAAACCGAAGGGATCGAACGAAAAGAATATCGTATTATGAAGGTGGTGGACACAATTCACTATTCATGTGAGTTCTAAATATTAGGAAAAAATGCGCATCGCAACTTTCTAGTTTCAATCTTGAAGTCAGTTTTTTTTCTGCCTAGAGAACTCTAAAATGACTTGAATATTCTCACAAAAAATCGACAAATTAGCTACAATTGTCTTACATCGTATGCACAAGACAATTTTCATTTTTGGAAGATTCCATTCGAAACAACTTTAGGTCACGAACGATTTGCGTACTATCCCGTCTTCCCCTCGTCAATTCCACTCGTGCACTCCTCACATCTCTTCATAAAATAATCACTTCTCCAACATCACCTCATCTTCCTCTTGAATCTTACATCTATTGGTGTCTATATGAAGTACCACTACCGTCTCCTTCTATGACTCTCAAGGTTTGTATTCGTGTAATTGATCATCTCAATCTTTACTGCTTTCAGATCCCACTTCTCGACACAACAATAGTCGTCCAACGTCCTGGTCCAAAGGAACTTCCATTTTTCGACGATTCTATTGGAAGTATCTTCGATTATCTGCCCGTTGAGAAGTTCATCCGTCTCTTTTCATGTTTTCTTCTTGAGCATCAAATACTTTTGTGTTCAAAAGATCTATCTCGTCTGATGACTGTTTGCGAGTCGTTATTGGCACTTTCTTTCCCGTTTCGATGGCAAATGACATATGCTCCTGTTCTTCCTTACTCGAAGTTGGATTTTTTTGAAGCTCCGGTGCCCTACGTGATGGGTTTGTATTATGAAGATACAGTTCCGGAAGAATTGTTTCAAAGCAACGTGTGTGTGGTTGATTTGGATACGGGAAGATCAGAATTACCTGAAGACGTTCCCGTGTTCCCAGGAGCCCGACAGTTGGCGAATGATATCAAAAATGCCATCGACAGGCTCTCTGGTGCCGAAAAAATGCTTAGCTCTGTATCAACTGTTCGCGGAGATTCGGAAGAAATTGCTGAGGGAGGAGTAAAGATGAGAAGGAAAAACAAGAGACCGGACGATTGGGCAGCTAAGCGTATGAGCAGATCTTTCGATCTAGAGGATGGAAGTGCAATGAGTGAAGAACTGAGTGGTATGTTTCTTTGTTGTTTTCGTTTTTTCCAAGTTTGTCTAATTGCAGGTATGATTCGACGACCTTCTCGTACTGGACTACAACCATTACCTCTTGAAAATGTGCTTCGAAACAATTCTACCCTCGCTCGGGTTGCTGAGATAGCTCGCAGAGCTGGTGTCGTCGTAGATGTGGGCAACATTGAAACGGAATTCGCTGGGGCTCAGAATCTTGATTCTCCTCTTGCGAGGCACTATTTTGTGGTGAGTATTTTATAAATTTACAGCCAATTCACGTTACTGCACAAATTCATTCCTGGATCGCAATAAGTTCATCACAATGTTTACAGGACGCGAAAGTGAATAATGCAATTCGTGAATGTGTCCTCAATCGATTTGTTGAGATGTTCTATTCATACGAGCATTTTGTTATTGGAGGTCAAGGATGTGATGATCGAGAAGCTTATGAAGCAAATCGAGAGAGTATGGCCAGTTTCGATAAAGCGTCATTTCTGTCGGACCAACCAGACAGCCACTTAGCCTTCCTTGCTGCTTTTCTCGAGACACAAATGTTTACGACTTTTATCGACTCAAAAATTCTTGCCCAATGGGAAACACCAGATGAGGGCGTGGTTCTCTTTGATGATCGAATAGCTGTTATGCGAGATCTGCTAGGAGTCTCGATTGTACGTACCCCCACATATGAAGCCACTCCTCTATTCGCAGCTAGTGAAGAACTAATTTCCAAAAGAGAAGAAACTACTGACTATGTGGTTCCAGCGCCACATGCTCTCGCTGGAGCATTCCCAGTACGATACGAAGGTGCCTGGCCTGTTCATCAGTTGAATACAACATTACTCGATGGAGCCAATCTTATCAGTCCTGCTCCATCTCCATGGAGACAGAGATATCCGAGGTTACGATCACAAAAGGACGGTTCAAATGGGAATCCCGGATCTCAATCTATTCGCCCAACGAGTGTCTACGGTGGTGCTGGATTAATGCAAGTAGAATCGAGTCAACAGATTGCACAACAACAATACGCTTTCGTGCAACAGTTATTGAAAGAAACTAAAGGTGAGGACAAAGTTATAGATGTATACAGAGGAATTGATCCCACATAACCTCAGCACACTTCCAATTTTTTCATTATTGTGATTTCAGCTAAAACTAAAAGAATGCTCGTGGACAAAATGGGAAAGGAAGCTGTAAACTGTGGCCACATAGACCCAACCTTTTCGGGAGTAGAGGAGAACACTCTAGTGGCCTCATTCTGCGATCTTTTGGAAAGGATTTGGGCTCATGGACTTAAAAACAAACATGTAATTGTCACCTCACAATGATATCACCTGTGATTCGTTTTTGTAGGGAAAATCTTCTCTCTGGAATTTCGTACTCCAACATCAGGATTTCGAAAAGCCAGGATTGACAACGAGAGCATCCTCAACCTCTATGCTCACACCAGGTATGACAACTATGAATCACGAATATCAAGTATTAATTCAAACTTCTCATTCTTCATATGTATTTCTGTCTCCTTTACACTTTAGGAGTTTCCTTTTCACCTTATCATTCTTCTATTTATTCAGCGTTAGCGTGGCTCGTCTTGCGAAAAAAAATCGAACGTAAGAAATTTTAATGAATGGAAACACGCGGTGAAAGATAATGTCGGTGTGAAAAAAGAGTTGGCGCTTTCTGAATCTTGGCTGAAACTTTCAAGCTATTAGTATAGTCTATCGCAAAGCTTTCAATATGAATGCTCAATTATGTTGATTGATAATGTATTGTGGTTTGAATTAGTTCAATTATCAACTGAACTTCAGTATCATTTTCCAGATATTCAACTATTTTTATGTTCACTGTATTTGCTTATCGTGTCGTGATCTTTCCCCCCGAGTTTAGTCCTTTTCAGAAATACGCGGAGCACGTGCTCCTTCTCTACCTCCTGTCCCACCACATAGTCGTCGTGGTGTTCCTGTCGATGAAGTTCCAGCTCCAATAATCTTGTCTCCGCAAAACAACACAGATGTGCTAGCTGCTATCAGCGATATTGTTGATTCGTTCCGTGGAGCACAAGAAGAGCCTTGGAGCAAATCGTTACTTCGGGCTGCGACGTCAATTGTGGAGAAGTACAAGACCGGAGAGAAAGATTCGAATGGAAATCCGTTGACAGCCAGCAACTCTACTGTTCCCCCGTCGTCTCGTTACCCTATTCCCCATCCTTCAATCGCTAGAGCCCGAAATCAATCAGTTGAACCGTCTGCTATACCTTCTGGAAAGTCGATGAAGAAATCAACTAGTATTGGTGGTCAGTATTGTGGTTTGATTCTTTGCATGGTTTCTGTTCTTGTCTAACAACCCACTACACTAATCTAAAAAAAAGCAATAATAAAAAAGTTGCAAGCGCTTACCGAATAATTGTAACGTAACGCTACCGAGTTCCAATACTCGGGTGTCCGTCCATTACAATCCAACCCTCTATGTGTGTTACTGATTGGTTTGAAAATAAGCTTACTTGTCATGGGTGCTGCTCTAACATCTTCCATTAATTTTACTTTTCGAATAATTATCTCGTTCAGACTTCACAAATCCGTCATGGAACGGATCTCAAACTGATGTTTCCAATCTCGGTGGTTATGCAAGTGTGGAAGGATCTCCGCGAAGAGTACGATCACAAAGCAGAGCAAGAAGTCCAGATGGAGCGAGAGTTGTTCTATCTCCACTTCCAACACATGTAGCTTATGATTTGAAGTATGGTTCCACAAGCAACTTTTGAATAATTATTGGATTGGTTACAGAAATGTGCTTCGAATGACTGAAATAAAAACAGACATTGGCTATGCTCGAGCATTCGTTCGATTGGCTCTAGAGAGAAAACTTCTTCACAAGCATTTGGGTGCTCTGCTGAGCAATTCGCGAGTTCTGAGGTTTGATCTCTTCGCTCTTTTCTTTGTTTAAACTGCAAAAAAAAACAAGAGTTCACAATTGTCATGTTGCAGAGAGCTATACAAACCGTACGCTTTTGTTGGCACTGATGAAGAAAAAGAGCAATTCTTGTACTACATTTTAACACTGAATGCTGCTCAATTCAGATGTTTCACAAATACGTTCACCAAAACAAGTAAGTTTTCATTTAGCTTTAAAAAATACTAAAGGGCAATTTCAGAAATGGACTATCAAGTGGTTATTGTAACTGGATCAGGTCGTGGTGCGATTCCAGCTATTTGGGTTACGGTGGAGGGAAGTCTCTGTTCTACCCCGCCAATCATGCTCAAACCTAATACTCCTTTGTTCAAGTTTGATGTAAGCAGCTTTTTATCCGGGTTCTTTCAGAATATTGTAGTTGCAGCATAAAAACCTTGGTACTCTATCAACACTTCGAATCGGCCACCAACAGAGTGAGAAACCGATGCAATGGTTCCTCGAATACGTTTTAGTTCGAAACGAGATAACCGGACAAACGTACAAGTTCCCATGTTCGAAGAAATTCGGTGAAGACAGGTGGTTCGGTAATGGAGAAGATATCACTCTAGAACGAATGTTAGTCGCTGAGCCTTTCATCGAATATGATGGAAATGAAAATGGAGTGCTGGACCGAGATGAGCCTTGTTCACCTGCTAGAACTCGTCGGATGAGTTCCAGAAGTCAGACGCCACAACGAGAACGGAGTCCCTCGAACGGTCGGATGACCGAATCTGGTTCTCGTAGCAGAAGTAAGTCACTGCACAGGATTTTCCAACCTACTTCATGTTTCGATTTCAGAAACCAAAGTCAGTGAAGTGGAGCATATCTTAGTGGAAGCTGTGAATGCTCTTGTCAAGTATTTCTGCTCCGAACGGAAAGTCAAGAGCGAGTTAGCACATCTACTCTGCGGACAGAACGGTCTAGTACTGGCAATCGAACAAGCGTTCCAACTTGGCCGACAAGAATCTCTATTGAAGTATTTTAGAAATACCTGCCCCTGGGATTATATAGGTAAAACCCCAAATAAGTTTTGATTATATTCTCTATAAATTTAAGAACGAGTATGTTCCTGGTTCTTCGAATTATGCCGAAAAAAGGACGTAGACAAATTGCCAAAAGAGCAAAAGACGATGATTCATCATGCGTTGCGGTGAGTATATCAATAGGTATTTGAGAAATTTTTTCTCGAAAGTTCAACTGTTTTCTGCTCCATAAATCAACTACTGGAGTTTAGAATGGAAAGTCCATTCTCTGTTCTTCAGTTATTCAGTCGACAATCAACATTTTTCAGATTATATCGAAAAATCGACGCGAAGACATCTCTCGGAAAGGACGGGAAATTCCACGTATTCGTGCTTCTATCCATCAGGTTTGTCTAGATCTACCCATCTATTCTTCCAATGCTTCTAGATCATTATCGCACTCCGCGCGTCCGATTTTTTATTTTTATTAGGTTTCCACCACCTTATGAAATGGCCAACCGCCTGTTCAGATTTGCGCAGCTGTTTTACGCGAAGCATTCAAATTCTTTTTCCCTCTTAGGACAAGCGAACGTTCTTTTACAGCCTCGTTGACCTCTATTCTTTAGGGAAGAGTGATATCCCCTATTCAAAAAAATCGCACGGAAAAATCAACTTGATTTGAAATTCCTTAACCCCGCCCACAATTGTTTTTTCGCAACTCTGCCGCACGCAGTTTTGCAACCTCGCCGCACGTTTTATTTTGTGGTTTTTTCCAATTGGATTTATGGCTTTTTCTTGGAATTACGCGACGAAAATGGCGAAAAAAATCCTAGAAACAAACAATTTGCCTGTTAGAATCGTTCTAGGCGGTTTTTATTTTGTGAAGTCCCATTTAAAGGGAAATACGCACGAATAAAGATTTTTGGCGATTTTTCAATGTTTTTCTTGCTGAACTATTCAAGTAATGCATGGAGTTACAAAAATAAAGTATAATGGGTAATTTTCAAAACAGCTCAGCAAGAAAAACATTGAAAAATCGCCAAAAATCTTTATTCGTGCGTATTTCCCTTTAAATGGGACTTCACAAAATAAAAACCGCCTAGAACGATTCTAACAGGCAAATTGTTTGTTTCTAGGATTTTTTTCGCCATTTTCGTCGCGTAATTCCAAGAAAAAGCCATAAATCCAATTGGAAAAAACCACAAAATAAAACGTGCGGCGAGGTTGCAAAACTGCGTGCGGCAGAGTTGCGAAAAAACAATTGTGGGCGGGGTTAAGGAATTTCAAATCAAGTTGATTTTTCCGTGCGATTTTTTTGAATAGGGGATATGAACTGCGGTGAATTGGTGTATGTCAGAACGTCACCTGATTTTGAATTGAAGTTAGTGTTTTATCTCTCGAACGAATCTAATAGGCATCACTTTTTCCAACATGGCATTTCGTGTGACACGAATCACAATCGATTTCCGTGTTCGTCCAAAGCGACACATGTCCACATCTCTATGTAAATATAACGAGAAAACCATGAAAATATTCGTGAATCTTGATATCTTCTCATAGATTGCATACATTTCCAGAGATCATATTTTCCCCGGATTACTCCCACTCATGCGCTATTCACCAGTCACTGCTGATATGTACAACGAACCATCGTTCCTCCGAACTCCAGCTCATATGACCTATTTTGCCAAATTGATGTATTCCTTATCCGAGTATAACATCACTATTGACCCGAGTCTAACCTATGGAATATCCTGAAATCATCGTTTTTTCTTGTTTCATATCTTTTCTAGTATTAGTTGAACCCCTCTTCCCCCTGTTTAGTTTAGTAATAAGAATGGACATATTCCTCCCGGTTACTGTTCTACTTTTCTGTACTTTTGTCATCCCCGTATTTGCCCTCTCAGTGCCAATTTTTCCTCGACTTTTCAATCTTTGCAGCAATACTCATGACAATCAAAATTTTTTGTATATCGCACCCGCTCTAAATATGCTATTCTATCAACTTTCCTTCCATGTTTTCTATTTGCCTGGCCCTCAAAATTGCCTAATTTGTTCCTTCTTTCTTGTGAATAGTCTCTAATTCCTACTTTTCTACGTTCTCACCTCTTTTTTTATATTTTCTTGTGTTTCTTGTCATTTGTATATAAATAGCCATATTTTTACATTTTACATGGACTTCTACTTTCTACGGTCAGTTATGCCCGTTACTTATGTTTTTGTCTCTTTTCTCATCTTTATTGCAGCTCAATTTCTAATTTAGATGACGTCATCACAACAGTCACCGCTCCTACTACGGGTACTTTCTGCTGTTTTCTATGGAGTGATTTCCGTGTTGATTGTGTTTGTTAACAAGATTCTACTTACTAACTACAAGTAAGTCCTACAAAAACCTCCCTCATTTATGTGCTGAATTTTTGGAGTAATTAAAAACAGAAACCAGGCCCTTCCAGGAATGGAGAAAAATCCAGTTGACCATCTGACCAGAAATATTTTACTTTTACGGGTGAGGGAGTGAAATTGTTAATTTGATGAAATTCAACCACCAGTTCAACCATTTTTTTACCACCTGCCCTTTTTCCTCAAAAACCACATGACCAATTTTTTTGGTCCGCCATTACCGTGGGTCTGAACAGAAACTCACTTGTCGGTTTCAGATTTCCATCGTTCTTGTTCGTGGGAGTCGGACAAATGATGGCTACAATAATCATTCTTTTCCTTGCCAAAATGTTCCGAATCGTGCAGTTTCCATCACTCGATTCGTCAATTCCTCGGAAAATTATGCCGTTGCCACTTCTCTATTTTTTCAATCTCATCTCGGGACTCGGTGGCACTCAAATGATCAAGTTAGATTCCTACAAAATATATTTTTTTTAATTGCATTTATTTTTAAGCTTACCGATGTTCACCGTTCTCCGTCGATTTTCCATACTGATGACGATGATTCTGGAGTTTTACATTTTGGAGTGAGTGCTAGTGGAATATTCGAACATTTTCAATCCTCAATTTTCAGAGTGAGAGCAACAAAAGCTGTCAAGATCTCAGTCGGATTGATGATCGGAGGAAGTTTCATAGCAGCCATCTATGATCTCTCATTTGATGCTCTTGGATACACAATGATACTTATTAACAACATATGTACAGCGGCGTTAGGAGTGTACACGAAGCAAAAACTCGATGCAAAAGTAAGAAATATATACGGGAAACGATGTGAAGAGTAGGAGGGAAAAGATTGAAACGAACTGGCTCGTTTTTTTTCGGGGGGAGAGAAAGACCCCCCGCGCTGGAGAAAGAAACCATAAAAGAGAAATGAAGGCAACAGTGAAATATAAAATATCAGAAAACTAGCAGAACGCACCTCTTCCTAGCAACGAGACACTCTTACTATTAGAATTTCTTTGAAAAATTAACCAATTTTTCAGGATCTTGGAAAGTATGGTCTCATGTTCTACAACTGTCTCTTCATGCTTCTCCCAGCCCTTTGCGTCGTTCAGTATACCGGGGACCTGGATCGTGCCTATTCATTCATGCTCTCAGATTCGATGACGTCATCAGTGTGGGCATGCTTCGTACTCTCGTGCATCTGTGGATTCGTTCTGAACTATTCTCTCGTTCTATGCACTCATCATAATTCCGCGTTGACAACAACTTGTGTTGGTCCAATCAAGAACTTGTTCGTAACTTACGTTGGAATGTTCTCAAGTGGAGATTATGTATTCCAATGGGCCAATTTCACTGGTATCAACATCAGGTAATTTTAAGAACCGTGTGCCAGCAATATCCAATTTGATTTTTTAGTGTGTTTGGAAGCATTCTCTACACCTATGTCACATTCCGTACAAAATCCACAACGATCTCCTACAAACCTCTCCCGATGACGCTGCCAACAGATGTTCATAAACCGAGAAAATAACATGTATTCACAAATTTAAAACTAACTTCTAATCAGTTTTTCTATCACCTATATAACCCAATTTTCTAGCATAATTCATGTCAAATGTATCTTCAATCACTTCATAAATAGCTTTATAATGCATTTTTGTTCCCGTTTTTGCATGCCTTCGTTTCTCTGTGTTATATCAACATTGCCTTTTTCTCATTTTTACGCCCGAGTATTTTACTAGAATCGATGAACAGTGATGATAGTTTTTATGTGCTTTACTAATGAATGGTTTCAATAAAAATGAAGCAAATGAATTCATTTCAGTGAGACTTTAAAAACATGGAAATTTGGCATTTTCAATACAACAAGAAAGCGAGAAGCGATAGGAAAACTGTTTGAAAAACAAAAAAAAAAGTTATTGTGATTCTCAGTGAAACAGCACAACCGGGACTAATTAGCGCACTGAAAATTGCTACGGACAAGAGAGTACTCGTTGGCTAATTGTTTAAATATAGAATGAGATCGAGAATAAGTTAATAAATTAAAGAATAAAAGTTCGGAATGGGAAGAGAGAATTCAGAAGTTCAGAATGAAAAGAAGTGAAAAATCACAGAAAAGAAAAATAAAGGGATAGAACAGAAAGCGAAGAAAAGTTTGGGAAATCTCCGATTTCTCATGGAGCAGTTGATAAAGTTGCAGATGACGATGTTGGTGATTTCAGAGTTGTTCCGTTTTGATTTCCGTGTAATTTCAATTGACCAGCCATTAATGGATTAATAGCATACAACCAGTCGTACATCTGAAATTAGGAATAGTTTCGAAGTACCCAAAACTTTTATCCGAGTTTCTAAATAATACCGTAAAACCTCTAATAGAAGGACGTCCTGAAGGCCAACTTTCGAGAGTCCGCACGACCGTAATTTTTCTTTTCTTGGCGTAAAAACAAAAATAGACTCTTCAACTAAAAACGCACTATATGTGATTCTCAGAAAGTTGATTATATTTTTATGAGAAGGTTTACAAACTTGGTTTTCGGTGTCCCTCTATTATGGGGTTATTCAAGGGTAGCAAAAAATAATTTTTTGCTTTTTTTGCTACCCCACGGGTTTACCCTGTGAATCGAAGCAAAAAATCAAAAAATTATTTTTTGCTTCCCTTGATTAACCCCATTATAAGTTTTACGGTAATTTGCAACTTTTCCTGGTTCCTCCTATTATTAGGTTCCTCCTAATAAAAATTTCCCTTGGTTACCTCATCTCCTGGCATCATCTGCATCAAAAATCCACGTTGATTGGTGCAGACACTGAAAGTGTTCGGAACCTTAACCATCGCTTGTAGATCTTCTGAATGCTCGATCCTTGCATTAGCCAAGTTAATGATTCCTCGAATCACAAGATCTCGATCATCACGGAACAGAAGAATATACGGACGACGGACAACAACCCATCGACGAGTCCATCCTTGGGTTTTCTCTTCCAAGAAATTCATGTATCCTTTCTTCGAAACAACAACTCCAACACGTTCCTCGAGAACTTCGGGAACTAGAATATTGAGTTGAAGGATTCTGGATCCACTCAAACTTCGTTTCATTCCACCAATGCTATCAAGAATGTCATCGTTCGAGGCCAGATTTTGGTCTGATTTCGATTTTTGACGGCAAAGGAGATCCGAAGATTGGGATGATTTGATGAGGGATCTGAAAAATAAGATGAACCTTCTGTCAGAGGAGAAGTTGTCTTACTTGTCGGAAGTTGGAGATGTGATACTGTTAGATCCACTCTCATCACTCAACTCTTGAGCCTTGTTTCCAGTTGGAGGATCCTTGTTCATCGGAATTTTGTTCTTGATAAGTCCCAATACTTTTCCAACGATGCCTATAGAGATGAAAATGATTGTTAGGGAACTCAATTATTATTTTTACCTTTTTCTTTTTCATCCAACTTTACACTTTCTGGAATGGCACACACTGGATCACATGGACTGACCGGAGTCCTTGCTTCTCCTTTATTCTTTTTTCCTTTCAATCTATCTCGAAGTCTCAAAAACAATCGAACTCTTTCCACTTGTTGCAGTCGCGTCAATTTCTCAAGTTCCCATTGATGCTCAAAGATAAGTGAATCTCCACGTGGCCTCCATTGACCTAGATTTTCTTCTCCTCTCACATATGCTGATGACGTGTCAAGAACGCGACGTTGACGACGGATTGCACCTGAAACGAATTCTGAAGTTGCACAATGAAAAACAATCAACCAAAAAAGGCAAAGCAAAAGAAGCATTTGGGTAGAAAAGGGGTGATGCTCTAGGAAAGCTTCTACTCAGGGGACTGTGTGAAAAAAGAAGGGTAAGGGAAAATAAAAGCGGAAAGCGTTTCACCTGGACTACCTGAGTCGGATCCATCCTTCAGGCACAATTGATAAACTCCCGGAACACGATTCATTTCTGGAGATTTCGAGATTCCACCGATCAAAGATCGACAGAAACGACTGGCTGCTGAGATTTTGGAGTCTCTAGCGTAAATCAGAAGACAAAGATCTTTAGTGATGACAGCTGGCTGAGCACATCCATCCAATTCCATATATGCAGAAAGTGTCATATAAATCTGATCACCGTAGTTGGAAACTCTATTGAGAAGCGGGGAATTATGAAGAGATGAATCCCAAGCAGCTTCAAATTGGAAGAATGTTCGATCATCCATTGAAAACTCCATAAATGTTCCGGGGAATAATCCAAGAGACAAAACATCAACATCATCACCTCCAGCCCATTCTGGTCCGGCTCGGATTCTCCCGACGACTAGTTCCTGACAGTCTTTCCATTTCAATTCGCCCTTTTCATGACAAATCGTGATTTTGATTCTTCGTTGAATTCCTTGGTGAAGAAGGAATATTCCATGAGTTGGCAGTCCTTGAGCATGATCGACGATTGTTGGAACATATTCTCCGTTATTAGCAAGTTCACAAATCTCGAACCAGACAAGGAGATCGTGTTTGGATTTGACGGAAGCGGCGCTGGAAAGTTGTGTAATTAACATTTTGATTCTCGCACTTTAACATCCTCGTTCAAGATCACTTACTTATTATGAATCGGAGCATTTGCCTTCTTGCTTTTGACAGGAGTAGAAATAACGAGACTCGGTTGTTGGAATGTCAATTTAGTGCTCAATCGCCTTCCCAGTGCACTATTTTGTCTTTCGAAATGGAATCCTTCGCTTTTTGGTTGGAAGTGCCCGAAAACCTGAAAACGAGAGAATGGATGAAACTAATTTCACTGAAAGCTTACCTCAAAGATGATTGGGAAATGATGAAGGTAGTGAAGGAAGGTCTTGCTCATTTTGATATGAAGATTCTGAGTGTGTTCAAACGTCAACGGGGATTTTGTATTCTTCATTGGCTCAGTGGAGAAAGCCTCGTCGTGGCGGTGAAGGAAACTGAAATACCGAAACTGCCAAATAGTTGCTTTCTAGAAATCATACTTGAATTGACAGAAAACATCGGAATAAGAATCTGCGACGTCGATTGCTTGAAGGACGACAACACGGAAACAGAATTCGACTTCTTCTTTCATATGATCCGGGAATGCCAATTCATTGGATTCTGAAATTGAAAGATTCAATAAATGTGCTCACAGGATTTGTCTTACCATCAGTTTCTCCATTCTTGTGAGTCTTCAAGAAGTCTTCTTTTCGGAAATGAAGTTTTGCAGTTTGACGGCATCCCTTCTTTTGACTCTGCACTTCATCTTTTTGAACTGGCTCGATGGCAACTTTCAAGTATCCCTGAAAATCAAAATGTTGTTGGTTCCTAAAAATCTAAAAGTGGTTACCTTGACTTCTCCTTTCTCATTGACGACGGCAACTTTATGAATAAGTGGAACATTATGAAGCAAATTGTTCAAATAAACAAATGCTCTTCCAACCATTCTGAACCATGGGAATCGATCATAAAATGGATCAGTTCCCATCAATGCGTCCATCATTGGATCTCCGTCAGTTGGTGACATTTGAGCATCTGTTTCATACATATCACGCATCGCTTCTAGTCGTTGTCTGAAAATAAAACAAATGTGTAACCACGGAAAAATGATAGTGGATGAAGTCACAGAAGTAGTTTTAGTAGTGTCTCGCGCGATAGTTCAAACATGCTCAGGGAAAGGATTATTACAGTAACCCAGAGAGAAGGAGAGAAAAATGAAATATTCTTCCAGAAGACTCTTCGAAAAATAAAAAAAGAAGAGATATGAAATGAGAAAAATCATGCACAAAGATTTGGAAACAGGGAAAAAAGTCATTTGCATGCGAAGCGGAAAGCAAGAAAATAAATGAGAAGAATGGGAGTAATATCCAGTACCTGTCAGGTATAAGACGTGCCGGATGCAAAGCAGCTAGCCATCCTTCAGCAGCAACCGGAGGATACGGTGCATCGACGGGAGTTCCAGCAACAGAAAGTTCCGAATTGTAGAAGATTCTCATGTCTTCCAAACGTTGCCTGTAATTGTCGGACGGGCGGTCTACGGTTTTTGGAATGGGGACAAGATTTTATAGAAGGATAGATGTTACTACACTATAAGAGGCTTGAGGTTCTAAAAATTGAATTTTGCAGTTTCTAATTTCGTACTGTAAACGAACTGTCTTATGTGATATCTTTCGAACCAGACTTGTGATCCGGGCCGAAAAAGACGAATTTCTCCCCTCTAAATTGTGATTTTCAAGTCGAAATTTATATGAAAATGTAGAACTCGATGAGATCTACAGAATGGTAGTTAGAATATCTAAATTCCATGTCTATATTTTCCATAAAACGTCGAAAAGCACACGGGCCGGAGATTTCGGCCCGTATTTTCGCCCTGGCCCGGCCGGTGACGTTTTATGGAAAATATAGACATGGAATTTAGATATTCTAACTACCATTCTGTAGATCTCATCGAGTTCTACATTTTCATATAAATTTCGACTTCAAAATCACAATTTAGAGGGGAGAAATTCGTCTGTTTCGGCCCGGATCACAAGTCTGGTTTGAACTATTTTTTTCTTTTTCCTTCAAAACTTTTGATAAACCACATTTAATTTAAAGAAGCGGATGAAAACTAAGTTCCCAAAAATAATAATTTCCCATAAACCTCCACAAATGTACTGAACCAAAAGACAGTGATATTTCCGTGCCGCCCATATTGAAAAGTGAATATTGAAGAAAAATAATAAAATGGTAGAAGAAAGTGTACGCACAGTACACTTTAAGCGAAAAGTGAAAGCACAATAAGCTCTGCTTTGTGGTGAATAAATGAATGATGGCTCGAGTTATATTCTATCAAAAACACGACGACGTGATTTCAAGACAACGGGTTACCGTAGTAGCAGATCTACGTGGAGATCGTGCATGGAAAGATGGGAGGAGTAGAGAAAAAAGAGAGAGTAAAGAGACATAAAGAAGCATTTTCAGACTCACTTCAGCTTTTCGATGCTCCAATAATGAGTTGCTCCGTTTTTAAGATCTTGTACTTGAATGGCGACAACTGTTTTCGGGTATGGACGAAGTGTGAGATCTTCGCCAGGCGGAAGTAGATCAGGTGGGAGTGGACTGAAACTATGAAAATTGGAAAGAACTTCTAGTTTCGTTCAACTTACCTATACATTGTATCCGTAAGAAGAGCGAATTGGAATTGAACCTTTTTCTTGAGTTCAACAGAAATGGCATTCGCTTCTTTCACGAAAATGGCATTTCCCCAAAGATCGTCTCGAACTGAAGTGAATTGATGATATCTCCATTTGATTGCCGCTTTTCTGATAACTCTTTTTTGGTCGGATGTCCATTTCACTTCTTCTGCTGAAAAAGCAAAAAATTCACTTTGGTTAGTTTCACAGATGCCATCTACTTGCTCTGAGCGAATAAATTCATTTATAATATCTTCAACACAAATCTCCGCTCTTTCTTCTTTCAAAAATGACTCACGGAATTCAGTCAACGAAGACGTCAACATCCGTTCTCCTTCCCAAAGAGAACCACCGCTTGAAATAACCGATTGTGCCAAATCCACTTGCCTCTGGAGACTTTCGATCAATGTTTCGTATTCCTGAATTCCTAATTTATATGATAATTCCTTTTCTACTCTCGAACCTTCGTTTGCAAGAACATTTTCTGCTCCATTTCCACTTTTTCCTTTCGATATTGTGACTCCATTTCCAATAATTTCTTTTCCATATCTGCTTTCAAATCGATTCCTTGTTTCTCCAAAAGTTCTTGTTGGGCATATTTCCAATCGATTGGTTGTTCTGCTGAAATTATAATTTAGCTTCATTTTTCATGTTTCATTCCAGTTACCAGTTATAGCTGCCAAATTGTGTCTACTTTGTCTTGCTTCCTGTGGATCATTATATCTGAAGACGTGATGTTCGCCGAGAATCACTCTGGATCCTGTGTGAAGTACGGTAGGCGTTGTTACTTGTTTTCCATTAATGTAGACAGATGCTTTCGGTTGCATTGATAATGTAACACATCCATCTTCATTTACGAATTCGCAGTGAAGATCCAAAATTGCTTCTCCTGATAGGAGAATATCCGGCCGTTTTTCTGCTTCCGGACGACCAACGCTAAAATTTGTTGTTTGGGTGTCACTTGTCCATTTATCAAAAAAATATCTGGAGGTATGGGGAATTGAACCCCAGCCCTCTCCCATGCTAAGGGAGCGCTCTACCACTGAGCTATACCCCCGCATGTCTCAATAAGAATCGAATTCTATTAAATAGAGAGAATCAACATCGTTTTCTTTGAATCCTTCCGCGCGGAAAGTAGCTGAAAACCTGATTGTTTGCCTTCCGCGCGGAATCATTTTCATTCTTCACACACTCGATGAATTGAAACGCAAACATTGCCGCAGTGTCTGTGTTCTAACGCAACACAAGTGATTGCCACTTAATTCTATTGAGACATGCGGGGGTATAGCTCAGTGGTAGAGCGCTCCCTTAGCATGGGAGAGGGCTGGGGTTCAATTCCCCATACCTCCAGAATTCTTTTTTTTTATGTTTTTGAAGACTAACTTACCTAGTTATTCCTTCCTTCAAATAATAAATGAGACATTCGGACATCAATGGATCTTCATTCAAATTAACCAAATGTGGCAACTTCTTTGGACTGAAAACTCCCAATGTCGTTCCATCATCCAAACAAGCCAATCCCATTTCTCGTAGTTCTTCTTCTCTTTGTTTTCTGATCTCTTCCGTTGCCATCAATTTCTGTTCCCATGTCTTATCCAATTCAGCTATCAACTTCTCAGAAGCTTGCAATTGTTCTAATTGTTTGTGTACTTGTGCAGATAATTTTGGCCCCTTCTTCGGCTGTCCAGGAGTTTCCTGAACATCAGCCACGTCGATTCCCTTATCTTCCAAAATGTGACGTAGTTTGTAGACTTCTTCTTTGAGTTCTCTAATGAGTTTTGCATTTGGATCCTCGTTAACGACAGCTTGACAGACGATTTGTTTTGCTCTGTCAGCATATCTGAAAAATCAGCTCTTTTCCCATGTGCATTTTATCCAAAAGTTATCAATTACCTCAAAGTACTCAATGTCTCATCAAAATTGATATCAGCTGGAGATAGAGCAGCAAGCATCGCAGTTTTTGAATTTCCTCCCAAATTCTCTTTCAAAAGCCACGTCAACACAGAATCACGATATGGAATGACTCCTTTTGTTCGCTTCTTCTTGCTTCCCGCCTTTAAAAAATCCGTTTTAAGATCAACAAATCAGTTATTGAAAGTTTTCTGTCACTCGGAAAAAAAGCTCTGATGCAATTTTGCTCTATGGAACCTTCCGAAAAAACTTTCAATAGAGCACATTTGCATTTTTTGTGTTTGTTTGCCAGCAAGTGTTAAATTGTATACATTCAATCCACAATACACTCAGAGAAAACTGTGTTACGGTATGAGAAAAAACGTGGAAATAAATTGATTATTGGCACTCTAACTTACTGTATCTTTTTCTAATTCGCTCTACAACTGAAATGTGAAAAAACGAGAAACGGAAAGTGTGACTCACTTCTTCAGCCAGTTTACTGATGACAAGACCCAAAGTTGTCAAACTTTTATTAATATTCGCTCCTTCTTTCAATCTTTGGCCTTCTGCTCCAGTTGAGTTTGCTCTTTCAGATCCGGCCAAATCAACAAGAGATATTTTTGAAACTTTCTCCGTATCCAAATTAGCATCACCACAATGCCTTTTTTGAGTGAGAACGATAGTGAAAACTGCGTGAGAACGAGAAGATGTTGAGTTCATGTTCGTGGCAGCGACAGTTCTGAAAATCAAAATATTTGAGAATTTCCGAGTTTTCTGTCTGATTCTCACCTTGCTTTGTTTCCTTCGTCCATCAGATTGCAGATATCATTATAGGAACATACTGCCAATTTGGTCAAATCATCGACATACGGACCAAAAGATGGATGCTCACGAACACGAAGGTTCTCCCCAGAATGGGGATTCAAAAGATCTTTGACTCTTTCACAGTAGATTTCCATATAAGATACTTCCACAGAATACTGTACATTCTTGTCCTTGTTATTATTGATACGCTCAAACAGATCATCACACAATCGAGGAATAATACCCATTTCATCTGGATCGTTCGCTTTTCCCATCATTGTGTATGATTTTCCGGATCCAGTTTGACCATATGCAAAAATGCAGACGTTATACCTAAATATCAGATAGGTTATTTTGATTATTCCCTCATTTCTCTGTACCCTTCAAATGCATGAGCAAGCATTTCCACTCCAAGTTCCTCATAAACCTGCTTCTGTGTAATGAAATGAGGATCATTTTTTGTGAAAGACCAGTAAGAATGATCGAAATTGAAACTGAAGTTCTCCTTGTTAATCGCATGACCGTTAATAGCTGAAAAATGGGGCTCTTGACTGAAGATACATATTAGAAGTTGTCTCATTTGAGTAAAGATCAATTGATGTCAGAATGTGCAATATATTTTTTTGCCAATCATCAAAGGAGTAAAAACGTAGAAAAAGAATTCTGGAGGTATGGGGAATTGAACCCCAGCCCTCTCCCATGCTAAGGGAGCGCTCTACCACTGAGCTATACCCCCGCATGTCTCAACCGAATTATGTGGCAATCACTTGTGTTGCGTTAGAACACAGACACTGCGGCAATGTTTGCGTTTCAATTCATCGAGTGTGTGAAGAATGAAAATGATTCCGCGCGGAAGGCAAACAATCAGGTTTTCAGCTACTTTCCGCGCGGAAGGATTCAAAGAAAACGATGTTGATTCTCTCTATCTTACTTATATATAATCTGCTAGAAAGTTTGTCCGTTTCTTGGTCAGGGTGTCCGCTTTAGTTTTCCAAAATTTAAAGAATTTGTTCGCGCAACAAAACCGAACCCGCGACTATAGCGTGGCGGTGCAGCCCACAACCAACTGCGCCACACGTGTAACACAGTCGAGGGTGTCGGTTGCGCATAAAAACGCGAGATTTCTAAGCAGAATTGAGCGGCGAAGCCGCGAATCCAGCCTGCGGTAAGCAGGCTGGTTTAATAGAATTCGATTCTTATTGAGACATGCGGGGGTATAGCTCAGTGGTAGAGCGCTCCCTTAGCATGGGAGAGGGCTGGGGTTCAATTCCCCATACCTCCAGATATATTTTTTCAAATACTTCCTCTATCATTTTCTCTTTCTATTTTAGAGAAACGAGACCCCATCTGTTTTATTTTTTATGCATTGCTTCTTCTTCTTCTTCTTCTTTTTTCTTCTTTTCAATTATTCCGTGGGACGGACCAAGTGATGGACGTCACCAACGTTTTTCGCATCATTTGGAGCGGCTCTTTTTTTTTTGTGAAGAAAGGGGTTAACCCACTCTCAAATGTCATCTCTCACCCAATACTAATTCCCTTGAGAGGACTTACTTGTCGTATTTCCATTCACTTGAAGGACGCATTTCGAGGCGTTCGATATTTCTCTTTGGTTGAATGGACGTACTCGAACAGCCACTTTAACCGAAGACATCTGCAAAATTTTCAAGTAAATCGTTTGAATCTCAGAAAGGAATCATGATGAAGAGAAAAAGAGCCCGATTTCACATGAAATAGAAAGAGAGTAAAAGGATTCCAAAAGAGATATGTTAATTGGTAAAGGCAAATGACAGAACGAAACCGATTAGATTCATGATTCAATTAGAAGGACTCTGAGCCGGATAGCTAAATGCTGAGTGACGTGGAATGTTTGATCTATCAAGTAGATTCGAGTCAGAATTTGTTTAGCTTTTAGCTCGAGAATCCCTGAAACTATGGAAGCCTTCCCAAATATCGTGGTTCATAAAATTCGAAAATTTAACAATTGCGTGGGAAGTGAAAGGTAGCAACTTTATATTCATGAGATCATGACATATTTTTTTGAACAGCGGAAAACATTATTATCTTTCCTCCTTCTCTTTTTTTTTTGCTCACCTCTTCAGTTGTCTATTCGCCGCTTTTTTGGCCCGAGTCAATCATCCAAAGGCTTTGAGCCCCTCCACTTATCGTCTCCTTTACTCTTTCTTCTCGTTCTATTGAATGTGCCGTATTTGAGAATAAATAAAGATGAAGATAGCTGAAAAAATGATGATTCTGATGAGAAGGAAAAGTTCAGGACGAAAGAGAAAATAGATAGAGATAGAAGGAAGAAGGGGGATGGAGCCCGAGGCGAATTTAATTAGATGAGGAAAGGGACGAGCTGGCTGAAATTAGAGGAGCCGAGAAGAAGAAGAAAAAGAAGAAGGCGTTGACGATAAACATGAAGAAAAAACGGAAGAGAACAGCGAAGGAAAAGAAGAAGAAGATGGGAAAAAGATTGGATTGTGTTTGGCTGTGTGAGTCACAGAAACAATGATTATGGAATCTGATTTCGGAGAGAAAAACACATTTCCAAAATTCAGTTAGATGTTCACAGAAGGTCAGAAGAAAGGAATGGAGGTGGATTCAGTTACTCTCTGATATCCTCGATCAATCTCTAAACACTTCCCACTTGAGCTTCTTCACATCTTTTTTTCTACGAAATTCAATACGGTTTTAGATTTCGAAAAGAGGCGTTTTTGTGCAAAGAGGTTGAGTCCAGTGAAGAGCTTTTTGGGCCCAATTTTTTAGTGGATGAGCAGTGGAAAACGTAATGAAAAAATGGGTGGATTCGAATCGTCTTCTCGAAATGACGTTTTCTGGAGAGGGACGTCTGCAAGTTTTATCGTCACGCAATGTGTTTTTGTTGTTCAATTTGAAAAGAGAATGGAATAAAATGGATGATGTGCCAAATGAAGAGAGAAAAGGAGATGACGTTGGAACGGAGGAATCAATTTGAGAGGAGAAACGAATTTTAATTATTCTTGAAAAACGGTAGAAGGAAGGAAAAGTTGTGGGATGAAGAGAGGGACCGAAATTAAAGTACCATAAAACGTCATTGAATGAAAGCATACGTAGATAGGAAACATAAGAAAGAAAAATGGAAAGTTCAAGAGTTTGAGTCGGGATTTGAGATGGATATGTTAGCTAGGATTATCCTCTTCTAGTTTTTGAAATTTCTTACAACTGCCACTTTGAAGGCTCATAACTCTAGTTACGCGTAATTACGTGAACATTTGGCCACTTTTTATTACAGATTTGGGCTTTTCCTGGTCAATTTAGTCCAGAACCAAAGTTTCAGAAAAAGTTCAACTCAAGTATTGAAGGAAACCCTTTGTTAGAAGTATTTTTTTCAATAAAATGTAGTCTATTATATAGATTTTCTAAAAATGATGTTCATCGTTATCTGTCCAATAACTTTTGCACAAAATAAAGGTTGAAAGATTGCCATCAAGAACCAGAGAATGCAGAAGAATTCAATACGAACAGCCAACATCATACTCCAATAAAGATAAAACAATTCTGCATCAGAATGTAGTATCAATGACGACAATAATCTGATGAATATTCCGCCCTCTATCTATTTTTATCCAATCTTTTTTATTCTTTTAATCAATACGATCATTCTGCTCTGAAATCCGATATTCTCATTCTACATTCATCTACGTTGCAGTTGTCGGATTTTTCCCGATTTCATCGGGGAAAATCCGACAAACATAGAGCTAACAAAGCGAAAGAAAAGGGAGTGATGACCATCGGTTGATCATGAGTTTCTGATGTTCGAACAGAGAAAAAACACGTCATCTGGGATAAGAAGAAAAGGAGCAAAAAAGTAGACGAAAGAAACAAGAAACGAGAAAAAAGGAAGAGCAGAAGACTATGTTGTGTGCGGCTATTTTCAGGCGGGGGCACAACGTCTAATGGGCGTGACGAAGAGACGCAGAGTGGAAACTGCGAGTTGAAGCTGTTGGGAGCCCCGAGCAGAAAGAATCGATGAAGGGACGACGACGTCTGGGGGAGAGAGACTTCTCCGGAGAGGAAAATATTGGCAAAGTTGAGGAGAGTTGAGAGAAATCGGGAATAGAATGGATTTGGCAGCAAATTCCTGAGAATTAGGTGTTGAATAAAGGCGTCAAGATGGGAAAAAGTTGGATGTGAAAGAGGAGAAAAAATATGAATATCTTGTGCCAAACTTTAAAAGTATTGAGATTTCGTCAGAGGAGAGTCCTATGGGATTCTCCAAGAGAGCAATTTGGAAGTTTTTATGGTCGTTGAAAGTTTCAGAATTGGGCCGGGAACGTATCCTACAAATTTCAGTTTTGACATTCGGGAAAACAGGATCTCGACGTCTCCTCGAAGAGCAGCAAATTTCATTCCAAATGGAATCCAAAAACATCTTATCCTTACTTTCGTTCAAATCGAAAAAAAAACGAAAGACCATCTGAAAGGAAATGGTTCTGATTTCCGTTGAAAAGCACTCTTCTTCCTCTTTTTCTTCTTGTTATCGGATGCCTCGCTCTCGAAAATGATGAATTTGGCAGCGATTTGTCTTCTTCTGGAGACGTTTTGGGATGAGGAGGCTCTCACAAGAAGAAATGTCAAATGGAATAGGGAAATGAAGTGGTCGAGATGAGAAGAAGAAGAAATGGAGAAGAAGTTGATGAGCAATCGGAGGGAAAGAAGGAGCAACATTTGTTGATGAATTGATGAGAAGGACAACAACAAAGTTTTGGGAGGAAATCACATGGAAACTGAATAATACAGTTGAAGAAGTCCGTGGAAGATCCATGGACTAGAGTTTATGAAAATAAGTAAACTAGCTCCTCGAGCTACTCTTGACTAGAATGTTCGAGGAAAACCATAACGTGAGCTGATACCGTAAGACTTCCAAAAAAAGTTCAAATCACGGTGGTGAAAACTCTGTTTGCTTCTGCTAATACCCAAACGTTGAGAGCGAAATAGAAAAAAAAAGTAATTTCGGAAAAGCTTTTTCTAAGAAGTCGTCGTCACGCCTTCAGAATCCTCATCAATTGGTCATAAAAGTGCCAATCCTCTCATCCATCTTCTCATTTTATTCCTTTTTTTCTTTCCACTTTCTCCACTCGTTTCACAGCTCATTTCTTTTCCATTATACAGTGGCGGCTCAACGTCTTCTCTTTTTTTTGGGCTTTTAAGAGAAAAGAACTCATAAAAGCAGTACACATTTTATTTGTTGGCATTCTGGAGAAGAGAAAAAAAACAGAGGAAAAAAAGAGAGGTGGCGGAATAAAATGTTCGGGGAAAAAATGGATAGGAAACAAGAGAATTGACTAGAAGTTGAATGAAAACGACAGGGGAAAACGGAGATATTCCGTTTTTTATGGTTCTATTTTGTTGTATCGAATGAATGTGTGCTCCTGCATTCCGTGAGTTAATGTCTCCATATTTAAACGCGCTTGAAGTGTCGATCGATCCAAAAGTGTCCATTCGCGGACGAGCTGGAATTCGATACAGTTTTAGGGTAGGAATGAGGAAAGGATAAATAAAAATTTTTCAATAGGATAAAAATACCGTAAAACCTCTAATAGAAGGACAGTGAGCCCGAAAAAATCACTTTCCCAATCCCTGTGCATCTAAAAGTAGTCTCAATCGATTCCTTGTCAAAGATAGACTAGGATCAATATGAAATACGTAATGGGTTGCTTCTCAAAAATTAGTAATGGATACTTTGGAGAAATTCGAATTTTGATTTTGAGTAGGTTGAACAATGTCCATCTATTAGAAACTTTACGGTATATTGAGTTTCGTGTAACCAATTCACTGGTAATCTTTTATCTAGGGTTTTGATACATATTGAGAGAGGCAAAAGTTTAGGAACACTCATCAACTTTGAATCTGAAACAAAACTCACATCATGAACTGGTAAATCTCTACTGAAACTGATTCTTCCAATGTCCTTCAGTCTGAACCTGATCTGATTTCCATTCACTGGTCCTTCCTCAACAGTCACGAATCCTGGAACATATAATTTAACTTCCAAATTTTCAAAGTTCCAAGCATACCGTTATTCATGACAGTAGTCAAAGCAACTTCTTTCGTATTCGGTTTCACGGAAATGTATCCGTATTCACTGTGTAACTCATCTTTATCGTTGATCGACCAGGCGAATGCTCTGAAAATTTCAAGATTATCATCAGAAAAAAACCAAATTTTGGTCACCAAAAAGTACTCCCATAAACAAATTTCACCAAAATTACCACTTTCCAGAAAAATAAACACAAAGAACAGACTTTATAGGAATGAAACGACGAATAGAGGATGAACGAGCAGAAAACAAAAACCCAAAAAATACACAATGAAACCTGTTTGGATTCTTCTCCTCTCTTTTATCTACACTCCATGCAAACGCCCTAAAATTCAATATCAGTTTCTGAAAATTTCCTTTAACACTAATAATTTTTCAATTGAAACCTAAAAAATCTCACGTATAGTTCAATGCATGCGCTGATTGCATGGCATCATCTGGAATGGAGATTTCGATTTCCTCTCCGAATGTAAACTTTGGAATTGTTGGGAAAATTGCCTGAAAAATTGGAAATAAGGGATAAGATGGGGGATATGAACTACCTTTCCTCCGTGCTCAGACCTCCATTTTCCGACCAAAAATCCGATTGGTGTCAGCTCTGAAGAGAGTCGACGAAGATCGTATTCTGAAAAAAAAAACTACGAAAAAAAAAAACGAACAGATTTTTCAATGTATTTCGGCGAGAGATTTTGATTCTTTTTGTCTTTTTTGATAACTTTAAACATCATTCGTCACTTCATCATTCGAAGGTAATTTATCTAAACTTCACTCACTTGGATCGACACTTCCACACTGTCCACAACTTTTGAGACAACTCCTCTTAATGTATTCTGTTGAATCACATGCACTTGGATTTACAGTAATCCAATCTCTACAATTGTTATCATAGTCTCGACACGTGTCTGCTGCTGAAAAAAATAGACAAAGTTATAATTCTTCGAATCGTCGTTTCGAAAGGGTATTGTTCTAGTGTAAACTGTATGACATTCAGATACTGGGAACCTGTTTTTTTTCTGTCGTTTCTATGTTTTGCTTAAACGAAAAACGAACCTATAGAAAATGATAATAAACTGGAGAATGTTGTGAACAATAGAATTCGATGAAGTGACATCTGAAAATATTGAGAATTTTGAAAAGAATCAAAAAGGGAAAAAAGGTGAAGAATTCCAGTAAAGTTGAAGAAAAAGAAAAGAAAGTAAAGATGAACTGCCTAAAACGAATGATAAGATAACTAGTGAAAGGGATGATAGATTTTTAATCAAGGCTGACAAAAAATCGAATGTAACGAGGAAAGAGAGAGAGAAGGTGTGTGAATAAGAAACAAGAAGAAGAAGCCCTTCCTCTTTTATCACCTCCTCCTCGTCAATCAATCTTGCCGAGAACCGAAAACGATCTTTCCAGTGCTAATTCGACAAAAATTCTTCTGATTTCTCTGTTTCTCTTTCAAGAAACCTAAACATGTTCGGGTTAGGGTGCACGTATCGAAAAAGTCTGCGAGACAGGGAAGAGGTGTTAATTGGATTTATGAACATCTGAAAGAAGAGGTGAAGCATTCGAACAGAGAGAGGATTCTAGGGATGTTGGGATCAGAAAGTTGAACTTCGAAATTTAGAGTAATTGAACACCAGAAACTGCCTACTAGTAAAGAGTTCAAGACTGATATTACAGACTTAGGGTTTTCCAATATTATGGGGGTGAGCAAGCCAATGACGGTAGAAGTATAAAACGTTTTCAGAACGACTGTTCTTTCAATCTTCTCTGGTTCAACATGGAAAAGTTGATGATAATATCCCTTTCTCTTTAAACTTTCAAGAAAAGAAGGCGAGCGAATACGGAACAAAAAACCGAGGCTAACACTGTCATGAACCTCCTTTTTTCAGATGCTTTTGATTGATTGTGAGATAAAAACACATAAGCCATGGTGATGTTCATCTTTTCGACGGAAACAGTTGTCGTCACAAATGGTCGAAAAAGAAAGAAAAAGTAAAAAAGACGTTTGGAAAGGAGAAGGGCGGGCATACATTTGGCATTTCCAATCGTCCATTCTATTGGCAGTTGTCACTTATTCAGCAGTTACAATTGTGGAATGTAATGGATCAAAGAGGAAACACGATTCACTATTTATCTTGTTCTCCTGTCGTTATCTGAAAATGGACAGTCTGGAAAGTTTTATCAAGTCTTTATTATTACAAACCGAAAAATTATTGGAATACACGTGAGCAAACATTATTAGGTGATTAAAGCATAACCGCAAAGTCAAGAAACAGGAAATTGGCACCAGTGAGAAAACCGGCAAATGATTGAATAGAAATCAGATAATCAGTTGAATTATGCTCTATATTTAGCCATTCGAACAACACGTGCTCCTCTTGAAATGTCGAGACCAAGCTGAGTGATTTGTTCTAGTTTGTGACCAGCGTCGGTGTTGAGAAGAAGTTGACGAACAACGTTCTGTAAATTTATGAAAAACTAGAAGTGAATCAGAAAAGGAAACTCACTTTAACTGCCTCTTTCGCTTTTCTCTTAACACATTCTTGCTTGATTTCGTTGATAGTAGCTGTCAAATTAATGATGGTTCTCTCAATTTCAACTTCGAAAGTCTCTTCGCGACATCTGAAAATTCATGAAAATTTTATGAAAACTAATAAAGAACTCTTACTCATCGAAGTTCGGACAGCAATCCCTAAGATGAGTACATTTCTCTTGAATCATATTGGCATCGTGGAAGCATTCTCGAGACTTTGAATATTCATAGGAAGTGTTGAGAAGTCGACGGAGAGAATCATCATATTCATGACGACGCTCTTCTGGGTAGGCAAGACACACGGATTCTTCGAACTGGAAATTAAGTGGGTCACAGAAGTATCAGATCAAAAATAAACTCACGAATTTCTCATTCTTCTCATCGAGACAAACTCGAAGTTTGTCATTTCTTTTAATCATGTTCTCGTAGAGCTCAACGAATTTGTCTCCATCTTTTTGAGAACACACTCCATCATCCTAAACTTTCAGAATTGTTTTAAAGTTTGAAGTCTTCCCAAAATCTCACCTTGAACAGAAGACTTTCCGCAGATTCGGCCATAGTTGCGAGTAATTGATCACTAGCGAATCTCCAAGCACAACTATCAACAGCTAAATGCATTTGGGAACGACATCTCATGTACATGTCACAGGTTGTTTCGTTCCTCTTGATGAGGGTTGTCTGAAATTATCCGTTTTTAATTTGAAAATGTGTTATTAAAAATCACATTGCTATTCTGCTTCGTCCAGAGATTGTGTTCTCTTCTGAATGCATCGATTTCCACTTTATATTCTTCGGAAATAAAGTTTTTGATATCTTCTCCTCCTTCTTTCTTTTCCGATTTATCCTCTTTATCTCCACCAACTACCAACGTCGTGGCTCCTTCTGAAATAAAATGAATTTTGAAAAACTACCGTATCCAGCTCACTCTGAATGATAAACTTGTCTCCATTATCATCAACCAACATTGTTGACGTGGCATCGTCAATGGATTCAGAAGTCACTACAGTTGAATTTGTAGATTCTTCTTCACAAATCGGTAAGGCGCTCGTCTCATTGACAACTTTCTCTACATCTTGTTCCATTTTTTTGTAATCGGAATCATCAAAGTTCTCCAAGAGCATTTCAAGAGACTTCTCAATCTGAAAATTCATCTCTGAAAAGGGAATTTTCTATACCAAACACTTACCAATTTCGCCTTGTTCTTCTGCTCATCACTCAATTCTTTCCCTCTCAATTTTTGCTCAAACTTCTCCACGAGACCCTTGACTTCTTTGAAATCTTTCGAATTTGGATTCTCTCCCAACATCTTCAAAATATTCGAAAATCGAATTGTCGTGGATACTCGACATTTTTCGATCGTTTCATTTTTCTGTGGAATCGCAATCTTTTCAACAAAAATGATCGGACTAGTGGTGACAGATTCAGACGAAGATCCAAATACAATTGAAGATGAAACTGAAGTCTTTTCTCCAGAATCCTCAACGACAACGTTGTCATCATTGGATTCCAAAAGAGTTACAGTACCCATTGGTGGCATATTGTTGATTGTCTCAGACACGGTAGCTGCATCAATTAAAGAATCAAATCCTTCTTTCGCGATTTTGGATCTATCAAGATTCTCAATCCTCTGTTTAATAGAATCAGTTTTCTTCATAGCAGCATCAAATTTCTTCTCAAATTCCTTTTTTGAACTTGTTTCCGGATAAGAGAGTTTTGGTAGAGTCAATCCATCTCCATCCTTATCTCCATATCGTATCAAAAGTTTTCTCGCTCTCTCTTCATTTTCTTGTTGTGTAGTGAATCTAACATTCACAAATCCATCTTTTCGTTCTTCCTGTCGACTTCTATTGGTCTCTTGATCTGTGAATCTAACATTCACATGTCCACTTGGTGCCCAACTTCTCTCGTGTATTTCATCTTCAGAAAATAGAGTTCCATCCAGAATAATAGGTGAAAGTGGCATTCCTTTTTTACAGTCATCGGCTCTTTTTCTCAGATTTGTTCTCGTTGTGTTGATCATTTTCTGAAGTGTCGATTCAGACGATAGAAGTTTGCATCTGAAATACAACCAAATTTGATTTCTAACGAGTTCATAAGTGGAGTTATTCTGACTGTGAGAATCCCTTTCACATTTCCAATTCCACACATATCTCTTAATTGTTTTTCCCGTAAAAACCTTGATTTCTTGTTATCAAAATAAAAAGACGACCCACTTTTCAATACTCGGACAACATTTGGTCAATTGTCCACATTGTCTCTCGATTCTTCTCTTAACTCCAGTGAAACAATGATTCGGAACATAAGTGATGGTCCTGCTGAACGAGAATCTTGGTGGACGAGCGAGAAGTTGACATTGTTCATTCTGAAATAAATTTGAATCATCATAAAATAACGGATGAATGACTCATAAAATTCCTAGACATTCTTGTCACTTTCTCTTTTTTTCAAATCTCCATATCTAAGATCTTTTCCGTCAATTAGGGTCATCTCGTTTTTGATTTCCTTCTTCTCACCGTTTTCTTATCCAAAGGCTGTGAGTTTTCATTGAGACAAGCAACCAATTGACCATCAAGTTCTTCTTCCAAACGTTCGAGCTGGAAATAGAAAAATACAGTAATCAGAAAGAATTGGAGTCTTACTGTAGTATAATCGTTTTTCAACTTTTGATGACAATCGAATGTATCTCTTCTTTCTGGAAGCCAATATGGTCTCCAAAGAGAATTTCCGAGGCACAGACGTTCTTCTAGAAGAGACACTGCAGCACATTCAACAAATGCAGCACAGTAATTCGAGGATGGAGCAGGAGATGATGGATCGGGGGACTGAAAAATAAGAAGAAGTCTCCAGTATTAGAAAGTAGGACAAAGAGTTTAGAGAAGTTCCATATCGCATATGCTTGAATAAATTCAGATTTCAAATCAACTCTCAAATGTTCTCACCTCATACTGTGCCAAAACCGATCGATACAAAATAGACAGAAAGAAAAGAAACATCCGTATCTGGGACGATTGACACTGAAGGACTCTCGGATGGTTTTCCGAAAGGATTATAGGGCCACTGAAAGAAGAGAAAAATGGGTGAAGGGATAGAATAAAAGCGAAAGAATCGTAGCGAAAATGGTTGAAAAAAAGATATCGTAAAAGAGATCGTCACGAAAATACAGCTCTTCCGGAAGATATATTCTCAGGAATGTATCCGTTGAAGCGTGTGAAAGTGAGAAGAAAGTTCGTGAAGGTCGGAAGAATTCAGATGACTAATTGAAGTCAATTAGCTCTTGCCAACGCCTTCTCAATTAAAAAATATAGCAAAGGGAAAACGAAATGGAAAAAATGGATTGATGTCGCGATAAGACGGTTTCTTTCGGAAAAATGCACCCTGCTGTTCATTTTTGTGGGTGAAGGTCGACTTGCTTTTGATTGAGAAGAAAAAGAAACCCGCCTCTCTCTCTCCCGGGTTTTGTCCATTTTTTCCCGAGATACCATTGTGTCGACCTCTTTAACAGAGAATTCAGAATACGGAGAGACGAAGAATCGGATAATCACATCGAAGAGAGAAAAGGAGAAAACAGCTTATCCGAGACGAATGAGACATGACGAATCGAAGGAGGTCGGAAATATTACTTACGCTTATTTACGAGCCATCGTTATCGCCCCGATTCGATTTGATGCGGATTCGAATTGACACCGATTTCGAAAACGAACGGATATCTAAAAAACAGAAGGTGTCTGGAGAACGAAGTGAAAGGACAGATGTTCGGATGGATTAGAACTTGAAAACAAAGAAAATACAGTACTCCTTGGAGGGTTTTGCCAAAATAGTCGTAGTATAGAACTCTGCGGAGGGACTCATTGACATTTCTCTTATGTTTTGAATTCATTGCAATAAACAGATGGAACCGAAATGGATTTCTGGAAGTCTGAAATCCTTATTTTTTCAATTTTCCGAGTTCGATCTTCAAGGTCACATTCATTGTGAGCTATAGCCAGAGACTTTCGAATTTCTTATGCACCTCAAATTCAGTCATGATCCTGATCCGATTTATAAATACCCGTTAAAGTCTTTGATGTTTGTCATGGGTTCTCAGACTCAGACCTACCGTAATCCAAATGAATTTTCTAGGATTCGCCGGACCTGTAAACACAAAGATGAATAATGATAGGTACAATACTGATATAAATATCTGGTATTCAGTTACGAAAAGCTGCGGTAACTTCCGCGGTCCTTCCACGGCCGAAAACGGCCAAAAAAACGAGATTTACGCGGCGATGAACTTTTAAATTCCCGCTGCTTTTCTCACAAAACCCAAGACTTGACGAGCATTGATCGTCGAGTATGGTGCATGCACAGCCTGTTTTGTTTGTTGTTTTTGTTGTTTTCTTTCTTCGATTTCACAGTTTTCTTCTTCGTTTTCACAGCTTCGCAAAGCCTTCAAACCGGAAAGTTTTCAGTTCTTGTTGAATCGTAGGTTTGCTTCAAAAAAATTCAGCTCCAAATTTTGGAATTGTCACTTTATTTTTCATCCAAATACTAGAGAAGTGTGCGCAATTCCCTTGCCCTCCCGTTTTTTCGACGTTTGCAAGCTTCCGATTGGAACACTTTATCAGTTTTCAAAATCAAAAGGAGCGTTTCAAATAATGTCTTTTTAGGTCAGCATGTTTATGAATCTTCTCAGCCAAGTCTCCAACGCGATTTTTCCTCAGGTTCGTGCTTGATTCCGAACAATGTCTGTTGAGTGTGTCCTTTTATGATGTATGAGTTACTTTGTGTTTCTGATATTGAATTGTCATCATCTTCATCAGAAAACACAAAAACTAAAGTCAAGGCTACACAAATTCCCAGCCTAGAGGCGGAGAGCGCACACGCGGTTGCCCATTTTGTCTCTCTCGCAATCTACTCCTCTTGTTTACCGCTCTTTGCCATTTTCTCTCCGACTGTGCGTTTTCATTTTGTTTTTAGTTCTTGCCTTTCTGCCCTGAAAATAATTCTCTCATTTAATTTTAGACGTTCACAATTTTCAGGTCGAAGCCGCTCAAAAAATGTCAAACCGTGCCGTCGCTGTTCTTCGTGGAGACGTCGTTTCCGGAACTATTTGGATCACACAGGTAGCCTAGTTTTGAAATAATTCAAAAATTATCTTTTCAATCTACAGAAGTCCGAGAGTGACCCAGCCGTTATCGAAGGTGAGATCAAGGGACTTACCCCAGGACTCCACGGATTCCATGTTCATCAATATGGCGACTCAACGAACGGATGCCTCTCCGCTGGACCACACTTCAACCCATTTGGAAAAACTCACGGAGGACCAAATGTAAGTTTGACTATTGTTCCGAAATCTCATCGAACTGTTTACAGTCCGAAGTTCGCCACGTTGGAGATCTGGGAAATGTTGAAGCTGGAGCCGATGGTGTTGCCAAGGTCCACATCACCGACAAGTTGATCACTCTCTACGGTGCCAACACCGTTATCGGACGCTCTATGGTGGTTCACGCCGGAGAAGATGATCTTGGTAAATGATGAGAGAGATACTATTTCCCAAATTTTCTTTTTCAGGTCAGGGAGTTGGAGAAAAAGCCGAGGAGTCGAAGAAGACCGGAAACGCTGGTGCCCGTGCCGCATGCGGTGTCATTGCCCTTGCTGCCCCACAGTGACTAGCTGAATCGTCCCGTCTTTGAACCCACCTACCACAAGCACCTACTATTCTCATTAAAACAATTTTGTAGTTAAATTCCGGTTGTACTCATTGATTTCCCTTAAATCCACACTTCCTACTATTGTATATTTCTACCCAATGTCCTTTGAATTTTAAACCGATAAAAATTTCTATAGTTTTCTCTACGGTTTCCCTCTTTCCAAAATGTTCGACACATTTGTTTCATACTTTTCTTATCAGTGCTATTTGACAAATAACCTAGAAAAACAAATGAAAAAGTGATGCTTGAGCATTATTCAATTTTCGTGCCATAGAAACGTGTCAAAGGCGCGTTGGCTTCCTATAAACTCTCGCCTATCTAATGGCTCCATTCATATCGAAATCCCCAGTTGCGAATATGGATTCGTCAGCGAGCTCCAGCGAAGCAGAGCAAGTTTTTTCTCAGCAGTTCAGTGAATATCACCTGATGTTCTGATTACTCCAGAAAACACTCATTTCTTATCGCAAAAATTCATGTATATAACCGTTTTTTGGATATTGTTCGTTCTATTAACCTTCGAAAACTTTTCCTGATACTACTAGAAATTCAAAACGTTTCGCCTATTTTTGATTTTCCGTTCAACTCTTTTCGCGGTCATTCGTTTCTGCAACTTTCTTCTATCAGTTTCTCTCCCAATTGATAGCGCCTCGTAAACGAATAGAATCACACCATTTTTTTTCGAGATACTAACCAGGCGCAGAAACAAAATGCCAGTATTTCTCCTCCTCCGCACACAATGCAGTATTTTTTTCCCAAATACTTTTCTCAAAGTCGGATTTATAATTCAATTTGTCTATTTACAGGATGAGCGGAGTTCTGGAAGTTTACGACGCAAAGCGAACGGATAACTTGATTATCACTCTCGAAGGAATCTCGGGATCAGAAACGATCAAAGCCATTAAGAAGCGTATCGCTCAGAAAAGTGAGTTCGCAAGCAATTATTATTTCACATTTTTCGTTTGCAGAACTGAAGCTGACTGAAGAGCGTCAGGCTCTTCGTGTTGAACCAAAGGGAAAACCACTTGCTGATGATCAGAAACTTTCCGATCTCGGACTCTCCTCACAAAAGTCGGTCCTTTATGTCAGGGATTTAGGACCACAAATCGCATGGAAGACCGTTTTCATGGCTGAGTATGCTGGACCACTGTTTGTGTACCCCTTGTTCTATCTCAGACCGTCTTTCATTTATGGATCAGGTACTGTTCTGATGGGAACTTTTTTCAATACAATTTCTTCAATTTTAGCTGCCGCCAACGCCCAAATGCACCCAGCAGTCCAAATCGCTTTCTTCGCCTGGAGTTTCCACTATGCCAAGCGGTTGTTCGAGACTCAGTTCATTCACAGATTCGGAAATTCCACCATGCCACAGTTTAATCTGGTCAAAAACTGTTCTTACTACTGGGGATTCGCTGCATTCGTCGCATACTTCGTGAACCATCCACTCTTCACTCCACCAGCTTTCGGAGACTTCCAAATGTACTTGGGTCTTGTTGGATTCGTGATCTCTGAGTTTGGAAACCTCTCCATTCACATTCTCCTCCGTAACCTTCGTCCAGCTGGAACCCGCGAACGTCGTATCCCGAAGCCAGACGGAAACCCACTTTCGCTTCTGTTCAACTACGTCTCATGCCCCAACTATACCTACGAGGTCTCTTCTTGGGTGTTCTTCACCATCATGGTTCAATCGCTCCCAGGTAAATTCCTTCGTTCTCATCAAAACTAATTCCATCTTGTTTCAGCTCTTCTTTTCACACTTGCCGGTTTCGTCCAAATGACCATCTGGGCTCAAGGAAAGCACCGTAACTACCTTAAGGAGTTCCCAGACTACCCAAAGAACCGCAAGGCCATCGTTCCATTCGTTCTCTAAATTATTGCATTGCCACATCTTATTTATTGTATTTTCGAATTTAACTGCACAGTTCAATTGTTATTCAATGTTCTACCATTCAGTAATTTATTCGATAGTTCATTTTCTCTGATAAATCTTTGCTTACTAACCGGAGTTTTTTTTCCAGCTCAGAGACAGTTACGTGGATAAGTTGTTCTCGCGTAATAGTAGTGGTGATAGTCATTTTGAAGTTCTCCGAAAATGTCGGTGTGGTGTCCAATATGCCACGAAATGAAATCATGTGAAGAGGCAGTTCAAGTATGTGAATCTTTTCTTTAATTTCTATTGGATGATTTATTTTTAGTTAATTCCTTGTCTGCATACATTCTGCAAAAAATGTTTAAAAGAAACATCGAAACAGATTCGAGTGTGTCCAGTGGCACACTGTTATTCCAGTCTTTCTGCTCCAGAATCCATGACAAGTACTTGCGAAGTGAGATAATTGTAGCAGGGAAATATAATAATTGAATTCTTTAGGGAGAAAACTGTCAGAGAAAAATAATGGTGAATGCGGATATTCTAAGAACTGCATGTCATCATGATGTGTGTCAGCATTGCTATGATATGGCGAGTAGAAAGTGAGATACTGTAGAATAAAAAGAAGAAATTGAAAGGATTTTCAGAGAAAAGATGTCGTGTCCAGCACTCGGATGTTGGGAATTGATGGTCGATGAGGAGGATATGGTTTGTGAAGGACCGTGTAAACAGCCGTTGGTATTTGATAAGACTATCATTATTCCATGTTGTGGGGTAATCTCAGGATTCCCGAATTTAGAAGAATCCATATTATTCAGGCTAGAATGTGTGATGAGTGTGGTCCAAAATGGACGAATGGCCGAGAGTTTTGCGATGTGGGAAAGTGTGTCATCAAAGAATCCAATAAGAAGAAGAAGGCTCCGGATATGGTACGACTATCTCTACAGTACTAATCTTAGTCCTGATTCCAGTCTCGTCAACCGTGTCTGGCATCCGCCAACTGTGATGGAGAGGTTCTTCGTAACTTTCCATCTGAGTTCGAATGTGATCATGACGTTTGTATTCAATGCATTGGAACGATGCTTGATGAGTGTGAGAAAAGTGGAAAATCTCCAATGTGCCCGTCAAAAACCTGTGGAATTCCATATCGATGTGAGAGTGTTCTTGCTCTCGCTGCACAGTTCCCGGAGAGAAAAAACTTCTTTTCAAAGTTCACTCTTCAAGCGAAATTCTCGATGCAAACTTTGAGAGATGATTCGATTTCGGTTAGATTGGATAATTCCTCAAAAAGCTCTATTGTATTTTTTATTTTTCAGAATGTCATTCATGGAAATCTGAATGCAATGACTGGACAGAAATTCTCCCTCAAGGCGAGTCGACACCACATTTCTCTGCGTCTCTCCTTCTCCATTTTTTGACTCCGCCCACATCCCACACAAAACATAGCGGGCGGCGGAAACCGTGAAGTGTCCGTACATTCCATAGTACTACTCGCTCCTCCCGGCGACTCATAAACTTACCTGGCTGGGGGTATTTCGCGATCATGAAGGCGGAATCCCCATGGCGAGGCCTATCCATTGCACTTTAGGATGGGCTGACCTGTGTGGCAGTCTCGAGTTGAGATTCGCCAACAGCTTAATTTTTGCGTAACGGGGCTGCGTGCGCGCGGCCCTGAAAAGACTGGAAGATTCATTGAAAAATCAGAAGCTAGACTGGATGGACTTTTTGGAATGGGAATGGACACAAATTTCTATGGGATTTCAGATTGGTCAATGCGATGACGACGATGGTGGAATGCCAATGGAGTTCGTTCGAGGAGGCTCACTTGGTGATCTCATCCGAGAAATCAGGCGAGTTTTGAAGATCCTGGCAACTGACAAAGTATACACATATTATTTTTCTCAAAAATCTTGCTCATTTCTTAGATTTATGGATACTATCGTGTCGATGATGGGAAGAAGAAGACGTTGGATGTGACGAAAGAGACAATTCGTTCACCGTGTTCCTCTTTAAATATAACCGAGGTTTCTAGCCGCCAGGCGAGACTTGAATCAGAAAGGATTTTTACAGAATACTACTATTCTCGTTGACACGACTGGCATTGTTGCAAGACCGAAAAGACAATAGAGAACTACTAGATTTTCATGAACAATAAACCTTTTCATATTGAGTTTTTTGGTTTTCTTACATGTAAACAGTGAAATTATCATATTTTAAAAGATTATTTCCAATGTGTTCAATTGTATCCATGAATTAGGTCTCCTGTGGCGTTTTTCTCTCTGAAGAAGTCAGCGCACCATTTGCAACGACACTCCGAGATGCCGGGTGCGCGTTGTTTAGCTCCGTAAATCTACAATGTTTTTTTTTGAAAACTTTGTTTCAGCGAAAAATTTCAGATTTCCGATTTTATATCATTAGATATGACCCTGAATAATTCACAAACTTCTCTTAATACTCCCGAGCCTTTTTTATACATTTTTACAACATGTCATATCTGCTCAATTCAATTTTCTGAATAATTCCAACTCAATTTTGAGGAAATTTTCACTTTGAAAAATAACTTTCACTCTAAATATAATTTTTTTACAGAAATGCACGAAATGCAAGGCGTCTTGCTCTGTTCCGGTGGTGGAACTCGTATGCCAGCCCTCACTCAGAATGTACAAAAGTGTCTCCTACCCGTCGTCGGTGTACCTATGTTCCTCTTCCCCCTTTCTTCACTTCTAAGAGCAGGAATTACAGGTATCCAGCTTTTAATTAAAGTTCGATCGATCCAAAATCTGTTACAGACATCAAAATCTTCGTGCGTGAAGTGTTTCAACCAATTCTGGAAAAAGAAGTGAAAAAGTCGAAGCTGTTAGAAAAGTATCCTGCTAATCTAGAGTATATCCCAATCAGCCAAGAAGATTATGGAACCGCGGATTTACTCAAAAACCATCACTCGAAAATCACGGTCCGTTTTCGTTGACTTTATTCTTTAATATTGTTCCTAATGTTTCAGCGAGATGCATTGATCGTGTCCTGTGATTTCATTAGTGATGCCAGTCTCATTCCTCTTGTTGATTTCTTCCGGGCTTCTAATTCGACACTTGTTGCTTTAATTGCTGATACTTGCGTTAATGCTCCTGCACCAGGATCCAAATCGAAGAAGCCGAAAGGTGATATTTTTTTTTGCAACGTTCTACTAATTCTGAAAACTTCTTTAGCTACTGACGTGATGGCAATTGTCGAGTCAACTGGACAATTGGCGTATCTTTGTGGTGATGACGATTACGATTCACCTCTTCTTTTGGAGAAAACGATGGTGAATTTTCCATCGGTTCGACTGACAGCAAGATACAACGATTGTCACGTATATGCCGTTCGTCATAAAGCTCTACAGCAAATGAATAAAGCAAAGTGAGAATTTTGAAATAGATTTTTTGACTCTCAACATGTAAATTTTCAGACACATGTCTTCTTTCAAAGCCGATTTTGTTCCTTTCCTAATCGAAAAACAGTTCGAAGCGGATTCAGATGTTAGATGCTTTGCTTACCGTTTGCCTCATGAAAACGGATATGTGACCGCTCATGCAAACACATACGGTTCCTATTTCGAAGTTAATAAAGCCGTAAGTTTGAATTCCAAGTTACGAAAGCAAACATAACATTTTCTAGATTCAAAAATCGTTCACTCGGCTCATGGAATATCGTGGAAATGGGAAGACGTTCAATAACAAAGCCGACAAAATTCGAGTCGATACGGAAAGTAGAGTTGAAGAGAGTGCTCAGGTATGTTTTCTAATCATGTATCTATGAAAATTGTTCATTTTCAGATAGAAAAGGAGGTCATCATCAAACGCTCGGTCATCCTCGATAACTGTCGAGTTGGTGAAAAGGCTAAGGTGAAAGAAAGTCTAATTTCAAGAGGTGTTACGATTGGAAATGGGTAAGTCATCTCTGATTCCTTATCAATTGTTTCTATGACAACCAAAAAGACAAACGATATTTTTCCCTTTTTTCCTGTTTTTACGATCAAAGTTGATTTTCAGCGCATCTGTGAGCAATTCTATTGTCTGTGAAGGAGCAGAAATCGGAGACAACGCAGAGGTCACAAACTGTATTGTAGCCAAAGATCAGAAAATATCTTCTAAAGGTTTGTGTACAGGAAATGTAAAGTTTACATGATTTGGAAACTCACAACATTAATATTATTTTTTACAGCAAAAATTCAAAACGAATTGGTTGATGGTGCTGATGAAGAGTGGACTGACGAATGAGACTGATTCCAGTTGATAGGAGTCGATTTTTGGATCGTCGCGAAGAGGAAATACTACATTTACAGCACATTCTTCGTTTTTTTTTTTTCAATTCTTGTTTTTGTTTTCTTCGTTCAGTTCATAATCAAGTTTCTATAAAAATACTTTTTTAAAACAAGTTTTTTATCTGCTGTTCGATCGGTTCATCGTCCATCGTAATATTTTGATTCATGTTGGCAAGATCTCCAGAGTTATGATTTTTAGAAAAAAATGGAACAATGAAGCTCAAATATAATAAGATTCTGGTGGCCTCCGTGGTTTTCACCATAGTCAGTTTCGGTCTACTTGTGGTGTCACTCTTCATTAATAACCCTTCTTCTTTAACCGCTTCGCCATCCAATTTCTTCCCGGAGATTCGCTTTCCAGTTACAAAAAAGGATTCTAAAGATGAAATTCATATAGAGGTTTGACTTTCGATCTCTAGAGTTCAGCAATATCGTTTTCTCAGAAAATCTTACAAATCCAAGAAAGCGGACAAGACCTTCGCTCGCCAGTTTATTTGACACATCATGCATACCTCATGAGCAAAATTGCGAATATAAAAGTGAATTACCGGCAACAGTAAGTGTAATAAACGAAAAACGTTTCAATCTCTTAAAATGACAGTACATATACAATCAATGACATTTGCTACAAACCTCATTTTGCCGTTTTCGAAGAACTGCTCGCTCCAGAAAACGTTGGAAATTTTCCTGATTATCTTCAAGTGAGTTTTAAAGAAAAGTTAAAAGTCTTCATCACTCAACAATTTCAGCGGCTTCTTCTCGAAACGCAACGTCTTTCCCCATGTCTCATTGTGACTCCTCTCAACTGCTTCAATGACAGCTACCGTATTCATGCGGAAATGAGCAAATGGAATATGGAAACTGACTATCTAAACAGGAAACTCAGAAACTCTTATATGGACGCTGTGGACGACAAAGATGCTCGACCATACGTTAAATCAACATGTAAAGAAACTAAGAAACGGAACACCAGTTCAATCTCTCTTGATTTTCAGACGGTCCTGATTTGATCAAACAATGGGCTCATCATATGCTCGAGCTACCTGCTCAGCCCTTATCGAATTTCTCCAAGTCCGAAGTGAAAAGTAGAATTGATTTATGGTTATCGGTATGTATCGTGGTTTTTGTATTTTCATGATCTAAGACACTTTTTCAGAGTATTAAACCTCAAAAAACGTCGTGTGTGGAACCAATGCAGCCCTGTGATCGAACCCCCGATTCTAATGATTACTTTAAAATGTGTATGAAAATGCAGCAAGTTAATGATTTTGACGATCGACGTAAGCAGGTAGGTGATCTGATTCGAAAATCACTGATAAATGTAAGAATTTCAGTTTAAATTGAAAGTAGGAGATCAAGAAGTGATAACACGGTTGGATTGTGTTGATGATCGAGAGAAGATCATCGAGTGGATGCAAGAAAGAGAACTTCGAAGAATAAATTTCTTTTCAAACGCTATGATGTCAAATGATCTTGATTTATCGGAGAGATCTTGCAACGGTATATACCGTGATTTGAAAAGTTCTGAATTAGAATTTTTCCACGGCGCTAGAAGCTTCGGGAATTCCGCAGCTTCTTTTGATACAATGAAGGCGGAAATAGGATTGATGACACCAGCGAATATCCTTAAATCTATGGTAAAAAACTGTTTTAAACAAGTTGTGAATTTCTATAATTTCAGAGGCACTCAGATTATGTTAATGGTTTTGAGTCTGTTTGGACAATCGAAAGAGCCGAAGAATTGTTGAATGAATTTCGATCGGTATTACAAGAAGAAGTACAAAAGTTTGATAAAAACCTTCCCAGTCGTTATGTGGAAGTAACCACTCAAATAGCTTCCGATATAGTCAAAGAAGTCAATCAAGAAGAAACAATTCATTCGACAATATATTTTGTTCTTGGTGCATCTATCCTCATGTTCACTCTCTTCTCTGTTTTCGTCTTTGCGGAGTCCTTCATATTCTCAATTACGATGTTTTTGGTTCGATCTGCAGTCACATCTATTCTCTTTTCGATACTTTGCAAATCGGACGGTGTCATTTTCATGGATCACAATTTGCTAGTTAGTTTCCAGAATTCAGACTGTAAAATTCAATTAATTTTTCCAGAGTTACTTCATCTTTCACATCACTATCAATCTCGTACTGACAACCAGGATTGCTTTCCTTAGTGAACGTATCAGAGGATGCATTCAGTCGAGACATGGTTATACAAAGTCAAATTTTTCTTCCCTGGGCTCAGGTACAACTAGGTTTCATAAGCTTAATAACAACCCAGAAAAAGTTCCAGTGGACAGCATCAAGGAAGGTTCTGATGTTCGCCAAATCCGTTATGTGTTGGCGCAATACACTGATTATCAAGTTGCTGTAGATTCCTATTCAGATGAATATTTTGAAAAGCTCCCGAAGCACTGGATCGTCACGACGATACTTATTTTTCCAATCGTTGGGCTTTATTGGTTTTTGATCGATTCTGATATTCAAAGGATTTGTATTGTCCTGCTTCCGTCGTTCGTCATTGCTGCTTACGAAGAAATTCGAATCAAAAACGGTCTTCTGAGAGGTAAAAAAGTAACAATTGATTTTAAGTACGAAAAATTTTGCAGACAGGAAAGCGAAGAAAGAAATCAACAAGGGACTGGAAATACAGACAGAACGTCTGTATTCTGAAAGATCGTATGAGAACGTTTTCTCAGGAAAGGCTACGACTGTAGATGAAAAGTAAGTATGGATTTCGAAAAGTCATATTTTTAAGACGGCGTTTTCAGGAACAATCACAAATCGAATGAGGTGGAACTGGAAAATGGATCGAAATGTCTTTATAGATTACCCGAAAGATCATATGACGCTTCTCAAATTATGGTAACCTTTTTATTCCCACCTGCTTTCCTCCATAAAGCTAATTTCAGGCCTATCCAAATGCTTTCTGCAGGATTTTCCGATTTAAAGCTTTTGGAATATGCTTCAAACTTGGAGATGTGCATATTGTTAGTTTTTTTCGTTTTGAAGAGAAAAAAAAAACATCATTCAAACTTCAGGGTGGTCTATTGTTCATATCATGCGCTGTTCTCTTCATTCTCCTTTCTGCGAGCTTACTGTTCATTTCTGTACAAAGATCTACGTTCCAAGATGAATTTACTGATTTTAAAGTAAAACAAGACGATTTGTTCATAGATTTTTCCTTGGAAAACGTGTCTTCATCATGGAACACTGTCAACGAAAACTTGGATCGTTTTAATTCAGAAATCGGTAATATTGATATATACTCCTTTCAAAACGACTCCTATTTTTTTTCAGATTCCATCGGGTTCTTACGAACGATTTCAAATTGGAAGAAAAGTTTCAATCGTTTCGAAGGACGCATCAATCAGGTAGACGACGATTTAGTGGCGAAAAAAGTGCGAAAAGTAGGATTAGTCTAAGAAGATGTTACTTTAATCTTTGGAACAGAATTCCTACTTATCCTTCGTTTGAATTGAAGAAAATAGTACGGTAGATCATCGTTAGGAAATATTCTAGGTTCGAAACTAATAAGTGTTTATTTGCAGAACAATTCGAATTTATCTGGAATTGACCGTTATCACGAATGGATCGAAAATGAGCCAATTGCCTGGTCTCTGACTGCACCGTTGACAAAAATTTCAAAGAAATCAAGTTTTTCTAATCCGTTCCAATTTCGGTTCCGTTACGAGATTGATGCGAGTCAGGAATCAAGTGTAATTGACACTGTTGAGGTACACCATGAAGTTATAATTTTCATTCTAATTCATACTTTCAGAAAATCGACGCACTTCTAAGCAAGTACTCCAAAACCCTCTCATTTCCAAAAGCAGTTGGCGTCCTCTACGAACATTATCATCGGAATGCAGTCGTTTGGTGAGTCTCGAGACTAGAACCAACAATTGAATTTGGGCTCGTTTTAATTCGATTCCCAAAGCCTGGAGGTTTTCTGTGACAGGAACTCTCGTTTCCTCCCTCGAAACGTTCTGCTTTTATACTAATTGGCCACCAGTGTACATACCGTAGTTGCGTTGGTAATGTTTGCTCCAGAAAAGTGAATCTTAATGCCACCCTGTCGATGTCTTATCAGTTTCCATCTTTCTCTCTCACTTTATTAGGTCTAATTTTCGGCCACGTCGTTTTGCCCTTCTTCCTCATAAAATGTGATGCTGTAATAGGACAATATGGGTTGATTAATGTCTTAGGTGTACATATGTATCCCACCCAGACTTTCACATTTCATGCCGTTCGCCTCACTGGAAAGATGCCCGGTTTTATTTCCTTGTTTCCTGAAAGCATCTCCTACGATTCATTCAAAATTGAGACCGTTTTTGTTTTATATCTGAATTCATTTTTCTTTCAGTGTTTCTCCCGTTCTATATAGACGTCTCTTTGAAATGCTTCAACGCTGCCGCTGACTCGATTTCTTTTTTCCATCGCCCTTTTTTTCTTCTGTCCGCACACTTATTAACCGTGAATTCTAGTCACCGGAAAAGTCCGGGTGCACTTTATTCGTCGCGGAAGCTGCTCATCGAGATCCCGCTGCTCTCCCCGCCGCTCTTTGCCAAGTCTTGAAGACGTGGACTCTTGTTTGTCTGCGTGCCGAGTCGCAAACTGCTCAGAAGACGTATGTGTGTATGAGTGTGTGTGCTGTGCCAGGGCGGTCGCCGCCGCGCCCGAGTTCACGAGAACAGGGAGACGACGAAAACCGGGGAAAAAACGACAAAAGTAGGATAAAAATGAAAGAGAAAGGACGGAAGATAACAGAAGCAAATGATTGATTGACAGGACCGACATAGGCGACTTTGTTCGAAAATCTTCGGGTTGGGTCAGAGGAAAAAATATTGGTGGTGTTCAGGAGTCAAGCAGTTGTCTATAAGATCCGTATCTTAATATTATCTTCAACATGATATGAACGTCACAGATTCGGTGATATGGGTCTTCAAATCCCCATATGATGCGAGAAATTTCGAATCAAAATATCAATCTAGCGCTTGAAAATTTGCATTTCGGATTAGCGAGGAACACTTGCTTACACATATTTCTGAGTTTTCTATCAGAACGAACGATGTTTGAAATCTCAAACTGCCTTTGCTAATCTTCTTCTGTCCCTCTTCAAATTTTCTTTCAAAAATTCAGCTCATTATTTCAAGGTCTGCACTTTTTTTTTCAAATGACTAATAAAGCCAATAGGTTAGAGAGAACACTAGTCAGTTTCTTCGCCCTCCATTCGCACCACTATCAGCGAAAAGCTTCAAAGAACTTCTGGGGGATCTATGTGCCTTTCCCTTACTTAGTGCTCCGCCCTCTTCTTCTCTCATTTTAGTGTCCTTTTTTCACACTGGGCGACGGCGGCCTCCAGGATAGACGCGAAGAAAATAATTTCATCTTCGTCATCACCGTAGCATCTTCTTCTTCTTCTCCTTTCGTTTTTTCGTTCTCCCACACTTCCCCATGGGCTTTCAGAGTGTGCCATCGAAAAACGAACTTTCAGTTTTGTTCTTGATTTTTTTCCGAAAGAGAAACTTCGAATTGACAAAGAGAAAATATTTTTGGTTTCTGTTACATCACTGTCCCTTTTCCGACCCTTCACGATAATGATCACTATTAGTAAAACGCCAATGGCTGGAAAAAAGTTTTGTGTAATGAATCTTGGAGGTTTCCATTTTCCCGTGATGATAAGGGAACGACGGTTACAGTAGAGTGGGCGTGGTTTTCACTCAACACTACTGTCTGGGTAGCCAATGCCAGACCTCACAGATTTTTTCTAAACTAAATAAGCCAGTACCGTAGTCTGAAAAAATTCGTCGTTTATTTCCCAAACCTTCTCAATTTTCACTAAACTAACCAGGTTCACCTGCAGAAATATAAACAATCTATATATGTTTTTTGCTTTCAGGAATTCATTCGCATTTCACGAACTTCTTGTTGCCGTCGTTCTCGCCTCCTTCTTTGCATTGATAGTCGTCATTTTTTCAGTCCAACCGACTCTTTCATCTCCTATTTTCGTTCGTTTATCTTCAGATTTCAGTCCATTCTAGTATCATCAATTTCAGTTTGCATTCTTTGTTGTTGGCACTCGGCTGGAAATCGCGGCTATTGTTTCAGTTTTATCACTGGAATACCATCAAGTTTACCTCAACTTTGCTGTTCTGCTTGGTAGGTTTCTTTCGAATTTCCTTCGATTTTGAAATTACACTAATCATTTTAAAGGTTTTCTGGCAGCCTGGACGCCATACTGCGATCTTGCCCGTTTTCGTGCACGTTGTCTATACACGGATAAATTAAAGACGACTCCAGAATTGGGACCAAATAGACGGATTCGGTATCCTTTCATTGCAGCTGTTGATACTGCTCAAGTCTTTGCTATTTTTTTCACAGGTTTGTATCAAGTTCAAGATTCTCTGAAAAACGCCTGATCCTTTTCCCTTTCTCTCAAACTCTAATTCTCGTAATTCCCTAGGCTTTTATACACTTTTGATTGAGTAGTTTCCCTTGAACTAAGTTCTTCGAGGCGTCAAAAATGCGTGCAAAATTTTGCGCATCTCATCCTCACTCATCAATTTGTTCCATTTTTCTTCTTTCCAATTTTACTCCTCACTAGTCTCATTATTCTTGCCACCTTGTCCTCCCCAATATAGCCATCTCTATTTTCCGATTACTCATTCGGGAAAACGAATCCTCGCTTCTATTTTCAAAATGTCGGAAAAGCGGACTACGGTATATGCATTACTTCTTCAGAGAGAAATCCTCTCGCGGCACCACATTTTTTACATCGTGTGTGGCCTCAAGAGCATTGAAATCTGACGAAAAGAAGTACGCAGAGCAAAAATGACTTGCTCGCACAACTTCCTATATCATTTTCGTTTTACGAGATATAAATCAAAAGATAGTCTTATCGAATATTTACATCTGCGTCCCCTTTGCGGTATATCCTTCTTTATTGCCCCTTCAACAGAAAATTATACATTTGCAAAAGTTTCAAATTACAAGCTCAGAATTCTACGATTTTTTTCAATAGATAATGCTCAAGATTTATCTATTTCTTCTGTGTGCTGTGGGGCTGTTTAACACTACTTTCCAGGTCTAGAATTGAATATCGAAATGCTACCGTAATCCTTTCTTTTTTTGATTCCAATCGTATTTAATCACCTCACCACCGTTCCTTTTTCCAGTCATTATTTGGCTCCTCCTTTTCTCTAAAAGTACATCCGAAGCAGTATGTATAAAGAACCAAACAATTTTCGGTGGCTGTCACAACCACCCACTCCCCGGAGCTCCCTTTCTCTCCTTTCATGTCTTTCGCTCCGCCTTTTCCTTTTCTTCGGCGTAGTTCTAGTGCCTGAGCATGGTGGCCTTTCTTTTTTTTTCTTTGAAAAGAATGTTTCGTATTCATGAGAAGAGACAAAAAAGAAAAATGAGAAAGAGAAAGACTCCGAAAATGAATTGATGGTGATTAGAAGAGCTGTGAGACACTTGAAGGAAAGAGAGGAGTTAACCAGAGATGAGCGGAAGAGCATTTTTGAAATGGCGGAAGGCGGAAGGCGGAAGGCGGAAGAGGGAAAATTTTGGCGGAAGGCGGAAGGCGGAAGGCGGAATTTCAAAAATTTTGGCGGAAGGCGGAAGGCGGAAGGCGGAATAGAAAAAATGGGCGGAAGACGGAAAGTGGAAGGCGGAAGGCGGAATTTCGCCTACTTTTACTCGGAGTTTCCTGCATAAAAGAGACGTTTTTGCTGCTGTTTCGCTTAATTTCAGGGTTTCAAGCATGAAATAACCGAAAAATCACTGTTTTTAGCAAGTTTGAAAAAAAATTTGAAATTCCGCCTTCCGCCTAATTTTTCCGATTTTTGGCGGAAGGCGGAAGGCGGAAGGCGGAAGTGAGAAAATTTTGGCGGAAGGCGGAAGGCGGAAGGCGGAAGAGGAAAAATGGGCGGAAGGCGGAAGGCGGAAGGCGGAAGGCGGAATTCCGCTCATCTCTGGAGTTAACGGAAACGAGTGGAAGCCAAAACGGGACGTATTCTAAAACTGACTCGCTCTTCTATTCGTAAAGTCTGGTATACTGTAACTAAGAAACTTTCAGCATCACTTGTTCTTGCCATCGCCGCTGCCTGTCTTCCACGATTCAATTTCCTCTTGCTCCCTACGATCATCTTCATAATCACTGAGCTTATCGCTTTTGCCAATTCGATCGCCATCATAATAACAACGAATCGAATGTTCGAACACGAAGTGAGTTTTGGCTTCTTTTCGTGCTTTTGTAAGTCTGTAGACGTGTTCTAATCGCGGATTATATTCTCTTCAGCAGTTCTCTTTTTTCCTTCATAATCCCATCTTTTTCTCCGTTCTCATCTTTCATTTTCTCATCTCACAGGTTCGTCTCCACTACCATGACCAAATGCGGACGATGTCTGCTTCGGCACAAGTCATCGATTTGAGTCGTCGAAGGCTCATACAGCCAGAGAACATTGAGATTCCGATGGACGACTTCTCTATTCGACCAGTGGAGAACAGCTCCAAGTTCTTCGGTCCGCCACCTAAACGTCCTTGTACGAGCAAAGAGATTGATGAAGAGCAAGAAGTTGATACAGAAGTTGGTGAAGAGAGAGAAAGTCCTGTTGAAACTGTAGACAATGTACAAAGAGAGTTCGAGGGACATACTCAAAGAGTTTCAACAATGCCGGAACCAGCGGTGCAGCCGCCGATGTCTGATTATTCTGGATGCTCGCCTAATCTTTTCATCCTGAGTGGAGCGCCAATGGATGTCAATCACGGAGTACTTCCTCGAAAAGTAAGTTTCTCTTTTAAGTAATAGGTTTACAATTTCATACTTCCAGCCTGATGTTCTACCAGTCAACGTTGTGCCGAAAAAGGAAGATGAAGAATCGTTCGGACTTGGTGGTAATAATGAAGATGACGATTCATATCCATCATCCGCCGATGATGCTGGAGATTCGGATAAGGAGCGCGAGGAAGTGGGAAATCATTTCACAGCTCGGTCGGTGGAGAAAAAACTGAAGGAAGAAATAGTTCCGGAAGACCCGAACATTCCCGGTCCTAGTAACCGGCAACATCCTCAAACAGAACCTTGTTCATCAGAAAATCCTGCTGCACCTCGTCCAAGACTGGAGATTTACTATCGACAACCTCGTTTGCATGAACTTCCTGATGTTGTTCAACGTCCAAACGGAAGAAATGTTCTGTTCGAACCACCAACTCTCGAAGAATATATACAGCAGTACTCCAATCCGAATCATCCAACACATCCTCGGACAAACCAATATCCCCCGGAATTCGATCGCGCCATGGTCGGATACTGTGAAGATTTGTATTGGTTATACAATCAATACTATTTGCCTCCTGGGGTTAGGATGCCTCCACGCCCCTTCGACTGGGAGCTAATTCGCCATATGAATAGTGCTCCACCAACGGACAGAAACTATGTTCCTCCACCTGGTAGACCAATCATTAACATTCCACAAGAAGCGTATGACGCTTGGAGGCGAAACCCTGGCGGAAGAAATCCAGAGGAACGCTCGCCGAGTCGAGACGGAACTCCTGGTCTTTAGATTTCTCACTTTTACGGTAGTCTAATTCATATCTTTTACACATGACTCTAACATTTCATTCCAAACATTACTATATTTGCACTCGAAACTCACAATTTTCCCAAGATCTCTTCATCCTTCTGCCTGCCTAGTTTCTCAATGATCTTGTATCTGTAGCCATGTTTTTGCATTAATAAATTGTTTATTTTGAACGAATTATCATTATAAAATAAGGCGATTTTATCACCATGAAAAAAAGAAGAAGGAAAAGAGAACGGACCTGCCGACCTAACAAGAGAATTTTGGAGATATATTACTGTATTCAATTGTGAGTGCTTCTACCGGAAATATAATGAAAAAAGTGAAACGACCTGCACTAAAAATTAAATGTTGAGGGTCTCGAGATAAATGCAAAAAGAAATGAGTGAGTTATAAGGAGATGCGCGTGGCAGTTGCAGCGAATAAAATCTTAAAATAAATGGTACGGTAAGACACTGAAAATAGGCGGGGTTTGGTGGAGATGAAAAGGCACTTCTTATATACGAGTAGATTATTAGAGGTGGTGAAAGCAGTTGGAAAATTTTAAGTGAGGGGATTTGAAAAAAAAATACATTCGCAGATCTGATTATTGATGGAACAGGACAGGAGAAAAGTCAATATATTCAAAAAAAGGATAGCTACAATGCCACAAAGTTGAGAATAGGAATGTGTGAAAAATTGAGAACCAAATTGAGAAATATGAAACATATATTTAGTTGCAGGTTCTGGATAATACATTTACAGATCAGATTAAACATAAGGAGTTCCGGGAAACAGAAAAACTAATCAGCAGCCAGTTCGGCAGTGCCATATTCACCGTCGTCGGGAACTTCTTCCTTGATAACCGCTTTTTCGTCATTTTGTTCTTCTTTTGGAGAATGCATTCTATCGCCGTTCGCATGTTCCTTTTCGTCTTCTTCATCGTCTCCTTCTTCCTCATCACCGATTTCAACGTCTTCTTCATAAGCCAACTCTTCATCATTCATCTCATCCAGCTCTTCTTCGTCAATCACTTCATCATCTTCATGAGGAGAATGATGTCCGTTTTGCATAGATCTAACGACGGTGTGCCTAGGACTGGCAACTGGACCTCCGAATCCACGATCGACTAATTGTTGATCGGCAGAACTGGTATTTGCGCTTTCTTTATACATGTGTGCCATCTGAAACAAAGTTCAATTATTTAGAAACCAAAATGGTGCTTTACTGACCACACTATTTAAAAGTGGCATATGATCATCTCCATTCAGCGAATTTCCCTCAGGAGGCGGCGTAACACTTCGCACCTATAATCTTGGGACATTGTACTTTTGGAATGGAATATAGGTGACAAGGTGGAGCATATGCATGCACTGCTTTAGTACCCAAATCCCGAAGCATTCACACAGCACAAAAACGAGAAAAACTAAATATATTTTATTAAAGGCAACAAGATCTATAAAACACTGGCAAATTGTACATCTAGGTATATATTATACACGAAGTTAGATGTGCTTAGGTAGAAATATAGGGAATGTGATAGAAGGTGAAAATCAAACATATTAAAGTGACAATCGGGGTTGCAAACGGAAGTGTTACGTGCCATTTCAGATTTCAGATTTAACTGAATCGTAAGGATCGGAATCATAATTTACCTGTTGGTAAGGTGTCGGCTCGTCGGTATTGCCACCAAGACGGCTGCGACGGCGGGCGTTCATGAAAAAATTGGCGACTGTGGAAAGATCGAGACGAAGATGTTCAGCTATAGTCTGTTGCATTTCTCTTGATGGACGTTGGGTCTCCTTGAAAATTGCTTGAAGCGTTCGCTTCTGTATGTCAGTGAAAACGAGACGAGGACGCTTGGAGATTGGCCCATCGTGATCAGAGGTGGACCTTCTGAAACATAATTTTGAGTACTTTGACGCATTCAAGATTTATAGTATACCTGTGGGTGCGAACATTCTGAGCCGGAGTTGGTGGATCCATTCCAGGTGCTCGACTTCCGTCTTCTGTTTTCATGTCAAGAATGGCAAGTCTTGTGGCGAGAGGCTGCGAAACCCAATTATACATTCTTCGGAAAGTTTCACGCCCTGATTTCAGCTTGTTCCAAGGTTTGGGATTGCGGAGCAGGTCGGAAAGAGTTCCTTGACTACGACACAGTATTCGTTCAGCAAAAATAGCTTGGGGTATCGAGTGATTCTTCAGCTCGAACGCTATTCTTTTGCACAAATCTTTGGTGTCAATGTATATGTCGTCTCCAATTTCAGCGTTAAGTGGATCGTTCGAGTCTTGAGTTGAATATACACGACGAGGTGGTGGAACTTGTGCCGATGATGGAGTTGTAATATTAGAGGATGAAGCCGTGGGTGTCTGCATGGCTGGCGAAGAAGTTTCATTGATCAAACCTAGAGGTTTCTTTTGTTTCCGAGAATCTAAAAGATATGGGTAAGTACAATTAGTGAACGAAGAGGGGGAAAAACAAGAAATTCAGGAAGGGGAGGTGAGCCAAAAACAAATCAGGGTCAACTTATTGAGTCAAACACTGCGACTCACTTCTTTGATATTGAGTCTTTTCAAAATCTCCCCGATCTCCATTTCTAGATTTGATGTACGATTGTTTTCCATAGTCTTCAGATGTATCACTCTCAGTTTTGATCAGCTGACGTTGAATCATCGGCGTTGGATCCGAACCAAATGAACTATGTGGGGATGGAGATCTTCTCATTGGACCGTTATGATGATCTTCACTCAACATCATGCTCCCAAGATCTCTAGATCTGTTATTAGGTGGTGTGTCTGCACGGATTCCGAACGGATTTGCTTCATCTAAATCTTCTTCTTCCTGAAAACATAAACATTTCTTGAAATCATTTTATTGAAAACTCACTTTAATATACTCTGAACTGAAATCATGCGATTCTCGGCGCTGCGAATTTCCACGAAGAGGCGATAAAAGACAGGCAGAGCTTCCAGAAAATCTGAAATATTCTCTGAATGAGAGGTAATTAGTTGCAGGTTAGAAATATGGGTTTTCTAAACTTACTCTTGCTCATTTTTAATATGTTCATATGGAGACGACAAAAGAGAAGCACCGGAGTAACTGCTGCTCGGTTGATCAGTGTTTAGTGTCATCGGAGCCAATGCAGCGAGTTGTGGAGTAGACGAAGTTGTTGCGTCGTCGATTGTGGGAGCTTCTTCAGAAGATGAACTAGCCGATGGAGTTACAGGGTGCGGACTGATTGTGTCCAAAAAGTTTTCAGGTAGTTCATCGGCGAATCCACGACTGTTGTTCATGAAGGTGCTGGAGGGATCTATTTGCAAATAGTCCGTGTTTCGCCGTCGGGATTTCTCTGTGCTGAAAACAAAACTTGTCAATAGAAGCTTTTTTTGACATATTTCAGCTAAAGTACTATCAATTTTCATTTAGAAAAAACAACTCACCCATTCGTCAGCGTAGATGCTGTACGTGAAGACTCCATCTTGATTATCAGGTTATAGAAACAGTTCTAGTTATTAAAATCCTGAAAAAAGATTGATAAAAAGCCGACACAAATATCTAAATTACGAGAAATAGTAAGAAAAGTAAGCGAGGGTTATAAAGTCAAACCAATAGAAGACACAAATAATTCAAACAACTGTCTGATTCTTCACGAATTATGGGGAGCTTAGTCAAAGATTCAAGAACCCCCAATAATATGAACTACTAGGAGAACTCAAACACGACAAAAATCGAAAAATGACGGATGCAGAATGCGTAAATTGGGTCAGAACTAAAAATCCAGGAAAAATTGGAAAAATCGATAAATCGACTAAAATTCGATCGATTTGTGTTTAAAGCCTTCACATCACCCTTTCGAATCGTTGCGATCGATAGTTGTGGCCACACAGAGAGGGAGGAGAATGGCCGCGCGTTGTTTGTACGCATCGCATCGTTTGCTGGTGATGTCTGGGCTTCTATATAGGTCACACTATTTCTATTACCCCAACATCCCCCGCATGATGTCGAGGTCTCGTTGGGAAATGACGGCAATAGTGTGGTTTGGGTAGAAAAGAAAGAAATTGAGAATACGGTGAAGAGACGTTAGAGTGTAGATATACGGGGAAAGAGGAAGAAATAAGGGTTGGGAAAGGAAGAAAGAAGAAGGAATACATATAAACTGAGATCAATACTAAGCTCAGGGCTTGCCTGGATTAGTATAGCAGATAAAATTCGCATTTTCTTTTTTCATTAAAACATTTATTTCAGCTCGAAATGAACACAAACTTGGCCGATTTACCTGTTCGGATTTTCCGAGTCTTATCACAGGAACTTGAAAAAGATAACTTGTGGACGAAAATAGTGGATTTTGATACGGATCCTATTTTTTCCATGAAGTGAGAATAAAGAATTTTGAATTAGAATTTTATCCCTTATGGTTTTCAGACAACCAGAAATTGATAACTATCTTAAAAGAGACAATTGCGGTGATCAGATATTACGAAGATGGGGGAATCGCGGTCAAACGGTATGAAAAATATTTATAAAAGATTATTAGAATCTTTTTGAGGTGGGGGACTTACTCGCAAGACTACAATTTCTATCGCGAACCTACGAGGATGAATTCGACAATATTCAATTTCAATTGCGGCGAAAATTCAGTATGTTTTGTTGAATTAAAAAGAAAAGGGAAAAAGAAGATTTCAAGAAAAAAAAAAATAATATGATGTCCGAGAGGAGTACAACACCTTTCTAGTTTTCTGGCCGCGGTTTTTCTAGTCCGCCGGAATACGCGCGGGTTTTCAAATTTATTTAATTTCAGAAGTATTGAGATGGGTTCCAATACCAGATGAAAAGGTGACGATCTCGTTCGATGGTGATTTTATAAAGCTACATTGCAAAGCTCAAGGTTTTCCAACTCCTCAAATTAAATGGTATAGGAACGATTCAGAAGACTCTGTGTACACTGGCAGAACCTATACACTACTGAAGTAGGTCGAAAACAATATGATCCAAGAATGAGATGTGGTTTTTAGATGTAAATGTTCAACGGAGCATCAATACAAATGCATTGCAATCAACAAAATTCCCGAGGGACAATCATTCTCCGAACATTACCGGAGACACGGAAAACAGTGGATGTCAAAAGTAGAATCTGAATTTATAGATCTCGCGTCATTCGTTAGAGATGATGAATGTGAGAGTTTGATCGAAAAACTAAAACTAAAGAGTTTAAATGTTTCAGTGTGTGAATCATGCAAAAACTTCGAAATGGGTCGACTCTCTCAGATTCTGGCAGAAGAGGAAAAAACAGAACCACAACCAAATATCGTTCAAGTTCCTGTAAATGTGAATATAACATTGCGAGCAGCAGACAAAGTTGCACTTGTAATCAGTAATTGTTCATATAAACATCTTCCGGAATTGCATACACCGCATTGTGATGCTCAAACATTGGCAGATGCATTGCAGGTAAATTGGATTAATTGGAGTTCTTGGACTCGTAAAAAATTTGATCGAACTTATACCGTAAAACTTCTAATATTATCCAGGTTTCCCAAGTTTCACCGCGCTCCATCGCGAAATTGGGAAAATTCAAAATTTTGAGCTATTGCGCCACTTTTTTCTCATGTAGGTCACGTCAAATATAATAATTTTGTTGATTTTGTGGTTTCAACGTGACCTACATGAGATACAAGTGAGCGCGAAAGCTCAAAATTTTGAATTTCGTCTTGATTGCAATGGAGCGCGGGGAAACTTGGGAAATTTTGATAATAGAAGGACACACAAAAGGGCCCGAAAATAGCACTTTCTCAGATTTCTGTGCATCTGAAAATAGTCAGAATCAATTCCTTGTCATAAATATACAAGGATCAATATGAAATACGTTGAGTTGCTTCTCAAAAATTAGTTACGGATACTTTTGTGAAATTCGATTTTTGATTTTGAGGAAGTTGAACATTAGAAGGACGTCTCCTTCTATTAGATGTTTTACGATATCTCCCATTCAGAATTGACTAGTTAGTTTTTTTTCAGAAAATGAACTACAAAACGGTGACACTGGCCGATTTGACGTTGGACGAAATGAGATTCTTCGTTCGAGAATACAAGAAACTCATTGGAGATGGAGTATACGGTAGATTCATTTTTACTAACTCCTCCTCATTTTTATGAATTCCAGCTGTTTTCTATTTTGTGGGCCATGGATTTGAAGTGAATGGACAATGTTATTTATTGGGTGTAGATGCTCCAGCTGATGCTCACACACCAGAACATGCATTGAGTATGGATTGGGTTAGTTTATTCATATTCCGTAAAACCTCTACTCTGGTAAATCGTTCAGATGCTAATTCGGGAGAGAGCGGAACCTAATTGGGGCAATTCTGCATTCTAACTTGCCAAGATCAGGTCCGACTGCAAGCCCGCTCAGGTCCCGCTACAGCCTGGTTAGGTTCCGAAGCTTCGGAGCGGAGCGTCGTTGCTTTTTTTGCTTATTTAGTAAAATTAGGCTCACATTGAACTAAACGCTGGTTAAAAACATTATTTATTAAACTCAGCAAAATACAGTCATCAGAAATAAAATCAAGATAAATAATGCATGCAAAATTTAATGGAAAATCCTTGGTGGTTTCTATAACAGTCGCAGTCCTTCCAAATGCAGTTGTAGGCTCCGTTTTGCTCGTTTTTCGATGATCTGAACAATGTAGATGAAATTTCAGAATCTGCGACACCAAAAACTTACTAAAGTCTCCACTAGGCTCTTTTATTCATTTTTGCAACAGTGTCAGCAGTTACCTCCCGTGACGAATATCGGTTTCTTCGTGACGCGGTGAGCATCTAATACAATATCACATTAGTTCGAATCGAAATAAACGAAAACATAGTTCAAATCGAATAAAAAACAAGAAAAAAAGGATACTCAAATAATATGAAAAATAGGTGTTTTTCATAAACCTGAGCAGATCCTGGTCCCTTTCTGATTAGATCCCGCTGCAACCTGAACAGGTCCGAGGCTTTTTCACCCCCATTAGGTCCAGCTGAAACCACGATTAGGTTCCACTTTCTTTTTCATATCGAAGTGAGCTAAAAAAGAGCTTTTTCTGAGATTTCAGTGAATCTGAAAGTCTTAATCGATTTCTTGTTAAAATTAGACCAGGATCCATATGATATATGTTATGAATTGCTTCTCAAAAATTAGTTATGGATACTTTTGTGAAATTCAAATTTTTATTTTGAGGAGGTTGAACAATAGAAGGATATGTCCCTCTATTAGAGATTTTACGGTTCTCGTTTTCTGGATGTTCCTAGTTATTGAGATATCAGAGTTAAAAACTCTTCCAATTATTGACTTTTCAGCTCCTTTCGATTTTCCGAGACAAACAACCCGCATTGAACCTTCTTCTTTTAGACGTCTGCAGGAAATTTATCCCGTAAGAACTTCTGAAATCCCTTCTCGTGAAAAAATACTCTCCCAGATATGACGGAATAGCAGCATTCGTTGAATACTCGGAACAATTCAAAAAGTTTCATCGTGCTCATCGAAATATGGTTTATGGGTACTCCACCAGTGGAGGTGTTGGAGCATATGAGGTACAGTAATCCCAATTTCAATACGAAATTTTTTATTTTTTAGGTGAAAGGAGAAGTTAATGGAGTTTTCATGAAATATCTGAAGAATCATGTTCAATTAGAGATTTCTGTAATCGACATGCTGAATAAAGTCCTCCTGGGTAATTTTTATAATTTAAAGTCTTTATTTAGAATAGGGGATTTGAGATATTGGAGATGATCAGAAAGTTTGTGATCTACAAGTTCCCGAGATTCGAAGTACTCTAACTCATCCGAGAAGCCTGGCTGATCCATTGATTTTCGAGGGACACACTGCATCGTTCGATAATCATACGATATTATGGAGGCTTATGCATGGTTAGATTTTATGTTTTCAAATAATTGAAGCTTGAAATTTTTTACTCCCATTCTTCTGAAACTTTCCAATGAATATTTCTTTCAGAGCTCCCAAATCCTGCTGTAATCCGATTCGAAACTCAGCAGCTCATGGCTACGATTTGGTTTCAATTTTGTGGAAACTTCAGCAATAAGGTTTTCTAAAATCAACTTAGTTTCATTTCTTTTGAATTTCCAGGTCTACGTACTTGCTTCGATCTCTGATTACCGCCCGTCTCAAGAAGATATTGAAACTGAAGAAGGAGAAGAAACAAGTGAAAATGCTCTAAATCACAGAGCATTCGTGAAATTTCCAAAAGAATTAAAATGTTCAGAAGCCAAAGAATATTCAGATGACGAAGAAGGTGTTTCAATGTATTGGATTCTTTCTGGATTACAAAAAATCAAAAAAGAGAACGGATTATCTTGCGATGTTCACTTGAGGCATGCTGAAAATTTGGAGGAGACGCTAGAAACGAAGAGCGTTGATATTGGTCATATTCTCATTACTAGGATCAGGTGTATGTCTTAATGAGGCTACAACGTTTCTGTCTCGGGTTGCATTCATTCCATGATTCCATTATCTGAATTGTAAAATTGTATAGTTTGAAACGAAATCTCATTTATTTTACAATGAATAAAATGCGTTAAAAATGTTGTGTAACTTAGTAAAGAATGAATACGACAAGGATACAATGATATATAAAGCAATGATGAACAAATGAAGACGTCATCAATAATGAATGAATAGAACAGGGAAGGAAAAAAAATGAAGAAAGAAAATAACATGAGATGTTCGCATCTAAAGAAAACGATTGCAGTTGAGACAGAGGTGATGATTTCAGAGATTGTATGGTGTTTGTAAAAAGCTCGTTTGGGGGTGGCGAATAGTACATGAATGTATCACCAATAGCAATTATAACAGAAGGAGATTTCAGAGACCTCAAAATGGGCTATGTGACAAAGAAAGGAAAATACCTACAGAATCTGGCAAAATGGTCATGCACTGTTCAACGAGGTAGTTTGCGTAAACCTAGATTGGTACTAGAGGGAAACGGAATATGAATTGTAAGACGCTACCGGAAGAGCCACAAAAGAAGGCAAAAATGGGACAGATTAGAAAGGGTGGTAGTTACCAGAAAACTCTACCCAGAATTAAAACAAACGGCTACTGAATACGAATCAGCTGAGAAAATTAGAAAGAATGAAAAAACTACAAACTATATGCATGTGAAAGAAAGTGGATGGAATAAAATGAAAGAAAAAGGATGTGCTTAGACTATGGATGAACAGAATATTAAGTATGAAAAAGATAAGCAATGGTCACATGAGGTGGCTTATTATGAATTTGATTAAAAACATTGGGTGATAATAAAGCCGAATCAGTTGAACGTTTGCTGAAAACATGGAAAAAGGAAGTGGATAAAACAACTGAATAGTGTAGTTGCTTTTCAATTGTTTTTAGAAAAGTGATGTGACAGCGAACAGCGATGAAGAAAAGTGGCATGTTTAGGTAAAGCTATCAACAAAAACTGAACGAAAACAGAACAATCAAATATGAGGAGCATTGGTACGGCACAGCCGTCTTGCAAGAAATTATTAACGAGTTAGAAATAGAGTATTCAAATGCGAGGGCCAGTAGCAGAAGTGCAAGTGCCGTTGAGAGTTGATTCAATAGTTGTGATGACATGTTGTTTGTATGCATCAGAAAGTCCAGCTGTCCAGTACATGACAACTTGATGATCCTGGAAAATTGAAGAATTAAACTTTGAAAGTGTATTTTTAATCTCACCTCGTTCTGGACCCCGGTGATGAATGAGAAGATATCCGCAGCTGGGATAGTATTTTGCAACTGGAAGCAGATCTTAGCCTTGTGCATCCACATTTCTCGTACAGAACGAAGAGCAGCATCAAGAATCCTATCTTTGACAACAGTATCGAGAAGAAGAGTATGGTAACGTTTCACAATTTGAGGCAGTAATCCAATCGATCCGTACTCTTCTGGACGACGACGCACTTCAAAAACGCAGTTTTCGAGTGAAACCTTCTCCGAATCGTAGACAGTTGGATCACGTGGTGAAACACGGATAACAATCACATCGGAAACCTCGAGAGGGATATCCATGTTATGAGGACCACCGATCAAGTTGAAACGAGTGCTAAAAACTATATTTGATCATCTGTGCTTTGAACTGCTTTCACGGAAGCACACTTATGTTGTCTAGTCAAACAATGTACACATCATCTTTCCGTTTCAAAGCTATACCATTGTCTGGTCCAAACATGTTGCTAATATCTCCTCATAACTTCGGTGATCAAGAATCAGAAGATTTTCTCACCTGTACTCTGGCAAGTATTGCTCCTTGTAAGTTGCAAGCTTGATGCAGCCAATTGGAAGAAGATTCGAGATTGCAAGCAAAAACTGACGGCAGTATTCCTTCTCATTAGACTCCACCGCTACCTGTAAAAAGCGCATATACATCAACTAGTTTTCTGTTGATCTTTCGATCGTTGTATTCAAGTGTGTTTGCATGGAACTATCCTTAATTTCGTATTATTTTAAAGGATCTTTAGCAATAGTAAAACAGAAGATGGCAGTATGAACTTTATTTCCCGATGCAATTGTAATCTTCTGCAAATTTTCTATATCGGTGTCTCCTACTTCTACTCCTTTACTGCGTTCAATACATGCCCGACGACTTTATTCGCATGTGAAAAAAGTATTGACTTTTTTGAAAGTCTATTAAATACTACTGAATTCTTAACAATTGGTGCGTTTCGAATGGAGGAAAAACGTCGTAGTGGGAAATTCATCAACGATGCGACAAAATCGATAGCTTCATCCATTCGCAAGTATAATCTCGATAGAATACCTATTTGATTCCACAAAAAATGTAAATGAGATAGGAAATGTCTAGTTGAATGCGCCCCTCAGAAATAGTCAAACTGCCGCCTTCGTGCTGTTGTTTACAATTCACTGCCGACGTTGCCGCCTCATTTTGCATCCATTATCCCACCGATGATGGCGTTTCGGAGGGCGCGCATACTGTACGTTGAGCCTGCATTCGTTCTCACGATGTGATCAGAGACCACACCATACGGCGTCCCTGGCCCTTTCATATTAATTTTCATTTATGTCAAACGCAATTTCACGAGTCAGCACCACTCTCTATTACAATTCGTCTCTCTCCCTCTCCGGTTCCCGTTTTCCACCTAAAGGTAATAAAACTGAGCCTCCCAGTCCTAAAACAGCGAAAAACGATATCGAAAATAGCAGTTAAACATGAAGGTCGGGGTAGAAAATAAATCATGCCCGAACGCCATAAACACCGACTGGCAGACAATGGTTTCTGGTGCATTTTCGTATTTCATTCATTCAATCATTGAAGCGGAGTTTTAGATTTTTTTCTAATGCAATATAAAAGTGACGGTATCAAAGGACAAGTTTAAATTATTCCGCTGATCAGATATGCGTGGTATGATACGGTCATAATTGTTTGAGCGGCGGGAAATTTCGCCATTTGCGATTACGGTACTAACCTGTCCTCCAGTGACAATGTGATGAATTAGAAGATCCAAATCTCCTGGCTCACTGCAAGCGTACAATTGATTTGCGATGATCTTGAGATTGGCCAATTGAGACATCGAAACCTGAAATGTTTGGACTCTTATAATTTCAACTAATATAAGTTGTATTGTAATTTCCTAATGTTTCTTTTTTTAGATATACACCCAACCGCTATAGGCGTATTCATTTTTATATTCGCGATATTAAAAATGTCCTTTGAATCGTCTACATACCTCTCCCTTAATAGTTTCGTTTTCCAATCCCTCAAAGTTATCTGGCCTTGTCGCTAGAGCAATCTTGCACTTATGATAAACGTTTTCCATAAATGATTGACAATTATAGCTACGAACACCGAAGTAGAAAGGGGGATTCTGTTCACGAAGAGCTTGGATGGCAGGCTCATTGGAAATAGTAGTGCAAACTGATGCCACACACATGTTGAATATAATTTATTGCACCGGGGATGATCCGAATCCGTTCAAACCGTGTCGTCAACAGGAAAAGGGATTGGAGACAAGTTTTCTGGAGAAGAAAAAATGATTTCAAAAAAGGCCTCAAAGATACGAGAAGTGTGATGAAAATTCAAAGGAAACGATTGATGAAACATTATGGGTGGTCGTTCAAATTGACTGCCGATGGGGAGAGAGAAATAAATAGACCAAGGAAAACGGCGCCTAGTCGTCTATATGTTTATCTTTGTAGACTCTTTTAAACCACTATCAAACTGTGATTGAAATTTACTCGTTTTTTTTGAAATTCAATTGAAAACATCTTCAAAAATTCTAACAAATCCGTTAACACGGAGCAAACTCGCCGAGGCCCCCGGCCACACAAGCAAGCATCAACGCACCGCCACGGCCGACTGAGACTCGCTCGACCGACCGATCGAAGTGAGAGGAGGACGTACCCGCCCCCCTAATCGAGGCAACGACGAGACAGAGGAGAGTGAGCGACGGATCGACGGACGGCGGGCCAAAATAAGGGCGGAGTCGATAGAGATAATAGAGACGAAGAGACGTAGAAAAAGCCTTGCCGAGCACGGCGATCGACAAAAAGGAGGAAATAGGAAGACGTTGCGCTTTCCAGACCATCTGTGGGGAGAACCGACATGGAGTAGATAGATACATGCACACGAGAAAAGGCAGGAAGCGAAAGAAGTGACTCATTTCGCGACTAATGAGCGGAAAGAAAATATATATGTTTGAATGAAGTTATTGTGACAGAGCTAATAAAGTTTTACACTTTCCATCAACCAGGTGTAAAAAAAGTGAGAATGAAAAATATAGATAACAACAGGCAGGCACACCATTATAATGGAATAGAAAATAGTTTGTGCTACGGCAATTTTTTGAGTTTCGAAAAATTGAAAAAAAAATAAATAATAGAAAACTGAACAAAACTGTCAACTTTGTCTTTCAACTAATGCTTAGAATTTTCATATGGCAGATGCAACAAGGACGAAACAACGGCAGGTGCACTGAAATTGTTTCGAAAGGCAGCAAGAAGACGAAGAATGTGAAGTATAGAAAATGAAGAAGGAGGAGAAGAAGCGAAACAAGAGGAGAGATACTCTGTATCTCTGGGTCCAGCAGTATTTTCTATAACCACACCTGCTACTGCCCGTGCGTGTGTGCCCGCGAACACTTGTCCGTTATGACATGAGAAGATGGAATAGAAACCATGCGGCCCCCATGGGTAGTTTGAAGACTCGTTAAAAGAGTTAAAATGAGTGTTTTGAGAAAGAGAATATGAGCAGACAGATTGAGAAAAACCTTCAAAACTCCTAGTCCTCGACTAGAATTTATTTTATGAAACGAACAACGAATAGTCATAAAGCTGATTCAGAACACTATTCAGTTACGTGCGAAACGACATTTTTATGATACGGAAGGGAGGTCAGACTGCCTGAGAAAATTGTTGGTAGTCTCATCGAAAACCAAATGATTGCCTTTTTTTGAGGATTAAGTAAACAATGAGCCTGTGCTGCCACAAATTCATTTTTCCCGTTTAGAACTTCAAAAACGGTTCTTTTTTTCAAGATAAATCATCTATTTCTGACTCACCGAATGTTGGTTTGGATGATGCAATTCGAGCTCCACAATTTTCGATTCTTCTAATTCCATGAGAACCTGCAAAAGGTTTACTTTATCATTTTGGATTTCTTTTTTAACTGATGTTGTTTATGAGCCTCTGTTTGAATTCATGTAAAAACCTGTTATTATAACAGCGGGCTACCCTAAATACCCTCTTCGGAATATCATAGATTTTTTGCCGGATTTTCGATTATGCACATTTTCTCTCTTATCGCTATGAAATCAGCCGTGATGTCGGCATTAAGAACTGAACCACGCTCTCTGAAATTTTTCAATCCCCGTTGCCTATTCTGTTGCATTCCCAGGAGAATTGCCGTCTCAAATCATGACTTTTGGCGTTTGGGCGCGTAGATCCTTCGAAACGAAAAGGAAAAAGACACGAAAAGGAAGAGCCTCGTACAAAACCATATAATACCACCGAACGAAGACGTTAAAGGGTATTAGGCAGCAGTTGGAGGCAAGAGAACAACAGAACACAAAATATATGGAGATGTCATAAAACAATTATCAACTACTTTTCTGTGAGTAAGGCCACCAAAAGTTTATTGATTTTCTCGTTTTAGATTCTTTCTTGATTCGAGCATCCTAAAACGACTGAAAACACACGCACGCAGCTGAGAAATTATTCGAGTGCGTGTCTAATTGAATGTGCAGTCTAGCAAATGCCTAATTTAGGAAAATCGAGCCCGGGATCGACAATGAGTTTCGGATGCATAGAAAAATACATAAATGAGACCGAAAATTTAACGAAGAGAGCCAGACAATCACTATTGATCCTTTCATTTTCGATTCGTCGCTTTGTATTTGGTTTGTCCACACTTCTACTTTTTCGGTTCTTTGTCATCAAACTTTTCTCACCTCTCATCCACAAGCAGACAAATAATACCGTCTCTTCTCTTCCTCCTAGTTATATGTCTCTTTTTCTCTCATTCTTACTCGGTTTTCTTTCCGTATGAGATATCTATATGTGCGTATTTGGAAGAAGGCCTCTAGCGACCTACATGTGCGTATAAATTTTATGTGTTTCAAACAAATTCAAACTCACATATTCACAAACACAAAAACGCTGCTTCTAAATTATGCACTATAGTGTTCCAATTCTGATTTTTTCCTACCGCCGAATCTATCAGAGAGCTCAAACAACTGCCCGTATTTCCAAAAAAACAGTTACTCACCATCATATCCTGAGTCGGTTTTCCTTCCATAACTTGATCACGACACACGAGAGTGGGTGAGCGAAGAGTCCACATCATAAACCTGAAAAAAACAATATGTTGATCAGAAGAACTCATTCAGAAAGATTCCAAGAGAGTATTCAGACAAATTTAATCGCTTTACAAAAGTTCAAGATCTATGTTGGTACAAACGGAACTAATCGATCGAGGATAAGAAACACGGACATGTGTCAAATTATGCTAATTCAGTGTTAATTGGAGTCTTTAGTCAAATCGACCGTCAGTCGTAGGAGGTCGGCATTGGATCAAGAAGGTGGCAACCCTTATTTTCACAGCAGGGAGCCACTTTTCTGTCCTTCAAAATCAACACACTATTATTCCCCATCATCATCGAACAAAAGAAGGGCCCTGAAGAAAAAAACAAAGCCGTAAGCATTTGACCAGGGCATCATGTCATTGTTCTATCTACACATTCGTCCAAGGGCCAAGTCTACTACAGTCAACGAATCTCAAGCCTTCTCATATATAATTTCTACAACTGATCTCAGGAATGCTAATCTTAGGTCTCTTAAATTTTCTCAGCTGCATTATTTCTGTCCGTTTATCTGTGCATATTTTCAAGAGTCTTTCATCGGGTGGATATACGAGTGGCAGACGATGTTGACGAAGAAGAAGAATAAGATGAAGCGATTCATCAGACCAGGAAAACGCAACGTACGAAATTAGACACACTTGTCTGTCTCTTTCTTTTTCCATTCCATCTTCGCATCCTCCTGAATAACTACCGACTGTGAACCGACGCGTGAAGATGTTCATTAACAATATTCGCAGGCGTGAAACAGCAACATACTCAGCACAACGAGAAACGAAAACATTCGCGGTGTTGGGGTTTATAAAGCTCTCCATGCAGTTGTTCAACACATAAATTTAACAGCACCATTTGCTCTGCTGATACGTTTTGCGAATGGGAAAGAGTTTTTGTTTTCGGAACATACCGTTTTACGAAATGCTTTTATCAGAATTTCTGAACCACAGAAACAGGTTGAAAAGTTGCGAAGATGGCCAAGTGTCAAAGTTCTTTTCAACACTTCCCGCTTTAGGACAGAATTTCCTTCCCCTCATACAAACAGCTGCCAGTTGCGATCGGTGTACTCCCATAATGCGAGGACAACTATAGCAGCTATTTGACTACTTGTGGTGGCTCATTAATCTTTTGATCTCTGAGCAATGAAACACTGCTCGCAATTTACTGAATCAAATGGCAAAACCACATATCTCGACACAATAATTTGCCAAAAACATATGAGAATCATAACAATATTATGAGTTTGTTACAATTCCAAGAGTTGTAAATTACACAACTTGTAATCTTATATTGTTATCTATGCATTATGTAACAGGACAAAAACTACAGTCTCTCTTGTTCTCGAGGACTCATAAGTACAGTCTGATCAAACTGGAGACAAGAATGAATATTTGTATGTGTTGCTTATCACGCTAAAGTTCTGCGCGTTCAGATCATTAAAACAATAACCTTAATAAGCGGAAAGATAGACACCACAAACGAACACTCAAAGAACAGAGATGCCCCGACAGAAGATGAAAACCACTGTACTCATCGCAAAATATCAGTGGTAGGGGCTGAGGGACTAGCGCTTCTAATATTTGTACGATATTTTGCACACAGAGGTAGTACAACATAATAGAGAACCGAGACGATCCAAATACAAATATTATTTGATTCGTTCGCCTCTTGATCTCTGATCAGCTAACTGTACAAGCCGGGTCACCCATATGGCTACTGAAAATTGAGACCATATATCGTAGTACAACAACGAACACGTCGATCAGTGAAATCCTAATATGAATCAGGCAGCTGGTAGCCTAGTTAAAGCAGCCAACATATGATCTTTCACCTACACTTGGACCATTTTAATAGTGAGGATTGTGCTGAATTCTGGTCTGAAATTCCAATCGCCCAAAAACTTTTTTTTTTCAGACTGAAAAATCCTGTTCTTTGAATTGTCCGCAAACTACAGTATAATAATAGATTGGACAGTCGTAAAATGTGTTTTCTCTCTCTCCCCCTCACCATCCACTATTATAATGTCTCTATTGTATTGCTCAACGGATGCTCGCACTCATGATGATAACCCATTCTTGTGATATGACGTCATTCCGCGAGGGTCCTTACAAAAGACAGGTGTGATGTTGCGTCGGACCATCGAGACTGGAAGATTAGGGAAGAGAAACAAAGAAACGACCCGACAGGTGCCGTTCGAATATTTGTTTATGCCACTTCCAAGTCACTAAGGTCGAACGTACACACCTGTTCCGGTGCTTCTAAAAAGATTGTAAACCGAGGGTTTATCAATAATTTCTAGGATCAGCAGCCGAGTAATCATAGAAAACGACGAAAATCACGAGATACGGATGACAGTGACAAAGAAGAAATAATTGCGTTCCTGATGCACGGTTGCATTACTTATCTCGCACTTTTATGATAGGCATCTATCCTTGGATTACTACGTCATCTCTTCTCTACTCCCAGATATTCATGACATAAATCGAGAAAAAAACGGTGGGAAACCGTTTTCATTAACTAATATTTGTAAATTTGTTGTTAGTCCTATCGTTGGTTCTTTTCCCTCGTAAATTTCTCTTCTCTCTCTCATAAATAATAAGAGGCAGACTAAACTAGAGACGCACACACACAAATCCTTTTCCCCCTGTACGTCCATTTGTGCATGTGCGTGTCATTTGCTCATCAATGATCACAGCAGAGACAGGGATGAGAAAGGGATATCCCGGTAGCACCAAATTATGAATTGTTTGCATCTCATTTCGATAGAGCAGCTGCGCTTTACATGAATGAATGGCTGACAATTCTAGCGCACCAGATTAACAGATAGTGCTCTTATATTACAGATTCTAGGGTAGATAAGGAAACACCTCAAAATCTCAGATTATGACAATGTATCCATAATGTAGATTAAAACGGTCGGGAAATTTAGCTATTCGGCAACGAGCAAAAAAACGCGTTCGAAAAATTTGCATCATGCTCCACAAAAAACAAAATAAAAATTGATCAGACACTTTGTGACCCGTTGTCGGCATGTACAGAGGCAAAAGGTGAGAATTCGCTACATCCGCAAAAGCGCTCCAATGAGAATCTCTATGTCTCCATTGAAAATACTCTTTCGCTACAGTAATTTTTTAAAAGCACACGATGATTTTTTTCAAGCCTCTATGAACTTTTTGACATGCAACAACAAATCAATCTTGCCCCTTTAAAAAATTACTGTAGCGAGACAGTATTTTTTAATTGAGCTCAATCTCATATGATCTCATGAGACGATTGCCTCTGACTCTCATTGGAGCGCTTGTAGCATCCTCAGTGAGGATTCCTCATACTGGATACTGTCGTTTCAAGAGAATCTCGCAAAAAAAAATTCCGAAAAAAATGTGCGCACTGAAAAATAAGCAACGCCCCTTTTTGCAACTCCGCCGCACACTTTTTCCTGTCTTTTTCGAAGAGGGGGTTCGGACTGGGTTTTCGATGATTTTTTCTGAAACTACACGATAAAAATAACAAAAAAGTTTCTGGAAACAGACAATTTGCATGTTAGCTTCGTTCTATTATGGCAGTCTCCGTCAATGTCAGTCCTGGCCGAGTTTTCCGGATTTTTCGGCCGCGATATCTCGGCACGAAAATGCTACAGTAATCTATTAAAATTTAAAGGAACATACCCTGATTTTCAGGCCAATTTTTTAATTTGTCATGTTTTTTTCAACAAATTTCGAAGTGAAATGTAATTTTCGGAGCAAAAAATAACATTTCGCTTCAAAATTCATTGAAAATCGTTCGAAAAACATGACAAATCAAAAACCTGACTTGAAAATCAGGATATGTTCCTTCAAATTTTAACAGATTACTGTAGCTTTTTCGTGCCGAGACATTGCAGCCAAAAAATCGGGGAAATTCGGCCAGGACTGACATTGACGGAGACTGGCATAATAGGTGGTTTTTATTTCGTAAACTCGCATTTGAACGGAAATACACGAACAAAGATTTTTGCCGATTTTTTATTGATTTTAGGGCGAATTATTGAAATAAGTTGCAAGAAAAGCACCAAGAAATGTAAATGGCCAATTTTTCGAGCAGTTCAGCGAAAAAAAACGATAAAAAATCGTCGAAAATCTTTGTTCGTGCGTATTTCCGTTCAAATGCGAGTTTACGAAATGAAAACAACCTAGAACGATTCTAACATGCAAGTTGTTTGTTTCTAGAAACTTTTTTCGTTATTTTTATCGTGTAGTTTCAGAAAAAATCATCGAAAACCCAGTCCGAACCCCCTCTTCGAAAAAGACAGGAAAAAGTGTGCGGCGGAGTTGCAAAAAGGGGTGTTGCTTATTTTTCAGTGCGCGCATTTTTTTCGGAAATTTTTTTTGGGAGATTCTCTTGAAACGACAGTACTTAATTTTGCATGGAGTTTCGCCCTCAAAGGGAACAGAGCCATTTATCTAAACTCTAATTGCTTTCCGGCACAGAACAGTATAACAAGGGTTTCAAAATCGTCTTAAGGCATAACTGCAGACTATTGCAGAACACGATTTGAAGTGCGACATCACTGATAATCAAAACACCACGATCAATGCTTTGATGGGCTCCTTGCGCAGCGTCAAAATACTCTTCCGCGATAAGATGCGTAAAGACCAGAAAGGCAATGCTACCTCCCGTGAAGCAGAAATCCGCACTCGCTTTCGTTATTGGTCTTAAAACCACCACCCTGACTCTCTTCATATTTGTTTGCTCAACTCGTGTCGAATTTCTCTTTCGTTGTGGTTTTTCGGAGGACCCGTCGGGGAGGCATCTAAATATCGAAAGGGAACTGAGAAACGTTGCTGTCGAGGGATTCCACCTATGCAAAATCAGCTCGGGGTTCTTGAAACTAAAACGTCTTTCAACAGCACATAAACTACATAGGCCGACCCGACGCGAAATGAAGAGTCAATTTCAATGTTGTTCGTTCCGCTCAAAGAGAAGGTTCGATCACAAAACACTCGCGGCGAGCGACTCGCCATTTATTATCGCGACAGCAATAGATACGGAAATCAGAAAAACATCAATTTCCTCTGTGAATACTGGCCGAGTGGTATTACACAGACGATATTGAACTCGTTTACTGCTTTTCAAATGTCGAGTTATAAAACGGACCATTACGTAGAAAGGGATCTTGAATACGCCTTTTAAAAAACTAGACTTCTCTACATAGCCAATGCATTCAACTTTGTTTCAAAAATGTGGTCTAGTCTTCGCCCTTCAATTTTCCAGTCTCATCACTCTGTGAAGGTTTGATTGCAGTGAAAACACGACATGGTTGAATGAGAACGCATACACAGGAAAAAAATGAAGGTTCTGTCTGACAATCCTAACTTGTAGTGGAAACGCTCGAATAGAGGGGCGTAATTAACAGTAACACATGTAAGTGAATAGAAATGGGAGAGAAGTCAGAAGACGTTGAATTTCTTGGGAAGAGAAACGATCAGTCATTCCCTTTCGGAATCAGGAGTAACAGAAATTGTCATAGAATTCGTTATTTCCTTCCCTCGGTCAAAACAAAATACTTGCCTATGTAATCGGATCCAAATTTCCTCAGTTGCCGTCACTACCGTCAGATTCCGATCCGTATCGATAACCACCTGAAAAAATTCCATCTGAGATTAATGCTCCATTTGAGAATTTCAATTTTTCATCTCGTTTTCACATATTGATTCGACTAGGCCGTGGCCGATAACACGCTTTCTCTCCCTCCCTCTCCCTCTGACACGGCCTCCTTGACCATGGACCTCCGAGCCGAGACACTCTCTCACTTTTTCTTATCGACATTTTTTTCAAAATGAGCCGGGTTCCATCTCCTCTCAAAAAACAAGTTTTTAAATTTCAAAGCTATCATTGTTCTCATTTTCAGCTCATTTCTTTCCCTCAAGAATTTCGCATGCGCGGCTCGTTTCTCTCCATTTTCCCTCTGTTTCTTCTTCTCTACCTCCGCATTCTTCCCCTATCTAATCGATTTTCTCACTTTCTAATAATAATATATATTCATAATATGTTGTTCACACACCTTCCTCCTAAACCAGTTAGCAGCCGGTTTTCCAACTATGTTATGATATTCTGGTTTGTGTATGTCACGTTCCGTTATTTTTTCTGCAGCTTCAATTTCCTCCAAAAACACATTTTGAGCCAATTTCTGAAAATAATCATATTCGTGATATGAAGTTGGGACATTGAGGACGGCGTCTACGTCCTGCGAAAACTTCAGCGTAGAACTCAGTTTGAGAATTCCATCTGGTCGTACCTGTAGATCAGTTTTTATCCCTCCTAATGTTGTTTTGAAATATTCAAAGTTATTCGTAAGGAACGTTAAATCATTGCTGACGACAATGAGCGAGAACAATCGATGATATCCACGAGCTTTTGCATCTGCGAGTCTGAATCGAACTAGATAGATGAACTCCCTGATAATAAACTATAACTGCTTACCGAAAAATGAATGCAAAACAATAGCCGCTCTCCATATCTCCAAATACCACGCATCCATCTGCTTCTTCACCAACCCTGAAAATAGGTAATACAATTATTCTCTCAAACGTTTCCACTAACGGTGTCGCTGCAGATGAATCTCCGTTCGACTCATGAAGTAGAGTTGGCATTGTTGGATTCCTAGTTCCTGAAACTTTTTATTTCGTAGACTACACTCTTAAAAACGAGATGATAAACTGACTCCATACCATTTAAAGGAACTTCATTTATAACTTCCGATTTTTTAGATTCTGAATCAACGGGTAACGGCGGCGGTGGCGTCGGAACACTTTTTTTCTTTGAAGTGTGTACAGTAGACCTTTCACAGCTCAGAGATCGTAGACACGCACTTTTGACCCGTTCGTATACTCTTTCTTGTAGTGCTATCTGTAATATACTGATAAGAGAACTCAGTGACTGTAATTAGAATTTGGGAAAGTGAAAATTTCGATGCACAGTTCATTTTGATCTGTTCGCAATTGCATATTATATCTTTTTTGTCTCTGTATTCACCTCGGAAGAAATATAACTCGTTTTTGTTTGATGATCATTTGACAGGAGACAGGGCCCATTTCGAAATGATGTGCATGCAGAGCATCTAGAATAGAGCAACGTAATTGATATTCAGAATCGGTTCACAAACCTATCTTCGGTATCAATTGTGAATTTTGTACAGTTCCCATAATGTGGATAAAGGGTGCCATCTTCTGATGGTGTCTGATTTCTTTTGAATGCATCAAAGTCTCCTTCGAGCTGAAAGTTTGCTATTAACATTGTTGAAAATTGGTTTTAACCACATACTTTTATTATAGGCACTACGAACCCAGGTGGAGAATCGCTGGTCGACGGTTCAAACGACGTTGACGGGCTACAAGGTGCGTCTGAAGAACAGAAAAAACAATTTATTTATCCAAAGCTGGGTCATTCTTTTAAATAAAATCATGTTTCGTAAATTTTTACCAGTTCAATAACTGGTAACTTTTAAAAGGTAAGTGTGTTGGTTGAAAAATGTGATCACCTTTATCTTCCGAATTTCTCATTGGCTGACAAGTCATAACTACTCTTGGTCCGTGATTTTCGCAGAAATGGCATAGGGCTATCACTGCTTGCATCTGAAACTGTTGCAGAATTCATAATTTCAAAATAACCAACTAGCTTAATTTTTTTAACAGAAAACAACGTTTTTTTATAAATATGACTAAGAATTTTGGTCAACATAAAAAATGGTAGCATTTACGGAAAGTTGGGCTACTTTTTGGATCTTTTCACCTGACGAAAACTTACTTCATTAATTTTATGTCACAAACGATGATGCAGATAATACAGATGAAGCTAGGAGAAATACCGTAACTTGTAGTATGTCCCTTGTTGGTGACTAGTGGGAAACTGAAAAATGACACACGAGTTTTTTTTTTCTAATTTTTGTGCGTACTGGCAAAGTATGAAGCGGTAAAACATACGGAACCATTGAACGGTGAATTAAAAGTACGAGATTGAAAAAAAGAATGACAGACGCAGAGCGTAGAGCGGACCTACTTCAAGAGTGAAACCACGAAAAATAAAGAGACCTAGAGCGTAACACGATGCAAAACAATTCAGGCGCCAGTCACATGTGATGACGCAGTATAACAAGAACCACTGACAGGTGGGTGGCTTCTCGAATTCGTTAATTACGAAGTTAGTATAATTTTTTATTAATTAATATATTTTGGATATATCTCGATGTTCTGGCGAATATAGATCTTGTAAGAAAGAAATCGAGCCATTTGCTTTCTCTCTGTTTATCATCGCCTACATTTTGAAAATATCTTCTCACATTTTACCGAGGTCTGATTGCCCTCTCTCTCCCTCACCGTTTTCTTCAAATTTCGATGCGAAATGTTTTATTTTGACCCAAAAATTGTATTCCGCATCGAAATTTCATGAAAATTGTTCGAAAAACACGAAAATTTTAAAAATTGACCTAAAAACCGAGTATGTTCCTTTAAATTTTAATATACTACGGTAACATTTTCGTGCCGAGATATCGCGGCCGAAAAAATCGGGGAAACTCAGCCAGAACTCTCATTTATTGAGATCACCATAATATTAAATATGATATTAGACCTAGTTGGAGTTCAAGTGATTAGAATGGGAAGCATTTTGTTGGACAAAAACACCTCCCTTGTTTCAACTATTACTCCAGAAACCGATAATATTAAATGTATAGTATTCCCAATTGATTCCTGCATTCCATTGATGGAAGTAGTAGTGTATACTCTACGCGAAATGTCGGTCGAACGTTGTATCAAAAATAGAGAATGAAAAAGAATGAAATGTCTCCAACAGCAACAAAACGTTGCCCATAGAAACTATGAGAAACGTCGCTTTGAGATGTGATTTATGAGTCAACCATTGTGGGAGGTACTTCGAGATCTTTCCCATACCTCAATACCCCACGTTTTCCAAACTGACTCATTTTTTCCACAATAAGAGGCGTCGATCCAAGAGCGTAGGAGGGCGCCAAGGTCGTAAAGTCATTCAAGGAGAAGAACTGTTTTTTCATGACCGCTTCTCGCATAAGCTAGGTGTTTTTCTTATCATCAGAGCTGACTCAAAATCGCCTATCAAGAGAAGAGTTCAACTAAATTGAAAAAAGTACAGGAGGGTCTTCCACATTGTAAACTGGTGATAAAACTCTCATCAATCTCCTACATGTGTCCAATTTGCTAGCATTCAGAGGATGTCTTATGAGCCACTCGTTCTTTCACTTCCGACGAGAGACATTATATTACAAAGTGTTGGGATATTACAACTAAAGTGTTTTTCACCATTCCCCAGTAAGAGACTCCATGAAGATAGAAAAAAGAACACCAGCTCTACTTCCCATTGTCGTTCAAAAATTATAATTTATGGAGCATATTCAATTTCAATTTCTCAAACTCTTTATGGTCACCAACAATGTGCGAAAAGTATGGAGAGATCGTAAAACTAGGACGGCGACGATGTGACGACACACAATAATTCGCGCGTATCGGAAGTCACAAGTAGTGATTTTGATAAACACAACAAAATGCAACATACGGTTTTCTTACAGAAAGAAACTACCTATATTTACAGACATTGTATGGCAATTTTACGGTCAACTACGAGAAAGACGGTACCGTGAAAGCAGGTAACTAATTGTAAGATACTTACGATGACCTAAAGAATTTAGGGCAAGCTATAGTTGTTCGAAAGAAGTCCAGAAATTCGAACTCACAAAGAACAGTTACATGAAAAACCTATCCTTGCGATTTTGTCAAGATGAAAATCTCAAAGATATGGCTAAAGTTGTATTCCTGAGCGTTAGACTGATAGTCTTAGATAGAAAATGTAGTTCTAGATAGGAGTGTACTCGTGAATTGGCACCGGTGAGCACAACGAGTTGGCGCCAGAGAAGTTGTCGAAGAACATGATGACGTCATTTAAATCAGAGAGGAGTGGAAAAAATGAAGCCAGGCATGTGGACACACATCAGTCAATATATAGACATGCGATTCAGAGAAGAGCTTAGAGTGGTAACAAAGTGACCAGCTGTGATCACACGTGGGAGGATATGTTCAGAATTCTTAGAATGCATTATTAGACGGCATGTTAATTGTGTTTCAACAAAGCTCCTGAAATTAGTATGTGTTATAGTTTGGATGTTAACTCAAGACTTTCTTTCACCTTTTTACTGCAAACTTTTTTTCAACGGATGTTTCTCTGTTTCACGTGATTACTCAATTTTTCAATACTTAACTGACACTCACACATGCTTCCTTATGATCTGTCATATTTGTTTCTATCTTTCTCTCTCTCTCTCTCACATGGTATTTTTGATTAGATATTATTGGCTGGAATAGCAGAGAACACAACAAGCCGTGCAAGTTGAAGGGCGGTGCCACAAGCTTGCTCCCGCCCCGGAATCAAGATGCGCATCGGCACGACGAACTGCTTCTTCTCACGCACTTTTGGCCATGCGCCGAAAGGTGAGAGACATGAACGAAAAAAGGAGAAACACATTCACAAGAAAAAAGGGGGGAGCGGCACCAGGAAGAGAAGGAAACAAAAAAAGAAAGACGACGAGGAGTCGAGAGACGCGGCGACTAGCTACATAGAGAGAAAGGCGCTTTATGGAGAGACATAGACGAAACGGATGGAAAAAGCACAGGCGCGAGAGGAGGTGGTGCCAGCCATGGTGCTTCCCTTCTCGTCATTGACTACTACGAGACGCGTGAGATAGACGAGAAAAAAGAACGCATTGGACGGAAAAAAAGGTGAAGGAGAGCCGCAATTGCTAATACTATGGTCACTATAAGTTTAGCTATCGTTTTATAAAAGTATTCTTTTGTAACTTTAAATCAATCAATATTTTTTATGCGTGTGAGTCCGCATGGGGCAATACCGATGCGGACTGCTTGCGGTAGTGAACAAGAAAGTATCTGCGTCTCTGTGAGTACAACGTTTGCGAGTGATCTCTCTCGTTCGTTGTGTGCACACCGCGTATGATGGTTCTTGCGCGGCGAATGAACGAGGAGTGTTCGCCTGTCACCGACCGCGAACGAGGTCAGTCGCGTAGACCTCGGAATCAAACAAAAGCGCAAGAGAAACACGTAAACCACGAATTCCAAGTGTTTGTGAGCCGATGCACTGATAGTTTTGTTATTCTTCACAAACTATCAAAATGAATTGGCATGTTATACTTATTATCTTCACAGCTTTATTCGATTCCATAACAGGAATTCAATACGGAGTTAAAAGAGAAGTAAAATAGAAAAGTCAATAGGTTACGAACTTTTATAGAAAAGTTTAGCAAACCGTCACCGAGAATTCGATATTCTTGAACACCTTCCCCGCTGACTACAGTTGGAAAACTAAAACGATTGGCAAAGAAAAGCAAATCTACATAGAATCCGTCTTCAGCAGGGCTTCTTACAGTAGAGATTGTGAGAATGAAGTAAAACTCACACCAGTCTACTTTTATCCTGGAGAAAAAGTGAAAATTGAGTGTATTATGTGTAATATCGCATTTGTTTTCAATGGGTAGTATACGAGAATCAGATATTTGTTCATGGAAATTTTATAGCTCTCCAAAAGGTTGGGCGAAAGTTAGAAGCATTGATGACTTTATGGAGAAGGGAACGAAATTAGGATCTGAGGATGGTCCTTACATTGAAATAGTTCAAAACGAGGAATTTTTGGAAGATGAGAAGTGATCTGAAGAAATTTGCGCAGAATTAATTCACACGATTTTAGAGTGGTTGAAAGGAACGGAACGCTAGGGGAACCCTACTATTATCAGGAGAATGGATTTTTAGTGATCGAAAATGTAAAAAGATCGATTCTCAAAGTCTGCAATTTATTTTTATAAATTTACAGGCAAACATTCTCTCTCAAGGTGTCTACTTCTGTTTTGATGAAGATTCCGTTGCTTCCCAACGGCATTTTCACATTCTCATTCCACTGAACCCAGTGGTCTACGTGGCGAAATATCATTCAACAAATATCGAAGAAATTTGTGAGCGATTTTTAGAGCCTTTATGGAAGAAAATGCGTTTTCAGCAGGAGGGTGTTCTGATTCGAAGCGTAAATATCCGGATCATTTCTGGCTCATGAATAACTCAGCGGAACCATTTGACGATCAAGAGACATGTTTCAAGAGAAACGGATTGGACGATTGGTCTTGTTATGATGTTTGCTCGGAGAATTTTCAGCTGACTACTGTCTTTTTTTAGCAGAGAACATCAGTCCGAATGCCAGCTTGTGAGAATCCAGCATCGTATTGCAAAGCAGAACTATCATTCCCAACTCTTCCTGTAGGAGTTCCAATTTCAATTTCTCTTGAGTGGTCTGATTGGACAGATTGTAAGAACCAAAAACAAACAAGAACAGGTCACTGCTTTTTATCTCTGGATCGGGAACTTGCCGAATCCGAAAGTCTGCCGAAAAAATGGAATTGGTTAAAAAAGTTGAATCAAATTATGAAAAACTTGGCTTTCCGGAACGGGATTCCAATTTTTAACGGACTTTTAACCAGTTGGCTTTACGATGTCGATAAAATAGAATCATGTAAGGACACGGAAGTGGCGGAAAACGGAGATATTGATAGCGTAAGAGGAAGTAAAAATTCCAGCAGAAAATTATATTCTTCAGTATGACGACTTCTTCAAAGACGTTTTTTCTTCTATTTTTCCTAATATGACTGATAAACTGGAAGCACCAGAGAATGCATTCAAATACTGCGTCAAGTAAGGGATAATATTCGGAGAAACTTTGAAAAACTTATTTTCAGGTTTTCGCAACTACTTGAAAAATACGATGCGCTTCAGGGAACTCATACAATTGATGAAAGAACATGTTGAATTGAAATAAATAGAAAAAAATGATGGAAAATTGCAGAGAAAAAAATGCGCTTGCAAATTGTTTTAAACGGCTGGTTACGGTGTACAATGGTGCCTGCGGAGAATGCACTCCAATCTACGAGCAAATGCAGACAAACTTTTTTGCAAAAAAAAAACGAATTTTAAATAGAATTGCAAACTGAATCAAAGAAACTCTTTATGTACACGGTGACGAGAAATCCGATAACTGAGACATTACCAAAAAAACATATCTTTTAATTTGTTTTTAATTGAATTAAAGCTTTCAGAACACAGTTTCATGTAAACCCGTAATGAAGTTAAAAATTGGAGTATCTAGTAATCCGGCTCGAACGCTGGATTGTTATAATAATTAGTAGATTGAACGTGGAAAGCATTCTTGAGCTGTGTGAAATTGGGTCTTCGCGAGACAAAAGATTGATAACAACTTTGCATTATCTTGTATCTGAAATGAAACCTCGACTTGTCAATTCAATGTATTCAACATACGTCTGTTTGGAGCAATACTTGGGATGAGCTGGGATTCTTCCTTTCCGAATACTTTCAATAATTTCTTCGGGGCGGATCAAGTCTTCGTAGGGCTGCTCACCCAGGGAAAAAATTTCATACATGAGAACTCCGAAAGACCAGCTGGAAAAATAAAGCAATATTAGCACCGAGTATAATTTTATTATCTTGCCTATCACTTTTTATTCCAAATTTTCCAATGAAACATTCTGGGGCGAGCCATCTAACAGGAAGGAATCGGAGTGCTAGGGAATTGGCTGCAAACTTCGGATCATCTGGCTCCGAACAAAAGCCGAATCCAGAGATTTTAGCTCTCAATCCAGTCGTCAGAAGAACATTTCTGGCAGTCAAATCCCGATGTATAAGGTTTCTCGAGTGGATATATTCAATTCCATCACAAATCTCAAATATTATTTTGTACAGTACTTGGAATGGAATTCTGCTCATAGGGGTGAATCCAGATGAGTTATCCTGTTCGGCACTGAAACAATAGCTTACAGATTGATAATTCAGAAAAGAAAACATACGTTTCTTTGATTTGAGAGAGATATTTGATGAGATTCATATGAGTCAACTCGAGCAATGAACAAACCAAATCATTTTTATTGGTCCATCCGAGAAGAAGAGCAATATGATCGTGATGTCTCAGCTGTCGCATTGATGCAATTTCTCTTTGTAGTTGATCTTCTTCCGGTTCATCGAAATGTCTTGGAACCTGAAGGGTTTCAGAGTATAGAAAAAGAAACAACTACAGTACTCACCCTAACTGCAACTGCACAATCTTGGTATTGTTTCATTTCTACTCTGTCAATCCATTGCATAATTGGAGATTTTCCTTTCAGTTTTCCCAGATAAACATTTGAAATTGTGCCTTCTCCAAGAAGGAATTCGGTGTCGATATGAACATTCTCTGATTTTATTTCCCATGGTAATCGAGCCACTTTCGGGCACTCTTTTGGGGCTCTGAAGTGTTGAAAAGTTATACGATACATCACTTTTTGCCCATAAAAAATTGGGATCTTTGGACAGTATAGAAAATTTTCAATAAAGCAGAGCAACAAAATCTTACTTGTATATCCTCGGTTGTAACATAAGTTCAGTCAGCAATTCCACTTGTTGCTTATGTTTTCGACTGACGTATCGATAAATAAGAACACCGAAAGTGGTCACTGATATTGTTGCACAAATGAAAATAGTGAGCATATCGTCAAGAGCAATCGAAAGATATTTGGGACGATGCCACGGTGTTGCTGCATGGAGAGGAACTGAAAGTAGAATAAATCTTACTCGAACCTTTTTGGGAGAGTCTTACCCATTGGAATTTCATCTGTGCAAGATGTGGAATAGTTTTGGAGATAGAACATATTGTTTTGAATAACCTGATTATCAATAGTTCTATCCAAAAATCCGAGATTAAAAAGTGGAAGTGTGAATTCCTCATAAACATCGTTCAACTCCTCATTTAATACAATTCGAACATGTGTCTGAAATCTAAAGTCGTGAACTGAAAGTTCTAGAATTTCAAGCCAATCTACCGAATCTTCCATTGTTGTCGTTAAATTTTTCGTCATTGCACATTGAGAATCGTCTATGAATAAATATGCAAATGTTTGGTTTTTAGCCATCGAAATTCTTGTAACAAAATCATTCAGAATCTGATCCTTCATTGCTGTACAATTTTTTTCGGCTTCTGAAAAATAAAGTTTACTGAGTCTAAACTTGAGATGAAACCTACTGAAATGGCTCAAGGACTTCATGCAATTGGAGGCAAAATAGTGCGTTTTTTGGCCAAGCCATGGAATCACAAGATCCCAAACTGTTCCATTTTTGACAAGTTGAGAGTGAATAAACTGTGAATACATTTTGGTTGGGGACATTTGACATGTGGGTCCGTTGATTGCAGTTTCAATTACATTCATCAATTGTGTCATATTGGCAGTAGTCATGAACACATAAACATCTGATATCGATTTATCTTCATGGATGATTGAAGGAAACTCTGAACATGGACGATTGAAAACGGAATAGAAACATTTGAACAAACCGAAATCTCTTGTTTCTTGAAAAATAGCTCTAATCTTTGGAACATTTTGATCATCGTAAGTTTTGAAAACAGGAAACTCTGCAACTTTGTCAAGAGCATTGTCAAGAGATAAGGAGAGACCAAGGCGTTGAGTATTCTCCTGGAAACAATTATTTGAAACTCAGACAAATTCCGAAATTGTCTCACATTCGTATTGTTATTAAAAACACCCGTGACATTGTATGGAACATAATCAGTTAGTAGAACTACTTGTTTCTTGAGGTAGACTGTCGTATCGAGTTGATTATCCTTGGCAACCTTAATTGATAGTTTTGAAATTATTCTATTTATAAAATGACTCACATTGTCTAATATTGACTTTGCTATTCCAACCAATTCCATAGTCTCTGATTCTGTTTTTGAGCTGGCGTATAACATATCGAAGTAGTTGGTGTCGTTTACCCATTCCTTAATAACCATATGATTTATGTTTGCGGAAAAAATAATGAAAGAGTTAAAATGGACTTACATCGATTTCCTGAGTGAGATCTGTTGTTGTGACAATTGTGGAATAGTTGGATCCAAAATAAAAGTCATATTTGATTTGTTGAGTAGAATTTAGTGGCATGAACTTGGCATAGCTTTGAAGTAAATCGATGAGTTCGCGTTTCTCTTGTGTGGATACAGTAACCAGAACATATGCATTTGTACCTACAGTAGGACAGAATAGTTGAGCGGGAGTGATGACAGGATTGATGATTTGAGAGGTAATGGGCAATAAAAGAAGAAGAACTGTGAGCACTCGCATGCTCCGAGTACCAAAAGTGAGTGCGCCGAAACGATTCTTCTCTATTTCAGTAGGAGAGTGAGACAATTGATGATAAGCCAATTTGTGTGTCTCGGTCGATAATTTATAACGTTGATTGTAGTTTTTCGAGTTTTAGAGAAAAAGATGGTAATTTCTTGGACAAGAAGCGGGGTTACAGGGAATTAAAGTTTTTTATTGGTTATGACCTCAGACGTCATTACTGCAAATTTTGTGACAATATTTTGGGGGGAATGAACAGTGTTTAAGAAAAAACGAATTCAAATAGGATTATCAACAATTTTTGATTATTTTCTGGTACTGATCTTTGCGTTGTTCGCGAAGTCAATTGGCAAATAGATAAGCGGATTTTTATGAAATAGATTATTCAATTTGTGAGAATTTTTGTACTGTTCTTGAGATTCGATCGAAAAGTTCTTTCAAATTTAGAAATCGTCCTGGTTGTTCACAGTATTACCTATTAATTTGATTACTCTCTTTTGGTACATTACTTAGTATTGAGCTCAATGATGTGTGAAACTTTCGGCCATTTGAAAATATGCGACTGAATTTCGGACTTCCCACTACTACAGTATTGCATCTCCTCCAAAAGCGTAGGCTGGGAAGCAAAGTTATTGTTAGATAAAACCATAATCCTTGTAGCGGAGGAAACTGATAACGAGGGCATGACAGATTGGTAACGAACTATGTATTAATTCAATTGAAATTAGGTGGAGAGGGGGGAATGGAATTAAAATTCAGTAGAGATATACTTTTGATTTTCAAAAATCTTTAAAAATTAATAAATTTTTACGCAGCCCATTTCGGAAAACAAATGACCTTTTCGAAGTTTTTTGTTCAATTCGAAACTGAAAATCAGTTTAGTTTGCGACAAAAGAAGCGAATAATCAAGTTTATTGGCTGCAACAATGATGAGACGTTCCGCGGGAAAGGATTCAAAACGTAATGACCAGAAATGGGCTTTTTAATTTTCGATGTCAAATATTTTCAGCCTATACAGCTGAGGATTCGGACTTGCCAAGAAAATGCGTTGTGATTCGCAAGAAGAAAATTGGGGATAGCATCGAGAAGATTGAGTTGCGTTATGTTGCATACAATCGTTTGGAGAAGGGAGCTCATAGCACCGTAAGGATTCAGAATAGAGGATTCAGAAAGAATTAGCTAGAATTTCAGACGATGGAAGTTATCAATGATGCTTCGAGCTACATCAGAGATCGTGCTGAAGATCTCGATTATCAAGATGCGTCATCGATTGACACTTCTCTTCAGAAGACAGTGACTCTTGTGAAAAGTGAGGAAAAGGAGAAAAAGAAATTGGAAAAATGCATTCCACTTCTTCGAAACATGCGTGCTCGTTTTGCTGAAAATGAGAAGAACAACGCCTACAATACCCACAAGAAGAATCAAAATGGAGCACTCAAAGATCTGTGTGATGAGATTGTCTGGGAGGCTACTTACACTCTCGATAATGGACATCCAGTCACTTCTGAACTTATTAAGAAGATCGCCAAAGTGAATGCTCTCTCGAGACAAATCATTGATAACGAGACCAAAATGGAGAGTCTCATTCCAGATGAGGTGGGGTTTGAAGATCGCTTTGGACACCCCCAATATTTCATTTCCAGAATGAGTTGGCTGCTTCCAAATCAAAGACAAGTGACAAGTTCGCCAAATAAATCTCCAAGCTGTTGCCAATCCAAGAACAACAAACTGCTATACTACTTTTTTGATATGAATTGTTCTCAATAAAACGTGAACTTTTCAAATATACTTACTATTTGCCACAATGCACTTTTACATCACCAAATAATATTCTCAGAATGAGCTTGTACTCAGATTACGATATTGAAGTTTTCAGCTTCAATGGATTTTTATACTACTTTTTCTTAATTCTTTTGGGAGTGAGTCTTTTTTTTTGTTTTTTACCGAGGTCAGACATGTAAATGAGCATTTTTAACCAAATTATTCCTTTTTTGACCTCGATTCTAACTCTTTTCCTAGAACGTTCTCTTTCTGAATCTCGTTTATTTTCAGTCCATTTCATGTAGTTTTGTTCTTCGTTGGACAACATCCGACTCTTACAATCTTCCTGCTTTCGTAAGCATTTTCCATTGTTTTTTTCAATTCATGATTCATTGTTAGACTAAATACTCTTATTTTTCAGAAAAACAAAAAACGTCTGCATTTCGGCTCGAACTTAAGCGACGCGGATTCATTGAGCTTTTATCGCGTTCGAGAGACGCAGATTCAGAAAAAGAAATGAAGAAAAAAAAGGGATTCTGAAGCATTGTTGTGTTAAGATGTAATAATGAAGAATAGACAAAAGAAACATTCTTTCATTGCATTCTTTAATTCAACAGAAAATTCGAGAAGTTGTTGATGATGATGGTCTAACGACGTTGTAGACGTTGTCTGTAGGCCATCGGATGGAATGGACGACGGACTTCACGAGTGAACTGAAAACATTTGATTCAGATTCATAAGAGGCTGAGATTCTTAGTTTTTGAATTTCAAAGATTAGGAAACATTTGGTTATTCTTAAGACATCAGAAGCTTTGCGTGCTCAATGATGTTGCAAAGTTGATGGGTGACGTTAGGGATTCTGAAGACACAAAAGGACAGGAAATCTACTTTTCTTTTTTGCTACTTTTCAAAAGAGACATTGCAAGACTTCAAAAAAAGATGAAAAGTACAGGAGGTCTTCTGTAACATGTATTGGAAGAGCTATTTGAGAGATTTAGTAAGTTTTGTTCATACAGAAGAAATAAAGATAATATCAAAGTTTGAAATCTAAAGCTTCCTTTTTACGAAAACTCACCTCATAATCATCGTAGAAATCATGAGTTGGATCCCAACGACGGTAACGGAAATACTTTGGTTGGAAGAATCTCGAACCAGCTTTCACGGCTTCAGTCGCCTGAGCAAAGAGAGCGAAAAGCAGAAGAATTGCAAGAAGAGAACGCATTGTTGCTGATTCTGAAGACTTTGTCAAAAAATGAAAGGGTGTCTTCGATTGTGAGCAAGAAGGAAAAGGAGAAGAAAAAAGTGGGCGGAGCTAGTGCATAGAAAAGATTGATGATGGAGGAGGGTGAGAGAAAGGAGAGAGAGAGAGAGAGAGATTAGAATGAAAAATGGGTGTGGAAGAAATGGAATTTGAATAAGTCCAGTACAAATCTATGTGAATTCTTGTTCTTTCTCGACACGAAACTTTTTCGTATCTTTTTTTCCTAAAATAGTCATGCATCTGGAAGAAGAAGGAGTGGAACAAAGAAGGACATGCAATGGGAAAATTGATATTAATGGAAACGGAATTAGAAAAAAAAGCAATGGAGGAATATGAAAGTTCAAAAAATAGAAGGACGAGTAAGAATGGGATGGAGAAAATCAGATGAAGAGGTTGATCTCTTGAAAAACGAATTCCGATTTATGATAGTGGGCGGATGGAGGAACAAAGGAATGACGTTAAAAATGCCATCAAGGCTTTACTACGAAATTCATATAAAAAATTGGATCCCTGGGTTTATGAGGTATACGAATTAGATATGCCAGGGATAAAAAATAAGTGGGGATACGGTAGAACACGTAGTAGTAGTAATAGTCTGATGTAAGTGAAAGAAATCTAAAATTCAAAAAAATGCGAGAAAATATGGAAGAATAGAGAATGCGGTGGAATCTGTAATGAATTAGGTTTCTTTTACAACACCAGGAAGAAAAGGATTGGATTCGATTGGAGTATGAGAAACTCTAGTTTTTTTTCAAAATGAATCTAGATAGTGAGTTACCGTAAAATCTGTATTAGAAAGGCATGCCCTTCTATTTTTCCAACATCTAAAATTTTTTGTGTAATTCTCTAAATGGAACATAAAATCGTTGGAGAAGAGGTTTGGAACATATTTTGTAACCTGTCTCGTCAACTTTTGACGAGGATTCTAATAAGACAAACTTCTATCCGTTTCAATTTCAAGAATGCGCTAATTTTGAGCTCATCGTAGTGCCCTTCTAATACAGATTTCACGGTATGTAGTTATTTTTCTTAAACTAGAATCAGTAACCCTCAACGAATCATTTGAGACTCGATGTCTGCAAATATCCGAAATCAAAAAGATTTATCTGAACCTGCCCGACAGCACCACAACAACTTTGATTTATGTTTGACGAGAAGTTAATTTATTCAGAAATTTGGAAAACAACCCCTCTGAATCTTGAGAAATATTCAAGTCAACACATGCATTTTTCATTTTCAGAGTACTGTAGAGATCAGTAATCTGAAGGATCTATTCTAAATATTGGGGTTTCACCTAATAATTATACCGGGAATGTTCCCCTTGTCTAGAAGTCATTTAATCAAAACACAACATTTTTCGTATCAGAACTTCTAATCCATTATTAAGTGAAGACTACGGTTTTCGATTCTGAGTAAAGCACCAAGTATAAATTTCGGCTTGCGTCATTCCAAGGAAACGAGGATCAAGACTAAACCCACAAAGATTAGTCATCTTTGCAAGAGGAGTTCAAACCAGGAAATTAGCATTCATTCAGCAGTTTCCGTTTTGAAAGAATAAGAACAAAGTCTGCTAATTAGTTTGAAAACGAACGGAACCAGAAGGGACATGAATTTTTTTCTAGAAACTGCTCCTGGAATGAAAAGTTTGTATTTGAGAAGAACATGCAAAATTTTAGAGAAATTGAGGATTGTTGATCGTTTCCAGCTAAAAAGGAGAAAAAGGAAGCATTATTTTTAAGACACCGAAAAAGTGAATATGTGCTTTAGTCGTCCAGAAAGATACTTTCTCTTCTAATTAGTCTCATTTTCTTTTCTCGTTATTTTTAACTTGAAAAAGAAAAAAAACGGAGCTTATTGGTCGGATTGTGACACGTCAGACAAGACAATTGAGTATATACAATTCGAACGGAAATTATGTTTTTTCGTAAAAAAAGTTTTTTGACGAAATTCAATTGACAGCTCTCGTCGAGAAGAATATATTGTTTTAAATGATGTATAGCTGTGTGTTGCGAACAAAAAACACTCAAAAAGGTTAAAGGAACTGATATGTTTTCGGGGGAATTCAGAAGACGTCTCGAGGGAGAATCTTGTATGAATATCTCATGACTTGTTGAAAACTAACACATAATATTTTGAAATAAACTTCGTCAAGCTTTTGGAAGCTTGACTCTCGCTTTCAGACCATCTGACCTCCAATGTTATAATGGATTCAAATCTTTCATGCAGAAATAACTAACTGGAGAAACAATATGACCATGGTTCAAACAGCAAACGTTAATCATTATTTATCAGTATTTGTACTGGTTTTCCAGGGAAAAGGGAGGCTTCATGAAAGGTCTTCGAAAATACATTCTTACTGTACCTCATCGAAAATATTATTTGAATCACCGCGCTTTTGAGAACAGGTGGCCTAGAATACAGCGCGGCCAGAGGCGTGTGTAGTCCCCGAGGACAATGCGAAAATTCGAAAAAATTGAGTTGATTTTACATTTTTTTCAAGTTCAATGATCCAAACTTATATGATTTTCAAAAAAAAATAATTACAGAATGGCAGTCACACTTCATACCACTTCTGGAGACATCAAAATCGAGCTTTATGTGGACGATGCACCGAAAGCATGCGAGGTATTTCAGTTTTTATTCGCATAACGTATTCTAAAATATGAATTCAGAACTTCCTAGCACTGTGTGCCAGTGATTACTACAACGGATGTATTTTCCACAGAAATATCAAGGATTTCATGGTTCAAACTGGCGATCCGACTCATTCTGGAAAAGGAGGAGAGAGCATTTGGGGAGGACCGTTCGAGGATGAATTTGTCAGTGCATTGAAAGTGAGTTTTTATTTGAATCCTATCTAAAAAAATTGTTTCAGCACGACACACGTGGTTGCGTCTCCATGGCTAACAACGGACCGGATACAAACAAATCACAGTTTTTCATCACTTATGCCAAACAACCACATCTCGACATGAAATACACACTGTTCGGAAAGTGAGAATATTCCAAAGAGTTTTGTTTAACTGATCGTTTTTGCAGAGTAATAGATGGATTCGACACATTAGAAGAAATGGAAACAATCAAAGTAGACAGCAAGTACCGTCCCCTGGTACAACAAAAGTGAGTCCTTCGAATTGAAAATCTGTAAACTTTATCCTTTATTTCAGAATACAAAGTGTGACGATTCATGCAAATCCGTTGGCATCCGACTGAAACTGTGTCTTATTTTGTTGATTTCTTGGTTCAAAACATTTTTACAATTTCACTATTTATTATTCGTTCAGATCATTTTGTACATTCAAGTTTTAAATATAAAGTTTCAAAATTTGGAAATCTATAGATTAGGACAGTAAAGCGTAGAGTTGTGATGGCCCATTCGAAGATTGCACATAAGCTGAAGTTGGCACGTGGTGTCGCAATGAGGAGAAGTGTTTCGGAATGCATATCTGGAAACCATCAAGGATTGGGAAATCGAAAACCGAGAGTACTCACTTATAAAATTGTTCTCGTTTCTTATCACTTTTGTACAGCTTCTGGATAACTTTATTCCAAGAAATGGGTGATAAATCATCCATTCCATAGGCTTCTCGTGCAGAATACAATTTCTCCCAAACAGGCTTGTTGTTTTCGTTGGCTTTTTCGAGATCAGCAGAATAAGAAGTGAAGTCCACTATTTTCTGAAATGAGATTGACGTTATTAGATTTATCAAAAGCTCACGACTTACAAATTTGTTGTACGGGTCAACCTCGTAAATTCGATAAGCTGGATTCTGGTACTCAAAAGTTGTTACAGAAGGGGCAGCGTATCCGACCTGTAAAATATCGTTTCAAAGTTTGAAAACAAGAAATTCCCTTACCCCAATCGGTTTACTCGTGATGTTGTGCATATCCTCATAGAAAACAGTAAAGTAATCCAAATGGTCATGTCCAAAGAATTGAGCAACGATGGTAGATTCGAATCTGAAAACAAAAATTACTGTACGATCAGCCTCAGTTAAGTACCAACCTTTGAATAACTCGATAGTAATTGAATGCCCATCCTTCAAGACATTCAGAATCTCCAGGTGGAATATGAGCCAGAACATAAACTTGTTCTCCTTTCAACTCCGATTCGTATAGTTCTTTCACGAACCATGACATAGAAGAGTCAGGATCACTTTGATTTAAGTAGAGAAAGCTGAAACAAGCAATAGTTAAGGAAACAAAATGATCACACTCACAAGTTGGTAACTTCACAAAAGCCAGTGTTCAACGAAATCAATTTGAGTCCATCCATCACTTTCGTTGCATATGATCCTCGCCTAAAAAATTAGAAGAATGAAGACATAATAAAGTTTATACGTACTTCAACAAACTCTCATCTGATCCTTCGCTCAACCAAGGAACACTCATCGCTTGGAATTCTTTGTATAACCACGTTGGCCAGAATCTTTCGTCCACGTTATGAGGAGCAAAGCTGTTGACAGGGACTCCTAAAAACAACAAATTGCGTTAATTCTAGTCAGAGTCAAACTAACCTTCATGATTTCCAAGTGCCCAATAAACCGGAGTAGTTGGGAATGAGTTTTGCACAAGTCGATGAAGTTTTCGAAGAACCGAAAGATGCTCTTCAATTGAATATTCCCAATCCACGTGGTTTATATAGTCTCCAGTCATTAGAACCATATCAATCATATGAGTCTTATTGATATGTGATAACATATTCTCAACTGTCCAAAATGGAATATCGCATTTCCCAACTGAACCCCAATATCCGGATGCTTTCTTTGGTTCTGCAACTGACTGTCTACAACATACTGGATCATCACAATTGGCTTCTGATGGATATTTGTATTCAAAATCCACGTGGAGATCAGTCAACTGAAGAACATTCAAATTCTGTGAAGTCGACGTTTTCGGTTGTTTCTCCTTCTTTTTGAAGATTCTCTTTCTTTTTGGTTTTGGAGGAAGAGCAATCTTCCATCCAGCTTCTGAAGGATCTGTTGGATCTGCGCAATCGGGAAGAACGATTCCACAGATTTGAGCAGGGCTTTCATTGGCAAGTCTTCGGAATACGTAGAAAAATTCATCCTGTAAATAAATATTCCAAGTTTCCTAAATAACTTCAAAACTCACTCTGAACTGAGAAGAGATTCCATCACAAACAGCCCATGGCTGCTTAGCAAATAGTTTGCATATCAGTGTTGCGAAGTCGAGAACAACTGGTTCAGAGACATCAAACTTCAGAATGAAACTGAAAAAGAGCATATGTTCTAGTTTCAAAAAAATAAATATTTTACCTCGCAACTGTTACAAGTGCCGTGCATGATGCACAGAGTGGCCGGAATCCATATTTATCGTAAGTGACTTTCTTTTCTAGGTTTTCTGAAACTAAGAATATTGGGATGAGTTAGAATCTAAGTGATTACCTTTTGTTCTTAATACAGTTGCATCTGATAATATTAAAAGTGAAAACACGAAACAAATCACTCTCATACCACTGCCGTTTCTGAAAAGACAAAATTCGAAGATTGAAAAAAGTAATAAGTAAAAAAAGAAAACAGAAACGAAACAGACGGAAACTGAAGGAAATTTCGGGACACGAACTTGTCAGCTGTCGGTCATAAGAAAAATGAGATCAACCGCAGCTGACAAAAATGAAAAATGACCGATTCAAAATGGAGAAAGTCGAAAAACTTTGTGTTGTAGGATACATTTGAGTGCATCATGTGGTCTGAAAATTTGATTGGAATCAAAAACAGAAACATAGAATGATCCAGAACAATGACTAATAGAAGGTCACCATAAAAACGGGAGACAAAATGGTCAGATCAAAGAATCCAATAACAAATTGCTATCTTATCTACGGTTTACAATAACTCATTAATCAATACAATTTTCATCGAATGACCGTAGTCACGTGACAAATTTTAGAATGAAGATCCAAATCTAGTTTTTGTTATCAAACGGTACAAAATGAGAAGACAAGATCAAAGTTTGAATTTCCTTCTGAATTTTCAACTCGTAGATTGACTTCCCTTGAAATGTTTATAAGTTGTGTAACATTTGTTGAAAGATGTGTCTTTGTAAACGTATTCTCAACTATTCAAGAAATGAAAGTCTCAACACAATTTTTAATTTCTCAGAATCAGAATTCGAATCCAAAATTGGAAATGTGTTGTCGTGGGAACATTTGTAGTGGATAAATTTAGACCAGAGGCCACTCGAAATGAAAAATAGAAGTCTAGCTAGAATCAGTTTTCCTTCTCGAAAATAGCTATATAATTTGATATAGAGAAACGAACACGATTATCATGTAAATGTCGAATCTTTAGAAATCAAACCATCACTTTCTTTTTTCCCTTCCAATCATCAGAGCCCTTCGCTTCAATCTCTCTAATCCCTCCACTATCATAATAATCTCTCTGTTTTTGCAATTCTCTCTGATTCATCATCCTTCCTTCCACTTCTTCTTCTTCTTTTCCTCGTTCATCATCGAAAAAACTTTGCCCTCTTCCAATTTTCAGCAGTGAGAATTTCTTTCCATAGGTCAATATCAACACTTCCTGTTCTAGACCATCAGACTTTGAATATATTATACCGTAGTTTTTTGAAGTTTGAATTTCCATATGTTCGTGTCAGAAAATCACCCGATTATGGTGATATTTTCTCGCAACAGACTCACTTTTTTTATCGATAAACATTTATCATTTTATCGTCTTTTTCGCTATCAGATTTTGGTCTTGATTTCAAGCGTTCAGCCTGCTTGTTTGCCTTTTTATCACTTCCTGACTTTTTTATTATTTCTTTTTTTGTTTCGGGGTTTCCTCTGATGTATCAAGAGATTTTCACAGTTTCCCTTCGAAAATTGACCAAAGTAAAACTTTGTACATTCACTCTAATTCTCTTCTCCTTTCACAATGTTTCCAAAAGTTCTTTGTATCCCTCCAAACCCTTCGTTTTTTTCTTATTTCATCTTCATCATCATCATTATTATCATAGTTTTTTGAATCACTTTCTCCTATGCGAAATTCCAAAATTTCTCCATTCTGATACGTCACCACACCCTTCTAAAAACATGTTTGAGTTCACCCCATCATGTGAAACTTTGAACAGATTATCCAAAAAAGAGAAATAATTGTTTTCACTCAAAAAACCCCCGACCATCCCACCCACTTCAATTGATCTCGAATGTTCATTTCTAGGGTAAATACGCCGGACGGCAACTGGACATGTCCTCTTCTGACAAACTGTCTGCCGATGACGTTCTCAATACGTTAGGTTTGTTTTTTGTGTCGGATTACTGTAGATACAACTCTTGTTCCTAACTCCCAGATTTTTAGATAAACGAAATCGTTACATTCTGACATGTATTCTCGTCTGCGGATTTGCCTGGACCCCTCTCGCATTCACCGGTCTTTGCCCCTCTTTCGTCGTCAAGTCTCCGGAGAATTCCAGTTTCATCGCAGTTGCTGATGAATTCAATTTGACAGGAGATGCCACGTGGCTTGCTGATAGTACGACCACATTCTATATGGTTGGAAATATGCTCGGAGGGATGTTCATCCCTCCACTGGCTGACAAATACGGGCGGTTGCCTGTGTTTGTGGTTACTGTACTTTTGATGGCTGGAGGTGGAATGTTATCTGCATTTTCTAGTTCGATTCTTATGTTTTGTATCATGAGGCTCATTCATGGAGTTTTCTACACGGTAAGGTTTGCTCCTTGGAATATGTAAAGCTATTCCATTTTCAGGCGTCTGGACTGGCAGGTTGGGTACTCGGCTATGAAAATACTCCACTTCGTCTCAGATTTTTCACTTCTGTATACTTCGGATTGATGTGGGTAGTTGGAGCATGTATATTGGGTCTATTAGCCTATGTTCTCCCTGATTGGAGATGGCTCATGTTCTGCATTTCTTTGCCAAATGTCTTCGTGGCATTCCTCATTTATATGTGAGTACTGTAGCTTTGGAAAACATCCTCAACTTCTGATAATTTAAGGACAGTCCCTGAAAGTCTTCACTATTTGGTTTCGAGTCAACAAACTGAGAAAATCGAAGAATGGTTGGAGAAGATTCGAGGACCGAAAGGAGACATTTCAGCTATGGATATAGTGGAAGTTCAAGATGAAAAGAGTTCCAGTTTCAAAAGTTTGTGCAGGGAAATGTGGAAACACAAAATGTTTATCGTCTACATTTTTGTTATGACCTACATTTGGTAAGTGATAACGAAGGAGAGCAAGAATCAAAATGGAAATTTCAGGATTGTTGACACATTTATTTACTTTGGATTGGCGTTTTATTCCAAAAATCTGGCAGGAAATATTTACCTAAACTTCGTTCTGATGAGTCTTGTCGAAGCTCCAGCCTATGTTTTCTCACCAATTTTTATGAACAAATACGGAAGGAAAGTTCTTATTTCGGGAACTCATATCATCGCAGGATTGTCTTTTTTGGGTATCGTCTTGTCATCTGAAGATTGGCATATTCATTTCTGGCTTCTTGGGAAGTTTGCAATCTCGTGCTCTTTTATGAGTATTTACATGTTTGCCAGTGAGGTGAGAGAATTAAACAATGTAAACATTTGACAAAATATTATTATAGATCTTCCCAACTGATGGTAGAAACAAGTGTATTGGATTCTGTGAGACACTGTCTAGATTCGGAGGAATGTTATCTCCATATTTATCGCATTTGGTGAGTTTTAAGGAAGGTGTACTCGACAATCTGTTTCCTGTTTTCAGACAGCAGTTCATGCTCTTGCACCCGCCATCACACTATCCCTAATCGCAGTATCTGGTGGTCTGTTGACCCTGATTCTCCCTGAAACTCTCAATACCAAACTTCCGTCTACCATCGCTGAAACTGCCAGCCGTAGACAGCTAATCGATCGAAGCGATTCAAATTCAAACTAATTTTCAAAGTCTCATTTCATTTTCTTCCCACTGAAACGGGTTTTTCATTCCCTTTGTGATCGTTTCATGTAATACTTGTCCAAAACAAAAACCGGCATAATTCATTATGGAACTGGAATCAAATAAATACATTTTTGTCATAATTGAGATTTAGATGTTTGCACCGGTAATTGGGACAATGTTGCATCCGAGAAGCCCTGGTCCCGACCACTTCTTTGGACAAATCTCGAGACGAACTGGACGAAGATCGCGAATGACCGTAACACGAATAATCTTCTGAAAATAATATCGAATCGAAATAATTTTTGAATTAGCAACAAACATTTTCAGATTGTTTGGTAATTTCTGCGACTTGCTTCATATCGGTGAAATTGCCATGATGAAGATTTCCGTATTGAATGATCAAATCTTCCTTTCTGAATCCTCCAATATCTGCTGGGGACAGCTCAACGACAGAAGAAATTTTGACGAATGGAGTATTCGAAGTTCTGTGAACTGGCTTCTCCTCGGAAGGTACAGAATCAGCACTCTCCTTTTTATCCTCTTCCATTTCAACGACAATTTTCTCTGTCAATTCCGCACGATCATTTCTGAAAATTACTTCATAAAAATTTTCCAGTGAAAACTAAAGACCTGAGACAAATGAGATCGTGCCTAGCGTGTCTGACAGCGTAGACGTTGATAGTGTTGAGTGGATAACCTTCCTTATCAATCAATGGTGAGTCCATTGTGCTGTTATTCTGGAATGAAGACTTAATTTCTCGAATACCTTTTCCATTAAATACCGTTTCAAGAACCAGCATCAATTCCTTGATTTTCTCGTCGATTTCATCGCGTTGTTGAAGAAGCTGTTTGGCTTTCGAATGATGATCCATCTGTCAAACTTTGATATAAAAAAATCCTTTTCGATTGTTAATCTTGATATGAAAATCACAGTCAAATGTCACTGTTGAATTTAAAGTTTCATAACAATGAAAATAAAAAATTTATGTCAGATCAACCTTTAGGAAAAAATTAAAATTTGTAATATTTGATATCGATTTTTAATAAGAATATTGAGAACAAATAACAGTGGGTAGGAGAACATATTATGTGGAACGAACTTGCTTTTTCAAAAAGAAAGAAATATTCACAGACGAATTAATAGTCGTTGAAGCGGCCTCTACCTCGTCCACCACGGAATCCACCGCCACCTCTTGGTGGATACGGTCCATATCGATCACCGCCTCCGTGCATTCCTCCCCTGTAATGATCACGACGGGGACCGCCAAAGTCTCCACCGCCACGTCCACCGCGTCGGAACGACGGATATGCTGAAATAGATTAAACGCTTTCACATCTTCTGGAACAAAATACACTCACGTCTAGATGCTGGTTGTATATATCCTCCTTCTCTCTTGATTCCATCATCACCTTCTTCATATCTTGGTGGCTCACCTCCACTTCCGTCCCATCTGCGTGGGGTAGCATAAGCCCATTTGACGATAAAAGGCGCCTGTAAATCTCGCAATAATTCGAAGATGATTAGAAAATCCTTACACTTCCATATGGGCTATCTACTGGCATGTGGTTGACAAGAGCAAGAACTTCATTTGCGGCTTCTACAGTTTCAAATTCAACTGTTCCAGCGGCTGATCTCTCATTTCTCGATGGAAAAACGTCAACTTTCACTGGTTTATGTTCGCTTTTCTCCGCAATCATATCCAATAGTTTCGTTTCATCCATAGTTCCTGGCGCATTGAACCAATGAAGAATTTTGGTTGGGAATACGATACGGTTCTTTTTTGCAAGCTCTTCAGACGAGAATCTTTGATTGCGAGATGTGGAATAATCTTTGAAAGACGGGGTACCATCGGGCAATGTGAAAGGATCTCGGAGATAATGAACACATTCTTGATGACTAGGCTTGAATTCCAACTTCAATCCAAACAACTCGGTTCCTTGCAAGTGCTCCAGAACATCGCGTCGTTGATCGGGTGCGCCCATTTCGATTATTCCTGTCTCTGTTTTTGTACGCATGAAGCTGATCTAGAAGTATCAAGTTCAATAATATGCTAAAAAGCTTCAAGCTCACTCGTAGAACATTTCCATACTGGCAAAGAATATTGAATATCATGTCACAGTTGATCTTGTCGTGATCTAATCCATAGACCATCAGAACGCATCCCTACAACAAAAAAGACTGACATTAATTTTCAGTCTATTAGTCAATATTTTACCGGTCCTCCAGTGCCTGCGGACATTGGCCCTCTTCCTCTCCCGTTGTAGTCATCATAGTATCCTTGCTGTTGTGGTGGCCCACTATTACCGTAAAAATCTTGTGTTGGGAGCAGTGCACCGCGGCCTTGAGAACCGTAATATTGTTGTGATTGTTGTGGCGGCGGCGCATAGTCACGACGATCGTACTGATCGCGTGATTCTTGATAGGGACGACGATCTGAATCTTTTCGCGTATTGTTTTTTACTGTTGTTATACTGTTCAACTAACAATTGTCATCCGGTCTTGTGGGTATCAATGTCTTGCGTCCTGAATCTTGTGGCAGTTCATCTGGAAATTGTGGGTTCTAGTGGGCAGTGGAAGCTCGCGAACTAGAGCTGTTAAGTCATGGTTTTGTGCAAGACATGGCAATTTTGTGTGAAAATGTTGGTTTGTTTTGCATTGAAATGTTGTCTTTTTTGCATTAGATCATCGTAATTTTTTTCTGATAGGTCATAAAGTGTTCAAGCTAGCTATTTCATGTTTTTTTCTGATTGTCTCTGATTTTTGTTGTGTATCTGTTTGCGTGTTGTTTTCCAAAACGACAGACACAACAATACAGGCAATCGTAGGGAACCAGTTCATTAGATATAGATTCAGATACAATAGCGCTGATAATAACGGCTCGAAGGAAAACCAACTGTCTCCAATAGTGAAGTCCCTTTGATCCTTGTCCTGACGTGTCACTCGAACTCGATCCGGCTGAAAATATCAGAATAAAGTTTCACTTTTCTTGACCGAAAACCAACCTTTGCAAATTCGACTTTGAGCGTGCAACATCCTGCATAGATATCTGCTCCATTCATAGCGTGTTTCGCCGCTTGGGCAACTTCAATGCTTTCGAACTCAACTAAGGCTTGAACTACCGTAGGCTTATGCATAACAGCAACTCGTAGAACTTTGCCGTTGTTACTGGAGATGGTATAAATGACGTCAGCATCAATAGGATAGGTAGCATTCAAAACAGTGACGACTAGAACTTTGTTCGGAGTGGATCCTTCGAAGCCCATGCGCTCGATACATTGCGAAGTAGAATAATTGAAAAGAGCTGTCTGTAAATAGTTCCGTTTAGCCAGAAAAACTATGGATGTACTAATTACTTGTCCTCCAACTGTTACGTTGTTCGAAGCTGCGTAGTTGACACAAGCTTTAGCACCTTCGATTGTTTCAAACTCTACGAGAGCCATGCGTGAATGTGGAATGCACGTCGCATACGCAATCGGTCCGAAAGTGCTGAGAGCCTCGAGTAGATCGGCTTCAGTAACCTGAATATATTTTTTGTATTGAAAAAGTTTTTACAATAGCTATTTACTTTTTGATGGAGGTTTCGAACGTGGACAACAATTGAAGGATTTGGGTTCGTCGGATCAGCATTGTCGTCGCGACGATAGCGCTTTGATGGTGGATCAGACCTGAACAAATTATTTTTTACATGGAAAATAGACAAACGCACACACCCATGATGATATCCTCCTCTTCCATGCATCATTTTAACAAGAAATTTCCAGAATTCACAACTATTTTATCCGCGAATCGATTTCTGCAAAAATATAAAAATTGAAGAGAATTACGAACGAATGGAAGGTGTCGATAGTACGAGTAAAAATTTTCAAACAATTTTAATTCGAAATCGACCATCAAACAGGGCGAAGACTTATAAGAAAGACGTTTCGTACTGACACAGTGATTTTTCCCTTACGACTTGAGGGAAATCCTAGGCCGCGGCCCCCGAGCTCGGCCCGCGGTCGCGACAGTGTTAATTTCTCTTCCCTCTGACTTTAAGCGGGTTTTGCGAAAAAAAACGAACCTAAAGTTAAAAATCGAAAACCTAGAAAATGTTCGTTGTTTGATGAGGAATTTTTGAAAAAAAAGTTGAGCAATAATTACGATGTACGGCCAAATAAAATGGGTTTTTAGGATAAGGTTGATTTTTCTAGGCCAGCGACCTCGGCCGCAGTGATTTTTGAAAAACTCAAATTTGAATTTCCGCGCAAATTTTTGTTTTGACCGCAAACACATCGACGCGCAACTGAACCCTCGTTACACTGATTGGTTGACTCCGCCCTTCTCGGCGCTGATTGGTTGAAATTTCTAATTCGCCCAAGTGGTAAGGGAAAAATCACTGTGTACTGAATTCAGCTGAAAAAAATATTGTTTTGAAAATTGATAAACAACGCGCAACCACGGAAGATCGGAGTGTCGTTGCGAAAACAAAAGAGGACTACGGTGCAGTGACCTCGTGCTGGAATGAATGGCTAGGAACGACTAGGAATTGATGTCTCTATGCCTAATTATTGGAAGGGCTGAACTTGTATAAAAATTTGTGAAAAAATAGATGTTTAATTATACAATGACCATTTTCAGATGAATGTAAAAACTGAATTTTAGTTTGTGTTCGAACACTTGAATACATCAGTTTCAGTTTCTCTGAATTGCCTTGATAAAAATGAAAAAAGAACATTCCCATGCCGGGAATCGAACCCGGGCCGCGTGGGTGAAAACCACGAATCCTAACCACTAGACCACATGGGATCTGGAAACAAGGGAGCAAAAGTTCCTAGAAAAATAGAAAGGAGCACACTGCCGTTGGCGATATGAGGCGGTTTGAGGGAATGACTGAAGTTTGTCCGTTGCAGCTAGAATAAGATGATGAACTGAAATGAAGAGATTTAATCTTGAACTCTATAGAATATCCCAATCCAGAAAAATAATTATTCGTAGTCCCCTCCATGAGTTCAAACTGTTCATAAAACCATAAATCATCCATGACATTAACATGCTCTTTCCATGTTACTCCTCTTTTTTTGTCCATATCTCTGCGTCTCTAGGGTAATTCAACGTGGTCTCTCAATTTGGCATGCTCTCTCGATCTATTTCGTCTTTTTTGCCCTATCTATTCTAGACCAATACTAATATACACATACACTTCAAACTACCATGCCATCAGTTTTCAGGAAATAATTTCAGTGATTTTCGATTTTTCAAGAAATCTCGATTTGAATAAATTCTACATTTCTGTTGTTCAATTCCTAGAGACAATCAACGTTTCAGGGGGTAGTTATGTCCACTGGCATTCGTCGCCGTCACATCGACGAGCAAAAGAAGAATCTCTTGGAAAAAGAGAATGCAGAAAATGAAGAGACACAGAAGGAGTTGGAGAAAGATGGCAGCTTGTTAAGGTTTGTGACTTCAACCGAATGACCTAGTATTTCTTGATATTTTTAGGCCACTCCATTGGAAACTGATCGCTGTCTTCTATTTGATTATTTTAGGTGGAGCTTCTTTTCTGCATAAATGTTTACCAGAGCCAAAAGATCCAAACCAAGGTAACAATATAGCGAATTTATTGAATACAATTCTTTCTTTTCTTTAGAGGAGACTCAATTCTCAGAAAAAAGAGCAGTCAAAGTCCTCCAAGAACTGTCCGATTACGGATGGAAACCAGCAGGAAGTTATAATTGTGAAGAACTGACAAGGAATCGGATACTCAAGGAACTTAACGATATCAGAAAACAAAATGAGAATGTTGATGGATTGAGATTCGATATTGATACACAATATGTGTCTGGATGCTTTGATATTCCTGCTCACGACACTGAAGGAATGAATATTTGTTACCGAAATGTAAGTTTTCTTAAGTTTTATACAGAACCAAAGCTCCTTTTCAGGTTTCAAATGTAATGGCGAGGCTTGGAAAGGGGGAGAAAAAAGATCAAATTTCAGTTTTATTGAATTGTCATTATGATAGTTGGCCCACAAGTAATGGTAAGGATTTAATATTTAAAATATTTCACATTTTATCATCTGGTTTCACCTTTTTCAGCCGGAAGTGATGATCTTTCTTCTTGTGCATTGATGCTTGAACTGATTCGACTCTATTCCAAAAATCCTCAACTTCTGAATCACGATGTCATTTTCCTTTTCAATGGTGCAGAGGAATCATCTCTTTTGGCTGCTCATGGATTCATTACTCAACACTCTTGGAGACATGAAATCCGTGCATTCATCAATTTGGAAGCCAGTGGATCCGGCGGTCGTGAACTTCTTTTCCAGGCTGGACCCGCGAATAAATGGCTTTTGAACTCATACCTTGAGGCAGCTGTTCATCCACATTGTAGCGTTATTGGACAAGAAGTAAGTCAAGTTTTGAGAATAAAGTTTATTTTCTTTTTCAGGTGTTCCAATCAGGAGTATATCCAGGAGACACAGATTTCCGAATTTTCCGTGACCACGGTAGAGTTCCAGGACTTGATTTGGCGTTTGTTCAAAACGGATATTGGTGGCATACTGAATTCGATACAGCTGAAAGAATCACAAAAGGATCTCTTCAGAGAGCTGGAGAGAATGTCTACTCGACATTAAACCATCTTTTGAAAAGCCCATATCTGGAGAAGCCAGCAGAGTATGCTGATAGAAAAACGGTCTTTTTTGATTTTCTGGGTGAGTTTTGTTATGCAAAGATCTAATCGATTTTCTGTATTATTTCAGGACTATTTGTCGTGATCTACCCCCTATCATTTGCCCATGTTATCAATCTAACTGCAATTTTCTTGACATTCGGATTAGTTTCACATCGATTCTACACGAAAACGTTCTTGACATTTTTGGCTCTTCGTGATTACATTCTGACCGTTCTCACAGTTGCACTTGTTCTGAAAGCAATGACATTTATGTCATTATTCACGTATGGAGCGTTGAGATGGTATACGAGACATTGGTTAGCACTAGTAGCTTATGGATTACCGAGTGTTTGGGCTGGCTTATCAGTTCAAGGACTATTGAGTGCAAGATTGGATCCAAAGATTCGTGGAGATTATGGATTAGCTTTGGAATTGATTCATCTCACAGTCGTCTCAGGGATTCTTCTTGTGTTTACTTATTATGATGTGGCCAGCGGATTCTTATTTGCTCTACTCCTAATTCCATTGATCAAGTCCTTGGCATCTCATTTTGGTAGTTGGCCATGTAAGTTTTCCAAAATTGTTATTTCATTGATCCACTGATTTTCAGCATGTCCAACTCTCAACACCGTGCTCACTTTGCTAATTTCCCTCCCTGGATGTGCCATGGCAATCTATACAACTGAGATGCTTTTGTCTATTTTCATTCCAATTATGGGAAGAAGTTCGTACAATCCGGAACCAGTAGTATCCTTCTTTGTGGCATTCTCAGCGTCTTGTATCGTCTTATCACTTGTAAGAAAATACGATCTTCCACAGTTCACAAAAGTTGATTTTCAGGGTGGATTGGTAGCCAAGAGTAGAAATTCTCGTCCCAGAAATGAAGCGGGTTTTCTTGAACTAGTGTACAATCTTCTCGGAGTTATACTTGTCACTTTGACCATTCTCTATGTATTCGCTTCATTTTGGCCATCTCCGTATCGCTTCGATGAGAAGTATCCAACAGCGAAAAGAACCCAGTTTTTCGTTAGTCTATTCTCAAAAGATCAATCAAGAGAAGTCTAATTTTCAGCATGTCAATCAAATGTTCTACGATAGAAACAATCAATTGACTGTCAATGATACTCGATTCTATGCAATTTCTCACGATTATCGAGGAGCCGAAGACATTCCATTTGTGAGAAACGATCCAGAATACACAGGATTACAATGTCATTACGACAATAATCCATGGTGTGAAATTCCGTTTTTGTTCCCAACGAAAGGTCGATTGAATGAGAGAAATATTCGAGTTAGATCTGTTGATGAACGTCTAAAATTCAAGCATCCAGTTAAAATTTTGGGTATTTCCAAGAGACATGGAGTCGAAACAGATGGATCCGGAAACATTGAATACAGTTTTTCAGTAATTGGTATGTCTTTTGAACTATCTTACAATTAGAAATAATAATCCAAACTACAGGAACGGGTCAAATATCTGCCTACATCATTCCTGATAAAACTTGGCTTATTTCAAATACTTCTGTAACAGTACCCAATGAACCACAGGAGAACATGTTCTTGTATTTCACATGCTCAACGCCAAATAATATTTGTGAATGGATGTTCAAAGTAACGATCAAGGTTTGAATTAATATTAATTTAACGATCATATGCTTCCTGATTTCAGAAAACAACTCAAACACCATCCGACGAAAAGCCACTTTTGGTTGGAATTTCAAGTCATCACTTGCATGGATCCGAAATGCAATCACAATCTATTAAGAACATGATCACCAAGATAAAAGAGAATCGAATTCATAGTCCGGAATGGACAGTTACTGCTAGTGCTTGGAATGTTGATCAAGTTTACAAATACTTTTAGATTTTCCAATGTTTGACTGTGATATCGGATGATACTTATTATGTGTGCCATTTACGGATTATTAATTTCACTTATCTAGTTTTTATTTAGTTTTCATTTGACAATAAAAAGTTTTGTGCTATTTAATCCATTATTATTATCCAAATTGTGTCCGTTTGCTCTTCGAAGCTCTTCGACGAGTACTGTGTTTAGAAAAATGGATGACGACCCATAAACATGTTTTCAAACTACCGCCAAAAATCAAATGCATTTGATATTACGGAAGAATGCAGATATCTACAGTAGCACTTTCAAAGAGACCACACCATTAGGGGAGAAACGAGACAGTGGGAGGAACCAACTGGGAGGAAAAGTAGGCGGGGCGAAAAAACGCAAGCTACCGCGCGAGTTTTTTGCAATTGCGGCACAGATTTCAATTACAGTGCGATGTTCGCCCCGCCCACTTTTCCTCCCAGTTGGTTCCTCCCACTGTCTCGTTTCTCCCCTAATGGTGTGGTCTCCTTTCAAAATTATTTTTTCTTCCAATTCTGATTTTTTCACCATTTTTCATCTGTTTTCGATATTTTTTGATCTAGAAACTGATCTGAACAATACTTTTTCATGCAAAAATTATGTTCGTTCGTCAGTTTGCGCCATTTGTGACAAATTCAACCAAAAAGCACTTCTGAAAGGAAAATATATAGTCTCCATAGCAACGAAACGGTGAATTTTTTTTTCGCAACTCATTTTCAAGCCGCTCTCGTTTCCTTCTCCTTCGTTTAATGGCTAATTGTATGATTATTTTTCAGTAATGGGAAATAACAAGAAGGGCAAGAAAAAACAACCGGAAGAATCTCAAGCCGATAAAACTCGGCGCGAGCAAGCAGCTGCAAAAAAGAATGCAGATGAAATGGCTTTTCTAGATAAGGAATTGGCGGTAAATTGAGAAAAACCGATATGTAAACAAAAAATACGCCATTTCCAGGAGAAGAACAAAGAGAAGGAACAGACGGTAGCGCTTTCGAAACACATTCGGCAATACGAATTGCCAAGCTTCAGAGCGATGCCAAAAATCGAGTTGCATGCTCATCTGTCTGGAAGTCTATCTCCAAGCACTATTTCTAGGATTGTGGGAAATAAAGACAAGTGTATGCAAATATTGAAGAAATATAAGCTCACGAAACCCGAGGGTATGAAAAGAGTGTTCGAATGTTTCCCTGCTGTCAACGAAGTTCTCGAAAAACCTGGAAATCTGAAATTCGTAAGTAGAATTACTCGAAAAAAGGTTGATAAAGGTTTTCAGGCTACCATCGAAACATGTCGGGAGTTTTGCGAAGATGGATGTGTCTACTTGGAACTTCGGAGCACTCCGAAAAGAACGCGTTTCATGGGTGTCGATCTCTACCTTCGCACCGTAATTGAAGGTTTCTTTTCAAATAATCTGATCTGAAAAGCAACTTGTTCATTATAGGTATTCTCGAAGCACGAAATTTGTTCCCTCAAATGAAGATCTTCTTCGTTGTTGGTATTAACCGATCGATGAACTACGACACAGCTGCACAGATTCTTCATTTAACAGGGATTTTGCAATTAGGTACAATCAAAGATATTCACGACAAAAATAATCACCAATTTCTTCAGAATCAAATGTAATTGTTGGCTTGGAACTGAGTGGTGATCCGAAAATTTATGCTGGACATCTTATTCCAATCTTCCAAGTTGCTCGAAGATTCCATGGACTTGGTATCACTCTTCATTTGGGCGAGACAAAAGATTATACAGATGACACATTGGATTGGTTGAATATGATACCAGATCGTATCGGTCATGGAACATTCCTTCACACTAACAAGAAATTCGTTGAAATAATGAAGTACTACAATATTCCTATAGGTAAGTATTTCTTTTTTGCTTTATCATTAACTCTTCGTTTGCAGAGTGTTGTCTATCCTCCAATGTGTACACGAAAACAATCGCAAGTCCTATCGAAAGTCATTTTCTATATTGGAGGAAACAAGGAAATCCAGTGTCCATCAATGTATAAAAAATCATTTCTTGTTTGATAGAAAATAATATAATTTCAGACGGATGATAAGGGAATCTTCCCAGCCTCATCGTTATCAGAAGAATACTATAAGGTTGCCAAGACTTTCAACTTATCCATGGACGAGATGATCACGCTCAATTTCAATGCTTTGAGAACGGCATTCGGCTTCAAATACAATTCTACAACTTTCCTCGATATTTTCCAGAAGCTTGGAGAAAACTCGCTTAATTAAGTCAATTTCTACTGTTCTTTTCATATTTCAATCACCTGCTTATTCCTCATACTTTGCTCGATCAGAAAACCCTCGAATGCGGCAGTTGACGCAGTGAAAAATCACCGCGTGACTGCCACACTACAGTTTTCTGAGTGTTCTCTGATCAAGATTTCTATCTCTCCCTACCCCGATGCTTTTTCTTCTCACCTCCCCGAGTACTTTGGTCACTGCGGTACGGCTGAACTGTCGTCCAACTGTTTGAAGATTCTCCCCTTTTTGGGTGCACCTCATTCATTACGCCAAATTCTATTTCCCTGCGTTGTTTTCTCGGTCTCACTAGATGTGTTTTCACCCGTTCATGTATTTATTCTGTAAATCTGTTTATGATATTCCACTTGTTCTGAACATGACCTAATGAAAAACTTTTGAATCTACGCTTCCATCTATATTTTCTCTCAAGTTTGTGCAAGTTGCTTCTTCTTTTCTATTTCTCTCGGTTTTTTCTCTCACTTTTATCTTCTTTTTTTCTCCATCTATTTTCCACAATGTAGACGTTATATATTCTTCTCGACTACCAAAGAAAAAAAGAAGCATTGGACAGCGCCAAAACGCGAGAGGCCGCCCGTCCGTCAATTCGTCTGTTTCTCTTCGTTCAACACTTCCTCGCACCGTTCTCTGCTCACCACGTGCTTGTCGATTTGAGGGTTTTTTGATCGGTGCTTAGAGTTGCTTCGACCCCTTTGCTCCACCCCTTACAACTTTCATCCCAGTCTCAGCACTCGTCCACGTTGTTTTGCAGCAGCCGGTCGTCCCTCAACTGTCCTTGATTTACCCGAATCTTTTGCTCTTTAGTGATGGCACGTAGGCACTCAACACTTTTTCATTTTTTTCTGGGCTTCAAGCAATCTTTAAATCTGCCCATTAAGATTGAGAAAATAGAAGTGGTAAAAAACGTTGTTTTGATTCGAATTAACTCATTACTTCAATACGCAGTAGATGCCGCCTATTCGTATCGATCAGAAAATACTGAATGTTTGATTTTAATTGTTCGCGAATGTGTCACAGCAAAAATGAACAATTCTAACATTTTTCTTCGCTATTACTGCAGTTTTCTAGTCTAAAGTTTCATATTTTTGACAGTTTCAAACATTTTAGCGCTAACACCAAAGAACGAATCCGCCAAAACACTTGAAATTGTCCTCTTATCGCCAACTGTTTGTTCCTTCTTCTTTTTTCTTCAGTTACGAGAAATGTCCAATGATACCATCGAATCTAATTTTCAACCTCCATGAAACGGTCTATGGTCAAAAAAAAAGAAACGGCTTCATTGTAAAATAGTCATTGATACGACGCAATTGACATGCTAATTATTGAATTATCATATGAATCGAGGTCTTCATTCATATTTTTGAAAGTAAACTAGCTCACAGAAAAGCTTTTTGAACAATCTAATTATGTCGAGTGCTCTGCTTCATCTCCAGCGACGTCTTTTTTCTATTAGAAACGTTTTCAAAGTGCGAGAATACTTTGAAAGCACAGTTCAGTTCAATCTCATCAATCAGAGTGTACACGCCATAGGCTTTACGAGGATCGCCCTTTTCACCGACCAAGCAGTCCGCCGTTTCTTGTTTACTTCGATTCACTCTACATTTTTCAATTTCTTCTTCATTCAACTTTTCTGCTATGAACGCTAAATAGATAAGACGTTGCCCTGATCATACCACTTCTTTGCCATTTCTTTCTCTGATTCGTTGATCATTCGAAACGGTACAATTTTCCAGGATGCTTTCAAGACTTACTTCTCGTTCGTTCGGAACTTCGGCTGCATGCTCGCGAACCGCTTCTATCTGGGGAGACAAGCGGGAAGTATCATACCCAATCGCTGGTAAATCACCGAAGGTTGTATCTCTCGCTGATGCAGTACGCGATATCAAGAGTGGTGACAATGTGTTCGTTCACGGAATCGCTGCTACACCAACTCCTTTGCTCCAAAGTCTCTCCGAGCACGCTGTTGCCAACAACTTGAAGGGAGTGAAACTGCATCACTTGCATTTGGAAGGAGCCACTCCATGGACTGCTGAAGGAGTCAAAGGTTTGTGTTAAATTTTTGAGATTATAAAATTTTTCTCGTTTCCAGATAGAATTCGCTCCAACTCGCTCTTCACTGGACACAACTTGAGAGCTGCTGTCAACAATGGAATCGCTGATTTTAACTCGTGCTTTTTATACGAAGTTCCATTGTTGTTCCGTAAAGGAGCTATCAAACTGAACGCTTCCCTTATCCAAGTTTCACCACCGGACCAATTTGGATACTGCTCTTTGGGTACCTCTGTTGATACTGCCCGCGCTGCTGTTACCAATTCCCCATTGATCATCGGTAAGACGATTGCCTGAGCGTCCATCTTAAACATTATGTTTACAGCCATGGTGAACAAGAATATGCCACGAACCTTCGGAGATGGTGTAATCCACGTTTCGCATATTGATTACCTCGTCAACGAAGCTGACGGATTTGAACTCCATCAACGCAACATTGGAGCACAGAACGATCAAGAGAAGAAGATTGGAAAAATCATTGCTGAGAACCTTGTTGACAATGGAGCCACCCTTCAGATGGGTATGTTAGGAAAGCTTGAATTCATTTCTATACCGAGTCTTTTCAGGTATCGGAGCTGTCCCAGATGCTGCTCTTTCCGCTCTCAGCAATCACAAGGATCTTGGTATCCACACTGAAATGTTCTCAGATGGAGTTCTTGATCTGATTGAGAAGAATGCTATCACAAATGCCAAGAAGGCCATTCATCCAGGAAAGCTCGTTGTTTCGTTTGTCTATGGATCTACCAAGCTCTACAACTACCTCAACGACAATCCACTAATTGAGTTCGGAGATGTCAACTGGGTTAATGACCCAGCCGTCGTTCGTAAGAATCCAAAAGTCACTGCTATCAACTCCGCTGTTGAAATCGACCTGACTGGACAAGTCGTTTCTGATTCTGTGGGAAAACGGTTCTTGTCTGGATTCGGAGGACAAGTCGACTTCATTCGTGGAGCTGCAATCGGAAACGACGGACTCGGAAAACCAATCATTGCTCTTCCATCAATCTCAAAGAAGGGACAAAGTAAGATTGTACCAACTATCAACGAAGGAGCTGGAGTCGTTACTTCCCGTGCCCATGTCCACTACGTTGTCACTGAATACGGAATTGCTCAGCTCTGGGGCAAGAACATGCGTCAACGTGCCTACGAACTCATCAAGATTGCTCATCCAAGTCAACGCGAATCTCTCGATAAGGCCGCCTTCGATCGTCTGAAGGTTATGCCATCCGCCGACTAATTTCTTCAAAGCTTCTCTGTTTTTTTCGGGTCTCTGTGTATCCTTCCCCACTTTTTGATTGTAGGATGTATTTTCAATTCATTTTTTCTGTTCTCATTTGATACCTTTTTCCATAATTTTCTTCCTGCATGTACAGATTTGTAAGAGCAATAAGTGTATGAATTGGGTCTTTTCAAGATTTCTTCATTTTAAAATGACTAGCAAACAACTGCCAAAATGATGAACCGTCACCAGATGATAAGAAAAAAGCAATAAAAAACAAAGTGATAATGGGGCAACAACTCCGTATTCCATACCAGGGGTACTGCAGTTTGTATTTTTTTCTTAAATTTCATCCTAATTTTCCATTTCCATTTAACTCGAAGAGTTTCAACCATGACTTACTAAGCAATGCTCCTGTAAGGTTCCAAAATTTTTCTTCTTGCCAGAGAAAATTTAAAAAAACATCTTCCGATTTTTTTTTGGCTACAGGCGACTACAGTATAGCATACTGAATCTGCATGTTTGCGTATCACTATTTCTCTTTATCTTTCTTCTGACCTTATGGGAAGTGATAAGACATATGAACTGAACACAGAGAGATTGTCGCCTCTTCTGCGCACGACGTCTTCATCTCGAAATGGCAGTTTTATCAAAACTTCAGCTGCTGGGACAAGCTATCCCAGCAAAGCAATATGCACCTGGAATGGTTGGAATGTTGGCTGTTTTTGCATTGGTCAAGTTGTATAAACAGGATATCAGGTAAGAGAGATATAGAAAAGAATGTTATCAAGATAATCAATATTTCTATCCCATTCTAAACTACAATCTGATCAATTCGCATTGATGAAGGTATTGATAGTGAATTCGATAGTCCGATCTTTGAAATTTTAGATGTTCTCTCATTGATTCAGGAGTTCTCACAGCTACACAGCTAACTCTGAAAAACGAGAAAACCAAACATTCCATATTCTTTATTTCAGAGCAACAAAACATCTGGTCGCTAAAACGAAAAAAGATGGTTCAAAAGGACAGAAAGCTCATGTTGATGGAGTTTTCCTTGGAAAACTGGCACGAATTCTGAAGATTCTGATTCCCAGTCTATTCTCGAAAGAGACATTCTATCTGGCACTCATTGCGATTTCGTTACTTTGCCGGACGTATGCCGACGTCTACATGATCATTACATCGACAAAAATTGAAGCGTATGTTTTCAAATACATATCGAGAACTTCAAAATTGAAATAATTTTCAGTTCGATCATTGATCGTAATCCCCTTCTTTTTGCTCTGGAAGCATTCAAATACGTTCTGAACCTGCCGGCCATCTCCGTGACGAATGCACTTTTGAAGTTTGGAATTGCTGAATTGAAACTTCGTTTCCGTGAAAGATTATCAACTCATCTTTACTCTCAATACCTCAAGTAAGACAAGTTTTAGAGAAATCTAAAAATCGTTATCGTTTTCAGAGGGTTCACATTCTATAAAATGTCCAATTTGGACACCAGAATCCAGAATGCTGATCAATTGTTGACTCAGGATGTTGATAGGTTCTGTGATGGAATAGTGGAGTTATACTCAAATCTTTCAAAGGTAAGAATTCTGAAACTTTGTTTCCATTGAATTCTTGATTTTCAGCCGATCCTTGACGTCTTCTTGTACCTATTCCGTCTTGGAACATCGCTTGGATTCTCTTCTCCGTCCATTCTCTTCTCTTACCTTTTGTTCACTGGAGTTGGACTGACTTATTTGAGAAGACCGGTTTGTTCTTTTTTGTTTCGGTTATCTGGAAATTACAATTGTAGATCGGAAAATTGACTGTAGAAGAGCAAGCACTTGAGGGAGAGTACAGATATGTGAATTCTCGTCTTATTATGAATAGTGAAGAAATTGCATTCTATCAAGGAAATCAAAGTGAGAAGGAAACAATTATGAGCACTTTTGCCAGTCTTGTGCAGCATCTCAGAAAGATTATTCTCTTCCGGTTAGTATTTTTGACTGATTCAAACTTTTTTGATGCTTGAAGAATCTGAACTTATTTTAGATTCTCCATTGGATTCGTTGATAACATTGTTGCTAAATACCTGGCCACTGTCGTTGGATGGTATGCAGTTGGAAGTTCATTTTTCGATAAAAAACACAAACCATTCATTGGAATGTCTCGTAATGAGCTGATGCAAGAGTATTATAACTCTGGAAGAATGATGTACAAGATGGCAGAAGCACTCGGAAGATTGGCATTGGCTGGAAGAGATATGACAAGATTGAGTGGATTCACAAGTAGAGTTGATACTCTTCTGAATGTTTTGGATGATGTTAACAATGGAAATTATAAGAGAACGATGGTTGGAGAAAAAGATGAATCGATGAATGCTCTCATGAAAAGTGATTTGGTCGCTGGATCCGGAAACTTACTGGTTCGAGATAATGTTATACGATTTGAAAGTGTCCCATTGGTCACTCCAAATGGAGATGTTCTTATTGAAAGTCTCAATTTCGAAGTTCCATCTGGAAGAAATGTATTGGTTTGTGGGCCAAATGGATGTGGAAAAAGTTCATTGTTCCGTGTTCTTGGGGAACTCTGGCCTCTTTTCGGAGGAACTTTGACAAAACCAGCGAAGGGAAAACTGTTCTACGTTCCACAGAGACCATATATGACACTTGGAACACTCAGAGATCAAATTATTTATCCAGATAGACCATTGGATATGATTAGAAAAGGAATCAATGATTCTGATTTGGAATTGATGTTAGAAAATGTTCAATTAACTCACATTTTGGAAAGAGAAGGCGGATGGTCTGCAGTTCAAGATTGGATGGATGTCCTATCTGGAGGAGAGAAACAGAGAATCGCGGTATTCAGAAATAATAATCATTTGAAAATTGAGTTAAATCATTGCAGATGGCTCGTCTATTCTATCACAAACCACAGTTTGCTATTCTGGATGAATGCACCTCAGCAGTCAGTGTTGATGTGGAAGGTGAGTTCGAAAAAACTCGAAATGAAAACTTTGCCCCTTCGAATTGCTGATATGGAGTAATTTGATAAGGTGAAAAAAGTTTTAGGTTCTGAAAAAAACGGTGATTATGGGACTTTTTTTTTCGATACCGAGGCTACAATATAACTACTGGGACAAAAGCTATCTAATCAGAAAAAGTATAATAAAATCTAGAAAAAAGAGCATTAGAAACTGTACGATTGGACCGCGAACTATGGCAGTTTTGAACAGGAATTTTATAGTGCTACTAGTGAAAGTTGTTAAAAATCAGAAAAAAGCTACAACCCATCCTAAATTCAATCATTCCAGGAGCAATGTATCGTTTGTGCCGTGAAATGAACATCACATTGTTCACAGTTTCTCATCGAAAATCTCTTTGGAAGTATCATGAATACTCTCTTTACATGGATGGACGTGGATCGTATCGTTTCGAACAAATTGATGATCAATCTGACCAATTCGGATCATAATCTAACTTTCTATAACTTTTCGCTCCTTTTATATCACTTATTACCATTCAAACAGGTCAGAATATTTGAATAAATTTAATGAATTGCATCGAAGAGAAAACGGAATATGATTATTTATCTGAAAATTCGCAGAGTATCCGGTCCAAAGCAGCAGACAATCTTTTTCTCTCCTGAATCCTTATCAAAACGGAATTCTCCTCCCCTTCTTTTTCTTTCTCCGCTCACGGAATAAGCCTCTTTACATAAGGCGGTAGTTTAGTTATCAGTTATCAGTTTCAATGCGTTTTGGTGCCTCAATCATCACTCAATTCCTTTTTGATTTATCGTTTAACAAGACAAACTTGACTTTTTTGTTTCCTTCCCGGTTTCTCTAAATGACATTTCCTTTCAGAAGAACTTGAGGATGGCTGTGCTATCAAAATTACAGCTTCTGAATTCAACGCTGACTTATAGGAATTGGTCTCCAGCATTTTTCGGAATCTTCGGATGTATCACTATTGCTAAGATTTATTCTTCTAGCTTCAGGTAACTTTTTTTCGGATGGGACCTTTGTCTATTCATGTCTTAAAAATGAGCTGAAACCTGACTTTCGAACACAATTTACAATTAAGAAAAACTATAATAAATCGAAGATCTTTTAGCCCTCATGATTAGAATAAAATGTAAATATTGTTGAGCATCTACTCATATGACTCGACTAATTTAGTTTAAGCTTCCTAAACATTTGTTTCTACCATTTTGCCTAATCAAAAAAGAAGCAATTCTTTCAGAAATGAAGGAAAAGGATTATCTTTGTCGGAAACCGTTGGAGCTGGAAATGTGAAAAAATCCAAGGCATCACTGAATGCAGAATTCTTTGCAAAGTTGAAGAAACTTCTAAAAATTCTTATACCGGGACCATTCTCAACTGAAGTATTCTATATGATTGTTATCGGATTCGTTCTTCTTGCTCGTACAATTGCAGACGTCTACATGATTACAAATGCGACAAGCGTTGAAGCGTGAGTATCTTGAATTCTGAGAATTCTCGAAAGTCTCTTAATTTCAGATCAATCATCGATCGAAGTCCCATTATGTTCGCCATGTCAGTGTTCAAATATTTCCTTAATTTACCAGCTATTTCACTTATCAACGCCCTTCTCAAGGTGAGTCTCATTTTATCATTTCAGTTTTTAAGAGAATTAAAAGTGTTAAACCTCGTTTCTATTTTCAGTTTTCATTGTCTGAATTGAAACTTCGATTCAGAGAGAATCTCACCAAATATTTGTACGGAAAGTATCTGGGGTATGTTGGGAATTCAGTGTATGCGGAGAATATATTTGGTTTTCAGAGGATTCACATACTATCAGATCTCAAATCTTGACAACAGAATTCAAAATCCAGATCAACTTTTGACTCAGGACGTTGAAAAGTTCTGTGATGGAATAGTCGAATTGTACTCGAATCTTTCAAAGCCAATTCTCGATGTATTCTTGTACGTCTTCAAATTGGGAAGAGCTCTCGGATGGGGTGGTCCAGGACTTCTTTTCGGATACTTGATGGCTTCTATGGTCGTATTGACTAAATTGAGAAGACCGGTAATTTGAGAATTCAGATGAGATTTAATCCACAAATTATGTTTTTAGATTGCCAAACTCACCGTGCAGGAGCAAGTTTTGGAAGGAGAATACAGATATGTGAACTCTCGTCTTATTATGAATAGTGAAGAAATTGCATTCTATCAAGGAAATAAACCAGAAAAACAGGCACTTATGGGATCATTCAACAATTTGGTGTATCATTTGAGAAAGACTATCATGTTCAGGTACGTTTATGAAAAAATAACTGAAATCCCGAATTTAATCTCATTTCAGATTTACCCTTGGTTTTGTCGACAACATCGTTGGAAAATACATCACAAATATTGTTGGATGGATGGCTTGTGCAAAGACATTCTTCGATGTCAACAACGAGAAATTCAATGAAATGGATAGAAATGAATTGATGCAGGAGCTTTATAACAATGGACGAATGATGTTGAAACTTTCGGAAGCACTCGGAAGATTAGCATTGGCTGGAAGAGATATGACAAGATTGAGTGGATTCACGACAAGAGTGGACACTTTGATGAAGGTTTTGGATGATATGAAGGCTGGAAGATTTGAGAAGGCCCAAGTTGCTGATGAAAATGGAGAAGAGCATCAGAGATTGACGTTGAAGGCTGGAAATGGAAGATTGGTGGCTCAGGATAACATTATCAAGTTTGAAGATGTCCCATTGGTCACTCCGAATGGAGATGTGCTCATTGAGAGTCTCACTTTTGAAGTTCCATCTGGAAGAAATGTATTGGTTTGTGGGCCAAATGGATGTGGAAAGAGCTCTTTGTTCCGAACATTGGGAGAATTGTGGCCTGTATTCGGAGGAACTTTGACGAAACCAGCAAAAGGAAAACTGTTTTACGTTCCACAGAGACCGTACATGACACTTGGAACACTTCGGGATCAAGTAATCTATCCAGATACAGCATTTGATATGAAGATGAAGGGATTGACTGATAAGGATTTGGAACAAATGTTGGAATATGTTCAGTTGACTCATATTTTGGAAAGAGAAGGTGGATGGTCTGCAGTTCAAGATTGGATGGATGTGCTATCTGGAGGAGAGAAACAGAGAATCGCGGTAATTCCAAAAACATATAAATTTTGAATTGCAATCAACACTTTTCAGATGGCTCGTCTATTCTATCATAAACCACAATTTGCCATTCTCGACGAGTGTACATCAGCAGTTAGTGTTGATGTAGAAGGTAACAAACATCATAAAGTATACTCTATTCTACTTCCATTATTTTTCAGGAGCAATGTATCGTTTGTGCCGTGAAATGAACATCACATTGTTCACAGTTTCTCATAGAAAATCTCTTTGGAAGTATCATGAATACTCTCTTTACATGGATGGACGTGGATCGTATCGTTTCGAACAAATTGATGATCAATCTGACCAATTCGGATCATAAATATTTTTCCTTTGAATAGTCTCATTTTACCCTTTGCAGACCGATTTCATGTAAATAAAGGTTCTTTCTACTGTCTTATCCACTCTCCGTAAAACAAACATATTTCCATTTTTCTTGGTTTTTCTTCTAAAAACCGCTGATTTTCAAAGATCGAATGACCAGAGGAATAAATAGTGTGACAACAGAAGAGAGTGTTGTCTGCCCTCTTCTTCGCTCAAACATCATTCTTTAGTTATTGATTCTTCTTAATGCATTTCTCTTCATATTTTTTCTTTTTTCTCGATCCATCTATTTAGTTTCTCAAAATCTTTCTAAAAGTTTTGGATTCTCACTTTCTTAACCAAAATCCACGCCGTCATATCGGAGTGTCGTTGTTTCCATCCACGTTTCCAATAAATTGAATGTTTCAGTCGGCGGTGCTCTCCTCGTCTCGTGGTAATTCTATGCAACAAGTCATGACTTTCTTCTATTATTTTGCTTACGGAAGTAATCTTCTCGGTGATCGAATTAGATATAAGGTTTTTTAAAAATTTATGTTAGTCGATTCATTATTGGACAACTTGCAGCAAAAAGGAGCAGAGTATGCATGCAATGGAAGATTGGATAACTTCCGTTTGGAATTTGCCAATTTCTCTCAGAGATGGGAAGGAGCACTGGCGACGGTGATGGAGGAGAACGGGAAGGAGGTGTGGGGATGCGTTTGGAAGATGCCGAATGAGTATTCAGAGTCTTTGGATGAACAAGAGAAAGGATATCATCGGTTGATGGGTTAGTTGTACTGACGAAAAATCGTTTTGAAACTCAACTGCATTGAGTCCAAGTATTATTGAGCATTCAGAAAGCAATATATTCTTAGTTGTGATGATCTTGAGTCTAAAATCATATTTTCAGTATCTGTGCAAACTCCACACGGAACAATCATCTGCCGGACCTACCAATATTCGGATCTTCAAGCGGACCCAATGCCTCCATCTCCACATTACAAACTCGTGATCGTAGAAGGAGCCAAAGAGCACAAACTCCCGACCGACTACATCAAGAAACTCGAATCGATTCGTGATAACGGATTCAAAGGATCGGTCGATGTAGACATCCCACTTCTGGCCAAGTTGAATGTGAAAACTGAATTGTGATTTGATTTTCTTCTTGATCTCATCCATGTTTTAATCATGTTGTAGGTCCAATGCTTTATTTCAAATTGAAATCTGTGATAGTTTTTTGTTTTCTGTGAAAATTAATTTATTCTCTAGTCTGAAAATAAATAAAGAAAGTTTGTTTAATTAGTACACTTCATCACAGACAATGTTTCACCTCGTCAAGTTTGAGGCCCATTAGTGATTGTTTTTCAATTTCACACATTTCGTCAATTTACTACTGTCTGCTATCCAAATGTTTTTCTTTCGTTTCACTGCCCATTTGGGCCGAAGAACGTCAAAAAATAGAGGGAACGGGTGGAACAAGTTTTGATAACTAACTTCAACTTCATCATCATTGATGTTGAAATCATTGCACTTTTTCTCCTATTTAGGAACTCTATTGTTACCTGATTCAACAGTTAGGTGATGTTCACTTTCCGAGTTTTGGAATCTACCGTTTCCTTTCGGACAGAAGCCAGAAACTGAGTTCTTCCATGATGTTTGTAAAAATTGTAAAGGTTGTAAACTCGAGATTTATACAAAGTTTTTGTCTAGACTGAAGAAAATCCCAGACTTTCCATTTTAGACTATAAAAACGGACTTGGAGCATAAACTCCAGCCGAAAACTTTATGATGCTACCATGTAAGTCAAGTCAGCTCCTGCCCATTTCAATGTTTCATTTTCTAGTCTCCTTTTGATCCTTCCCCGAATTCCTCCGTCTTTTCCTGTACTGTCACGTCATCATCTGTCAGAAGACTAAGGCACAAAAAAAAGAACAGTTAATGACTACTCATTTGAACTGATTGATGTTGTTGTGATCAATTAGGAGAAACCATTTGAAAAACTGAAAGTAAGATGATGGGTAGAACACATGAAGACACTTTTATCAGTTTGTTTTCGTATTTCTGCTAATCTTCTGTTTTTTGAAAGAAACTATAGAATTTTTGATAGAAATAGAAACATAACTTCACAAAGTAAGTGACTGTTTTTTGATTTTGTAGTAAGATTTTAGTGGAGAAGAGTATATTAGGTTGAACGGAAAGTTTTTGACTTTTTCGAAGGGTCATTTTGAATCTTCTGCTGGAACAGCATGAAAGCTCCTCAATAAAGTAGGTGTAGTGTATAATGTTCACCAACTCTTGTACTTGTTGTATGTCACTTGCGATTTCATTCACTTCATTCCTGCTCTTGCAACCGCTTCCCAAAATGCTGCCGCCCAGCAAGAAAAATAATAACCTTTTTTCATTTCAAGTTTTCTTGCTGATGGAGCTTGGAGACCAAATAATCTGCGTTTATTTATAACAAGGGAGCTCTCGAAATTATATTACAAAAAACTAATTGTCTTTTTTCCTATCCGTTCAGACAGTACGGGTCTTTGAGTGTCAAAGATAGTGATCAAGATTTAGTCTTTATCTAGTGCTACGGTTTCAGAAGGAAAGATGCAACACCATTGAAATATATCCTATTATGAAGCACAATTACTGAAGTATGTAAAAACTAAAAATATTTGAGATCGGCTCACTTTTCAGGATAGAAAAACCTTATGGTTTCCAGTTGAAGTTTTGAAGAAAATGGCTTATATGAAAATTTCGAAAAAAATTTCAAAAACTCTAACTTTTTCGGTGACTTCGATCGCTTTCTAACAACTCAATGTTTCATATTGGAGGTATTGTGTAACTAAACAAGTTCACATAACATGATAATCATTGAACCGTTTGTCGTTGAGAAAAGTTTGAAAAACTGGACTTTTTTAGTATTATGGGTATTTCGTGCGAGAATTCACTCATACGTAATCGTATTTTTCTGGGATGTTAGAAACATTTATTTGATGTTTAGGGGATATTCACGCTAAAATCTCTATGTCTCATTCCTACTGGTTCGGGAGAAATTTACATTCAAAAATTTATCTTCAGAATTAAAAAAGAACCTGATTTTTGGAGAAGTTTTACTGAGCTGATAAAGGAGATGTGGAATCATTATGCATTTATAAAGAACCATCTTTAGTTGTATTAGGAATATGCAAAATTTTTTCTTACTAGAACGAGAGATCGCTGTGAACCAACTCATACAAAACTAAGGTCAAAAAAGAGGTCCCAAGATGTTTATGAACGTAGTTCTAACGGTATGAAGCGAGAAGGGGTGTCAACTCGCGTGTTTTACAACAGGGGTTGATCAATGTTTAAAACATCAACAAAAATAATCCTAGGCTTTGGAGAGCTGAAAAAAATTCAACTGAATTTTTAGTCAAAAAAGTCAAAAACTTTCCGTTCAACCTAATACCGTAGAAGATGTATTAGTAGGGAACCATATGGAACCTCTAATATAAGAGCCCCTCAATGAGCTCAAAATAAACGCATTCTTTAAATTCCAACGGATTGAAGAATAGTATTAGTATTATTAGAATCATCGTCAAAAGTTGACTAGACACGTGACAAAATCTTTTTCAAACCTCTTCTCCAATAGATGTTTTGATCCATTTTGAGAATTCAAAAATAGTTTTTTAAATGTTGGAAAAATAGAAGGACTCATACAGATTTTACGGTATACCAGTTTTCAGGTTTCAAACTTATTTATAGCCAGGAACCCGACTGTCTCTGCTGGCATATTCAAAAATAATGGGGAATTCCCTAAAGCTTGAACTTTGACCCAATATAAAAAACCTCTAAAAACAAAAACAACAACCATGTCTATAATTTGATAAAATCTCTATAATCAGTGTCACATTGACAAGTTCATTTCAATCATTCCAATAAACAAGACCCAAAGACCACCCAATCCGATTTTTCGATCAAACCATTTCTTCGTTTCTCAAATGATCATTGAATTTCTTCTGAGAACTGTTTTCTGTTCGATTTTGTCTGTGTCCTTGACTATAATCAAATCAGGAAGGTCCTCAAAAGGGAACTTTCTCGTCCATCAGTAGACATTCCTTCAACATTTTGATCGCTTCTCTGAACATTCTGTTGGTTTTGATTCTCCCGCAATTTCAGAAAACATGGAACATCGACGAAAGTCAATCTCCGAGGGACTTCAACATGGAGTTCGGAGGATTTCCGAAGGATTTCTTCATATGACAAATGCAGATGTAAGATGTTTTTTGTGTTAACATTTTTTATGAGGAACAAGGGACACTAGTTTTTATGGAAGATTCATCTAGAAATAGCAAGAGTTGGACCATGAGGAATACATTTTCAGAAGTTCTGAAAATAAGTGTTCATTTGTTTGAATTAGATGACTCTTGTTGAAATCGGAATGCTCGTCACTTTTTTTATAGCTTCCGGTTTGAGTCATAATCAAATATTTCCGTATTAATTTTGCCCAACAATTTAGAAGCTTATCAAAGTAACCCGAAGTTCTGCAAAACAAAAGTCGCAGCTTTATAACATAGACTAATTTTGAGCTGTATAAATCTATAATATTTCAGCGAATGCTTGATCTACACGACCTTGGAATGCACAATGTGCAGTCCGAATATCAGCTGGTCTCAAAATGGGACGAAGCCGAAGAAGCATTGGGACATGGACGAAAAAAGTCATTTGTGGAGAGAAAAGAGAAAATTTCGTGAGTTGATCGTTTATCTCTTAGCTTCATTATCATCCTGAAACAGGTTTTTGAAAAGGAATAAACATAAATAAATTTGGATTTTTGAAATTCATCACATGATAGACATAGATAAAGCAAAAACTGTTTTTCTATTCGTGACATCATCGGGTCATTATGCAACTGAAATCTTCAATTTTTTCACAACTGAAACAGGATGAAATGTCCTTTGGAGAAGATCAGATTGGGTGAGAGTGTGGGCATTTGATAGAAAGTCCAAAAAAGTACAGATGTTTTTAGATTTATTATATTGTACTCTTCCATTCTTTTCCTGTTTCTGATCAACTGATATCACGCCTTTTTTGGAAAAAACGCTTCTGAAAGTATAGTATAAAAACGACCTTCGAAGAGAGAGAAGCCTCTCTAGACTGGTCAATTGATCATACGCTTCATTACTTCTTCAAATTAGATTCATTTTCAATTCTGATCCATTTCATATTTATTTTTTTCAAAAATGACTGTATTATTCCCTCCATCAGAAAGTTCCGTTGATCTCGAACACTACAAAAAAGCTATTAGGTAAATTCAAAGTTTTTCTGGTTTTCAACTTCTTTTCCATTTCAAATGTTTCAGCTCCAAATTTGCTCTCATCAACCTAATGAAAGGAATGCTTGGAGCTGGATGCTTCTCAGTTCCACTCGCATTCAAACAATCTGGGTACGTGGTAAGTGTCTGAAAACCTTTGTACATGTTCAACTTTTCTTCTGAAGGCTGGCCTGGTTATTATCCTGGTATTGGGTTTCCTCTGTGCTTTATGTATGATCAAACTTGTCAAATGTGCCGAATATTTGTCAAAAATGTAAGTCCTTTGATACCGTAATCCAGTTAAATTTTGAGTTTTCAGAAATCAATCAGCTCCTCTGGACTACGGTAACATGGCTTATAAAGCGACGCAGGCTAGTTACACGCCACTTCGAAAATTGGCACCTATATCGAGGTTAGTGTACAAAAAATTGAAACTTTCAGCTCAAATTCAATTTTTCCAGAGCCCTTGTCAACACTTCCTTATGCGTACTGCAACTTGGAATCTGTTGTTGTTTCTACATTTTCGTCGTCTACCATCTACACGAGGTAAATTTCCTTGAGAACGCAGCGATTCATAATTTGAAATTTCAGCTTCTCGAGTTCTTCGTTCCGGATGTTCCAAGTCGTGCAACTCTATTCCCTCTGGTTCTACCTGCCTTTATTCTCCTCGTTTCTCTTTCTTCAATGCGTGCTTTATCTCTTGTGTCTCTCGGTGGAAACTTCCTCATGTTGATCGCTTTGGCTGTTATCATGTTTGTGAGTTTCTGTTTCTGAACAAAGAAAGTAACAGGAATTCCAATATAAAAATTCCTTCCAGCAACTTCTGACGACAGAGCACAAGAATCTTTCCGATCTTCCGCCGGTCACAGACTTGGGCGGAGTTGTGAGTGCAGCCGGGGCGATTCTGTATGCTTTGGAAGGACAAGCGATGGTACTTCCATTGGAGAACAGAATGAAGAAACCGGAAGATATGAAGGGTTAGTTTCAATTAAGAGAAACACAAACAAAAGAAACAGTTTTTTCTATTTTAAAGGGGACAAAATCAAGTGTATGACAGGTTTATTCTGATTCGAATGATTGATGACTTCACAGTGAAATCAAAATTTGCCCTCTTTGACCAAAGATTTCCAATTTATATTCTGAAAAAAAGGAGAATTTGGCCTCCATTCTCGACATGTCATCTCTAACCCCTTATTACTGAAAACGTCAAACCATTCGTCTCTTTTTTGTCAAGAAGCTATTGCCCTCAAATGGTGTCGAGCTCATTCAAAATCCCATTTAAATGAGCAAGAAATCGTACAACTCATTCGGTCCTTCTTTTTATTGTTTTAATGAGAAGCCACCCACGATTCTTCCAAGAAGAAAATGGATGGAGTGACACCTCATTCGTCAGACCATTTGACTAACACACTCTTTTTCGGCTTCTCTTTCTTTTTTCACCCAAAAAAGGGTAATAGATTGAGCAAAGAAGGCAGTGGAGAGAAAACGGATTTATTTTATTAGAAAAATCTGAAAAAGACAGGAAGATTTATAGATGGAGAATGAAAAGAAAGAGGGTGATGAATTCTAGGCGGGAAACAGAGGAGATCTTGTGATTCCTTTGAGTTCGCAAGTTTCATCAAAAGGCCCAGATCAAGATGAGGTGCAGCAAAAGATAGCGAAAGCAATGGGAAATTAGAGTTTATCAGATTTGGAAAGGTCTATCGGCTCGCCAGCAGACTCGTCGACAGTGATCATGGTTTTTTCATGATAATCAGCAACCGGCTCACCGCCATTTCCTGTAATCCATAGGTCTTTCTTCCAATTTTATTAGGAAAGTCAGATCTAGGGCTTACCTTCGTTGTTGTTCATGTCGATACCCAAACGGTCCTGGTAGAGACGATTTAGAATGGTTGTTTGTTGCTCTATGGCTTGTTGAAGCTCATGGACCATCGTCGAGAGTCGTTCATTGTCTCTGGCAATTTCTTCGATTGCCATTATGAGACGGAGTTCGAGAATCCGATCGTGCTGCTCTTCAACTTGTTCCACATTCGGTACGACGATGACTGAAGTCTCCGGTTGGAGAATCGGCATCACGTCGTCTTGAACCTCTCCGCCATGAAGAGCACCTCCGCCAGGAGTTTCTTCTTGGCGTTGGCCGTTTTCTTGATGAAGCTCATCTCCGTTATGGTGAATGTCCTCTGGATGATGAACAATATCTTCCGGATGTCCATCACGTTCACGATGAGCTCTTGGCCCGAAGGCCACCTCCGCGACTGGGTCTGGTCTTTTGGCCGAGAAACACATTTCAAGACTAGGCGGCAAAAAAAAGACGAAAAAGAAGATTTGTAGGTCTTGTGGCGGAGCAAGAAATGACTGGGTGTCGTTCTCAAACGAGACTCCGCCCACTTCTGACGTCGTTCTGGCTCGAATTAGATGAGGGCATAGAAGGAATAGGGGTAGGCAACAAAAAATTAGAGAACGATGAGAATTAAAAGTTAAAGAAAAGTTGAAAAAATCTGAAGACAGATTACGATTTCAGGACCGTTTGGAGTACTAAGCGTCGGTGTTGGAATGGTCGTTGTCATCTACTCATTTGCTGGATTTTTTGGATTTTTGGCTTATGGAAATGATGTTCAAGACTCGATCACTTTGAATCTTCCTAACGATCAGTAAGAAATAAACCAATGGCATCAGAAATAACAAATTCTGAAATTTTCAGTTTGGGAATTTTCGTCAAGGCGGTTTTGCTATTCGTCGTGTATTCTGGATTCTTGATTCAAGTGTTTCCAATCGTCGCAATGATTTGGCCAGCAATTAAAAAGAAGCTGAGAAACTCGTGCGGAGTCTCAACTACAACAAAAAGAGTCGTCCATTTTGCATTCAGATATTCAATTGTGGTTGTTGTTTGTGAGTTTTCGAGATATATTCATGATTCCAAGTTCAACTACTTTTAGTCCTCCTCTCCTATGCAATTCCTCGTCTTTCCGACATGGTCCCATTGGTTGGAGTCACCGCTGGAATGCTCCTCGCACTCGTCTTCCCATCATTTTTCCATCTTCTCATCTTCCTTCCACAATTTGAATGCCGCATCGGTTTCATGCTGGACATTTTCTTGGACATTGTTTGTATCGTCATTGGAATGTTCTTTGTCATCTATGGTTTCATCACAAATGTTCAGCATCTGATGCACTGATGCTCTTTTCTCAGTTCTCTCGGGTTTCTCACTTTTCTTCTTTATTCCTTCTTCTTTCTTCTCCATTTTTTAATAAAGTCTGAAATTCTTTCATTGTTCAAAGTTTCTGTGTATTGAGAGTAGGCGTTAAAAATATTGAAAAAAAAAACAAAGAAATTCAGTATAAAAAGACAGTTGGAAGGGTGAAACAAGCATTCCGAGATGCTATTCAAACTCTCTATTCTTTCTGCTCTTCTTGCTCTTGTTGCCTCCAGAACTCATCTCACAGGATGTCTGGATGATGACAAGTACTGTGTTGGACTACCAAGAGGATGTCTTGGAATCGAATGCCACGTCGCTTTCAGCTCTGTCGTGAGTTATTTTGTAATTTGAACTTGATCCCAGAACAAAAGGATCTTCAAACCTAATTTCTCCTAATTTTTAGTCCAACGGAACTCACACGGAAATCGAGATCTTCGGAAACGACATTCTCGACAAGACTTGGATTGCAGCCGCCTACTCAGTCGACAAGATTATGAAGGACGACTTCGTGGTTTTCTGCATTCGTGACGATAAGGGAACCGAAATGGACAATATTCAAGAGATGGGAGGACTTGCCTACAATGCGGATCACAAGAACGAGATGATTGGAACCATCAGCAACATGAAAAAGAACGGAAACGACAAATACGAATTCAAGATGGAGATGGTCGAGTATGAGAAGGAGGAGAAGACCTTGTACTGCAAGATGGTGTAAGTTAAGATTTATAGGATTCTGAAAATGCGTCTTTTTGATTTTCAGTCATCGTGTCGAGCCAATCATTGACCACTTCAACACCACCAAAGTTGAGATGCTGATGTCCAAAGGAGTCTGGATTAAGGATCAATTGACCTACCACGGAAAGACTCGCAACAATGTTGGAATCATTGATTTGTCTGGAGAAAAGAGTGAGTTATTGGTATATTACTTGTTAATCTGGGAATTTTAAACCAGCATTTCTAATCTATGAAGTTGAATCTCTATACATTTTAATTTCTAGAAGCCAAGAAGAACTCTGCCTCTGGATCCTTGGCACTTCTCTCCTCTGCCGTCACCTTCCTTGCTGTCAAGATGTTCCTCTAATTTCTTCAAATGCTTCGTTTTCAGTTCGTTTTCTCTCAATAAATAATTTCAAAGTTTTCCACCTGAATCCGCACATGTCTCCAATAGCAACAGAAATACGACGAAAAGAGTTGTTGTCGTCTAGCTTCTCTTTGTCTCTCTTTATTCTCTCAGCTTCTTGTTCTTTCTTTTTTTATTTCTCCGAGAAGCAGCAAGAGTTTACAACACTTTCACAACTGTTCAATCTCTCTATTTCTCTTCTTTAATACCACATCATTCGCTCCATTCAAATTGGGGTTCCTTCTCAAAAAATCATTGATATTCAATTGGGTGATTCATAATATTCTCGTGGCAGCTGAATTGGTTATGAACGAGCAATAATATACAGAAAAATGACGACAAGTATAAATTCCGTTGTCACTGTTTTTCAAAACGTTTTTACTAATCATGGAAGCACACTTCTCAATGGTATTCTTATTGCAACTACCGTCGGAGGGCAGTCTGTGAGTTTTTTTGATTGGGAAAAACATGTGAGAGGGATGCAAATTTCGTTTCCGGCGGATTCCGTATAAAACAGATTTGGGGCCGAGATTCAAATTCTTGAAAGTTTTCCAATATATACACTTGAAGTTTTCCAATATTTTCAGCTCGTTCGAAAACTCACTTTCTCATGTCCATGTGCTTATCCACTGAACATGTATCATTCTCTTGTTTTCATGTTCGGGCCAACTGCTGCTCTTCTTTTGATCGGAATTACTGTCAATTCTACTACATGGAAACTGGCACATGGTTGTTTTTTCAGGTAGTTCTCCGTTTCTTTCTGCTCATTAGCTCCAATATTTACAGAATTCGAGACACAAGACATAGCTGGAAAACGACTTGTGTTTCATGGATCGAAGTATTACTGCAATCCAGTATAGCCCCTATTGCCTGGTTGTTTGTTGTGTTTCTGGATGGTGGATATTACCGATGTTACCGTTCTCATGAGTTTTGTCTGATGGATGATGCGCTTTGGTGCAAGAATACGACTATTTTGAATAGTTACGCAACATCGACGTTCAACAAAATTAGTGATAATGGAAAGGTAATTAGATTATTTTCTTCTGAATGTAATTTAAAACTTCAGTACTGTCCTCCTTGCATTTGTGATCCCAATCCAACGGATGTTTCTTATCTGGAAGCTGAATCTCAAATCTATGCATGGGCGTTGCTGGTTGTCACAGGACTTGGTGCTTTTTTGGGTAACATACACATTCAGATTCGCATAGAAATTCAATTTTTTCAGTGATAACCTTTCATCGAATGTGTGATAAATACACACTGGTTCAACGACAATACGTGGAGACATACAAAAATGTAGAGACTCAGAAATTCGACGCTGTCGCCAAAGTAAATCTCTTTCCCTATCGCTTTGAGTTCGGTTTTTTTGTTGGTTTATGTGATTGCTTACCGCTTCTTCACTGTCCTTTTGCATTTTTTGGAAATTAGGTAGATAACTCTTGATTTGATATGATGTAATCACAGGAACACGCATCTCAACTGGCCGAGCACAATGCGAGAGCATTCTTTGGACAAAAGGATTGGACGAAGAGAGATTGGGATTGGGTGTCAGGTTGGTCCCAAAAAAATTTGAATAACTGATCAGATTCTCAATTCATCTAAGTTTTTGATAATGATTCAGTTTATTGGATGGTTAATAGAGATTCTTCCATTTTCACTAGTTTCCAGGAATCCCGGAAGTCAATAATCCCTTATTCGCTCGCCTTCGTTTGATTGCATCTGAAAAAACAGAACAAACAATGTACACTCCTCTCCAACTATGGAATGATAATAAAGGATACCGTATCCCTCAACCGGATCTTCAACTGAAACAAATGATGGTTAATGAAACTAAAGAAGACTAAGTGATAAATTGGGTATCTTGACTCGGTTCCTCATTTTTTGCTGCGGTTCAACTTCATCACGGATTCAATTTCAAGGTTATTTCCATTTCTCTTGCCTTACTTTTCGTGTTCATAATAAATCGAGATGCATCAATCAAATTTTAAAAAAGTGAAAGAGAAGTTCAAAGCATTCTCGAGACATTTGACCGTTTCATTCAGAAACTTTACTCAATTGCCCACAATTATAGATTTCTCTTTTTTTGTTCCCTTTCTTGTCTATTAACGGGAGATCCAAATATTAATGGAGCGATTCATAGATCGTTCCTTTTTTTCCTGCAGCCGACAAACAGACTGGTAGTCATTTTTGGAAATCGAAAGCAATGAGCTGTTTAGAGAGAGGTTTATGACTGGTCCTGGTGGTTTTGTATTGACGATTATTTCATGTTCTGGTTTTTTTGATTGGAAGAGTGGATAATAGGGTTTACATGATAATAATACGCTTATTGAACATTTATTGGGATAAAATATAATAAATCAAACCTTGAAAGAATAGCAAAAAGTTTTTTCCACTGCAGAAATTCGCCAAACTCTCAAATATCTGAACTTCATAGCCCTTCAACACTAGCTGCCACAAACTATCTTTCATTATTCTACTACAACTTCATAATAGTAATTAATGACAACAGTTTCCGACAGGATGATCCGTTAGCTGACAGTGCGTGACTACACTCAAAAATAGTATAGAAGATGAAGAGACGCAGAGAAAACCAGCGATTCATGCTCTGATTACTGTCATTAGCTTTGAAAGGACGAGTTGACATGTTGCGTGTTTCGAACGGAAATGATGATTTCGGGATTATAATTCAATGAATTAGAAGGGATTTGAATGAAGTGCGGAACGGAAGGATGGATAGGAGATTTATGGGGTTTATTGAGGTTTAGCAACAGTTGGATGAAGTTTGGAAAAGTTTTTGGTAAATTTTACTAGTTACAGTGAAAGAATTTATAGTTAGTCCCTGTTTTTATTTCGGCTGTATTCTAAAAAAATGAGTCACAGTACATTCCCTTCGGTAGCTCTTTTTCGTCTTTGTCCAAGTCGGCTCACTTCAAAAACTCGGTGGCTCCCGCTCGGTTACTCATTTCCGTCGTTAAGCATCCCGATTACTTAATGAATTCATTTTGACTGTTTCTCTTCTGATTCCATACTATTTCTTTCTTCTCAAAAGGTCATCAGTTGAATGAACAGAGGTTGAAAGAAGAAGAATCACAAAAGGACAAAATGTCATGCTTATTTCTCCCGCATCTTCCGGTACTACTCATGCCTCTCCCTCCGTTTTTTCCACTTGTTACAACCTTCACAGGTGTTTTATGGTCCCCGCTTGTAATCATAAAATCTAAACATATGTGAAAGCAGTAAAGTTTAGAGGAAAAGTGAGAGAGGAGACTCAATTAGCAACGGACCTTGGAAATCGGAGACATCCTCAATTTATATGCAAAACACTGAATTTCGGATTTGTTTATTGTTCTCTTCCTCTTGAGCTATATTCCTCCTAATTTCCGGAATGTGCTTCTCATTGGAATTTTAAACTTCTGAATATTCTCATTTTTCTTTCCACTTTTTGCTATTCTGTATTCTGAATCAGTATTTTCCTTCAGTTAGCACCTCCTGGTACCATTCTTTTTTTCTGAGAAAAATAGTAAAAATAGAGTTTTTGAAAGGTAAAAGGAGCATGCACCTGGACATCTCTATTCATTGCCCGATTAGTCACGGAGGTGACGATAAATTGGTTTCTTGAAGGGAGGGGACTGAATGAGAGAGTGAACCGCCCACTTTTCAGGCTTCCCGCAAACCGATTACCGTTCATTCTAACTGGTCACTCTGTTCGAAAGGTATCAATTATTTCCATTCAGCATGGTATTCTACTGGTTTGTAATGGGGTTTGGAGGTTCTGACTAATTTACTGATGGTTCGAAATCTCTTGTTCTTGTCCAGATTCTTGGATAATCCAAACTCGTTACCATCTGATTCCAAACCACATTTCGAAACGTCTTCGCTTCTCTTTTGCGGGGTTATTAGTCATATATAGATTGTGATCTCTTTTCCCTCTTTTAAAAAAACGAACACATAGAAAGCAAGGGACTGTCAGGTACGGTTTCTCCACCACCCACAATCTCCTCCAAGCCCTTCTACTCAATTTTTTTTCATTTCTTTCATAATAATTCGAAGGAACGCCCTCTCTAGTCATTGTCCCTCCGAGTCAATGAAGTGTTTTCAATACAAAAAAGGTGGGAGAAATGTTTGCGGTTCCATTAGGTTGATTTGTACGAAAAATCCAGAACGATTGAAGTACAGTCATTTTTGGTGATGAAGGGGGTGGGGGGTTGAATGAGTGAACTAAAAAATGAAACGGCATATGTATAGTACGACGACTCCGACCGTCCGCCCTCTTTTGTCTTGACTCTCGGGAATGCATATAGTAATGAGACGAAATGAATTGATACGAATTCGTTTTGAACCTCGGAAGTATCATACTCATTTTGCGCCTGCCAAAAATAAAGAGTACCACTACGATGGTATCGTGATCTCTCCCAGTTTTTCTGCTTAAATTTTTCTAATTCAGATACAATCTTTTTCACCGTGTCTTTTAGCTGTTTTTTGAGGACTTAATTCCCGCATAGTGCGCGGTACTCGTCGGCACCTTCTTCTTTTTGATCAATGTCACAGATAACTCAGCTATTTTTTTTAAGTTTTAAAAAGAAAAGAGGACACTCTTCTTGGGCTTTGTTCCTCTCTTTGATTCAACCGATAGATCATAAGTGTTTCTGGCGGTGAATGACCGCAAATTTCCGGAGATTTCGCATGGCTAATGTTAACAGAAATGTTAACAAACAAACAATTATGATGAGTCGAATCTCGGCAAATTTCTTTTTTTTTCGAAATCATTTTTTAAAGTTGTATTTCTTGTAAACTTTTCCCTTTTCCTAGAAGTAACAAGTTATGTAATAGTTATGCAATCATAAAGGTATTCCTTTCAAAAACAAACAAATCCCAGAAGAACTGGTTCGTAATGGTAGATTGTATTTCGATGGTCAAGGGTTCACAACCTCCATTATTATAAGTTTCTTGGTGTGTTCCAGTTGAGTGTACAGTAGGATGATTTCTATGTTTATATTCCCATAACCATTTACCATCTACTTGACAGAAACGGGCGGTTTCTCGAGTTGTGAATGTGAAACACTCATAATCCACTTCTACGTGCGACATCTTCATGCCTTCCGAGAGCAGTTTCCAAAATCTTTTTGCTCCATTTTGTCATTTGATACTTTTTCATCTCTCTTATAATATTTGAATACGGTAATTATGACACCTAGTTGAAACCGAGAGAGAAGTACTGTAGAAATTTGAGAGTGTTCAGAGAAAAATGCGTGATGGCACGACGGAAGATTTGTAAGGCGACGGCTCTCGGATCAAATCCTACTTTTTTTCTTCATCTTTTTTCTTTTTGTCGGCAAATTACGGAACCTCCGAAGATTATCCTTTACGGTATCGAAGCGTGAAACGGGATTATTTTACTACAGTATGAGATAACGGATAGTAGTCGTCTGGTTATAATTAGGTGATTCATGTATTCTTTGTCTTTTTTCTGAATGATTTTGGACCAATACTGATCAGTTTTTTCAATATAGGTTCGAGTTACTGAAGTGATAATACTACTCGAAAATCCCATTTTCATCTTTTTAGATTTGTAATTACCCATTCGAAGTCAAGATCGTGACTTCTGTATTTATACAAAACGATTGAATTCAGTTATACTTGAGTTAAAAGAGTACAGAAGACGTTCGGAAGAGAAGAAACACAAGTGTTTACATCGAGCACTTCTTCCGAAACTCAGGCGACCTTGCATAAGGTTTCTTTTGTTTTCTTTTCCTCCATCGGCACCTGAACTGTTTCTTCTTTTCCCTCTTCCTGCCACGTTCTTCATTCCTCTTTTCGCTTCATTTCCTCATTTAATGAATCCCGAAATATTTCACTTTTCGATGCTTGATAATAGAAGAAAAGTGAACGTAAACTTCGCGCAATCAATTAGCAGCTCAAGGACGTTGAAATCCGAAAATCTGCTTCTGGGAATACTTTTATTGGGAAATCAGGTGTAAATTGATTATACGTTTCTCTTCTCGATCCTTTATTGTTTCCTAATGCTCTCTTGTTCCCAATTTCAAATTTCAAACTTTCAGATGAGATTTTGGCAATGGGTTGCCATATTTCTTCTACTAGTTTCCACAGAAGCTCGCCTCCGAAGACACAGAAAACGAAGATTTGTATCTAGTCATTTTGACGAACTATATTGTGGAGAAAGTGCACATGCACAGTCACAGGTACCATCTCTTTCCCTTTTGCATTTTTAACTTTCCACTTTTCAGTTCGAGGAAGAACGAGAATCCAATTCCTCCAAAGTCTCATCAGTTCATAGTACCCAGTTTAATTGGGGACTCGATAACACAATTTGCATAAAACTTCAAAATGTTGTGCATGTCTTGAAATACGAACGACTGGAACAACGATATCCGATTGAGAGTAAGATTATATATTGCTTACTAATAGTTTCTTATTAATCTTATTTCCAGGTTCCTACACTTTCTCCGTTCCTCTGATAGACACAAACTGTAAATGTCACTGTTACGGTTTCGGATCGAATGACGTCTGTAATGTCGAAAAATATGCAGACGATAGGAATTGCTCAACGAATTCCGAATTTCCAACATGTTATACAAAATATCATCCAGCGGTGGAACCACTCGATTGTCCTGTTACCAGTATTCCAGCAAAAGTGAGGATTTAAAAATCATCAGTTAATATATTAGTATTATTCAGGCGTGTTGTGACATAAAATTAAAACCTCGTGATGGAAGAATGTTTCGTGCCGTCAAACTTCAACAACCTATAAATGATATGATCATAACTCATTCGATTTTCGCCAACAACAGTGGGAAAATTATGAAAGTTCTTGGTCCTGAAGAATATAGAGTAAGTTTTCTCCTTCTTAAAATTGAAAAATAACGAACAAAAATAATTCCAGATCAATCTTATAAAAGGAAAAGAGCAATTCGAGCTCACGGAATATCATCGGATATCAGTACAATTGGTTGCTTCTTCTCCGCAACAACAATTACGAGAAGGAATGTATTATTTTCCAGAAGGTAAATTGATAATAATTGAAGACTGACTCAAAAGTGTTGTTTCAGAAAACCACAATGATCTTCGAGAAGGAAAAATTAATGAAATCACTGAAAACGATTTGGATAAACTTGGATGGTACAGAAGAGTTGGGAATGATTGGCAAGTGGCTACGAGTGGATTACTGCTTAGGAATTCACATGTTAGTTTTTGAAATTCAGGTATCAGACAATATGAAATATTTTCAGAAAGTTGTCATCAAGAATTGTAAAGGTCAAGTTCATATGGATCAGTTTTCTGGAACAAAGAACTTTGTTCTGCGAGGGACACCGTATAATGATACCTACAGTAAGTTGAATAAATCACAATCGGTTATGAGAAATGTTGATTTCAGACGAAAGAAAAGTTTCGGAGAATAACTTTGTGAGAAGTGTTAAAGTTGATGAATCGGCTCGGGAAATCACAATTGTTCATGAACACGGAACTGCTGCTCAAGTGTCTTTGAAAACAGATACACGTCCGAATCTGACAAAAAGTCAGTCGCTTCTCGCTAATTTCACAGGAAGTATCACTTTAGATCATGATGGAAATCGAATGCTCAATGTTACTTTCTTTGTGAGTTTTTTCAATTGACTTGCAATCCAAAACTCTTCTTTTTCAGGGAGTCAAAGGAACAGTACATATCAAAATGTATGTCAATGATAGAAAACTGATTGCCACTTTTGCTTGTACTGCTCAGTGTAAGTTTGAATGAGTCCGAATCTCTAAAATTGACGCATTTTTCAGTCGGTACAACAATAAAAGATGATGGAAGCAGAATAAGTCTTCCTTCTTCTATAAACCAAGCACAATGGGTTTGTATTCTTCCCGATGAGCAGCCTGTGAAATCAGAAATTTGTAAATGGATTCCATATGAAGAGAAAGCAGTGAGAACACCGAGACAGGAACAGAGTTGGTCGAAGGGACATTCTCCATGTTCCCAGACAGAGTAAGGATAGCATACGAATGCATTTTCCAAAACTGTTGATTTTCAGATGCAATAGTTTGAAGAGTGGAGTCCGTGACTTGTTCCCCTGGATCATCAATTTTGACTACTTTAGTGCCCATGGAGGTGACTTCACTGAGGTTCGTTGATTCAATGTTTTTAATTTTTCATTCTTTTGAATTTCAGTATTTGAAAATGGGATTCCACCTAGTTGTTGGGGCTGGTCTCCTATTAGTTCTCATTATCACCTGCACAAAATGCTTACTTCCATTGGCTTGTTTTTCACTCTCGATACCATTCTCGAGTAAGAATAAGAAGAAAAAGAAGAGCTCATCGAATTGCTAAATATCTTCTGATCTGAATTGTATTTTCCTCCCTTGCTCATACACACGGTGTTTGTTATCGCATTTCTCACTCCAAAACTTCAGCTTTTTGTTCCGTTTCCCCTTGTGATCTTTCCCGTTTCTCATGAGAAAACGCCTTGTTTTCTTGCCTTTACACTTCATACTGGTATGTATTTCATTCTCTCATCCAATTACTCTTTTTTTCTCCCTACTTTCCAAAATGGACAAATTTTATATGGTGCTCTTTTCCACCCTCTTTTCACACTTTCAAATAAATGTCATGCAAAAAAAAAGAGATCGGACACACAGACAAAAAAGAGCCATTACGAGTATACGACCTCGTCCAGGAGGAGCCACTAAAATTTATGCGTTTTCTGATTCGAAGAGAGAGAAAGAGAGATCTTGTGCTTTTCTCCTTTTGATTCTTCACTGCTTTTGGGATGAATGGAGAGTACTTTTTGGCTACTTCAAACATAAATCAATCAGTTTTGCTTCTATGGGCAGAGCCAATTTTGAAAACCCATTTCCCATATCTTGGAATATATCCTTGTGGTGAAAACGAGTAGTGACAGGTAGAAGATCTTTTAAAAGCAAAACACATTTAGATTTTTATGTTAAATTTATTCAGAAAGGAGATGTTTTGAATGGAAATTTCCTAAATTTTTTAAGTTTTAAAAAATCTTTTTTGAATAGCCGCATTTTTATCCAACGATGCTCCGTCATTCCGGACTGCGCACTGTTTATCGTAAATCGACACGAGTTTCCGAACAAAATTTTGTTTCGGCGAATTATTTCGATTTTCTGTTTTTATTCAACTTTCTTCTTGATTTGAAACTTTTGTTCTTCTATCCCAAATCGAGTACCTTTCAAATTGTTATTTTCATTCAAACATGCGGTATTCGTATTTCTGGATACTTGACAATTATCCCTGACGATCATCGCAAAACAATTCGAACACAAACATCGCAATTAGGCCTTTTCCGACCCTACCCGTCATTCGTCGTCGTTTCATATAGAAAGAGAACAGGAAGATTTTTGTTCTGTCGTATCGCTCATTTCTATGGCGTCAAATGAGTGTTAGTCATTTAGGATAACGATAAATGAGTCAGTTCTTTCTGTTTCACAGAACTTTCGTACTTTATGTTAGTTTCTAACAGATACATACTGACTTCATGTGGTTAATTATTGAAAATGTTTGAAAACTAAATTCACTGCCACGATTTCCTTCCATTTTGTTCGAATGACAGACGCAACCAGTTGTTTTCTTCCTAGCCACTCCGCATTTCTCTCGTTTTATCTTCTGGTGTAAAAAAGATATATCAGATGAGATCTCATTACAGTCAACTATCTGACAGCGGCTCTATCAGCGGGTCAGATCAGGCGTGCATTGATCATTGATTCTTTTTGTTTCTTTCATCTCTTCTCCTTCTGCACTCGCTATTTCTCGCGTATGTGCCGATTTATACTTGAAATACAAATCCACAATTTTCACAGCATTCCAGTACGTTTACATAGGAAAATTTCGTAATCTTCTGTTTTCCTGTAACCAGAATTTACCCCAACGATATTGCACTTTTCTCAGTTGATAAATAACATTTAATGTTTTTGTTGCTGTAAAAATAAAAACTGTAAGGCTAACTATTCAATTGTTCTCGTAACAACTCCGAGGCACATGACTGCTTTCTAGTCCCGTGGTCTTGTCACGATCAGGCGATACTGTAACCTTCATCTACCCATGTTATTTTTTTCACTTTTACGTTTTATCTATCGGGGGTGATGCAGTAATCTGAAAATAGTTGTTTTCTTGCCTATTGTAGAATTTTTTTGCTACTGTAAAAAAGAAACGTTTCAATCTTCTCCTGAAACCTCCATGAGATATGATATATTTATATCTGACAACAAATTTCTCCGTTTTTTTGTATTATCTTCCCGCTCTGTGTCCTCAGTTAAAAAATCGGCAGCAGGTGCGTTTGTTGTTTTCTTCTTGCCAATCGGAACATTCTGCGGAGGCGTTTAGGCGCCATCTGGCGTTGTGAGTAGAGGTCATTCGATTTGAAGTTCTTCGCAAAGATTTGTTTGGTTTTTAAAATTATCTTTTCTACGAACGAATATAATGAGAAGCTGAAGACTTTTTTCTCCGCTATACGATGAAAACGAAGTGCATTTAATGTCTCTTTGAAATTCTATACTTTAAAGAAATTCTGCAGCCGTTAGTGCATATGCTTTTTTTGAGTCCTCCGGGAGAAACAACGCAGCTGGGATATGGGGTAAGAAATGAGGAAAATATGAAAAGCTCGCTCACTTATCATGCCTGTTCGAGCGGTTAGTGTGATTCATCATTCCCGTTTTCCTCATTCCCTCTGATTCTGTCTTTATGTTCGTTTGCAACGTTCACTATGAAACTTTTCGTTTCTTTTTTGCTGTTCGATTGTTTTCGTTTCTCCGAACAAAAAGTCACTTGCCTGATACCTGAGTAAAAACTTTTAATTATTACCATCAACAAAGAGTTGCAATCTTTGCTCATTTCTCTCATCTCAAACTTTCCGCCGCGTGCACATATGAGCTGAAACTTTCAAGTGTGTTTGTAGAAAAAACGCATGTTTACCATGGGGTTTCGCCCAGCTTTCGGCGAAAAGTAACTTGAACCCGCAAGAAAACTCCCCATGCAGTAATACGGTATATCTTTCTTTAGCCGATAGTATTTGTCGCCTGCTCTCGAAAAGCACTTCCCTCACTCCACAGAGACTTGAACAATCGTTTTTTTCTCAGTTTATTATCTCCCTTTTCCAGTTGAAAGATCGGCGTTGCAAGAAAAGCACCTTTGGGACTCCCCAAGCTTGCCGGATTTCTTCCGAAGAAATAGAACAGGAGCGTAAGGATGGCCAACTGGGCCCCAGTACATACAAAAGACAATGAGAAAAGGAGACACAGAGTGTTTGTGAGAGTAGGCAGTGCGAGTGTGTCAGTGCGTGTGTGTGTGGTGTCTCTCAATGTGTATGCTGTCAGCGATAGAATAGTGTTGTACCTGTGGAGACGCAGCAAATTTCGGGCCGGGGTCGCTCTACGTCTGTGTCGACGATCTTTCGGCTCCTTCTCCACTCGGTTTATTTCCTTCTTGTTGCCCGGGCTCTTCTTTTTACTTCCATTATGGAACAAAGATAAATTCTCAAAACCTTTTTTTCTTGGAAATTTGATGTTCCAAACTTATATTTTAATGTGGAATGTTGTTATATACCACATAAAAACAATAAAGCAGGTGCAATGAAACCAAGAAGCCTGCTCATTCTGAAAATGTTTCCATTTGGCTAATTTCATATCTAAGACTGATTTTTCAACAAACGCGCTCTGGTTAACAAAGGCGTACAAAAAATCAGCGCGGGAAAAGTAGGTGTTTGAATTCAAAACGATCTTTCTTTTTGGTTGTCCTCCAAATTCATCGCCGCATTATCCAAATGAATCTGAATCGAATTGTCAGAATCGTAACGATTAGGTCGACGATTCTAACCATTCTTTCATCAGTCTTCTTTCCGAAAGCCTTATCAGTTCGAAAAATGACCGATAAGAATAGGTAGGCTTCGTCTATTTGATCCACAAAAAGTTTTATTCTCACACGTTCCTCAATACTTTCATTTTTTTGGAATCAATTCGAAACTTAGTTTTTTCTTTTCAACTCTTGGCCTTCTATTTTTTCACCATGTAATGACCTCATTGGACTTCTTCCTCCACGTGACAGCGCTTTACTGTCCGTTGTACCTTTTTAGGGTCATGATATCATCTTTATTTTCCTTCCGAACATCCACCAATTTTCTCCTCGACTGTTTCGTTTCCTTCTTACGATTTAATATTTATCCCCTACTTCATTCTACTTTACAGATGAATTTATGAAGATATGACTAGTGTAGACGATCCAGAAAAACACTTTCTGGGAAATCTTCTGGAAGATGATCCGGGCACATCATCAACGGCGGGATCAATCTTTTCAGGAGTGAATGGTGAGTTGGATAAAATGATAAATTAAATTTATAAAAATGTTATACAGGAGCTACAACATCCGCTAACACATCGCCACCACCAGTGACAAACGTTGGAGCGATTATGGGTGGACCATTGTCGGGTTCATGGCCTGAACCTCCACCACCATATTCGCCGCCCTTAGAACCATGGACATCCAACGTGAATACTGCACTTTTGGGATCGATGACTATGCCAACACCTAATTGGCTACCATTCGCAGTATGATAACCAGTTTCGCGTCGTTGAATCTGTAAATGAATTTTTTTAAGGATCGAAAAGAGACATCAACGACGGACTTCCTCAGCTCATACAATATGACTGGAAACGGATCTCCGTCGACCCCGTCCACGCCAACCCGAGTTCCACATTTCCCATCTTCACAAGTTCACCACTTTCATCATAATCTCCATCATCATACTCATACGCACAATGTGGTAAGTATCTTCCACCAAAGTTTATTGGACTAAATTTTGTCTTAGCAGGTTCAAAATCACTACTTTGGCACTCCTCCACCGGGTTTGGAGAATATGGCTCCGAGAACAGTTCCAGCAGCTGCTCCTGTAACTCCTGTTTACGATCCTATGACAGCACCAACATGGAATTACACTGGTCTAGAGAATATTAACATGGTTCGGGAACGAAATATTTGAAGTGATTCCTTAATCTTCCCCTATTTCAGAGTGATAATAGCTTGTCGTTCTCGGACTGGAAAAAAGAAAACATGAGTCAAGCGTCTCCAGAATCTACAGTCGTTTCTGAATCATCAGTTTCGTCTCATTCTGTGAATCAAGAGAATGTAATGACTCATCCACCGTTGTCGCCTTCAGAAGTAGTGGAAGTTGCCAAGGAAAAGAAACAAATTTCAAAAAGTTATGCTGAGCATCTGTCTAAATCTAGTTCAGGTTCGATTAAAACTGCCTTGAAATATATCTAATTTTAATAATATTTTAGCAACTCCCAAGAAGGGAATAGCGATAGGAACCGAAAAGAAACAGAAGCAAGAGTTGTCAAAGAAGACGAGCAATCAACTGCCGAGTGAAAGTCAGACGACACGAATAATAGTGAAAGGACAACCTCATTCTGCTCCTGTAGTCTCAAGAATGCCATTCAGCTATAGGGATGTTGCTGCTCGTTTAGAACATCCTTCGTCATCGAATCACGCGAATCAACATTCAGACGAAACTCAACAAGAGGTAGTCGATAGTCCCATATAACTCAATCCGTCTAATGTATTTAGTTTTTGCAGAGAAAAGGAGAGACATCAGCAACCGAGTTAAGATCAGGAGACTCCAAGACCTTAAAATCGAAAAACAGCGGATATCTAAACGGTAACGGAGCTACAGCAAGCTTCGTTGAGAAGAACGAGAACAGCAAAAAGAGTCGAGTGGACAATGAATTCCAAAAAATCAACAGTCGCAAAAATAAGAAGGAGAAGAGCTCAACTATTGCACCGGCACCGTTGATTTATGAAGGCGTTCATCCAGTAGACGCTTCATCGCGTTACGACGTCCTGAAAAATCTTGAATCGCCAGCTCAACTTCGTAATGAGAAGAAACTGACCAATGGTAGACCACCATTGATTCAAAAAATTTTCTCTAGATCTAGTTCGCCGGCAGAAGGTGAGATATTTTTCATGTTGTCATAGTTTCCATAAAACCATTTTTCAGATATGATTGACACGGAAGAAGAAGATACGCAAAGAAATAGATCTGCTTCAAACCATGCCCATCTGAATGCCAATGGCCAGAAAAAAGATCAAAGAAAACGAAATGTTCAAGTGACTCAGCGTCGTAGAAAAGGACGAAAAGAAGAACCGACATGGGTGCAAAAAGCATGGATCACCTTCGGTGAGTATATTTAAACGTCCCGAATTTTCACGAATTTTCATTTTCCAGTTGAGCTATTTTGCTTTGCCTGGGAGCACTTTTCGTTCGGTCTCCAATGGACGTTCATTCTTATCGTTGAAGTTTGTCAAAGAATCGCAGACCTCTTCGTCAGCTCTGGCAAAAGCATGTGGACTGGAGCGTACAGACTACTCTTACATGTCTTTCGCTATATCATCTACTCAGTTTACTGTATCATGGTAGTAGTGAAAGGATGGTGTGTCAACACCCTTTCGTTTCTCAACATGATCACGAATGAAGACGATGCTGCTCGAAAGTTAAATTGGGGATTGAAGAAAGAGATTCCAATTCCAACAGTGGCCACGGAATTCGCGGATCGCTTGTCTCGAGAAACTATTCGTGACGCGTATTCCGCTCTTGGTTTGAGAAGTGATTGTTCGGATGACGATATCAAAAGAAACTACAAGAGATTAGCTTTACTTGTCTCTCCAGATAAGGTAAGATCCAAATCGTTTCTTTACATTTTCAAAGTTCTTGTTTCAGTGTAACTGTGATGGTGCTGACGAAATTTTTGAGTTGGTGACCATGGCTTTTGCTGCAATTGGAAATAAGGAGACCAGAGCTGACTATACTTTGGAGAACTCTCCGAGCAACGTTTGCGTAAGTTACGCTGTATATTTCCATCGCAAACCCAATTTTCAGCATAACAAACTCATCGAAATATGGTCCAAAGTGGCAAAGATTATCGAGGACGCACGCAACACCATATTCTGTGACTGCGGGGATCCACACTTCCGCCTTCCCACCCAAAAAAATCCGGCTCAAGCGAGATATTGCAAACGATGCGATACCTATCATCCAGCGAAACACGTAAGATAGATTCACATAAAAATTACATCAGCAATGAAAAACAATTTTCAGAGTGATATCTGGGTTGAGAAAGGATTTATGGGATTTTTTCCAACTTACTTCACATGCACAGACAACGTTGTGTACAATATCAGTTCCTGGGCAACTTGCAAGGTAAGCGCTTACGAAAAACGTTTTCCTGTCTCCGGAATGCCGCATGTTTGGCTGCCACAAACACATCCAGGTCCCGTTTCCCTAGCTTGCTTTGCACACTCTTCTGAGAGTAACTTTTAATTCCATAGCACTAACACATTCGCAATTAACCCAAAATCAAGACCCTTCCCCTCTTCTGTTCTCCCCTTATTAACAATTTATTGCCATTTCCCCCCGACCCCCAAACCACTTCTAACTCGCAATGAAATTCATCAATTTGGAGAAGAGCACGAAGACTTTGCACCTGTCCGCCGTTAACTGCCGTTGGACGAAGGAGGAGCCGAACAAGAGGTTGGCTTGGTTTTTATTATTATTTTGTAACATGGTGATTTTGTTTGACTTTTACGGTGGTGGTAGTAGTTTAGGTTGTTTGAGTTTTTCTGGGATTGGAGAAAAACGAAGTTCTTTGTTCGTCTCACCATAACTTCTAACAGGAGAAACAAGCACAAGTAGCTGTTGGATACGTGTCAATGCGATTCCTCAAAAAAATCCGAAACGCAACGTCTTCATTCATTATCTCACTCGCAATCTTTCCGGCTACTATTTTTCTTGAAACCTTCGTGCTCAACCTAGTTAAAATATTTTACGTCACACATGTTCTTCTAATATCCTGTAACGTTTGCTCTCACACATCTTCCTCATTTTGTTTATTCACTGTTTTCCTCTCACTCTGTACATGATCCCCACCATTTTCGTGTTTTGGGTCTCCCGAGTTTTCAACCAGTATTTCCAATTCCGATTCACCTTTCTTACACCTGTTAATTACTTGTTCCCATTTAGTTTTTTTTTTTCCGGCTGAACCTTTTCTTTTATACCACTGTTCTCACAATACATTCTCTTCTGTTAATCCTGCGTTTTGTTCTTACCGTTTGTGCATCTTTCGTTTGAGTGTGTTTCGGTTATAACGCGATGTAGTGTTGGTGTTGTGTGGTTAAATCGAAAATGTTCGCTCGGCAAGAATCCATATGCGAATAGGAAGTTGAAAAATATTCCAGAGCCAACGAGGAATGCTCAAGAACATGCGGGCACACACTCACCATGTGCAGTATAGATTGCTGTCGCCTATGGTAGGGAAATTTAAACTTTTTTCATTTAATTCACGTCGAACTAGTTTTCAGAGCAGTGACTACGACTCTCCATCTCAATATTTTAACTCGCCACTAAACTATCCAACTTCATCCACTGATGCTCGTTTCTTAACGGATCTGCAAGAAGAATATTCTTCCCGTTAGTTGACTTCTTCATTGTTTTTTCGAACATCTTTATTTCAGTTCTCCGCCAACGCAGTCTCGCTCAAATTTCTTTCAAGTCATGTGAGCCACGTGAAGAGGATCGTAGCAGACGTGCAGCCAATCGGCGACAGAAGCGATGGCGATGAATCCTACTAATACTTAGGCTTCATATTATATCCAATTACTTTCATTTTCTTGCATTTTCGACAAAATTAGGCCATATAGATTTAAGTTTGTCTATAATCCGATCTTTCTGCGTGCACATGTAACTGATTCATCGAAAGTTGCACGCGGATTCTCTGTTTTACATTTGTTGAACAGTTCATCTTTGCATTTAAAATGTATACCCTTTTCTTTCCAATTGTTTTTTTATACTTCATTCTAACTCGTTTAAAACAGGTGCCTTTCATTTTTGCACCCATACAATTCTGCTGGCCTTTGCTTCTTTCCCTGTCATTTAACGTGTTTCTTTTGTTTTTACAAGACGATTGTGTTTTTTATGAAAGATTCATTAACTAAGAAATAGTCATATCAGCCTTCTTCGCTGGAATTCTGCATATCGTAGCCTTGTTTGTTGCAATAATTGTCCGCACACATGCATACTGTCTTGGAACCTTTCTGTCGACAACCAGGAGACGAATTTTGATCGGCACAGCCACCCGATTCTTTTTGATTGTGTCCATCTAAAAATCAAAAAAAGAATTGATGAGAGTGGGATTCGAACCCACGCCCCCGGAGGGACTGGTGCCTAAAACCAGCGCCTTAGACCACTCGGCCATCTCACCGACAAAACCGCACTAGCCACTATTCCTTGATGACAGACACAAGAACGGGAGAAAAGGGAGAGGACAGAGTGGTCGAGCGACGGGGAGTCATAGTGTGTACGCTGTGGATGCTATTCCCATCCAATTTGGACTGAATACGAGTGCGTGAGAGACGAAGAAACGCAGAAAACGTCTTACTAGGGGACAGTGTAACGCTTTTTTCAGGTCTTCTTTTACTGGCTCGAAGGTGAAAATTGGAAGCAGGACAATACTGTAGGCCATTGTCAGAAAGTGGAGCATACTGTACTGTCCAAAAAATCTGACTCACCTTTAATTTTGTACTCGTACTCGCATCCAAATGCACAGGATTTTATCGTGGCAAATTCATTTTTTGAGAACTTGTAGCAATCGAAACAAATAATAAATTCCAAAAGGACCGAAATAATACAGATAGAAATTAAGAGTCGCATTGTTGTATAAGAAGTTGTATGATCAGAAAATGAAATCAGAATCTGACGGTTCTTGACTTTAAAACGATCGAAAAAGGCCAGCGGACGACCGTGTCTTTCGTGTAACCGACACGTCAATGGCAAAAGTAAATATGGGTCAAGATGAGAGTGAAAGAGTATTATTGACTGAAGAGCTCTTTCTTGGTTTTGAAGAGTTTGATCAAGTCATACAACATCTGATAATTGAACTGGGAAGTGGCTGTGAATCTAGAGAAAGAGAGATAAGAGGATGAGACAACAACATATTCGAAAAAAACGTGGAATTGTTTCAAGAATGACGCGGCATTCATGTATGTCGTTTGATTATTTAACCCCATTTGTTTACAGTACTCTCTGTGGTGGTACGGAAGTGAACATAAATGAAGGTAAATAGAGTTTGGTTTATTTCTGAAAGTGAAACATTTACCGGTTTGTGAACATTATGAAAATAGAAAAAAATGAAATGATGAAGATCAAAACTAGAGAAGTCACAATTGAACTTGATGTTTGTCTTATTAATTGTGTGATCTGGAAACTGGTTTGTGTTCATGCTCAGGGTGGTTGGTAGCGTTCTTCAAAGTTATATAGATCTGAATTTCAGAAGCATGTAAGGTATTTGCAATATTTTGCAAGTTTTAAGCCCCAGAACTATGTTGAGCACAGAATTATCGAATAAAAATTTATCCGGGGGACAAAAACTTCTCTGGTTGTCCACTTTTTTCCAAGTTGTTATCTAGAAGAGCATATACCGATCGAAATCAGTTCAATTAACTTTGGACATCCAGTAATAAAATCGTCCGAAAGTTTTTCTCGAAACTACGATCTCGGTGCTCCTGGGAATTCCTTTGAAAAATCTTTTGTGTTATGCTCTTGGGAACGCTTACAGAAATGCTCATGGGACCTTTTTAGAATTCTCCTGGGAAGTTTTCTGGGAGTGCTTCTGGGAAATATTTTGGGGAATGCCCCTGGGAAATCTTATAGGAATGATTATGGGAACTCTTTTGGGTTTTCTCCTGGAAGAATTTCCTCTTAGTCTTAGGTTTAGGCTTATTGAAGTTTCTTCTCCTTCCAAGTTATTCATAAAATCATCATAAAGTATGACAAATTTATACATTTTCATTATCAATTTCTTACATAATGGAATGCAAACTCTCAAATTGTTAAGTAGCGGTTCATTGACAAAAAAAAATGTCATCAAACTCTTGTCAAGTATTCATCGCCCTCCCGTATCACTCTGGAATTGCTCTTTCAGCATCAACTCGAAGTTTTTCAATCGATTTGTTCGTGATTGGCAATGCAGCACTTTTCTGAAAATTTTTTTTTTCAATGTTGATTTGAAAATCAAACAAAGATCTTACAAGCATCAGTTGATGGCAGTAGAGTGCCGCCTTACTGGTTCCAATATTTTGGATTTCAGTCATAAGTTGATCAATTGATTCACAAGATGAAATAGCAATCATGTTGGATCGGAACAAAGTTACAGCGATTTTGAATAGCCATTCGTCTCCTTCATAAATCATACAATCCCAGAGACGAAGTACTGTCTGGAAGTATTCCTTATGTTTGTTCCTCTATATTTCTTCTCACCTCCATTGGAAGACTCTCGACAAACCAGCACACAAACCATTTTCCAACCAACATATCCAGTCCAACATCTAATTTCTCAAGTGTCACAATGACACGTGGACAGTGCTCGCGGAGCAATGAATGAAGAACATGCATATCTCTTCGAAGACCAATCATATTCTTTCCATAATAATCTTGCCTCTGAGATACCAAATGAACCAAAAGATCAATTGCTCGAGCTTCATCATTGACCACTAGGAGAATAATTCCAGCCACGAAGTTCAGCCCCTGACAATAGCCAACACTTGGAATATGCTCGGCAACTGCGAACAATGCTCTACCCAATGTTTTTCGAGTTCTGAAAATAATTTTTTGGATAATAGAAGAGCCAAAATGATCTCACTTCTCGGTTTTCAGGAACTTGTTATCCGGGAAAGTTCTTGGAAGATCAAGCTTGATTTGCTTGATGACTTCATCTGGAACTTCGTGTCTCTTCCAAACTCCGTCTTTTCGTGATGGGCAACTTCTCAACCAAAGTTCTTTTCGAAATGTGTGAGGGATCCCTTTGCGAACGAAACGTTGTACTGAAAATGGGGAAATACTTAGAAGTTGAAGCTCATGGAGAATAGAATATACCGTAAATCCTGTATTAGAAGGGCACGCCCTTCTATTTTTCCATCACCTAAAAAAAATATTTCTGAATTCTTAAAATGGATCACAACATCTGTTGGAGAAGAGCTTTGAAACATATTTTGTGACTTTTCCAGTCAAATTTTGACGAGGATTCTAAAAAGATTAATTTCAATCTGTTTGAATTTCAAGAAAGTGCTCATTTTGAGTCCATCGGGGTGCCCTTCAAATACAGATTTTACAGTAGCTAACAAAGAGCTAAAGTATTATCCAAGTTTCGTGAATAACTTTTACAGCTCTGTCTAGAGTTTCGGTATTCAGTTCATCACATCAGTAATGGAACCTAGAATCTTTATTTCTTCTTTATTCTATTCTTTGTGTTAGTCCTAGCACATCAGCAAATCGATATATCGTAAAATCTGTATTAGAAGGGCTTGCCCCTATATTTTCCAGCAACTGAAAATATATTTCTGGATTCTCAAAATGGATCACAATATCTGTTTGAGAAAAGCTTTGAAACAAATTTTATGGTTTGTCCAGTCAACTTTTGACGAAGATTCTAACTAAGACTAATTTCAATTCGTTTAAATTTCAAGAAAGTGCTCATTTTGGGCTCATTGGGGAGCCCTTCTAACATAGATTTGACGGTATATGGTTCTTACACAAATGACTATTCCTTCTCGGATTCTCCTTCTCCCAACGGCATCTTCGTCGAACAACGATCGGAAGATACGAGGCATACCATGTCTCATATTGTTTCTGACATCCACTTTCTTCTAACGGAGACCACGGACGCACGAATCCAAGATCATCAACATCACTGCAAAATAGAGATAGTTGGTGCCAAGTGTGATTAATGTGTCTCTTTGCTATCAGTGTGGGAAATAAAGATAAACCAGTTGTGTCACTTTTGTGATAGATGGCGAAAGATAGGCGAACAGAAAAAAGAAGGAAGGATACGCATGATTTCATTTTTGGTCACACGTGCAACCATGGTTTTCCACTTCATGATGCTTCTGTCTTTTGATCTTTCGAGTATCTATGGTCGAAATTTATGTGTTTTCGATGTTACTTATGGGGAAAAGATAGCTTATGTTCCAAATTTTAAGAACTTCTAGCATTGATACAGATACATGAACAGTATTCCAGAAGAAAATGGGAACCAGTGCAACCAGATTTCAAAGATTGAACTATTTTTTCAAAAGTTCGGAACCAAGATCACAGAGCTCAATGAGCTTTTGCAAAAAGATCAAAATTGATTTTAGTCCGGAAATCGAGATTAAAATCGAAGATTGTGCAAAGATTCGAAAAAATCAAAGAATAGCTCAAAGTGTACTCCATGAAAGTCAAAAAATTTTGAGAAAAGTTACTAAAAATGCTGGTGGTTCATGGATATGCAAGGAGTAGTTCTAGGATGTTTTGAACTATCGAATCTTGAAAGATCAATAAAATCAGAATAAGGATCCATGAAGTTCACTTAAACCCAGATCTAGAGCATCACTTTGAAGGTTCATTGAATTCCGTTTGAAATCTAGAAACGTACCTCTTGAAGTCAATAGACTTATGACTTTTGGAATGAGTTGGATAGAAGTTGAATACATACATAATTCGTCTTCTTTCTTATCGTCTTCGTCGGCGCAGACCGAAAGACTGACTCAACCAACAGATCAACACTCTGTTTATATCTATCATCACTCTGCGTCTCTCACTCTCTCACTTTCTCTCTCTCAAATATATCAAACTTTTACCTTCCGGGCGGACCGGTGAAGTGCCACGCGGTCATTTTAGATGTAGCAGTGGTAGAAGTCGAAATGTATCGAAATGATCTCTTTTGCCAAGTTTCGCTTTGTCACGAAAAAAAACTGATTCTTTTTTACAGTTGTCTTCTATCTCTTGAATCTGAACACTATTTCTACTTCATAATAATGTGGCAGTTGATCAAATAGGTGGGAACTATTGGAGACAGAGGAGACGCAGACGGCTGGAACTGCTCTTCGAGTGATGTGTCATGGATGGAATGTATTGTGCAAGAAACAGTGGATCATTTAAGGAAAAATGGTTCATTTTGAATTATTATTCATATTTGAACGCAATGAACAGTCTTTGACATCCCTGAACTTTAGTATGCCAATAGATGAACATTACACAACAAAGTTTAATAAGCTTCAAATATAAAAAATAACAAATGAGAGTGAGATTCAAATGAGTTAATTCTGAAAGAAAGAGAAATACATGATGTTTCACTAGTAGAATATTCGTCAAAACATGTACCGGTGCCAGATCTGATCGAGGTTTGAGAGTTGCGAGAGATTTAGGAGGAGGGAAGGTTTGGGGAAAGGAGATGTAAAATGTAACAACGGAACACTTCATAGTAAAAATGAAACATTTAACAAGAATTGAACGAAATGCACGTAGGAAGAGATGATGATGATGAGTGATAGAAGAAAACAGAAAGAGGTATTTATACATGTTACTTTGAAAATACCCAGAGACCGAAAAATGGGAATGAGAAAAAAAAAATTCACAGTCAAAGAATGGTTACATCAAAACCGGGTCAATTTGTCTGAAATGGGATAAGAGACTTGGTAGCGGTTTTCTTATTGGTGTTGAGGGCGAACAGCTGATTCGGGTTGGAGTCGACGCATCATTTCGGCTCCGGCAGCTCCCTGTGCAGCCATTACGTGTTGCATAAGTTGCAAAGGGTTCTGTCCTGGTTGCTGTTGGGCGTGTTGAATGAAAGGCATTAAGCTTGGATTCATCATCAAGTGTTGCATGAGCATCATATGCTGTTGATCCATGTTCATGTTCTGGAAAAAACTGTTTTAGAATCGTAGTTTTTCGAATGTTAGACTTACTTGTTGCGCAGCAGCGGCAGCGATTGCAGCAGCTTGTTGTTGTGCAGCTTGTTCCCGAGCAGCCTGTTCTCTAGCAGCTTGTTGCTCACGGGCTGCCTGTTCACGAGCAGCTTGTTCACGTTCTCGCTGCTCACGAGCTTCTCTTTCACGAGCTTCACGCTCCTTTCGCTCTCTTTCTTGTTGTTCCCGCTGAGCTTGCTGTTGGGCCTGCTGAGCCTGTTGAACTTGTGATTGCTGGTGTGCTACTGCCATCTCTGTCAATTTTTGAAGTTCTTGTGGTGTCATGTTCTGATTTTGAGCCACAAGCATTTGCATCATTTGCAAAAATTGAGGAGACATTTGAACGGCCGCTTGCTGCTGTTGCTGTTGTTGGAAGGCTTGTTGAGCTTGTTGAGCTTGTTGAGCTTGCTGTTGTTGAAGTCGTTCTCGTTCTCTTTCACGTTGATGTTCTCGCTCACGGGCTTGTTGTTGAGCATTTCTTTGTTGTTCTATCAGTTTTTGATGTTGCTGATGAGCCATTTCCTGCTGTATTCTCATAATCTGTAATAAATTCATTGCAAACGATGGCAGAGATATTATATTGTACCTGAGCATGTTGTGCATGTTCCATCTGCTGCTGAAGAACAAGTTGTTGCAGAGCAGCAACATTAATTCCTGGATTCTGATTCATCATTTGTTGCATCAGCATCGCACTTGTTGGATCAACGGCGAACTGTTGTGGCATCATTCGAAGAAGTTCCGGTTGCATGTGACCCATCATAAGCGCCTGCTGCAATTGCTGCAATTGCATCTGCTGAGCATTTTGTTGAGCTTGCTGGTGTTGTTGTTGTGCTGCTTGATGTTGAGCTTGCATTTGTGCTTGCTGCTCTTTCTTAACTGGGAACTGCTGACTTTGACCGAGCAACCTAGCCTCCGCTTCATGATTGGTTCGCAGAACTTTGTTCTTATCTTTGTTCTCCTCTCTCTCAGTACGTAGTTTATCCCATTTGCTGCCCTTTTTGATCTTATAATACAAATCAGTTCGGGCACAACGTGGACCACACGATCTGATAACTGCTCGAACGAAAGTTGCAGTGGTGGACTCAAATTCGACTTCCTTTCCTTCTTGGAATGTATCCGTGGCATCATCAGGTACGAATGATCCATCTTCATCCTCAATATCACCCATTCCTAATTCGACAGTGGCTTCAGCATTGCTCTCATCATTTGCTTCCAGTGAAACCGAAGCAACACCGTTTTCAGCACCGTTCTCCGAAACACTACTGGAGCCGATTGATGTTGTTGGTCCAATATGTTCTTCTTTAATAACCCCATTGAGTTCGGTTTTGATTTCATCTAGAGCTTCTTCTTTCTTGAAACCATTCAAAACTGGCATTGGCTCATCGTCGCCTTCGTCAATGGTCATCTTGCCCACCTCATCATCACTATCTTCATCGATTTGTTCCTGAAATAGGTTGCAAATAGAAAATAATTTCCGATGTAAGCATTACCATTTTCATCTTTTTCGTGACTGATTCTCCGTTTGGAGTTGAGGTTTCGGGAGCATGTCCGTTTGTCAAACCATTTGTCAACGTTGGTGGTGGAGTCGTTGGCGACGATGGTTCCGAACTGCTGACTTTCTCACCGTTGTTCATTGCTCCGTTGTGCAAAGGTCGTTTTGGTGCTCGTTTCGCGGTGCCGTTCAGCTTCTTTGTTGGAGTTTCATCGGAAGCCAAATGTGAAACACCATTGGTGGAAGGCGATCTGCGATCTGGAGTCTCACTCATCGATGACGGTGTTCTGAAAAAGGAAAAAAATAACAAATGAAAAATAAATTATATCTGTGGAGTGATAGGTTGATGAAATATGTCAGAGGAGAGATCTCTATTACAGCCGATATTGTTTCTTATGATAGTGAAAAACAAATCGAGGGCAAGTCAAAAAGAAGAAGACCATAAAAACAAGATATCAATAGACTACCGAAAAATTCGTTTACAAAACGCCCGAAATTATTTAATAATGAAACATCTGTCGAGATAAAGTACAATTGTAGAGACAGAGTTGCCAGAAATACGCAGAAAAAGGCAAGCGGGCGGCGACTAGTCATTTTGTCTGTGGAATAGAGAAAGTATGCAAATTTAAAAACGGATTATCCTATGATGGGAGGCAAACGGGATTAAGAATACTAGAGTTGCTGTTCCTATAGAGAGAGAGAGAGAGATGAAAAAGAGATTGAAACTGTTTTTTATTCAATGAAACAGATTTTATATTTAGTGCACACGGCGGTGAGAATAAAGAGAGAGCAACGCGGATGGTCGAATGTATGTGTACCCTTGTCTCGCGCACCGAGCAATCGATAATTGCGCACGCGCTCACGGTCAGACTATAGGTCTCGTCTTTTTACAGGTAATAATAAATGGTCTCCAATTGCGTAATTGACCGGTACATTCATTGACAAAGAAGGGCCATCAGGTCGCAGGATAAGGAGGAACCTGAGAACAGATGGAAAGGATTACAGTGATGTGCTAACACATGTGATGTCTATGCCAAGTGTGGAGGAAGTCAAATGGAACGGAAACATTCAAGGAGCTCATGTTCAAAATGCCCATCACAACGAGTTAGGTGTCATAAACCCATTGAGGCGGTGAATAAATGTGTGGGTCAGACACAGAAAAAGACGAGGCCGTCGAATGGACGCCGGTAACAAAGAAAGACTATGAAGGAGGAAAGAAATAGAGGAGAGAGGGTGGACAATGAGTTACAAAGAAGCAAAGAGTAAAGAAACCGAAGAAGAAAATAAACGAAGACGTCGCAGTAATAGATGGACACTTCCCCTCTATTCTACATGTATAGGAATAAGGCGACAAAAAAAGGCGTGGTCATTCAGTATTGTGCAGGCATGCGCTGTCCCTGTCGTATTCTTCTTATTCATTTTGATGAGCACAGTAATGAAGGCAATTTCTTCAAGCTCTCAGAAAAAATGAAAAGAATGAGGTGAGGAGTAGAAAAACAAATGAGAAGGCCAAAGGCCTCCTAGGCCAATTAGGCAACTCCTAGGCCAATTAGGCAACAAAAAAGGAGAAGGGAAGTTGTGAGAAGGCAACATAAATACTCAAAGATTTGGAGATATGTTGCCATTTCCTTGACAGCATAACCATGAGAAGATAAAGATCTAGTAGATAAGATTCCGCCTATGATAGAGGACCGGGGAAGGGTGCGACATTTTTTAGACGAAAGGGAGGGTGTTCAACAGGAAGGAGAAGGACGAATGCTGGCAGTCTGCCAACAGAAAGCGCGCGAAAACGAAAGTGTCCAGCGGAGAATTGAATGAAAGGATTTGTCGAAAAAGAAGGTCTGTTCATGTCACACATATTTTTTTTCAAATCCTGGATGAGCTTGAAGGGATTATTATTAACTTTTCAAAAAATTGTAGCTGGCTAGAACGGACTAGTACAAGAGTTAAAAGCGGTAGAAAAAGAATCTGAATGTATTCTCTGAAATCTTATTTCCGATTTTCGGAGGGTAACTAAATAGACAACGATGACAGGAAACGAAGAACTTAGAGCGGGTATTGGAGCGTCCGGAGAAGGAAACCTAATCAATTTTAGTCTGTTGCGGGCACAACACCAAAATTGCTTTTGTTTCATTGTCTCTTCGTAAACTGAATTGAATCACGAAACAGGGTGAATGGGTAAATTGTGCTTTGTGATAAAATATGACGAATGGTTGGCATGATGGACAGTGGATTGAAAGGAGAATCGAAGCCTAAGCCCTACCACCATGCTAATCGGCTTCTTTTTCTCAAGGGGCCACCAGGTAGAGAAGAAGCACCTGCCGACGGACAGCAGATGGTTCTTTCGAAAAAAAGAAGAGAATAGGAGCGAGACATAGGAAAACGCATTTAGCAGGCAGATGAAAAACTGAGAAATGGGACATGATAGTGTGAAAAAAGCAGTCGTAAAGCTTGCGAGCTTTTACTCGCGTCTTCTCCCATTTCTGCAATCCTCTAAACCTGCAATTTGAGGAGGGTGAGGCCATGTTTTGGACACTCAAAATGATGGCGTTCGCTCTCGACACGTGTGCTAATTGCGAAGATGTACAGAGAAAAAATTGAGAATTAACATCGCCAGAGAAAATATTCTCTGATGAGATTTTAAAAATCACTAAATTGCTCTATAAAAAATGTAAAGAGCTTATAAGTGGGTATCAGACTTCTGATGCCATTGTGATGTAATTCACGTGAGATACCTATTCAGATGAAAAGACAAGACTAGCATTTTTGAAAGGGACACTAGTAGAGAAAAGGAGTATAGAAGAGAAAACCGGCCCCCACTATACTTGAGAGATAAAATGAATTTGATAGCAGTGAAAAGACCGCGGGCAGTATATCTGTCCCATCCATCTTTTCCATCTACCGTGTCACACAATTCATCGAGAAAAGAAGAGAACAAAAAAGTGGCGAATGTTTAAGCGACAATGATGATGGAAAAAAAAGTCGAAATGATAAGAAATGAAGGAAGGGGGTTTACAGAGATAACATGAATTACGGAGACACAAGTCAGTGTATCATAATCGATTAATTATCCTGATATCACTTTTTCTTTTTGGCGACAAAGAGGAGGGCAACCGGTGACTGCATGGCCGCCTGTTATCAAATGACACCTCAAGACAAACAGAAAGAGAACAAGAGAGTTTAGAGAACGAGATGAAAATGAGAACACGAGGAAGTTAGAATTATTGGGAAGCAAGAGGACGAGAGAGAAAGAGAGAAATTCTATTATTATGCAGAATAAATCGGTATGGAGATGAAATAAACATACCTTTTTCTTTGCTCCTTCTTTCCTGCTCTCGTTCTCACACCGCTTTCTTCTTCGTCAGAGTTGGAACGCTTGAAAAGGCAAGCTGGCACTGTCGTCGGGCGATTCACAACGTTTCTCAGTTGTCCGTATTTTTTATAGTGCAATCGGCAGTCGGTGCACAACAATAGTCCGTTGGCGTGATGCCAATCTTTGCTTTCTGAAAAGAGAAACAAATGAAAAATCTTTCGAAAGCTGCGGAACTGTCGTAGTTTTAAATGCATTCGGTGTGAACACCGCGACGCGCAAGTGCGTCCAAAAATTAAGGATGAGCACATTTTGTCAATTCAGAAGATTATTGATTGAAAAAATATTATCGTGTTTCAAAGAATGTAAAAACTAACCTGCACCGTAACAATGATGGCAAGCCCTTCCTGATGGTCCGTTGTTCTCAACGTCACTTTCGCTTGCGGAATCGAAGTCGAGATACTCGGTGGAAGTAGGCCGAGATGCTTTCACCTTTTCCTTAGTTGGCCTCTTGATACTCGCTGGATTTACCCGTCGTGCAGCTTGTTTAGGTTTCGTAGCTTCCGGTGTCTTCTTCCAAAGATAGTAATACGAGACCAGCTGTTCCTGTAAAAAGAAATACCTCATTTACTTTTTTTTCATTGGTCGTTAAGTGACAGTTAGCCAACATTAATGCGAATTATCGGAGGGATAAAACGCCGACGGGCTGATAACAAGGCGAAACGAAAAAAAGAATGAATGTGAAGTGATAGAAAGTGTCCTCCTCTTCTTCTTTTTGACACAAAAAAAGTTCATGGTCGTAAATCTTGAGAGATGGGCAATTGGAAATACGAAAAGATTGGAGGAAATGAGTTCGGTTATTGGTTTTCGGCCGCCCCACAAAATTGAGAACTGAGAGAAAAACGAAAAAGAAACATGAGGGGGTATGAGATGATATTTCGTTAATTCTTTGGCTTCTTCTCCCACATTCTCTGCTCTCCAAAAGAATCCAAAAAAAAACATCCGAAAAAACGGTTGCATTCATTCACGAACACTCAATCTATTTGTTCTTTTTTCCCTCTTCATTTTTTCTCTCGGACAAAAAAAGGGAACCAAATCGCGAAGTGGGAGGAAAAACGTGTCATGTTTACCCACTTGTTCACTGCGCCAGTTCAAACCAAAAAAATAGGAAGAAGGAGGAAAAAGAGATCCGTGCTATTTCTTCATGTATTCTTTCTTTTGAATTTCTAAGAAGCCAGACTCTTTTTCTCGCAAATGCCATGTCACGCCTCATCAAAATGTATTTCAATACTTACCCGACTGTGATGCGGCAACAGTTCTCGATGTATCCTCGAGAAGTTCTTTCCGAGCTGCTTGATTCCCTTTGCAAACTTTTTTGCATCGTCTTGTGTCATGTAGTCGACGTCTGTCGTCAGAATGATGTCGTTAGCATTCAACTCACTAAGAGCATCGTCTATTTTGTAACCACTTCTGTGTAGTTGTATAATGGCCTCATCCATGAGCAAGTCGCTGACCTGAAGATACTGGAAATGTGAAAGAAAGTGTCAGATTAGGTTTCCAATGCGATTACCCTTGCGTTTTTCTGCGAGTCAAGCATATGGTTCCCACTGAGAGTGAAGGTCCTGTAACATCTCGCCAGTTTGATGTAATCTTCTTCTTCCTCGACATCAATGCTGTTCGGTCGGTAAAGCAATTCATCACGATCCTTTTCGTCACCGACCGAGCATGTTGCTACTGGTGGAAGAGTAGCCTGAAACACATTCAATATTAACATGGAAGGGGAGGGACACTCGTTAAACATTAATGAGATGCATGAGAGCAGACAAAGAGCTCCTTTAAATGGAACTGACCTGGAATGATGTTCCCACTCGGATGGCGTAGTGAGTCGACGCCAGTTTCGTCGAATCCTGATTATAGTGGAGACAGAAAAAGAAGGTGTCGTTGTCAATGGAGAAATCAGCTACTGCTCGCGCGTGCCGAATATCTTTCACGTATTCGACTATGCACTTTCCTCTGAAAAATTATGAATACTGCAATTTGGTTTGCCTCAAAACACAAAACAAGACTAAGGGAAACCTTACATACTAACTACATTCATCATATTTATGATCTTTTAAAATAAGTGGTTTCTGAGAATATGAGGGTATCAATGAACAACCAGATGAAGGATTGTCCAACAATTGGGAAAAAGGAAGCTTTTTCTTGCAGAATCTCAGAAAAGTAACTATCAAATTTGAAAATTTTTTCAAAAAGTGATCTTCTGGAAACTACTTCTATGAAGGAAGGAAACAAAATAAAAGAAAGAAAAGAAAAGAATAACAGGAAGACGAAATTAGCAGTGAGAAGCGGTAGCGTGAGCATGCAACATAAAGAGTAACAAGTGGGCCGTTGGAGTGCGTAAAGAAGAAAAGACTGAGCGGCTCGAAAATCGACTTCTGTCCTTCCTCTTACTTTTGAAGAATCATATTCTGAGAGAGAGAGAGCGTTTCGGACACTGACCAACTAAAGGCGGAACAAATGAAGAACGTACCCTAATGAGCCAATTTTCAGACTGAGTGATTCGTATGATCAGAGAGCTCAAACAGCGTCCAGAAGTGAGATAAATACATGTGAAGGAGAGGTGAAAAAGAAACTGAACAACTTCCGAAATTCATACGGCCCGTTTCGAAATAGACGAATGAGAAAAAAGGAGAAATAGTGTAGTTGGCAACTGGCCAAACAGATTCATGGTGCACCGAAAAATAGACGTAGACATGGAGGGGAGGAACTATGAAAAAACCTAGATAATGATGAGGGAAACGAGGGGTGAGGGAATACATACCCTCTGGGTTCTTGCCGCGTCATATGACGCGGGAGGCCAAGAAAAATGAAATAGAGAAGTCACTGGACGGAGGACCGGACACACAGATGGCGGAGTGCGCGTGGCATTTGGAACATTGAAATGTGAGACACTTTGTGTGTATGTTGTGAAACATGAGTAGAAACTTGGGAAAAAAAGCAATCAGAAGTAAACTCAAAGAAGGTATCAACGGCTCAGCTGTCGGGGATAAGCTTTCACAGAGTGTAATAGATCAAAAATGAACTCCAAAGTGGGCGGAGCGTATTCTAGAACAAATTCCAGACGACGAGAGTGAAGGCTCCAATGAATGAAAACAGATTGTTGCGCAGTAGAGGAATAGTGTCGAAATGAGAGGAGCAGAAGGAAGGGATAGAGCGTTGGAGAATACAAAGTTTGCAATAAAAATGTGATTTGTTGTGTTGTGGTCGTTTCCGACGTCCTTCTTCTTCTTTTTCTTTTCTTCGGGTGGCCGAGCAGAGGGTGCCTTTTATTAAATGAGCTTGCAACATGAATAGTGCAGAGAACAGAGGTAGGCTACTCGGAGAAATGATAGTTCTTGAAGCAGATGATTATTGAAAATGAATTCCGCCGCTGGAGCTCAAGAATGAATATTATAGACCAAACAGAAGGGCATAGAGGTTGAAAGAAGGAAAAAGGAGGAGGGCGGTAAACAAGTGGAATAATTGATGTCTCCGGTCGGTTGCTATTTCCACCATTTTCTGACACGTACAACACAACCATCTCCATCCGTCCGCGCTTCGTCTCCTCCTCCTCGTCACATCAATTAATTCGGTCCCAAGGGAAATGTGCACATTGTAGAACAAAAGAGAATCGAAGAAGAGAGAAGAGAGTAAAATATGATTGAGTAGCCATGGCTGATAGATTTCAAGAACGGGAACAAATTGAATGAACTTTGATGACGTATTCAGGAAAGAGGGGGACTTTAAATATAACTTCCGGACATTTAAAAATAGTCGGTTGCAGAGATGAGATATTCTAATTACAGAACACTCCTGCCTACCACCGTCATCATTATTCTTCTCAACCACTCGCGTCTCAGATTTCAAAACAAACAATGCTTTAGAAGAGAGGGGAGCATCCCTTTTTGACATAATAAACAATATTTGTAACTAACCTTAAACATGAAACAGGTTGTGTTATTTGTAGTTCTGAATTGAATAATTCCCGACTCAGAGATTGCTGCAAAATGAATTCTTGGTTTTCTTTTAGATTTTTTTTTGGATTTCAACTTACAGGACATAAATTAGGTTGAATCTCAAGTTCTGCTCGTTCTTGTTTCATTAAATTTAGTGATAATTCTGGTATATCATCTGCCCGAAAGTACCTCGTAAGTTTCACTACCACGTGATCTCGTTTTGTCTGAAATTTTTAACAATTGAAATCTTCATTAATCCCTTATTATCTTTTTTCCCTGTATTTTGGTGTTATTTTCTCCGTTCAAATTTCATATCATAGCATTATACCCTTTGCCAAGATTTTATTTCTCTTTTTCTCTCAGCTGGTCGCGTGAATGCGCTGTGTCAACAATAGGCATATGCTCACACAGTTCATAAAGTGAATGGATCAAGTGTAAATTATTTGAATTTATAGTATGAAGTTCATATTGGAACAATTTCGGCTTCCAAACAACCATCCCAAAGAACATAAAACTAAAAGTTCTTTTCACTTTTCATTCCCTCTCTCTCCGATTTTCCGCGCAATCCGATTATGACACGGTTTTAGGAGAGAGGGAGTGCTTTGAAGGACAATTGAATGGGAGAAAAGGGAATGGCAAATGACTCAATGACAGATTCTTCTTCCTTATTTTAGTCTTTGGGGTGTTATCAGTTGGAAGAAAAACATTCGGAAAGACTACATGAACCGCTCTAACACTCTGTCAATATTTGGAAAAGGTCGAGACCTCCATCATAAAACAAGTAGCAACCAGTTGTTGGAAAATAACTAAAGAGAGAAACGAGAGTGCACAACGAAAGATGAAATTGGAGAAGAGGTCAGCAGATGATTCAGTGAGAGAGACTGAAATGTTATATGATGTTTGGATTATCAAAAACTAGAAATGAATGACGCGAGTCGAGTATATGCGGATTATTAGATAATAACATAATGCTATTAGGCAATTTGTGTTCGTTTTGTTTTCAAAACCTTGAAATTCACAAAGATGAATTTGAAGGTTTTCAAAATGTTTTTGGAGAAGATCAGAAAATCTGGAAAAATCTTTCACTTTTTGTGATCCCTGATACCAAAGAACAAGTTTTCTATTCAGAGAATCATTCAGAATTTCGACACTCTAAAACATCATTTGGTTTTCGCAACATTCACTTTTGATTACCCTTATCTTATCAATTTAATTCTGATTCTCGCCGCTTGTTCATTTTATTCACTATATAAATATCTTCTCCCCCAAAATTTCTTCAAGAGGAACACTCGTCCGTATCAGAAATGGGAGTAATTAACAATATACTAAAAGGGAATTGAAATACGGCTGAACACATTTTGAAAATACTCATAAATCAGACCATCTGTTGCCATCCGAGAATTTTCCCATTTTCAATAACTCACATATTTAAATCCGCATACTGCCGCTATCACATACGGCTCGTTCTGTGACACTTCTACGAAAACCGAATCTCGTAACCTGTACAATGTGCCATCATGTGACTGAAACCCTTTTAGATCACTGTCTTTTCGATACCGGTATACCTGAAAATAGAGGGAAATTTAAATACTGGATTACTGTAGTTTTGCACTTTTTTCTTTTTTATTGTGCTCATTAGGGTTCTCTAGACCTAATCTATCCTCAAATTGCACTAATAAGTGTTCCTTTGAACTCTTGCCATGTCTGCGTCTCACAAATCGTCACCTCCTCTTCCTCTCCCATTCACATAAAACACTATTTATTATCCAGTAGGTCACTGTCAACTGCCACCAACTGAACTATGGAGAGTGATGATTCGTTTCAAAACAAACAAACAAATCATATAATGCGGCAAAAAATGTTTTGTGTGTGTCTATTGTCGCATAGTATCTATCTTTTTCACTCTCAGTCTTCTTCTATTGTTTGTACTCTCTTGAGGAAAAAAAAAGAGAAGCATCTCTCTGGGGCCCGTAAACTTCTGTTGACTTTGCTTTCCTTGACAGCAAAAAGCAATTGTCTCGAATTTCAGATCAAAAATTGGACGCGCGTCCGCCAGCTGTTTTTGCTTTTTGACGCTGTTTTTGGCATGCTTCCAAATTCGAAGAAGTATGCCAGTCGACTGACAACTAATCTATCCAAAAAGTTCATTCTTTTTTCTATTAGGAGAGAGGTCATTTTGGTTTTCGGCTCGCTAGAAAGAGACAGAGAGGAGATCTTCTCAGTGTTTGACGATCTGGTTCTTCTCGATTTGAAGCTCACAATGTGTGTGTCTGTGTATGCGCAATGTTTGAGGTTTAGCCATCAAAACGTTTTGCGGAAAAAAACGATCCAGGTTTCTGCCTATTTTGTATCCATGTTCGACTAGGCGCGAAAATTTGAATTATGACTAGGTCTCCTTTTCTTATTCTTCCTCTGACCTCCCCTACACTAAAAATGTTTTCATGTCTGTGTCTCCTAGCGGAACGACAATTAATTGGTTTTTCGAGTGTCGAAAGAGCGTGAAAGACGTAGAGATGCAGACGAAAAGATGTCTATTCAGATTATAACTATGACAGAACAGAGTCCAGTGAAAACTTTTTTCAATGGGTTCATTCTCCTTTTTCAGATTTCAGAAGGATTTTTGAAACAGAAAAACTCACTATTCCTCGACAACTCCTATCTGATTTGCCGGTTAAACTATAATAACATGGTTCAATATCATAATGTTTTTGTGAGAATTCTGGTTCATCATCGTTCTCCATGGGTGTTGAAGTGCCGTCTGAAAATGAAAACAAGGGTTAGGAAATATCGAAGAACATGTGATGATACTGTATACTTTGCAACCTTGCAGACTTCAATTCTGTTCCGGTGTTTCGGAAACTGATAAGAGAAAAAAGATCGTGTTTCGAGAAAACATAATGAGGCCTATTAGGTTTCAAAAAAATCAGCTGCCGCAGGTGTCTTCTTGTGTGTTCGTACATTTGCTCGAGACTAATCCGCTAAGCGCTAATCCGCCGCAGAGAATCATAACATTTCACGCTGAACCGAGTGGGAGGAGGAGAGGGCCCACTCTTCTCGAACGGCCTGAGACCGTATCTCGGTTGACACACAGGAAGACATACATGACAACGAACGGTTCAGTTACAATTTCATTACCTTGGCTATCCTCAGATGACGATGGAAGGCATTCGTCCTCTTTGTTGACGTCTTCACTACTGCACTGAGTGTCGAAGCGGCTCATCTTCTTTTTTCTTTGGGCCTTCTTAGTTTTTCCAGTTTTCTTTGCCCAAAAGTGATGAACTATCCTGTAATAGGGTATTTGTCAGTGTACGAGTCAATCAAAACATTTCAGAGCGAGAAATGATAATGAAAAGAAAAAGTGTACGGACTATAATGATGATGATGAAGAAGAGCACAGAAGTTCTTTTTGCTCCCCTTCGGAACTCTCTGGAGCCTAGTAAAAACACAAACTAGAACAGCACCGAGGGATAGAAGGAAGAAAAAAAGAGAGAGAGAAAGGGATGAAGACTGGGGTGTGGGAGTGGCGTGGGGCGGGCGAGGGTCGTCGTCGGTTAGTGTGGGGCACATACAACAGAGCACATACACGACTGGTCCGCTAGGAAAAGAGACATTGGCGGCATCTCCGTCGTCGCACCGCATTCATCAAATATTTTGGTGTATTTAGCAGCAGGAGCAGGACCACCGAGTGTCTAGGAATCAGATTGACTCTTTTTCCACGAACCATGAGTACATGTTCCAAAAAGAACGGAGGCAAACGGATAGTATTAAGTGATTCTGTGTTTGGTTGGTGGGGTACTTCTAACCACGTCAGAGGGTCAAAAGTGCACCCATAATATTGACAGGTCAAAGATGGTTCAGAAAGATTAGCATGCTCGGTTATCCTAGGTGGCAATATTCTAATTGTACCGTAACCCTATCCAATGACACCTGTTTTCACACCTGGTTTCGCGCATCTCTCAGATGATACAAAATGGCAACATCATCCGTCTAAATGACTCTTGTCCGGTGTGTCGCTCAAAAAAAGTCAAGTGATGATAAGAAAGTGGGAGGGGGGAAACGACAATTGTCAAGAAGGGGCAAGGTGTAGAGCCGACTCTGGAGCTTCAATTTTCACACGTGACCCCCAAGAAGGATCCAGGAGGAGATCCAGGAGAAGCGGTACTGTATTCTCAAATACATGGAAGTTACGGTGGGGGGAAATGAGAAAAGTGTCAGAGAGAGTGAGAGAGACCTGTAAATGAGAATAAGGAGACGCAGAGGCAAGTGCTAGTACATACCACAAAAAGGTGGAATAGTCGGTGGGGGAAAGGGGAGGTAGGCCGGTGTGGCGGGAAGAGAGTATTGGGGAGGAGAAGGTAGTCATCGGGAAAAGAAAAGAGGACTGGTGGTGGAGGAGAGAGACAGACCGATGTATGTTTGCGATCAAAAACAGTTCGACGGTGACAGTGACGACCTCAAAGCAGACCGCCACTGTGTCTTGGCTTCCTATGACGTGGCACCCAACTTTTTTGGAGCAATTTGGAACAATTTGTTACAGCTGGTACTCTTCTTCTTCACAAACTGCTCAACAACCACCATAAGAAGGAAGAAAAAGAAAAAGAAAAGGGGACGGAGGGATTAGGAAGAATTGGATGGGTGAAGGGATGACCCGCTAATGACAATATGACAAACAAGATGAGACTCTTAGAAGTAATATCGAATTGGAACATTTGAAAATTGATCAGTTTAAATGGAACAACTCTGCTCCTCCCGGAACAGTTCGTAATGTGCATATTAAAAAGACCATATAACGTGGGAAGGTTGATGGATGGTCAGGTCAATTGTCAGATGGTGGGAGAAAAGAGGGGGGGGGGGGGGGTTCTAGACAAACACATCAAATTGAAAGAGAGTCATGAACAAGTGGGAGGAGACAACCAGATAGTTCAAGTGGGAAGAAAAAGGAGAAGAACACATATAACTGACGTGATAACAACATAAACAGGCAAACTACATTTTCAGACCGAAAAAAAGACCACGGATTATTATTTGCAGCCAAAGAGGGGGAATGAGGGAGTGAGGATTTATATCTTTGATCTCTGAAAGTGTTACTTTTTCCCACTGAAAATTAATCCTTTTTCTTTGTATGAGTTTTGTTCCGGATCTAGGAATAAATGAAAGGCTCTATATTTTTCTGGGTAAAGGTGTAATGAGATGGGAGAATGTTGTCAGTGTCAATGCCAGATTAGATTCAAAGATAATGTTATCAAGTTGATCTAAGTAATTCACTTTTTGATCTTGGTACTCTACACAAAAAAGTTCAAAAAACAACCGAATAGTTGTCCGCATCCTATCCGTGCGGTGGCAGAAATAGCAGCCGCTTCTTCTCCTTCTTCTTCTTTTCAACTTCTCTATTTCTCCCGTACTATCTGAACCTCTCTTCCCCCCAAGCCCGCCCGCCCGGGTGTCGTCGGCGCCTCCCCGCTCATATGTTTGCGAGTAAAATTGCCCTACGTCTCAAAAATAAACACCGATTGTGTCGACGTCTTCCTCTCTCTCTCTCTTGAGGAGCGGATGGATGGCCCCGGGAGCGGTAAAAGAAGATGAAAGGTCTTGGCACGATTAATTGCCGTTTTACACACACCCAGACAACTCGATCAGTTCATTTGAACGTTGATTCGTTTTCTGTGTTTAGGTTTTTTTTTCATGTCGGTTGATTGCAATTGCTACTTGATCTCTTCTCTCATTTCTCTTCCGATGATTAAGCGAGGACTTTTGGGATGTGATGAATGTCTCACAAAAGTGAGAAAAGATTGGGAGAAGGTTGAAAAGTGAAAAGAGGGACAAGATATATAGACGACAAGTGTCTCTTGGGGATTCCAGAAGACCATTGGATTCTGAGAAGTGTTCCAGCCAGAGCCTTATGCAACTAACGGAAATGGTTTCGCAGTTCGGTTTTTGAGCGAAAGAAGAAGAAGAGGAAGTCAATCAGGAGCCACTACATTACGCTGCTGGCAAGTGAAAAAAGGGAAGAAGAGAGTGGTGAATGATTCAGTAAGTGAATTCCAGAAGTAGAAATAGCAGAAGACGTTGAAGAAAAAAGAAAAGATGAAATGAGCGAAATGGGAAAGAGACCAAGTGCATGCAAATAACTTATAGAAGAGCATCTAGGAACGTCTGCTCTTTTTGAAGACATCTGGAGACAAGAAGAGTCTCTAGAGAGAGTGCCAAATCCGACAGAACCACTTAATTGCGTATACATATGACAAATTGGATGATTATGGAAATAAATGGGAGAGGATTTCGCTGAGGATATTATGAACTCCTGGAATACCAATTCTTCAACTACAGGAAGGTAGGAGAAGGAGGAGAAAGAGTCAACAGCCATACGCACACACATATCTATCTGACACACAAACAATCATCTTCCTTTCCGAAAACCAACGCGAGCGCTCTGTGTTCAGAGGGAAAGGCCTCCCACCGAGAACTGACTGAATGAATGAGTGAATGGGTCGTTGGATGGTTGAATGAATAAATGAGTAGCGCAAGCGTAAGGAGGAGAAGATTAAGACGGCAGGAGGAGGAAGATCATATCAAAAACGACGACTTCAAAAATTGACCTAATCCTCACTGGATTTATGTAGACGAGCAGATGTTTGTTACACCTCCTTCTTTTTCCGGGTCAAACCAATCGGGTGCGAATAAGAGAACATGTTGGCATTGCCACGTCACACCTCATTAACACCGATTAACTCTCCCAAAACATCCTGTTGGGCAAAGGGTCATTCGAAGGTAATAGGTACTTGGAGAAGACAATAATGAGAATGAGGTAAGGTGTCAAAGAAGTGGACGCGACATGTGTGACTACTAGAGATCTGAAGACAAGAAGTATAAGAAGGAGAAGATGAAATTTGATACGATTGCGGAATAGCTTACTAGCACAAAAAGTATAAAAGGAAAAGATGATGATGAACAGAAGGAACACGGTGTCAAGTGCAAAAACGGAAGCGTGGAAATCCGATGAAAATGAGATGATGATGATGAAAAGTTTCAAGTGAAAAAGAAAGACTTTGTCGGCGGGTGATGACGCGCAGGCACTCATACTATGCCTATGGGTGTCTTGTAGATCAATTATCCAACAATCCCGCCACTTCTAAACAAGACCGTCTTGCGCCAATTACGGTAGGTGTGTGACCTTTCATGTTATGACACCTCAAGTTGAGCATCATTGCACCCTCGTCTCCTAAGCATTTTCTCAGTTCGCTCACCTGTGTGCTAACAAAGCAATGCTTGAGATGACTAGCGGAGCGACGGAAACGAAAAAGAAGGTTTTTGTGAGGGTGGAGGTATCATTACGGGACGAGATGTGGTATAAGAGAGATCTGTGGGAAGAGATGAAGAATAAAAAGAAGAAGAGGGCAACGGCTACCATCACAAAACATCACAGCAGATGGTGCGTATTATAGTAAGTACAAGCGATGATGACTGACACAACTGGGAGGCAAGACCCTCCCACCCCGTCCGACGGCATGAAAAGGAAAAAGGAGGAGAAAGCAGGCAAAAGGAACGGGAAATCATCGTAGTGGACGGAGGATGACGGAGGAAAAAGAGAAGGAAATTGGAAATTAGCAAACAATTGAACGACGGATTGTGGTTTTGATACTTCAAACTACTTGTCTTGGGTCCTATTTGGGATAAGTACATTATACAATAAAATTTGAGAAATGCAGACCTATCCTTATTTTTCAGAATAGGGATACGGTAGTTTGGGAGAAAGTGAGAAGTCGAGAACCAGAACTCATGATTCTTATCTGGAAATTTCAAATTGACACCTGGCAGGAGAGAATTGAGAACTGCATGACAAAGTGTACAAACAGGAAGAATTGTAGAAGTTTTGAAATTTTGTCTTTCTAGATTTAAAATTTGGAATTCTGAATTTTTCTGTACCACGAGAATATACGTGTAGATGTATCAGGTAGGTGTGAACGGGCTAGACATTCTGAATTGCGAAAAGGTCATTTTCAGATCGAAAGGTTCCGTTCGGTTCTCAAAAAACAAAAAGAAGGCGAAAAAACAACAAAAGGAATGCTAATCTTATCAAGAGAAAATTCTTGATGTATAAACATCGATGACAGGTGTTTCTCGGTGTGTGAGAATAATGAGACAATACAAGAGCACAGCTGATTCTCTTCACCTAATCATAAAGGAACCGATCGATTGGCTAGTCCGCCAATATACTACTTGTCAAGTCGTAAATCTCGAGAAGGTCTCCTCCTTTTCATACTCCTAGTTTCTTCCTACCACTACTGCCTTCCATTCCTTCTGATGTGACGAAGACTCCCAGAATACGCGTGACAAGGAATTAGAAGAAGTGGTGAAGACGAAGATGGAGAAGGAAAGATGAAGAAGTCGGGGGTTAGAATGCGTGTAGAACAAACACATACCCGAGAGTGTTGCTGATAACGAATTGAGGCATCAATTGATAAGCGTAGTCGCCGGGAGGAGGAGTGATCACATGTGAGTATAGAGAACTGCTGGGTACTTGAGGACCCCTTGAAAAAAAAACAAGCGAAAGGTGACAATTTGAACAGGCACATGAAATTGCTTGTAGGTCGCACACGATTATGGCGACGGCGATGATGATGACGATGAAGTAGAGAAGACGTCGGTGAAAATGAAGAAGATTTTGGAGGGCGCTAGACACAAAATGGAAGCGGCGACGCTGCGGACAGGCCGCGTAGCGCAAGCGCCAAAGCCACTATACCAAAAAGACAGTGCGTGCGGGTGCAGAGTCGGCAAACACGATTACTTGTATAAATATATTCAATTGGGGTAGAAAAAGGAAAGAAAAAAGAGGGAGGCGATTTGGTTGCGTTGATGTGTTCTTTTCGTGGAATCTTTCACACGGGAAGGTCATTAAGAGAAGATTTATGAGATAGGGATACCTGGTTAACTGCCTCATTAAATGCTTCTGTTAACTAGCTGTTTGTGACGTTCACACCCAGAGGGTTACTGTAGAAAAGAGGAAACTGAGAGTACAGACTATTTGTCAATCTGAACACCGAAAATGAAAAAAAAGAACTGAAAAAAGAACCGCCTGACACACGCCAAACTGAAAATGCAGGAGTCAAAACAAAACACATTGGGGGGCTAGCAGGGGCGGTCCAAAAAGAACAAGGCATAACAAATGTACACAGGCATAAGAGACATTCGTCCCCTTTCGCATACGCACACATATCTCTCTACTATAGAAGTTGGACAAGTGAAAATACGGTAGATAAGCACAGGCAACGGCCCGCTGACGAAACGCTCGGCGACTGTCTATAGTGTCAGTGATTCCAAAGAAGAGACATAGAGTGAGTGAAGGTCGGGAAGAAGAAGAAGAAGAAGATGAAGGAATAGGGGCGGAGTCGATGGCAGTCTACGATTGCAAAGATTTTGGAAAGCATGAAATGATTCTGACGAAGTTCCCTGGTCATAGACTAATCGTTGACGTGTTGGGAGCAAGGCTCCTCTTCTGCACAAATGTGCGGGAACTTCAAAGTGGCAGGAAGTGGGACGCCCTCTCTTCACTTTTTTTTTCTCTGGCCGAGCGGTGACCGACACATTGTGAATTATGAATCACATTGAGTTTGAAGTAAATACTAATAGAGACGAGAGCACAAGGCTCATGCAAGTTGAACTGATTCTTGAGACCTTCGAGTCATACTGTATCTGAAAATAGACGTTCCTGTTGAATTCCGAGATCTTTAACTTGAAATCCAGCTTCTTCCTCTCTCAATTTTAATGTGCCTTTTATTGGAAGTTTTGAAACAAGAGGCTCAAAATTTGTCTCCAATCCTAGTTTTTTTGTTAACAAGGCTCTTGGAGAAAGAGAGGGCTCTCACCACCCGAGGGGAAATGGTGACTTCCGGTGGCAGCGGAAACAAATCATCGATGGGGCGGAGCTTCGAGGCCTCACGGTGGGAAGAAGGGCGCTGGTTCCGAGGGAGAGCTTGAAAAGTGTGGAAACGGGTAGTTTCGAAAAGGAAACAGGCTAAAGAAGGAAGAAGCAATCGAACGAATGTTTTGTGCTCGTTTTTCCTTAGTGTACGTGTCGAGTGACAGGAGTGACAATGTGTGTATGTGCTCATATATGGACAACGCAAGTGGTCCCTTCTTCTTCTCTTTTCTTTTCTTATTCTCAACGAACCATCGCAGTTTGGTGGTGAGGCCCCAATAGGAGAGTGTCTAATTGGTGTGACACGGCTAGAAGGAGATGGGGACTCTTTCCGCAATGTAACAAGATTTGCAGCGGTTGGGAGACGCCTGTGATGCCGTGGCGCTAGAAGAAACCGAAGAAGTAAAAAGTGGGCGGAGCCTAGGGGTCCCTCCATTCAAAACACGCGAAAAAATATACAAGAAAAAGCAGAAAAAAAGAGAAGAAGGACGCCCCACATTGGGAATAGGAATTGAATAGGGGGTCGAAGCGGGAGGAAAATGGAGAGTATGTTGAATAACGAGACATTGAGACATATGAACGGCTTATCGAAAGAGCAAACAACTCGGGAGTCCGACCCTGTTGATGGTAGGAGGATGGCTTTCCCGTGAAATTGAAGTACTTGTCCAGAAATGTGTGAGTAGGCATGTTCAAGGACACAAATATAACAAAAGGGGAATCACCTCATCCGTGAGGTTCTTCAGAATACCTTTGGCAAGAAACTCTATTCCTCCAAATGACCCGCCGATGCTTTTTCTTTTTTCTCCTTTTCTCCTGCTGTGTCTGATGTCGTATGTCACATCATTCAAAGAACACAAACCACCCGAAATCGCAACATTTTTCTCTTTTTTCCTCAAATTTCTCTTCACTCCCTCGCAGAGGGTTCCAGATGAAAAAACGATAGAAGAGCTAAAGTACAAAATATCGATGGGATTTTGCACTAACTCTATTTCCTTCTACCACCACTCATCTTTTAAACTTTTTGCAGTTATCCTTGTCTCCTTCTCCTTATTTTAACTTCAGAAGAGACGCAGCATTCTGAAGTGTGAACAGCTGAGAGGAGAGATAGAAGAACGTGCAGAGAAGAGGAGTCAGTCGGCTGGCCGCTAATTGAGGTCGACCACGACGAGAAAAAGAAGATAATCTCTGTCATTCACACGCCAGATGATTTGTGTTCGTTTCGGTGTGTTTGTTGTCGATTGCCACGTCATAATTAATTGTTGATTTAGTACTTGTTGCTTGTTTTTTCTCGTTCTTTTTTCTGCTGAACGAGATGAAGGAAAAAACGAAAGCTCTCGGCGTTTGTGTCAATTCGCAAATACGTTTTCTTCGCCTTCTATAACATTGAAAGGAGAGAGGCAGCACAGCAGCGCAGACCTCTTTTTTCTTGTTTCCTGACCAAAAAATGCCGAAGATGAGATTTCGGTTTCAACGATAATTGGTGGAGGACAGGAGAACCGCTCAGAAAGACAACGACACCAAAATAAAAACAGACAGTTGGACTAACTTTCTAGACTATGAATAAGTAGATCAGCCAGACAGGATGGCGCTTCCACTGATAGCGAGACAGAAAAAGGGGGCGGAGTCTGGAAGAATTATGAACTTTTGTCAGAGATGGAGAACATCAGATGGGATAGACAAGAGTCGGGGGAAGAAGAGAACCAAGATGAAAATGAAATTGTTGCAATTTGATAGGCGAGAAGCAGAAGAAAGAGGAAAGGAGATGGGCGAGAGAAAGTTGGGCAAACATATGACCTCTCGGAAGAAAAGAAGAAGATGAAGGCAAACCATGGTGTAAAAAGAAATTGAGGGAAGTCAATCTCAGGGACCAGACACTTTTTTTGGAATTTGAGGAGTTCAGGATCTGAAAGTGCAGTTTCCTCTTGTTTATAATCTTCCAAATCGGAAGATGATCATGATTTAGAAAGCAAGCCAAAGGGGCTTTTTAGTTTTCAGATGAGAAGAAGAGATGAGAAGGGACACGACGACCACCTCACTGAATAATTGAGATGCTTTTGGAAAGGAGTAAAGGATATAGTCAGAGGAAGAAAAAAATGTTGAAGAAAAAACGAAGACAAACTTTTCAGAATGAGACATGTGTCTGCACATTCTATCTGCTGCACCTGCTTGATTTTTGACACCTTTTGAAGGAGATCAGAAAAAAGTAGAACTAGAGAAGGGTCAGTTTCTTTGAAAGAAGAGGGTGTTCGTTGCGCGATCAGGCGGATTAAAAAGAGAGAAGAGGGTGGTCAAAGGGGGAGGCAGCCGTCCCGCCGAAAGACCACATATTGACGTGCTAATAAATCATGTTAGTGATTGACTTCCGGAGAGAGAAACACACTTTCTCACCTGTGTACTTTTACCCAATTAGTTCCAATCTTTTTCGCGTTTTTTTTTTGGGTGTTTAGTTTCTAGATTTATCTTTTTTTCTAGAGTGAGAATCAAATTTCTAGATCAAGTCTGATCTATGAATGGTGGAGGCTGCTCTCTTCATCTTTCGTGTTATTTTTTCCACATCATGTTGTTTTCCAGTTTTTCAGAAGTCTTCTCGTTCCTTCAGAAGTTTTTTCTTTTGCTTCGAGTAGAAAGTTGTTCTCAAAGGTCGCATCCTCATCTGATCCATCTACATCTTCTCACTCCACTTCCGTCTTTTCCGGCAGCAAAAGAGAAATCTAGATTATTCTACATATTGTTGCAACATACATAAAAGACAAGGGAATAGACCGAGAAGGGTTACCCCCACGTGTGTTTGTGTAATAAAGCTTTCTATTCTCCGGTATCGGACCGCAAGGGGGTGCATAGAAGAACAACCGCCTCATTCTTCGCCCCGTTCAAAACTCAAAGAAAGATATAAATAATGAGAGTGAACGGGCAAGGAGAAGAAGAAAAAGAAGAAGAACCACACCAGGAGAAAAAAGAACAGAAGAAGTGGAAAAAGAAGAAGAAGACGATGAGGAATCGGAATTGTTTGAGACGCAGAGAATGTTCGTTCGTGGAAACCTGTAAACACCTAACAAGTTATATTCAAGAAATGAAGCGATGCTTCTTCTGGACGAGAAGTTGAAATGAAAGGGAATCCGAATGAAGTAGGGGAAGGGATAGATTTAACAGGAATAACTATACCGTAAGATAAGAATCTTATCGACGAGTCCAAATCTTTCTCTAATTAGATGTTGAAGAGAGAAATGGGCATAGAGAATTCAAACGGTGAAATTTTGAAAGGCCAAGCAGCCATTTAAGTAGAGGGTTCGGAAATAATATTAACTTTTTTGAGATTAGGATTAAGATATTAAGCATAATCTTCTAATCTCTGAGTTTATCATTTTGGGAATTCCCCGTTTCCGGATGTCCACAGTTTCAGATCTATCAAATGTCACTAATCTAATCAGTCAAATTCAGAGAAGAGAAAAAACTTTTCTGGCTTTTTCACCTGATTAGGTTGACTCGAAACTGACTAATTCTTTTTTTAGGTGTGTTTTTATTCCAGTTCAGAATCTTTGATCTCTGATACCACTGTAGTTATGATTTCTCTTTATATCAGATTACTAAAAAACTACGTTCTAAACCATAAATTCTTTCACTTGTATTATTTTTCTCCCTGATTCATAGTGTAATCTTGACAAACATATGTGTGTCGGTGTCTCATCTCTCTCGTCTGTCCACAGCTGTGTTGTGATGTACTTAAACCCAATGATAACACTCCGTATCATTTCTCCGCAAATAATCAGTGGCTAGTGGTGGTCACAATTAGCAGTTATGTTTTGCGTGTATTGTATAATGTGTACTTTATGCGCAACACCCTCGAATTAGCAATAGAGGGTGACAATTACCGGTCGCTGTCTCTCTCGGGAACACTTTGTTCAAAAAGAACATTCGAGAGGGGTGAAGAGAATGGACAATAAGAGATTTGAGAGAGAAAATGAGGAGAAGGACCGGCTGATATTAATTATTCATGAACCTCTCTTTGCCTCTTCATCTTAGCAGTCACAGAATGTGTCAATGTAGGAAGAAGTGGGAGTGGAGGAAAGCAAGACTAGGTACCAGTTGGCATTGACCTGAAACAGAATAGGGAGACTGGATCATGGAATTTCGAAGAAGTGAGAGTTTCGAACTCTGAAAACATGAGACTTTGAACTCTGGAACTCACAATTACTCCCGATTCCAATGCTCCGCTTTGCAGTACAAGCCTTCTTGTTTCGTTCACTTTTTCTCACCCCGGATGACCCATAAATATTATAAATAGTTTGTTGGGGTGAACGAAGAGAACGGAAGAAGGACACACGAGGAGAAGGGGTAGAAAACGGATGAGCGCATTAGATAACCAAAGAGGAAAACCGAGAGAAAATGGAGAAGAAGGCAAGGAAAATGGAATGGGAGGGGGGCGATTTGAGAAGAAGAAGCAAAAAAAGAGAAGTGGGAAGAACAAGAATCAAGAAGATGTTTGTTGTACTTGTCATCGGATGTTCCGAAATGTTGCCACGTGTCAAGTATATTAGTAGCAAAAAAAACGAGTAGTGGTAGACATAAAGTGTCGGTTCGGGTTGACACTTGACAAATGACGATTGGCATCTGGCGGCTTCTTGGCCGATCGCCAGGGAGAAGGAAAGACACGAAGAGAGTCATTTGCTGGCTGTTTGATGTGTCAAAACAGATGGGTTATTGGTCCGATGGGGATTTACAGAGAAATAAAATGGAAGATGTATTCGAATGAACAGGAAAATAATCGACTGATCGTGTCAGATCTCTCTGACATGTGATAATGGTGATGATATGGTTTCTGAGTGTTTGCTCTTTGGAAGAAAAGACCATGGGAATCGGGAGCGGAACTGGAAATCTCTGAAATTCTTTGGAATGTGTTTCGTGCGAAGATTGGAGTTTCAATTCCCAGATTACAATTTTTTCAGAGAGACAGGTGTTTTCTTTTCCGGCGAACTCGCCGACATAATAACGAGACTCTTGGAAGGGAGTGTTTGAAAAGGTTCCTTGACGGTAAAATCTTGTGAACTCGGTAGTTTGAAAGTTTTTTTTCAAACTGGGATCGATTCAGATTGAATACTTGAAAACCTAAATCCAATTAGGGAGTTTTTGGGTCTTAAAGGAATCTTTATGAAGATTTGAGGATTCCGAAGAATTTCAAGAGATCACGATTCTAAAGGTTTTAAATCTTCTAAATCTTTGAAGCTATAAAGCTTTCTATCAGAACTTTAGGTAAAGTTAACATTAAACCCATTACTCGATGAAGTACCACTACCCTTTTGATCATTCACAAAAGTTCTGGAACATTCTGAATCGAGATACTTCATCCTAAAAAACACCGATTCCTTCAAATAGAATCTCCGATTTTTGATCTGTTTCTCTTCATCTTATCCTTCTTCTTCCAGTTCATGTCCTCTTCTCCTTCAAACTTTTTGTTCTACATCATTTTCTTTTTTTTCATTCTTCGCCACCGCTGCAGCGTTTCACGTCACATTGTTATCACCAGTCATCTATCAGATAGGCGCCCCGTATTATTGTTGAATTGGGGAATGGAAATGGGGAAGTGTGGCATGGGAGACTTAGAGAAAGTGACAGAGGAAAAGAAACGATTCAATGAATTGAATTGGACACGAGAGAAGTAGAAGAAGAAGACAGATACATCCAGAAGAAGCTGCAAAAAGAAACACCGAAAGAAAAAGAAGAGAAGGAGGAGGAAGGATGTCGATGGTGTCATCTTTTGATTTGCAAGGAACGGAGAATATTTTTAAAAACGCTAGATTCATCGAAAAGGAACAGCTGAAAATAGATCAGAAAACTTTTGGGAAACGCGTCAGAATGTCTAATGTTTGTTCTCACGCTCCACTGAAAAACTAATTAACTTGAAAAATTAACTTGTTCAGAATTTGATGATGAAGGAGAAGGAGTAGGAGGGTTTGAGAAACTTGAGATTGTCAGGGCGCTTTTCGCATAATAATTAGGTCAAGGTTCCGAAAGCACAAACTTCCCTCGTTGGAGCATGAAACTTTGTGATGTAATCATTTACTTTGTCTGAATCAGAAAGTCATGTTGTAAATTACGTTTTTTTTTTCCACGAGCATAAAAAAATGAAAAACGAAGATCAAAAAATGATCCGAAAAGATTTAAAAAATGTTTTATCAAGATTCAAAGATAAGTAGATTACTCGAAAAGAAAATCTACAAGTTCTGACCTCAAAATTCCAAACTTTTATGTTGCTTTCCCGCTGTGCTACAACCTCGTTCTCTGTTTTTTTCCCACATACAAAGTTAGGGAATAGAAAATGTCAAAAGTTCCACGAAAAAAGAGGGACCAAATAAAAACAAGAAGTCTCTCTCCTTTTCTCTTTTTCTCTGTTTTGATTAACCTTTAACGAGATCTATATAAAACCAAGTAAACCCAATTATGTTTGCAATAACCAAATTCTATTTCAGTTCGTTTATTGTCGACCGCCCTCCGAGTATAATCGAGTCTTATAATCTCATCAAGTATTTTTCTTATCACAAACGGCAAGACACAAATTTGGTACTTTGATTCATGTCGGAATGTTTTGTAGTATTTGAACTTCATTTAAATCGTTTGAAAAAGACAATCTATCATCCATACATGTCACTTTCTCTTTTTTTCCTAATCCATCTACCGTATTACTATGAGATATCTAAAGAGAGAGGGAAAAGGGTAATCCAACGTCATTCAAGTATCATCAAGGTCATAAATCAACACCTTGTAACTCTAGACACCAGAGAAGAAGGATGGAGAACAGCTGACCCCTTGATGAACCTTTGTCCGGAACGGATAGAGAATCTTATAAATGAAATATAAGAAGAAAGATATACAAAGGAAGTTCAATGGCATTGGTTTGGCATTAACCTAATTAAATGTTTTACTTCCGAACAGATCATTTCGAAAAGTCGTCAATCTGTATGGATGGCGGTGAAGGCGGCTAAATTGAAAGGAAAAGAGACGATGAGACATAAAAACGCTTGTCGTTTTTTTTTTTCGTCTTCTCTTCTTCTTCTTCTTGAAGCGTATCAGCTGGCGGACATTCTTCCGGATGACGAGGGATTTTCAAGAATTTTGAGAGAAGGAGGGAATTCTGGAAACAAACCATCAAAACTTTTCATGAAATTCTTCTTCTAGTAGTAGTCGTTGTTGTTGTTGTTTTTTTGTTCTGTTGATTTCTGTTGTTCCTTTTTTCTTTTTACTTTTTGGCTCAAAGAAGTAAATGAATCATGGAAGAGATCAGGGACTGAAAGCGGATTAGATCAGACTAGAGAATATCTTTTTGAAAAACTTATCAGAAGTTTTCAGTGAGCAACTAAAAATCATGTTGAAACATGTCAGTGTGTCATAATTCCCTCGAGATTTGAAATATTATAATCCTTCAATTGATTGCCAATAAAATTAGTTTTTCATCCCCTTGCACCTATAATCCCTGACATTCAAATCTACAGTAACCCAGGTTAGAAAAGTTTCACATCATTATAGCCATCATCATCATTGTCGTAATCGTCTTCTCCTCCTCTCAGTGCGCGACCAAAAAAGAAACGAAAAAAGAAGAAGAAGAAGATAGGGGGAGGGCCGAAGACGGGCGACTCATAAATCGAGGCATCCGCGCCAAGCAGCGGATGGACGGAGACAACACCCGGGGGCACGAAGAAAGAAAGTATGAAAGAATTGAGGGAGCGGTTTTTTTTTGAAAAATGAAGAGGGCATCTACAATAGAGCCACATGTTGAAAAGTTGGACATTTTGAGATGAGCAAGGGGTTTTCAGGATCTTGTGTCAAGACACCTTAATGGGCTGGTGTACCCAGTGTCGAGATAGATACAAGGATAGGGTGTTAGACACAGTTTATTAGGATTAAATGACAGGAGTTTCTCAATGGTTCTTCTTGGCGGAATCCTTGAGTTGACGAGCCACGACAGATCTGTAGACTTCATCGGCATGGTAGGACGAGCAGGAAGGCAGTTGATTGACAGAGGCGAAGTGAGGATTGTCGGAAGGGAGGCACGGTCATCGTAGGGGTCCGATCGCAATGAGTGGCGTCGGCAAGATGGTGCTCTGACAGATCCGTTAACAGCTTCTTGGTTCATCGGATTGAACCTCCTTGGTTGAATCGGCTTGTCCTTCCTTGGCATCCGTGACGTTCCGAAAGTCCCAGAGACTCCGAGGGACTACTCCTTGGGAAATCCATCTTTCTGGCGATTCTCCCTTCTTTTATAGCGGCTGACGATGACGTGGAGGTGAACCAGAGGTCAAGGTTGAATGTCAGTGCGATCAAGATAAGAAAGGGTCACGGAGAATCCGTTACAGAAAGATAACTGTTTATGACTTTTGCGTCATTCTAGAAGTGTTTCTAGATTGCTTGAGTGGAAGTCGTGGAGCAGAAACTCTGCTGCCGCGACACTGGGGGCGGAGGAAGAGAACCCTGTTTACAGGTTCAGTGAGAGCCTCCTCGACACACCTGATGTGCATCGGACTGTTCCAATGTGATTGGTTTAAATGAGGTGGTTCAGTGGATTTGTGTTGATCTTTGTGATGATCAATGGTTATGATTTGTCTCGAATGTGGGAGACTGAGAGAACTGCCACTTCTCTCTAAACTATGCTTCTATCCTTGCCACCAAGGGTCTCCATGGATTTGTGTGCCATGGATTCCCGGTCGATGCACCATGTCAAGACACCTTAATGGGCTGGTGTACCCAGTGTCGAGATAGATACAAGGATAGGGTGTTAGACACAGTTTATTAGGATTAAATGACAGGAGTTTCTCAATGGTTCTTCTTGGCGGAATCCTTGAGTTGACGAGCCACGACAGATCTGTAGACTTCATCGGCATGGTAGGACGAGCAGGAAGGCAGTTGATTGACAGAGGCGAAGTGAGGATTGTCGGAAGGGAGGCACGGTCATCGTAGGGGTCCGATCGCAATGAGTGGCGTCGGCAAGATGGTGCTCTGACAGATCCGTTAACAGCTTCTTGGTTCATCGGATTGAACCTCCTTGGTTGAATCGGCTTGTCCTTCCTTGGCATCCGTGACGTTCCGAAAGTCCCAGAGACTCCGAGGGACTACTCCTTGGGAAATCCATCTTTCTGGCGATTCTCCCTTCTTTTATAGCGGCTGACGATGACGTGGAGGTGAACCAGAGGTCAAGGTTGAATGTCAGTGCGATCAAGATAAGAAAGGGTCACGGAGAATCCGTTACAGAAAGATAACTGTTTATGACTTTTGCGTCATTCTAGAAGTGTTTCTAGATTGCTTGAGTGGAAGTCGTGGAGCAGAAACTCTGCTGCCGCGACATCTTGTACAAAATTCCGGGAATGGATTGGGACCGATGATTTTGAAATTCGAAGTATGGAGGATTTCCAGAATCAAACGCTTCTTCATATCAGAAAAATAAACTATAAAAGCTGCAAGGAACAAGATAAACCAATGAATTCCTCAGATACATATCTGAAGACCTAAATCTGATAACAGATTCTAAGTAAATGCTAAATATTCGGTTTCATAATTTTGAATCTTCAGCATTCCGTATGAAACAATTTCAGTTAATTCTAATAGGATTTCTCCCTGTCGCAGTAAACCGAACAATTCTATTTTCCTTCAGGTTTGTTTTTCTTCGAAACCAAGATCTTTGAAACTTCATGAATCATTCAGATGACCTCTTACTCGTGTGCAATAAAAATAAGCCAACTTTTTCTTTATAAATTCTAAAGTTGAACAAAAATTGCTTCGCCTCGAACGCACTTTTGGGTAACTCAATTTATTTCTAATTCATTTTTCCTTGTATTCTTCTACTTCTTCTTTGGCTGCTTTTCTATTTATTCCCTAATGATTAACAATGTGACGTGGATAGATTGAGATGTACTACTAACTTTCCATGTTTTCGTTGTCTCTTTTCCTCCTCCTTCTCTTCTTTTCTTTTCGAACTCTCCGCCCACAAATTGTATTTATTTGATGGGCAGGCGAGGCGCATCGCCTCGTTTCCCTTTGAATGAGAAAAGAAAAAAGAAAACCGAGAAAAAGAGAAAAGAGAACACTTTGAGGATATATTAAGTGTGATGAGAGTGTATCCTGCTGAAAATTAGGTTGAAATCTGGAAGGATTATGCATATTTTTAATCATTCTGTGTAAGGATATTGTACACACATCAGCTCTTTTGGGATCAATTTTACAGTCTGACTTTACATGCACTTGGGTTTAAGATCAATAATGACTTTGCGATTCTTCAGATTCATGTGGTTCAGAAAACAATTCATGACATTTCTTGACAAGTTAAAAAAATATTAATTGAAACTAAAAACACATCGAAAAACAAATTACTACTGACTGATTGCTTTGAACTTTAAGGGGAGTTGCCGCTCAGTGGTCCTATTCTGAATTATGAGGACTTTGAAACTTTTTCGGAAACGAAAATTTTGAAAGACAAGAAATCAAAATCGACAACGAAACCTACCAATTCACGAGTCTCGTGTCGTTTTACTAACGAGAACTCGAATTCTGTTCATTTTTTCAAAGATCCAAATGAATGGGATTATTGAAAAACACCAGCATTTTGAAAAATGGCCACGAAATTAATGTGATCCGCGCTTTGTCGGGCCTTCGCAAGCCGTCGATTTTCTCGGAACTTGTCGAACCATCCGAGCCAGGCGATTTGTGTGTTCGACAAGTTCCGGACAAAAACTGAGACAGGCAATCATGGTAATTTTAGTACCATTTCATAGCTCTCATCGAGCTATAAATTCTAATGTGAAGAGGACCAAAAAATTTGAATTTAAATCGACGGTCGTGAAAGCTTTCCACTTATGTCTGTGGAGTTTCGGATCGGAATGAGGAAGCGTATTTATTTTATGAAGTCATCAAACCGGCAATCATCTGATTACTCTGAATGATGATTGCTCCAACTACGGAGTTCATTTAAATTCTCGACGTTTAGGAGGCTCAAAGACATGTTGATGAGTTTTCTTGTTTCTCAAAAGCTCATTGAAAGTTTTTGGAAAGGTTCGAAGCTTCAGTATATAATTTTGTTTTCAGGGAGTACGGTTCCATCTGCTCCCATAATGAGATCGTAACTATCAAAGTCTTCGTAGTTTAGACTAACAAGGGAACCATTTTCAGAAACCACTTCGAAATTTTCTGTAAATTGGCTCATTTATAGATTCAAGTACTGGCTTTCGAGTGTGCTAGGTGGCTACCTGCGCAAACTTCTAGAACTCGAGATATTTTGCTCCAAAGTTTGGTGCATTTTCACCATATAAACCACCATATCCGCCGTCCACATGACTCTCGCTTTCCCTGTCGTTTTTCACCGCCTCGAGAGGCGTTGGAAAAATGTGTTGGATGGCCGAGTGGATAGAGCGCGGGGATGGTAATCTGGTGATGCAGGGTTCGATTCCACTTTTTGTCACTTTTCTTTTTATGACATTTTACAACATGATATTAGTTTTTTACAAGTTTTTTATGCATTTCATCGCTCGTCTTGTCTTCCTAGGACCCCAAAGAAAGTGATGTGACATTTTGACAAACTTTGATTTTTTCAAAATTTGGAAAGTTTCTCCATGCCAAGGGTTGATGAAAATTTCGAGAAATGTTTTTCGGTTGAAAATTAAGTAGAAAACCATCTGTTTTGACAGAATATGGTATTTTGTAAAACTACATGATGTTTTATGCCACGGATCTGTGGTTTTTCTATAGCTAGAGATATTTGAAAGAGGAACACAGTGGCATGTTTTTGTTCTGTGCTCTTCTTCCAAGACTGTCAGCCACCAATTATTGTCCGATTAATTCTAATATGATACTCTATCAAAACAGATGGTTTTCTACTTAATTTTCAACCGAAAAACATTTCTCGAAATTTTCATCAACCCTTGGCATGGAGAAACTTTCCAAATTTCGAAAAAATCAAAGTTTGTCAAAATGTCACATCACTTTCTTTGGGGTCCTAGGAAGACAAGACGAGCGATGAAATGCATAAAAAACTTGTAAAAAACTAATATCATGTTGTAAAATGTCATAAAAAGAAAAGTGACAAAAAGTGGAATCGAACCCTGCATCACCAGATTACCATCCCCGCGCTCTATCCACTCGGCCATCCAACACATTTTTCCAACGCCTCTCGAGGCGGTGAAAAACGACAGGGAAAGCGAGAGTCATGTGGACGGCGGATATGGTGGTTTATATGGTGAAAATGCACCAAACTTTGGAGCAAAATATCTCGAGTTCTAGAAGTTTGCGCAGGTAGCCACCTAGCACACTAGAAAGCCAGTACTTGAATCTATAAATGAGCCAATTTACAGAAAATTTCGAAGTGGTTTCTGAAAATGGTTCCCTTGTAAGATAACGCGCCAACTCAACTTGAAGCTCGTAGCAATCAATTAGTAATTAAAATTTGTTTTTTGATGTTCCATCACAAATCCATAACAGTAATCATAAATTTGTTTGTTGACCTTGACCCTCAAAATTTTAGTTGTGATTTTTTCTAATGACTGACATTTCAAAATCAATTGTTTGGTTCCATTCATAAGTGAAAGAGGCATTTCTAATTGTAAAGTAGGGTGAATTTGTTCCCGAAAATTTCTATCCACTGTTATCCACATCCAAGTATAATTTTTAGTCTTTATTCGGGGAAAATTAGGTGAACTCTGAAACGATGTAATTTTCATCTTGTCAGAGTCTGACGAAAGAAACACACTTTTTTTGAAATAGACATCTATTGAATAAATATAAATGAAAAATGAAAATAAATTAAGAAAATCCGGGAAAAGAGAATGCAGACAGGAACATGTCCAACGAGTGCGGGATTAAATAATTTTTGGTTCATTGCCTTGGCACTGAATTCGACTACTCATTTCTACACATTATTAAGGGGAAAGTGGGGTTGAAAAATAGAAATTTGGAAGATGGATGTATTGATAGATTCACAGTTACTAGATTCTATATACATCAGAAGAAATGGAAGCAGAAGGAAAAAAATAGAAAAGCTGGAAAAAATTGAAGTGAAAAGTTCGAAAACGATAATAAGGCAGGTAAAATGAATAAGGAGCAATCAGAAGAAGATGATTTATTTCTTCTCGTCTTTCTTGTCACCTTCTTCTTCGACTGGTCCAAGTGTATGCCATTGGGCGATTGGACGACGTGGAGAGGCCAACATGTCCATCCAGTGCCTGGAAAAAATATTATTAGTATAGATACTGTCTGTTTCGGTCTGATTTGAACTCATAAGAGCTCCCGCCTGGTTGTCTAAACGAACCTAAGCTCTGCTCCAGTTCCATTACATCCAAGAAGACACCGTCCAATGGCGTCGTTTGATCCGAGTTTATCGTAATCCATCACAGTAATCATAAGAGAGACTTTCTGTAAATAAATGTTGCTTCAGCTATCATTCCCCAGCCCAAAAAATCCAGAAAAAGTTAGAAAGACATGTTAGAAAAAGCATCCACCTGAATTTGTTCAAAAGGCACTTCGAAGCTGAATGACTCGTTATAGTAGGGGTTAAGAGTGCACTTCTTGATAGACGTCTTCTTTTTTTTCAGACGTTTTCCTCCTTGCATCAAAACGATTTTCACATATGGATCTGAAAGAAACCCCGAAAAGTGTTAGGTTAGGTGGAGTTCAAAGAGTTTAGCAAGGGTAGAATAGGTGACAGTTTGTTAATGAAGCCATTAAATCTGTCCTGAAAGTTCACCTTCATTTTGTGTAATGGCAGCTTGTCAAAAACAAAACTCTCATTGTAATATGGATTCAAAGTGTTTCTTTTGATACTCGTTTTCTTCTTCTTCAACCTCTTCTTTTTATCTTCTCCGAACATTTCCAACTTCACATATGGATCTTGTAAGGTTCAGAATATTCGAATTATGTTTTATGGTTAAGTTAGATGAAACTGTTAAAGAAATAGAAAAGTACCTGAAAGACCACCGACGTCCATTTTCTTGAGATTCTTTGCCTCGAGAACGACGACGGTCAGTTTTCCAGCGGTTGGAACATATCGGAGGGAGAAGCAGATGTCTCCGAGACTCTTCTCCTGAGAAAAAAACAGTGAAAGTTAGAAAAGAATTCTGAATTCTTACAGCTTCCTTGTCATCTGGAGGTGGTGCAATATCCTTCCATTCCTCGATAACTTGACCCAAATCAATCTTTCCGAGAGGGATCAAGACTTGTCCGATTTGGTCGTGCTTGCTGAATCTGTCGAAATCGTAGATAGCAAAGACAAGAGTTTTGGCAGTGATTTCATTGAAGGCTACCTGAAACAAGGAAATTTGAGAAAGAAAAATGGGAAAAATGCCTTACTTTGAAAATGAATGTCTCGTTGAAGACTGGATTGAGGGTTTTACGATGTACTTTTGTCTCCACTTTCTTCTTCTTTTCCGGCAAAAGATACAATTTGACGTATGGATCAGATGTTCCTGACATGTCCATTCCTGGCAAGTCTTCGGCTTGAATAACAGTTACAGTAAGTTGTCCTTGTTGGAAATCGTAGTCCAGTTTGTATTGTATCCTTCCTAACTTCACTTCTTCTTTCTCCTCAGCTTGGGCTTTTTCGTTTTGTTCCATTGCGTCTCCGAGCTCTTCCAAGTCTTGAGCCATCTGAAAATCAAGAGTTTATGGCCATATGAATTAGTTTGCTTAGATCCTGAATAGATCGAATTGAAGAAGTTTCTGTTAATCATAGAGATTTGTTTCCCCCAGTTTTTTTTATTTTTAAGAATCCAGAAAGTTCTTCGAATGAGGATACATTCAGTATTCTATTAAGGATTCTGACATGTTGATCTTTACTGCTTTGACCTTCCGGATTCTTCATTTTCCTTGAACTCTCGAATTCCATCTCTCAATTTCCCGAAACGTACCCCTTGAATATTTTTTCCATCGACAACATCTTGTCCTTTTCCAAAGAATCCCTTCAATCCACCCTTTTTGTTTTTCTCTCCATGTCGTTTCTTTCCGAATAACTTGCGAATGATGAAGAAGGCACACGCGAGGACGAGCAAGATGAATACGAATCCGAGAAAGACGAATGCCCATTCAGGCACTGAAAAATTTCAAATTTTCTGCGAAATAACCGAAACGGATATTGCTCATTTTTTCTATCTTATTTTGAGTTTATTTTGGGTCATTTCTCTTCTTCATTTTCCTTTTTCGTACAATTGTATGGATGATGAAGTAAAAAAACAACAGAAACAGAAAATGAATCTTGTGGTCCGTTAGTATTTTTTATATCCCTTTTTCACTACTACTGTTACTACGAAGATCCTTCTCTTTTCTTCTAATTATTTTCGTCACCCCTTTTTTTCAGTATTTGTTGTCCATTCGAGTCAACTCATAAACGAACTACTGTGGTGTGTGTCCGGTGATAAATGTGTTATTGTTCTTCACTTTTCTCTCTCCATACTAATTTTTCGTCGTCTCCCCAGAGACATTCACCCACTTTTTTTTGGCACATGCTCTTCTCTTTTGGTCCCTCGTTTCCTCTCCTTTCTACACGTCAATGCTGAATACTCTACTTTCTCTTCGTTTTTCCTCTATACTAGAAAGTAAAAAAATCTAAAATATTCAGTGAATTGAAGAAGGATGAGGAGGAGAAAAGCTGTGGGTCTCTGTCGGTTGCCACCACGAAATATCAAATTACAATCGACAGAAGCTGTGAAACGAGGAGCCGGATGAGGCGTTGGAAGGGAAAAAACGAGTTCAAAATGATGGGGAAATTGAAGATCAGAAATTGAGAAAGAAAGAGAAAAGGAAATACTTGGAAAATTTTGGGATCGGATCGAAAGGCAGTGGGAGTAGCAATAAATCAGTCTTGTTTGGAGAAATTCAGGATGAAAATTAGAAGCTTCAACGTAATTGTGGATGGAAAAGTTGACGTCATTAGAATCGAAAGCTAAAATGGTTTCAAACTAGCAATTATTCTTTCAAAAAGGGTCTTCAGGACCACCAAACTGTTTCGAACTGATCATTTAAGGTTGCTCACTTTTGATTAAACGTTTCAGAGCAAAATCGGGTGTTACTTTCTTGAAATTATTGGAACTGTTAGGAAACTACTTGAGGGAGTGTTGCTGGTATTAGAAGAGCATGAAATATCCGTGATTGTTTGGAGATGTTTTTGAGCGTTTCGATTTTTTGATATTTGATGTTTCAAACAGCTCCAAACAGATTTCATCATTTGAAAGTTTCAATTTATGGAACAAAATATGGGCACTTTTAAAGAGCTTCATAGATCCTCCACATGAATTTGAATCATGGAAAGCTCACTCGTTCAGCGATCAAGCTAAAAATCGATAATAAAAAAGACTCACTTCCAGTTTGCTGCATGACTTTCTCCTTCACAACGTCCTTGACATCTATAACTTTGTTCACAACCACATCCTTCAGCGTCTCTTTCGTCGTCGTGGCTCTGAAAAAACGGACAGATCTGGTGACATACGCATAAATCAATTCGAAAAAAGACAATTTCTGTTGTCCTTGTTACTTCGAAAAGGCCCTGACATCACATATAACATGTTTATGAGCGCCCACAGATTTTTCATTTTTTTTATGATTTTTTTCCGCTATTCCTCTTTCCGATGTGCTTTTATGGATTTTCGTTTCGTTTTCTTTTTGTTTTTAACAACCAAAAAGAAAGAGAATCGGTTTCTAAGAGATTCAGAAATTCTTTAATGTGAATAGGATTATGGTAGGGTGAAGCCAATTTCAGAGAATGTGAATGTTATCGAATTGAGAAATACGAAGTGATAATTGAAACAAGAAGAAAAAAGTTTTCAGATGAATTTTGGAATATGATGATGTCATTTCGAATGGAACATTTAAAAGAGAAGAAAGTTGCGAAGGTTTTCAAAAAGTTTTCAAGTCAATTTTGAAACCTCGTTTAGATTTTTTTCATGCCTCTACGTATTATTCGGATATGATGTAACATAATAATCCTTATGTTAACGAGACCTGAGGTTTTGATAAACTTTGCTTTTTTGCCTATGGCTTCAATCAATGTTCATACTATACAAAAATTTGAGAAGATGACACGATTCTGCCCAATCTTTCAACACCGCCTAGGTGTTCAAATTTTCAAAAGAGTTATTTATCATCTTGGCAGAGATTAACCTAAATCGAAATGAATCAACCTAAATCTCCTGCTGTCTGATTCATATAATCTCCTTGTTTTTGGTCGCTTGCCTCTTGCTACTTTTTTCCAAATAGATACCATCTAAGATTAAAGGAGAAACTCTTTTTCCTCTTCCTCTTCAACTCACACTTGCTTTACTGCTTGTGTCGTTGTTTCCTCCATCGGTGCCTCATCCCTCACGAATTCCTTCGTCAATTCCTCGTCTTCATCGCCCAAATCTAACTTCACCATGGTGACTGAAATTTGATATCATTGAAAACAGAAGAAAAAACGAGGAAGAAGACAGAAAAGGTTCAACAACATCAGAAGATACTCTTCATGGATGGAAAGGGGTGGAGTCAAGTCTAGAGAAAATGGGAAAAATGAATGGGAATGTGTTTACAGAAGCGAAATAATTAGAATTTTCAGATGAGGAGGGGAAAGAAAAAACCCCGCATTCCGGGATGTGAGGCGGGTTTTGTTTACTTTTCCTGAAAAATATAGATTCTGAAAACGCAAAAAAAAAGAATAAGAAAGAGTAGGAGGGTTGATGGGAAAATGGAAAAAAAGGAAAGGAATGATGTGTTAGGAAATGTAAGATTATTAAATATGACATGCTTAAATTATGACATCGAGATTAGTTTTCTCCCGGGTTTTTTCATAATCCCATTATCTAAGGACGGCTCTTGATCATCGGGAAACGTCACTGAAAACAAAAAGAAACGAGATTTTTCGTCTCGTAATCCAAAAACTTATATCCCATGGGTCAAGAGTATCGGAGCACAATGCATATCTCCTTCATTCTTCTTTTTTTCTTGACTCATTCCTCTTCAAACTCCTTCCAAAAGATGAAAAGATAGAGAGAGCAAGTGGTATTCCTAATTATGAGAATTTAAGTTTTTTAGTTTTTTTAGGAGAGCAAAAAGAATTGAAATTTAAATTGTAGATCTATCTTTCATTGGCTTCTCTTTCTTAGTTTTTTTTAGTTTTCGTGTTTTCGCGTTATTTTTTATTCGCTCAAAAACGATGAAAAAAAACGGCTAGACAATTCAAAAGCGACGAAAAGAGGAAAAGAGCGGAGCATTGAATGATAATACGAATGGGCAAAAAAAGAAGGGGACCTCCTTTTCTGGCCTTCAAGCAAAAGCCGATTGATTTTTTGTTCCGACTTTGTCGTCGTCAGAAGTAGAAGTAGACATGAAAAAAAGAAGAGAAAAAAGGGATAAAGGGCAGGTGAAAAAAGGAAAAACTGGATGCAAACATGCAAATGCTCTGTGAGGTGGGAGCAGTGGTTGCATTCTCAATTCCCAGGGCGTTGAATAATGATTCGAGAAGGGGAGAATTCGATTTTGGAACTAGTAGGCATGGGAATATAATTTATTTTCGATTCAGGTGGGCGAGGTGGGATTTTGTAGTTCGGTTTGTAGGTAGAACGCCTCTAACGTCTCATCTCATTGCTAGAAGAGAACGCATTCTCGGATAATTGGATACGTGGAATGAACTAAGAAGCGAAAAATTTGGAGGAACTTCTGATGATGTTCTCTGTTTGAACCACAAAAAAGCTGCCAGAGACTACTACACAAAAATGTAGCACTACTGTTTTAGTAGTTTAAAGATTTAACTCAGAATAATACAAATCAAAAACTGGAATTCAGCTGGCACGTTCCGACTACTTTCAGATTCAGATACGGAGTTTAGACTTTGAACTGGAAGTTTTTCAGAATTCTAGTCATTTCTAGACAGTTTCGTTTCGGCTATCATTTGCAACATCTACATTTTTCTCCCCACGCATTCTGTTTCTTTCAGTGTCTTCTGAAGAGAGCTCATGTAATTTTCATTTGGGTGAAAGGTCAGTTTCAACGGAAAACCGAAGAGAGGGCCACTTTCAGGCTATTAGTTAAATTTCAATTCGTTCCTTCTCTCCGTTTTCGGCATAATTGACCACTGAAAATGGTCATGAGCATAGGACCAAAATATTGTGGCGGTAAAATGCAGCTGGACTTGCGCCACCGCACTCCTGTGGTAAAAGGTCCCGAAACGGTGATTTTTCCACTGGAATGCGGTGGAGCAAGTCTACCTGCATTTTACCGCCACAATACCAAACACAATCAATGAAAGAATGGAGATAGAAGGAAATTATGAATAGAGAGCTAGGAAAAACCTAGAAAAAATGATTTCATAATGTTCCAGATAAACTGGTAGATGAACTTCCCCAAAGCAAAGGAGATTGAAAAGTTAAGAAGATGTCGGAAACAAGAAAACGGATTCAAGAAGAAAGAACTATTGGGTAAAAAAACAAAAAAGTGCCTGCACTAGCACCTATTCAATATTTTATAGTCCTAAGCAGTTTGGAGAGGCACGAAAAAAGAGAAAGAAAACGTTTTAGTGAGAAAGAAGAAGAAGAAGAAGAAACTGGACGACGTTGGTTGGCGTCGTCGAGCAGAAGAGAAAGAGAGAAGAGTGTGTGCTCCGCGCCCCGAAGAGAGAGCTTCTTTCTTCAACTGGCTTTTCTCGCATACACTCTTTCTCGCAAAAACCAGCAAGAAGAAGAGAAAAAGAAGAAGAAGAAGAAGACGGACGACGAAAACGAGTGGGAAGGGGTTGGGCGGGCAGTTGAAACGACGGAGCCTTCCATATTGAGGGATCGATACGAAAAAAAAAGAAAAAAGAAGTAGAAGAAGGAAAGCATGAAGGCACGTCTTCTGAAGGAATGGAGCAAAAACGAGAAGACGATTTAACGGGGCCGACCGCCGCGATTAGCGACTCACTGACTCACTGACGTGATGCGATAAATGCATAGTATTCGAAAACGAAGGGAAGAGGAATACTAGTTTTATGGAAGACGAAAGGATTTCAATGCGAATTCTGAGAAGGTCTAACTTCCTGTATCTGTTCGGGTTTTGGAGTAAAGCTTGATGAATCCAAAAAAAATGAATTGGAATTGGAAATCAAGTTTGAGACAAAAACCACAAATATTTTGAAGGACTATAAAGCGGATAATCTGAACAATAGTTCTGGCGACTGTACTCGCCATGTTTTTATTCAGTAATCTCACCTTTTGATACAAATCAAAACAGACCGATCATGTTTTTTAGAATGGCCGAGATTGGCGGTTGTACCCAGAGAATTTCATGAGCAATATCCTGGAAAATGAATTGTTTTATAAATAACTTCCAATTATAGTTTCGCACTTTTTTGTAGTCATTAGTACATTTTGACGTAAATCATGACTAGTGCCCCAATCCTGAATAGTCATCGATTCATGACAACAATGAAAGTGCAACACTATTGAAAATGTTATACTGAAATTGACTGAAAACTTTTATTTGCTCATTTTCCAAAAGAGAAAAACTTTGACAGTGGGTAGATACCCTTTGCAGCTGGGGAAACAAATGAACGAGTTGTACGTCACAATGAAAGGAGAACAGGAAATCTGATTGTTTGAGCAGTGTTGGTGTTGATTGGATTCTACTCGAAAAGTTCAAGTTTTGGATTGAGTTCTGGATTTATTGACGACAAGGGATTTCGAATTCGGATACGACGTTGAAATCTGGAACGCTACCGGGGAAATGGTTGCTGGACCGCATATTCCGTGAAATCGATCATTTAGGTCAACTGGTCGCGTTTTAGTGAATCAAAGAACCATCAAGAAGCAGATAACCGGTCCATATTCGTTCTAGTTTCACATAAAACTATGTCGTGAGCCATTCTGATCTATTGTTCACGGGCTGTACTTTTTGAAATTCCAGGCTTTTAAGGGGAATACAGCTCCAAAATTTTTGAACATTTTTTTTCAGCTTAACGACGAGTTGGACGGCATCCTGAAAATATAATCAAAGAGTAGCCATTGCCAATAACGACCATTCCATGAGCAGCGAAGAGTTCAACGATTCGAAGAATAATTCGATAGTATGTATTCTTACCGAAACTCACAAGGCAATGATGCGCAGTCCGGAAAACAAGCATCTGCAAACCCGTGGCTGAGGCTAATGATGTACTAAATTTATTATTTATTTATTGCAAGATTTTATATGACTGATTATGCTCTTTCTTAATTTCCCTTCTTCCTGAAATAGGTTCCATCTGCTCAACTTTACCCTTTGCATCCTGTCACACTGTATTTCTATCTGAGTTTGAGTCTGAATTTTAAAATGAAATCAGTTTGCCATGCTTAAAAATACCCTTCGATCATGAAAAGGTTCGAAAAGCTTTTTTCAGATTTTTCGAACCTTTCAAGGAAACGGATCCTGGTCGAATTTTAAAAGCTGAAAATGAGTAGGAGCAAACCTCCAACAATTAAAAAAACGGAATTATACAAGAATTTAAGTTGAATAAATATAGCAGATGATTTTTTTCAAGAAATTTAAACCTGAAATTGTTTTATTAACGTACAGGCGCATCAACAATCAAAAAAAAAATAGAAAAATCAGAAGGAATTCAGATGACTCGATAAAAAAACTCCAATCGAATGTTTCAAAATGTCCAAGAGCTGACATGCTAACCCGCAAGCTAACCCAAGATCTGAATGAAACTTTTAAAATTCGCGACTTTGCCAGGAATTCATGGATCCTCTTATCATTCGGATAAGTTCGTACAGAACAAATATGAATTTCCGAAATTCCTCAAAACACCCAGTAGAGATGCCTACCCATCAGTCGACGTAATTAATGGAAAAGTCCAATAAATACTGTCAAACGGAGCAGACGGTGTCCGCCCTGGAATGTACGAGAAACCTCTTTAAGTTAGAATGGTTATGTTGTTGTAAAAATGAAAACATCCTTCATAATGTAAAAAACTGTTACATTCAATTCTCCGAAAAGAAGGACCGGCGTTAGTGCTAAACGAGGGAAATCTATTCAAACTTATACTGATCTATCAATAGGGAGAAGCCGGAGGAAACAGGCAAAGCTCACAAATGATTCATACAAGTAATGTATCGAAGGAAGTCACGAAAGAAACTACGGCTAAAGTCATTAGGTCTGATACCCAGATTCACGAAAAGTCAATACCGCAAGAGTGGTTTCAATGCGCTAATGCCTTACAATTCTCGTCGTCACAAATCCAACATCGAATCAGACGGTCCAGGAAAGAGTGTAGGAGTCGTCGAGTCATTGATACAATTTCTGAATTTTACACCGCACCTAAAAATGAAAACCTATCGAAAGTTTTCGGCCGAGATGGGATTTTACCTTATCATCGTTTAATCCACTGGGAAGTGCTCGGGATGAACCAGAGAGGAGGAGAAGTTCTTCTCATCTCTACCAGTTAATTACACGTGATTAATTATATTTTCTTCTCTTTTAAATTTTTTTCCAGATAAATGGAACTTCAGAACAATGTAAGCGCCGGACTAATGTTTCTGTAAATTGTTTCTGTAAACGAGTTTCGTTTCCTTGTAATAGTTAGTCTCTGCTCTCTTTGGAAAACTGTAAAAATTGCTACTGTTTGTCAATTTAACGTGAACTTTCCATTTGAAAAAAAAAATTCCCGTGACACCCTCATTTTTTTGGTTTCTTGGCTTTTCATAAATCATGAATAGTTGTCCAGATCTCTATTTAGTCCACAAAAATGATGAAAACGAGTTTGATTTTCAAAATCTGTGTAAGTGTTGCTATACCATCTAAATCTTCATTCATTTTGCAGGGACTGTTTCTCGCAACGTCCGGGAAGGTATCGGCCGATGCTCCGTATGGAGGAGAAAACCTAATGGAACAACCTCTTTCAATGCTTCATGGAGAATATCAAATTGATATCAATCACATGTAAGAAGACTTTTTTCGGCCAATCTACGCCTCTGAAACTTCACTTTACTTGAAAACGCAAAGGCAGATTCGCGTTGAAAACTTGCGTGAATAATTCCTTCAAAACACGAAGATAATCTTCCACGTGGATTTTTTACCAAAAAAATTCGAAACTTGGTTCATGATTACAGGCGTAACTACCGTCCTACTTGGGCTTCTGTGTGGAAAATCACGGATGAGGACATCAACAATGGTGTTTTTCACATCTCCACATGGCCACCAAAATATTGTCATGCGTAAGATTCAAAAACAGAGTAACTCTGATCATAGTATTCGTTTCAGAATCTACATTTGTCCACTGGCAATTCAAGATTACAGTGATACGCTCAACTTTAGAACAGTCCAAGAAGGAATGTGTGAAGATGAATACATCAAGTTCTATCCACACGCCAAGAAACTTTTCCTCAAAACAAAAAAAGACGTAGCGGAAGAGACCAAATACTGGGCAAACAATCGACTGATTTTCGATATCGATTCGAGCTATGCAGCCAAAGTTCATGTGAGCTTAAATAATGGAAATACTTTAAAATCTTACATATTTCAGAGTTCTGATGCCGCACCAGAATCACAAGCACAATTTAAAGAGCAAATAAGTAAACCAGGAAAAGTCGAGTTCGATTTCAATGGGAAAGAGTTGCTGATTTTGACTAATAGGTGCAATGCTTCGAATCGTCTCAATTACAAAGTATTATTTCAGTCGAATGTGCCAAGTCAATAAAATTGGATCTGATTTTATGCCATTCTTCCGGAAAGGCATTCAAAAAGATCAAGCTACGCCATTTCCACAATGGTTGACGGATGGAACGAGTTTGGTGAAAACGGATTATCTTCCTCCGGTCAAGAAGAGTGCAAAAGGAAAGACACTCGATTTGCTAGCGGTATGTACAAATCACGATAATATTATCTTGCTTATATTTTTCATCATCATTGTTTTACAGTACTTGAAAACGGGAAAGAAACCCACTACATCGTTGGGAAAGCTTGTGAAGACGTGCGAACCAGTTGTAGGATGGAGAGCCGGAGGAAGAAAAAAGCCGCCAAATGCGCAGTTCAAAAAAGTATCTGTCAGCTCATATCACGTTGATGTGAATGTGAGTTTATGGACGATGTATATCAGCTCATTGTATTTTTATTATCTTCCAGATGGGCATAATTGCCGATCCCAAATTCAAAAAGTTCACTTTAAACGTCGAAAAGTGTCACTGGTTTCGAATTTGGATTTCTAAGGACATGCTAATGAAGGATTACGATAAGATGGAACTCTCAGATACGATCGATTTCTTCCTAAACGAAGGATTTTATATAAGTCCAGAATCTGGTGACGCTTTTATATTTTATCCAAACATTTCATAATTTGTTTCAGATGAGGCACATCCTCTTCCTGGTGTCAATGAACTCTCCCAATTCACATTTGTTGTGTCAGGAATAAAAAAGGACGGGAATCTGGTAATTCCTTCACTGTTTATTAGTTTGAATGTACCTTAATTACAGATTGATATGATGTACGGTGAAACAAGAGGATCAACAATTTATCACGATCAGTTCTATATTCCCCACGTGGACGAAACTGCATTCAAACTCCACATAATTAAAGCACCTGGCTGCGAAATCAATGTGGAAGCGGTTAATACCAAACCTTTTGTCTTCTAATATCCTGATTTCATTTACAGCGTCCAGGATTGTGGACAGATAAAAACGTGGCTGCCGACAATAACATGTGGAACTTCGGGAAATGTGAATTCTCTTTCTTTGAAAGTCAATGATTATCCCCCCATTCTGGGAATAGGAGCTTCTAAATTGAGATTGAATAAATAAATTTTTGAGTAGAGCTCTGTTACAAATTCACAAACTTTTGTGTTTCGTCTTGGGTTAACATTGAGGTAAAACTTTATTCGAGGAGAAACCAAGGTGGGATCAGAGAAAAGTACAACTAAGAGATACAGTATACCGGTGAACACTTGAAATAGATTATTCGCTTTCATTATCATTTCCATCATCGACACTGTTATCATCCTTCCTCACTACTTTTTTATGCTTCATTCTCCGATTCTGGAACCATGTTTTCACCTGGGTCTCACTCAGATTCAATGCATTTGCCAACTCGATTCTCTCTGGAGTACTCAAATATCTGAAATAGAGTCATTAATTAAAAATAATCTTCGTTGAATTGTTTTACCTCTGTGATTCGAATCTTCTCTCCAATCCTTGAAGCTGTTGATCACTGAATACGGTTCTTGCTTTCCTCCGAGAGCTAAAAATTAGAATTTATCGTTATTTCCTAATAAACTCATTACCATTCCAACCTCAATCTTCTGTAAGCCTTTGAAGCATTCGAGAGTCGAATCTGATCGGCGGGTGACCAAAACCCAGGAAACACTCCGTTTCTTTGAGCTAACAAAAGACTGTGCTCAATTGGAAATGCAGCAGCAGCGAGCCAAAGTTGTTCAGAGAGAGCTGGAGCAATATTGGGGGCGATTTCATTGGAGATTGGAAGAGAGATTACTGACATTGAAGACTTTTCCGAGTTCTAAAATTGTAAATTTGTACTTTCGGAGAGATTAAGGATATTTGTGAGGGTAAAATCTTTATCGTTTTCATATTAGGATCTTTTGTGTTTTGTAGTCTTCAAAGTGAAGTCGGAAAACTAGGTTTTTGAAAACATGTCATAGAAAAGCTCATTGAGACTCCGATAATGTTGTGTTGGAGAGAATGGCGAAAAGCTTTCTCAATTAGGGGGTATAATTTCAAATAATATGAAAATTTATGATATCTCGAGTGATAAATATAAAAACTACTCGAATCATTACAATCAAAAAAACTAGTCAGTCAATTTTTTGTAAATTATCATAGACGACGTTCAGTAGAAAAAAAAACCGAACTATCAAAGTAGCACCCAAATGTGTTTATATGAAACTCAAACTCACCTCATCTGAACTGGACTGTGACGTCGTAGAACCTTCATCGAGTTTCAGAATATTTTGAAGTCCATTATCACGAATTCGAAGAAGATCGTCAATGGAAAAACTTGGAGTCGCAGCGTTTATCATTTTCACAAAACTCTTCTGGGAACTTTTACAATGACAAGAGTGTGAAAATGAGGTAACTCGGTAATATGGCTCTTTGCGAGAAAGGAGGCGGAGCTTGCGACGTCGTCTGACTGGGCGGAGTCGTCGAATGGAAGAGGGGGTCCGACTAGCAGAAAACTGATGAATAAGGAAAATAAAAAAAGAGTTGATGAGAAAGGCTAATGATTATAAATGACAGTATCGCCGTGGGCAATGTTATAGTTGAGTGATGAAAGGGTAAACAACTACTTGATGAGAATATGTCAAAAAGAAGGAAGAAGCCGGTGACTCGTGAGAATTTCTTTCCTTCAAAATTGGATTTGAAATGTATCATAGTTGTCAGAAGAAGGGAAAACGCAAGGGAAAACGTAACGTTTTAATGTACATATGATGAGAAATTCAGACAAATGTGTGTAGCCGCCAAAGATTACGTCAGGTTGCACACGGAGCTCCATGTCAGAAAAACTGGGATTCGAGTCAAAGTGTGAGCTCATTTTGAAGTTTGAGAAAATCAAAAGTGAAATCAAATTGAGTTCCATGTCATTCATTTTAAGAAGCAATGCGCTAGCAGAAGATATGAGTTTTCTTCGGGTAGGTCTGGTGGGTACAAAAATCCCGAGATCAGAATCAGAATAAGGCTAGAGCGAGAAAAGAAGAATCCTGAGACCGATTCTATACGATTCTCGGGGATTGTGGATGAATATTTCTATAACCGTTCGATTGAAATCTTCAAAACTGTAGCTCAATTTTTATGTCATATTTAACTTGAATCATATAGAAATCTTTAAAAATATTGTTTTCGCAATATATATATATATATATATATATATATATATATATATATATATATATATATATATATATATATATATATATATATATATATATATATATATTTAAGAGAATATAGAACAATCGAGGTAGTATACAAAAAACGATTTTGTAGAGATCTGAAATAGGAAATCCGGTGTTCTGGAATCCAATTGTCGCTTTTTGAATTGTCATAGACACATTTCCGAGTCTTTTGTAGACTGCAACCACACGATCTCGATCCTCTTATTCCGGTCCACCCACCTGTTCCAACTGATACATTTTCTTCATCGACCCCTATTTCCATTCCCCTCTCATCACTCTCTAATTACGTGTTTGTGTTACAATACAATACGATTGAACCAAGAAAACATCCATAATAAGTGTGAACATGTCCCCGGGTAATAGCCATTGTGCAACTGAGCAATTTGAACCTTTCCACAGATGGTCACCACTTCTAACAACTTATTTCCCCCCTATCACTGTATCCCCTTGAAAGAGACGAAAGTCAGGAAAAGACTAAACGAACTAAACGAAGAAATTGAGCACCGCAAAAGAAGACTATTATTGCATTATAGACGGCCGAAGCGCTAGAAGGCTTTTAACTTATTATGTTGAGTAGACATACTTTTGCCCCAAAACTAATGGAAAGAGTCCCTCCTACTGTGCAATAAGTTGCCACGTCGTCAGAACAAGACAAAGAACAAGTTGCTTCCGTTTTGAGGATCACACCTTATTATCTCCATTCTTCTGGGTACTTTGAACATTTGACACCTTCTGACTTATCCATTGTATTGTCAGTCACCGCAAGAGAAATATCCTGTGGTGTGCAATAACACATCTTCAGAATTATTACTTCACACAAAACACCCACACTAATATACCAAACTACTTACAATATAGACATAACAGCAATTATTCCCAATTAATTGACGGATTTCCCTACCGTATGAGAAAAGAGAGAAGCTTCTTGAAGCTCTAATTGATTCACAACTGGGGGATGTATTGTCGGCGGCTCAGGCTCATCGGAGCTAATTATTCGTACGAAATGCTATATATTTTGAAAGTGAAAACAAGATTTAATGAGAAGATGTTTTGAGCTATGAAAACAAGATTATGAGCAATGGAATACATGTCTCCGGAATATTACTGTAGGGTTCTGGAAAAACATCTGAAATCATTATTGTATCTTTCTGACATCTTCTGACTTTTTTAATCTCTATTGGGTTGACATTTCGTCGAAAAATGTCACCAGTCACGATGAGCGAAAATAGCTTCCAATCTTTCAATCAACCCGAGAAAATTTATAGTCAAACTATAATATTTTCAAAACCGGAAATTTTCCGGAAATTCGGAAATGATTGAAAATGGTCTTCTGGAATCTGGAATCCAAATGTGCACTAATGAAGATGCGGGAACCTCAATGACCCTCTCAAATGGGCATTCATATTGTGATGATCACCTCACAAATCCATTGATTCCCACTTGAACTCGTGTAGACAGGTGAGGACAGGCGGCAAACCGATAAACGGATATTTCAAAAACTGTATGTGAGGGATTAGTGAATATGGATAGAGCATTGAGTGCATCTGGTGGAAACGTTGTCGCTCCTTTCGTAATCTTCTGACAGGCATCTCTTCTCTTTCTTGATTGGGATGCGATATTCGTTGGCAACTAATGAATTGAGCAAACATTGAACTAATGGTACGACTAAAACATGTGCCGCCTGTCTAAGAGAAACACCTACAAAAACAATTGTGTTCGCTTTATGAGAGCAACAGACGGTACATTTGGATTATCTTTTGTTTAATTGCACCACTGGGTCAATTGGGAAACTTGTTGAATAGTAGGGTATATGCGAGAATTTTGATGGCTTACGGTAGGTTGATTCTAGATTATGGTAGAACCTCTAATAGAAGGACACCCTGAAGACCATCTTTCGAGAGTCCGCACGACAGTAACTTTTCTTTTCTTGCAGTAACACTTCCAGCAAACAAAATAGACTCTTCGGCAAAAAAACGGCTACAAAACTATATGAGATTCTCAGAAAGTTGATTATATTTTCATGAGAAGGTTTACAGACTCGAAAAAGAGTCCCTCTATAGAGATCTATTAAAGGTTTTCCAGTAAATTGCTCGAAGGATCATATGAAACACAAGGAAAGCCTTGGGTATAACGGTATGAAGGTTTACAAGTAATCCTCAACTCTCAGAAGCTTTTAAAGAATCTTGTGTTTCAAACTGCAATCAATGATGAATCTAATTCGACCTCCTGATGACGGTAAAAAAGAAGGCTCAAATAAACTAAACCTGAAGACACCTGTAGACACTAAGATGCGGAATACATTGAATTGCTCAAGTTCAAAAAGGGAAACTTGATCTTCTCAATCCACGGAATATGAGATTTGAGTCCTCCGAAATCAACCGAACTCTGACTGGAACCGAGAATCCCGATCACCCCGTTTATGAAGAACTGCTGACTAACCAGTTTGACTTTCCAGGCTCTATTCATTCGGATATATAACTTCTGAAGGTCTTATGTTTATTTAAAAAGTTTTCCAAAAACCTTCTTCTCTGTCATCATGAGGCTGCAGAAACATTCTTCGACCTAAGTTTTATCATCACATTACCGAAATCAATCAGCGTAAATTGACTTTCGATGCGAAAAGAACGATTCTCCCACACCCACATTGATCTTTCTCCCACATTCCATCCAGCCTTGTTCTCATGGACGGAGAGTGAGCGAGACGCGTGTCTGTGTGTGATGAAGGAAGAGAGACGCAGACATCGAGTTTCGTCTCGTAAATCGACACGAAAACCTACTCAAACATTTTTTCCTCTTTTTTGTCGCTGACCAAACCAAAACCATACCATCCTTTTCCGATTTCTCATGTATTTTCCTTCTTTTTTGCTCAATTTTTTTCGAACACTTTCCTTATATCGAACTTCATGTGACATATTCTCGTCGAATGTAAACAACCGCTATCTAATCATCGACTCCGTGTGTCACCCTTGTGCTCTTTTCGTTTCAAAAATTTTAACTGAAAATCTTTAAAACATATCGATTTTAAATGACTTTCAGAGCATGGATATGGATATGACTCTTCATTTCGGAGAACGAGAGAAGATTCTCTTCAGTTGGTGGAAAACTGGGTCATTGTCTGGTGAGTCTAAAAAATTTTATTGGAAAACTGTTCTTCAAAAATTTAAGAAAATTGTTTCAGGAATGGCAGTGTCCATGCTCATCAGTTTCCTCCTTTGCATTCTCTACGAGGCCATTAAATCGTTCCGATACTTTTTGGCCGTCTGGAACAATCAGAAGAGACAACAGAGGCATGCGGAAGCATCGATCACGAATCCTCAGAACAGCGGAGGAGACACCATTTCCGAGGATTCTGTTCCTATTGCGCCGCTAGTTCAGTTGTCTGGGTATGTTATGGGTTATAAAAGCAGAAAAGAAGTTTCATATTTACAGATTCACGAGACGCCTTTTCACGTCCTACCGTCTCGCTCAAGGAGCTCTTTACGGACTTCAGGTGCGTAGTTTTTTTCATCAAACGTTTCCTTTATCACAATTTTTCCAGGCTCTATTGGCTTACGCTCTCATGCTCATCGTCATGACCTACAACATGAATCTTATTCTCTCAATCGTTGTCGGAGAAGCAGTTGGATATTTCCTTTTCACCGGAAACCCACTTGTCGATCAACATCTTACTGATTGCTGCTGATTTTGGTTTTAACTGTTCATTTCTCATCATGTATCATTATTTTTTTTCTTGTTCTCTAAAAATTCCCCATCCATTCCAATCCCCTTCCCCCTCGACCAATATTTCATGTAGTCTCTATTCCATGTTACTGGTACCCATCCATGATTTTCGTGCTTTGTAATTTTTTGAAACACTTTGCAATCAAATTTTTTTTATTTTGTAATTTTGATAAGTTAGTGCAACTGCATCACAATTTTCTTTGTTCATTGACTAGATCGATTTTCACGTTTCGAAGTTGTCCATTAAACAGACGCTCATTGTAAATCGGTCGGATTTGTTGTTGTCTGTAACACCTCATAAAATTATGAAGATAACAATCTTTCAAGACAAACCGATAAGATCCAGTGATTTCTTCTGGAGATAAAATCCGCTCAACAACTTTCGGAACTATGGCAGTTGGAGCAGGAGCATATGTACCATAACCAGCAGAAGGGGGCATCGTTGGCATTGCTCCAACAATCGTATCAACCTTTGTTGGCTGAATAGCAGTATGCCCAATGTTTGTAGTTCCAACTGGTGGTAATCGAAGACTTGATAAATCTCCTTGGATATTGATTGGATTCGTTGGTCCATTCGTGGCGAATCTATCCACATGAGTATCATATTTATCGAGTGCTCCGTCGTTTTGACGTCTAGTTGGAAGGAAGGAATCGGAAACTGAAAAAAAGGACTAGAAATCGCAATGATTGACAACTTACCTTGCAAAGTTTTGATTGGAGGTGACTGTCGAATTTGATTTCCAGATGGAATCAAAATTTGTGGAAGATTTCGGGAGCCACTTTCGATAAATTTGGATAACTGAAAACACTTTCTGAATCTAAGAGAAACTTCAAAGACTTACAGCTGTCGGCAAATCATTTGTGCTCCTTGATAACAATTTAGCTGCATCTGACCACATTGCTGGATTCAGAATTCCCAACTCATTTGAAGGCCCCGTCTTCGTGTGATCCACAGCTCCAACTGTACGTGGCAACGGCCCTTCTGCTATTTTCGTACCCTTCTGAACTATTGAACTCAGGATACTATCGAAGTTCGGGTTCTCCAAAAGACTTCTCAATCCAGCTGCCTGGTTTCTGACAGTTGGTTCAATCTGAAATAAAATAATGTTTCATGGATTTTTTCCAATTTATATACCGGTCTAGCTGGTGGAAGATCCGGGAACAACATGTTCTGTTGGCTTCCACTGATAGCTGTTGGATGTATTTGAATCCGTCTTTCTTGTGGTTGAAATGGCATATTGACACGTGGAACTACCATGGGCTCTGAAATCGTCTTCTAGAGTTTTCAGAAAACGTATCTAACCTTCTGGAGATGAAACTGTATGCTCCAAGTGTCGATGTTCTTCTTCTTCTCTTGTGTCTTGTCTTTCCGAAATCATGAATCTTTGTGAATTCTCAGATGGCTCGTTTGTCTTTGGTATCGCGAAAGAGGGAGGTAATTGTGTTACTTCTATCTGAAATCTTTGAAATTCTTATTATTTTCTTCTGAGAAGTATCACCGGTTTTTCAGGTTGCTCAAAAGTGGCTCCATCAAGTTTTGGAGGTGACTCTTGGAGGATTTCGAGAATCTGCCGTTGATATGAAGATGGAAGAGCTGAATAAAAACCTAGAAAAGATGGGAGATTTCTACTACATTTTTATATATTAGTAAAATTGCGACGAGTTATAAAACTGAATCGAGGAAAAACGAGATTTAACTGAGCTCACCTCCTAATGCCATCTCGATGTGTTGTATCCTCTCGTTCCCACTCAACCCACCAGAAGTGGAAATTGTTTTTATTTTTTGAGCAGTCTGAAAATTCAAATTGAGAAACCTTAATTTTAAAAAATCCTTACACTATACAACTCTGGCGGCAGTTGGCTCATCTTTTTGCTCATTTCTCCCTCTTTTTTCTTTTGAATCTTCTCGTAAGATTCTCTTATCTGATGCATAACTTTTGGAGTTATCGTTCCTTTCTCGAGAAGAAAAACGGAAGTTTCAGCCATTTTTTGAATTGGAGCCTTGTTACATGATGACATAACCGCATGAATATATTGAACTATTGCTGGATCCGTAATGTGTTCTGATGCTAACTTTGTGGCAGATTCAGCGAATTCAATATCACAGTCAGTTGATATCTTTAATCAAATTTAACTGAACAATTTAGCAAATCTCAAAAAAAACCAACCCTTGAAATGAGAGCATCTACTCGAAGCGGAAGTAATACTAATAAGACATGAAAAGCATTGGAAATCATCATGACATGCTGAAAATGGAGAATGATGACGGCATCTAAATGGACTGCGCCCTGCTGCTGCTACTTCACTCAACGGCACGGTCCGGTTTTTACTCTTCAGAGATTTGCGTGGATTTGAGAAGACCGTAATAACCGGTTAGCTGGATTGAGAGTAGCGGAGAGAAGAAGAGTAAAAAGTAACATATATGGAGAGAGAGAGAGAGAAAGTATGTACACTTTCCGTATAAGAGGAACATACTTGGCAAAGTTGGAGAAAGTTATGGAAAAAAGGGAATGAAAAGTTTTAGAAAAAGTAAAATGAAAGGGAAAATAGTCTAGTCAAAAGAAGCTGGATCTCAATTGGCGAGGATGACTATACGGATGTGAGTATACCTGAGAGAATAGGACATGCGGGAATGAATTTCAACGAATGTTGTGTTTGCACTTCTGTAATTTGATGCCAACTGACCACTTGGAGGAACACTTGTCTGTATGTGACGTTGGAATCAAAATATATTATTAATTTTTTAATTACGAGGAGACCTGTAACAAGAAAACAATTGAGAAAACAAGAAAAACTGGGTAGAATATTGAGTTTGAGGCAGAAGCAGTTTCACAAATCAGAACGGGACGGGTTCGGGATCCGGATTTCGTTCGAACATAGGCAACACGACATCTGAAACATTCGAATTTGGGAATGTCATTACATTTTTTTAATCTTGAGATAATAAACCTATACGGTTTCAATAAGCAAAACAATTTCTCGTGCCGAATTCGTCCATCTTTATTTGGACGAAGAAGGCAGTTTGAATCTCGCAAACGATCGAATTTTCGTCTTAAGCGAACTTTAGCAGAATCTTTCTTGTATACCTTTAATCCGTACTAACGGCATTGATTCAAGTGGTCTCACTGAACACGTACAAAAAATACTGTAAAATCTGTATTAGAATGACACTTAAGTGAGCACAAAATGTGCACTTTCTTGAAATCCAAACGAGTTGAAGTTTGTGTTATTAGAATCGTCGCCAAAAGTTGGCTAGACATGTCACAAAATACGTTTCAAGTCTCTTTTTCAACAGATGCTATGATCCATTTTTAGATTTCAGAAATATTTTTTTTAGGTGATGGAAAAATACAAGGCCATGCCTTTCAAATACAGATTTTACGGTAGTTATTATTGATGCATCGGTCTTTCGTAGTTACAAGATTTCGAACTAAATATAACTTACTTTTTAGGAGTTTGCTTCCTTTTTTTCGTCTGATCTATCGGTCTTGGTCGATAGACTTGTGGCGGTAGAGGTGGATATCTTGAAGGTTCTGGCGTCGTGGTAGTTGGTTCCGGAGTAGTTGTAGTGGTTGTTGTAGTTGTTGTCGGTTCTTCTGTAGTCGTCGTCGTTGTCGTTGTAGTTGTTGTAGTTGTACTCGGAGGAATCGTAACAATTACACGTGGAGGAAGAGCCTTCCCGTCCATCGGTGGTGGTACAATCAGATCCATTTCCGTTGGATCACAACTATCCTTGTCAGGAGCCACGAAACAGCAACATATCGTGTGTCCTTGATGATGATAGCAACGATCTCCGTCTCTGGATTGGTGGACGAGAAGACAGTAACGGTAGAATTCGTTATTCAAATGACGATAGACACAGTATGTCGATTGCTTCAGTTCATCGTCGTCCTCATCTTCCTCTGAAGTGAAACTGTATTGAAACGTTTAGGACCAAAACCTTACCTTCATCATGAGTATGCTTTGTATTGAAAGTTTTACTTTTCGAAAATACAGAAGAAGCGGTTGTTCTTGGCTTAGGAGTCGTAGTTGTCATTGGTTTTGTTGTTGTGAAATCTTCTGCAATTCCCAGAGTTTCAGATTTGGGAGAGGACAAGAAAAAGAAATCTTACCCAAAGACATTGGAAGTTTCAAACTTGGTAATGTTGGTTTAGATGTGGTAGTTGTGGTAGTTGTCTCAACTAGAGGTTCTCTGGTTATCAGTTCGAGGTCCGTGTCTTCGAAGTTCAGCTAAAAAGATTGTTTGAAATTTGAGATAATTTGAGCTTACAAACCTCAACTGCGTTCACATAATCATCATCCTCCTCAATATAGTCATTTAATGCAAGCCTTCTGTATCTTTTCTTGGTTTCTTCTGAATATCAATTGATTAAGTTACCAAAATAGGAAAACATTTTATTCATACCTTCATAGTCATCATATTCCTCATCGTGAACAGCGTGCAAAAGACATCCAACAGCTCCTGGAGCACAAGTTCTGCCTTGACAACTTATGGGTGGAGTTGAGATTTCTTCTGAAAAGAATTGAAGATTTTTTAAATTAAAAAAGAGATTCTTACGAAGAGAAAATGTTGGTGAAGTGACGAGTCGTTGAAGGGTGGAGTGAAATAGTGCACAGCAAAATCGGATCTCGGTATTTTCCAGAAGTTCTAGTTTGATGTCATACTGAAATTTTTTTTGATATTCAGATTATCGGAATCCAAGTGTACCTCTTGAACGACATATTTGATGAAAGAAGGGTTGAGTTTTTCAACGGGAATAGTAGTGCATTTTGGGATTGCTCCACACATTTCAGAGAATCCAGGCTGAAATTAAGGGATTGTAATTTTTTGGGTTTCATCAAAAGACTAACCATCCCATGAATATCCTCCTCATCCTCATCAACTTCTCCGGAGTCTTCAAACAAAATTCCACCGTCGACACAATCATAAACGCCCGTTGTTGGATTTCCACTTTTTTGGTCTCCACTTGAAAACTCGAAATATCCACACGAAGTTGAAGACGTCGGACATTGATTCGTTGTTTGAGCGGCTTTTGAAAATCGCCGACCTTGCCGACACATTAACTGAAAACAGATGGAGACCGGAATCTTCCTCTTCTCGAAGGATACACTCACTTTCACATTATACGGAGCCAATGGAATGTCGGCCAAAACTTCAGAAGAGATAAAATTGAAACAAATGATAATTGAGAGAATCAGACGATGTGATAAAGTGAGCATCGATCTTTTTATTTTCAAACCATTGGCAGTTTGGGATCTGAAATAAGAGAAGATGAGGGGGGTGACAAGAAGGGTCGAACAACAAAAAACAATGAGATTTTGAAAGTATTCGGAGAGGAGCAAGATGAAGCTCTTTCTCTCGCGTTTACAATGTGATACTACTGGTCAGCAGAGAAATAGTGTGGAGGGATGAGAGACGCAGAGATATTACAATCATATCTCCGAATTGATGTGTCTGTCCTATGTCAATTGTCACACGAATAGCCCCAGCTTACAAGTTACATTATTTTCGAGTACATTAATATTTTGGATATTTGGTGATGATTCACATGGATTCAAATTAATGTGTAAAGTGAAGTGATTGATTTGAAAACGAATAGGAAAAGATTGATGATTCATACTTCTTTTGAAAATAGGGGATACTGTAAGTCTTGTGTTTGAGGAAGTACAGTATATTGTCGGATTTTTTAAAGTGAGACTCGGTGTTTGCAGACTTTACAGTATCGCAAGCCAAATTTGGCTTGGTGAACTGAAAAGTCCGCAAACACCGAGTCTCACTTTTAAAAATCCGACAATACTAGGATTGTTGTTGGTTTGGAGAAAAAAAAGATATTTCAAAATCGGAATGTTTTCCAAACTCTTCAGTTTCATGTCCTAACTTGTGACTTGATTCAGACTTTTCGAAATCGAATATTTCAAAATTTGAAGTCAGTATCGAATGAATTAATCTCTGGTTATTTTTCACGAAAAATTTAAAAGTAAAAACTGAATTTAAAGAATTACTTCCGACAGAAGAGCCGGATTTCTGAATTTTCTCGCATCGCAATGAAAAGTGGGCTCACTCATTTCAACAGCTGTCGATTTTGACAGCAAAAAGATGACCAAGGGATTGGCGAAAAACAGACATTCCGCAAGAGTGTGCACTTTCGTGTGCTAGGAAGACAAATGTGCAATTTTTCGAATCGTATTTCAGACCACCAACACTTGTTCAGAAATCTTTTACTGATAGAAACTGTCGATTGGGAAATGGGATTGTGGGGGAAAGGAAATTTATAAAAAAAAGGGGGAGTATGCATCAGTTTCTCAGGTGAGAAGACAATCAAGTCATTTCAAATTTACCAGTTTCACGAGGATTATATGAATAATGTGGAGAAAATGCTCCATATAAACATTTGGAAGAAAATTTAAAACCGGGTGATTGTGGAGCACACAGACAATAATGATAAAGTGACGAGAATAATGGGAAAGCAATGAATACATGAAATCTAAACTGGATGCACAACGACTACCCAACCCTTTCGGGAGATAGATAAACACGCAAATTTGGAGGACAATGGAAATTTTCACAGTTGGGGGATCTACACGTCTTCACAGTGATTTCTCAGCATTGAGACAATTGCACATGAAAAATCGAGCATGATAAGAAAAAATGGACAATTATTAAAAATTTACAAGAAAAATGGGAAAATGAGAAATTTAAAAAAGTGACATGAAATGAAAAGAAAATGGGTCAATCTGTACAAAAATGGTGCAAATAACTTCTGCATATCTCTACGATACACTAGAAGCTCAACGCATCGGCCCGCGATTCGTTATCGCCAGAAGCGAGAGTTGGCAATCCGTCGTTACGGCTTCTGTTTGTTGGCTCAGCGAATGGATCACGGAATGGGTCCTCCATCTGATGTTCTCCCTCCTCAGTAGTACGACGGTAGATCGGATTGTCGAAATTGAGAGCAGTGAACGAACGAGCTCCCATCTTACGACGAACCATCACAAATCCACCAGCGACGATTCCAGCGACACAGAGCAACAGGAAAATGGTGAACATTGAGAAAGCAGACTTCGTTTCGAGATCGGCTGGAAATTATAACGATAGACAATCGTAAATGCCTCCTAATTCTCACCTAAACACTCCAAAGCAGCAGATGCAGTATTTCCTTCACATGAACACGAAAATGGTCTATCGTGCCACGATTTCTCGTCATTACGAGATAATTCTCTGTAGACAGCACGTGGGAGACAAAGATGTTCGCATGCAGATAGAGCACACTTGTCTTCAATATGTGGCTGTGCCTGTTTGTGGTAGATGCGGACAGTCATTGGAGACTTCACTTGATCCATAACCGTTCGAATATCTTCTCCGGTGAACTGAAAAGTATCATAGGAAGGTATAAAGAAATAATTTTTAAAGTTTAAAACATACCTTATTAACAGTGATAACACCATCATGCTCCCAGTCAGTGTAGAAAAGTCTGTTTTCAAATACAGCCATTGAGAATGGATGGCGAAGGTACTGGTGAGAGTGCAATACGGTCTTCACATCTTTTCCCCAGTAATCACAACTGAAAATCGACTTGATCTTGGCATCAGCCCAGTAAACACGCTTGTCAACGTAATCCAGAGCTAATCCATTTGGCCATACGACACGATCACCATCCACGATTACTACACGATGCTGTCCATCCATTCCGGACCTTTCGATTCTTGCATTCTTTCCCCAATCGGTCCAGAAGATAAGACCGACCTCTGGATCAACAGCGATGGCTCTTGGTTCTTCTAAGTCGGAAGAATAGAGTACACGTTGCTTTCTAGTCTTCATATCAAGAACATTAATCTGATCGAGTCCTCCGTCCGTCCAGAAGAGCAAATCGTGAATCCAGTCAACGGCAAGACCATCTGGTGTGTGAATTTGGTCGCCAGAAAGAATAGTTTTCTGGCTCTTATCGCACAATTCGGTTCCAAGGAAAGAATCGGTAGCATTTCCAATATAACAACTGAGAATCTGTTTCTTCATCACATCAGACCAAATGAGAGTCTGAAAACATTGCGATGTGATTCTTCGGTGAAGACAGAAATATAAACTCACTCCATTCTTAATGTGGAAATCCATAGCAACGGCAGATCCTGGTTTACTGGAGATAGGGAAATGCATCTTGTTAACGAGATCAAACTGTCTGATGGTGTGTCGGTTAGTGAGAAGAACCAATGGATCGCCTCCCATAGCACGACATCTGTTAGCAACACTTCTCGATCCTGACGGAGCATCGCCGTAACTCAATTGGTATCCGGCATGACATGCACATCGATAAGATCCAGGACTGTTAAGGCATATCTGGTCGCAAACTCCTGGCGTGTCACACTCGTTGATGTCTGCAAAAACCAATATTTATTACAAAGATATACTGTTTTTTTTTAAAATTTCCGCTTACACAGCTGCGCACTCGGACAATCAAAGTCCAGCGGCAGTTGTTACTATTCGGGAAGACTTCTCTATTTTTTCTATGTTTGTTCTCGCGCTAAACCATCAATCTTGGTAACTATTACTCACCAATGCACTGTCCTTTGTCGAGTCGGTATCCATCTTTGCAGTGGCAGACATTAGTGTCCTTCACGTATGATTTACGACAGACGCATCCTTCGGATCCAGCCTTGCACATCTCTGAAAAATCGAAATCACTATTTAGTTCCTTCATAAACGTTTTATTACCCATAAGGTCTTTTTGTCCGCAAACCGAAAAGTTTTTGTCTCCACAATCGAATCGAGAACTTGAGCAAAGTTTGGTCATTTCCAGGCATTGAAGCGGGGTCGATGGACATGTATACTCGGTACCTTCTTTGCATGTAACTGGAGCCGTCTTATTGCAGTCTTTCTCATCACCACCATCTGGACAATCTTCTTCATTATTGCAGACAGCAGTCTCGGGGATGCACAAGACATGTCCCGACTCAGCACCGTAGGCTCCGAACGTAGAAGGACACGTGAATTCTCCTTTCTTACATTCTTTACGAATATCCATACAGTCATCTTCATCGGAACCATCGGCACAATCAAGTTCACCATCACATACGAATGCCTTGTTGATACATCTGTTAGAAGTTTTGCAGGCGAACTCCTGAAAATTGAAAAATCGAAGGATATAATACAGCAGCAATTAATTCAATTATTATGCACCACAACTAAACCCCTAATGACCACGTTGCATGCGCAGTTGCACTTCTAAACAACCACAAACCTCAGCCAATTTGCAGGTGTGTTGGACTACATCGCAACCTTTCTCGTCAGAATGATCTTTACAGTCGACTTCAGAATCACACTTCCATCTCGATGGGATGCATTCGCCAGATCCGCACTGAAATAATTTTTATGTTTCAGTCTCCCGATACAATTTTAATCAGCGTAGTGACCACTGTCCAGACATTTTAGTCGCTGCGGGGGAGAAAAGCTGATAGTAAACGATAATTTCTCCCCTCGTCTACTTCAGTCATTATCAATGAATTGACTATTTCAAAATGACTAGCTAACACTCGATACTTTGACCCATCTAAACAATCCTATACGAGACAAACAAACAATCCACAAAACTGCGCATAAACAATTTGTGAATGTTCATAAACACTCAAGATATCTCTTACTTTAAACATCTCTCCGGGTGGGCATAGGTTCACAGTTTTGTTGCAGTGAGAAGGACCAGTGAGAAGTTCGTCAGATCCATCTGAACAATCTTCTTCTCCGTCACATACCCAGTTCTTGAAAATGCAGTTTCCGTTTGCGCATCTGAAACTTCATGAAATCAGTCATTTTCTATAAGGCGACTAAGTGGGATAATTGGGTCAACGAATCGGGAAAGATTGAAACGATAGATTAGAAAAAAAGGAGAAAACGTACTGGAAGTTGTTATCTGGACACTTGTGGGATTTTTCCGTGCAGTTCATCTCGTCTTTTCCGTTGGTGCAATCTCTCTGACCATCACATACCCAGGTATTAGGAATGCAAAGACTGTAATCTCCAGAAAGCTCTTCACATTGGAATTGATTATCGTTACATGACACGTCTGAAAAAAAATCCGTAAAAAGCAAGTGAGAACGACTCATACTCTTGCACTGGAACTCGTCCGATTTGTCTTCACAATCAAACTCTCCGTCACACTTCCAAGCTTCAGGAATGCATTTGAATCGTTCGAGAGAAGAACGGGCAGATTTTACTTCACCACATTTGTGTTCTTTCTCCCCGCAGACTTCTGAAACTGCTATCTCAAATTTTGGAAAAAGAAACCTCAATTCTTACTCGGACAGTTCTTCTCGTCTTCTTCGTTTTGACAATCGATGTCACCATCACAACGCCATGACATGGGGATACACCGATTGTCTTCGCATTTGAAAGAGTCGGCTTTGCAAGCTGAAAATTATAACGTTACTGTTTGGATGTATTTTGTTTCCCATTTTTACTGATCATGAATCACCAGTCACATCAAGAAAAATGTTGCGAAATCGAAAAGGAACAGTTCTCCTCCCGAGTTTTTCTTCATGTAAATAACTTTTCTGTACCTTTTGAGGGTTCTCCCATCCTGATTTCGACTCCATGCATATGTGTCACCAGAACAGCGAGAACTAATCCCGCGAGGGCCAGTCGACTCCTCATTTTGATTTTTCTGATTTTCGATTCGTTTTGAGGTTTAGGAGATCTAAAAATGAAGAAATTTAGTCTATAAGTGATGAGCAAGTAGTTTATGTAGAAAAGAGAAACGAAAAAGATAGTTGACAAAAAAGTGAGCGAAAACGGAGCAGACGAAGGGAAACATAGAGTCGATGGTCGCACAGTTTGTTTGATAAAGCAGTAACGAAAAGTGGGCGGGGCCAACTCAAACAAAATGACGACGGTAGAAGCGAACTGAGAAAATGGTCGAAAAAAATTGGGGAGAAGCAGGAAGGACACACCGAGTCTGCGCATATGGAGTGAAAAGGGAACTAGAGCGAGAGTGCGCATTGGTCCATCGGACTATCCGTTGGTCTGTAGAGGTGGAAGAGGATAGAACGGATAGAGCGAGGGAGTGAGGTGGTCGTTGTTTACCCGCAAAAAGGCAGTACGATGGAGCGCAGTTTTGAATTCGCTTGGGAGGCCTAGTGCGTGTGGGCTGCTGGTGTGTGTGAAGAGGCGAGAGGAAACAAAACAGCTTCGACGGAGACTCGGCTGTTTTTTTTTCGGTTTTCAGTCATTCTTTCTAAAGGTGTAGGAGTTCTATATCGATCGGTCCACGTGATTTATTTCGCAATTCTTCGAAGGCTAAACTCAGCTCCACATGATTTATCTATTGTTCCGGGTCACAAGAAAGCAAAATATTGATTCTGCCAATGAGCAAGGTTTGATAGAACAGGTGAAAATAGAGTGTTAGAGAGAGATTGCACCCGGTTAGTATGAAAAAGTCAATTGAAAATAGACCATGAAATTCTCACGAGTAGACATAGAAATAGGCAGAAAAAGGCTTCGAGGGTGTTGTTTTTCAGTGTCACGAGAACATGTTGAAATTTTAAGAGACCGGAGGGGGCCCACTAACACGCATCGGAATTAGAGTGGGACAGTAGAATCGAATTCTGATTATTTCAAAACTATCGAAGACGAGAAAAATCAGACTATGAGGAACACAAATAAACAAATACTACTAAACGACTGAGAACGCTCTCGAAAACTTTCACAATGAATTTTTTTGTATTTTGAAACAATTTTCTGGAAACAATAACAAAAGGAGAAGCTCCGCCTACTCATGAATCACCATCACTTGAGAAAATTGACAAATAATTTGATGGGAAAATGGACAATGGATGTTTTAGAACAAAGCATGTGAGCAGGGAAAGGCTGAATTTCAGGTGAAAATTGGACGAAGCGTCAAATAAACCGAAAAATTGGGAATGAGATGGAAAAAATAGATCGCAAAAAGACAAAAATTCATCGCTAGAACCGCGAAAATAAAAAGAGAAAAACGAAATCTCAGTTTTGTTACAGTTTCGTTTCGAGACCCATTCACCTACGAACATGTTCCTTTAAAGGTACTGTAGGCCGAGCGGACAACTTTTTGTTGCGCTCGCATGCGGATAAATATTTTTGATTTATCAGTTTTCCTCGTTTTTCAACAACTAAAAATCTGCACTCGCTAAAAATCCGAAACAAAACAAAAATTTGCGAAAATAAACAATTGCGAATGGGAACACTGTTAAATGAGCATGCAGCTTTTGGAACATTGACCGTTGATCGACAGTCGAAGAAAACACCGATTTTCGATCAGCAAAAAAACTGTTTTCCAGAATTTCGTAAAGAAAAACACCGGAAAAGCAATATCAGTTTCAGAATTTCACACAAATCAGTTTGGATACCCATTCATTGAAATCACAATGAAAAATTCTCAAAAAGAAACAAGAGGCCCGAAGACAATCAAAAAAATAAGAGAATGGCTGAAAAATAGAAGGAAAAGAAACGAAACATTCTAGATGTCGTATGGTGGTGAGTCATTGGGCGTGGCGGACCCGCTGTCAGGAAAATTGAATACGATTTCTTCGGAGAGCGATGGAGAAACACTGTGAGCACTGGACATTGATGATTTTCTGGAATATTCTATTCTCATTAGTTCGTCTTATCAGTGCAGAACTTGCAGATTATCAGCTAAAACTGATAAAAATTGACAAGGTCAAGCACCTTTACACGAAAAATTTCGGAGAAAATTAAAATAGGAAAGTTGAAAAGTTGAGTTAGAAATCAAAGTATTACCTTGATATGGTGAGTTGCTGGCAAGAGACAGACTTGTGAATCGGAATGTTTGAGGTTGTGGCGACTGACTTTCTACGACGAGTTGGTGGAGGAAGAAGGAGACAAAGTTTAGGACGTTCTTCAGTTACCACTATTTCTGGCAAGAAACCAAGATGAGAGTTACATCGAACCGGAAGGTTGACTTCAAGATGTGGAGTCGGAGCGCTGGAAATCCTGTTTCATTTCAGACTTTGGATCTATTCTATCGTGATATCATATCTAAATTATCCCCGTAGGAAGTGGGGTTCCTCACCTGCAAACACTTTGACGTGTTGAGTTCTGTCCTGATCTAGTCTCATCTTCTACATGGATTGCCTGCTGGCTAACCGAAAACGGTACATTCAGACTGTTTTCATTCTTGAAAGACCTTGTGGAATCTGGAATTCTTTCTTATTAAAAATTTTTGAACCTTGTCGAGTTACCAGAGTGGAATGGAGGTGTCTCAACCATTGAACTCTTGCTTCTCCTGGAATTCCTCGACAGACTCCTCATACTTCGGTTTTTCAGATTATTTATCCAATCCTGCGCTTTCTTTTTCGCTTCTCTGAAATTAATCGCGACGGTTTTCTCAAAATAATCAAAGAATTGTGCTCACTTCATTTTAATCTTTCTCCGTTCGTATTCGTCCACTTCCACTCGCATTTTCATTGTAGACATCATCAGTGTTACCTGAAAATATATAGCAATGCATTTGTAGTTTTCAATGAAATTGTGTTCGAAACCACAAATAAATGTTATTTGGATTTAGTGTCTCTTTGTATGGAGAAGAAGGAGATTCTGGTTGAATACTATTTTGGGAAATCAAGTAAACGTACAAGTACGGTAGTTTTCGAGAAGTTAGGATTACAGTATGCTTACCTGAGTGAGTACCGTAAAATCTGTGTTAGAAGGGTAACTCTAATAGCAGGGAACTTTAAAAAAAAGGCACTCCGGTGAGTTCGAACTGAGCCCATTCTTGAAGTTAGAACGAGTTGAAATCAATCTCATCAAAATCCTTGCCAAAAGTTGACTGGATAAGTCACAAAATATGTTTCACATATATTTTCTAACACATGTTATGATCTTTTTAGAGAATTCAGAAATATTTTTAGGAGTTGGAAAAATTGAAGAATATGCCCTTCTATAACAGTTTTTACGGTATATGGTTGATTTAGAAAAGTTTAGATTACAGTATACGTAACTGATTGAATATTTGGCAGTGCACCTCACCGAAAGATGACTTGCAATCACTTTTAAGTTGAAAATCCTATAATTATCTCATGCACCTAACATTTATCTCAACCTCTCAACACCCCGTTTTCCCATGTTTTCTGCTCCAACAGACGTCTTATTTCATCTGAAATCAGTCACCTGATCATCCAAACTTTGATGTGGACGAATCGATCGAAACATCAGAAGAACAATGACGGAGGCGAATGCTCCGATGATCGTCACCGCATACATGTCAGCACCGAATTTATTGTCCTGGAACAAAAAAATATGAAATGAAATTCGTCACTAGACATTGTTTTCTGCTTGAAAAACTTCTATGGTTTCTTCTTTTTTTGAACCGGTTCATCATTAGATGACAAGAATAAACCCAGATATTACTGGATTTGAATTAAAGATTTTTTAAAATCTAACCTGAGCAGCTTGGACTTGTAATTGATTCTTGAGAAATCTGGCTGTATGGATGACATTTAGAGTGCAGTTCAAATCAAGTATTGAGTTCGATTCATTTAATGATGGGATTCGTAACATCAAGGAGAATCGAAAAGAAGAAAACTCCAAAAAGATGCTGGAATTCCCTCAGTGAATAGCTCTGAGAAAAGGAATGAATGAGGGCTTAAAGCGGAGATGAAAAGATAAGAAGAGAAGCTGAGAAGAGGTAGAAGAGAAAAAAAGAGAAGTAACCAAGGGAACCTTCCCGAGGCGGAACCGAAAAAAGAAACGAGAGAAAAGGAATTTGCAGGGAGATGAAGAATTGGAAAAAAGGGAATTGGAAAGATAAAAAATCTCGTGATACCTTTTTTATAGTTAGAATGGGATAATTGTTTATTTCTATTTAAATTTTTATCCATTAACGGACAGGAAGTAGAAAAATCTATGGAAACTTCAGAGAGCCACGATGATGTTGTGTATGTTATGGGGAAAAATATACGAAAAATGAAAATATTAAAAACTAAAAAAAATGACAAGAAGGAGGAGATTAGCGGTGGATGGACGGCGGATGTTTGGCACAGGAAGTTTTTATAATGAGAGATTAGGGGAATTTTTGAATTCGAGGAAGCGAGACGATGACGTATCACTTTCAGTGTACTTGAAGGAGGTGTCATTGTGCCAGCGATGAAAAAGTACACTCCACCTCTGAAAGATCGTAATGGAACCGAGCTTCTTCATATGAATGATTTGTTTCGGGGAAGATTCAAAGTCCGGGTTCGTGGATTCAGTAATTTTGATACGGAGAGTGTCACTCTTTCAGGGTCTGATTGGACGTGGTGGATACGGACAGATATACTATGCTTCTGATCCAGTTTTCCCAGATGACGTCGTCATCAAGATTGAGCCAGTGATTAGACGTGGGAGCACAAGTAAAAGAATGCTTTTGGAGCAGAAGATACTGTATCGTTTGCAAGGAAGACCTCACGTTCCGATTATGTGTGCATCTGGGCATACGGATCAACTCAACTTTATAGGTGAGTTAGGTTAAGAAGAAAAGTAGGGAGGAAATTTCTAGTCATGCAACTTCTTGGGCCAAACATTGGAGACTTGAAAAAGCGTAGTCCAGTTAAACGTCTCAGCCCAAGTACCGTAGCCAGAATCATCATCCAGGTATAAAGAAAACAAGAAATCGTATAGAATCTGGCGAATTCTCAGGGAATCGCTGCTCTCCGTGACGTTCACTCTCTTGGATATCTTCATCGTGACGTTAAACCAGCAAATATGTGCTTCGGAATAACACAGAACGTGAGAGAATTCGCTCAAGTATAAATACACATCCTTCTTCCCTTTTTTCAGACTCGACACGTATTGAAACTTGTCGATTATGGACTTGTGAGAAGATTCATGAATCCAGACGGAACTCGTCGAAAGCCCCGTTCCAGACCTGGATTCCGAGGAACTCTTCGTTATGTCTCTGTTCGAGTTCACGATAGAAAAGAGCAATGTCCGGCTGATGATTTCGTTTCAATGGCATACTCTGGTGTCGAATTGCTCTTGGTGAACCTTCCATGGAAGCTTTCTCACATTGAGGATCTTCGTTCTGCAAAAGAGGAATTCGTATGTATCGTACACCTCTTCTGATCCTTCTCGACTACAATTTCAGCAACAACCGAATTCTCCGTTCCTCCAACTCACCGGCACCACGTATACAATGTTCTGTGCAGCTGTTTTTAGCTTGCGGTCCACTGATGAACCAGATTATTCTGCTCTTCAAGCTCTTTTATTTGTAAGCTTCTTATCTGCAAGGTGTTTTTGAAAAAGGTCTATATTCAGGATATGATGGGAGAAAAATCGATGAAAGATGCTTATGATTGGGAGGAGAACTATAGAGACACCTACGGAAGTGATAACCAAGAACACGAAATGGCATAACTTAAAGAACTTTGAAATGTTCATAAACTCTTTGAGAAATGAATGATCCTCCATAGCAGTTTCTTCTGTTTCACAATGCATGCGAGAAAAGGAATTTCGCCCAAAGCTATTGGATATGAATGTGTTTCTATGTCTTGCAAATGTTTTAAGAATTCATATCAATTAATAAATAATTTATCAACTGCTTATCAATAAAAACAAACGGTGTGTAGAAGGTTTCTTTTTGGGTTATTTTCTTCCAAATCTGTGATGATTTGATCAATATCTTCTTCGAAGTCTGAAGAGTTGGTCAGTTTTTGGCACAGATCGGCTACAAAGAACGCGCCGAACGTCGCTTCCTCTGCATTATCCTCGATGTCGATATTGATAATATGAACCGGATTTCCTGATGTTCCAACACGTCGGTTCAGAAAATCAACAATCTGGAAAATAAACCTGAATAGTATTCTAAAGATTAAAAATTCTAAAGTTCTTACCTGATCGAAAACGCGCTCCTCGAGACAAAGAACAACATCAAACTCGCGAGTTTCAGCTTGAAAACGTTGCGGTCGTTGCTTGATTCGTCGATTTCGATCTACCATATGGAGCAGTCCGTTTTGCGTGTATCTGAAATCGATTCATTGATTTTATGGATCTATAAATTCAAAACATACAGATGATGATCTTTCGTGGTCAGATCCTTATAAATTTCCTCATAGGTGGTCGATCCGAATTCGTAACAGTTTGGTTTGTCAACAGATGGACCGGGCATTTTCACTTGATTTCCGGATCCGTAAGACTCAATGTTGAAACCACGCTTTCTAGAAAATAATTAAAACTGAAAGACAAGTCGAATTAGACTAACTCACTTCAGAATTCCATGAGCTTCCATTGACCGATTCATATTACTGGAGCAGCTAACCGCAAAACGAATTTGTGAGGAGTATTCCATTATCTATACTGAAAGAAAACGATTATTGAGAATACCGGGACGGGACTAATTCCGATAGACGAGTGACAGGCAGAGAGCTTTATAATCGGTAGAAACCTATGTAATTAACACCTGAAGTCAATCAATAATTTTTATATTTAAAATTAACAAACAGTTGGCACTGAATTTCGTCAGAAAAAGGCGTTTATTGTCGAAAAGAAGACATTTTCGTGAATATTTTTTCAAATACGTATTGTCCGAGAGGACTACACGGCTGTCGTTTTCTAGGCCAGCACAGACAGCAAAGTGGTGGGAATTCAAAATCGAATTCTGCCTGTTGAAAAACTTGAAAATCGAAGGATATATGGAGGATATATCAAGGATATATCCTAGGATACAGTTTCATGCAATAACTTGAAATATAAGACATAATGGAGAAAACTTTCCAAGTTATAAAACACTAAATACAATAATTTTTTCGGGCTTACTAAATTATCAATGCAGGATCATTTATCTTATAGCTATCCTGAAAAAAAACTTCGCTTGACTTTCAATTTCAGGTATAATCTACTAAGATCGACTCAAAACATATTCCATTTTAGAATCACGCTCTATTAGACTCCGCCCACATTCTTATTGAGAGTGCACAGGTGCTCCGACGGGCAGCTTCTTTCAATACAAACACGCGCATTGGCACCTTTCCTCTTTTCTTTTGGAGTCGACGACAACAAATTTGTTCAATTTACTTCGAAAAGTTGTCAATTGTTGAGGTGAAAGCATTTTCCTTTTTTTCTTGTTCTTTCCAATGTCGACATGAGATCAACTGCTTCGTTGTTCTTTCTTCTTTCGGTTACGGTATGGACTGGACTGGATGGAAGTTGTCTGAAACCAAAACCAACGCGTTCCTATGTTCATGGTCTTTTCGAGAATTCGGATGTGATTGTGGCCGGTATCATTAGTGGAATCACATATCGAGTGGATTCACTGTATATTGAGGTGACATCAAGTTTTACATTTCGGAATTTTTTAATCTTCAATTCCAGAACATCACCATAACTCCACGAAGAATATACAAAGGAAGGGAGTACATAGAGGAAGACAAGAATATTGTGATAAGTAATGTCCTAGAAACAGAAGTGAGTTATTTTTAAGATTCTGGTTTCGAATAACTGAGAATTACAGCCATGTGCTCATCGACTACTGGCTTCTGATGTTAGGATCTTTGCCTTGACGAATCAACAAGGAGTATTTCTTCTTGATGCTCCGATGATACGTGTCAGTCTTCCAGTATTTGACACTTTCTATACGATCTCAAGAAAGCAAGCTCATCGGAAAAGACGAAGGACGAAGCAAGGTATTCATAGAAATGTTAAGACTTTTACTTAACTGTATTCATGGATTTCAATTTACCGTAAAATCTGTAGAAGGGCACCTCAAATAGAAGTGCGATTTTGTACTTTTGAGAATTCAGAAATAAATTTTTTAGGTAATGGAAAAATAGACAGGCATGCCCTTCTAATACAGATTTTACGGTATGTATCTATCTCTATTTTTCAGCGATTTGTGAAGCATCTCTCTGTCCATTTGGCTCAAAATGTGGATTGAAAACAGGAGTCTGCGAATGCAAGGCAAAATGTCGAGTTGTCACCGATGTGGTCTGTGGATCAGATCATGTATCTTACTCATCATTCTGTCATTTATCAGTCAGAAGTTGTGTTTTGGCAAAGAAAGGAATCCGACTTCGAGTTGCTACAAAAGGACCATGCAGTGAGTTCTCTTCACCAATTAGTCAGTCATCTTTCCATCTGACACTAACAATCATATTGTATTCGTGTTCCATTCAATTATACTCGGTCATCTGTCATCTGTTGCACGTTGCTCCATCCATTGGTCCGTATGATTTGAAAGAAGAATATTGTTCTTTTATTCAACATGTTTCGCGCGTTTCCTTCTTCATTCATTGTTTGTGGTTTGGCTACTGCTCCACTGACCGAAACGGCCAAACAGGGAGAAAAGTGGAGATGAAGGAAGCAGCACGGACACCTGCCAAGAGAACCCTTTTGTAGAAACAGTAATCCAAAGAATCTACAGAGAGAGAAAAGGGAAACACTTTGGTGGAATGAGAAAGAGACTATTATGAGACATAAAAGGTTGCACAAAGTGGTTTTCAAGAAAGTGTGAGAAAATGTTTCAAGTGTTTTGATGAAAAAGTTATCGGGTTAATGGGAAAGTGAGGTGATAAGTGGATGTAGAACTTAGAAATAGAAGAAGTTTGGAGCAATTAAACCTGTGAATCCCTGAACAATGAATTGGGACCTTCCTTTTTCAAACGTCACATCCGGGTTCTCTGATCCAAAAAAAACTGCAAAAGAGTGAATGGGTGATAACGAGACAAACCAAAACGTTTCAAACATCTGCGATTTCCATTCTCCTCACTCAAAATGTGCATAGGACAACTCGTTATCCCATCGAAACTCGTTGAGTAGTTTTGAAGAGGTTCCTCTTCTTCTTTTCGATAAGAAAGAAGGATGTGTCAGGAGACAAATTAGATTCCGAGCCTTCTTCGCATTCTTCGCATCCCCTTGGGTATTCACACTTTCTCCCCATTTTCGAACTTCTTCCCCTCTTCTACTATATCTCGTGACAATGTGTACTCCGTTCTCTCTTCTATATCTATTCGTATCCTTATCTCTAGTTTCTGGGTGTTACAAATATCCCAAAGGTGATGAGAAGTTCTGAGAAAATCGAAAAATTGAAGAGAGAATCATTTCAGAGAAGCGAAATCCATGTGAAGATTTGAGATGTGGGCCAGGAGAAGATTGTGTAGTGAACCAGATAAATGGAATCCTTCTCGCCCAATGCGTCTGCCCGACTCAATGTCCAAATTACGGTGACTCCGTCGAATCGTCACCTGTCTGCTCGTCTCATGGTGTCGATTACCAATCTTCGTGTCATTTGAGACACCATGCTTGCGAATCGAAAACAAACATCACAGTCAAGTTTTATGGCAGATGTGGTAGGTGGAGCATTCATTTTGGTTTTATCTAGAAGGGGAATATTGTAGACCCATGTCACGGTCACAAATGCCCGAATGGTCAAACGTGTCAACTGGGTGTGGATCGACGACCAGAATGTAGATGTAGTGAGCAGTGCTCGATGAATAGTGCACATGTTTGTGGAACCGATGGAAAAACGTCTGTTGAGTTTGGGAATTTTCATTTTACCTTTTCTTAATTCAGGTACATGAACGAGTGTTTCTTGAAATTGGCTTCTTGTAAAGAACAAAAAGATATAATCGTTTGGAAACGAGGAAACTGTAACGAAGTAGGAAGTCCTTGCGAGAAAATGGAATGTGGATTCTGGGGAAGTTGTGTTGTGAAACCAGATAGAACTGCAGAATGCGAATGTCCGACGAAGTGTGAAGATGTTATGAGACCAGTTTGTGCAACGGTAGGAATATAATAAACTCTGGAATCTAAAAACAAAAACTTCAGAATGGAGAAACTTTTGATAACGAATGCGAGATGAAAAAGAAGAGTTGTGAGACAAAGTCGATGATCAAAGTGAAACACCAAGGAACTTGTGGTAAGGTTTTTCTTCAAATCCAACCTTCAGAATCAACGTTTGTAGGGATCGGAGTATGTGCAACATTCAATTCCTGTAAGAAACCCCAAGTCTGTGTAGCTGTCGACGGGAAACCAAAATGTGTATGTCCCTCGTGTACGGATGAATTGAAAGAAGTATGCGGAAGTGATGGAAAGACTTATGCGAATGAGTGTAAACTCCGAAACGCTGCATGCTTGACTCAAAAGGATATCTTCGTGAAGTACAATTCCGTTTGTGGTAGGTTAAAGTCATCAAAACTTATTAAAAAGAAGTAGTGTTTCAGAAGGATGTAAGGATAAGAAATGCGACTTTTATTCCTCTTGTGTCGTAGGAGAAAATCACAAGCCAGAATGCAAATGTCCAGATGATTGTCCACTTTTTGAAATGGGACAAGGAAAAGAAGTCTGTGGAACTGACGCTGTCACCTATTCATCAGAATGCCACCTGAGGAAATCTGCATGCCATCAGAAAAAGTTCATTGTGATGGCGTTTGAAGGAAAATGTGGTAAGCTTAGAAGCCCCGAAAAGCTCTATGTGTTGACTCCTCCACAAAAATGGTTACCTAATTCAGATGAATGTCTTCATGTTCAATGTCGTTATGGTGAAGAATGTCGCGGTGGAGTCTGCATTTGCTCCTACAACTGCCCTGCCAATCCTCCACTCTCGGCTAGAATCTGCGGAGAGAACGGAGTACTGTACCCTTCTCTCTGCCACCTTCAATTGGCATCTTGCCAGAAAGGAGCTCCGATTTCCGAGATGCCTCCAGCTCATTGTCACTCGGCACAAACTACGTTCCCAGGTTTGAGCATGTTTCGAAATCCAAACTATCTTTCTGTTTGGAACGTGAATTTCTCTATCTCTCTCGAGTTGGCATGGTGTCTGGTCTCTTTCTTCTGATGTCTCGTTATCTACTCCTAACTTCCATCAGTTTTTTCTTCTCCAGTAGTTAATTTTGAAAGTACGACCTCCCTGTTCGTGCTCATTCGGAGCCACGTGCCACAATGGTGTGTGCACTTGTCCAACATGCAATCTCTCCTCAAAATATCCAATTTGTGGATCTGATGGAATTATATATGAGAACCAGTGTAACCTGAACACCATTTCTTGTCGAGACCAGAGAGAAATTCACGTTCTTCCATTGATTTCACAGTGCAACGAGAAAAATGGTCTGGAAAATCAGCAAAAGCATTCGAAAAATGTTCATTTAGATTCTTGTGAATGCAATCGAGTTGGTTCGTTTGGTCATACATGTGATGAGACTGGACAATGTAAATGTCGACCCGGAGTATCTGGAATAAAGTGTGATCATTGTCTTCCGTCGTTCTGGGGAATCCATTTGATTGCTCAGGGAGCATTATCCTGTAGACGTGAGTGCTTTTGGAGAAATTTAGAATCAGAATGTAACGTTTTCAGCATGCGGATGTAGTGCATTTGGATCTGCAAGATCTGATTGTGAGCAAACAACAGGAAAATGTGAATGTAGAAACGGCGCTCTTGGTGATAAGTGTAATTTATGTCCAAATGGATTCATGATGGCCGCCGAGGGATGTGTTCCAACTACAGACTACAAAACACCGAGGTAACTTTTCTCAGTCTTCTTGATTATAAATCAAATTTTCAGAGATTGCCAATCTCTTCGCTGCTTCCACGGAGCCAAATGTGTTCCATCTCCAGCCAGTTTTCCTGATTGTGTATGCCCACAGACTTGTAATATGGATCATCTAGGAGTTGTCGCCAATATGACGGTTTGTGGATCTGACGGAACGACTTATTCAAATCTCTGTGAACTCAAAATGTTTGCTTGTAAGCATCAAATGGACGTTGTCCCAGTTTCGATGGGCATTTGTGATGATGGTAAAGCTCAGTGAGCTGTAAAAATGAAAACGAATATTGGTTTCAGAAAGTTTCGAAGTTCTGGATCGTCTTCAAAGAGAGCAGAACTCCGAAGAAAAGCGACTCGGATCACCATGTACTCATCATGAAGAATGTGAAAAAGTAGTTTTGTCGTGTCGATCTGAAAACTTATTGATTAAAATTTACAGTTATCTGCACAATGTATAACGCGCCCTGGTCGAAAATCAGTTTGCGATTGTGGAGAAGGATGGAGAAGTCACCAAGGAATATGTGTAGAGATTTCAAAGAAGAGAAGTTAGCTCAACTATCAAATAATTTCTTTCAAAAAGATTGTTTTCAGAATACGACCAACTTGAGCTAACCACCGACCTTGACTCAGATTGGTTTGTTGTGAGAAAAGATGTCACCAGGTTTTCCAAACTTTCGATGCATGTAAGTTTCAATTTTTTCCAAAACTTCTCCAAGTTTTGAATTTTGCAGATTCACCTAAAAGAGAAGAGAGAAGGAACCCTCTTAAGAATGGTGACAGAAGACAAGAAAGACTTGGAAATCGTTCATGAAAACCGGAGAATTGTGATCAAGTATGTACATTTTCAAATAACAAAAAAAGAGTTTAACCTAAAATGAAAACAAGAACTAGAATAAAGGTGACACAGAAGAAAGTAGCAAAGGCAACTAGAGCTACCATGAATATGGAGACGTGGTGTCCAAATGATTCAGCGTCTTCTGGAGACATACAACAAGGAAGCCAACCACATTCTAGTTTTTTCGGGGGTCTTGATAGCTGAAACAGTTTTAGTTAGGTAAAATCTCAGTCGTCGATATTTTTGGGTTCAAACAATACTGGTGTTAGTGAGAAGTTTTGGACGAGCCAAATATTTTTTGCAAAAGAAAAATGTTTGCGAAAATGTCGCAAATTAATTTTCGCCCACTCATGCTGGATTTAATGAAATTTAGCTCTTCGGATATTCGGATTCATTTACAGCCCAGTCACCACAATAGAAAACTAAAGTCGTGAGAAATCAGAAAAAATCTTACCACACTATCATCCGAGTCATGTCGAACTCGACTGAACTCAATATTAGATCCAGGTTTTCGTGGAAAATCAATAACTATGGAATGTCTTCCACTCATTTTTGAAAATTGAAGGAGTTTGATAAGCGAATACAGAGGAATCGCAACAAAAATGTGTCTTATCAGTCAACGCTCAATTAAATACTTTCAGAGTTGGAAAGGCACGAGTTGAATCATTACAGACCATCGCTTACAATGTTAGCTTGGAGGTAAAATATTGAAAAAGAAATCAAGAAATAACGAAGATTTCAATTTTCAGCTGAAATGGAGAAGGAATGAAGTTCACTTCAAATTGAATGGAGAGATTCAGAAACACACATTTGATGATGTTCTTGATTCTTCTGTCAATAAAATCTTCTTGGCTTCCGATGGAAAATGGCCGAAGAATCGACTGAACGCTATTATTGGATTTCTGGAAATCGAAGATGCTCCTGTTAGAATAGATGACGTCAAACCATTCTGTAGGATAATTCGGAAAGAATTTGTTTGAAAAGTTTTGTTTCCAGATATGCCACCTGACATTTCTCGGATTGTCAAGTTCAAGGAAAATGGATATTTGATATTTGAAAACTTGAATATGGAAGTTAGAGAAAAGACTTTCGTGGAAATTTCATTTAAACCATTCCGAACAAATGGTTATTTTACTTTCATCTCAATCCTCTCAATTTGTTAATTTCAGGTCTCTTATTTTATTGGTCTGTTCCCTCGGATCCTCATACTGACTTCATCGCATTTGCCATGATCGACGCAAAGCCGCATTTCGTTTATGAGCTCGGATCAGGATTATCCTACATTCGGTATTTGATTCAACTCTTAAGACGCTTTAAACATGATTTGGTTTTTAGAGGAGAACCGATTCCATTGAACTCTTGGCACACTGTAAGAATCGAAAGATTTGCGAAGGATGTGTCGATGTTTGTGAATGGAACACTGGTCAAAAAGCACACGTCACAGAGCAAAAATGCGCATTTGGATATAGCGAAAAAGGATGTTCTGTTCGTTGGATATGTTCCAGATGGAGAGATTTCTCATAAAGTTCGAAAGTTGAACGTTCCATTCGAAGGAGAACTTCAGGAGCTGAAAATCAACGAGTTGCCCATTAATTTGATCTCCGTAAGTTTTTACTTTGTTCATCATCTGAAAACTTGAGGGAAAAAAAACCAAAAAGCAAACAATTATAATGTTAGTGGTGCAATTACGGAAGTATCCATTATTGTTTATAAGCTTCCGTCCCTTTTCCCACCCTCATCATTCAAAAATGGGACGCACTTTTTTCTCTCTTGAGTTCTTCTTCTTTCCGGAAGGTCATCATCTTTCAACTTTTCTCTTGTTGGATTCATTTTGGAGGATCTGAAAACAAACACCACGTCTGGAAAAGAAATCGAGTCATATGATTTCATTAGTTTGAGTGTAAATGTTTGAATAATGAATGAGAAAAGAAAAGAAGAAATGGGTAAATGAACCGAAGCAAAAAAGAAGGTGTTGCAAATGTTGCGAGAGCAGCTGACAGGGGGTGAGTATGTTCCATTTAAGGTTGATTAAATGACATGAGACCAAAGAGTTATTCTCGGAGTAGACACATCGAAACAAGATGATTCTTGATGAGAAAACTAAAGTTGACTTTTGATAAATTGATGCGTTTAGGAGAGTTGATATCATCTAGGGGAGTGTGCTCAGACATCATAAATTTGGTTTTTACACTTTTTGATATCACGAGATCATCAAAGAACAGCATTTGATCTAATATATTTTTGACTTTGTTATGAGGATTTCGATGTTTCGTAAAGATACCATCTTGAACTTCCATAGACAGAACACCATTCTAGGGGCTTTGAACTGTCAAAAAGTGATGGGTGAAGTGTTAAAATTGTAATATGGATTCAGATTCCATCGTTTCCTTTCTTATAATTTTGTAACACACTGTTTCATCGAACTCAAAGCTATGCTAATGAGCCTCGTGATCTCAGTTTTCTCTGAAAAATCTTCGTATATGCCGAACTCCTTGCAGACTATAGCAAAAACGCAGTGAGACCTCCATTATTTCATTAAATATGACACCGACAGTATCAGATTCCTGCAATTAGGTTTTAATCCTGTTTGCATTCAAAGAATAATCTCTCTGAGGTCTCTGAGCACTTCTTCCTTCCTCAGAAGTCAAAATAAAATCGCGGAAAGTTCAGAAGACGAGCTTTTAACCAACAAGCGTTTTATTATCCAGAACGTAAAGAAAAAAGAGAAGGAAATCGACGAAGAAGAATTAAATGAGGATAAGAAGAGATCAACCGAGTCTGTAGTATGCATTGGCACTGGCACGGCTCAAGCTCTCTGTCCTTTTCTGTCCGCCGCGTCCTGATGGCATCTGAAGATGAATGTTTCTCCAGAAGTTCTCGAGACTTCTCTTTGGAACTTCTCCTGCGACTGGATACGCATCCTCCATGTCTGAAAATATGTATAATGTTGTTGTTTTCATGGTACACCACAACATTTTGTGTTCTCTATTTGGTTGGTCTCACTATAATTCCTATGTATAATACCAAATCTAATTAAATCTGCGGACCATCTTCTATTTTTCGGGTCACCAGTGAAGATTTTATACTATTCATGAGATTCTAGCATCATTTTCTTAGTATTTCGTCCATCAACTCATCGTCTTCTAAATAACTGATGCATTAGGAGAGAAAAAGTTGGAGGCCAAAAGAAGGAAAAGAAAGTTTCTTTGAATTGGTGCACTCGTCATCATCAATTCTTCCCGGACTCAAATTATCTTGTTCCTTTTTCCTTTTTCTTCTGGATGATTACCCAATTGTTTGAAAAGAAAGGGTCAAAGCTCTAGCTAAGAATCCATGGAAAAGATTTCGGAGTTCTCAGAAATCTAAATTCAAGTACAACTCACCGTACAAAAATCCGTAAGAAACAGCCAATAGTGCAAAGAATGCGACGAGAACGGAGAAACGCATGATTTAAGAAGCCGTGAGGAATCGGATGCGAAGGACTGAAAACGGACAGACTAAGTGAGCACCAGAAGGGGCGGAGCGGAGTGGGAGAAGCATGGAAAAGGGGCGGGGCGAAGTGGAAAAAGAAGAAGGAGAAGACCTCCTCGACTGGAACGTGTCGATGAGTAATTTACAAGAAAAGTGGGAGAATGAGTTAAGTCTGGAGCTGAAAACGATTAATTGTGTGGAGAATGGAGAAACAAGGCGGCAAAAAGTGTGAAACAAAGAAAATAGGTGTTTTCTGGAGAAGAATAATCCGAAAAAACTAATTATTGTCTCGAATCGTTTTTTGAACAACTTTGTTTTGAAAAAAGCTGCTATCTCGAGAGACTAACCAGGACGTATTTTCACTAATAACGTCGGCTCTTTTCGACTCAAAAAGTAATAAATACGATATTCGGAAGTTTGAAATTCTGGTTTTGATTTGAAAATTACAGAAAGACACAGTTAGATCGGAAGGTTTCCCTAGTTTAAAAAATTCAAAGAGTTCGGTTTGCTTCTGAAGGTTATAGACTGATGTCAGTAGTTCAAAGAACATGGCGTTTTCAAATGGGTAATTTTCAAAGCCACCGTTGGAGAATGGTGGTCAAAACCAAGGCTGCCGTACGGCCGGCCGCGGCCGGCCGCGGCCAGCCGTGAAAAGCCGAATGTGGCACCCTTGGTCAAAACACAACAACAATTAAGCACTGTCTGGCTTAGCTCAACCTTTCTTGGCTCTAAAGCAATGATCTAAACGAAAAGTTTTCACAAAAATCACAAGGTTTCATCTATCATCCATAACTCGATTGATCTTATTAACTTCCTTCTGAAATTTTGAATCATCTGCTTCTAACTTGCTCATGATTTGATCTGATAACTTAAACTTCCGATCTGATTTTCAAGTTTCCACCAAGATCATTCCTCTCGCCTCAACATGCAAATGGATAAATGTTTTTTGAGTTTTACTCCCTATTTCTGAGCATCAAACCATACTTTTTCTTCATCTGCAACTCTCTCTCCCTTCTAAAGAAAAATTAGTATTCCAAAAGGAAGTCATTCATCCCCCACACCCACGGTGTTCAAATGTTTATTGCGTTTCCGTATCCTTTTCTGAAAATTTTTTTGATTGGATTTTGTGAGAAAGAAGATTCGTAATAAAACCATCCACAAAAATGGGATCTTTGTTAGAATGAGAATAAAGAAGATATCCTAGAAAGCAATTTCGTTTTCTGTAATTAAGAATTGAGATTGATATTTATTGTTCATTTCAAATTCTATGATCTATACAACTAATTGTAAAAACAAAATTGAATTTCAGGGAGTCTCAAAGGAAGTCGTCGATAGAATTGATTTGAAGGAAACCGACGAAAAAGAGTGTTCAAAATGTGATGGAGCATGTTTCGAAAGGAAAGGAGACATTGTTTGTAGACAACAAGAAAGTGAGTAATCACTCTTTGGACCACAAATTGAGGGAAATAATAGAGAATGCATGAAAATTGACGAGTTCAGAAGGTGTTAGGTTCCGAAAAACGTCCGTTAGGAACCCGACCGAATAAAGGTCAAACATTGAAACGTAGATTTTTATCTAAAGCTTTCTCGTGAGACTCATGGAGTCAAGAAAAAAACTAACAGGAACTGAGTGAAGGAAATTAGAGTAGACTACACATTCGCATGTTTGAAAGTTAGATAGACTCTTTTCTCGAGTTTTGATTCAAATTCAGAAGCGGTCGATTAATTTGAAAGTTAATTCTGTTAAATACAGAGCCACCCATCAAGAATTGGGCTACAGTATCCCTTCTAAATCTCAAAAGCTTCAAGAAGATCATCTGTGCTTCTTCGTGTTTTGTTAGTCTTGCTCAAAAAGAAGCAAACACAAAATTAGTCCAATCTGTCGTCAAATATTGGCTCAATTTCATGTCTTATAACATTTTTCGGTCTTCTCTCTCACTGACAATGTGAGGGGCACTTCCAAAAATAGTCACAACATTTTGGTATGAATTGGAAATTATGAATTTTGAATTGAGGTCCATGACGTTTTCTGAAACAATATTCCGTTTCGATTCTAATTGAAATTGCACGGCTGTGTGAATTAATGAAAAAAAATAAATAAAACAACAAAAGATGGAAATAGAAAAAAGAAGGAAAAATGTCTTTGTTTTCAGATGATGTGCGTGGAATTCACATTAACGAACACGATGCTCTCATCTTTCCCAACAATGCCACCTATTCGTGAGCTTTTTTTGGTGGCTCAACCCGGAAGAAATTTCAATGTTATTGCAGGGTTTCTTCAACCAAATCCTCGAATTTCTCATTCGAATTCCGGACTCTGAAACAATTTGGTAAGTGCTTTTCTGCAAAGTCTTCCTCCTACAAAAAGATTAAGAAAGCAAAAACATATCATGTTGTATTCTAGTGCATTTGTCACGTCTTCATCCTCTCAAAAATATAAATTTAGAAGAAAACGAGGGGATTTGGAATAACCAACAACTCCCACACGTCATTTATCACCTGCCAGAAGAGCGTTCAGCGATAAAATAACAAAACTTTGCAGGCGTTCTGTGGTTGGAAGGAGCATGGAGTCAATCAGAGGATGGAGGAGATTTTATACTTGTTTTTATTGATGAAGGGAAGTTGTACGTAGGTGTGAATCTTGGCGCGGATGTTCATCTGAAACCAATCTCAACCAATGTTACCGTTGCGGATAATCACTGGCATTCTGTGGCATTCAGAAGGTAGGAATTTGATCATTTGGATAGTTGACCAGTTTTTGAATTAGTCAGTAATTAAGTCATTTGAGGAAAAACAAGAAAATCGCCAGCTGAAATCAAAGAGTCTAGTCTGCAATTCTAATTAGTCACACATAAGATACTATCTTCATCTATGCTCCCGTTTTCCCTTCTGATCGGTGCTTTTTTCAAGATCATCTGTAGAATCAGAGTTCCGGTAAATACGTTTCACGCCTCAACAATCCTCTTTCCGACGAAGTGCTCATCCGTATTCGGACAACAAATAAATCTCGGGAAGAGCATGAAAAAAACCCCTGAATAAAATGAAAGAGGAAGATGGCATGCTCCTTGAATGATTATTGTGTCAAAAACCATAACGAATATTTCAGAAAAGAGAGAAAATGTGAATTATGGGTTGACTCGAAGAAGATTCTCCACGTCGTAGCTTCTCCTGGAGACACGAATTTGGATTCAAATGGATTGGTTTATCTCGGAGGAGCGAATCCAAAGAAGCATAAACTTTTGAAGTCTCTGGATCTCACGAACAAATATGTGGGATGTGTGAAGAATCTGAGAATTTTCGGAAAAGAAATCAATTTACTCGTTGATTCGATGAAATCGATTGACACTCCAAAATACTGTCATGGCTAAATTGTTATTATTTTTCGTATGCATTATTTTCATTATTCTCATTTTCAGATTGTTCTCGATAAAACTACAGGTGTTATTTGATTGATCATAGAACCTTTTATTCGATATATTCAATAAATCTGAAACAGTTCGAAAGAGTATGATTCATAAAACTATTTATTCAATAAATCTGTTGATTTTTTACAAAAATGAAGTTAGGAATATCAATAGATTCTGGAGAACCAGAAGCTCGAAACTTCCCAATATAAAAAAATACAATTTAAAAACAATCAAAAAATACTTGTGACAGTTTCAGAAAAACGAACAGTACTCTTATTTAGACTTTTCTTGAAAGACTCTTCCCTTTTAGAAACCGTCCGTCTTTTCTTCAAAAACCATCGCCTAGAGCCCAATTTTACGATGCGCGTCGTGTTGTTGTTGTTTTGCACCGTACATTGATCTGGGATTCTGATACTTGTCGTTGGATCTTTGCTGATAAGATGAAATTGAAACGTTGGCGGCTGGAAGCTGTAGGCCTGAATGAACTGCGATGGACGATTTCGTTTCGAAAGACGAACTGAAATTGATGAGATTCTGGCGAATCTTCAGGATTCAGGATGATTACGTGGATTTCTGCCAACCGGCGTTCGTCGTCTCAGAAGTGGCTGGTGTCTGACGAAAAAAGTCTCCGTTTCTGGATTGACGGTATCCACCGTCATGGGAACGATGCTCATGCATTTGAGAATGATAGGATCCTGGAAGAAAGAAATGAATAAATTGAAAAGTGAACTTGAAAAGTACCTTCTTTGCGATGTAGAGCTCTTGGCATCGAGCCGTAGTTTGCATTATCAAAACCCAAATGATATGGAGAAGATTCTGCCCCTTTCATATGATGCACATTATGCGATGAATGAGATCTTTCGATAGGAGAACGGATTGAAGCATCCAGATGATCATAGGATTGAGCACTTCTCATATTACTTCCCGGACTCGTTTTCTTAGGACTCATTTGATAGGAACTTGGAGGTGGACTGGTCACAAGAGCTAGTTCAGAACGACTTCTCTTCAACTCTTCTTCCCGATCTCGCAGATTTTTTATTTCCTCAGCAATGCGAGGATCGATTATTTCGGTTGCTGAGTTCTAAATATATGTGCTCAGAATTGTGTTACTGATTCAGATACTAACCGGATCTTCTGTTTGCATTCCTTGTTTCTTGGCGATCAGAGCAGCCGCTGATTTTTTCACAAAACGTCCTCCATTGTTCGATCGATCTCTATTATTCGGAGGCATGATGTCTAAATTCTTTGTGAATCTATTCTCTTCAGTTACAAATCCATTCGGGTGAGGAGACAAGTCATCGTTCTGGAATGACATCGATATGTAAGTTTTTGATTCATTTCCATAGCTAACTCTATCTTTTTAAAGTTTCAGACAATGATCCAATTTCTCTTTCATTTTTCAGACTCACTGTGTCATCTGTGCCGCTGTCTCTTTTTTCATAAATTTTCATACTTTATTTTCATTTCTACAATACTAAACCAAACCCAAGAAAGACAGCACAGCACACATTTTTAAACACACGAGTCTGAAAACAGAAAAATTGAAAAAGTCATGAAAATCTCATAAAATTTAAGAATAGTAACGAGCAGCCACCTGGGATACACTTCGATTGTGAGAGTGGGCGACGGGACTCTGAAAAATTATTGCAACTTTAAAATTATTTCAGAATCGAGATGACTACCTTGCGATCCTGTGGAGCAAATGATTGACTCAAGGTGATCTTCGGAGCGAGAGGAATATTTGAGGATACTGTAGATGGTGTTGGGGCATTGAGAACAAGTGGAGGCGCTGGAGGAGGCTTCGAAGTTACAGTAAGTTCTTCTTGTTTTTTGTAAACTCGAATTGAAGATTCAAAGTTTGGAAGTTTTTGAATATGCTTCCAGAGTCTATCTGTTAATCCGATTCCCAGATAATTCAAAACGTCTTTGTGAGTTTTGAAGTAAAAAAGAAGTTTTTCTGCTTCCTCTCCAAACTCTCCAGGTTTCTGAGAATCAAATGGAAGTTTATATGGAGACGGTCCACGTGTATCAGAACTCTCGGAACACAATGCAGAATCGGTCGAGACACTTGTATGCTCTTCTTCGTGACTTTTATCCGACATTTTGTCATTTTCCTCTCTACTTTGTTGTTTCTGCATTTGAGGATGTTGTTGTTTCTGAGAAGATGAAGGTGGTTGTTGATTCGGAAGTGGAGGTGCAGGTGGAGTTGCATTCAAATGTGCAACATCTTCTAAAATACTTCTCTTTTCATCTTTCTTTCGATGAAGAGTTTCCCATTGGCGAGCTTTATCCGTCTGCTGCTGGTACCCTCTTTTTGAATCAGAGTTTGGTGGAGGCATCTCTTCGTCGTCGATTTGAATCGGCCAATCTCCATTATTCATCTTCTCAACGACTTCTGCCACATTCTTTGAAGTGTTCTTTGGCTCATAACGGGCAGTGTTGTTGTGATTTTGCTGAGCGTGCATTTGTTGCTGATTTGCTCTCATGAAGGGATTTGTAGATACTCGACTTCTGGGAATCGTATCCTCTTCTAAAATAGATAATTTTAGTAAGTAATCAGAAACCAAAATTAATTTACGTTTTTCATTTCCACCACTCTTGAGATTATTGATGATTGAACGAATTGTATTTGTGGTTTGACCTCCACTAGCACCACCTCCAACATCCTTTTTCTTTCCAGCTGGAACATTCGAATCTCTAGAATCTCCATTTCTGAATCCATCAATGTATGAAGTATGTTTCGGAGGGAATTCTCTTTTTGCAGCTGGATCGAATCGAATGTGAACATCCGCTGTGTCTCTTCTCTGCTTCAAATCCGTTGTTGCCATGTTCCCATACTTGGAAACCGGAGTTTTCCTATCTGTAATCGGGTGCGTCAACTAAGCAAGCACTCATTCTCACATACCATTATTATTGTTATTGTAGGCACCAGTTGGTCCGAATCTTGGCGGAGGTGGTGCTTGTGGAATTGGAGCATTCTCGGGCTCCATCGTTGGAATTGAAGTGGAAATTTGAACACGTGCCAAGTTTTTTGGGGGTCCCATTGGTTTTACTGGTGGGAGATTTGTAGCAGGTACAGTATCGTAGAAATCTTGTTGATTCGCCCAGTGATCTTCTTCATCCTCATATCCATGATCTTCCGGATGATGAGGATGAGCATGAGGGTGAGGATGGTGGTGGTGAGGGACTGAGAAACGAAATTTTTAGAATCGGAATACAAGAACGGGGGGACTAGTTGAAACAACACTGCCCATTTACAAAAGAACTCACCCGTATTGGCATACTGATTACCGTAATCCTCTTCATAGTCATAGTTGTCATATGTTGAATTGTACCGATCATCGTAATGATGAGCTGCTTCTTGTTGTTTATATCGAGTGTCTCTTCTTCTATCCATTCTGGTTAGAATGGATTTTCGAATAGAATGAAAAGTGAAACTGTGAAATGGGAAAAGCTAATGTGATTATCAGGGAAGTGCTCCTTCTGGTCAAGAAGTGAGAAGACGGAACCAAACAAGGCCCCGCGAACTGATGACAGGCTGACAGCTGAAGACAATGAGAGAGTGCGTGGGATGAAGAGACGCAGAGAAACTGTATTTGTTGATTTTGAGCCGGGGAGAGCCACTGTTATTCTGTTGTTGAAATTTGAGGAAAAGAAATAGTTAGATGGATGTTTTCATATCATTTCCGTAGTACGAAATTGATGCTTTTTCCGCCCCACAGAACAGGCTGTGACCTTGGAAATTGCACAATTTCGTAACTGCACAAAACGAGAAACACGCGAAAACGAACTAGAATTCACGGCGAAAACTAGTATTCAAAGAACGACGAACACAAACTCTACGAGACGAGAATGTGTGAGAAAACCAAGAGAAACAAAACAAAACACAGATTTCCGAGCCAACAACTATTTATTGCTCAAAATCAATAAGAAAAACCGGGTAAAACCACCCAAAAGGAACACAAATGAGCAAGATGAACAATTAGGTCACCGGCGGTGCCTATTTCACTCTCAACTGACTAGATGATGACAAGAAAACAGCTTGCGAGTGTGAATTCGCGCTGACGAGTGGTGTTTTGGCGCAAGTGCGACAGAGCGCATTTACCAAGTCTTACTGTATGCAGAGGCAAGTCTAGAAACTTGAATGATTTTTGTCCTTTTGTGGAGAATAAAACCGGAGCCAGCCGGACATCTCCGGACTTTTCAAATCCCCCTTACAGAAAGATCACTCAGATAGCCGTATGATGAGAAGTCAGAGAGTACGATAGATGAGAGTAGGAATGCAAAAAAGAGAGATTTCGGGAACCTAACTTAAGAAATCGTAGACCTAGACTCAGGGGTGGGATAAAAGATAAAAGATAATTATTACGGGGCGAAATAATTGGGGTGGGGAAAACATAAATAATATAAATATCCTCCTATGGATATGGATGATAAAATTTTAGAATATGCATAATTAAATAATAATAATAATTAACAAAAGTAATTAGACATTATTCGTGATTTTGAAATAATTGAGTTGGCTTGCATTCTGTAGCTGCGGACTCAGGAGACATGATCCAGTGGACATTTGGAAGTTCCCGATGACCTTGAACTGGTGGGTCTTTCCTTGGACGGGGTTCCTCCTTGATTCTTTTCGAACTGTCATTGTTCACATAGAGTGAATCTGGTGGATCCTTGATATTGGTGGCATCGACACGAGAATGATGAGTTGACATCATGTGAAGACCAGGATGGGGATTGTTCATGAAGACTGTAGGATGACGTGACGAATCCTTTTTGAGATGAAATTTCTCTTTGGGTCGGCATCGGGTTTTCACTTGAAAAGCACCGCGACCAGCGACATCCTCCTGTTTTTGTAGTCCGGCCTTCTGGAGAGACTTTTGATGGATTTCCTTTAATCCTTCGAAACTTTTTGTTACTTTATTAACTTTGTTCTTCTTTTGAAGACTTTGCTGTCCACCAATCAATTGTGTTTTCAGTGAGCAAACTATCTGGTCTCTTCCAGAAGTTCCAGTCTCACAACACAATACTTTGATAGAATCCTCGGCATCAGTATGCTTCACACATACACCGATATTCTCTTTGTTCACATGTGTGCATTCTGTGTGGGATCTCTGCTCTCTGTCAGATGTATTATCCCCACAACACAACATGCATCTTGAATCCTTTGCAGCTCCTTTAGCAGACTCTTCAATATAATCAAGAGCTTCCACCGTAGATCCTTTAACGGCTTCTTCTTTTGATCCTTCACTCACAGCATTATTATCTTCTTCATACAGAACACTAGTTACACTACGGTAATCTTCTAGTTTCTTCTTTGAATTCCATTCCTTGGAACGATTTGAACCATCTTTTGTTTCAGGACACTTTGAATCCGAACTCCAAGAATCTGAATCATCAGAATCTTTTTGAACGATAAGTTGGATTCCCATGATATCAAAGTTGTTTACTCCAAGTATAACAGTATCTCTGTAAATGTCTGCAACACAGATAGGAATCTTCCTAGTTCTAGAGCCCATTGCTGTCTCCAATTCAACTTGGAATAGAATATCCATAATCTGGTTATTAGCAGTTATTGCATGAGATATTTCCGACGTTTCCTTCAGGATTCCTCTTTCCCATTGTTTTCCGTTGAATTTCACAATATCATTCCACATTATTCGAGACATGAGTGAAATGCTGGAACCACTATCAATCAACAATGTTACATCAACACCAGCAATTCTTCCATCTTCATATTGAAGTGATTCAGAAGTTGCGACTTCATTCACATCATTCTTTTGATAGTCTATTGTTGACACACTTGGAACATTCTTCTGTGGCAACGTTGGCGGTTGGCTACTTGAATTGTATCCATTGGGACAAGTATTGGCATAATGCCCTGGTGCCTGACATTTCCAACAAGTTACAGACTTTGGAGTTCTCGGAGCTTTTGAACAGTTTGTCTCGTGACATCCTGTTTGATGACACTCTTCACAGCTTGGAAATCCCATGGATCTTTGAAGCTGTTGATCTTGTGAAGGCATCTGATTTTCCGATAAAGACTGTTTCGGCTGAGAAACATGATTGGGAAGGTCTTCAGTAATTTGAGGGATTTGTGAACCATCATGAGATGAACTAAACTGGTAGTTGTTGTTTCCAGGATTAGCCTGATAGTTTTGAGTTGGAGAATTGAACTGCTGTTGATAATTCCGGTTTTGGTTCTGCTTTGGATGGAAAGGCTTTTTAGCTTGTGACTGATTCTGCTGGTGTCCTCCAGACTCTCCGTGCACAAACTTTCCCTCCTTTTTCTCACTCTCAGTGTCCTTCTTCTTACTTCTCTCCCTATCCTTCAAACATCTTTCATATCTTATTGCCATTTCTCTGCCGACTTCATAGTGATCTTCCTCCGGAATATCATGAAGTTTTACACCAATTAGCGAAGACATTGTGGCATCATCCACAATTGCATCCAACAACTTTTGACTCTTCAAAGATGACAATTCCCTTGGATCCATTCGAGCGAAAGCACGGCGAGCCTTTTCATCAATAACCAGACAAAAGTCTTCTACAGACTGACTTGGTCTTCTCTGAAGTTGCTCCCAATCAGACTTTGCTCTTCTGGAGTCATCCTCTCTCGACACACGCAACCTATCCGCCATTATATTCATCAACGAATAGAATGACTTTTTGTCAGCATCAGGTATTCCCTTGAACGTTTTCAAGGCTTTTCCTCCAAGGAAATTTGCTTCCAACAGAGTTACCTGTTGATTTTGAGTGAGACGTCCATACTTCATTAAGAAAGTTTTCTTAAAAGCTTCCATAGAAGTGGAGTTCTCCTCAGCAGTGTACTTCGGAGGGTCCGGCAAGCGACTCTCGGTTTGCATCTGTTGCATCAAAGCAATCATTTGCATTTCTGGTGATACTCCTGTATCAAAGAGTGTGTGGTAATGCGGCTTTGTTTCCTGTCTCACTTTCTCCCACTGACCATCATTATCCCAGTACTTTGATTTAGAACTATTAGAATCAGACTGTTTGTACTGTGGTTGAATACTGTTTGGAAGGAAATCTCCATTTTCATTGACCAAGTTCTCGATCATTGTGTTATTGAGTCTCGCATCACGCACGATTTCTCGTTGTTCTGGAACCTCACTATGAACGCTGAACTTTTCTGACTCTTTTTCCCTCTTCTCAGTATCGACAAGACACTGTGGAATCAAAGATTTATCATTACTGAAAGTTTTCAGTTTCTGGTTTTCAGATTCCAGCTCTGCAATGCGACGTTGAAGATTAGCAACTTGATTGGAGTCTGCTTGTTGCACCTTCCTTCCCATCTGACGGTGTTGTCTAGCCTTAAAGAAATCTCGATGCATTTTGATTTCCCTCTGCAACTTGTCCAGTTCAATCAGCTTGTTTTGTAATTCATCGACAGAGGCAATATCATTTTCTACAAGAAACTTGCTCATGTCATTTTGCTCCGAATTATCAACAATCATTGACCCATTTTCCTCTTTCTCAACAACATTATTCTCTGAAAATGTTTGAGCCTGCACAATCTTGGCTTTCTGATGATCAACCAATTCTTTGTATCTCGCGATGACATCTTCTCTGGCATCAATAACACTTTCTTTCTCAATCACTAGCCCAAAGACTTTTTCAACTAATTTTTTGACAGTTGACGCAGCTAGATTGGTTTTCTGTTTAATTTCATCACGAAATTCCCTCTCTACTTCATCATTTTTAGTCAGTCTCAGTTGACGTTGGTCAAGGAATTCTCCATCGCCGGTCTCCAGCAGAAGCGCTTCTTCTTCCTTTTGAAGATGTTCTTCATCCTCTTGAGCTTGATGATGAGCTCCAGGCTCTATTTCTCCATCCATTTTCCTCGAGTCCGATTGATTTCCTTTGGCAGCGAATTCAAATCAGCAGAAAAATCTGAAATAACCTGAAAAATTCAGAGAAATTCCAATTTCCGATGTTCCGACAATTCCAAATCGATTGATTCCTTAGTCAAACACAAGCAAATGTGTAACTTATTGATTTTCAGAAAGATCTCCTGACCTTTAAGCCGATTTGACAATTTCCGATCCAGAAAACCTGATTTTCAGCGCGAAAATGCGATTTTTCGAACAATTCTCAGCGAATATTGTTCCAACAGAATTCAAACTTAATCAAAAGCTATTTCAGTTGCTTTTATTCGAATGGATCACAAAAAACTGAATCCAAATCGATAAATAACGAAAAAATCGCCAGAAATATCGATTTCCGAAGCGAAAATTGGCAAAATTCGAACGAAAAATTCGCTCACAATTTGCACTTTTTGAGACGATAAATTGAGATTTTTAGACTCAAAACTATCGGAAAATGACCAAAATCTTGTGATTAAACCCGGTTCGGCCCCCAAGTACGAAATTGATGCTTTTTCCGCCCCACAGAACAGGCTGTGACCTTGGAAATTGCACAATTTCGTAACTGCACAAAACGAGAAACACGCGAAAACGAACTAGAATTCACGGCGAAAACTAGTATTCAAAGAACGACGAACACAAACTCTACGAGACGAGAATGTGTGAGAAAACCAAGAGAAACAAAACAAAACACAGATTTCCGAGCCAACAACTATTTATTGCTCAAAATCAATAAGAAAAACCGGGTAAAACCACCCAAAAGGAACACAAATGAGCAAGATGAACAATTAGGTCACCGGCGGTGCCTATTTCACTCTCAACTGACTAGATGATGACAAGAAAACAGCTTGCGAGTGTGAATTCGCGCTGACGAGTGGTGTTTTGGCGCAAGTGCGACAGAGCGCATTTACCAAGTCTTACTGTATGCAGAGGCAAGTCTAGAAACTTGAATGATTTTTGTCCTTTTGTGGAGAATAAAACGAGACACCACGGAAATCGGGGAAGGGGAAACAATCGGGGAACGAAAATCGGGGAAGGGGGCGGAGCTAGCCAATCGCTGAAATCCTAAAAACGCAAGACTGCGGCGCACTTGAATTTTCAGCGCTAAAAATTTAAGCGCGCCGCAGTCTTGCGTTTTTGGGATTTCAGCGATTGGCTAGCTCCGCCCACCTTCCCCGATTTTCGTTCCCCGATTGTTTCCCCTTCCCCGATTTCCGTGGTGTCTCAATAAAACCGGAGCCAGCCGGACACCGTATAATGAATATATTGGAATTTCACATTCCCACTGAATTGTATTCAATTTCAAGTCCGATATCTTACTATTTCACCGATCATTTCTTGTAAAATGGTGATATTTCATTGACGTCTGCATGTGAGCAAATCTGAGAATAACAATCGAAAATCTAATAAATTCGAATTCTGATTCGTGACTCAACACGGAAGGAGAAACGGCAGAAAAAAACACGATGATTGGAATATGGAAATCTCATTTACAAATCATTTATTGGTCTCGATTATATACAGACAGGTAATAGTGATGTTTGGTTAAAAGTCTCAACCTGGAAAAGGTCTTTTGACGTAAAAGATTACTCATTTTTATTTGTTTTTGAGAGCAAATCCAGCAATGACAATTCCTCCGATAACTGCGGCGGCTCCTCCGAGAAGTCCCAATCCGAGGAGTCCCTCTCGTTTCATTTTCTTTTCGACAACTTTCCGAAGTGCCGTTGCTTGCATGTTTGACGGTTCACTAAGGAGCAAAGCATCGAGAAGCGAGAGTGATTTGTCGTAATTCTGAATCAATCAATTTTGTAATGGTTTGCAAGAAGTGATTGTTATTACCCGAAGACGAGCGTGGGCGACTGCCAGATAGTGTATACAAATTCGCGAGTCCTCACTGTGAATAGCATCTCTGAGGGTTTCTGAAATGTTGAAAAGGCATAAAGGAGATTTGACCTGTGCCTTTCAGACCTTCAAGAATCGCTGCGCCTTCTTCTACTTCCATTGTGTCTTCAGATCCAACGAGAGCAATGGCAAGGTTAATTTGACTTCCATGAGTTATAGAACGGGCACGGGCAGCCTAAAAACAGAATTTCAAGAAAGTTCTGACCGAAGAAAAAGTTTTTTAGAGCGTTGCGACTTGAAATTTGAATTAAAACTAACCAATATTTCATGATCGCTTGTGCGGAAATCGAGAATAGACTCTGGCTGTGGCATAGTGTTGAAAACTTCGAAATGAGCGGAGTTGGCAAAACAATTTCAAGAAATGCGCTGAAATTCTCGTTTGTCCTCGTGGAGTCCGCAGTGTCGTGGCCGAGGATTCTCATTAGCGGCAATTCAAATCACGAATTCTCAGAATTTGCAAATTTGCATTTTGAGAAAGGTTCTCCGCCCATTTCTGATCTTTCTGGAATTGTGCAGTGATCTGGCAGTAAACAACTACTCCGTTCAATATCTAATTGTTCCGGAACAATGAGTTTTTCAGCAGAAAAGAGAAAATTTCATTAGTAACCACGCCTTCACAATTTTTTTTTCATTTTCCGCTTCATCTAGAATCGAGCCTATCAGATTTTCTGATTCTAAAATATCCAGTTTTTTGTTGGTTTTAGATCTGACTATTCATGTATTTCCAATTCAATTCTACTGTAGAAGTTCAACCAGAGGAAAGAACATGGACTGCGGTTCTACTATTATTGGTATTAGAAGAATTCTTGAGAACTCTGAAACATTAAGAAAAATTTCCAGATAAGTCTAGTAGGAGGTGTGATCAATGCCTACATTGGCTCCGGGTTCATGTTTGGAATCAGATTCCGAGGAGGATTTGTCATTTTCTCCATCTCCAAATCCTTCTCGAATATTTTAATCTGTTCGGTGGTCTTCTTCTGGTTGGTGCCGGCAGTATTTCTGTAAGAACTACAAAGCTGAACAATTTAAATAATTTTTTTTCAAATTCAGGCAGGAAAACCTAGTTTCTCCCTTTGTTAACATGATTTTGAGCCAGTTCCTGCTCTTCGGGCTCTACATTCAAGGTATTGCTTTCTAGGAACCTTCCAATTATTTTCAATTGTTACAGGAAATCTAACTCAATGCTTTCTTTCTTTAAATCGTTTTGCTGCCATTTGTTTTGTTGGAAGTGTTAAGAGAAAGAATTCAGATTTGATTGCATTGGGAGTGTTCACTTCCTGGTTTGCAGCTATAATATGGACGCTTCTAGGTTATCCAGGTGAGCCATTGAGATACAGTAAGATCCTAGAGAAGCATCTCTTTCCAGAATGCACATGTTATTTCTCATCCCAATCCCTTACCTTCCAATACACTGATGACTGTCACGTGTCCAACTACCAACTGCAATTGTATTGTGCATTTGTTCTGATGATGATTTCAAACATGCTCAATGTCATCAGTTTTCTCATTATTTGTTGTGGTGGAGCGGTGAGTTTGCATATTTGCACTACCAATCAAAAGATTTGAAACAATGAATCATTTATGGGGAAAAAAATCATTATTCTTTCAGAAATCCGTAAGTTTCGCATGCCGTAATGCACCCCGGAGGAAACAGAGAAATGCTCGAATGTTTATTCAGGTGAGCAAATTGGGAAAAAATGGAGAAAGGGCACTAGTCTAATAAGTGCGAGAATGAGTCACGAAATACAGTAATAGTTATGATTTCTAATCTTTTGACACTTTTAAAAGTTTGATGAAAGCTGACGAATAGACAAAGTGAAGAACATTCGAGTACAATCAACAACATCATTTCTGAACCCAAAAAAAAAAAAACAAAAAAGTTTCAGTGCATGCTTCAATCTATCCTCTTCATAATCGACGTCTTGTTGATTTCTTCTCTCAATTCTGGATCCTTCGGAGACATCCTCGTCGCACTCCCATCAATGGCTTTCTTTGCACTATTCGATGGGTAATTGATTTTCCACCAAATATTCAAGAAACACATTTTTTCCAGACTCATCATGCTTATTTGCAACAACGACATCCAGCCAGCATGTGTTGCCTCTCGAAATCTACAGAAGAAAAGTTCAGTGATTTCGATTTCAGTCAGTGACTTCAGAACATAACTCATAATCTCTGGTCGTTTGCACTCTTTATTTAATCTTTAATTTTTATTCAAACAATAAACTAATTGAACAGAATGTTTTGAAAGTTTGAAGGACAGTCTCTTCCCCAGTTGGAGACAATAAGGACCTCCTGTTTAAATATTTGTGTCGATTGGAGAAGTTAGTATAAAATCGAAATTGTTTCATTTGTATGAATCATTCCTTCAACTTTCAACATGCAACAAGTTACTGTAGCCGTCCTCGCTCTTCTATGCTCCGTATCCTTGGCTTGTGTCGATCGGATTAATCCAGCAACTGGAATAAGTGATTGCCCTAGAATGGCCTCTTACTGCACCAACTCTGCCTACTTGACTCTCATGAGACAACAATGTCCAAGAACTTGTGGATACTGTAAGCCTCATTTCGAGACAAATCAATGATTGATCTTCCAGGTACTTCTTCCTCAACAACCCGTACATCTGTCACCTCCACCACAACTGCCTCTTCCACTTGTGTCGATAGAACCAATCCAAACACCGGAACCAGTGACTGCACCAGATTCTCTTCTTATTGTAACAACTCCATCTACCTTCCACTGATGAGAGTTCAATGCCCAAGAACCTGCGGATTCTGCACCTCTGGATAATTAATTCGATTTGGTTTTCAAATTGGGATCATATTTATTAAAATGTTATGCACTGTGAACACTCGAAGTAGTGAGCTATTTATGAACTAATGAATTTTTAAAATATCTATTCAACCGAGATGAGCGTAAAGTCACACATCAGATGCGATGTTTCATTGAGATGGGTTCATATTTGAGTTCATTTTGAAAGAATAAAAACAAAAAGAAAACAACAACGAAAACTAATACCTGGAAAAAATTCCGAGTTTTTGCCTCATGGTGGTATTATTATTGGTCTAAACTGTTTGGAAAGCCCAACCGAACGTTTTCGAAATTCTTAGATGGCTGACAGTGAATTCATACGAGGGTTGTGCGGAACGGAAGTCAAAATTTCCAAGAAGTTCAAAAGTTTCAAATTCAGAATAATCCAAGACTCGGCAAATTCTAAAAATTCCAGTTCCACACACCTCCGCCATACAATTCTTGAAAAAAAAATGTGTAGGTGTCTGGAATGTCAAAAGAAAAAGACGAAACGAAACGTTGATCAGAGAATGCATATGTTTTATATTTTCAGATGAGCATTGTAAATGCGTTATTACAATTTCAGGAATCACTTCCATTATGATCAGAAATAATTCGAGAACAGTACCATCATTTTTTACCCTAAAACAATTACCATAATATAGCTGGAAAGCAAATAGGATCCATTATGAAGACAGAATATCCGAAAAATTGTTTTTCAATTTTGATAATAAGTTGCCTTAAATTTCACATCAAATTCTAATAGAAAGATACAAACTAAAAGCCGTCTCTCTCATCCAAATGATCTTGATTGATGAAATTTGTTCTATTTCAGAAATGATGCGGAACTTTGCTTCACTTCTGCTCAAATAAAAACTGCCTGGATGCGGAAAGGATAAAAAGTAGCTGTGTTTATTAAATGCACCGTTAAAAGGATCTGATTGAGCCAAATTAATTGAATCTGAAGCATCATGTATTCATTCACAGCTCTCCTTTATTTCTCCGTTTTGATTGGAAGTTCCTTCCAACAAACTTACGGATGCACTTCAACTCCACAGCCAGATTTGAATGGAGCTTGTCCAGATGGATACACTTACATTACTGATAGTGGATGTTGTCCACCAGCTGATACTTACAGTAGGTTCATAGAAAAAATCTTCGACATATCTGAATTTTCAGCCATCACCACAACTGCTGCTGCTACCACAACTACCACAGCTACAACAACTACATGTGTCGATCTAACGAATCCTACTACCGGAGTCAGCGACTGTCCTGGAATGGCTTCTTATTGTACAAACGCTGTCTATTTGACACTCATGAAGCAACAGTGCCCAAAGACTTGTGGATATTGTGAGAGATTTGTGATAGATCAGAAAAATAATCAACCATTCTTGCAGGTACATCATCCGCCACTACAACATCTTCTTCGTCTTCTTGTGTTGATCTGACAAATGCATCCACTGGAGTTAGTGATTGCCCAAAAATGGCCTCTTACTGCACCAACTCTGCCTACTTGACACTGATGAAACAGCAATGTCCAAAGACTTGCGGATACTGTAGGTGGACACATAGTTTTTCAAAAACTCAAGGATTTGATTCCAGGTTCATCCACATCTGTCACTACAACAGCTTCTTCTTCCTCTTCTTCATCTTGTGTCGATCTAACAAATGCATCTACCGGAGTCAGTGATTGCCCTAGCATGGCTTCTTATTGTACCAACTCTGCCTACTTGACCCTCATGAAACAGCAGTGTCCAAAGACATGTGGATACTGTAGGTGGACTCTCGCCCCGAACTCGAAACCAAAATCCTTTTCAGGCACATCTTCCTCGTCCTCCTCATCTTCATCATCATCTTCATCTACTTGTGCCGACCTTGTCAACGCTTCCACTGGAGTGAGCAACTGTGCCAGCATGGCTGCTTACTGTACCAACTCGGCTTATTTGTCCTTGATGAAGACTCAATGCCCAAAGACCTGTGGATATTGCACCTAAATGATTGTTTTCTGAAACCCATGAAATTTCCACACGTAGTCTTTGAATTTAGTGATTCTAATAAACAATGCTTTATCGCTTTATGACGTTTTGCTACATTCTTTTCTCATGCAAACTTTGCCAAAGTTCCGATACAACTCCCACAGGAAAAGGGAACCAACGTGTTGATACAGATGCTTTCGCTTCGAAACTATCATTCGCTGCTCAAATACAAAAAAAAGCAATGTGTGATGTTTGCATGGATTTGGTTTAAAAGGCCACTTGTTCACAGTTGTGTACATCCAAAGATTACTGTAGTATAGTTAGCAGTTCCTCTATTATTTTTTATTTTTTCATTTTCAGAGCCATAATGATGTTCCAGCTTCTGGTTCTTGCTACTGCCATCGGAGTGTCCCTTCAACAAAACTTGGGATGTAACTCTGCTCCACTTCCAGATCTCAACGGAGACTGTCCTCCTGGAACAACAATTATCCCCGGCCAAGGATGCTGCCCAGATGGAGACCTTTTCAGTGAGTTTTTTGTTTCATTCATTGTGTCATTTTGAAAACTTTCTAGCTATCACAACACCGGCTGTTGTTACCACCACTGCCTCTGCTGTTACTACGACAAGAAGTTCTGTAACCTCCACAACTTGTGTTGATTTGACGAATCCTTCAACTGGAACCAGTGACTGTACCAGAATGGCTTCATACTGCTTCAATTCCGTTTATCTCACTTTGATGAGACAACAATGCCCAAGAACTTGTGGATACTGTAAGCGTCTAATCCAAAGGATCGGCTTGCAATCCAAAACGTTTCAGGTACCGGAACTGCCACAACCACTACCACAAGCACCACTTGTGTTGACTTGACCAATCCAAACACTGGAACCAGCGACTGCACCAGAATGGCCTCTTATTGTACCAACACTGCTTACCTCACATTGATGAGGCAACAGTGCCCAAGAACCTGTGGATACTGTATGTGTTGTGAGATTAGTTGAATAGAACAAATTCTTTTTCAGGCACCGGTGGATCTGTCACAACTACCCGCGCCACCACCACATGTGTTGATCTCACCAATGCATCTACCGGAGTTAGTGATTGCCCAAGAATGGCTTCTTACTGTACCAACTCTGCCTATGTTACTCTTATGAGACAACAATGTCCAAGAACATGCGGATATTGCACTTCTGGATAAGAAGAACTTCTCGATTTATGTAGTCTATCTCATTACAAATTAATGGGATAAAAACTCGTAGATTAAATAAATAATATGAACGATTGTTCTTACATTTTTACAACAAAGTAATATTCAAAAGTTCCTAAGTGTGATGTAAATATTATTTTCCATTTGCACTCCAGATCAATGACTCATGAAAACAACAGAATTCATCACTTTGTAGGATTAGCAACTAACTGAAAATAAGAATAATCTTTCAGCTCTTTCAGATTTAATCTCTCCTGACACGTTTCCGGATATTAATTTCCTGTTTGAACGGAAAAAAACCAAACTCCATTTTTGCCCACATATTTGTTATCAGAAAGCTACAAATTTCAAATTACTCATCTGATTAGCGGTCAAGCATAAGAATCAACAAGCTTCACTTCTTCTTCATTCCATTCTGCTTTCTTCTGTTTTTTTTTTCATTAGAAGAAATGCATATCACATTATTTTTCATCGCTTTGATTCTTATCAACACTGTTGCTCCAGAATCAGTTGAATGTCAAGCTAAATTCATCGCAAAGCTGTCAAGACTTTGCAGACATGGAATCACGGAAGAGAGTAAGTTGTTCTTATCTTACTTATGCTATATACACTTTTTGAGTTTTCAGAAATTAATACTCTCCTTACCAAATGTTGCTCTACACATTGCTCCAACGCTCATTTAAAACTTTTTTGTACAATGAAGCCACATAAATTCGAGAAACATTCTAATCACACTCGAGATAATTTATTTTCTTGATTCTGTTCTCTTGAAGATAAGCTATAAATTTTTTTTTCAAGTTTTGGTTTGTATTGTGAATATTCATGATAAGTGAGGAGCGCTATTTTCCAATTCCTAGTTTAAAAAAGGTGGTTCTTTAACAACAAGGGACTTTAATTTCTCAATTGGGCCCAAGGTACCATGAACCTCTTTCCTTAGAGTCTCAGAGTAAATACAGTATATCCCACTAAATACATACGTTATTTAGCAAAATTACACATCTCGTTTTCGAACGGCTGAAAACAAGACGAAGGCGTTTAATTTTTTCTTTGTCTTCATCGCTTCCATCAAATAACCACCCACTGGACGACTCCAAATTCATGCTTTTGTAGTACCAGAAATTTATAAGAAGAGGAGCTGAATATCAGAATAGACATTCCCTTGTCCGATTCAAGTGTTTTGAACTCCCTAAAAAGCGGTATCATCTGTTCTGCATCGTCACTTATTGACAGCTTCTTTCACATGATAAAAACATCACGCGTACCTTGTAAGTCTTCCCATGTTGGGTTTCTAATGAGTTTCATCGAATTTAACACCGGCAAAAAATCTCTCGACCGCTCTGTGCAATTCTTGTGAAATGGGGGAAGGATCAGACGATCGGAATTTAAAAAAGAATAATTAAAATACAAGAATTCATACTAACATCAACGTTGAATGCTGGCAAAGTAAGCAAACCGAATAGTCATGGGATGATGATTGGCGGAAAGAATGAAAAGATATTATATTTTCGCCGTCTGTTGTCCGGTCGGTTTAAAGGCGCACAGAGTTTCTCAAAATGGTCCCACCACGAGGGCACGAGAAATGCGCAAAGGGCACTCCTTGCGCGCTTCGTGTTTATAGTATATTTTTTGTGCGTTTTTGTGCATTTTTTCTGGAATCCCGCGATGAAAATAGCAAAAACTTTCATAAAAACAAATAATTTGATTGTCAGAATCGTTCTAGGTGGTTTTTATTTCGTAAACTCGCATTTGAACGGAAATACGCTCAGTCAAAAATCTACTATACACACGAAGCGCGCAAGGAGTGCTCTGCGCATTTCTCGTGCCCTCGTGGTGGGACCATTCTGAGAAACTCTGTGCGCCTTTAAACCGACCGGACAACAGACGGCGAAAATATAATACCGTTCAAAAATATAGCACACGAGGGGAAAACGAAAGCCGAATGGGAACAAATAAGTACATAATTAGTTGGATTTGATGCTTTCAGTTGGATCTCTTCAAATTGAACACTTCATTGACGAGATTGCTTAGTTCATCTTTCTGATGCAGCTCTGGAACTTGCTCGTGAGCATCGGATGTCAAATCGAGAATGATCATCTTCACTTGTTTGCAATACATTTGATCACCCATCTGTAATTATAACTTGAAATTAAATTTATTCAACTAACTTACTTTGAAATCAGGGAGGTTATTTACAACTTCTGATCGCTGGCACAAGCACATCAAGATTTCGACGGTCAGTCTCATCACTAGAGGCTCATCCTCGGTGATTTTCCACATTGCACGGACGCCATCTGCCATGGTAGCCACGTCATCTGGAGCGAAAACAGGCACGATTAGCGTTAATCAAAACATCCAAAAGCTTACTCGAGAGCTGGAAGAAAATGGAAGCGAGAGCATCAATTAGTTCTGTTCGCAGATCAGACCCCACGGCATAAAGGTGACGAACGAAATGATGAGCATACGGAGAATCAGCAACCTCGTCTGAATCACTGAAGATGCGTAGGACAGCTGAAAACATAAATGCAAAGAGGATGTTCTAAAATTAACTATCTACCAAAAAGGATATTCGCCCGGTCGTCAATGGTCAATTTGTTGAGAGAACACTTCGTGAGGTATTGCATCAGGAGACACGTCTGAGTGATGCCTACTCCTGTGTTCCAATCACCTCCACGGGGATCTGTCGGAAGTGTTGGCTTGTCTCGAATTGTGAGCGCCTCTCCTCGGGGAACCAAATTCGAAGGATGGCATCGAATTGCGGTGCCGAGCCAGGCGACAACGTCATCATGTGTGACGTCGAGATCAAGCTCCTCTGCTAGGCGAATCATAGTGTTGAAAAGAGCTAAAAAGGTACAGTTGAATTCCGTGTGGAGCTCATAATAAATACCTGTTGCAACATCGTTATCTGGATGGCAGAGAAGCCACAGTCCTACATGAGTATCTGTATCGACTTCCAAATTCGCTTCTCTTCGTCTTTGCTGCTCGTCGTCTTTTGCTTGTTTGTATGTCATGATGTCCCTGCCCTCGGTGAAAAGTCCTTCTGGAAATTTGAAACTTGAGACCTCGAATTCAGTCAGAAAACTTACTGTTCCTATTGTAACTGCCGAAGAAACGCATTTTGTTCTGAGCTGCTTACTTTTAAAAGATGTTCTTTAAATCGAAAGAGAAGTAAATATCACATAGTTGCCAACAAACAACACAAATTTCTGAACAAAGGACCGAGAAAAACCAAAAAATAGTTCATAACAACAATGAAAAACAAAACAAAAATATATAGTGCGCCATAAGAATTGTATCGTGCTAAGAAGTGGTCTTGAGGGTTTCCACAAATTTTCTTCGTCGCTCGGCAGTGATTTCGCACATTTTCTGAAATTGTTCTCAATTATCCAGCCGGTCCAGAAACTTTTGTTACAAACCTTTAAAAGAGAGAAGGAAGTAAGACGACCTCTTTCCCGAATCAAAACCATACGATCATTCTTTCCGACAACCACGGAGCATGTAGCACGACAAACAGAAATTGCTTCAAAGTTTGGGGTCAAAAGCAGAAGTTCAGAATTTTTTCGCGAATCGTCGTCAACGAAGATACCGAAAGAACAGCACATCAAGGGTTCCTCAAGAGACAGCTTGTGCATTGTTCGATAGTCTGCACGAATTTGTGTTTTCTCGATAGCCGATTCGTCGCCATCCGCGTGGTTCAATGCAATCGATGGGAGTATGACATTAGCAAGGGCGGCGCCGACAGCACACTGAAAAATATGTCTTTAATAGGCAATTCTAAAATTTTACATACCACTACTGCATCCAACAAGTTCCCTTCGAGACTCAGAACCTTGATAGTAATCTGAAGCTGCCATTCGAGCGGCAAAACTTTCTCAGAATCATCCAGGCAACGCAAGTTTTCTCTTTTAATGAGTAGCTCATTTGTGAATAGTGAAAGCAGAAGGTGGTTGTAATCCTCTGCATCTTTCTGAAAAGGAATTAATTAATTATCTCTTGATTATAAAGCACTAACTTCCAAGAGTTGTTGAGAAGGCTCAATCTGAACATCTACTAGCTGTGCATCACTGACGAGCGACACTGAAGCTTGGACTGAGCATGAAACTGTTACTCCTTGTGTGCTTACGACAGATGATCCGACGCCTCCACATTCACCTTGCTGAATAGATCAAACATTTTGCTTACAGTTTGCTTTTAAAATAAAACACAAACCTTGTAGACTAACTTCTGCTCATCAAGAAGACCCCGTCCGTCTGGGTAAACTCCTTCTCTGAAGAATTTGGAAAAATAGCCACGAGGGTCGATTCCACGAAGCACTTCTGATGACATTTTTCAGGAACCAGTGAAGCTACTGCGCCGTTCCGCGAAATTCCGGGAATTGTTTTGGAAGTTTTTCACCGTTGTCTCTGGGGCGCGTTTGCGGACCGCCTTCAAAAATTTAAATTATAACAATCTGGAACTTTTTTGGCTGGCAACTTTTATTAATATTTTGAGGGTCCAACCGCTCATAAAATGAACAATGGGATATTGTGGCAGCTTTTTAAAAAAATTTATTTATTTAAAAGATGCGGATAGACTTTGAGAAAAAATAGGAAACATGAAAAACATAACAAACAAACAAGAATAACCAAAACAAAAAAATTAGTTTTTCGCAAATCTGACTTGCTCAGCGAATTTCGCAATCATCAATGCAGCCGTAACATGGACATTCAGACTTCGCGTATGTCCAACTTGTTTGATTTCAACGGTTTGATCCACAGCACGAAGCAAGCTCACAGGAACACCTTCTTTTTCATCTCCCATTACGATCACAGCCTGAAAATTACCCGCGATATAGAGACTACTACATGATTTCAAATTTTACCTTTTTGGGGAACACAAAATCATGCATCATCACACTATCCGTAGTCTGCTCGGCCGCAATAACTGTGTAACCATTTGAGCGCAAATTTTGAAGATATTCCAACAGATTTGAAGGCTTGACACCTTCCATATTCTGCCAGTTTTCTGAGCTCATACTCAATGCTTTGAAGTTTGAATCTTGAGCCACAAGGACATCAGCAACAACAAGAGTATCAACTCCAAAGATTTCAGATGTTCTACAAATACCGCCAAGATTATTCGGCTTATCGACGAGAGAGGCCACAACAATCAATGACACTCCGTCGTTCTTCACTTCTGTATCCTTGACGATTTTTCTTTGGAAAGAAGTTGCTACGACTTCATCAACTGTTTCGCTGGCTTCGTTAAGAACTTCATCTTCAAAGTCAACATCTTCGTTTTCCATACTTGGAGCACAACTGGAATTCTTCGACAGAGCTGAATAAACTTCTGAAGGGGCAGTTAGGAAGGTGGGGTCGTTATTGAGACTTTTGACCAGATTCGGAATATTATTCAGCTCCTCGATAATATTTTCTGGAATAGTTTCTTCTGGTGGCATTCCAGTCCGGTTTGCGATAACAGAAAGAATGGTTTGAAAATCGAAATGTTCGTCGATGTGCAATTTTGCAAAGTAGAAATCTGAGCAAAGATTATCAATGACGCGTCTCGAGTTGCCGGAAGGTTCAGCATCGAAATTGACAATTGCTTTCACAATCTTCCATTTCTTGCGACGATCTTTATCGAATGTGGAAAACATGAGACGAGCCGCCGCAAGGGCCGTACATCTAACTGGGAAGTTTTGAGCGGTACACCAGACGATAACCTTTTCCAGACAGTGATCGACATGTTTTGGAGCTGCTCGGGATATCAGCATGAGAACATTCAACCAGGAACACATTGAACCGATTCGTTGGGCAGCCATGTTTTTCTGAAAGTTTTAACCTAGGTTGAAGCTGTGAAAGAATATAAATCTACCTCGAATTCTTCATCTATGAGCTTCTTGAATAGATTCTCAAACTTGATGCACAGCTTAGCTAATGTCCATTCTACTATCAACTTGATAGAAAACTGTTGACATGGATCCACAACGCAATTTATACAGAAATCGAAAACTTTTGAAGCAAGGGCCTAAAACTAATCATTAGACCGGCACTGAAACTTCTATTCAAACCTCATTTTCGATTCTAGCAGCTAACAAATGAAGCAATTCCACGCCTCTTGTTTTCTGTCTGTGAGCCATTGACAGTCCAAATGACCTGCTTGAACTCTGATCCATTATGGCCGAAGCTTTGAAAATTTCATCAATAAGAGCGGTTGGCCATGTACTACTGTCCTCAGATGCCAGCTTGAGGGCAAGAAGAACAGCTTTGAATCGAGCCTTTTGAACAACTTCGTCAAGCCGCTCGACCTGATCTTTTTCCAGATGTGATTCCTCTTCTTCATAAATTTTGGAGTAAGCGTAAGAGATAACTCGAGATTCTTTCTTCGGAACAGGGCCGAACAGTGCCAGTCTTACAATGACAGGCGCCCAATTGACATCCAGATTTGCCCTGTACTTTGTGATAGCATCTACCAGAATAAGAGAAACTGGAGTACTTTGGCTGGCAATTGATATCTGTGCTTCGATGTATTCAATGGACTCTCTCGACACATCGGGATCGCATTGTGGTCCACTGAGAGTCACATTTACAAAACATTCGAGAGCTGGTAGACTGTTCAACGACTTCTTCTCCTCATTTACAATATTGGCGCATGCACGGATGCACTGTATCACTAGTTTATGATCAGAACATTTCCGGATGAATCTGGCAATAAGGTGACATATTTGCTGTTTGACTGCGAATGCAGAAGCCACATCCAACTGCTCGATGCATTCAGAAAGGAACCTTTCGACATTTACTTCAGTGATAAACCTGCAGAAATAGTATTCAGCTTTTTTGCTTAAATTTCAAGCTAACTTATTGAGAAGTTTGATGCGAAGAGAGTGCAGAATGCTAACGATGTTGTTGAACTCCTTAGTGTCATATTCATCTACAGATCTGAAATATTTCAAGCTGAAAACTAAACTTTGAAACTATTCTCACTTTTTCTGTCGCTTCAATCCGATCACTTCTGTGCCACCAAGGTATTCAAAGAATTCCACTCTCAATATTTTCAACTGATCATCTGATACATTCTCGACAATCTTGTCAAAGAACATAAGAACGAGAGCTGTTGATTCACAATTTTTGATTTCTGCCAGCACTTTGATTCCAGCCACAGCAAATGGAACAAACAAATGAGAGCAATATTTTAGAAAAAGAGGGATGTAGAGGTTCTGAAGCAATAGAAATTCCCTTTTTGAGCCTCCGTTCGAGACTATCCTTGTGAAAATGTATTCACCAAGTTCATTTTTCATGCATTCCAGAACATCTGAAAGTATTTATATTTTCACAGATATTATTCTATCTATATCTTTACCATTGGTGCATTGAACATTGCTCGGTCGTTCTTTTAAAAGAAACAATTGAGCATCTAGATTTCTCGATAAGTCATCTTCCAGTGATTCGGACACGTTCAACTGTATTTTTGACAACGATTTCTCTTGAAGAATTTGATCGGTACCCATAGAAATCCACCACATTTTTGCATGTAACCCTAAGTTTCGGACGTCTTCGCCGAAGTTTCGATCGAAAAATAGTTGGCTATGTTCTTCAGTGCAATGGTATTCCGTCAAGATTAAGATTCGATGAATTTGAAGAAAAGTTGATTCAATCATCGAGGATGTTGCGTCAATAGAGAAGTATCCAATCAGGTTGGACAGCTCTTCGAGGGTCGTACTGCTCTGAAACATATATTGATATGTTTAAAGACAATTGAATTTACCAAACGAGTGACATTTGCATAAAATAGGACGAGATTTCGTATCGTCGTAACTCTAATTGACTTATGAGGAATATATCTTGCTCGAAGCACAACTCTTCTCATCAATGGTACATCGTCATCATTCAAAATTTCAGATCGAGTGATTCCAGTTAATGTTGAAACCACAAAACAAATTGCAGTAGGACAGGAAAGCGCTTCAATAGAAGAAAGAAGTTCATGGAGGAATCCGGGAGTCGTTTTCAATGCATCAATAGTTAAACCGAGTTTCAACAGAAAATCTTCTATTTTTCCCTTCTCCAGTTGCCTCCAGAAGACATCGTTGTTATTCAAGTTCGGAATTAGAAGGGAAGTTACGAACTGGAAAAAAGCTTGAATTAACATATAGTTATTTGAATGTTCACCTCGTGGTTTTTTATTAGAATATCGAAATCAATAGATACACTTTTCTCAATAGCCCAAACTCGAATCCATCCGTTTGTGTGCAAAATCGCTCGGAACAGAGCTATTTTCAACCAGACAAAGTCGATTTTGTTGTCGCGAACAGCACTAAGAAGAGCGTCAAATCGTGGAAGTACTGGACGAATGATATGAAACTGAAAATGTGAGTTTAAAAATGTTTCTATTTCAAATAGGTTACCTGTGGTTCCTCGAGAGCTTCGATAAGAGTGTAGAAATCTGCCCACGCCGATCCGGAACGAAACTCTTTGAGACATGCAAGAACTGCTCGTCTGGACGGTCTAGTCGATTCAGAATCTTCAAAATGTGCATAATTTTTAGTCATTTCCATTTATTTTTTTCAACCTAACAACACATCAGCACAAATTCCCTCCATATCTTTCTTCCTCGCGTCTGTAATCTTTTTGGCGGCCAAAATGCAGAGAGTTGGAAGAATAATTTGGAAAGTGTTCTGATCGACGATTCGCATGTGACTGCAATTTTTAAAAATCATTTTCTCTAGACATTTGAGGAACACTCACGCTAAGTAATCAGCTAGCTGTTCGTCTCCTTCAACACTTTCTGCTCTTTGGCTCCAATTTGCACGAATTTGAGACTCGGTCTCTACTTCTTCCGGATTTTGATCCGACATCTAAACGAGCGCGTTTTCACATTCGCCAATCAGATGTAACGCTACGATATGGGAACAGGTCAATGATTCCAAAATATGAAACAAAACGCGACATATTTAATCTAGAAAAACTTTATATTCTATCAATAAAAAACAATAACAAAAATCCTGAAGAAAAAGCGTAAATTAGGCGAAAGAGTGAGGCCTGAGTGGCTTGAGTGGATCGAACAATTTTGGATCTCTGGTGTATTTGGGATCTTTCACGAAGATTGGCATGAATCCAGCTCGTCGCGACTTCTGTAAAAAATTAATTTTGCCGATTCTTCATTGCAAACTCTTACCGCAATAGCTTCAATAAGTTTCTTTTGTTGCTCATCACAAAGTCCAGTGATGTGTCGATCATATACACGTCCAGAGAAAGTTGAAACAAATTGCTGAAAGAGGAACATAAGAAAAACATTCAGGGACGAAGAAATACCTGTAGAAGTCTCGCATTTTTGTAATCCAGCTCAACTCCAGTGGAACACAAGAGACACTTCCGGGGTGCTTTTGTGTATGGATTGTTTTCTAGAACAACTGGTTCATCTTCTGAACCTGCTGCCGATGGATTTTGAGTGCTGGAACTGCACAATCTGAATGATTGTGGTCTTAACAGGCTTCTCGCCAGGGTCGAAGCAGACTTCAGCATCCTGAAATAACGAAGTCTCTTTGCTATTCAATATCCTGCGAGTCAGTATGATAAAGGCTTGAAACCAAAGAGATACAGTAACATGGAACATATAAAGCAGAAACCTTTTTATAACCCGAAGCATAATGCAATATAATACCGGTAGCGTTTTCAAACCTCGACGGGAAATGATAGAATAGATTAGAAAAATACATATTTACAAAAATTGTTCTTCTGTACAAATTAATCCTTCTTCTGTCTAGCAGTCGGAAGACGATAAACTATCGAATTCTTGCCCATATCACTTTCATCGAACATAAACCATAGCATTGAAACGATGGCCTGAAACGAATTTTGAGAACTTAGAATCTCGTCTTAAAGAAAAACTCACGAAGACAACACAGAAACACACGAGCATCATGATTGCGGACATCGCAGGATAATCGATGGGCCGAGCTTGAGAAACTTGGAATTTGCTTTGTAACGCCTTGATTCTTCTATACTCAGCCTCGAGTGACGGACCTCCGTGCGAATAAATCTCGACGCTGAGAACGTCGGTGCCTGTGGTGTTTTTAATAGAGTCGAGCACTGTGTCGATGGCCTTCTTGATGTTTTCTTCTAGCTGTTTCTTCTCTATTTCGCTTCTTGCGTTGGAGACATCCAGATGAATACGGTAGTAATCGACTACATTCGCATTCTTTCGATCCTTCTGACGAATCACTTCCGCAAGCTTATCCATATTTCGAATGGCTTCGTATTCCGATTCAATATGAATCTCGTTCGATTCAGCGTCTCGCTTGAAATGTGAAGACCCGAAAATTCCGGAAGAGTTTACTTCAGCATGGATCATATCATCTCCGAAGTGTTGCTTCAAGTTTTCCCGAATTCTATCCGACTCAAAATTATCTGTGAAGTTGAACATTCGCCCATCGTAATTGAAGTTTTCCAGTCCATTCACACTGATCACAACCAACGCTTTCGGTTTTTCTAACAGATTTTGAGAATATAGTTTTCGGCCAACTGTAAAAACATGAATATTTCCGAAATAGTTTACTTGAAAAAATTACCATCGCTGCCTTCAATTCCAAATAATTGCTTATTGAAACCATATAAAGAGTTTGAATCAAACGAAGAATGTTCTTCATCAAACGGGAGGTTATTTGGTAGAATGATCTGTACCCGTCCGGCGTTGAATGCTGCAAAGTCAAATTTCGAATGAAAAATTTTTAGAATGTTGAATTTACCTTGTAAGCATAATATGAGTAACAAAAAATCCCGCATCGCCGCTCGAATTGATGTTAAAGGAATGAAAACGCAAAAAAAAACATTTTTTTCAGATGGAAGAGCTTTCGCTGCGAGAGTTAGGCCGCGGCCGCCGGACAAATGCGCGGGAGTTCAAAAACGTAAACAACGTAAATTTAAACGTAAACAACGTAAAATTTTTTAATTTTTTCACGGCACCCTGCGCCTCCAAAATGCGAAAACAATTGTTGACGCGCTTTGTGTAGCTTTCCTTGGCGCATAAAAATATTTTTTTGTAAACTACAGTAACCCGAAGCAATTTATTGCAATTTTACAACGGGAAAATCACTTTATTGATGAATTTCTCGAGAAACAGACTTATTTTCTATAAACAATTCTCTAGTTTTTTTAAGTTGAGAGAATTCCTGTTCAAAAAGCATAAAAACATGCATTTTAGTTCAGCGTAAGAGGAGTTCTATTCATTTAAAATTTTCAACGAAATTCGCCGATTTCTACCTCAAAACATGACGAAAGTTGATGTTCTTATACTTTTCAGATGTAGAATTTTTATATTAACATTTTCTATTTGTTTTCGACCGGAAATTTTTGCTTTAAATTATGAGCGACAAGGTTGAAGTTTTCGCGAAATCGTGCCCAAAATTTTACGCGCAATTACGGAGCATTTCGCCGCGGTGTTTGCGGTCTCATAGAATTCTACAGTACGCTAAATTGGAGTGCCAGGGTGCCGTGCGTAAAATTGGCGCAAAAACAATGAAATTATGAAAAATTGGAACTGTTCAAACACAAATATTGGAAACTACAGGGCAACCTAAATTATGCGTAGGTCGGGAATCCGAAAAGACAAACCAAAATTTCACTTTTCGCCTTGACGTAACGGATGGCGTCTATCCAATATGATTACGTTATCACAATCTGTTGACTTCCTCTCTACTACTTGCGGTATCTAATTTAACGAACTAATGAATTTATTATCCATGCGACTCATACAAAGGTAAGAACGCTAATTCAGCTTTTCTGAGTTTATGCACATTTACCTCCCCTCACCAACGAAGAGAAGATGTTAAAATTCCGATTCGGTTGTGTTTATACAAAGTTCAAGGTCATACAAAACAAGAAGTAAATATGGGTTCAACCGACATACATTTCTAATTTGAATCCTACTTCCGTGTGAACCATCTGAAATTAAGTCTTCCAAATTAACATAAAAGGAGAAAAAACATTTTTCATGGGGTAATAAGAATGCCCTTCTTCAAATTCAAACCTTGTTTCTCAACATTAAAAATATGGATCGAAATTGTGTTGAAATTCCGCTCCGCCGCATGATTTATTATTTTCTGAAACGGAATGGTCATTTTTTGTGTATCCCACATCCGGATTCCTTAAAATTCAAAAAAAAATTGGGGCGTCCGTCTTCATACCAATCGAGAAAGCGGATGTATATGTTTTGAAATGAATGAAATGTTTGGATTCCTTGTGTCTCCTCTCGTTCTTCATCATCTCTTTTTTCTGCCCCATTCTTCTCGATTCTGTCCCATTCAATTCTTTTCCCCTTTCTTCCCATCATTTCCCTTTTCTTCCAAAAATGTGCTCCAAATACTCCAGAACCTTCTTTCTATTACTCACAATGCTTGTCTGTACACTTATGATATTCTCAATGGCACCTCGAATGACGATGAGTTTTTGGCGTTCTCAAGAAACTAATATTCTATGGAGACGGCCGGAAACGAAGAACTTGGATTGTGGAAGAATATTGGAAAATGACAAAGTTTGTAGCCTTACTAGAAAAGATTCAACTACAGCAATTTCAGAGCTACATTGAAAACTTCACTGGAGATAATCGAATACCGTTGGTTCCGAATCTCAAGTACATGGATATGTCGTGTATTGCAATTCAGAATCGAATTATCCCATTCAAATTCCATTTGAGACCTTTGAAAGTGGGCGTGGTCTTTGCTCGGGTGGTTTACAAGGACTATGAGTTTCTGGAGAAACAAGTTCAAATGTCATATCATCCACAAAATATATTTTGTTTTTTATTGATGCAAAAAGTGATTATGACTTCAAATGGAGGATAAGAAGGATAGGAAGATGTCTTCCAAATGTTCATGTTTTAGATGGTACCTGTAATGAAACAATGGAAAAAGGATTAGAAATTACTTGATTTCAGAAGAACTTCCAATTGATTCAGCTGGTCATAATATGAACTTGGCTCACTATAAATGTATGGAAAGTATGATACAGTTGCCAAATTGGGGATACTTCATCTTGATGCAGGTTGAATATGATAGCTAGTTTCACGGATTCAGTTAATTTTCAGAACCACGATGTTATCGGGAAAACCGTGTACGAAATTTCAAGAATATTCGAGATTCTCGACGGAGCAAATGACATTGACATTGATAAGGAATATGGAAGAGTTGAAGAGAGGTTTAGTTGGGATCTCAAAACACTCAAATTGTTCCGAGATGGTTTGTTTTATCAAATGAAATGTTTTGAGAACTCATTTTTAGAGTCAACCCTGTCAACATGCTTCTTGAACCATACATTGAGAATTTCCAAGGGATCAGTCCAAGGATCTTTGTCACGTGAAGCAGTGAAATGGATGGTGGAGACAGTTAATCCGAGGGTCTACATGGACCAGTGGAATGAAGGGGTCGGTCTAGAATTCGGGGAAGATTATTTGAATTCTTTTTTTCAGGATTACGGTGTTGATGAGCAATGGATATCGACATTTCAAGCAAATGAGTTTCTTGGAATGCCTGGACATTTCACCTATCAATGTGTGGTCGAAACTGGTAACAAGACTGACTTCATCACCAGGTAAGAATTTTAGAATCGCACTTCAGAATGGTGACGAATAATTTCAGATGGAGCAAGTGGTCATGGTCGGATGAAATTGGAGAGAAATGTGGAAGCAAATATGTGAGACATGGTGTCTGTATAATGGGAATCGAGGAGCTTCCAGTCATTGCGAGGATGCCCAATATAATGTTCAATAAAGTTTGTAGCAAAGAACGAGAATGGCAATTAAGAAAAGATTTCAGATGATGCCAATTTTCGACTACTCCATTGTAGAGTGTACTGCCGAATTGCTTTACAACAGGACGTTTTTAGGTCAAGATGATCATCCACTAGAGGAAGGCTACTATGAAAATATGATAAATGTAAGTGTTGAAAAATCACATTGAAAAATGAACTCTATTTCAGGTTCACTATCATAAACACCACATGGAATCAGACTACGTGTTGAATTGTACCCCGGGTTATGAAATTTGGAGAAATCGAAAATATCCTTTGTGATTTTGCTGACTGATGATCTTGAATAAACTGATTTCAGCTTGCTTTGATTTTGGAAACTAGTCAAATTTTTTTTCTATCTCAAGAAGATTTCACTGGGACCAAATAGGCTACAAGGTTTTCGTGTCAACTTATGTCAGGTCTATTAAAAAGTTGTACTAATTCTGAATCCTGAACAAGTGACTTACCGTAAAACCTCTAGGTGGACACCCCTAATGGAAGGACACCGAAGTGATCCCGAAAAGAGCATTTTTTCAGATTTCTGTGCACCTGAAAGTAGTCTAAATCGATTCCTTTGTGAAATTCGAATTCAGAATTTGAGGAGGTTGAACAATAGAAAGACATGTCCCTCTACTAGAGGTTTTACAGTATATGGTTCAGTTTGCTTCACCTTCTTGATTCTGTCTTACATTTTGGAGGATCACTTGTAAATGTAGGGACGACATTGAAAAAGAAGTGCATGTCCAAAATTTCGAATTCAAAGACGACGCTTCATTCGATGCTTCCTCTCTCACCCTCATCCATCAAAAGGGGGATCCGTGCAAAATGTTGTGACAACTGACTGATTAACTGATTCATTGCCAGGGAATTGAGACCTACTTTCTTCTTTTACCACTACTACAACAACTACTACTACTACTCATACTCTCCCATTCTCCTTTTCGTCCTTCCACAATGCTCCATTCTCTGGTGTCTCTCCTCCAATTCAGTTCTATCCCGCTTTCATCTCTTCTCTCTGTCTCTCCTTTCTCTTTCTGATTTCTGGAGGTCCACCAAGGTCTCCGGGTTCTTCTTCTTTTCTGTGTGTGCTTCTTTTTCGTCGTCGACGACGTCGTCGCCCCGACATTTTTATTCTCCCATCTCGTCATTTTTCACTTTTTGAGCAACTAACGGAGCAACACGATGCGTCAAGCAGCTAATAATCGACTCAGAAGTTTCGAGAGGGAGTATCATCTTTTACGGTAAGTGGTTTCGAGATTCACAAATACCAAAAACTACGAAATATAAAAAATGAAACCTACAAAAAAGTACAGCTACAAAAAACTATCTTGAAAATCAGAAAAGTCACTCTCTCAATTTCTGGGGAATGTCTGGTTTATAATTTGGTCTTACCATAAAGAACTGTAAATCATGCAGATCGTTGCATAAATCTGATTTTGCCAACTTTTCTAAAATTCGTTTGAACCAGATGATAGTTTTTTAAATGACTACAGTTCATAAAAATCCAGTATGAATTAACTTTTACAGTTCAATGGCGCGGTAGTACTGTATTTTCTAGATTTTCAATGAAATTCGAAAACTCTTAAAAGTCAAATTTGTTTGCAACTTTCGAAATTGGCAAAAAGACTTTATCCCTTTTAGACTCCACTCGACTTTCTAAAATAAATATATTTATTAAACTTGATACATCTATTATATGAAAAGACTCGGAACCTTGATCTTTAGAAATTTTGAAGGATTAAAAAAAAAATTCGGAGAGAACGAATGATTCGAAGTTGTGAAAATTTCCTATTTCGAGAACAAGATGCAAAGATTTTTCTTGATTTCTTCAAATTACGGAAGAAATTTCCTAGGGGAAACCCACAAATTTAAGGTTTTGAGGGTTCCCTTGTCAGAGAAAACAGTATCTTTCGTCTCAAACTTTAGAACGTCTCAAATTTTTAAAACTATTTTCCAAATGGAACTCTTATTTGACACCTTTTTTCCCATGGAAATCTGACTCCTCTAAATCTCAGATTTCAACTTTTTCAAGATTAGAGTTCGTTCTGAAAAGGAACAGCTCGATGTATACTACACTGACCACTGGAAAGAAAAACTGAAGAATCAGAATCTAGCAATTTTAATTTCACATGGCAATTATGCTGGAATGGAAGATTTTCTGCCAAATTTCTATTTTTTTTCGTAAAAACAAACAAACATATCCGATTCTTATTTGCTTTTCTCGCCTGTCTTTTTTTCGAGTCAAGATCTTTCGAGAAAAGCTCTTTGCAATTATAATAGAAAATATATTATTTTCAAGGAATACTCTTTGTTTCCAGTACCTTTGTTTACTACTTTCTCAGAATCCAGAACCACGAAAAATATAAATTTTTACAACCATTTTTATGTTTCCAGTGGGGGACTCTTCTTCCTTCTTCTCAGTTTCCAATGCCTCCCATTCGAAAAGTTCATTCTCCTATCGTTCTTTTTTTCCATTTTCTAATCTCTCTTATCCATCCACACTATTCCCGATTCAAATCTCTTGGGAACCTAAACTTGGTGGTGTTGCTCGTTTCGAAATCCGTTTTTGATGAAAGAAAGTGTGAAGATGTCGACAATTTTCGTCAAAAAAGAATGATGAGGCACGCAAAAAGTTTCCAGCTGTGGGATTTGAAAAGAGGAAAATCCTCTGTGAACTCTTGGACATTTTTGAAACATCGAAGATAATCAGGGGAAAGGTCTAAAAATAAAAAGTATGGAATTATGGGAAACTGAAAAAACTTTGGAGCTGAATGATTCAAGAGATACCAATGATAGCATTTGGAAAAATGCTGCCCTGTTATTCTAAAAATATAGATCAGTGCCAGATTTGTTCAGTAATTTTGGTTTTATCGCTCGCCACTTGAAAATTCAAAAACCTTATTGAAACAGGTCAGAATTTTTGAACTTTGATACAAGGGTTTGGGGATTTTATGGACTCAGTGAACCTCGCTTTGTGAAAGTAAAAATTTGTAATTTTTGGAAATTTGAATTTGATTTTTCAAATTTCAAACTCGAAAATCTGTACAATACCAGAAGGGAGAAAAACTTCAAATTCCAGACCTTAAAATAACGAATAATGGCTGAAAATAACATGTCCCTATCAGAAATGCAAGTGTATGTTTTTATTCCGAAGCTTTCTGTTCATTTTTGTTCCCTCACCAATTTATGAATATCACTCATTCATCATATTTTTTCTTTTTTTTTCAGATCCTTCTATCTCTCTCGTCTTTTTTACCCGATTTATGATTTTCTCTCCATCTCCCCGCATCAGTTCTCTTAAGCATCGTTTAAACGGACCACCAATAACAAGAACAAAAACTGATGGGACGAGAAAAAGAAGTTGTCAATCAGTTGGGGACGTTTTCTCGTTATTTCATATCCAGATACATGTGTACGCAAGACGACAACATGTGGTTTACACTTCCGTCTCCTGCTCGTTCTCGAACATGTTTCAGGAGATACTAGTTACCAGCTCAGTTCGTTTTGTTTTTTTAGAACATGGGAAAAGTTATTGCAGTTTCTAACACACATTTGGTTTGATTCGACTTCATTTCTCTTTTTTTCTAGTTTTTCTGTTTTCCAGATATTCCCAGAAAAACCGTAGTGAAATGTGAGAATTCGCATATTTTTGAATATATGTCAACCATCTGTTTTTTGTATTCAAAAGTAAACGATAATAGTCCTCATAGATAACAGGATCGACTAGCTGGAGATTCATCGGCTCTATTCGATTTTGATGACCACAAGCAAAAGTTTATGACCCCGAAAGTATTAATGGCCCCAAAAAATTAATCGTGGCCCAAAAAATTAAATGTGGCCCCAAGGGTAGGTCAAAATTGTTTTATGGCCTCGAAAAAAATGTGATGGCCCCATTAGTTTTAGACGACTAGAATTACAGGCTCTTTGATTGACCTTGTTGAGAATTTCTCTCGACAGTGCTTTAGTATGTATTTATGAAGAATTCTGTATAAAAAAGAGTATTTGAAAATCTGCAAAGAGCAAAAGAGCATAATTCTAGTCGGCCAAAATTATTGGGCCCATCAAAAACCTTTTGGGGCCATAAAACTATTCTGACCTATCCGTGGAGCCACATTTGATTTTTTGGGGGCATGAAACTTTTGCTTGGGGTTAACAAAGTCGAATAGAGCCGATTCATCTTCAGGCCATACTGAATATTGCAACTGTCCCAGATTTCGTTTTCCGGTTATTGTAAGATGATACATTTCTGTTCAAACTCTAACTCTGTAATTTCCATTTACCCATCACTCGTTGCCTTGTCATTTTCGGTCTTGTCTCTTTTCCAGAGTCCTCTTCTACCCTCTCCTTCCATCCCATCCTTGGGCCTTCTCTTTCGAGTAAAAGTGTCATAAATCACTCACTTTTTGTACGAACGCCGCCATTTTCTTTTTTCGTTCGGGTATCTCTGGGCTCTACACTTTCGGTTTTTCAGCTATTTTCCTGCTGTTCGACCACAAAATTCTTTCCATATTCTCACAAAATAAAACCAGAAAAATACACTCCAAATATAATGGCCGGAAGCCCGCCCACTTCAGGTCTCCAACGAATTCTCTTGTTATTCTGAAGCCTTGGTGTAGGTATGTAAATGTTATTCGGATTTCAGCAGAGATTTTTGAAATCTTGTTTCGTTCTCTGGAATTTTATATTATTCTTGGAGATTTGCATCATTTTTCATACTGTAATCACCAAGTGCTACTGGTTTTCTCTGGTTTCGGTTGAGGATTCCATATGAGATTCCACCTATCGAATCCTTACTCAATTCCGACTTTTCGATATTCTTTGCAGCCGAACCTTATCATCCTAGGAATGCTGCTGTTTGTAAACCATTTCCTGAATTTACATTTAATTTCCGTATCTTATCTTGATCTCCCAACGCATCCCAATGTTTCAATGGTTCCTAATGTTTAGATCTCTCACTCTTGTTTCCCAAACCTATTATCTCATCCCTTCATGGTCTTATTTCGTGTGCACTCTTGTGAGAAGCAAATTGAGCATGAGCACACCACGACCACAACCAAAACCAAACTCCCACTCACATTGGTCCTTTTTCTCGCTCCATTTGTCTCAATTCTTAAGGCTCTCCTTCACTTTTGCCCAAAGATTTGACGTTTTGCTTACGTTTACTTTTGCTTCTTATTCCAAAAAAATAGGTCGAAGAATTCAGTTTTCGGTTAAAAAAAAAAGAACTTGAAAAATAATATGTTTTGTTTCGAAAATTTTGTCGTTTTTTCGCCTCTCCGTGTTCCAATGTTCGAATTCCCATCGGAATTCGGTTTTGGTTTCTCGGTGCGCCAATAATTGATTCGCCCCTGGTGAGGAGCTCCCCTTTCCCGAATGGTTCTTTTTTGTTCTTTCCCTTCCACTTCAACCACATTTCCCTTACTTTTACTTCAGAATAGTGCTTTTCCTTCCTTGGCTATAAATCTTCCAATCTTCCCGACTATATTTTTCCAATTTATTTAAAGTGAGTAGACCTCCATAAAAGATCCACGAAAAAAGGTCAAGAGCAGGAGATCGGAGTAGTGAGATAACTACATTAGAGCTTTTTATGGTTGTGATATCAGGAATACTCTAAAGATGATTTCAATTGAATTTCCATCCGTCTTCTTCTTCTCCTTGCAATGTTCATCCACAACTCATTAGTGATTCCCGGGAGGTTCCGATTGGGAGGTCCATGAAATGAGAGAGTTCACTCAATGGTCACGCATTCAGGACAACAGAATACGGAACAAATTGAAAGCTTTCTTCTAGTTTGAAGTTAAAGAAAGAAGCAGTGGTCACTCACTCGAGAAGGCACATTTCGTTATTATGAGTTTTGAGAAATATGAATGTTTACAAAAAAAGTATTTGTGCACTTCCATGAACTTTTGAAACATCATTCGTCTTTTGCGGAACTTGTTTAGCAATTTTCCAGCCTCAGAAGACCTAAATATTCTCAAAGTTGGTCAACTTTTTCTGGATTCTAGAATCAATCGGAACAATGCGAGTCCTTCGATTTCCCTTCTAATTCTTTTTCGAAACAAATAATTTTTGTCTGAATTTACATTGCTGGCCTTCTTTTCCTTTTGCTCCCAATTCGTTAAATTTCTCATGTTTCCACTCTATTTCATCGGAAGGAAAAGAGGAAATGCCGAAACTCTTTCTCTGGTTGCTCTTGAAAAACGGTGAAATTTGATCCGGGTTTTGCTGAGATTTCGCCTCAAGATTACCCACTTTCTCTCGTTTTCGTTTTTCATTTGCACTCGTCAACGGCTAAAAATCTCATTAAAAATTAATGAGTTTTTCGAGGTTTTTATGTTTTTTTGACGATGACACGAAACTTGTGAAATCTGTCGGTTTTTGGTTTTTGTGCAAAATTTGGTGTCTCACTTTTCCTATTTTGCTCTTAGACTCTGCAATATATTCTATGTTTACAGAAAGATGGACGGAGAAACTGCCCTTCTGGATGAGTACAATTCAAATTTGGCATCTTCAAGTTCAGCGTCAGATGTCGGAGAACGGACGAATATGGGAAGAAATCATCACATGACAACGGAATTCAATGAGTTAGTTTCATGAGGGGGAAACATAAAGTACAGGTATTCATACTAGAAGTGCATGAACTTCGAAGTTTTTTGAAGTAAAATTCTAGTTTGTAGCAAACAAAATAAGTTATAATATCTGGCGCTTCAAGAAATCTAGGCAGACTATATCCGGAATCTTGAAACTATTGGTGACCACAAAAATTGATACCACTCAATTTTTTAAATCTGAAACTTTTGTAATCCAACATAAAAACAGTTCGACAGTTATCAGAAATCATCTTTGTTCGAACACCGATTTCTGATAGAAACCCACTTTCAGAGCTTTTCTGAGAAACACTTTTTCCGAAGTGTTCATTATTGCTTCAAATGAAAACCTCCAATTCTTCTAAACACTCGAAAACTTTCATTACTTCCGGAAGTTCTCCAAAAAAACGTTTCATTTTCAACAACTTGACTCACTTTCCCGGGACCCCTTCTCCTCCATTTTCATTCGAAACTCCGCCCCATTTCTTCATTCCATCGGAAGCATCGAATCATTTCCAGTTGGCTTCTTTTCTTCGTTTTTTTTCGTCGTGCTCCTTTCATTTTTTCTTCATTCTTCTTATTCGTAGGGTGCACCCAAATGACGAAGGACCAACGAAAAAGTTCTATCAATAATTTTAATTTATTTATTTTCGGGCGGAGCCAATGTGGAAGAGAGGGGCCATTTTGTATCGAAACATTTCATTTTCGGCGTCTGAATCAGATTGAAATACGAAAAAAGTCTCCTGTGTATTACCAATAAATTTTGTTGTCCTTCCTCTTCTCTCCGCCTCGAAAACCTATATTGTTATTGGGAAGAGACCCCCTTCCCAAAATATGTATGCATTCATAAGTTGTTTCTCGTTTTGTCGAATGAAGAGGTCCCTTTTGAAAACGAAGAAAAATGAATGAAGAAGAAGAGGAAGCACTAAACACTTTACACTTTTCTTTCGGTTTACCAACTCTTCCGTTTTACTACATTTTTTACTGGTTTCAGTTTTCTAAACTTTTCGGAAGCGAAGAAACATGTGAACTCTTCAGACTTTTCTCCGCCCAGAAGCTTAGAAACGGATCAGTTGACGGCTTGTTGAGAATTGTTTTGAGCTCTGAATATTCTAAAAGTTTACAAGTTTCTTACAGTAATCCTAAGTTTTTAAAAAAGTTGAAATCACTGGAAAGTACAAGAGCTTTCAGAATAAGCCCTTATCAAATAAAATTCCCTAAAATACTGCTGCAAAACCCATTAATTTTGCATCTGCAATAAAAAAACAGATGATTTTTTGGAGGGGTTTCTCACAGATCCCTCCATCGATTCATTAATATTTTATGATCGTAATCCGATATTTCTGTTATTATTATTAGTAGTCGTCATATCTGATCCCGCCAATTTTATTCCTCCAAAAACACGGTTTTCTCTCGACCTACTACTAATTATAATTCTTCTTGATCTTTTCTAATCCTGTTCATCTTTTCTATATCTTCACATAATTAATGGATCCAGTAGATCCCCCTGGATCCCTCAACAATGACAAAAACGGAGACAAATTTTGCTCTTTTCCTCATTAGTCGACAAATGACTATTTTCCAAAGAAAAAGAGACTTTTGAAAATAAAAGACACCGTCCAGAAACCGCTTTCATTTTAATTGGATTCCGGAGAAACTCGGTGAAAACGAGGACAGAGAGGAAGAAGACGTTGTTTTCAAAACAACAACAATGATGGTCTTCTGTTCCTTGGAATACGTCTTCGTATTGTATTACGACTCATAGTTGACCAGCATCTGATAATTTTTGGATCTTATTGGATCTCTGCTTTGATCAGTATTTTTCAAGAACTTTCAATCTAACATTCCAATTTTTCAGAGCCACCAACGGATTTCCATCCTGCTCCCGATACCCCTACGATATGCCACAAGGAAATGGTCATGTTACTTTAACCCAGGTATTTTGAAACTATTTTACACTGGCATACTAAATTTTGATGTTTAGCCGGGCTCCTCTCAGCCGGATCGTCTGGAAACAGCAGTAGATATAAACGATGGGGACACTGATATCGAAGAAGAACTGTCTCATTCATGTAAACAAGTTATTGTTCCTTCCAAATCGCAGGTCCTTTTCTACGTGTCAACTTCAACTCACTTGAAATTAAATCACCAAGGATCTGAGCTACAGGTAAGCTACCATTAAACTCCACTTATCCCACAATAAAAGGTTTCAGGTCACAGATCCTTCTGACTTCCCTCTTCTGGACATTTGGTCTGAAAACGTTTGCGATGAAGCCCCATTTTGGATCATTGAATCATACGGTAACTTTTAAATATAAACTTAATTCAGTTTTGTTTATTTTTAGGAAGGAGAGTGGCAGTTGTAACAGACACCGCCCCTCGTTCTCTTCTTTCATTTTTTCTTCCATTTCTACGACCCAGACGGGCGGTACCAACTTTTTCGATAATTGATTGGAATGGAGAAGTTCTTGGATATTATGCCCTTGGTAAGAATTCAGAAAATATATTGGAAACTTAAAAAATTTTTTGCAGGTAGCGACGGAATAGAAGTTCAAGACACTCGTCATGAACCAATCGCCAAAGCCTTTTGCGAACCAGATCCATCAGGAGGATCCACGTGGCGAGTGGTCTGCGAAAAGAATTCCCAACGACAACTAGCGATTCTAACTCCAGATGGACGTCTTTCGTTTTCATCGGAAATCGCTCTTCCTCTGAAACTTCTTCTTATTTGTACATTGAGTCGAGCTGTTGTGAATCGAACATCTCCATCTTGTTTTCCATTCTTTCGATAAGTCATGCCATTATTCTGTTTTTTGTAATTTCAGAAGTAGGCATTCCATTCGAACTCTCAAAAATCTTCCTTGTTTTTCATTTCCTTCCTCATCTGATTCAATGGAACCGCTTATTTTAAGATCGCCTTATCTGTCTGATAATCGAAATTATCATCAAGAAACTTTTGTGTAAGTTTGTGAAAAAAATTATTTGTGCCAAAATCTGAATAAACGCCAAATTGAAAAGTAAAAAAAAATGTACAAAAAACTCTACGAAAATGAATAAGTTATTTGTCGTCGAACTCTGGATGAGCCAATGTGTACGCACGGTATCCAGCCAAGAAACTAGCAATGATCTGGAACGAAAACAATTATTTTTTGGAAGAACGACTTTTTATGATCTTTCTCACACATTTCTCTTATCAGGAAGGGGTGATTTTATGAGGTGTCCGTGGAAATAATAAACAATTTTAAGTGTTGATTCTGATCTCGTGGTCTTGAGGGTTAAAGGTGCTCAAGGTCATGATTCTGATGTTTGTCAGTTTTTGAAAATCAAAGACAGTTTTTGAGCTATTCATTTTCAGAGAATTGCACTTTTTTTAGCTTTCATGAAAACTAGTTTCGATCTTTTGGGGTTTATGATAACCAGTAAACAGAGACAAATCTCGAAATTAGGAAGTTCGGCTGTCCTCTGCTTACGTATCCCAATTACCTCCACAACCAAAACTCCCATCGAAGCAGCTCCGAGGTACTGAGCATCCGATGAAATACGATTTCTGATCACTTTCTCGCAACCCTGAAACAAATTTCCTTCATTTTATTTCACTTATTTCTTAAGATTACATCAGTATAATGTCTCTGATAACAATGAAGTTTTTCCAAATCAGCATCCGTTCCAGCACCTCCCCAGGCAGCAGTCCAGTCGGCAGAACCGTACACTCCGCAACATCCGAACTGAAAAAAATTAATAATGATGCGCCTATTTTGAAAAACGGACCGAGTTTTGAGTGTTGGCCCAGAATTGAGTTTCAGCATCGTTTGATAGACTTCCGATTGTTGGTTTTGTGCTGTAAAAACAATGTTCTAGTAGAATTATTGAAAGTAACTAACATTCTAGCAGTCTTGTTCAATGATTCGTACAGAATATCATCTGAAGCCAATTGGTTGATCTGATCGGAATAAGTGAAAGCGAGGAGACCATCTACAAGTTGAACCACAATCATCAAGGCAATCATGGCACAGTACTGAAATTGAAAACGTATTGTAATCGCTCGATAAGAATAATCTCATACCACTTTGAGAAGGAATGTGTTATGTCTGAGAACTGAAATCGTAGCAACGATGAAGGAAAGAATCAAAACTCCAGCAGCAGCCACGAACAGTCCGAAGATCATATCTAGCCGTTTCAACTCAAGAAAGTCATTGTCCTGAAATTCAAGTATTTGTTAAAGATTTCCTATTTTTTTGTACCTGCTGAGCGTAAGTGGAGAAAGTGCCAAAACCTCCACCGAATCGAAAAACGAAACCAATCACAATCAGAGCAATTCCGATAATCTGAACAATTTGAGCTACAGTACTCTTCACCCTAGAATAAAAACTCACAGCAGTTGCCAAGGAAGCCCCCAGGAACGCCTTGTCCTGATTATTCAGATTTGGCATCCTGCCCCTACTCCTTCTGGAAAGTAAAAAAATTAGGTAATTAAAAAGACTGAATGAAATGACAAGAAGCTGCAGAAGACAATGATAAGTGATACGTAAAACACGTCGAATTGAGGTAATTAAATCTCAACATTAAACATATTTTAATGGCCAAACGGTCTCTGATAGTAATTGCCGGAGGAGTCAACATGCACTCCGGTCAACGATTGAAAAGTCACGTTATGCCCCGTTTTCTACCCGAAACCGGAATTTCAAACATTTCTTTAGTTCGGGTTTCTGGAAAGGCAGTTGGTTCTAGAAAATGAAAATATGGAGGAGCACTCATTGTAATTTACAATTTGTAAAAGAAGCATGTTGAAAAAATGAAACTTTTTAGACCTACCAATTTTAGTTTTTAAAAAAATTCAGTATATCCCATCCGTCTTCTAAGCATCGACAGACTCATCGAACTACATATGTATCCTGAGTCTTTCTTTGAAGTCCAGAGCAATTGATTAAAAACGGATCTCTATATCAAAATTCATTATAGCTATAACAATAAATATACCCGAAAAAATTATCACAAGTCTGTACTATTTTCAATTGGTTTTCTTCTCCTTTTCAACATCTTTTGGAGGTTCTACCACATCTGGAACTCCTTTCTTCGGAAGTTTCTCATCGAACCGCACCGTGAGAATGAACGAAATAATGAAGAATAAAAAGAAGCAGTAGAATCCTTCATGAAGGCTTGAGAAGAATCTCTGTTGTAACTGAAAACAGTATTTGTTATGAATATTAAGAAAATATATACCTACCTGAACCGGCCTTAAGAATCCACAGATCAAGCCAACAATGCTAGAAATTCGGAAGAGCTGCCAAGTAGTTTTTCCCGGTCTAAATGTGAAGCCTTGTGCTCTGAAATAATACAATTTCGTAAAAACCTGAGAACAAAAACTTACAATAAAAGCATCACTATAGCTAAAACGATAAGAACAGCTTGAATTGTTCTCTCAAAATTGTTCATATTATCCAATTGATGCTTGACGAGAGCTCCAGCTGGTTTATCAGTCATATCCAGGTCAATCGGGAGGTTCAGAGTCCACACATATCCATGCATCCATATGCTGAAATTAGAAAATATCACTTTCCCATTCGTTTTATAATATTTTTTATTGTTTTACCGCAAACAAACAGAATGCTCACCTTGAAAACATGAAATCAAACAAATGGGAAGCCGTAAAAACGGCCAAAATGAATCGGAAAGTCAGTGATAGCAAATGTCTGATTTTAATTTCAAACGGAGTCAGAAGACTCTCATCCTCGGGTTCAAGAATACGTGGCAGCGCCATTGCAAACAAGCAAATTTCTGTGAGAATTCAGATTTCGATCCAAGTTCGGACAACGTACAAAAAGGAAAGAAACTACGAAAGACTGGGAGAAATAGTAAGGGAATAAGAGAGACGCAGAGATAGAACGGGCGTCCTTGACATGAAAAAGACGATTCTTCAAGAGAATTAGATATCGGAAGAAGGGTAGATGAAGAAGTGTTGAGATGAGAAGTGGGAAATTGAAGAAAATAAGAATTAGGATTCAGGACGGTTATGAAACTTTGGTTTATAGGGTAAGCTGATTTGTTAGCTTGCGATCCTTGAGGGATTGTGGAAGATTCTAAATTCTAAAGTAGGAGATTCTAAAGTAGAATGTTCTAAATTTTAACATGAATGGGGGAAGAATATGCAATTTCTTGTATTATATAGACATAAATGGAAAAAAAATGAAAGTTTCCAATTTTGAAAAAGAGAACTGTGTACTTCAACTTCTTTCAAAGTTCAGTAAATGACCAAAAGTTTGACAAGGTCCAATAAACAAGGCTGGCACAAGGCCTGGGCCGTGGGTAGGTTTCCACGGTTGAATCCGGCCGTACTTTTGAAAATAAGCTTTTTGGATCAAAAAAGATCCGGGTCGCTGGATTCAACCATGACAACCTACCCACGGGCCGAGCCGCGGCCCTAGGAGCGGCCGTAGGCCGGCCGTGTGACAGCCATGTCCACAAATACCTGAAAGTCGAGAGAGACTAAAATATCAAGAGATAGAGAGTCGAGCTTCTACAGTTTCAGTCTTGGAAAAAGAACAATAAGAACAATCAGTTTCTCACAACTATTGGAACTCTACAAACCGACTCAGCTTCCATCGGTATCCTACCGTTTTTGTACCCCATTCATAAAGTTTCAATTTGAAATCGACTTCTCCTTTTCCCCTTTCAAAATCCCCGAATTCTTTGCCCATCTTTTGTGTTTTCATCTTCTTCCTTTTTCTTTCTAATTATCCTCATTTTGTCTTCATTTTCTGTGATAAGAAGGTCATGACCGATATCTCCGAGACAGTTACCGGCGGTCTTCCCTGTGATTTAGTGATTGATGAGTTCGCATTTTTCTAAATGTTTGTACTTTTGTATCACTTCCGAGTACGAGACGAATCTTTATTAATAATTACACTTATTAGGTGGGAGGAGCCGATATGTCAACAAAGAAAATACATTCTGGAATGTTTTGGTCGAAAAAAACGAAAAAAGGAACGGAAACAAAAAATGAAAGTGAAGAAACCCTTAGCAACTGCCGAAATCGGGGTAGATCATAATGAGGTACTGTATGGTCAAAAAGATAGAAAACTATTGTGTGAATTTACGCAAGTGATAGTATCCTCCGTTATTTTTGTGGTCACTGAACGAGTTTCCTGTTCCGTATCCGTCATTTTGACTTTGCGAAATAGCGGATGGAGCAGCGGTATCTTGACCTCCTTGCGGCTCATATGATCCTCCAGTGGCTCCCGGAGCAACCTGAAAAATGCTCATTCAGAATCACAAACGCTCAGAATAAATGGATAACTCACATTGTCACGTGGAGCTGGAATTCTTCCCTTCTCATCATTCATCACAACTTCAGTATCTTGACAGACACAAGTACCAGGAGTACCAGAAGGTCCTTGCTCTCCAGGTGGTCCCAATGGTCCTGGCATTCCTCCTGGTCCCGGAGCTCCTGGCGGTCCTGGCCATCCCTTCTCTCCTGGAGTTCCAGCATAACCATCTTCTCCTGGCATTCCAGCTGATCCTGGTGGTCCCCATGGTCCTGGTGGTCCAGAGTCTCCAGGTGGTCCTGGGATAACATGAGCTTCTGGTGTTCTTCCCTTGTCTCCGAGTGGTCCAGACTCTCCTGGTGGTCCGATTGGTCCTGGGAGTCCTGGCTCTCCTGGCTTTCCTGGCATTCCATCGGATCCTGGTCTTCCTCCGATTCCTGGTTCTCCAGAATCTCCTGGGAATCCTGGATGTCCTGGTACTCCACGTGGCCCTTGTGGGCATGGAAGGCATGGTGGCGGTTCGAAGACTCTTTCTGGAATGCATGATGCATTCGGTGTGGTTCCTGGTCGTCCTGGTGCTCCGTCTGGTCCTGGTGCTCCTGGAAGAGCTGGCAGTCCTGGATCTCCGGATGGTCCACGTTCTCCAGGAATGCAACAAGCTAAAAACATTATAATTTGTATGAATTTCAACAAGAGGGTTAAGATACCTGGACATTCTTGGAACTGTGGAGAGTCAGCAGCCAACATCGATGGATTGTAGTGTCCATATCCAGCAGCTCTCTTCGTTACGTTTCTTCCTTTCAGAAGTCCTTCCCGTACTGACATCATTTCTGTCTCCAAATCATCTGCTGACGTCTGAAAGTTCAAATAATTTTGGCGCAAAGTGAAATAATTAGTCTCACCTGACAGAATTCAAAGTCTCGCCTCGAAAATCGTGAAATATTGTCGACATAATTGTACATTGAAGGGACGAAAAGGATAAGAATAAGAAGAGAAGTGATTGAGAGAACTCCAGAGACTGCGATCAGAATTTGGTAGCCCTTTTCTCTGTTCTGAAAATTAATATTTTGTTTTCAATTTTGGCTCAAGATATCCCTAACCTGCAGTTTCGAAATTTTAAAGATCGATTTTTGAGATTATAAAAATCAGGAAACAGTGAACAATGATATCCCGTTTTTGATGATAACAAAGAAACAAGAGTAATTTCAGAACAAAAATTTCAGGTAACTTTCTCACCAAATATTTCAGAAAAGTTCAAATCAGAAACACTCACCTCATCAAGTTCCTCTGTATGTGGGTCCACATACCCACTCGTTTGCGATTTCATCGCTGAAATTCGAAAAAATTGAAGACTGATAGTGAAATGAATAGAAAATACGAAAGAGGATATAAAAAACGAAGTGAAACTTCGAAAAGAAAGGAAAACAAGATGTTATGGGTGTAAGGATTGTCTTTCTTTGGAAGAGATGAGTATCATCATCAGTTCTCGAAAGACCAGAGAGACAGGGGGTCAAACCTCTTTTCGCTCTCTTCTCCCTCTAATCGACAGAAATTTCTCTTTCCGTCATCAAATGTATCCGATCCAGAAGAAATATGTGACTACTACTACAATTGGACGCCCAGGAGGACGCGGAGATAACGGAGATTCTCTTCTGGAAAGGAAGGAATGGGGTCACGTAGTGATTACACTCACGAAATCTATTATCACTTCAAAAAAGGGAAAGAAAATCTCCCAGTGAGAAGCCCAAAAAAGGAAAAAGGAGGTGGAGTGACTCTCACTGATACCGTCGCATTTTCACTTTCAAATTGGGAATTTTTTCGGCTTTCGGAATGAAATAAAGGAAAGGAAAGTAAAAAGTTGCAATGTTTCAAAGATCCAGGAATCGGGATAGGAGGTCAAGAGAAGAAGCTTCGGGTTTCCTGAAAATCAAGGGACTCTATGAACGTAATTGAACTGTGAGAACTTGGATGAAGTACACTTTCGTTTGTTTGAGCTTGATGATTACGGTAGATTCCATGCTTGAAGTCTCAAGTATTATTAGCAGTCCGTTTTGTTCACATCTCAATCCCAGTGGACCTAGCTAACTAATACACTCAACACGCACCGGAAGGTAATTACAGTGCACGTATCCCTCCGACTAATTGTCATTTCTTTCTCTCCTTTCCTGCCTTAATCCCAGGTTGTTATTGTTATTGACAACCAGCCCGAAAGCGGGTTTCCGAGATAATGAAACTCTTTTCCCGACGATTGATGTTATCAAGGTCATATGTACCGTTCACTATCCCGTCTATATGTATCTTTTCTCGTCATTCACTCGTCCGCATTTGCATATCATTCACACTTCCACAATCTTTCTTGAAACTTCTCAAATCTTTTTTGGTCTTACACACACTTTTCAGACAAATATTAACAATTACAGATCTTCCCATCGTCTCAAAATCAATTGCGATTTCCCGGATGAATCCGGTAAGTTTCTTTTTTGATTGTCAGGCGTGATTGGAAAGTTTTCGATCACGATCTCAGTGTCAAAATTGTCGAAAATTCTTAGAACATATAGCTGACCCAGATCCTGAAAGCAACACCACCGAAAAAAAAGAGAAAACAAAGAAAGTTTTTTGACCTATAAATCTTTTTCGTTTTGCACTACTTACGCGCGTGCCTCCCTCAGTGATAAGTCCTTTAGCGGATAACTGACCCCGTTGATGATAATGAAGAGACACCGGAGAGGGGGTAAAATGATAACGTAACCCAATTTTTTATCTTTCTCCTTCAGTATGATGTTGCGCGCGCGGCGGGCGCCACCATCCCGAAGACTTTTCACTTTTCGATCCACCCGAGATACCGTACCTCTTACGTCTTCTCTCTTATGATTCTGTGTCTCCTGAAAGGGTTTCTTATCGGTATCGGAGGGGAAACGAATGAAGAGGAAGAGGGATGTGATCCAATCATTCCCGCACGATCTGTTTTGCCCCCTTACTCTTTTGCGGCCCCGTTTTCTACGTTTTCTCTGGATAAGGATAGAGAAAGAGAAATTCAGAAAATGATCCTCCCGTTTATTGTAGACAACTTGAAACTAATTTTACTACCCTCTCATTTTTTGTTTCGTGATTTCTTACTTTTAATTTTCAGGTAATTGAGGTTGTCGAAGAGACTGTCACCTCTACGCCAGCTCCAGAAGAGAAGAAAAAGAAGAAATCGGTGAAAGAAGTGAAGCGGAGCAAAACAAAGAAGGACGAAAACCAAAAGTAAGTGTTCTGTTCTTTCTTCCATTTTTAAAATATCCGAATGTTTCCAGCGACATTCCCGATAGTCGACCTAAATTCTTGTGTATCCCTTTGGGTCGTCCAAGTTTATTGAGAAAGGGCCGAAAGGCTTCTTATACTTTTTCAACTGAAGACTTGAGAAAGGATATTCAAGAATCGGAATCTGGAAAAAAGAACGGCATCTTCACCTTCTTCTTCGATAGCAACACAATCAGCAAAAATGAAAAACAACGGCAAAGAAGAGTGAGTTTTTGAATTCTAATTCCATTTTCTGATTTTTTTCAATTTCAGTTATCGAACGTTCTCGCTGACAACGAACTATTCGCGGCAGATGATCTACCGGTGTGTCACCGGTCTTCAAATCGGATTTAGTTTGTTCTCATTTCTTATTGTTTGTGTTGCACTTCCTATTATGTACAATCATGTCCAGAATACAATCACTTATGTCGACAGAGAAATGGCTTATTGTGAAGTGAGTTTTCGTCGTTTTTATTCCACATTTACTTTTTCCAAATTTCAGAGATCAAACGATGAAGCAGCTTTAGAACTTCAATACGGTAAAATGAGGCTATCCGGAAACCGAACCGCCCGTGGTGCATACGGAAGTGGAGCATCTCATGGATTCAGACCAACTGCTTATGGAGATGAAATCACTGGATCCCCACTGGAAACTGAATGCCCTGGATGCTGCATCCCAGGACCACCAGGACCACGCGGACCATCCGGAACGCCAGGAAAGCCAGGACTCCCAGGATTGGCTGGAAAGCCAGGAATGCCAGGAACCACACCAAACCAGACCTGTCCACTCAATCAAGTCCGCGAACCACCACCGTGCCGTCCATGTCCAAAGGGACCACCAGGAATCAAGGGATGGCCAGGATTCCCGGGAGACGTTGGACCACCAGGACCACCAGGACTCAAGGGTATTGATGGAGAGGATGGTGCGCCAGGAGAGACTGGACCTGTCGGACCACCAGGATACAGAGGAGGACCAGGAGCTCCAGGAGATAAGGGACCAACACCTGAAGGAGATCTTAAGGAGGGACCACCAGGAGACGAAGGACCACCAGGACCAATTGGAGCACCAGGAATGCCAGGATTGCCAGGAAGAAATGGATTGACAGGATCACAAGGAGAACGTGGATGGCCAGGAGTTTCGGGAGAATCTGGAGAACCAGGATACCCAGGACCAGAAGGACCGATGGGAGGACAAGGACCACCAGGTATGCTACCTTATTAAAGATTACTGACTTTCAATATATTGATTTACAGGAGAACCAGGAGTCTGTGTCTGCCAGAACGTTGACAGCATCCTCCTCATCAATCCAGGACCACAGCCACGTATTCGTGCCGATGATTACAACAACGACGAGGGTTACGGTGGAAGTCGTGGAGGAGGAGATCATGCAGGATACCAGGGTTACGGTAGAAAGTAAACCAAATAGCTTGACTCTTTTTTCTCATTTCATTTACAACACCAGACCTCTGTGACTTCTCAAATCCCAAAATGCGTGTACATTGTTTTCCATTTTCTGTTTTCCAAATACATTCCATTAGTATTTTTTGTTTCTCTTTTGCTTTTTTTGACCGTTTGATTCTCTTGCTGCCTCATAGATATTCGGACACTTGTATTGTTAATAATCGTACTAATAATAATAAGAATTTTAATAAGATTGATAATAAATTGTTTTTGAAGAACATCTCGAGGTATCTGTGGTTCTAAATCGAAAGTGCACCTGAACCAGAAAACTGGACTGGGCTTTATAAATTTTTCTTAATCCATGATTCTCCTATCTGATAAGCCATTTCTTTTCTGAATTCTGATTTACATCGTCCATCAGAGGGATCATATATCAATTGAACGAGCACGGCAAGAAATCGGACACTTTTCCTCTTCTTACACACAGACAAGACACGACAAAATACTATACATCTCTCTGTGAGCATCTTCTCCCGGGTTTCAACCACCCTCTTCTACACCATTTTCGAGAATCTGATCATCAAGAAGAGAGCATTTCAGGCAGATGGAGCATTGTGCAGAATTCCGTCTCTTTTCTTACTAAGGCATCTCTTCTCGTGCTCCCGTCGGCGCTAAAATTGAATTTCGAAGAATCGAGAAAAGAAGGATAAGAAGGCGAGATGGACTTGCTTCACTTGTCACTTTGTATATTCTCTCACTTAGCCTTTAATCAATTTAGGTTGCCGATAGAGAGGGAGCAAGGAAAAGATGAAAGGAGTAAGTATCGACATGGGTTACTGTAAAACCTAAAATTGGGGGTCCTAGGAACTGTTTGAAGTACCGAGGATCGAAAAATCTTGAACTAAAGAAGTAGGTGAATCGAAAAGAAGAGTCGAGGAATTTGAAAATTCTGAACAAGCAAACTTCCTTTTTCATGAATCTGATACCAATATCAAAAGTTTGATGTGACTCTGAAAACACGAAAAGTTTCGTGGGACCGGAGAAGGCTCAAAACTGGCATTTCTTCTTCTTTTTTTTGCAGTTTCATATCGATCTCTAACTTCTCTTCGTCTATCAACTCTCTCCCTGTCATCCACACATTCTTTTTTCTTTTCTTTTTCTTCTTTTTGTGCCGTAGAGCTCACGGAGCCAGAAGAAGAAGAAGAAAAGAGAGAATAAAGTGAGTGAGGTCCGAGTGTATGTGCTCTCTGTCTCCCCAGACTCCCTTCACTACACCCTTCGTGTCCCAACCCCACCCCCACCAACACCACCAACAATCTTTTCCATGGTCTCTTCTCTTCCATCCCCTTTTTTGTGTTTTCTTTTCCGGTGACTTTTTGTTGTCGAACTATTTTCCGAAGAATGACACTATTTTTGGTTATGTGTTCCGAGCCCTTTCTTATTTTTGGAAATGGAGTCTTGGATTCAGAATAGGTAGTTGGATTCTAGGTTCTAGCGAATCGTCAGTTATCAGTGTCAGTGACTTTCGATTTTTAGGATGTCACGATGTAAACTAAAACACATTCACCTCTTCTGAATATGTGTGTCTACATCAGAGTTCATATGAAAACTCAAATAATTTTTAAATTTTCATTTCGTAAAAAAAAAGAAAATTGTCGGAAAATAATCTTGAAGATGTTGACAGTATTGTAAGATTTCGATCCCAGTCACATTTTTGACGATTTTAGTTATAGTCCAAAGATATAGTCCAAAAATGGATCATGTTGCTAGAATATGTACCTTTCTGAAATAGTCCATCTAAAACCTGACAATTGAATTCTCGGAAAAATAATTTTAAGTTACACTGAAACCACGCTTGCAGCATTATCTCAATCAATTATTCCAAAAACTCCCCACATTTTTCCATTAAAAATCAGAGGTGCTGCAAATAAAAACTCATCTAGCATTTTTCCCGATCCTCAGATTCTCAGACAGACTCTCAGATTTTGCAAAAAATCCTAGTCACTCTTCTGCTCGTGTCATTTTGCAACAATCTGACTTACTCATAACGTCCTTAAATCTGTCACTTTTAAAAGTGCAAACTTCGAAATTTGACCAACTCGAGGGCTCAGGAACTCTTACCCAACTCCTTCTACTATTACACCATTTTCCAACCCATTCTCCCTCTCTCTCTCTCTCATTTCGAAAAACCCCAAAAACCTTCGAAAATGTTGCCATCTTCCTTCTATTTTCTTTTTGAACCGTCTGTCAATCATTTCTTATCTCTGTTTCCTCTATATTCCATATAATCTTTCTCTAATCTATGGGTATTTCCTTGCTACCAATGGCACGTCTTCCGAAACACTTTCGAAAACTCTTAAAGTCTAAACTTCCTTTTCTTCTGACAACAACTTTCGGCGAGAAACTAGATATTTAAAGATTCAATGAGGCGGAGAATTAAAGAATGTGGGAAAATTCTGCAATAAAATAAGAAAAAGAGAGCAAGAATTTCTCTTTTTCTTCTTGTTTTCCGCACCGTCGTCACTCTCTCAGAGAGAAATCCAACACAGAGAGAGAATTTTTTGACGGATGACATTTGGCGCCCCGGTTCTATTCCACTCCTCCTCTCTTCTCATTTCTACTCTGGTCTTCTCGGCTCCCGGAGCCCGCCAATTAATCACTGGAGCACCCGAGTTGTGAGAGATCGTGTGAGATGAAGAGACACAGAGACATCGGGTGTGTTGATGAAACTCTTTTATTGTTCTTCTCTCTCCTTTCGCTTCTGTGAATGTGTGGTGAAGGCCGTCAAGATTTTTTTTAGTTTTGTAGTGTATGCAGTTGTGGGTATTCAGAATTAAGCAACTTCGAGACCACTGATTCTGTGCTCCGAGAGATTTTGGGGATCAGATAGTTTTAGTTTGAGAGAATGTTAAGGTCAGAGAATATTCTGTTAAACCATATTGTCTCAAAAAGAAATCAATTTATCTTTTGCTCAAAATGAGTTTCAACGATAATAAATTAGAAATTGTCTAATAGATTTTCTGTTCAAAACCAAAAGTTTCGCCCATCTTTCAGAAAATTCCGGATAATATCATCTTTTGAACCCGGAATTTTGAAGATCCTGGTATCAATATTAAAATTGAAATTAGTCAACAATTTTGATTCTACGGAAAATGTCATTTGAAGATTCCAAAAGAATCATTTTTCCCCCAAAATTGATTTGTTTTTTGTTAAAAAATTAGTAAAAACAATGTTATTGTTAGAACTACAGTGAGATTCTGATCTACTTGGAGCTGTTTTTTGTTTTATTCAAAATTTATTGGTTTTTGGGTTCATAGACTACCATGGTTTTGACTTTTTAGTTCGAGGTCAGTTCGAGTGCTCCCTTGCACTTCTCCCAAACCTCACATCCCAAAAACGCTTCTTCTATTTTTTGCCAACATCTCTCATGTATGTTCTTGTATCAAACTCTTCAAATCTAATCCGTTCTTTTCATCATTTTCCAACAATTCAATGTCCCTTCCTCTCTCTCTCACTTCACAAAAATGTAAATGTCAGTTTAGGTTCAATTTCCCATGGGAATCTTCCAATTCACTCTTCCTCCATTCCGGGGGCAACTTGGATCAAGAAAAAAAACATTCGGAATACGGATTCGGTGGATGAAAAAAGGCGAAGATGTGCATCAAAGTACGACTTTTTTCCTTTTTTATCCAACTCTCCTATTCACTTCTTCTGCCTTTTTTCCCCAAATTCCTTTTCATTCGAAATTGGATTCAGTTCCCTTGAGAAAGATTTGCCATCGGGTCACATTAGGACAAATACTACTCTTCTCGACTCTTTTTTTCCCGAAAATTTCAATTTGACAGATTGATTTTGAAGAGGATTTCCGAACGAGCGGGAGAAAAGTTGAGAAGTTGGGCGGAGTCATTGGAAACTAGCGAATTTCGGGAGCTTTTTTGGAGTTAGTACTGACGATTTTTTAACAATCAGATTCACTGTGTAAGGTTTTGGGTCTGCAAAACTCTTTCATCTAAATATGTCGACTCGGGTCAATCGTTTTTTTCGGAAAAAAAAAGTTTCCAGCTTCCAAATTCATTTACGTCCTAAAAACCTCGAGCTCTCTCAAATTTGATTTTTATCCCATTTAAATCTCCAGTCTTATCATCTTTAAGAAATCTCTTCATTTTTTCTCCCGTTTCCAATCCCATCAATCCCATCATTTTTCGTTCATTTCCTCTCCTCATTTCCATCCAACCAACTCATTTTCTTCTCTCGTTTTCAATCCAATCGTCTCATGACCTCAAATTGATGGATCACTTTCTCACCTCTTTCTCTAATCTCTATCAGTCTATCCCACTATCTCAACTTCATCCAAAATACCAATCAAAAGTCATTCGAGATGGCTCGGGACCACTCATGAAAATGCCAACAAAAACAGAAGGCTAATTGGTGTCCATGAAGGAAGGGAGAGAATCTCATAAAATGGAGCACATAAAGCCTACTGTAATCCTTTTCTAGTGCATAATTGATTCCTATGTGCTCAATCATTTTCGTTCGACGAAGCCGAGAGAAGCATGGATTCAAAAACAATTATTCTTCAATTGTTCTGCTCTTGCTCATATTCTTTTGGTTCACTTCTCGATCTTTCCATGTAGTTATTTCTCCAAAACTGACTTTTAAATTTTCAGATGAGATAAGTTCCCTAATCAATTTTATCATAATTCCACGTAGACAAAAAGAGACACTCAACACTACATGATTACTTGCCGCCGGTCTGTAGGTCAGTTATAGCTCAATTGAGCTTCAGAATAAAAAACGGTTTTCAGGTCAATGGGTGTTTTTGTGCGTCGCGACAACATCAATCTCATCACGAATCATCGACGATCAATGGGACAGCGGCAAGCGAAGCAACACATGCAGGTGGGTGAATTTTAAAAAATTAAAATAATTTGGATGTCCTTTTTCATTTTTAGGCTGGCGTCAAACTCTATCATCAACGACATTACGCTCAGGCTATCAACAAATGGAGACAGTCACTAAACAGATTAAAGTAAGAACCTTAACTTCTCTGAATCCTCAGCTATAAGAATTCTCATTTTCAGCAATGCAGAAGATCGATTCATCACTCTCGGATACTTGGCTCAAGCTCTTTGCGATCAAGGAGAATACGAAGGAATGCTTTCGTATGCTCTATCACAAATGCAACTGGCCACAGATCAGAACGATTCAGCAATGAAATGCGAGGCTTTTTTGAATCTTGCGAAAGCATACGAACGGTTAGCAGATTTCACGAAAGCACTACAGTATGGTAAAGCGTCGTTAGAACATCCGTCAATGGATCCGAGAACACCTGGATATGCGCATTTGAGTATGAAGACAAAGTTTTAAAATTTTAAACTAAATCCATCGAATTTCAGCGATAGCACTTGCACACTTAGGAATGTCTCAATTTCAACAATGTCTGGAAAGTTTTGAATCAGCGATGAATGTGGCTAACGAGACATCAGATAGGCTATTGGAACTTCAGATTTGTGTCGGACTAGGATCACTTTTTACATTATTAAGGTGAGTATTCGATTTTTGATAACTGAAACTGAAATTAGGAAATTCAGAGATATCACAAAAGCGTTAATATTTCTTCGAAACGCATTAGCTATTGTTCAATCTGTAACGGTAGATGATGTTCATGCGAAATATCGATGTCTAATTTTGTATCATCTATCAGTGGCTCTCCGGATGAAAGGAAGTCTCGTTGATGCCAAAGAAGCTTGTGACGTATGTTTTTATTCCAAATCTTTTCATATTTTCAACATTTTCAGGAAGCCTCCCAGTTAGCAGTAGAAATGGGAAATCGAGCGATTCATGCGAGATGTATGTGCAGTTTAGCTGACATTTATAGAGAGTTAGGTGAAAGTGAAGCCAAGGAAACCATCACGGTTTGTTAGAATTCTTTGACTTCCAAGCTCTAGCTTTTGAATTTTCAGAAATCTTGGGCAAGGTATGAAGACGCATATCGAGTGATGAGAGGAGCCAACGATAAAATGGGAGAGGTGAGTACTATCTCAATTATTCGTTTTCCTTTTCCCGGAACCACCATACATAAAAACCAATCGAAGTAGCTCGTAGTCAGGTCTCAATCTCTTTTCCCATCAAATAACTTTTACGACTTTCCCATAAATCTTCGAGCCTTGTGGTGGTGGAATTGGAAAAGAGAACGAATCCTTTAGAATCTGAGGGTTCAGAGAGCATGAGAACTTTTTCAGGTCTTGGTATTGTCTTCCATGGCTAAAAGTGCATCTGAAAGTCGATCTCATTACACTGGTCAATGTGAATGCCAAGCAATTCAGTTAAACAAGAAATGTATTGAAATTGCGAATCAGATTGGGTGCAAGGTTAATTAAACGGTCACGGATTAGCTGAACTTATTGAATTTCAGCATGTTGTCTTAAAGTGTCATCTTCGACTCGCTGAACTATATTCTCAATTGAATGACGATGATTCTGAAGAGACAGCGAGGAGGGCAGCATCTCGGTTAACACAAGAAATGCAACTATTCTGTAATTTCTGTGGTCAGAGATACGGATTAAAGGATGAAAGTCTTCAAGCTCTCCGTTGTTCACATATTTTCCATGAAAAGTTGTTATATTTCAAGTAATTTTGATAAATCAGATGTTTTCAGATGTTTGCATACGTACTTGCTGCAACGGACGGATCAGAACTGTCCGAAGTGTAGATGTCGAGCAGTGTTATCTGACAATATTTCGATAAGAAGTTCAATTGCATCGACTGCAGATGTTCAGACCCCAAGTAGTGAGTTTTCATTCATTTCTATGATCATCCTGACATACTTTTTTAGCATCGTTCGCTCCACCCGGAGGCGTGGCAACACCTCTCGTCTCCGCTGCCGCTGAACTCGGAGACATAACACCTCAAGCAACATTACAACGACGACCTCAACAAGATAAAATTCTTCGTGGCGCTGAAAAAGACATCGATCGCGTTGATCGGAGTCTAGCCAGGCTGAAATCTCAAACAACTGCGAATTCATGTTCTGCTGCAGTAGCAATCCCATCCCCTGAAGTGCCTTCAACGACGACATCGGGTGCATCTGAGCCTATACCTTCAACGTCGACAGCAATTCCTCAAATTCTATCGAATCAAACCAATCAGGCTAATCATAAGCCTCCTCCACCTCCAAGGAAACCGTGCTGCTCACAGGTAATAGTCTTTGAGTATCTTCTGAATCAAGAAGATTTAATTTACAGGCGGCCCTTCCTCCATCTTCAATAGTTGCTCTTCCACCTGCAATGCCTCTAGCAGAAGACGGTCCTCTAGTAATAACACATACACCTACAGTAACAGATGTTTGAGGAACCACTCCTCTTTCCAGTGACTTTCAACTAAATCTTTCATTTTTGTGATATCATTTATCTTTTTTTTAATTTTTGATAGGAATCATCATTCTACAATTTCTAGTCATCCGACTCATCGCCCACCAGTTTCTTTCCTGCTCATTTTCACTTCTCGATTTATGTTATTTTTCAAATTTTCTTATCATCAAAATCTCTCAACTAGTCCTTTTGAAGTTTTCTCGATGAAAGCTTCGTGAAAATTATATTTTTTTAGTAGTTGTTTGACTTTTCAACACAGATCTCACTCATTTTCTTTTTTTCAATTTGCTATCGAATTAATAAAAATTCCTCTCATTTGGTTCTGAATTCAAAGCGCATTGTCCAGAAAATCATGTTATGTAAAACTAAAAATGATATGATGAACTAGACAATTCAAACAAATAGAATGCACTCAAAAAGGAGGTGAACTCGAAAATGATTCTGATTTTTGTGGTCATCATCAAATTTGATCTCTGCAAACCCTCGCACGCACTTCTCAATAATCTTTGTCATCGTTGTCTCTCTTAAAATCATAAACTTTGTCCGACAGTCTTTCAACTTCCCGTCTCCAATCAAAAAATCATTTCCTGACTAGAGAACTATAAATACCCTCCACAGAAACACCTTCTCCAACTGATAACTATTCCATTCTGAACCTATTCAAAAATACCAAGCCAGCCAACAAAAACGCGCGCAACTCATCCATTTCAGATGTTCTAATCGATTTCAGATTTCATTAATACATTTTATTTTAGTCAATTTCCCACCATGTGTCAAGCCATTCCGTGGAAAAATTGCATTGGCTTACGAAATGACGAAACTTCCCCAAACTCAAGGAGTTCTCAACTTCATTCAAAAATATCTTTACAACTCAACAAATTATAAATTTGAAGATGGAACTACTCAAGCTATCAATGTACCGTATCCAGATTCGGGGGTCTACGAAAACTACATTCTCCAGTATCCGGATGCTACGTAAGTCCATTCATTCTGTATGTTTAGTTGGATTCTAATTGCTTCAGAAGCACTGAAATTCTTGATATCAACATTGATCAACTGTACAGTGAAGTTATGGTTCTGACTGATCCCAAGATTGAGAGGTTGGTCCGTTTTTGTAGTATCAAAAAAGAAAGTGATATTTTTCAGAGCCTATGAATACATTTTGGAAGAAAGAGATCCTGGAAACGCTACTACAAATGTTCTGATTACTGTCGGTGTTAGGTCAGTTTTCATTTGTATCAACTCGAACCTCAATAGTTTTTCAGTGACTATGCTGTTGACGATGGAAGTACCACCTACTACCTTCAACGACTCCAAAGTAAATACGGATTCCGTTCAGTCGTTGTCTCCATCGGACCACACGAGAATAGTTTGGGTGATTTGGCTGAAAGCGAGGACTGGTATTTTGCTGCCACTGAATCGAACTCTCAATGGGTCGCCGAGCAAATTTCCAGAATTATCTGTCGCTTGTAAAAAGTGTTTTGTAACAATAAATGATTTGAAGCATATTTGTTTTGTACAAGATTCAACACACCGTAAAACTAAAAATCGAAAAATGAAGAAAGTACATCGTTTGAACTCGCCCAACCACAAAGTACTTCGTACTTATTGTATTTTCTTATCTAAAACCGCTTTCTTCCCGTTTTTATTGGTTTTTTGTTTGATAATTTCCGCAAAGCATTTGTTACAAAAACATTCTCCTCTCTGCGCATCGCAAACTTCGTTGTTATTCCTATTCTTGTTGGTCTTGTAGACTGAGAAAAAGTTGAAGCAAGCGGAACAATCCAAAAACTTTGAATTTTTGAATTCGAAGCGCATTGTTCAGAAAATCATGTTATGTAAAACTAAAAATGATATGATGAACTAGACAATTCAAACAAATAGAATGCACTCAAAAAGGAGGTGAACTCGAAAATGATTCTGATTTTTGTGGTCATCATCAAATTTGATCTCTGCAAACCTTCGCACGCACTTCTCAATAATCTTTGTCATCGTTGTCTCTCTTAAAATTGTAAACTTTGTCCAACAGTCTTTCAACTTCCCGTCTCCAATCAAAAAATCATTTCCTGACTATATAACTATACATAAATACGCCTCACCAGACACACCTTCCCCAAACTGATAACTATTCCATGCTGAACCTATTCCCAAAATACCAAGCCAGCCAACAAAAACGCGCGCAACTCATCCATTTCAGATGTTGTAATTGATTTCAGATTACATTAATTTACGTTATTTTAGTCAATTTCCCACCATGTGCCAAGCCATTCCGTGGAAAAATTGCATTGGCTTACGAAATGACGACTCTTCCTCAAACACAAGGAGTTCTCAACTTCATTCAAAAATATCTTTACAACTCAACAAATTATAAATTTGAAGATGGAACTACTCAAGCTATCAATGTACCGTATCCAGATTCTGGAGTCTACGAGAACTATATTCTCCAGTATCCCGACGCTACGTAAGTCCATTCATTATGTCTGCTTCATTAAATTTTAACTGTTTCAGAAGTACCGAAATTCTTGATATCAACATTGATCAACTGTACAGTGAAGTTATGGTTCTGACGGATCCCAAGATTGAGAGGTTGGTCCGTTTTCGTAGTATCAAAAAAGAAAGTGATATTTTTCAGAGCCTATGAATACATTTTGGAAGAGAGAGATCCTGGAAACTCAACTACAAATGTTCTGATTACCGTCGGTGTTAGGTCAGTTTTCATTTGTATCAACTCGAACCTTGATGGTTTTCTTCAGTGATTATGCTGTCTTTGATGGAAGTTCCACCAGCTACCTTCATCAACTACAGAGTGAATACGGATTCCGTTCTGTTGTTGTCTCCATCGGACCGAATGAGAACCGTTTGGGTGATTTGGCTGAAAGCGAGGACTGGTATTTTGCTGCCACTGAATCGAACTCTCAATGGGTCGCCGAGCAAATTTCCAGAATTATCTGTCGTTTATAAAAAGTATTTTGATTACAATAAACGATTTCAAGCATATTAGTTTTGTACAGGATTGCACATCGAGTACTTCCAGGCCAATGAATTTAAATAGACAATTTACTCCGATCAGAAATCTTCAATTTTTGAACTGTAATACCTTTTTTTTGAACTGTAATACCTTTTTCAAATTTCGATGATTTAAATCACAAGAATTCAAAGAATACTCTTGAGTAAACACACAATTCGTTATCGTTTTTTCACGAAACTTTTCCTAATTTTCCCAATAATTTTACCTCAATTTGATAAATTCCGCCGTAATACCCTTCTCACTTCAACGCCTCACCCCTCTATCGACAGTTCCCATCCCCGTCTAAAAATTTAGTAGAAAAAATGTTAAAGTATTAGATAGGCCTAGGTTACTGTAGTTGAACTCGGAACTTCTAGGAACTAATTCTCAACTTCAGATCATTTTTCAGTATGTGTTTCACCTTACAATGGAAAAATAGCCACTGTTTTCGAAATGAATGCAGCTCAGGAGGAAATCAAGGTGAATGAAAAATAGATCATACCTAATAAATTTTCTAGTTTTCAGGATATTATAAACTTCATCGAATATGATCTATATAACTCTACAAATTACGATTTTTCTTCTTCTACTCAAGCAATAAATGTGCCGTACGGTGATACAGATAGTTTTGACAAGCTCATTTTGCAGTTTGGAAATGCAAAGTAAATCAATGTCATGTTTTCAGTAATCAAGAAATCAACTTTGTTTCAGAAATTTGACAGCTCTTCAGAATAATATGGACACATTATACAGAAACTCTCTGCTAGATAGAAATCCCACTGTAGCCGAGTGAGTTGATTCATTTTGAATTTGAGAATTTGATTTTCCAGCGGTCTGGCTTGGCTTTTGAATCACAGAAATCCGCCGGCATTTGGTTCCAACGGGGTTATTATTGTTGTTGGATTTCAGTAAGTGTTTCTCTCCATTCTGATTCTAAGTAACGGTTTTCAGTAATGATGAAAGTCCCTCTCTGACTTCTGCCTATCTCGGAAGTTTGAGATCCCAAGGATATAAAGTTTTGTCTGTTGCTGTAGGGACGGGACATGGTGACTTATCTAGAATCGCCGATAAACCAGAGTGGTATTTTCAAGTCAATGATTCAAACAAACAATATATTTCTAACCTGATCTCTTCTATTCTTTGTAATTTGTAATTCTGATGATGTAAAATAAAATCAAGTTCAACATGAATCTATTATTCGAAAAAAGTCATGAAAAGGCGGAATAGGAGACACCCTCGATGTGTTACACGTAATTAACGACTCGGAAATCTACAGTATGTTCAGAATGAAGTTGCACAAGGACCTGCATAATAGTCGCACTCGTGTTCCGGATACCTTCGGAAGTTCTGCGGTGTTCCGTGACTTGATCTTCCATTGTTCCCTCCCATTTCCATATATTCTGACAAGTCGTATGGGGTTCTAAAATGTCATCGTTGGATAAAAACTTAAAATTTCAAACATACGGTCTTGCAATTGGGAACATTGGCAGCCCCATGCTATCAGGATTTCCTCCTTGTCTTCCTGTATTCTTAATTCTATTCATAACTGGTCCATTTCCTATTTTCCCATGTTTATTATTCCTGTTATTTTTCTCTCTGTTACTAGATGGCTTCCTCTGTCCCTCTGGATATCCAATCAATGTTGGGTGGCTGAAATTATTTGCTCAAATTCTGAAGAAACGGCAAAGCTTACTTACACAGCACCGATCCCATTCCTGTTCATATTACCGTTTCCATTCCCACTGCCTTGTTTTGGTTTCTTTGGATATTTTCGATACGACTGAGATGCGATTTCTGATTCTGGCAGTGTTACTCGTGGGAGCTAAAACCGAGATTCTGTGGTGAGAGACCTTGAAGTAAACCTACCGTAGGCATTTTATCCATGACATCTGGAAGTACTCCATTCTTTGCAAGTCGGCCCACGTAATCATCCACAAGACGTTTCACATCGTATTTCGAGGCGCCCATTTCTGAAGCACGGAGTACGGATTTCTGAAAACAATTCATTCAAAGTTGAGATCAACATTGGAATCCTACCAAGAGTTGCTGGTACAGAGGCTTTGGTAGTAGTTGAGCATACATTGAACATTCATGTTTCTTGGCTTGATATTCTGCCAATTCGGGAACAATTGAATGCCATTGTTCTTCGGTAACATGACCATATACATATCTATTCGATTCTTCAAGCACCTAAAATTCGAGTTTTGAAAAGTCGGATTAGATATGAAACCAACTTGTTCTGAATTGGATCCATCAAATTTGTTATGTACCATTTTCCTCAATTCCGCTTTCTGCTTATCATTCAAAAACCTTTCCAAAACTGATTTAGGACCAATGCAACCGCCAACAATAAAAGAGTAAGATGTAATGGGTAAGATCGTCAATAATAGAAGAGATAATCTCATTCTGAACAAGAGTGTATGTGAACGGAAGTTTCAGGAACGAAATGCCGAGAAATCTAATATTATTCGAGGCGAACACTGATGTGTCTTCTTTGCCTTCTTCCATTGTCCATTTTCTCAATTTCTCACCGCAAATTGCATCCGTCCACTTCTATTTGTTCACCCAAACCTGACACCTGCTCTTTTCTTGGAGAGAGTCCTATGTTCTCATCAAATGCAAACTTTGATCCATCGTGTTATCTATGTTATCATTTTCTGGATCAATCCGATCAGTTTTTTAGTGTTCCGTCATCGATATCTCAATTCGACCCATTCGAAACCAAGGAATTGGAACAGATGAGACACTGAAGGCATTCAACTTCAAGTATTGTCTTGGCAATCCTTCTATATTTTCTTGTGATCCTGCTGTCATCATCCCAAAATAATTCACGGATGTTTCGAAAAAACAAACATTCAGATAACAAGGTCAATATGTTCCTGATCTTTGTCACATAACATATTGCGTTATTAATGGATGAAGAACAACTTTCTCCAAACATTTCTGGTCTCTCTCATTGGAAAATTTTCAACTTTCTAGATGATATCATTCAACTTTTTTTCCTGATTAAAAGTTCAAAATGAAGATTTTTATTAGATTGTTTAGTTTTGTAACATATCATGATTCTGACTCATGTCCACCTTCTTTATGAAACCATCTTGGACATATATGGAGTACGCAAACACAACTGCCAACCAACGTCACAACTGACGCGCACGGAGTATTTCTAAATACAGCTGGATTTTATTAATAAACTTGTGGAAAATTTTTCAGAGTTGGAAATTCATCTTGAATTTTTTTTCGAAGTTTTCCTCCAAGGTGCTGTATCCTTGATTCCATTATGACTTTTCTGATAACCATTCTTTTATGGAATAATTGATTTTTTGACATTCCATTTCAGGGAATGACCAAAACAGTGTCGAAATGAATGGTAAAAATACGAGTCCCAAAAAATCAATTGGCGTTATTTTTCTGAAAGATGGAATTGAGAGAATACTGAAAGATGTGAAGGAAGAGGAATCTGGGTGGATTATCAAAAGGAGTGATCATGATCATGCGCAATTGAAGAAGGCATGCGAGTGTACATTGGGTGGGTATTGATTTTTTTGGAAAAATGAGGGAATAACTGAAGTTTTCTTTTTAGAAGAACTAAAATCTGGAGATGGTCACCTTTCTGAAGCCAGCTCATCATTCGAAGCAGATCGTCATTTCTTCACATTGGAACTAGCATGTCAATCGAAGAGTCCAAAAGTTGTAGCATCTTCATTGGCATGTATTCAAAAACTGATAGCTCATGGTCATTTAACTGGACATGGAGTGGATACTTCGAATCCAGAACGAAAGTTGATTGATCGAATTGCTCAATGTATTTGCTCAACAGCCACAACTCACGAATCAAATGAAAAAGTAACCGTGAATTCTAGTCAAGCGATTTTGGAAATGGTCGTTTCTAACAAATGTGAAGTTCATGGAGAATCATTGATTCTAGCTGTTCGGACATGTTTCAACATATTTTTATCATCTCCTCCACTCAAAAATGGTATCAAATCTGCTGCCTCAAGATCTGCAGAATTCACTTTGAAAATGGTGAGTTTTTATTGAAACTAAAGCTTCAAAACTGAATTTCAGGGTGTCAATAGTCTGTTTGAAAAATCAAAACAGTGGAGAAGAACTCCGGAGAAAGATGATAATACAGTTGTGAAAGAAGTTTTGGAGATGTTGGTAACAGCTACGGAGGAAACAGTGAGTTTTTTTAAAAAAATTTCTCAAATGGAAGGAAATCAGAAATCTTCAGATAGAAACGAGTGATCGAGCTGGAGTCCATAGAACAAGTGTTTCTAAATCAGAAGAGTCCGAGGAACAATCCGCTTTTACAAATATCTATCAAGAAGATGTATTTCTGGTTTTCCAAGAACTTTGTATACTGTCACAAATTGAAGAAAACGAGACCACAAACGACCAGCAACTAAGATTCAAATTAGTGATCCTTGGAATTCTCCATGAGATATTTCAAAATCATTCCACAGTAATCCAGTCTTCTCCGCCATGTATCACAGTTCTCAAAAGGATTTTGTGTATTGCATTGACTCAAAATGCCACTCTCAATCCGAACACACAAGTTTTCGAAAAATCTTGTGACTTGTTTGTAGAGCTTTTGGACAAATTCAAGGCTCATTTGAAACCATCAATTGAAGTTTTCTTCAAGGATATCATTCTTCCGATTCTAGTTTTGGATGCCTATTCTTTTGATCAAAAACGGATAGTTATGAAGACAATAGGTATGAAGATTCAGAAATATTCAGTTTTGAGAAGAGTCTATTTTCAGAAAAGATCCTCACGAACCCACAATCAGTTGTCGATATGTACGTGAATTACGATCTTGGACTGACATCTGGAAATTTGTTCAAATTGATTGTCGAAGAAATTTCAAAAACTACAGTTCTGACTGGAAATGATTATACACCACATGCTCAGAAAATACGGTTTGTTAGTTTGGGAAAGTTAACTGACAACATATATATTTATAGAGAAAGAGAAATGAGATTACTTGGATTGGGATGCCTTTCGAATATTCTTCAATGTCTTGTTGATTGGTGGCAAGTTTGTGAGATGCAGAAAATGACGAGTGGTCAGTTGAGTAATGTATTTCCTCTTTTTTAAAAAGATTTTCAGACATCGAAGAGGATCTCAACAATCATCAACAGAACCAAAAGTCTGAACTTGAAAAGTTTGAGGCCGTGAAGCAACAGAAAAATCTATTGGAGCAAGGAATTCAAATATTCGCGGATAAACCAAAGAAAGGGTTGAAATTCCTTCAAGACAATGGATTCGTGGGTATCACTGCAAAAGATGTAGCTGAATTTATGATGAAAGAAGAACGTCTGGATAAAACACAAGTTGGAGATTATCTCGGAGATCCTGATGAATTCAATAGTTCTGTTATGAATGCATATATTGACCACTTGGATTTCTCATCGATCGGGATTCTGGCAGCGTTGAGATTATTTTTGGAAAAGTTTAGACTACCTGGAGAAGCACAGAAGATTGATCGGTTGATGTTGAAATTCGCATCGAGATATCTGGACTGCAATCCGAATCAAGACACTTTCGCCAATGCAGATGCTGCCTACGTACTTGCATTCTCAATCATCTTACTCACTACTGATCTTCATAACAAAACCATTAAAAACAAGATTACAAAGGAGGGATATATTAGCATGAACAGAGGAATCAATGATGGTGGAAATATTCCAGAAGAGCTTTTGCTTTCAATCTTCGATGATATTTCTAAGAATGAAATCAAAATGAAAGCAGGTGCTACTGCTCTTCTAAGATCGAGAGTTACTCCTGGACAAGGCGCATTGGCAACTGATGAAGAACGGAGGAAAATGGCTGCGGTGGAAATGCAAGCGATGTCACAGACTGCTAGGTAAGGTTAATATTATGAGAAAAAAATTGTTTCATATTTCAGAGCCCTGATGGAATCTGCATCTGACACAGACTCTCATTTCACTCCTGCCCAACATCAACATCACGTGAGACCAATGTTCGAAATTTGCTGGGCTCCTTGTCTAGTTGCCTTTTCAATGGGAGTTCAGTTATCGGATGACGAGGAAGAATGGACGATATGTTTAAGAGGATTGAGATTGGGAGTGAGGGCCGCCTGTTTTCTTCAAGATAGAAGTGAAAAGGAAACTGGAGAAAAGTTAACTGATGAAAAGAATAAGAAGAAGGAAGCATTCATTAAAGCATTGACTGGATTCACACTGTTGACCCACAAAAGTGCGTTGGGAGAAATGAAAAAGAAGAATGTGGAAGCAATAAATACTCTACTTTTGATTGGAAATGAAGATGGAGAGTATCTGGAAGAAAGTTGGATCGATGTAATGAGATGCATGAGTTATTTGGAATTGGTACAGATGATAGGAACGGGAGTGAACTCGAATTTGTCACATGAAGAAGACAGCTCTCTACAGTGTAAGTTTATCTCCTTGTTCTGCTAGTACTCAATTGATTACAGATGTTATGAAAGCCACAGGAGACACAATGGATGAGGAAACACTCGAAGTTCTGAGAGAATCTCTTGGTGAATCATTCTCCCAAGGAGTCGTTGTTGCGATCGATCGAATATTCTATGGATCATCTCGTTTATCGGCCGAAGCTATCGTTTATTTTGTCAACGCTCTTTGTGAAGTGTCGAGAGAAGAACTATCCCATCCAGATGCTCCACGGATGTTTTTACTTGGAAAAGTAGTTGATGTTGCTTTCTACAATATGAACAGAATTCGTTTCGAATGGGGAAGAATATGGACTGTAATTGGAGAGCACTTCAATGCGGCTGGATGCAATCCAAATGAATCTGTTGCATTTTTCTCAATCGATGCATTACGGCAGTTGTCTATCAAATTCTTGGAGAAAGGAGAACTTCCAAACTTCAGATTCCAGAAGGAGTTCTTACGGCCTTTTGAGGTATCGACAATTCACTTTAAAAGTTTAAGAATTACGTATTCAGGTCATAATGTTGCATAGCGATAATAATCAAGTTCGAAATCTGGTTGTCCAGTGTTGCACGTATTTGGTCAAAGCTCATGCTCCCTGTCTACGATCCGGTTGGCAGAACATCTTCTCGGTTTTGACGATTTCGTCTGGAGATCAATCAATGGAAATTGTCAAAAATGCATTCCAAACTACTGCATACGTGGTCGAACACAGATTTAAACATGACTTCTCTGCAATCTTAGAGTCCTTCCAAGACGTTTTGAAATGTTTGGATGAATATGCTTGTAATCCAAATCTCCCTGGAAAGAACACTGAAGCAATTCGTCTCATTGGACTTTGTGCAGGGTAATTTCTTATATCTTTTTTCTTAATTAAAGTGTTCAACTTCAGATTCGTCGCAGAAAACAGTCACCATATAGATGAAGACGCTCATAAAGACAGTCACTTCTTCAAGGGATTGTCTTCTGATCAACAAATTTGGCTTCGTGGATGGCTTCCGATATTTTTGAAATTGAGTAGTATTATAAATGAATCTAGATCAGATGTTCGAAAGCATAGTTTGAAAGTCATGTTTGAAGTTATGGATCAACACGGATCAGAGTTCAAACCAGAATGGTGGAAGGATTTGTTTGATATCATTTTCAAGATTTTCGATCCCACAAAAATCGAAATTCATGACAAAGATGTGAGTTTTTTTTTGTCAGTTCCGTTCCCATAGTATTTTTCGGTTTCAGAAACAAGAATGGATTTCCACAACGTGTAACCATGCAATGCCAAGAGTCATGGACACATTCACAAAACATTTTTCCCGACTTTCGACCGAATTGCTCCCAAGAATCTACAAGCAGTTTTCGGATTTCATCCAGCAAAGTAAGCCTGTTTAAGTTTGTAGTTTCAAACCTTGAACTTTCAGAAAATCAACAACTGGCTCTTTGTGCAATAAGTTGCTTCGAATGGCTAGTGTCTCGAAATGGAGAAAGATTCACTGAATCGATGTGGGAATCGACAATCGATTTGATCGAGAATCTATTCTCGATTCTTCCGTCGTCTGAATCTGAATATTCTTTCTTCACGGCAATCCGATACGAACTAGTTGATTCGATATCTCGATTTATTCTCGGTGGAAACAAAAGTGTTTTGGGAGAAAATACAAAAAATGAGGGATTATTCACTCATATATCACCAGAATTACTTTTGAGAGTTTGCGATGTTCTTACAAGAAGTTTTGAATTTGCTAAAGAATTGAAGAAAAGCGGACAAAATGTGATAAAGTGAGTACCCCCAGAACTTCGATTATTCAAGTTTAATTTTCAGACTAGAAACCAGATCCCTTAGCACAATCCTGTCCATTGTTCTCCGATTGTTGTATGATTATCGAGCTGAAGAGATCACTGAAGAAGTATCTAAACGAGTTCTAGAGTTCGTTGCAATTTTAGAAATGCGTTGAAGATTTTTTTCTATTTTACAGAGTAGTTTCTCTCTCATTTGAAGGATATGGAGCAGCTGGTTCAAATCGAAATGCGTATGAATGTGTGGTCTGTGAACTTCTATCGGAATGTAATAAGCTTCCGAACGAAATGCTTTCGAATCTCGGTCCAAACTTTCCCTCAATGTGAGTGACCAAGTTCTGACGCCAGCTATTTATCAATACATTTTCAGACTCTGTGATCTAGTAAAAACTGTGGATGGTCAAAGGATGAGAGATCTTCTATCAGATTTGTTACGAAGGTTTACTTGTAGAAGTTCCTAATTAGTATAATTTCCTTAGTTAAGTATGTGATATACGTTTCGGTTGTACACATCTATTCCCATGTCCCAAATCATATCAGCGTTACGGTTTTGTGTTGCTTTTTTTTGACTGATGGTGCCTTATCAATGAACTGATTCGAACTTGAATGTGTTTTGACTCACAAAAGAAAACAATGATCTTGAATCTTCTAAAATCTCATCCCAGTTTACCGCTTTCAAGTGAAACTTAAGCGGAACTCGATGGCAAAACTGACTCAAAATCAGTTGGCTTGGATATAAAAACCTTTCTTCCAAAAGTTGTTTTCTAACAGCTATTCTGGCATCGAATATTTCTTCCTCGCTAAATTCGTAAAACCTATCGAGTCTATAGTCCAGAAGACGTCCATAAACATGAATCATACGCGAAAACACCGAGACCAATTCCCGATAATTTCAGTGGTCATAAACAAAACATGTGGTCAGAATAGGAATACGAAATGAGTTGTAATCCTATAAAACCTTTTGCTGAACTTTGCACTAAAAAGAAGATTTCGAAAGAGAGAGAGAAACGAAAGAAGATGCAATATTGAGTTGGAGAAGCGGATTACGGTACTTTGCTGCACCAAAATGGTTTAAAAGAGAAGGTGTTTGCAAAAAATGGTGAGCGTCAGAATTCTGTCCCAGATTATTTTTTTGGTTACCGTATATCTTCTGACTTGATGACTAACTTGTAGCTTTTATCCTTTATGAAAAAGTTCTGACACGACTTCAATTTCGATACAAAACGTTATAATCTAGTAATCTTCTAACATCTATCTCAATCTGAGAATGATCAGAACTCATTCTTCATTATTTCTGAATTCCCAAATAAACCAAATATAACCCCATCTCCTGATCTTCAACCGAATTCAGAAACATAGAAAGATCTTGTGGTTTGGCGTGTTTTTTACTGTTTTAAAAGACCATAAAAAGATAAGTAATGATAAAAACGATGTTTGGAATGGTCGAAAATCAGAGTCAACAGATGTATTCTGTTTCCGGCTACAGTAATCTCGTAAATCTGGAAAATTCTAGAAAAACTATGAATGTTTCGCTTTTCAATGTTTTGAGAACTTTGTGTTGTAGTTAAAAATAACTGAAAGTGCTCTTGGATTACAGTTGTTTTTTGAAAGTGTTAATCCCCAATTGTTTGATTTTTCAGCGATTTTTCTGAAATGGAAATGAACCATTAGCGGGTATAAAATCAGAACTAACCTCGACTGACAACTTCAACTTTCAACGTTCATGTCTTTAGTTAATCAATCATCTTATTTCGAAAGATTGTTGACGTGATGATTCTGAAATTCAGATATTTGAATTGTTTTATCATCATTATTACAAACCTGCAAGGTGATCAGTAAATCATTTGATCTTTTAATTCAGTGTCACGAAATACAGTATCCCGCCTCCTTTCTCTATCATTTGACACTTTCTTCTTCTTTTTGGGTAACATCTAGTTCTCAGAACGTACCCATATACACTTCCTTCTCTTCCTTATCATTCACAAATCACTGGTTGATATCATCACCTTTTTTGTCTCATTGTCTCAAGTGTTCTCATTTTGAAAACACCAGTCGCGTCGTCCAATTTCAGCATCCTCTTTCTCTCTGGGAAAAAACTGGAACTGGTTTGTAAACCATCCTTGAACAACAAAACACTCGATGAGTTTCAACTACAAACAAACCGATTTCGAGGTTAGATTTAGAAGTGGAAGAAAGAATAGGATAAATAATGTTCAGAGATTTTTAGGTGGATCCAGAAAACCAGGGAAAGAGACCAGGAACATCATGGATGTGTTGGGGGAAAACTCGATTCTTGATTTTGCTCATTGGGTAAGATTTCATTTGGAAACAGGAGTCTTTAATTAGTAACTCTTCAAGTTTTCAATTTTTTGAATTTCAAAAGCAGTCTAGAAGATTCCAGCCATCGTGAACCACATTTTAAAGTCACATGAACTTATTTTGAAATTTACAACTGAAAAAAGTACTTTACTATCATCAAAATCATCTGATCGATTCCAGATTGATATGTATCACATGCACAAATGCCAATATGATTCTGATGAATTTCACTGTCATTTGCATGAACGATGTCATCATTGAACAGAAACAATATGCAAACGGAACACGTTAGTCATCTTTAAAAGTCAATAATTCCTTTTTTTGTTTTCAGATTGGTTAGAGAAATCATCCGATATTTCACTCACGTTCTCCGCAGCAGCCGTTGGAGCGATATTCGGAACAATTCCAGCAGTGACATTCATTGCGAAATATGGAATACGGTAGACAGGGAGATAAAAATTAAAGAAATGGACGAATAAAGTTGCAGAAGAGTTCTAACTGTATACGGATTGCTATCAGCCGGTGGTACTCTTTTGATGCCGTTTGCTGTGAATTACGGATTGATTTCTGTGCTTATTGCTAGATTGTTTCAAGGAATTGGTGCATCTGTTTTGTATTCTTCAATCGGAACAATTTCCGAGTCATGGAGTCCAATTACAGAAATTGGCACCTTCGTGGCGTTTCTGTCATCAGCGTTTCAGGTAGATACCATTTTCTAGAAAAACACCTAATCCCTCAAACATTCTGAATATCTTTGAAACCGGGATCATTTTCAGATCAGTAATATCGTGACGATGCCCACAGCTGGTTCTCTGTGTGAATCTTCTCTTGGATGGAGGTCAATTTATTACATTTTCGGAGGAATTACAGTACTATCATATCTTGTTTTCTATTGGTACTACAATGATGCCCCAGACAAACACAAGTCAGTACTTTTTATTCTTTCATTTTGAAAACTTTGCATCTTCAGACACGTTGGCTCAAATGAGCTGAAAAAGATTCGAGACGGGAAGATAATTACATCTTCGACGACATTGAAGACTGCTCAAAGTGTAAAGTTTATTCAAGTTTTCACGAATTGGGAAGTATTTGAGATCACTTTGGCGGTAAGAAAAAGAGAAAGGAACCGACTGAATATGAAGAAATTTCAGATAATCGGTGGAAGTGCTTCTGTCATCTGTCTCAATAACTATGGACCTATTTATTTGAATAAGGTTGGTAAATTATTGGTTGTTTTTTTTTTCATTTTTTTTTGAATTTCAGGTACTTGGTTTGAACATTCGTGAGACCGGATACTCGAATGCTATTCCATATTTCTTCGCAGCAATTGTCAAATTTGCCGCAGGACCGATAACAGACAAATTGGCTCATATTACAGAAAGAGTACGTGTGAAATCGCTGAAAATGCCAGAAAAATTGGAGATTTTCAGATTCGTTTAATTCTATTCGCACTAGTCCCTCAACTCGCTATGGCCATTGGTTTTTTAGTTATGTCATATGTGAGTTTAATTATTTCATTTCAATCTACCGTATCTCGTGATAAATCCCCAAATTACCGTAAAAACTCTATTAGAACGACAAAACAGCTTCAAAAGTACAAATTCCATATATTTTCAGACATCACATGTGATCATTGCTCAAGTGGCATACACATTTTCGGTGGTTCTAGCTGGTTTGAATGTTATTGGAATGGTTAAATGTGCTCAAATTGTTGCTGAAAAACATTTAGCCTTGATTATGGCAGTGATCTCGATGAGTTCTTGGGTATCCGCTTTTATTCTTCCCATTGTCATCGGCATTATTTGCCCGACAAATTCACACTCTGAATGGTCTCGATTCTATTTATTTGTTGCCATTTTTGTAATTCTGACGAATCTCCCCTTCCCATTCTTAGCGAGGGTTAGCGGAAGAAAACGAGTAGCACCTGTAACAAAATACTAACTAATAATAAAGCTATTGCTATTATGTGATGTGTTTGCTCATTTAAAACGGTAACAGTTTATAAATCTACACCGCAGATGCAACATGAACATTTGACTCCAGGTTCACTTCAATTAGATAATTAGTTATCTAATATGGAGATAACTCTGAACATCAAAACGTTAATGATATCCAGTTTTAAAAGAAAAATCTGGGGTGAGAGATACACATTTTAGGGGGCAGGGAAACGGGGGAACAATTAGGGATGGAACCACAGGGAGAAGAATGTATAAATGATAACATGAAAAATCCGGAAAAAGAAAATAATCTGGCTACTCAGAATATTAGGAACGAATAACATTGAAAATTAACCAAAAAACAACGAGATAGCGTGGAATTTGTTGACTGAAATAGATGATGAATAAATATGAAAATCTAGCTTTTGTAGATAGGCTCAATCATCAGTTCAACAATCAACAAATTCCACTACTCTAACTAAAAATGAATGGGTATAACTTCATGGGGAAATAACAGGGATCATGGGAACTCGGGGAGATGTGGTGGGAAATGGGAAAACTGATCTTGAGGTTGAATAATGAAAAGGGAAATCGAAATGGGACTACACGCTTTGCAGAGATTGAGAGAAATTGTGACCCAAAAGAAAATTGAAAGAGAAAACAGGATATGAATGAGAAGAAAATGACAAAATTGTGAAATGATAGAGCTCGTTCAGAAATTTTGCCATTTTCTTCTGAAAAATAAATAAAAATGAAAAGAATGAAGATATGAGATGAAGATACTATGAACGGCAGGAAGGAAGAAAATAAAAATGATTGAGAAGATTAACGACGAGATGGGTTAACTGGCGCAGTTGGAATTGCGTCGATTTCCCCCTTGTTGAGTCGATCCGAAGCAGCGGCTCCACGGAATCCAAGAATGTTGCCATCGAGCACTTGCTTTTGGGTCTGTAATTTGAATTTGAATACTAAAATCCAAGAATAAATCAGCTACCTTCTTCTTTTTCTTTCCTTGGCCGTTTCCAGAGTTTGAATTAGATCCGGAGTTAGAGTCGGATGGAGCAGCAGCGGCAGCACGTGCCGATGTAAGATCCTGAAAACATGATTGCAAGGAATCAATTTATTATAAGTACTCACATCAGCGTCGGGATGAGCAACACCACCTGCAGCACGCATGGCAATACGGCGCTTGATGAACTCGCGAACGAACTCCTTGACAGTCTTCGATTCGTCCAAATATGACATGACGATGTCTTCGACCTGGAAAACAAGGGACGTTTGAAAAATGGAAAAAAAGTAAAGAGAAAAGAACGAGTTTGCCAGTCCACTTTAACAGACTATATATATATATATCATCTAGGTTGTACCTAACGATGTCTAAAAATACTGAACTGATAACTATTTCCTCAATTCGTTTTCAGTGATAAGCTGATAAAATCCGTGTGATTGAATCCGAAATAGAACGCGTATCATCAAAACGGTTGGTGACAGAAATAGGTGAATTTCGAAACCAAGGAGCAAGATAAATGATGATGACAGTTTGAATAATTGGAAGAGAAAAATATGATGTGATCGAAAAAACAATTATAAATAGATATGAGAAAAAACCGTTTAAAGACCAATTACTGAGAGATATTAGGCAATTAAACTGCAAAACACGAGCGAAATTTGGTCAACTTCAAAAATATGAAACTCATCACTGTGGTTACTGTATTTTCTGACTCCTGCACAAATAGTGTACCTTCACCACTATGATCAGAAAGATATTAAGGTTGAATGCGACGGATAACACACTTTTTTAGTGAAGTGGATAGATTTCGTGAAAACAGATTATCTAGGCTCTGATCCGAATTTCGTTGAACTGGTTTTTGAATTCCGAGAAAAACAAATTAGAAATCGAAAATCATCATACACCCGTTTTTTAGATCAATTACAAGTAGCATAACGTTCAAATGTTAGAAAAAAGAACGAAAATGAAATTGTGAAGAGAATGGCATTCAATTCCCGCTGCGGAAGACTCTTGTTTGCAGAAGGGGAGTCCAAAAATAGACAATACGACGAAGGCAAGGGAGAGAACCAATAAATGAAAAGGCATGGGCTATAGCAGCAACAAAAAACCGAATCGAGCAGAATTATTTGTGAGAATGGGTCTTGCAAAAAAGAGGAGAGGAAGAAATAACAAGAATATCAGAAGAAGCTCAACATTTTGTATAAATATATTTTCTGTTTTGTTTTTTCATCAACCGGGCCACGACTACACTACTAACGGCTGCTGGTTGAAGCGTATTTGTTGGCATCCATCGAAATCAAGCGGGCTGCAAAGGGTCCACCTCTCTTATATTCAGACCTAGTTTCCTCCCGCCCCATTCCAGTACTTTTCACATAGACAGAAAGGGAGCGAAATATATTCATTGTGGCTGAAATACGAACAGATTTCCGTATTCCTAGGAAAATACGTATGTCCTGGCCGATCCTCAAACGGAAGTAGAATCTTTCACAATGCAAAGAGGAAGAGCGCACTTGGCGCGTCTAACTGAAGTAATAGTGATCTATGAGAAAGGAGATTTTTGGTATTTGCCGATGAACTTGAAAAAAATTCACTAAGGGCGTTCAGATAAATGAGTGTTCACTGGAAAGATTTGATCTCTGTAATAAAATGGAATCATAAATGTCCAAAGCTCTACGAAGTCATTCCGAACGCCCAGATGTTTTGAAATAGTACGACCATGTAACCTCATAAGTTCTTTACTCTCCAAATGAAATAATGATATATTATCGAGTTGATCATTGAAAAAGTTCTAGGAAGAAAAAAGGGATTACTTTTCCGTTTTCAGAGAATTACGAATCTCTAGATCTCTTGACTTCTATTAGTCACCCCTTTATCTGCCTAAATTTAGAATTACTAGATGATGAAGCACATGTGATTATTTTATGAAAAAGTATATACTTTTTCTCTAAATACTCTCATGTATGACTAAAATTTCTGGGAGAATAGTGAGGAACGAGTCTAAAAATAGAAAAAGTATAGTCAGAAGTAAAAGCAAGAGAAGGTGAAAAGAGACGGGTGACTCGCTGCTGCCGGCCTCCATAAAGTCTTCAAAACATGCACTTTTCGTCATGTACATTCTATTGAGGAAAAGAGCAAACGCGTTGAAAAAGGTTCTCATCTGATGAAAAAGGCAAAATGATCTACCTCCCGCCCTCGAAACTCAAAACATTCTCTAAATCAATCAACGCTTACAAAAAATTAACATACGAAATCACATATCTTAACGGGTATTTGAGCAACTAACCTCGTTAGGATTCTCCAAAGTCATGATGCACGTAAACAAGGTCGTTGCATCTACATGGACCGAAAAGGTACGGAACTTCTGAATGAACCATTGCTCCAAATCATCAGCAGCAGCTTGTTCCTTGCTCTTCTTCGGTTTTTCGGCTGGTGGCTGAGCTACTTTTGATTTGGCAGGAGTAGGAGCTGCCTGTTTTGCTGCAGATGGCTTTGGCACGACGATTTTAGATTGTGAGTTCTTTTTCTGCAGAGCCATCTGCAAGTTAAACGACGATCGTTAAAATTCATAATTTAATATTTAACAAACCTTGTTCGCAGCTTCAAGGGAAGGTCCATCGAGGAATGGCGAAACGTAGCTTTTCGAAGTGTTGTTCACCTCTGGAGCTGCCCAAGTTTTGTTGGCTCCCCAAAGAGCAGAAGTTTTATCTGGTGAAGTAGACGCTGCGTTAACAACCGACGACTGTTCTTTGACCTTCTTCTTGGCGTTTTGCTCCTGTTCGGCCCTCAGCTTACGCTCTTCCTCGAGTTGAATTTCCAACAAAGTCTTCTCGCTTTTCTGGGGTGCCTCGGTAGCTTTTGCAGCCCATGGAGCAGCCTTAGTATGCTTGACTTCTTTCGAAATCGGAGTCCATCCTTCGGAGTCGTCGCTGCCGGTAGGCGAAACTTGCTTGGGGGTAGCCGTGGTGAATGGTGTCGACGTGGTGCTCACAGCAGGTACTTTTTTGGACGTCCAAACTGCTTCCAGTTCGGCTTGTTCACGTGCTTGTCTCTCCTTTTCAGCAACTTTCTTCTTTTCTTCCTCTACAGCCTTTTCGCGTAGTTCTTGTTCACGTTTGAGTCTTTGCTGGCGAATCAACTCCTCAGCTTTACGAGACTCCTCGGCCAAACGAAGACTTTCTCGCTCGGCTGCTTCATGTGCAATTCGTTTTCTTTCGAGTTGCTCAGCAATTTCCTTAGCAGCAGCAGCTTCTCTTTGTTTTTCTTCATACATTTTTCTCACTTGTTCCTCATGATCTCTCTTCCTACGATCTTCAGCTTCGATAGCAGCTTTGCGTTGTTCGAGTTCACGAGCTTCCATCTCCATCTGCTGTTGCCGTGCCAGTGCTTCTCTTTTCAGTTCCGCATCTCGCTTCTCGAGCTCTTCTCGATGCCGTTGCAGTGCCAACTCTTGCTCTCTGATCTGCTGTTGTGACATCTCCTGTTGAAGCGTTAGCTGACGATACATAGCTTCTTGGAATTTCGCCATCTTGCTAGTTTCTTCTTGTATTCTACGATTGTGCTCCTCAGCCAATCTTTGTCGCTCAGCCATCATTTGTTGCTCAAAAGTTGTCTGCATCATCGAAATCATATCACTCGGCTGCACCATGCTAGACCACATATTCACACCACTAAAGGGTGCCGATGGGAACATTGGATTCGAAGTTGACGGATACGTCGGCATGCTAGGCATATTTGGAATACTCGATGGAGGAACCGGCAAATTTGGCTTTTCGATGTCTTCTGGGTACTCGAACGGCGTTGAGACTCCATGCAACTTTTTGAGCTCACCTGGAAATTATTCATGAAAATTTATATTTTCAAAAATACTCACCGATAGTTTTGAACTCTCCCTTTTCACCCCTTTGTACCCGCAAGGACTCGTCTGTGAAATAACCCGCCTTGAACCACACGGTCATCTGATCTTTATGAAATGGACCGCGACGAGTTTCCGTTGGATCCAAGTAGTAAAATTCTACCGGCTCCTCTTTTGCTGTTGGAACGGGAGCAGATCCAGGAGCAGAAGGCCCAGAAGCAAGGCTTGGCTGGAAAAATACTCCCATTCCACTCATGGTATTATTCGACCACGTTGATGGATTAGGTTGATATGTGGACATCGGAACATGTCCCCCATCCGCGGGTTCCATTTCTTCTCTTGGTGGGGCAGACGTTGGAGCAGATGATTGCTGTGACTGTTGGGATTGCAGCGGGGGAGATGAATTGTCACCAGACGTTTTTTTGACAGCCGCTACCATCTGGTTACGATCCCTCCACGCAGATGAATCAGCCCCCGAATCTTTGTTACTATTCCAGTTAGTAGCGGGTGTTTGAGACTGCTGCTGGTTACTTTGCTGTTGATGTTGCTGAGTTCGTTGCATCCACGACTCCGAGCGCACCCAAGCAGGACGATCAGATGACGCAGGAGCGGTGTTCGTAGAAGATCGATTAGTCGCTCCTACCTTGGACCATCCTTCTTCCTCATCATCATCACTTTCACTACGAGTAACTGCCACATTTACGGCTTTTGGACGATCTGAACAACGAGATAATTTTCAATAACTCAACTATTCTAATATTACCGGTTGGATCATTCGGGTTGTAGAGAGCGTCGGCTCTCGTATTGAATGATGCGCCAGTAGTGCTGCCACCACGACCGACGCTTCCCGCGCCGCCGACACCACGACGAGTCATGAATTTCGGTTGAAATGGTCCTGCAGACTCGTCAGTCGAACCAGTTTGCGATCCATTCATCGAACCGCCAGTTCCGTTTTCATTCCCAACTCGTGAAGCACCACGACCTGAGAAAAATGCTCCAGCAGTACGACCAACACTACCACCGCCACGAGTGGTTCCTCCGACAGGACGTTCTGCTGGCGATTTACCTATAATTTTAGTGTAAAAATATTTTAAACTCCCATAATAAACCAAACTTACTCCATGCTGATTTTGGAGTCCAGCGGTTCGTGGAAGATTGCCCATTTTGAATTGAAGGAGAACCGATTCCTCCTCCGTAACCACTTCCGTAGGCAGCACCAGCAGCAATAGAAGCTCGATCGGAATGAGATAAAAGAGACATAGCTTTCGAGGAGTTAATATTGTTTTGAAGCTTCTGAAAATAATTTCTAGTTCGTACTTTCTGAGAAATTAGAAAACATAACGTTTTTTTTTTCAATAATTGGATTAGTACGAAACAAGGGAAAACTAAAAAATATATATTTATGACGAGCAACGAAGTAAAGTGGCTCGGTGTGACCAGCAAAATAGTCTCATAAAGTCTCGCCTGTGCCCTCCCCCTCCAAGGACACTATGGATTTTGTGGCATTTAAGGAGACAGGATCTAATATTTCTCAATTCAAGGGGGGAGCGGGGATATCACTAACACCCTATACTTAACGATGTACCTAAACTACAAAAAGTCTAGCGACAGGTTGTTATTAACTCATGAATTTTAAAGAAATATCGCTTGTCAATATGATGGAAAAATGAGCTCAACTATGTTCTCTACGCAGAAACGATCTGAATTTAATGGATCTCCTACCTGTTCGAGTTCAGAAGGCGGCGTATTCGAGACGGGTGGAAGAGCATTCTCGATGAAAAATGCTTGATTGCGCAACGCTTCGTGCATTAACGATCCGGTTGGAGCCAGTTCGAGAAGACGGTCGCGCGTGTACGAGAATTCCGAAACCACAGGAGATGAGAGGACTGCAGCGGCTGCGGCACCGATTGTCGAAGAAGAGGAGATATCCTAATTGAACACAGATTCACTTTTTTTTGGTGGCGAATAGGGACAATGCCAGGTACTAGGGTCTTGGAGGGGGGAGGCTCAGAGGGAACTTTTTCCTTTTTGTCTGTTTTTTAACAAGAAATACAAGATCCACGAAAGCAAGTGAATCGGAGGCAATTTGAGAAACATGGTTTTTCGTTTCCTCCATTTCTGACTAAACCGACTAACGAATCGATGTTATGCGTGCTAATCATTGTTTTTATGACAATAATACACATTTGATACTTCCCAGGATAAGATCATTTTTCAGAAGTGCACTCACATCGCCACCGTCATCGAAGCCACCACCGCCTGTTCCAGAAAGACGGTTTCCAGAAATCGACCCAACGCGATTAGCAGCATTATTGGGACGCATCCTGCAAACTCAACGTTTCCCAATCATATAAATATATGAACATGTTCTCACTTCCATAATCTTGAAAATTTTACTTTTTAGAATTTAACATTTTTTCTTGATTCAGTCCGCTATCGACTGATGGAAATTTCAAACTCACCAGATAGGATTGAAGTTTTGGGCAGTTGGCTCGGCGGACGAAACTGAGGACATATTGAGGAAGTACTGAAAGAAAAATATTTTTTTCAAATGGATGTCAGAGGAAGTAAGCGGATAGCGAGAGATGTTCGAGAATATTCTTCACTGTTATGTTGAAAATGTTTAGGCCTCGCGTGGTCTAACTCGCTGACGGACGAGTTTTTTCACTCCAATCAAAAACTCGGCCACTGTGGACGCAATGTGATGAGAAGCGAAACGCAGGTATCAGTGTGACGTGGCAGAAGCGCAAGAACATCTTATCAGCTGTGGTATTGACTAGAGGCTGATAACTAATAGATATTCAATGAGAATGGGAAATTTTATCCCAAAAGGAAAAACTGAAAGATTTTTGCAAGTTGTGCTGGTGGTCATACTCGATTGCCGGGCGGTGGTGTCGGACGGACTATGTTCTTGCAATTGTCTGCGTCTCCCAGTTTTCTCGAGAACCACACCATTACTAGAGATCACGAGCGAGCAGGAGAAGAAGAGAAATGAGAGTTGCGTCGCGGCCGACCGCAACGCGCCTGATTTTTCCAAGATTCAACAGTAGTGTTTTGTTTAAAAAACTAATGGCACATTACAGTCGAATGGTGTAGTATGGTCCGACCTATAACACCGCTCAGAAAACAAAGTACTGAAGTCGGGTGCGAGGTAATTTTCAATTGATTGAAGTCGATGTGAGTTGCCAACCCCATAATTTTCTAATATCGAAAGTTTACACAATTCGAATTGAGTGGTGAAACTAGGAGTGCTCTATTCGCCAGAAGATTGATTTCAAGTTGCCAACAATTGGTATCGTCAGAAGACGGAAAACTTAAAATTGATAGCGCTTCGATTGACGAGGCATATTTTTCTTTATCATTTTTGCTTTCGAGAAAATTCTACCACACACATGTGTCTCACTGAATGACGGAAGGAAAAGGTTACGAAGAAAGATGTGAACATTTCGAGTATCGCCTCTCCACGACTACCTCATCAATCAAAAAGATCGCGAAACGAAACAACGAATACTGAATAAAAATAGAAGGTGACCTTGCCAACTGGAAAAATTTCAGATGTATTCGTGACTTGTCGCCTACCGCGTACAAAAAAGCCTAGTATTTTCCTTGAACACCTAACAGCGACAAAACATCATTCACTCTGATAATTCGTTCAAAAATGTGCAGAGAATAGCCGAAAATGCGTTTTAATTTTCAAATTTGATGAGAAAAGCAGAAAAAATCAGTTTAAAAAACAAAATATTGAAAAATATGAGCGGAAAAAGCCTAAATTCCGGCAAAAAAAAAATGAGCGCACATCGATGCGCGTTCCAAAATTCATAACTTTGCCCGTTGCGAGACCTGAGATGTAAAAAAACAGTATGCGTCTTCCTGAGTACTGTAGGAATATTTATTTTTCTGCTACTCTTATTATGGCAGTCTCAGTCAATGTCAGTCCTGGCTGAATTTCCCCGAATTTTCGGCTGCGATATCTCGGCACGAAAATGCTACAGTAATATATTAAAATTTAAAGGAACATACGCTGATTTTCAGGTCAATTTTTCAATTTCTCATGTGTTTTCAACAAATTTCGGAGCGAAATGTTATTTTCAAAGAAAAAATTACATTTCACTCTGGAATTTGTTGAAAATCGTCCGAAAAACATGAGAAATTAAAAAATTGACCTGAAAATCAGCGTATGTTCCTTTAAATTTTAATATATTACTGTAGCATTTTCGTGCCGAGATATCGCAGCCGAAAATTCGGGGAAATTCAGCCAGGACTGACATTGACTGAGACTGCCATAATATTAAATGCGGTAAGGACGGGCTGTGCAAAAAGGGGGCGTGGCCTGTCAAAAAATATGGCGATTTTTTTGAGGATTTTTTTTGGTCATTTTTGAATGCTTCTAACTCCGCTCAATCTCAATCATTTTCGAAATTTCTTTTTTCTTCCATTTTGAAATCTCTCTGCGTTTCTGTCGAATATTTGAACACGGTGATTGGTTGAGTTTGAGCTTAGCTATGAGCAGGAAAGCAAGAGCCATCCTTTTTTCGAAAAATCAACTGAAAAATTTGGTTTTCCCCTCTTTTTTTCATCAATTTCGCCATTCTTCTCTCGCTTATTTCTCGACGAATAGCGAGAAATTTCAGGCAAATTATATATCAAAAAATGCGCAAAAAAATTACGAAGAGAAACATATAAGTTTTGTATTTGTTTTCTCAGAAAATTTAATAAAAAATTGCGAAAAACTTTTCCTCCAGGATTTTTCATTTTTTTCACCAAAACCTAAATTTTCCAAAATCGTCAATTTTGAACTTTTTCCGAAAATTCTTTTTGCATCCATTAGATAATTTTACGCTGAATTCAAAAATCTATATCAATTTTTGAAATTCCGATTATGAGCCAAGCTATGACCGGTGGTAGCCTGTCATATTTCCGAGGCGTCGGGTTTGGTATTTTATGTGATTTTTGTATCGATTTTTACATCAATCGATTCTAAATCATCTTTTCTATCATTATTATTATAGAGACCTGAGCAAAACGCTTTTTTTGCGCGTTTTTGAGCTCATTTGTAATACACACGACTTCGCTGTGCAAGAGGAGAGACAGGAGAAGGAAAATAACGCCGACCGCAGTCATGTGTCTACCGTTCCTTCCTCCCTCTCATGTCGACTCCTGTGGCGTAGTGGTAGTGGTGCAGAGCCTTGAGGGAATAGTCACGGGTTCGATGCCGTGTTTGTCTTTTTTTTTTTTTTTTTTACTATGAAGTCCGGGAATACAGTGAGGGGCCGTAGGCCCCGAATGCGATCTCATCAGATTGCGTTTGGATAAAATGCAATAGAAAATGAATGAAAAAGTCGTTGTAGGTGCGAAGCACCTGCAACGACTTTTTCATTCATTTTCTATTTCATTTTATCGAAGGCTACAACGGTGAACTAATTGTTCATCCATTTCAGCTTTAAGATTTTGAGTGTAGTAGAGGTGAAGCCTTATCGTTTTCGAAATATTTTGAACATAAACTTTTCTTTTTACAATTTCATACTTTTGAGTAATCACACCCTAATAAGTAACACGGCGCAGCCGTGTACAGCGACGCGAAGCGTCGCTAGTCAGAATTTTTTTGCACAAAATCCGAAAATGTCCGCGAACAAAACAGCAACATAAATAATATCAACATTTTCATTGAAGAAGGAAAAAATATTTTTGGACAAAAAATATTTCGAAGTGAATGAATAGCTCAATTGAATCGCTTCTTTGTATTTGCCAAAAGTTTCTCGTTGTATTCCTGTTGAAGTTTTAGGGCCTGGAAGAATGTTATTATTTATTTTTCGTAATAGCTCTAATAATCATCACCTTAGCTTTGGTTTCTTCGTAGTCAACTTCAGCTTTTCTCAATTTCAAGTCCAAGTTTTTGGCTGCAATTCGCTTCTGGATAGCGTCCAATTTTTGCAGAACAACTTTATGCTAAAAGACAAAGTTTACGGTTTATCAGAATAATATTGAGCTACCTCAGCATATCCTGGAATGGAATGCAGGTCGTTTCTGATAGCTGCTACATTGGCTTCAAGTTGGCGCATCTCATTGGACAAGGTTGGAGCTTCACTCTCCAAAGCTCTCTTGCGATCTTCAAGCTCCTGATAAAAAATAATCTTTACTAATAACATTTGAAAACTTCTGTATGTCTGTTTGTATGTTGCAGGCTGTAACTCAGCCCAAACTGAACCGATTTGGATGAATGTTTTACAGAAAGATCAGAAATTTTTCCTAGATGATGCCCATATGTTTTGATTTTTGACAACTTGAAAACTGAGCAAGTTACGGCTCTTTTCGTGAATTTTCAGTACTAATTTCGGTACCGAAAATGTGTCGCTAACCCTTTCGTATACTCAAAGTTAACCGATTATCTTGAAACTTTCACAGTTTGTTCCTGATTATCTGAGGATGATGCCCGTCTATTTTGTTTCTCGAAGTTCCAATTTTAACGCCTTCTGGAGCACTTTTTCTGAGCAACTGGGTTCGTTTTCGCACGCGCGACGACAGAGAGGCAGAGTCATTTTCACTCGGTCGGCGGCAGAGAGGCAGCGCACACACAAAGTATAGTGGCCGACGCGGACCTCGATTGATGTCGGCTGCTTGATTTCATCACCCCCGCCGACACGAGAGGGGAAGCCGGTTCAATTACCCAAGTTTGGGGTAAGCCGCGCGATGGGAAAAGATAGATGAGTCGAATTTTATATCATTCTGTTCGTCTCGACGCGAGGAGACAGAATATGTAATAAAATTTTTAAAAAGTTGAATTTGAACGAATGTTATCGTGGTTTGAAACTTCAAAATGTGTCTAATCTGATTCCAAGAAGTACTAAATGTGTTGCTTTGCGGTTCCGATGGTTCACCGTTTTAAGAAAGAGTTGAAGGCTCTGAAAACGAAACCGAAAGTTCCCAGTTAAAAAAAAGAGCCGAAGGCTCTGAAAATGGAACGGTAGGTTCAAAACCTAGAGTAAGCGAAGGCCAGGTGGATGAGCCCCGAAGGGGCGACAGCCACCTGGTTGATAGATATTTGTAAAATCATAATTACCTCTCGAAGATCTCCCGAATCTGTGTTATTTCGTAGTGCATGTAACTCTTCTTTAATTCTTGCAGTCTCGTTCGTTATTTCTTCAATTTCTGAATTTATAGCCAATTCCAAATCTCCAGTTGAATACATTTCGTCTTGAAGTCGAACGTGCACTAGGAAGAAAAAATTTTTAAAGTTGTTAATCCAAATAAATCATTCACTCACTTTCTTTCAGTTCATCGATATTTCCACTGTTCAAATTGAGACCTCTTTCGTCTAGATCAGTGATTTGATCTCCTAGGTTCACCTTTTTCAAATTCGCCGAGATTCTTTTCAAGTTGAGTACAATTGCATTTGCGATTTCTTCCGTTTCTTGTTGGACAAGTTTCATTTTCGCCGGATAGTCTTCTGGTTCCTCATCCAGCAAGGTTGATTTGGAAAGAAGTTCCAAATATTTGGTATGATGAGCCACTGCGAACAAACATTAAAAAGAAAAACAATTCGACATAAACTTACTGATTTGTGCTTCTCCCTGTGAATTATATTCATGTAATTCTTCAGACGCCAATGATATTTGATCTTTCAATTCCTTGTGTTGCTTCTCAATCACCAACAAATCCGCATTCAACTGTTTCATAGTCTCAACTATTTTTTCTTTCCATGCTTCTGGAGTCAACGCATTCTGCATATCATTCATAAATTCTTGTTCTTGTTTCTTAAGAGATTCCAAAGTATCCTGGAGAGCAACTGCCTTTTTCTTCAACGGATCACTGCGAATATCGATTTCAAATTTGGAGATTTTGTCATCCATCTCTTCATTTTTCGCCTCTAACTCTGTAACTTTCTCTCTCAATGCCATTGCCTCTGTTTTCAACTCTTCATATTTTTCTTTCATTTGTGGATCCATTGCGTGTGTTACTGCTTCATTCAACTTTTTCTGTTCCTCTACCTCTCCTTCCAATTTTTGAAGTTCCTCTTCTTTTGCAACTCGTTCTTTGAACGCCTCTTCCATGAGAGTTTTCATCTGAAAAATCAATTTACTCCGCACGGACTAATTCTCCTCGCACCTCATCAGCTTGTTCTTTCATCTTGCTTGCTTCCAATTCAATATCCGACATATCACCATTCAATTGGATTTTTTCCATTATTTTATTCAAATCCAGCAGTTTTCCTTGTAAATCGGCAATCACTTGTGCCTGAGAAGAAGCTCTTGATTCATAAGCCGGTAGATCATTCCGCGCTTTCAATCCCAACTCTCTCTTCTCTCTCAGTTTCGATATTTCCACTTTAATCGCATTCTGTTTCGCACGGAGGACTCCAATGTAATAACTCTTATCGAACACTTGTCTTGCATCTGAAAGCAATATTTACCAAAAATAATTGAATTCAATACCCACTTCCAGTTCCCATTCGAGACGGGGGTGCTCTTAATCCTTGTTGAGTTACAGGTCTTAATCCAGTTGTTGGAGGTCTTGCCATTCCTGTCATTGGACGTCCACCCATCTGAAAATATTTTTAATAATCTCATAGAACATTATTTCAAAGTGAACTGACAGAAGTTGGAGCTCGTGGCGGACCACCAGCTCGTGACATTGGCATCGGCGCAGGTGGTCCTCCAGATCTTGATGGAGGTACGGGAATCATCCCACTTCTCGACGGAGGAACTGCCATTGGCATCGATGCAGCGCCATTTCTCATTGACATTCCAGTCATGGGACGACTTTCAGCGGCAGTGGGAGGAGGGTGGACTGGAAAAAAACTACATTTCTGAAGAAGAAAATCAGGTTATCTTAAACAAAAATGTAGCATTCTGAGCAAGAAGCAGACTCAAAACTAAGTTTCTTTTTTATTCAAAAACACAAAAAATCACCTCTTGTCGCAGAAGGTGGTCTAGCTCTGGCTGATGGAGCTCTTCCGGTGGAGGTTCGAGGACGTGAAGATGCAGTTGATGGGCGTTCCATTCTTATTTTTCAGATTAATTTTTTCTTTTGAATGTAGTTGAATACAATTGTCGAGAATAACACGAATTGTGGCCACAATTGTGGTCAATACCTTGCTCGGCGCCTTTCGTTGCCTTGGCAACCAATGAACGCATTCTGAAGAGGGGAGAGAGAAAGGAAAGAGGCATGCTTTGAAGAGGAGGGGAACGATGTTTCTTGAAGGTGTCAATAAATGGTGTAAGCAAATAAAAAAATATATGAGAAAATGGTTCATAGTTGAAAGAAAACGGTGTAAATTGCACAGTAGATTGATATCATGAGGAAGACGGTTGGAGATGGATAAATTACAAATTACAAAGAATAGAAGAGATCTTATTAGCGACGAATTGTCCGTTTGAGTCACCGACTTGGAAGTACCACTCTGGTTTGTCTGCTATTAAGTGCAGGTCTCCGTGAGTTGCTCCTACGACTGCTGACATAAACTGATAGCCTTGCGCTCTCATAGTGTCAAGATACTGATAAGTTAGGCCATAATTGTCATCGTCACTGAAAAAAACAGTGTCCGTTATATACAAAAAGTTCATAACTTACTGATTGCCAACTACAATGATGATTCCTTTCGGATCAGTCGCTGGAGGGTCGATGTTGGTTGACACCCAGATAAGGCCACTAAACAAATTGATCAGATTAAATTTCATAGAATTATTCATACTCTGATACTGCTGCGTCGATTGTCAAGGGAGCATTACTAAAGAGAGTGTCGATGTTGGCTTGAAGATCTGCCAAGTTCCTGAAGTTGCACATTGATTAATATAGATTTATCAAATCAACTCACTTTGCATCGCCGAATTTTAAGATGCTTCCTGCTGACTGATCTGTATTGCCGTAGGGGACATTGATAGCTTGAGTACTTTCAGTGAAATCATAGTTTGGTGTATTGTACAGATTACTACTCACAAAATTGACAACATCCTGAAATAGCTTTGCTAACTTTTCACCGGAAGAATTCCGTCTATGTTAGCAGTCATAACTCTGCCCATAGCGGCTCGATTTCATTTTTTTATCAATGGATTAGAAATGTGCCTTAGTTTGGCAACTTCATACTGGTATACTTGCATCAGAAATATCGCTAACCTGAATTCCGAACTGCACAGCATTCAACTCAAACAACGTTATGATTTTCCCCTTAAATGGCGTTGGACACGATGGTAGTAGTGTAGGACTGACATTAGTGACTGTGGTCGTTGGAGCAACTGTCGAAGTGACGGAAGAAGCTGTTGACATGCTGATGGTCGAAGTGATAGGTGCAACTGTAGAAGGGATCGGTGGTGGACAGTAAACACCTCCGTTGGATGTGGCTAATTTCAAACCAATCTGGTTAGCAGTTTGTTGAGTGTTTCCGGTGAAACTGAAGCCATCTCCTGTAAAAACTGAACTCTAAGCATGAAGTCGAGGGCTCTTTTTAATTTTCAAGAATCGGGTACTAACCTGACGACAAAGGAGCAAGTTTATCTGCCGCAGCATCATCTCCAACAGCAACAGTGTAAATAGAAAAATTATTTTTCAACTGATTAGCTAATAAATTGGAGATGTCATCAATCATGGATCCAGTATTTCCCACTATAATCAAAACTGACATCTCTCCTTCTGCTTGCAAATTTTTGAAAACATAGAGAAAAGCGCTGAAATTTAACTTTCGGGGAAAATAAAAACGTTGGAAAATTACTCATTGATGTCGTTTACGTTTGATGTTATTGGCTGAATGGCGCCGTTGAATTCAACAATCTGATTCTTAAAATCATTCAAACTAGTGGCATTTCCATAGCTTCTAACATTGTATTTGCTTGTTGATGGATACGGAATCGCAGTTGCTAAAGTGCGGTTAGTTCCGAAGACGTTGTCTATTCCCAATCCATAGTAGTTCGTGTTCAAAAGAATATTCTCCACGAAATCGTTGATTGTTGCCTGTTGAGTAGAAACTGGGAGCAATTCAAAGATCACTCCAACTTGACCGTTAAATACGGTTCGTTGGTTTGGACACATTTGAGTAGTGGTTGGTCCACTAGGGGGTGTGATAGCTATAAATATTTCGAAATGACACAATTAATGAAATAAAAAAAACTTACTGAAAAGAGATCCATCTGTACAGCATCCTTGTCCAGTGATAAGTGTTGTTCCAGAAGGACAGTATCCATTGACATCTGGAAGAGGTGCAGAGTTACATCCCAACTTTTGTTGAAATGATACTCCGATAAAAGTAGCAATAAACACAAGCTGGAACAGCATTATGGCTCTGAAAATGGAAAAAAATCATAGAGAAACTGCTATTCATTCTACAGTAATCTTTGGATGTACACAACTGTGTTTAAACCAAATCCATGCAAGCATCATACATTACTTTTTTGTATTTGAGCGAATGAAAGAATATGAGAAAATGGTTCATAGTTGAAAGAAAACGGTGTAAATTGCACAGTAGATTGATATCATGAGGAAGACGGTGGGAGATGGATAAATTACAAATTACAAAGAATAGAAGAGATCTTATTAGCGACGAATTGTCCGTTTGAGTCACCGACTTGGAAGTACCACTCGGGTTTGTCTGCTATTAAGTGCAGGTCTCCGTGAGTTGCTCCTACGACTACTGACATAAACTGATAGCCTTGCGCTCTCATAGTGTCAAGATACTGATAAGTTAGGCCATAATTGTCATCGTCACTGAAAAAAAACAGTGTCCGTTATATACAAAAAGTTCATAACTTACTGATTGCCAACTACAATGATGATTCCTTTCGGATCAGTCGCTGGAGGGTCGATGTTGGTTGACACCCAGATAAGGCCACTAAACAAATTGATCAGATTAAAGTTCATATAATTATTCATACTCTGATACTGCTGCGTCGATTGTCAAGGGAGCATTAACAAAGAGAGTGTCGATGTTGGCTTGAAGAGCTGCCAAGCTCCTGAAGTTGCACAATGACTAATTTAGGTAGCTTGTTCGAATCAACTTACTTTGCATCACCGAGTTTCAAGATGTTTCCTGCTGACTGATCTGTATTGCCGTAGGGGACATTGATAGCTTGAGTACTTCCAGTGAAGTCATAGTTTGGTGTATTGTACAGATTACTGCTTACAAAACTGACAACACCCTGAAAAGATGCTAATTAGCTTTGCAAACATTTCCCAAAATAAATTCGGTTTGTGTCAAAAATCTCGCGAACCTGAATTTCGGCTTGTACAGTATTCAACTCGAACATAGTTATTATTTTCCCCTTAAATGGAGATGGACACGATGGTAGTGGAGTTGTGGAAGGACCAGTTGTCTGTGTCATTGTAGAAACAACTGTAGATGACCCTGTACTTGTCCGAACTGGAGTTGATGTTGAAGCTTGAGTTACAGTGGATCCCACGGTCGTTGATCCGGTGTTCATCGTAGTGCTCGGTCCTGTTGTGGTGGAACCTGAGGATTGTGTACTTCCGGCAGTACTGGACATTACAGTGGATCCAACAGTTGTGGATACCGTACTTCCTAAAGTACTAGACATGGTAGATCCAACTGTAGTAGATCCAGTGTTTGCAGTACTGGATCCTTGTGTTGATGATCCAGAGGATACAGTAGAACCAACAGTCGTTGAGATGGTGCTGGCAATCGTGCTAGACGAGGCGGATGGTTGAGTAGTAGTGGATGCTTGAGATACTGTTGAGCCCATGGAGCTCGAACTTCCAACCGATTGGCTTGTGGATGCTTGTGAAGTAGTCACAGTGGATGCAACAGTAGTTGTCGATCCCATAGTGTTACCAGCGGTCGAAGATCCTTGAGTAACAGTGGATCCCATTGTAGTGCTGCTTGCTCCTGGAGCTGGTGTTGTTCCAGTTGTTCCGGGTTGGGTGGTTCCTTGAGTTGCTGGACATCTTGTAATAGGAGAAGGAGTATTTGATCCATCGTCATAGCACACAAAGCTGATATCGAGAAGAAGTTTAGCGATTTGAGCAGCAACATCGTTATCGTTTCCATCTCCAATGTGAAGAGCGTATTTATCGTCTGATGCCAATGGTCGGAAAACGTCGGCAGAAACAGTTTGAGCAACCGTTATAACAGTGTAACCAGCAGTCTTCAGTGTCGCAGAAGAATCTTTTGCAGCATCGACGTCATTTCCATCGGAAGCAACAAGAAGGGCAACTTTAGCATATGGATCTTTTGTCAGAGTACTGATGTAACTGAAAGCATCAGAAATCTGCGGATCTCCGTTATCGGTTTGAATAGCCGAGTATGCATCAATGAGATTACCAATTTGTTTTGGATCTCTGGAAAGAAAATAATGAAATTTATATAAGTGAAATATGTACTCACTCAATCTGCCCATATTGATAAGGCTTATATTTATTTGAATCTGGATATGGAACAATGGTAAGCTTGGATGGTTGTTTTCCATTAACATCATTGCTGAGACCGTATGAATCTGGGTTACTCAACAAAGTATTTCGGACAAAGTTTGTCACGTTCTGAAAAACTCATTTTGGTCTTCTTATTGCAAAAAAAAAACCCGACTAACCTGTGATCCTGGCGAATTTTTCACAAACTCAAATGCGATTGCTAAATCTCCATTGTACACCCATCTTCCAGTGCATTGACATGGTCCTACTGTAGGTCTGACAGTAGTGACGGTGGTCGTTGGAGCAACTGTTGAAGTGACGGAAGAAGCTGACGACATGCTGATGGTCGAAGTGATAGGTGCAACTGTAGAAGGGATCGGTGGTGGACAATAAACACCTCCGTTGGATGTGGCTAATTTCAAACCAATCTGGTTAGCATTCGCTTGAGTGTTTCCGGTGAAACTGAAGCCATCTCCTGCAAAAATTGAATTTTTAATAATGAAGTCGAGGGCCCTTTCAATGTTTGGGGATTGTGCACTAACCTGAAGACAAAGGAGCAAGCTTATCTGTCGCAGCATTATCTCCAACAGCAACGGTGTAAATAGAAAAGGTATTCTTCAGTTGGTTAGCTAATAATTGTGAGGTGGGATCAATCATGGATCCATTGTTTCCCACTATAATCAAAGCAGACATCATTCCTCCTGCTTGCAAATTAGTGGTAACGTAGAGAAGAGCGCTGAAATCAAAAATTTGGAAAAAATAAAAACGTTGAAAAATTACTCATTGATGTCGTTTTGACTTGATGTTATCGGCTGAATCGCGCTGTTGAATCCAACAATTTGATTCTTGAAATCATTCAAACTTGTGGCATTTCCATATCCTCTAACATTGTATTTGCCTGTTGATGGATACGGAATCGCAGTTGCTAAAGTACGGTTAGTTCCGAAGACGTTGTCTATTCCCAATCCATAGTAGTTCGTGTTCAAAAGAATATTCTCCACAAAATCGTTGATAGTCGCCTGTTGAGTAGAAACTGGGAGCAGTTCAAAGATCACTCCAACTTGACCGTTAAATACGGTTCGTTGGTTTGGACAGAATTGAGTAGTAGTTGGTCCACTAGTTGGTGGAAGTGTAGATGGACCTGTTACAGTGGAAGAAGACACAGATGGAGATGTACTCTGTGGAGCTGGAGTTGATCCTGGAGTAGTGACAGTTCCCGAGGGAGTGGAAGTACTGTAAGCTGGGGTGGAAGAGCTCTGTTGTGACGGGGAAGTTGTTGATGCTCCTGGTGTGGAGGTTTGAGATGGAGACGAGGAGGACGGTCCGGGAGTTGCTGTCGATGGAGAAGAAGCAGGAGAGCTTGTAACAACCGTACTCTTCTGGGCTGGCGATGAACTAGAAGCTCCTGGGGTGGTAGTTTGCTGAGTAGACATGGAAGAAGATTGTCCTGGAGTTGTACCAGGAGATGTTGAAAGAGTACTTCCAGGAGTGACACCTGGTGTGGTGACTGTACTGTAACTACTGCTGCCCATTGTAGTGGCATATGTAGAAGTACTGTATCCCGGAGATGTGCTTCCTGGTTCCATAGTTGTGCAAACACAAGTCGTTGGAGTCGGGCCAGAGGTTGTGGTATAGCTGACAGTGGAGCTAGAACGGAACATGGACGTGGAAGATCCGTTGGGAACTGTCACAGTAGACGTTTGAGCAGGTGAGGAAGTTGGAGCTTGTGGAATGGTCACTGTGGACGTTTGAGCAGGTGAAGAAGTTGGAGCTTGTGGAATGGTCACTGTGGACGACTGAGCTACTGGTGTTATGGTAGATCCAACAGTAGTAGATTCGACAGGTGGAGAGCAGAATGTGGAATCTGCAAGATTTGAATTTTTAAGAAATTTCACAGAGTGCTACTCACTCAAAATATTTCCGATTGCCAACGCGACAGAATGCTTATCCACATCTTGATGAATTTGGAAGTTGAATGATGGATCAGAAGACAACACACTGAATGATCCAGCCGATTTGAAGGCAACTGTGATTATCTTGAAGCCGAGTGATTGAAGGTTTTTCGCAGAGGCAACAGATGCTTGAACAGATACGTCCCTGAACAAAATAGTTTTTAAGTTCAGGCCAAAATCTTCAGACACTCACGAGTTGGCAATCAAAATGACAAATCCTGGGTCACCTGTCCTTGTATTATTTGGAATGATATTGAAGGCATCAGCGATCGAGACTCCCGATTGTGCTGCTTGTTGGAAAACCGCCATCGTAGCGCTGATTGTAGATGGTGTTGTTGCAAATCCATAGACCATTGCAGTTTTGAATAAGTCATCGTTCGGGTATGGAACAAGGGAAAGCTGAAATTACATGTCCTATTTATACATAGATCTCAAACCGTCAATCCAGACCTCCGTCTTTCCTGCGTTAACTTTTCCAAGATCATACGGTGCGCCCTCATAGAAGAACAAATCGTTAATGATAAAGTTTTGAATCTGTAGGTCCATGTCGTCAGCGGAAGTTGAAAGTTCGAAGGCGACTGCGACGTTGGATTGGTAGTAGCATACACCTGGTGGAATTGTGGGCGGGAGAGTTGAAGGAGCAGATGATGTTGTCGACCCAAGAGAAGTCGAAGATTGAACTGGAATAGTTGAAGAAGTGAGATGGGATGGGGAGGATGTGTGTGGTATGTTACTTGTGGATGGGCTGGGTGATGGGGATTGTGTGTTTGGTTGAGTGGATGTGGTGTGTGATTCTGAAGAAGTGGGAATCTGTTGAGTAGTGGTGAGGGGTGAGGAGGTACTGATAGATGTCGATTGGGTGGATGTGGACGGGTTGGGGGAAGATGTTCGCAGGCTCGTCGACGTACTAGATCTACCTGTGGAAGTCGGATGGGATGTGGATGATGGAGTGGATGTCGATGCAAAAGTGGATGTGCTGAACGTGTTAGTGGCGGTTGGTGAGGGGCTCAGTGAACTAGATGGGAGGTTATGGGCGGTTGTGGATGTAATGGTGGAAGAACTCAAAGTTGTTTGGGAACTGGATGGGGAGGGGCTCGATTTGGAAGAGGACTGGGCTTGGGTACTGGTACTGGGGTTTGTTGTAGATCTCTGAGTGGTAGTAGGAAGAGTGGTAGGGGTACTGCTGACTACTTGTTGTATAGTTGTTGTACCTGGGGCAGTACTGGATGTACCCATCGAACTAGATGGTACTGGTTTAGATGAGGTTGATGGGATGGGAGCGGTCGTCGTTGTGGTTGTCACGACTGTAGTGGTGGTTGGGGGTTGGGAAGATGTAGTAGAAGAATATGATGATGGGACTCGAGTTGATGGAGAAGTGACGATTGTTGGTTGGGTGGATGTTGTGGGAGCAGCGGTAGAAGATGGCAAATTCAAGCAATACGTTGTATCTGAAACAGTGAATTTAGAAGAAGCATAAAAATAATGAACCTACTTAGAATGTTTCCAATTTGTTGAGCAACAACAAGTTCATCAGAATCTTGAGTAATTTTGAATGATAGTCCTGAATTGCTAGCCAAGACACTGAAGTCATCAGTTGATTGGTATCCAATTGTGATAATCGAAAATCCGAGTTGCTTGAGGTGTTCAGCAGATGCCATGGAGCTGCTGATAGAGGTTCCACTGAAAAAGAAACTAGTTGAAAGTGGAGAGTAAAACAAAAACTCACTTGTTACCAATAACGATAACGTAGCCTGGAGATCCTTCATGTGTTAAGTTTCCAATGAAATCGAGTGATCTGAAACGAAAAGTTGGCTCACTCTCGTTTAACGCGAAACTCACTCATAGATTTCTGGATCAGGCCCAGAAAAGATATCGAAAGTAATCCAGAGACCAGTGATTCTTTGTGATGATCTAGAAACGAAACAAAATAATTTTTTTAATCATGAGAAATAACTCACGTAGCTACTCCATAGTTCATGACGTCTTTAGCATCAATGAATGTTGGGTAAGGAACCAAAGCCAACTGTGTCATACCACTTCCCGGCTTTCCTAACTGGTATGGATTTCCAGGATAGAAAAGTAAATTGTTGGCGATAAAGTTTTGCATTTTAGAGTCGAATTGCGTGGAGGAATTCGTAAGTTCCACTGCGACAGCGATGTTCGATTTGTAGTAGCATTGGTTGGGACCAATCGTTGGGGGCACTGTTGTCGTGGTTGATGGCAACGAAGTGGTACTCGTGGACATTGTCGATGGGGTCGAGGTTGATGGGACGGGGGTTGTTGGGGTCGAGGATGAGGTGGAAGCACTGGTACTTCCTGTAGATTTTGGACTAGTTTGAGTAGTTGAGGGGTTTTTTGGGGGGACTGTTGTCGTTGTTGATGGCAACGAAGTGGTACTGGTGGACATTGTCGATGGGGTCGAGGTTGATGGGGCGGGGGTTGTTGGGGTCGAGGGAGAGGTGGAAGCACTGGTACTTCCTGTAGATGTGGGACTAGTTTGAGTGGTTGAGGGGGCTGGGGCAGGGGTGGATGAAACTTTTTCAGTGGCTTTCGTACCTAAAGTAGAAGTGCTTTGTGCTGGTGCAGTGGTCGTAGTGGTTGTGGTGGTCACAGGACCTTGAGTAGTCGTGACTGGTGCAGTGGTCGGAGTGGTTGCTCCTTTCGTGGTCTGAGTAGTTGCTGTGCTTGCTGAAGTAGATGGTGCTGGTTGTGTGCTTGTAACAACGACGGCTTGAGTGCTTGTGACTCCTTTGGTTGTGGTGACTACCAAAGCAGGAGAGCTGGTGTGAGCACCTGGAGTCGTTGTTTGAGGTGCAGTGCTTGTCTGACCTTTTTGGGTAGTCGTTGTGACGACTGGGACTGTTGGTTTTGTGGTTGTAACCGGAGCAGTTGTGGATTGGACTGAAGTTGGAGTAGTGCAGACAGGACAATCTGGAGCTTGCGTTGTGCAAACTGGACAGTCTGGAGTTGGAGTAGTGCATGGTTGAGACTCTTGACATGTTGGCTGACATACTGCCGGTGTAGCTGAAAAACTTCTTTTGATTAGGAGAAAGTTCTTGACGCCTACCGGTAGAGTTCGAATAGTTTGTTGGATCGGAGTTGATAACACTAGTTACATTTGTTGCAGTTGGCATTGTTTCGATTGGGACAGCGGCGGAAACAGCACCATTACCAATAGCAATCACTAATCCATTCTTGTCTTGACTGAAATATTAACCTTCTAGAGAAAATAGTTCAAAGAAGAAAACGAACCCCAATGAAGTGATTTGCACTTTGACATTATTTGAAGTGGGTCCAGTTGCAGCAAGAATTCGAAGGAATGCCGAAGAAGATGGATTATTCAAACCAGCGTTCAAAGTAGCGGTTAATGTTGAAGTAATATTGTCGACAGCCGCATTCCATGCCGGACTTCCAGGATTGTCGTAAGCCTTGTCATATTTCATATTATTCACAGTGGTACTGATTCCAAAAAGATTTGTGTTACATGCTTGAGTAGGGATTGGAGGGCATGTTGGTGTTTCTGGGGTTGTGCATGTCGTTTGAGCTGAAACAAACTTGGGTATTTTCGATTTTCATCCTTAGGATTGGGATATCTTTTAGTGCTCATATTGTTTGTTTAGAGCTACCATAGGTTTTTAAAAACCACATGAAGACCACATAAAAAGCTCGCAAGAACATCCCAAGGGTTTAGAAATGGAATACAAGTACCCACAATAAGAATCAGTTAATGTATTTGTTTTTATCGAGATTAATCTATTTTCAACAAAGAGTCTATGAAGACTATTTTCAGCTGCACAAAGTGCTCTTTTCGAGCTCAATTGAGTGACTTTATATTATATCAAGTACGGTGAACAAGGATTCCAAATAACGCAATCTTACCAGTTCCAAATACAATAGCCAAAACGATTCCGACGATTCCAACGATTAATCCAACAACTCCAACGGCAAATGAAACGATGTGGACCCTGCCAAGGTCCCGGAACATTGTTGTTGGTTCCTAGAACCTGGAAAAAGAATTCAGATTTGTTGCAAAATGAAAAGTAATGAATCATGTGAAGGTTGCTTGCGGCTATTCTATATTTTACAGAATGAAAAGGTGTGGTTTTCTGTCTTCTTGAGAGCTCTTATCAATATACAAATACTAACGGGCAAATGTCATTTTTCTGTGTCATTGTATTCTTTTTTAATTTTTAATCGCAAATGGAGGTGCAAATAATCTTGGGATTATTTCCCAGAACAAAAATGGAAACTTAATATTGCCACATCATCTCGATAATGGAGTCCGAGAAGGTCATAACCTAATGGGAACTCCCAGATTATGAAACTTCCAGAAATCTGGGAATGACGTATGAATGAGAATTTGTATACTCGAAAAAAAGAAGTGAAGAAATTTCTGCGGCAGGAAGAGTAATGTGTTTTATCATTTGCCAACGACCATTTTCTGTTCAAAATCACTTATCAGTTTTACAATCATTTTAAATGTTTGAAGAGTCGGTGGGCACTTATGCAGAAACAAAAGGAAAAGAAGTTGAAGAAATGTGTACTGATTTTAAACTTTCTGAAATTAAAGATTTGGAAGTATACTGATAGTAGTGGTTTGTCTTTTTAGTACGTTTGAATCGTAAATTTGGTATGATAACTTTAAATTTAAAAATTGGGCTCAGACCAAATCATATGATGAGTTACAGTACAAAATGTTATGATTTCTGATTTCCTAATTGAATTTTTATAGCTTTGTTATATGTATTAGATTGTGAATTATCGAGGGGTCTGAAACCTGTAAATGATATATATATATATATATATATATATATATATATATATATATATATATATATATATATATATATATATATATATATATATATATATATAGAGACTTTGTATTGTCTTGAAATATTGGCATTCACATCCAGAAACACACGATTTTTACGCCAATGATTCATCTCCTTGGTGTCTTCTGAATTTCATCGCTTCGAATTCGACCTTGTTATCTGAATTTTTCCCGATTCACCAAAATTTTATTACACATTTCCGTCGAGCAAACCACAAGCAGCTCCACCCAAAGAAGACCAAAAATAATTCTGAGCTGAAAAAATAGTGGAATTCTTCAAATTTATCAATAGAAACTACGTCAAGGTTTTGGAGAGCCGATCAAAAATCAAAATGTTTCCGCGGTTTCATCGGGGAAATTCAAGTTTTATTTTTCATGTGATTTTGAAACATGTCCCAATATTTCGATTTTCAGAATGACAGGACGTTGTGAAATGCCAATAGAGTTTACATTGGAACAATGGCATTTGAAAAAAATTGAAAATGCCAACAATAAACCTTTAATCATGGTTTTATGAGAACATCAACTGGAGAATTTAGCTTTTTTTGATAATGTATCTTGTGTTTTTTATCAGTTATGAATCATCTTGTTTATCAAAAACTGTACTTTTTAGTGGGTAGATAGTAAAGAAGACTTATGAATAGTTCTGAGAAAGACGCTGTTCTTGTCGCGCCGTGGGAGTAGAATCTCCTCGGAGCGTAAGGCTTGGGCCTAAGAGTGTCTCAGTCAGGGTGTTGTGTCCTCCAACATGCTCCACTTCGGGAGTTGTCATCGGTGGTGGTTCAAAGATGTATCAGCGCTGCGGCTGCGTGAATACTAGAAGACGGTGTAGGAATAGCTCCTTTATTAGTAGAACAGCTGGGGACAATTGAGAGGGAGAGAAAGGTGACAAACGTCACCGTTCTCGAGGGGGAAATTGGGAGAGAAGTGGTGAAGGGAAAGGTGAAGGGAGAAGAAGTGAAGAGAAGTGAGTGGGATTTTAGGCCAAAACAATAATTATTACGAAATCCTTCCCGCCGGATTTGAATGAGTGTTTTCGCGGGAAGTGCGGTGGAGCGCGCATGCGCATCGTCTCCTCGTCCGTCGCTTTGTAGTCCTCTCGGAGAAGACGGTGAAGAAGCATGTCTGCTTTCCGTTGTATGCGATGGAATTGCTTGGGATTGAGACGATGGGAATGAATGTTATTGTAGAGTGTAGGCTACCTAGTACATACACTCGTCTTCGTACTAGGGTCGAGCACATCACGTAGGATGGGCGCGACACTGGGGGGGCCAGGAGAATCTACTTCCCAGAGTTGACGATGGGAAGTGGATTGAACAGGGTTGAATGAATGACCATCGCACCCTTCCTCGAGTTGGTTTGAGTTGACTTGTACTGTCCTCAGAAGGAATGCTCTGTTCATAGGGATTTCTCTCCTGTCTTTAGATCCGAATCCTTAGCTTGAAAGACTCGTTTCCTTCCTGACAGCCACTACGGGTCCTACCAGTAGATTTCAGCTGGTCTTCGCCAATGATGTACTTCCAGTGGGCTTTTCCTGGGAACTGCGTCCACTTGGATTCGGTTGCTTGACTGCTGGGGGTCTCTTTCCTTTTGTTGGCTTTCATTTTGACGTCTTCATGGCCGTCTCTGAACTTCGTCAGATTGGCCTTGGTGCGCATTTTCCGGCGATCCTTAGTTTGGCGACTTCTGGATTACTGTTGTTGGTCCTTTGGTCTCCACTCCGCTTACTTGGCTTTGTTGCTCGTCTGTATGGCTTCAGTATGGCTTCAGACGAGGTTCCGTGTATGTGGGGAAAGACTGAATGGGGGGGGGGGGGGGGGTTGACACGAAGAACTAACGGGGAACTGAATGACAATCCTGAGTTGATCCTTCGGGTTACTGCTTGTCTTCTGGTTTGGGATGATGATCCTGATGACGTCGATTGACTTGTTTCCTTGTCGTTCTTCGTCGACCAAAATTTAGGTGAGAGAGACGGTGGAATCGTAGATGGTTTAGTCGTTGGAACCGTTATTTTGTCCTCGTCCTCTTCGTTGCTGGGGTTTACAAGGGAACAAGTTAATTCACGGATTTTTCGCGATTTTGACTATTCGCCCTGATCATTCCAGATCTGGGAGAACCGTCTTTTATCCTTGGTCCAGTTCTTGAGTGTGTTACCTTTTCAGGTACATCATCTTCATCACATGGGAGAATCCTAGCCGAGCTCCGTTGCCATTGTTTCCGCAGGTGTTGGTAGCGGGGAGACTCCCTCCTCGATTTCCTCGAATGCTGGGGTCTCTTGAGTCGGCGCGATATGCTGGCCGGCGGGGGATTCTGCATGCAGTCTATGATGTTGTCGTTCCATCCTCCGTTTGTGTTGTTCCCTTAACAGGTGGTTGGTAGGTTTCTTCACTTCCTTGCTTGGGCATATGACGGGGGTCCTGATCCTTTCTTGTATTGATAGCACTCAGACCTTCTTACCAACAGAAGGCCAAGCCGCTATCTGCAAATGGTGTTGCATTTTGATCGAGACAAGTCGGGAATTCTCCGGCGTGTGGCGGCTACTCGACCGACTTCCAGTTATAAGCTTTCGCGTGAAGAAGTGAAGATGTTGTGTCGGCAATGTGCAATAGTCGGGAATTCTCCACAGATGACGTGGCTACTCGACCGACCTACACCTCTCTCCGACGGTATGACGACTACGCGCCATGTTGGTGACATCCTTGTCACTCTTGATCTCTGGTTTCCAATTTATTGACGATGATGAAGATGTACAGTAGTAGTCGGGAATTCTCCAGCAGACGTGTGGCTACTCGACCGACTATACCTTCTTTCGACCGAACGACGACTACGCGTCGTAACGGTGATGTCCTTGTTGGTCTTGGTTTATGCTTGTCCAATTGGTAGACATTGATTAAGATTGCTTTGGTTATCCGATTGTCCTTTGACTCCTTGAAGCTTGGTTGCTTCTCGGCTGCTTCCGCCGGCGGACAGACCGGTTTCATAAGCTGAGGGGTGTCCTGATGGCAACATAGGTTCCTAACCCGCTATACCTCCGAAGCCCTTCTGGTCGCGATTTCCTCTCCGGTGCTTGATCCCACAAGCATCGCGTTTCCAGGCGTAAATTCTCCGTATACGGGCGTTTTCTCTGAGTCAAGACTTGCTCAGCGCCTTTCCTATACTTCCTAATTACTGGTTGATGGGGATTCTTGTTCCGGCAACGCTTGGGCTTGCCGACCAACTGCTTGCCACGATCCATTCTATCCCGAAGAATGAACAGTTGGGTTGGAGTTTCTCGTCGTAGTGGGCGATGTTCGGCTGGCTCCGGCCTTTGGCAGTAAGTCCATTGGAGGGCCTTCCACTACGCTTCGTCCTCTGGGGATTGTCCTATCGCTGCTTCGAGCGATTTTACCCGGTTTTCGACGTGTTTCTCCGATTGTTGGCTTGGCGGGCTGGGGGTTCTTGGCGATGTGGCGCACACTGCTTCCATGCGATGTAGCGTACACTGCTTCGGTGCGCATTTGCATGCTCCTCCGTTGATCGGAGCTGGGATAGTCATTGATCCGTGACTTGTTGTCCGAGGAAATTGTTGTCCTCATCGGTGACTGTTTCCTGCTAGGATTGGAGTGTGATGAAGCTGTGTTCTACAGTCGTTTTCAGCAGCTGGGTGATGAGCATGCGATAATCATTGATCCGTGACTTGATGTCCGAGGAAATTGTTGTCCTCATCGGTGACTATCTCGAGCATGTTTGCTCTCGTCGTCCTCAACTCAGCTTTGTAGACGCTCTTCGCTCAGTTTCTTCCAGCTTTTGTCCGGTGATATTTCCGTGTTTCCGACGATAAAAAATCGATAATCGTCATTACCGAATATCGTGAAACACTCCCTCTGCGGGAAGACGTGTCTTTGATGCCAAACAAAACGGACTTCGCCGAATGCTGGGGTGTTTCGGCTTTTCAGCCCTTTTTCAGCCTTCTCCTTGGCTCCATCTGCTTCTGTTTCTTCGTCCGAGCCTATAACAACAAGATAGGCGGACATTTACCTGCTTTTTCGGCATTTCCATGCGTTGGAACGCATCGCGGTGATGTTATCCTTGTCGCCGACGACGAAAAATCGATAATTTGCGTTACCGACCTCGCGGGGCATTTTCAGTGCTCGATGACGTGTCGCTGGGTGCCAAGCAGATCGAACTTCACATTTTCCAGGTTTTTCAGCATTTTTCCTTCGTTGGTACTTCATGCGGTGGATTTTTCGTGTCGCCGACGAATGAAAAATCGATAAACTTCGTTACCGATCGTCGCCGAACACTTTTCGTGCTGGAAGATGCGTCGCTGGATGCTAAAACAGAGCGGACTTCGCCGAAAGCTTCGTGTTGACTTCTCAACCTCCTTCTCTCGCCACTCCGGGCTTTTTCGACTGATGATTCACTCCTTTTGGTTCTCCGTATCTATCGATACAATCCGGTCGATGCACCATGTCGCGCCGTGGGAGTAGAATCTCCTCGGAGCGTAAGGCTTGGGCCTAAGAGTGTCTCAGTCAGGGTGTTGTGTCCTCCAACATGCTCCACTTCGGGAGTTGTCATCGGTGGTGGTTCAAAGATGTATCAGCGCTGCGGCTGCGTGAATACTAGAAGACGGTGTAGGAATAGCTCCTTTATTAGTAGAACAGCTGGGGACAATTGAGAGGGAGAGAAAGGTGACAAACGTCACCGTTCTCGAGGGGGAAATTGGGAGAGAAGTGGTGAAGGGAAAGGTGAAGGGAGAAGAAGTGAAGAGAAGTGAGTGGGATTTTAGGCCAAAACAATAATTATTACGAAATCCTTCCCGCCGGATTTGAATGAGTGTTTTCGCGGGAAGTGCGGTGGAGCGCGCATGCGCATCGTCTCCTCGTCCGTCGCTTTGTAGTCCTCTCGGAGAAGACGGTGAAGAAGCATGTCTGCTTTCCGTTGTATGCGATGGAATTGCTTGGGATTGAGACGATGGGAATGAATGTTATTGTAGAGTGTAGGCTACCTAGTACATACACTCGTCTTCGTACTAGGGTCGAGCACATCACGTAGGATGGGCGCGACAGTTCTTGAAATGCTCTTCACTTGGTTGAATTACGCAAAAAACATATCAAAATCCAGTTTTCACATTCGGATCATACTATTATCAAAAAGTGAACTGTCTGATTCTGTAAAAATGAACTCAAAGTTCTGAAAAGTCCATGTTTGCGCCAATCATCAACTCTTCGAAAGAGACAACGATGAAGTGTATCGACGTCAACCAACTACAGATTATGCAAATCAGTGTCAAAGAGTCAAAAGATCCCAGAAAAGCGGAAATTCGATTCAGTTTCGTTTTTTCTCATATTTCTTTAATATCGGAACATAATGGACAAAAAATCCGAAGGCGGTCCGTGGACATTCGGAAATCGAACTCGATTCGTCGTCCTTTTTCTTGGGTAATTCTTTGCATAGAAATTTTTAAAAATTATTTAGCTTCGCACTTTCAGAATCTGCTCAATTATCTGTAATCATGGCGCATATACTACTATCAGTTTTACAGTAATTTGTATGAAAGATGTTATAGAAGAACATGTTTCCAGGAATCAGACTCGTAAGAAACTTTGTTTTGAGTATTCTTCATTGAAAGAAATCTTTAGATTGGCTCCAAAACTCTGCCGACGTGTCATTTGTCTTCTCCGCCGGAGCTATTGGAGCCATTGCAGGCCTTATTCCATCAGTTCCACTTACTACGAGATTCGGAATTCGAAACGTTCTCACATTCTATAGTTTCTCTTCTTCAATCGCGACTTCACTAGTACCACTGGCAGTTTCCATAGGATACTATCCAGTTGTAGCAGCTAGACTGATTCAGGTTAGAAACTGTGGAGGGTGTAATTCTTTAAATTTAGTTTACTTCAGGGTTTCGGTGCTTCTATCTTGTTCTCTTCCATTGGAAGCATTTCCGAAGGATGGTCTCCAATTGCAGAGATTAGTACTTATATTGCGTTTTTATCTGCAGGATTTCAGGTATTTTGAGCTGCGAAAACCTAGAGGCAAAGTGAGATTTAAGTTGAGTAATATCATAACCATGCCCTTGTCTGGTGTTCTCTGCGAATCTTCGTTGGGTTGGAGATCAATTTATTACATTTTCGGAGGAGTTGCATGTGTTGTCAGTGCATTGTTCTATGCATTTTTCCGGGACACAGCTCAAACTCACAGGTGAGGAAACCTGAATTTCAAGGCGATGTTCTACTAGTACTTTCTTTCAGAAACGTTAGTACAAAAGAGATGCAAAAGATCGCTGCCGGAAAGTCAGAGACATCCGGAAGACGTTCAGTTCCCTACGTTGCAGTATGCAAAAATAAAGTTGTCCTTGCCATTTGGTCATCTGTGAGTTTTATTTCCCAACTCTAAAATGTTCAACTCTTTTCCAGGCTCTCGGAGGCAACATGTCCCTGATGACTCTCATGATTTACGGGCCCACATATTTGAATAAAGTATTGGGTCTCGATGTAAAGGATACTGGATTCGCCAACGCCATTCCTTATATCCTAGCAACCGCTGTCAAATTCACAGCCGGTCCCTTGTCTGACAAGTTGACAAGTGTACCCGACACATGGAAAATGATATTTTTCGCAGCAGTTGCTCAGCTCGGAATGGCTTGTGGATTTTTCGTAATGGCTTTGGTAAATGTAACTTTTTAGATCCGTATTCAACAAGAGATTCCAGACTCGAACAAAACTTATCGCTCAAATCGCCTACACGGCAGCAATTGTTTTGGCCGGCGTCAATATGATCGGAGTTGTGAAATGTGCACAGATGGTGGGTTTATGATGACATCTGAGTTCTCGTAGTCTTTTGATCCTTTCCGATGTCTCTATTCACATGCACTGATGTACTTTTCTTTCGTATTCCGACACAGTAGTTCTGTTAGTTTCAGTTGGGGATTATGTTCAAAAAAGACCAAACAATTGTCACATTTACTTATCAAAAGTTTAGTTGGCTGATGTGGAAAAACGTGGAGTCAGCTGTTGACCTTCATAGAACAAGAGAACGCACTGCTTCTGTGAACCAGGGCGTTTCCCATTTTGATAAGGTTAATTAGTTACTCTTTGGTTTATGGAACTGATAAAAGGCGAATTATTGACATGCCAGTTTTCACTTCTTAGAAAGAAAAACAACGGAAGCAAAAGGAAATGCAATCAGTTTACATCAATCATAAACCGTTTTCCTTTCAGGTATCCCGCCAATATATCCACTTCGTGATGGCTGTGAATTCACTTATTTCCTGGGTGGCAATATTTATTCTTCCTATAATCATTGGATATCTTTGTCCAAATCATACACCTGAAGAATGGTCAGTATTTTATATTGCCGGTGGAATCTGGGTGATTGTCATGAATATTCCTTTCCCATTCTTGGCAACGACTGAAGCTGCGGATTTCACGAAACCCGGATATGGAGAGAAGAAAGTTGGAGATGTGGAGAGGAATTAATTGATTTTTGATTAGGTTTGAAAAATTTTTCTGTGTGCCATAATTTATAAATGAATTCATAATATACATCTTTCATCTTATCGACATGAAGCAAACTTCCAGTCTCTGTTACTGGAGCTTTCAATGTTGGAGTAAAATGATAGTATTCTGAAATAAATAAAAGTTATGGGCATTACCAAAGAACCGTAAAACCTCTAATAGAAGACTACTAATAGAAGAATGTCCTTCTGTATATTGTTTAACCTCTTCAATATCAAATATCGATCTTCACAAAAGTATCCATTACAAGTTTTTGAGAAGCTACTCATAACGTTTTTCCTATTGATTCTAGTCAATTTTTAACAAGAAATAGATTGAGACTACTTTGAGATGCACCGAATTTGAGAAAATGCCCTTTTCGGGCTCACTTGGGTGTCCTTGAAATCAGTGATGGCACGGAGTTTAAATAAACTTTCGTATAAACCCAGACTAGCAGAGTTTTATATACGGTTTTATATGCGGTCCTATAGCAACTGAACTTTCGAGAAATTCTCGTGGTCTTCGAAAGTCTACTCATGTCTAATAATTTCAAAAGATTCAGACCTTCTTCAAAATGGATATGATCACCACACGGATTTTTACTATCTTTTCCTGCGAACCAATTGTTTCCTTAGCTTTTTCAAGTAAATGCTTCAGAGAAGAAGGACCAATGAATCAGTTCCCAAATCCAAGCAATTTCCAGACCTCCACCGAACCGATGCAATCACAGTTCACGTTCGTCCTCAATCAGAAGAGAAACCAACGTTTTTCGCAGCATTTCGTTGAAATGCCCTCCGTCCAAATGTATATGCAAATCCCTTGAAGTCATCGTGGTATCATCAAAAAACTACAGGAGTGAAAAGGGCGGTGCAATTTTTGGGTCTGAAAATTCATTTCATCGCTTTTGTTCGATGTGAAAATGTCGATGGAGAAAATTGAGCAGCTGCAGGATCAACACAAAAATGTCACTTTCGCTAACAAGACACGGTATATTGTTTTGATTATTGGGTTAGTTTTTTAAACTGTATTCCGAGTTAAACTGAAAAGTTTTCAGATTATTCTGCATATGCTTCACAAACGGAAATTACAATGTCATCAATTTCTCGGTCATTTGTATGCAAGATGTGATAGAAGCTCATTCGGTTGCAAATCAGACTCGTAAGTTTTTTTGAAAAGTTCGAAACGGCTACGAATTGGGTTCAGATTGGCTCGAGAACACTGCTGATGTCTCTTTCATCTTTTCCGCTGGTGCTGTTGGAGCTATTATTGGTCTCGGCCCATCTGTACCATTAACTACAAAATATGGTGTCAGGTTAGTAATGTTTTCCCTAAAACCTCCAATCAAGTTTTTTAGAAATATATTATCATTTTATGGACTATTAACCGCGTTTGCCACTTTATCATTTCCCCTGGCCGTCTCCATCGGGTATTATCCAGTTATCTTCGTTCGAATGATTCAGGTAACCACGTGGTTCTTTAATAATTTCTCATTCTTCTCTTTCAGGGTTTCGGTGCATCTATTCTGTTCTCTGCAATCGGTAGCATTTCCGAAGGATGGTCTCCAATTTCCGAAATCAGTACATATGTTGCATTCTTGTCTGCTGGATTTCAAGTTGGTTTTATTCTCATATTCAAGGCAAGATGAGAAACTTCAGATCAGTAATATCGTCTTGATGCCGGTTTCTGGAGTTCTTTGTGAATCTCAGTTTGGTTGGAGATCTATTTTCTACTTGTTCGGGGGTATTTCCGTTGTTTCTCATCTCGTTTTCTTCATTTTCTTCCGGGATTCTGCAAAAGTTCATAGGTAAATACGATCATGAGAATGTGGATCCCTAAAAGTATAATTTTAGAAATGTTAGTCACAAAGAACTTCGAAAGATTTCCACTGGACGTCTTGAGACAACTGAAAGACAACCAGTACCGTATCTTGCCGTGTGCAAAGATAAAGTAGTTTTGTCCATCTGGGCAGCTGCGATTGGAGGAAACATGTCTTTAATGGCTCTTATGACCTACGGACCAACGTATCTCAATAAGGTTTTGGGGCTCGATGTCAGAGAGACTGGATTCCTAAACGCCATCCCTTATATTCTGGCTACTGCAGTCAAATTCGTGGCAGGACCTCTTTCTGATAATTTGACTTTTATACCGGAAACTTGGAGAATGATTTTCTTCGCAGCGATTTCTCAACTGGGATTGGCGATTGGATTCTTTGTGATGGCATTAGTTAGTCTTACAGTACAAATAAGTTCTATGATCATTCTTCGTTATAGACAAGTTCAAGAATAGTTGCACAAATCGCCTACACAACCGCAATTGTCCTCGCAGGGATCAATATAGTCGGAGTAGTGAAATGCGCTCAAATGGTAATTTTTAAATTTCAAATTTTGATACTTAATTTAAAAGTTCTCATTTCAGGTTGCTCGTCAACATGTTCATTTCGTAATGGCCGTAATTTCCTTGAGTGCATGGGGAGCTATCTTCGTTCTTCCTATCATTATCGGAATCGTTTGTCCAAATCATACAGCTTCTGAATGGGCAGTATTTTACATTGCTGTTGGTATCTGGGTCATTGCGATGAATATTCCATTCCCATTCTATGCAACTATGGACGCTGCAGAATACACAAAACCAGAATGGGAGCAGAAGAAGAAGAATGTGGTGGCACCTGAGCAAGAATGCTAATCTTCTTTTTAATTACTATGTATTTCTTAGTAACAATTTTATTTTCAATTTTTGTGATGTTTTTTGCAAAAATTATTGACGGGAACTGACTTTATTGAAAACTAAATAAAGAGTTTTAAATCGAAAAAGTGTTTACTCGGTTCCATTCCGTTTGACCAAAATTTAGACTCTCTTGAGGACGTCTGACTCAAAATTATACTTCCTGTACGTGACAAATCATAACGGAAGACTACACACACTCTATCCAAATGTATTTTAGATAACCCAACTCAATTCACACGTCTTCTGATTATCTTCTTGTGTTGATAGGTCTCCTTGATACACACCTCTTCATTTCCTGTCTGACACGGTTCCATCATAACACTCCCTTGTGAATCGTTGGTCTTTCTTCGTTAACATTTCGCATCCCCCCTCACTAAAGCTCGCATTACTAATTGCTGATATCTTCCAAGAAAAGCGTGTGACTTCACAACAGAGTCTCCAAACAACAACTTTTTCTATCCATTAACTTTCTTTCAGTTTGAAAATGAATCAAACTGCCGAACAGTTGGATAAAGAAGTATGTGCTTCGGATGGGTTGTTCAAAGCGTTAACATCTTCAATTATGAAAGTCAATTGTGCTTTTATTATTTCCATTATTCTTATCAGCTACTATTTCTCATACAAAGCCTTGAAAACACTTCTCAATCATAATATATTCTCAAACTGTACCCGAATCCTACTATTCGTCACTTCTTGCAATTCGATTCTCCACCAAACTACTATGATGGAAGTTCGAGTAAGTTGTCTTCACATTGTATTTGTTCCACTTTGTTGCTTTCAGATTCGCCAAATCTACCGAAGCATCATCTATTCTGAAGATCAGTGTCATATTTTGTTCCATTCATCTGAATGCATTATTGAAACATATGTCTACTACCTCACCAACTTTTTTTCCACATATTCAGTGTTCTCGTTGACTTTTGACAGGTATTCTAGTTTTCGAAAAACTCTAGTGGGTTTGTAGCCGTTTTGGCGCCTAAAAGTGCTATTAGAACAGCAAATAGCTACTCAAACTAGTTAGCGGGTTCGGTGGGGTTTCTGAGAAGAGCCTGGGGTGCGTGGCAGTGATTATCCATACGTGGGATAGTCTAGAGAGGTATGGGTTTTCAATATGGTTTTTACCTGCACCAAATATGAGTCATCAAAGGCTCATATAAATATGCTTATAAGAATTCTAATTGTTCCAATTTTGAGTTTTTGTAGATTCATCTCCTACAAATACCCGTCTTTCTATCTCTCAAACGAGTACATCATCTCCATCGTTCTACTCGTCATCCAGTTCTTTCTTTCCGTCGGAACTCATTTCTTCGGATTTCTTTTCGTCCCACTTGCCGGCTACGTACCAATGTGTACCTATCCGCCCAGATTGGCTTCAAGATTCGATTTGATCAACGCATTCCGCACAATTATCATGGTCTCATGCATTGTCGTCACCCTCATCATTCTGTATTTTAGTGTGAAAACAGAGAAAAAGTTAGTTGTTTTCGACATTTGCTAATTATATAATTTCCTGCAGGATTCATCAAGAAAACTACGACACCAATACTCGATACACAGCTTATGAAAATATGACGACATCGAGGTCGGTGTGCACTCTGATTATTCTTCAATTCCTTTGCATCATGATTTCTTCATTTGGAGTTACCGTAATCAGAAAGTTTGAATCATTTATCCCACAGGAAACCTATCATACAATTGTACCATTCTTGCCAGTAAGAGTTCAAAGTTCGAAAGTTGATGGAACAATTTATGATTTCAGGGTGTGACTTATGCAAATCTATGTCTTCCGATGGTGATTTTTTACACTACGAATCATACAATCCGTCGCCGAAGGGATTCTATTGTGAAACTGACGTCGGCACCTGGAGATGTGGAATCGCACATTAAGTATTTGAATGAAACCTGGGAGAGCTAATTTGGTTTTTTTGTGAATAAATCTATAATGAAGTTGTTTAATTTGAAAAGGAATGAAGGCAAATTTTCAGAGTTATACAAAATAACCATTTGGTCAAGTTTGGAAAGAAAAGCATAATGAATTCAGATCGATCGGAAAAATTCAAGATTTTGGCTCAAAAAATGTTTCTTTCAAAACGTATAGGACGTATGCATCAAATTTCGAGTCCAAGACAAAGCACTAGCCATTCTAAAAGTAGTTTTGAGTCAAATTATGGGCCCTCGAAGTACGTCATTTTAGTGTTGACTGCAACTTTGAGGACTTTTATCTCTAGTTAAATGAACATTCGGGAATTTTTTTGCAGATTTCGACTCTTCAAGATCAATTTAGTCTAGGACCAAGTTTCAGAAACCTTAAAAAGTTAGACATCGAGATATACTTGTTCTTGCGGCTGTCTTTCAAAAACATTTTAAATTTAGGATTTTGCAAGGTTCTCGACGGCAACCTTCTTGTCTTCTAACATCCCATTTGTTCAGAAATGCACTTTCTGTGGATTCTTTCTACATATCAGACATTCAACCTGAATACCTTTTCACCCATAAATCCTCTCCATTTTTTCTCATTCCAGTGGTAAAAAAGATCATGAAGATCCGAGATACGCAGAGAAAATGAATAGAATTGAATGCTCGGATTACCCTCTCTCACTCCTTTTTATTCTTTCTTTTCCATCTTTTCCTTTTCTTAACACTTTACTTTTTTCTTCTATCATTCCTCGGTTTTGCGTTGTTATTCTGGATTCCGAGAAATGAGAATCGGTTATAAAACCGATGGAAAGAAATACGGTTTTTTGGAGTAAACAAATTCAGATTCTGAATTCTGGATTAGCTGTCTGTATACACTACATTTACTGGATCTCTATTTCCTCACGTCTTGATTTACTACTATTTTTTTGCTTCAAAAAGATTTCAGCAGAAGATTCCGATTTTTGACTGATTTTATAACTAGAGAGTATTTCGGAATGTAAAAATAGATGATTTACGGGGATACTCTGAAGTCGAATTTCAAAAACAACAAGGGTACTAATCAAACTTGAAAGAAAACATCTTCAATAGTTTCCCTTTCGAACTGTTTTGAAAATTCAGTTTGAAACAAAAGTCGAAACTTCGACCCGTCCAAAATCCATAAGCTTTATTGACTCCTACTAATTCAAAAAGGTACTTCCAGTTAATGCACACCTTCTTATTCTTCTCATCTGATCCGGATTATGAGTCCTCTCCTCTTCTTCTCCACTACCTTCTTCTTCTACCTTCCATTTCATAACATCTTCTGCTCACTGCGAGCCCTCACTCCTTCTCTTGGTCATTCGATTCGTATTGTATTCTACCACGGATTGTTTTTGATAAGCCTTCCGAATGTAGTCTTAGAGAGACTCGCCAACAAAACAATCCTTCATCTGCTGTACTATTGCTCCGCCCACTTTCAGGACACACCCCAATCCAGTCATTTTCATTTCATTCATTCTTAATAAGATTCAGGTAAACCATGATTTACCTCCTTATTCTCTTCGCCGTTGGAATTCAATCTCCGGCTCTTTGTACTATCGTACAACCGGATCAAATTGCAAAGACCGTCTTCCTCAATGATACCACATTCGTGGTCTACAACTCCTCTGCTCTCAAATGCCGAATCGACTGTGCTGACGCCGAGACAATGCTCCAACAGGATTTCCGTTCCTATCAAAAAGTCTGGATGTTCAATAACACTGAAATGTTCTCTGCTATCGACAAAACTTTCATTGACAGCAACCGCAGCCTCGAGTACTCATCACAATCTTGATTAGCTTTCAATGATGAAATTTCAGATTTCAAGTTCTCAACATCGAGGACACTGGAGCCTATCAATGTTGCATCCGCTCAACTGATCTAGCTTACCAGTCTTTCGTTTGCTACAGTACGCTCTTGATTGTGGTCGACGAGATGCCAGAGGAAGGAATTAATGCGACTGCTGAAACTACTACAGGTTTGTGAGATTCTTAAAGTAGGATTACAGTCATTTTTTATTTGTGCTCAAATGATCGTCCCAATTCCAGTATTTACGAAAATAACAATATTTTTGCACAAAAATCGTTAAAGGTGGTGGGACAGCAAAATTTTAGATTTTCTGAAATTTCTGTGAACTGAAGCTATAGATTTTGTGAGCAATTTCTGATATGCCAATTGTCTTTTTTCGGTTGATTTCCGTGCAAAAATCGGTCCAAAATAAGAAATGTCGTAAGGTATGACGCATTGTACGCATACACCACAACTGACACGCTCACGCAAAAAAATGCACGATTTTCCCCCGGAATTTCCCCCGGAAACTGCTGCCCCGCCACCTTTAAAACTCGAGACAATCGATTTTCAAAACGCCAACTTACATTTTTTCTAATCTATTTCAATGAATGCAGAATTTTTCGCTGATTCGAATGCACCTAATATCGCTGCTCAAAACGCAATAGAAAAAATTTTATTAAAAAATTTTCAATTGTCGCGCCGCCCGCTGAATACGTATGAACATTCAGCGGCGAGCGCGACAGCAGATTTAAATCGGCAGCGGTCGGCGCGACAAAGTGCAATTTCGTTCATAAAAATGTTTCTATTGCGTTTTGAGCAGCGATATTAGGTGCATTCGAATCCGCAAAATTCTACATTCATTGAAATAGGTTAGAAAAAATGTAAGTTGGCGTTTTGAAAATCGATTTTCTCGAGTTTTATCGATTTTTGTGCAAAAATATTGTTATTTTCGTAAATACTGGAATTGGGACGATCATTTGAGTACAAATAAAAAATGAATGTAATCCTGCTTTAATCATACGAATAAAAGTAAAAATATTCCAGAAGCTCCCCCTCAACCATCCTGGAATGTGTTCATCGAGGATGGGGATACTTTGAATGCTCAACCAGAAAACAACTACTTTTTGAAAATCTTCGAGGACAACGTCACTGCCATTCACTGTCTGGTCAACGAAGTTGAGATCAAGATCAAAACGGTCAGTTTGAAAGAGAAGTGTGATTTTTAAGACGATCTATTGTAGTTGTATAGGAGACGATCGTAGTTGTAGGTTTGAAGTTTCTGAATTTACCTGCATTATAGTTTTAAGCTGTCTGAGGATACTGTAGTTATTGTAGACTATTGTGATAAGCAAAGATCAGTAGCCTGATTTCGGAGTATGAGACATTATGCTTTTGAGACTTCAAAAAAATTTGAAAGAGTTGAATGTTGATTCAGAAATCAACAACCGCAGTATCTTTATCCTGCTTCTAAATAATCCTGACTCAGTTTAACAAACTCTAACCGAGGAAAAAATGATTCATATGACAAACGTCAGCCCATTATAATCTTCCTTTCTTTCACCACATTCTTTTCGTTTTTCCCTCAATACCATATGTTTCAGAGCAACTCGTTCCCACCTCCGCTTTACAACGACATCCTCATCCAATCGTTCAATCTGACTGATCACAGTGGTCTCTATGTATGCAATGGAACTCTCCAAATCGGAAATGAAACCACCATCGAAAGTGTATCATTCACTGTTTCTCAGTCATGGAACGACAACAAGAATGCAGATTTGTTGGATTCGAAAGTGGTCGCCGAGGCTCTCAAATCTGCATTCACCGTCTTCTCCTTCTTTTTTATCCTTCTTTTCATTCTTCTCTCCGTCTTCAGAGCTTGATTCACCTTTTCCATGCAAATCTTTATCTCCCCTTTTCTCTCTTCTTTTCAAAGTTTTTTTTGAGCCAAAATGTTATGTGCATTGCGCCAAAATCATTTTACTCGTTCACTCATCCCAAGATGTTTTCAGTTTTCAATGTTCCTAAAACTTTTTCGAAATCATCAAAAAAAGTCCAATCCAATGTTCTTTCTCATTCCTCCCCCCCATCCAGATCTCCCATTTTCTAATCCGCTTTTCTCTCAAACTTTCAAACCAGTTTCCCTAATAAAAAATCTTGGAACGACTCTCGTTTCGACTCGAAACGCCACAATGAAATGTGCAGTTTCTTCTTTCACCACAAAAAAAAGTACACGGCGGAAAAAGTAAGACCGAAGTGAGAAGAAATAGTATATAAGGAATTGGAAACGCAGCACTCGGGAGCCCGACATATGCTCCTGCTCTGCAGAGAAGAGCATTCCTAAAAACATTGAAGACGAACTTTACTCGATGTTCTTTTTTCTTCGGAATCACATGTGGGAGGATCGTTTCAGGCAGATGGTGGCAACCGGTTATTGGTTTTATTCTCCACATTTCACTTTCTTTTTGAAAAAATTCGAAATGATCAAACAAATCCTTTTTGATTTCCATTTTACCACAGTACTATTTTCTCATTTTTCTTTTAGTAACTTCCGGGTGCCAAAGTCTTCATTCGGATTATAACATTTCTGCAGATTCTCTCAAATCCTAAAAATTCCAACGTCGTTTTCCTCAAAGTGTGATCGGAAAAAGAAGCACAAGCAAGTTCGAAGTAAACCTGATACCCATGGAAAAGAAACCTGCAGAAAAAGTTTTGAACGGATGTCAGAGAGAAGATATTTTTTTCTTTTTGTTTCTTGTTTGACTTGTTGATTTAGTACAAGAGTTCAAGCGGAATAGTTTGCAGAATTTGTGCCAACAATCTTAGGTTGGAAGTTTCTGAGGAGAGCTCTGTCAGCTTCAGTGTTAATCCCTTCAACAAGAGTAAGAATGATTCAATTACTGAATTCTAGCTGAAATCGAGTTATAAACGTTTCTAAGCGATTGCAGCTGATGGCCGTGATCATGAGTATAACAACTTCAGATTTCCAGTTTCCGTGTACTCGCAGAATAATTTTCCCGTTTACTAACATGGAATGTTCACGATTGAGATATACCTACTTTGAGCTGAAAACATTATCAATAGATAGAGCATCAATATGGATGTTTTCAAGTTTACCTACTTGTGATAGGACGCACTTTGAGCAGCCATACCTCTGCTCAAACTCATCCAATTTGATTAAACTCAAAAACAAAAGAAAGTCAATATTTTGAAGTTTAAGAATATTAGTGTTTTAACAAAATTAAATAATTCTCTACACTAGAAATGCACCAGTTTGTAGGAAAAAAATGTTGTGCATTTTTGACCAAAAAAATTACAGCCACATATTTTCTTCGAAATAGCATTTTTATGAAAGCTCGTACTCTGTTTAGTGTGTACTAGTTTTCTCAAGTATATTTTTAAGGTCTAAAACTACCACTTTTCCTATTTAAACCATCAAGTTTCCTGGGAAATGCTCACTTTTGAGCATCACATGTTTCGTCCACGAATCGTACAAATCCACCTGAACTTTTTCGAATCCAATCCTGTCAACAATGTTGGATCGGCGACCAGCATTATATTTCATCCCTCCCAACTCCGTTGTCCTCCCTTCCCACCCATACTTCTTCCCTCTCCCGCCTTCTTTTTCTTGCTTCTTCGTTTCCATTCTTTCCCGTGGTCATGTTCACGCCATTGCACTCTCAACAACACCACCCGAAACCCTGTCGACATCCGGAGCTTTTCCTCCCCTTCTTTCCTCCTTCTTCATCTACTTCCATCTGTCTAATAAACATAGATATGCATGTATGAAACGAATCCCCTTTTTCGTATTCTCCATGGCGTCCGTTGCCACGCCTTCTCCCTCCGCTCTCTCTCGCTTCCCTCTCTTCCTTTCACCTTTCTTTTTTTTGAGCCGACACTTCTGACAGCTCCGCTGCTCTTTTCTTCCCTTTTCTTCCTTTTGTCCTCCGAATGGTTGTCATTAGAGACCAATGCATCTTTCTCGCTTCCTGCCATGTTCGGAAAATCGAATTCATTTGGAAGGCTTTTATTTGGAAAGAAAAAGAGCGAATGAATTTTCATAATCCCTCATAAAAACAATCCAATGTAGTTTGTGACTTTGTGCACTCTAAAATCTCATGCATTTCTAATCAGCTGTTCTTGCAAAAACAGGTGACTGCTCGGTTTTTTGTTGCATTTGGAATCTCACAGATTCTTGGTTTCTAGGAAACGAATCACATTTTTTATTAGCTGCAATTTCAAGTCTTCTTCTTTTGTACGAAAGAGATTCAATGGAACAAAAATCTCTATTTACGGACTCTTCTTTGTTTCATCTGACTTTGTTCCGCTCCATTGCTTCTGTTCATCCAACCTTCAAAACACATTTGGCTCTCTTTTTCCCGATTCTGCTCCATCATTTACCTCAGTCATTTACCCTCTCTACATACATTTCTTCCCTCCTCTACATCTTCTTTTTCTACTTTTTTTCTTCTTCTTTTTTCAACATCATCAACACAAAAACGTTTAGTTAGTTTCTCAACGTCTCTTCCTTTTTCAACTTGTTATCCTTCTTTCTTTGATTCTACTCTTCTCCTTCTTTTAATTGCCGGAGGGTCCCATCCGTCTGTGGTCACCAGAATGCGATTCTTCTATGTACCTATCCCTCCATTTTCCCAAACCGCTCCGATTTATTTTTACTGCACATTTCGCAACGACCATTAAAACCTCCAGAAGCTTTTTCGAAGAACCTTTCTGTCTTCCAACTTTTTTCTTCCCATTCTTCACCCCATTCCACAATTTTTCAATATCCAGGTCTCCTCCATCTTCATCTTCTCTCACATTCGTTTCCACTTCAAACAAATGGAGCAAAAAATGCATTCTAGATGAGAGCATTCCGAAGGGGAGAAAAAATGAATTTCAAAACTCGTCCGTTTCTTTTTTTATTGGTTCATCCCCTTGCGAACCAACTGACTCACACCACCAGGAGAACGAAATGTCCTCTCATATCCGCAGAAAGTTTCGAAATGCGTTCTTCTTTCTTCTGTTAATGTTTGTCTTCTTGTATATGTCTACAGTAGGGGGAAGAAGGAAACTGTTGACTTTTTAGAGTTCTGTTCTGACTCAGGTTTGCCATTTGGAGTGAGTAAGGTTTTCAGAGAGAATGGCGAGCCCAAAAGGGCCGAACACATTGAAACAAGGGCTAACATGAGAGGTCTGAACAGTTTATTTTAAACAGTAAGAACTTCTTGAACCAATAGGGAATATAGCTCAAATTCTGAATTCCTTTTCTTATGTTATATTTGGACTACTCTTCTTAGTATCCATTAGGGGATCTTCAGAAGATCTAAACCTTCATCAATTCTACTATTATCAAGTAGCTATAGCCTATAGGTCCTGAGGAACTCAATAATCCAGGTTAGTTTCATTATAACGTTCCATTCCTGCAAAATCCCTTATCCCGTAAAGCTCAATAAATCTTATCCCTCTTCGCCTTGCTCGCCGCTTCAATTTCCGGTGCAAAATACTATAATTATTGTCCGGAAGTGTCTTTTCCTCCCTCTCCCATGTCCTCTTCTCCTCTTTTTTCCTCTTATTCTGATGATGATGATGATGATGTGTTCGTCTGTCAACCGTGTCGTTTCGAATCATCACGCTTCCCTACTCTCTCGATTTTCATATAAATTTTTGCAGGTACTTCCATCCTCGAATGAGGTGATATGCGGCCTCAACAGATTCTTCTTGTACTGTTGGGTGTTGTGGCGGTGTGTCAAAGCACCCGAGTGTTCCAAGGTTTGTCTTTTTGAATTGTTCATTTCTGGTTTGAACTGAGAAGATATTTTATCGAATTATAGTTAGGCACCGCAACGATTTTTTCAAACTCAACCATTTCTCACACTTTTTATATCAAAATGTTCGGAAAAAAATTCTAAGTACTCTCCCAAAATATCAAGAAAAACGCTTCGATAGGAGCCGAGTAAAAAGCATTTGAATTTCAGAATAATCAGCGATTTTCTCCGCGCGAGAAAAATAAAAAGAGAGGCGGTCGCCGGCCGGAGGCGAACAGACATCGCGCGTGCGGCGTTCGAATGCGTAACCCACTCGGCTACAGGGGGCAAGTCCTCGCTCGAATGACAATGCATTCATGAAAGTGCGCTGCCGACCGTCCCAATATTCCCTTTTGATGCGACATTTTTTGGTGAAATTCACGATGTTTTTGAAATAAAAAGCGGTATTACAAAAATGGGGGAACAGGTACAGGCTGACCCGAATATGTATATTGTAGGAAATTTTGCGTAGAATCTGAATATGTAATAAAAAGAAGCGAACACGACCTGCATTGCAGTCAAAAATCGCAAAAACCGCTAAATTTTAGAACCATGTCTCCTTTGGATGCGTTTTTTATTAGCTCAAACTTTTTCAAATGTCATCAAATTGCATATCTGAGCAGTCATAGAGTTTATCTAAATATTTTGATATTAAAAACATGGGGTCATCGCTGAAAAAAATGCACAATTTTTTCTTGAAGTTTGATAGATTACTGCAAAAATGGGGGAACTGCTGGCAAAATATGGCTTAATACATCTTATTCACCATCTAAAAAAGTATCTAGAACAATCATAAAAAGAAGCGAACTCAACTTGTATTACAATTTTTTGATCAAAAAACTCATGCCGGTTCCAGTTTTATACAAAGATTCTGAAAGTCGTTGATTTTTAATGCAAACGCTTTACATCAATCGATTCTACGTGTTTTTTTACATGATGACACCAAATTTCATAAAAATCGGTCCATCCAGTCTCGAGTTATGCGCCTTCAAACATGCCAGATACCCCCGCGGAGAAAGTTTTTGACGCGCCTCCTCCTCGCGTTGCGGTGCCTAATTATAGTCCACAGAGAACCTAAAATTCATTAGTTCGTGCAATTTTCCTCGTTCTCGTTCCCACGTCGTCTTAATTTTCTACATTTTCGATTATCTTTTCCTCTAAACTTGTGATTCAATTAGTTTGTTCCATGTCTACGTCTTCTCAATCACCGTACTATACTCTACTCTCTCGTTGACTGATTGAGTACGGTAACGATGCAGAACGAATGTTTTTTTCTTTCCTCTCCCATGCCTTTTCCTTCTTCTTTTCTTTCCAAATTATAGTTGTGACACTTGGCGCCCGCACAGCAAAATTGATGAGCGTCGAGGGGGTTTCCAGAAGATTTACTTGCTTCCTCGAGTAGTAACTTTTGAATACTATTTACGCAAAACTCAAAAGTAGGATTATCGCAATGGGGTGAATTGTTGCGAAAAAAGGGAAGAAGAAAACGTATTACTCTGCAGAGGGCAGGGTTGAAAGCACAAAAGAAATTACTTCCAAGGATAATTTTGTTCGTGTCGACAAGTGCAAAAAAACGAAGAGGGAGGGCTTTGTGGGAAACGAGCAAAGTGTCACAGGAGGTCTTCTTTCTTATAATTTAAAATAAGAAGAAGAATAAGGAGAAAGTTGAAGTCGTGGAGACAACACTCGAATCTAATTAATTTCCGTTAGTAAGGGTTACATGCCAAACAAATTATTGACCATGTCATCTGGATACTACAACTGAAGATAGACAATAGTCAACTCAAGCTCCTAATTTATTCCGATAGGGGTCAGAAGGAGAGCAAGGAGTTATAATGAAGCCACTAGTATGGAATGTATGGGGTTTCGGTGTGAAATTTAAACATATAATAGCCAAAGAAAATGGTGTTGTTTAGTTATGATATGGGATCTCTAAACCATGATGATAAGGCTTTTTCAAATCTCAAAAGCTCAAGTACATAGACTAATGATAGTGCTGCAAATTTCTTCGCATCGCAGAAATCTCGAAAATATCCTGCAATTTCTGAGAATACATCTCATATTATTTAATATTCGATATTCGATCTCTTGATCTATCACATTTCTTGCTCATTCTCAAAAGAACATACTTCTGCAAATCAGCAGCTCGAAGAAACCAATAACCATACATTTCATCAATCTAATGGACTCTATCCATCTGACTTTACCACATTCACTTTTATGACGTGGAACGACCACTGCTGGCCCTCCTGGGAAAAATGGTTTTTACAACACCACATATTGAGGGGACAACTGACACTTTGCTTAGTCACCTTCTCTTTTTTTTCAGGGTCATGCGCAGAAGAACGTGTGCTCTGTGAGCAACTCTGCGAAGCATTGAGCCCAGATGCTTACCAGTGCTCGTGCTGGGAAGGACACACTCTCCAGGATGATGGGTTATCCTGTAAATTGGATACAGATGTGCAGTACTCTGAGGAGAAGAAGGACGAAGTGACAACGGATGCTCCGACAACGACAGCGTTCCCAAGAGCACCTCCACCGCCAAGGAGGAAATCGAAGAAGACTGAAAGCAGCACGTATTCATGGAGACGATCTTCGGAATTCAGAAAGAAGACGAGCCGAACGAAGCCACTGTCTTTCAAGGGAAACAATTATCTGGAATTTCCAATCAAGGATAATGCTTATTTGGAGACCAATATTACCATCCAGTTCAAGTAGGAAAACTGGAAAAGATGAAAACAAAGAGAGTAATTTCAGATTGACTGAGCACAAGGATGGAATCATTTTCTTCGGTGGGGAACTCGCTGGAGATGATTTCCTCTCTATCACCCTTGACGGTCCAAATGTCATAACCAGGTGAGCATAATTTTTAATGGACTTGTTTATGTTTTCCTCCTTAGCTGAATATAACTCAGAGTTGAGATTCTAAATCAAGAAATCATGACAAGTACAAATCACATTTTGTTTTCGAATGACTTCTTCTTAAACACATCGAAAAAACAAGAAATGTAAACATCTTTCAGACACGATTGTGGCGAAGGAACCATCGAAGACATGTACCATGGAAAGTTCAATATCGGAGAATGGCACGAGATCCAAGTTTGGAGAAAGAACTGCGATTTGACAGAAATGTCACTTGATGGAGGACGGAAGTTGGTAGATAAAGCTGATGAATTCAAGGTTTTGAAGTTATTTTCCCCTGGAAATCAAACAATTTTATTTCAGAACTACAAAGGAATCACGATGGACGAAGGTGTTTTCCTTGGAGCTGCTCCCCATAACATTGAGTTTCTCAGACAGAAAACAGGAACGTCGGAAGGATTCAGAGGATGCGTTCGATTGGTGAGTGAAGATAAAAAACAACTGAAAATTCGTTTATCTAACTTTAAAGCTACATGTTTTCGTTTCAAAGTGATCAATCAAATTCTTCTATTTTTTCAGCTCATTGTCAACGGAGAAACTCTTCTTAACACTAATGAAACAATCAACAAGGCTTATGAATCAATTGCTCAAACTCCTCCTCGTAAGTGGATGTCTACAACTGATTCTAGATTTGAAATGTCATTTTTCAGTGTACTGTGGAGAAGACGAAAATAAGGTGAAAAAGATTTTGATCATCACCGATGAGATGATCGCCAATGGTACTGTTGATGATTACGATGATGACGAATATACCAAATTGGAAATGTTCGATCTGACACAGGAAGGAATGCCAAGATTGAACAAACCACCTGGATGTGAGTATATAGGGAAAGAAGGCTGAAAGAAGATTAGAATTCTGGATTTCTATCATTCTGGAAGCTCAAAACCTTTTTAATTTAAGCAATTCAAATTTGGACCCTATCCCAGAAACAGAAAAAATCCCAAAAAATCTGAAAGCAATCTGTGCAAGAGCTTTAACTCAATTTATCATTTCGATCAACCACCCATTTTTTTTCCCGGAACGATGCTTCTCGTATCTCTTCCAAAATGAGCTCTTCTTTCGAACGAAAACACTCAAAAGTGCTTTTCTCTTTGCATCTCTTTTCTCCCCTTTTTTGCTCAAATCCAAAATGGGCGGAGCCTCGTCGTCATCTCTCGGGCGAAGCAGTCAGAAACGCATTCTAAACTTGGCGCTATTTTGCTCGTTATGCGCCTTCTGCTACCGTTTTTGCTCTTGTTCTACGGAACACGGGCAATGCCGTTCGATTATTATGGAATGTTCATTGAGCAAATGCTCGCCGAGCAACTATCTGAAATTGTGAAGAATAACACGACGCCTGTTACAGTGAATCCTATTCCATCTACTTCTACTACTAGTACTCCACCATTGGGACATCCAATACTCAAGGAAATCATCACTTCCGGAGGTTAGTTTTTTCTTGTAATCAGAGGAAAAACTTTAAATTTGGTCCGGGTTTAAATTTGAGTTCGTCTATTCTCTCAAAAACTTCGTAATGACAATTTGAACTTGTGACTGGAAGCCTGAATTAGAGAGAAAAAACATAGATCTTCAATTCTTAGTTTAACTTTTGATTGTCAAAATAGGAAATTCTCATCCTTCAACCACGAGTTATCCCCTCTTAGACACCACCAAATTTGCACTATGAAATCTTACATAAACATGAATCATTGTCTCAGATGATTTTTAAAAGTTGACATGTAATCATTCACAAAATGACCATCGGAAACCCAAGGGTTTCAGCTGCCTCCGCTTTGTTTCTATTTTTAAAACTAGTTAATCACAGTCTCGAAATCTTGTCCTTCATTGAATATTCTATTATTTGGCAGGAAACTCTGACTCTTTCTCTTCCTTCCCTTTCTTTTTCTCATCTTTTTAGCATTCGGTCGTTCTTCTATTATTAGCCGTCCTCATTTTCGGCCCATTTTCTCACTGCCGGCTCGTTTTCCGCGGCTTTTCTGCTGTAAATTGCCATCCTTTTTCGCTCATTTTAGGTTATAAACGACTTTCAACTTGACAAAAGAAATAAGAACAAAAATGACTTTTTTCGCGACCGAAACAACCTAATCTTTTTCCTTCCGTTTTCTTCTTCTTCCCATGCTTCTTCATTTTTTTTTGTTGGTTTCGGAAGGAGACCTTCTTGAAATATGCATAACAAACACAAAATGTCACGCATCGCGGCAATATGAGTGACACATCGGCAACGGAAAGGAGATGAAGATTAAGAAAATAATATATGAAGGAAATTTGAGAGCATTGTTTTATGAATACTACAGTGTGATGTTAATTAAAAAGAGCAGATGTCATTGCGCATTCGTTTCGGCAACAGAGAACTTTTGAAACTTCACTTCTTCTAAAGATCAAGGAATACATTTCAGAACCATGGATCTCTACGACACCAGTTCCAGTTGTAAAGACGTGGAAAGTTGCTCACTTCGATGGATCATCGAAGATCGTCATTCCTGCTCCAGAGAGCATTCTTTCATATCTGGAACTCACCATTCAGTTCAAAACGGAGAAACCGAATGGAGTGTTGTTCTTCTGGAAAGAGGAATCCAAATTCTTGATCGTCACTCTTGAAAACTCTTTCGTCAAAGTATATGCCTCCCTTGGTGTGGATGCAACCATCATGAGGTAGGCAGAATCTGATAATCAAAATATCTGGAAATCCTATTTTCAGATCAGAGAACGCCGTAAGTTTGTATCACTGGCATAAGTTAGAAGTGTGGCGAAGTGGCAAAGGAGTACTTCTGAAAGTGAACAAACAAGGATGGGTTGAGTCAGAGCTTCATGGTTCAAGAACCGACATCCTCGAAGGGTCTGGACACCTTATCCTGGGTTCTCTAGATGTTCAGGACATTCCTACTGTCATGCAAGATATTGAAGGATTCGCTGGATGTGTGAAGAGGGTAAGCCTTTCTGGAAAGTCTATAAAACTTCAATATTTCATTTCAGGTTCGATTGAATGGAAGAAACATCAACATGCAATCCACCCACGCCACCAACGTCTCCGAATGCTTCCAGGATCCATGCTCCAACTATGGATGCCCGAAATCTTGTGTAGCGCATAACTCCGTTCCAATTTGCCAATGCGAATGGCCATCCATGGGCCGGAAGTGCACTGAGACCTCTGAATCGACAATCAATGCGATGAACTTCCAGGGATTGTCGTACTTGGAGGTGGATAACGAGTTTGTCATGAGCCAGTAAGTGATTCTGGTTCCATTCAAGCCCATCATCTTTTGTATTTTCAGCATCACCGGTGACTCTCTCGACATGGCGGTCAATTTTAAGATCAAGAACAAGACTCAATCTGTCCGCCAAGTTCTTGTCTCTGCCGGAGATGTCACTCATGAAGATGATTTCTTCGAGTTGTCCGTCGACCCTAACCACTTTGTCAGCTTCTCGTTGAACCTTGGATCTGGAACAGTTATGCTAACTCATCCCAAACGCATCGATGTCGATCGCTGGCTCACTGTCGAGGTGTTCCGGAAGAAGAATTTGGTGAAGCTCTCCGTAAACGGAGAAGACCCAATCTCCGCGTACGCTCCAGAGGGTGCTGAACAGCTCAACGTGTACAGAAATGTTTTCATTGGTGAGTACTATTTAAGAAACTCGTTTGAAGACATTATACCAAAAATTGAACACAATTGTTCCAGGCAACAGTCACATGCCGGATGGCTCCACTGACGGGCGGGACTTTACTGGAATGGAAGGATGTATCATCTCGGTGAAATTCGATAAGACTATAATCAGTCATCCATCCCAAGCCAAGGCTGCCATCAACATCCAGGACTGTGCAATCTAATAAATCACTGGTCTCCATTTTCCCCTCCCCTTGTCGCAAATCTTAACCATTGTAAACTTTTTCAAAAAGTGAGAATCTATGCCGGTTCTTCCGTGTAAGCATCAACCGTGCTGTGTACGAGATAAGTTATTTGTATCTACTAGAGCATTTTCTTTCCCCTTTCTCTTCCCCCCTCTCTCCTAAATCTTTTTTTCCACATTTCAGAATGAACCTTCTTGTTTTAGAATTCAATGTGCAATGAATGTCTTATTGTTCATTCGTCATGTCAAAGAAAAATGGAAACAAAGGGAAAAATGATAAAATAATTAAAGCTCGTCGGGTAGTGAATCAGAGATTTTGATGCAATTGATTCAAGCATAAACTGTACATGTTGTGTAGGATGAGCATGCTGAAATAAGGATTGATTATTTGCAAAATCTGAAAGCGAGGCTTACTTGGAAGTCCAGCAATACACACAGAGTTCACAATATTGTTGAACAAGTTGATATTGGCCTGAGTCGAGGTATCATCCGTTGCATCAATATCCAAAGCAGCATCGGAAAGTGTGAAAGTGACTCCAAGAGTGGCTGGTGCAATATCATTTGTTCTTGAGAGGAACAGGAATGATGGAGTTCCGGCACAATCCCAACATCCGTATCTGCTATGCAATTCGGTCTGGAAGTCAGCCCAGACTGCGGCAGGATAACTGGCAAAGTTATCAGAAGCAAAGATGAAGAGATTTGGAGCAAAGATACGATCACCGTCGTCACTGTAGTGTCCACATCCGAATTGAGTTCCGAGCGAATCGAAAACTCTGAAAATTATTTTTCTTTGAACGTGGTCACTCTCTTTTTATGGCTTTAGTTTTTTTCTTATCCTTTTTTCTCGAGATTGAAACAATGAATGCCAATTATTTTGAAATATTCCGTTTCTAATGGTCAAAAAGTAATCAACAGATTGAGTAATGACTATAGAAGCAACTCAAGATGAAACGACTCCAAGGGCTACCGTTACTGTTAAGAAGGAAGAAAAATCATTTGCCAACAAGGATGTTTTACCGAAAATGAAAAAGATCGAAGGAGATGAACCGAGTCATTTACAGCTGAATGAGAAGTTTTTGAAGCGTTGGTCGATTGAAGGATTGATTGGAAAGGGTGGATATGGAGAGATCTATTTGGCAGTGGATATAGTAAAAGGTGAAGAAGTGGCAATTAAAGTGGAGCCGAAGAAAAGAAGAGGGAAATTGGCGAAACGGATGATTCTGGAGCAACATGTGATGTTCAAAATGCAAGGGAAACCTCATGTTCCATTGATGTATGGATCTGGGTACACGGATAAGATCAATTTCATGAGTGAGCTATGATTCTTCTAGTCTTGAAATCTGATCTCTTTCTCTTTTAGTAATGCAAATTTTGAGCATAAATGTCGGAGATATGAAGAAAAGTAATCCGAATAAAAGATTGAGCCAATGTTCTGTAGGAAGAATCATTCACCAATCTATAACAGCTCTTCGGGATCTTCACGATACAGGATATGTGCATCGAGATGTGAAACCAGCGAATATGTGTTTTGGAATCTATCCATCGGTTAGAACTTTAACTAAATAACTATAACACTTATCTACTTTTAATTCAGAGTCGTCACACACTGATTCTTCTGGATTTCGGACTGGTTCGACGATACAAAATGGAGAACGGAGAATGGAGAGAACAAAGAGTCCGTGCAGGATTTCGCGGTACCACTCGATACGTCTCCATTCGTGTTCACCGTCGTTGCGAACAAGCTCCGTACGATGATATGGTTTCAGTTATGTACACTGCTTATGAACTTCTTTCTGGAGAACTTCCGTGGAAATATCTCGAAAAGTCACAAGAAGTTCTTCAGTTAAAAGAGGTCATGGTAATGGTTATTCGACTGTTAACAATCTTCTAGAATTCAATCGATTTCAGACAGAAAACGGAGTGAATCCAGAATTCTTCAAAGGAGAGAAAAGTGTTCTGATGGATTTTTTCAAAGTGGTCTCTGAGACGGATCCTAGCAAAACACCGTGTTACGATCAAATGATTGAATGCATCAAAGTTCTCTACGCTCCGAAAACACTATCAGATCCATACGAATGGGAAGAGAATCAAAAAGGAACAGAGGATACTTCTATAGAAGAGAATTAACGAATAAATATTTTTTTTTCTTAGTATTAGTCTGTTTACTTACCCTTTCATCACTCCTTGGTCAACTTGGTAGAGGTCATTTGTGAAGAAGTTCTTGGGCTCTGAAAATGGAAACTGTGTTAATTGTTTCTTATTTAAAAACTTACTTTCTGTAGTGGTTGGAGCTGGAGTAGTAATGAAGTAGGATCCATTTCTCCAATCTTCATAAACAACATTCAAGTTCTGAATATCAGCAGTACTGTGAACTGCCAAGTTGGAAAGGACTGAAGTCTTCTGAGATCCATAAGCAAGCATTGATACATGAGTGTCATCTTGAGAAGAGAAACGTGAGAGAAGGGTTGTGATGTAGTTGATGAAGTTGTAGTCCTTCTTCTGCACGTCAATGATAACGGCGACGTCGAGTGGAGTGTCGTAGCAAGTTCCGAGAGCTGGAAGTGAGCAAGAAAGAGATGCCCATGTTGTGAAGTAGTCAGTCTTCTGCAGAGCGGCAACAACATCATCTGCCTTCTGAATGATACGGTTGTTAGTGGTGACACTGGACCAGAGATCGTCTCCAAAGTCTCCAGCTGGTCTTGAGTCGTCTACAACATAGATGAGTCCAGCAGTTTGAGATTTCAAGTTCGCAGCTGAAGCAGCCAAGAGAGCAATTTTCTCCTGTTCACTGACATCTGGATTCAAAACGGCATCGTTGGCTTGTCCCATGAAGATAATGTTTCCAGAGAAACGAGAGTTTTTGAGTGCTTGGTTTTTCATTTCAGCTGTCACGTCGTCAATAGCCTTGTCGAGACGAGTATATCCTTTACGAAGAGCAGCAACTTGATTCGGATTATCGATCAAAGTCTGAACAAATTTCTGGAAAGACGCTAGAGAAGCATCTCCCTTTGGATTGATTTGAGTGTTTCCAACATCGTTGTAGGTGATCAATTGGTAAGATTCAGTTCCAGTTTGCTTCGAGGATGCTTCTTTAGAAATTTGAAGGATCTGCTGGAGATTGTTGACAACATAGTCATCGGTGGCCTCACTGATTTCGACGGCATAGTAAGCAGTAACACATTCTGAAAATATAACAAAGTTATGATCATTTTTCTTGGATGACTCACTTGGTTGTGGGCATGGATACTTGGTAAGAATTTGAGTAGTGATTCCGTTGAATGAAGCATCTGACATATCTCCAAAAACGTAATCTGGATTTGTCACTTGACCCAATTCCTTCTTCACTTCATCACTGTATTGACTGTATCCAACGAAGAATGTGGCAACTCCGATTGCAGTAAGATCTTTTCCAGCTTGGATTTCATCAGCATAAGTGTCAACAGTTGGAACGGCATCGGAAAGAACAATGAGAACTTTATTACGAGATGCATCTGACTCGGCGGTGAAGAGTTGTTTCGCTGTCTTGAGAGCCAATGTGACATCAGTCAACCCTCCGACGTAATGGACAGAGTCAATGGCGGCGTTGACAGCGTCCAAGTTGTTTCCATTTACAAGGGTGAGTTTTTCCGAGATTTGATCGCTGAAAAAAAACACTATTAAAGCTTATCAGAGAAGTTGATGACTCTTACTTGAAAGTCAACACTCCGACACGAGTGAAATCGTTGGCCTTGTATTTGTATTGGGCAACCAATTTCTTTGCGAAAGCGACGTACTTCTGAAATGAAATCATTGAGGAATCAGAAAATACTCATGTGTCCTTACTGGAAGAATAATTCTGGAGAGAGACTCCGAGATGTCGAAAGCAATGATAATATCAAGAACTTGACATTTTGTAGTGTCGACAGTAGCGGCGTCTCCAAGTGGATAGTTGAAGAACGAAGCCATGTTGGCAGCAGCTGGGCGTTGGTAGACTGAAAATCGAGATCATTCGAAACTGTTTTGTAAACTAGACTTACAAGAGCAAACCAAAGTAGAGAATGGATCTTGTTTTGCAAGATCTGTCCATGTTTCGGCGGAAATCGTGCTATCAACATACGAAGCGTACTGGTCGAGATAGTTTTTACGAACTCCAGTGATTCCAACGTAGATTCCCATATCTCTTGGTTTCACTGAGATTTTTTTATCACCAGATAGCTGCTTATCGGTGACAATATAGAGTGCTCCTGGCACGTATAGCCTTCCTTTGGTGAAAGTGGTCATGGAATTTGAGAAGATGTCAGCGAGAATCAGGTAGCTTTGATTGTTGTAATTGTTGATAGCGAGAAGTTTGTTGAAGTCAGCAGTGAAAGTATTGTAATCAGAAACCCATCCACCGGATACATCAATAACATCTCCTCCAACAACTGCTTTCAAGAAAACGTTGGCTTCTGGGAAAGTGATTCCCTTGGTGATTTGGTCACGAATAGTAGTCAAACTATTGATCTTCTCGGTATGATTGTTCTTTGTAAGGTCGTTCATATCGATAGTGATAACGATATCACGGGTGATTGGGTTGCTCTTACAGTCTGGAATCAATTATGAGAAATGGGATCTGGAGAGTCGAAAACTTACATCTTGCAATAACTGGAGGAGCGGCAGTTACAGTAACTGGAGCAGCTGAAGAGGAATCGAAACCAGCAGATGGCTGTTGACGGCATACTGCAGTTGCTTTATCTCCATCTGAAAACCATTTTGGTTCAAATTTAATTCAATATTCTTCTGTTTTCATCTCCGTTACAAATATTTTCGTCTTTCTATTCGTCATCGATCATAAATCACAGAGAGAGTTGAAAATGAAAAATGTACGTTATTTGTTCGCTTATCAAACAAATTGTTTCTTATCAATGTAACAACTTTCACACCTTCATGGCAATCTAATCCCGCACGCTATGAATAAAAACTCACAAGTGGTTTCCATTTGGGTGACTAATTTTGAAGCAGTCAACACATTTTGAACATCTTTTGGGGATACGGAATCACGAAGAGAGAAGACGGCACTGACTGCTTTGTTTCTGGAAATAGAAAGGATCTGAATAGAAGGGAATGATTCGAAGAAACTTACTGAACATCCGCATGGAACGAGTTGACAGTGTATTTCTTGTTTAGAAGTCCTTTGAGTTCACCTGCTACATCATCAGCCTTGCTGTCAGAGAATCCAGTAGCCAAGAATCCAGTGGAGGTGTCTGAAAAGATGGAGATAGATTGATGACTAATTGAATCTCCGAAACTATATGAAATTTCATATGAAACTCGTTACGAAACTCAAAGTTGATGGAGTTGGTTGAAAACTTTCTAAAGTTTCGAAACTTTGTAGACTACATATTTTTAATGTTCATCAAACGCTTGGTTGAAAGGGTTACTGTAACTTAGAAGACAACGAAAAAACCAGCTACTTAATCATATGCACTGATAAACAAAGGCGAGCTCCATTGGAGCCTCTTCGGTTAAAGCCGAAATTGGGAGGGATAGGATTAGGATGAAAGAGATTGAAGCTAGAAAGTAGGACTTACCATGTTTAGTAGCGAAGAGAATAATGAAAACAATAGAAAGAATCAAGAAGATGACAGAGATGACAGCGAGACCAATGTGAATCGGATCGAAACGTCCGAAAATCTTTCCATTACCACTGGATGCAGCCATCCTTTGTGTCTGCAAGTCGTATGTTTCAGTTTGAGTCATTCACACAAGATGAACCGAAAAAAGAAAAAGCTAATGTTTTATATGAAAATGTTTCAGCAGAAAAATTCAGAAACCACAATCTCCACCTCCTTCTACTCTGTCTCCCTCAACAATCCGCTTTTCTCTTTGCTCTTATCAGGGTTTTGAAACCATTGAGTAAACTTTGTAGGCACTGAATCATACTCATTGCGGGCGAAAATGTCATTTACTGGTGAATTTCAGTAAGAATTCAAGAATTATCATCATTATCATCAGAATCGAGGGCAGAGGGCGATGATGATTCAGAAGATTGAAATGGAGGTGGTTGAGTTAGGGGCAAAAAAAGAAATATATGCAAATAGAAGGGGACTGTAATAACTTTTTTCTCTGAAAAGAATCGCAACTTTTACGATGATGGGTGGAGGTTGAAAACGAGAGCCTTTTACGGGAAGTTAGAAGAAGAACGAGAATAGGGATAAGAGGATTAGAAAGAGTTTATGACAGTTTAGGTGCAATGAGGTGACAATTTTAACTGAAATCAATGCGTCATAATTCTTGAAACAAGAAAAAGAATAAGTGTAAATAATTGCCCCGGAATAGTGAGATAAGTTTCAAACTCCATGATGACGATGGCGTTTATCGAGAGATTCTAGTCTGCAAGTTAATGAAAACAATGTTTTGAATTCAAATGCAGGGATTCTGAAAACAACACATTTTTGGTTTGAATATACCGTACAATTTGTATTAGAAGGGCACCCCGATGAGCTCAAAATGAGCACATTCTTGAAATTCAAACGGATTGAAATTGTATTATTAGAATCATCACGGTATCATTAATTCTTCAATCGCTGGAACATAAAGGAAGCTTGTTGTTATAAAAAAACTGCTTTAGTACGATATTGAAGTTTTTAGACTTCACCGGTACATTCGTCGAAATCGGACTACTCCTAAAATCTCGCGTTTGTAAACTTTTATCCTGAAGTCTACTTTATAATCAAACTAACTTTTGAAATTTCAGTTCAGCCATTGTTGGATAAAATGGTCATTTATATAGAAAGATCAGGAGTTCTCCTTGTCGGTCCTTCTTCATTCTTGTTTTTATATGAAACCCTTGCAGAACCCGACTCAATTTCAGCTGATCAAACCCCACATCCATTTTCAACTTTTTCGTATTCGAGTATTTCTTTCATTTAGAACACCTCTCTAACAAGTTTTAAGAAGACTAAGAAGAACCAATTTATGCTTTCATGCTTTTCTGACTCATTTGGGCTCTTTTGAAACTTTGCAACCACAATATTACCACATATTTCCAGACACCATGAATCATCGGTTTTTTAGCAAAGTTTCAGAATGAATCACACATCATGTCATTTTCTTTGACATCAACCTTCCAAATTCATGGTTTGATGTAAAATTGTGAAATAACGAACAGGCAAAAAATGCTCTCTTCTAATCTTATCATTGTTGGTCTTACAGGTTTTAGCACCATTTTTTTTTCGAAAATTTCATTGAGCCTCTAGATTAAGTTTCCAAACTTTTCAGCAAACAAAAAATGGGGGTAATGATAACATTTCATTTTATCAAAATTATTAGAAGTCAACAATTAGTGGCGCCTGATTGGAGATCTTGATGTCATTTTGGCTGAAAAATCATCGAAACTTCTCATTGCACATAGGGAACCGAAATGTCAACAGTTTCTATCAGTGCGGCGAAAAATGACGATTCTTTGAAGTTTGCTCGGACGGAAGTGATTGGGAAATGAATCTGAAAAAAGACGAAGAGTTTAACTGATCAAATCAATGCTCGTAAAATTTGTGACGAATAGAGAAATTAAATTTTCAAGATGGTGTGATAAGTTTTTACAGGAAATCAAAAGTGAGTATCAGTAATGATTTCTTGATTTGTCATCGCAACACAAAGAGTCCAGAAACTAGGGGTTCTTGAACAATAAGTGCTATAAAAAATTTGAGAAAATAATCCTTAAAGTTTAAAAATATCAATGATAGAATGAATGAATGGTAAAAGTTTTGTATTTATGTCTCGGATGTAGAAAAATGTTAGCAGCAGCGAGTTTCCTGAATGAACTTAAAGGTGGTGTGCGGGTTTTTAACATAAGGGCTCAAATGGGGTAAAAATACATGTATTTTTCTAATATCATAATGAAAATGCGCAAAAAAATTTCTTACGGCCGCAAAACGCCGTCAAAGTGCGATTTGTAGTACGGTAGTGGTCCCTTTCTCGCGAACCGAATTTCGCTCATTTTTAGCGAAAAACAGTGAAAACTCATTTGTGGCAGCATTGTCAGGTGATTTTCTAACATATTATGCAAAAAAAACTGATAATTTATCCGCAAATTGGCTGAAAAATTGAAAATTTCGGGAAAATATCCGAATTTCGCCGCGTCGGCGGCCCGCGGACTAGTGCAAAAAGCTAGGCCAGCTCTTCCATCAGGGACCACTACCGTACCAAAAAATCGCACTTTGACGGCGTTTTGCGGCCGTAAGAAATTTTTTTGCGCGTTTTCATCATGAAAAAAAGAAAATACATGTATTTTTACCCCACTTGAGCTCTTATGTTCAAAACCCGCACACCACCTTTAAATTTTAATTACTATCCTCTATTCCAAATAATCACACGGAAAAATCGACCCGATGTGAATTCTATTTCGCGCCTTTTTCAGATCAAATATCGGCCGATCGAAATTTTGCTCTTTTACGGGCTCTTTGATCAATCTTGTTGAAAATTGCCGATATTTGATCTGAAAAAACATGCCGATTTTCGATCTGAAAAAGGCGCGAAAGTGAAATTCAAATCAAGTCGATTTTGCCGTGCGATTATTTTGAATTGAGGATAACAAGAGTGGACGAATATTATTCGGTTTCGGTTCAAGAAATGAAAATCCAAAATGTTTGGATGTCCCTTTTGATTGAATAACTGATCCGTTTCGAAGACGATGGCCCAAATCCCAAAGTGTTTGCTTCTCGGATTAGTATTTTTCTGATATTCAAAAAAAATGATAACAAAAGAATTTAAAATCTTCTAATTTTCAGAAATTATGTATAATTGTTTCCTTCAGGACCTTCGAAACATTTGGAAAACAAGGAATCTCGATTCTGAGCTCGACCGAATCACTTGAAGCTTTCACAAATTTACATTTATTCATTTCTGAAATCGACCCCAATTTTATTAGTTCAACGTATTATGTTCTTTGCAGAAGTTGCAGGTGCAAATGAGTTGTTAAATCTGAAACAAACTATCATCAAAATAATACGAACCAAATCGTGAACACATCGATAACACTTGCAGCATTATTGAATCGATACTCTTCTTTCTTTCTCACCGCAAACACTATTTTTCCATGCTTTTTCTTTCCTTGTATAGTGTGTTTCGTTCCATAACAAGAGAGTTGTCTCTCTCTCATCTTTATTGCACTATTTATGTGTTTTGTCGATGAATCATCAATGAAAATATCGTTTAAACATGAAGAATATACTCGCGAGAATAAGTCCTGCTCAGTTCTACAGGTGACAAGTCTTATACAATTTTGAAACCATTTTCAGATTCTTTTCTATGTTTTAAAACATTAATTTTCTCTTATATAAGTTTCAATACCTCCCTTCCTATTTCAACTATTTTCAGCCAAAAAATGCTCAAACTCCTTCTACCGCTTCTCATTTATCCGACAGTTTCAGTAGCGCAGAATCTCATCATAGACGTAAATTTTGGAATTCTTCTTTCTTCAACTACAATTTTTGTTCCAGGTTTCTCAAAATTCCATTCAAGAATATGTGTCATCAATGTCTACTCATTTTAAAAATGAGATTCAAAAGTCTAAACTTCCTCCTATGGAGGCATCTCGATTCATTTGTGGTGTTGTTCTGGAAGACACTGAGGTCACAAACTTCAATTTTAAAAATTTCTCAGCTCAACTTGCCGGACCGTTCAAGGACTATTATCTTAATGTAAGTTCTAATTTTCAGCAGGATTCTGAAATTTAACATTTCAGATAACTGATCTCTCACTCACATTATCAGGACACTACATTCGAAATTTTCTCTTCTTCAAATTCCATAATTCATTTTCTGTGACACTCAAGTTTGAAAATGCATCCCTTGGTGCTCTAGTTCCCAGTTTTGACAATGGATTACCGTTTTTGCATGGAGTAATCAATTGGTAAGATATCAACAAAATGTTATAGTAGAATTCAAAAATTCTAGTGATTTTTCTACTGTAATCATTGATTATCCTGTCACTGACGGCTGGTTTGTCACTTCATTGATTTACGATGCAGTTGAGTAAGATTTATTTTATTCTCAAAGTACTATAAATCTGATAAAATAATTTTTCAGAGAGAACATCAAGGAAATAGTATGCTACAAGTTAGTGGAGTCTCTTGACAACAAGATAAGGAAAGACATTCATGAGCTCCAAGTGGATTTTCCTCTTTTCTCAAGTGAGACTTTAATTTCGAAGAAAATGCATCAAAACTGTATTTTCAGATTCATCTGAAATGTCATATCGGATGTTCAAGAAGGCTCCCTACATGACTCCTTCCAAACAGATACGATATTTTATTGAAGGAGAAATCGAGTTTCCAGTCAGTGAACCAGCGGTGTTTCTACCGAACGAAGTTCTGGAGGAAACCATTCAACGCCACGTGGCATATCATATTCATGAAAAACTACTCTCTGAAATGTTGGATGCAATTTGTGAGAAAGGATTGTTCGACAGCAATTTCACATCCCTCCCAACGATGAAATCTGTAAGCTACCTTTGTCTCAGCACAAGTGTCAAAATCCAGAGTCTATCAAGTAAGTCATATGAACATCTGTTTTTAATTAATTTGTCTTCACAGGCACAATAACAATCATGATACATATAACAAGTCTGGAAACATATCCAGACAATCAAGAGAAGACACAACTACGCAGTTTCATGGTCACTCCATTACATAAGTAAGATAATTGAACAAGGTGCATATTAATTATCGGATTACAGCAGTGAACATGAGCTCTTCATCCGGCTCAAGTCACAGTTGGCAAATCGATGGTTGGATAATACGTTTACGGAACAGGTAAACAATTATAAATGAAGGAAAGGTTACATGTCCAACCCGGACCCGGCCGACGGAGGAATTTCTACCAAACCCTGGTTTTGAGACCCAATTTTTTTCGAAGGTCAATTATTCGGAAAAAATAGTCGATTTTTTGACTGTTTCCTGTTCAAATTTAAATTATTTTTCATGCAATTTAGACACTTTCTCATGAAAAATTGAGTATTTTTTTTCGTAAAATTTTCGACGAAAATTTCCTACCCGGGCCGTATTTGGACATCTATGAGGGAAAGAAGGTATCTGTCTGGAAGGGAAGACAAAAATAGAGCTTATTCGTTCATTCCGAAAGAAAATCCAATTCATAAAATGCTATTTTCAGCTCTTCAATCATCTCTCAAAGGTTCTTTCCGACAACTTTCGTCTACCTCTTCCCTTCATTCACAATTCTTCTATATCCGATGTCATTTTTATTTCAAACGCCGACTACTTCACGATTCTTTCAAATTTCGACTTTCATCGCAATGATACTCATTTATGATTTTGAATTTTCTATAGTGTTAATAAATTGTTTTCGGGTTTCTTGTTTTTTTAACTGACAAAGGAATGGCTCATGCAAAAAATATATTCATGAAAATGTACCGCATTTTGTGCCTATTTTCTAGACGTTTTTGAAGAATTCTAGGTTATTCGAAGTCTGCCGCAAAAACTGATTTTACGTTTGATATCCGCGTTTTGTCAGCTCTCATATAATATTGGTCGCGATTTGGAACTCCACATCGAGTTTGGATCGTTCCCTGGTGAGTAAGTTAGATCTGATTCGTTGCTTTTCAAATTTCTCTTGAAAGATTCTGACAATTGTTTTATGGTATGTTCCATTGGAAGTTTTTGTTTGTTTATACGGATTTCAATGGATTAAATCTGATTGACAACTAAACTTATCAGAGAAGAATTAAAGATGACTAGGTGCTCCGAGTCCTCCTGACATTGAGCATCGGTATTTGATTTCTGTCGAATGCAAAAAAAGTACAATAATAAAAAATTATTTTATTTATTTTCTAGACAGGTTTGACTTTTTAAAAATTGCATTCGGATTGGGCAGTAAAACAGACGGAATAAAAATTTTTCCGGGTGGAATCTGGAAAAATATTGAACAAGGACCAGTATTTTCGAAGTGAGAAAAGGAACGGAGATAACACAGAAGTGACGTGGGGGCGAAGAAAACGGAAATGAATACAGAGAATAGAGAGGGATAAATAAACAGTTAAAGCAGCTTGGGAATGATATCTGAAAATAAGTTTATTCGACTTTATGTTGAATTAAAGTATGTGGTGGACTATGACGTTTCATGTGAAGGCTCAAATGATCGGAACGAGCAAAAGTACGGTCACAAATGCTGCAGCGGAACGGTTTGTCTCCGGTGTGCTTTCGCATGTGCCTGAAAGTTAGAAATTGAAAAACTAAACATTTTCGTAAATCAATTACCTTGTGAGTTCATCACTTCTCGCAAACTTCCATGAACAGTTTTGCCATTTGCAAACGAATGGTTTCTCTCCAGAATGAGTCCGTTCATGAGCTTTCAGATGAGATGATTTGGAGTATCTTTAATTAGATTATATTAGTTTCGGGTACAAAAACTACAGTAATCCTTACCTTTTCAAACATCCGGGATACGCGCATGCGTGCACAACAGTCGATTTTCCCGTCTTCGGAGGACGTATACGTGGCGGAGACCGATCGTCCGATGAATTGGTATCGGGAGACCCCGACGACGATCTACGTGGATCGAGTTCATTGTATCTGTAATCGAATTCATTGATGATCAGAGATGATAAAAAAGGACGAAGGGGGCCTGATGAGGAGAAGAAGAAGTGAAGAAGAAAAAATGCTGTTGTTTGTTGCGCGGGCGATAAATAATGAAACATGAAGTGTGACCCTGAGTAATGATGTACGAATTCTTGTGTTTTAACTGATTCTGGAGACTAGGAGGTACGGTTGTTTTGTGTTGTTTAACCGGAAGTTGTTCGTTTTTTGAAAAATAAAGAGAAACGTGAGAATCTTTTCTTCGCACCAAAAATATGTGGACAGCCGACTTGATTGATTATCTGTGATTGTATTCTTTTGCGGAACACACGCCGGCCCCCGCTAAGCTGATCGTTGACCGTGTCGTCGACACTCTACGATTGAAAGAAAGAAGTATTATGTCAACAAATACATGGAGAAACTGTTAGGCGGGGGTGGCAGAAAATAGACTTTTACTAGTGACTAATCTAGAGGTAACTGGATTTCTTAGACTAAAAGAGTTCCGTTTCTAATGTTTGAGCAATCAACCTATGACGTGGCACTCTCCCTTGATGCTTGTCTAATTTCAATCTTTGTGTTGCTTGTTGAAACCAGATGCGGTAATTTGGCGGAAAATGAAAGAAAGTGGCAGTAGACCACCTACTGTGAGCCCCCCTAACGCCCGCGCAACAACACAACTGATTTGCATGACAAGGTAAAACACACAATTTATTTGGGAAGTTTTGCCACAAAACCACTCTTTTCATATTGCCGCCAACACCAAAACCGTAATCTCAGGTCGAAAGAGAAAAGAAAACACTCAAGGTTCCGAAATTGCTTTCGCAAGATTTATATGGTTGTAAACAGCTAATCGATTTGGAATGCCGCGCATGCATATTCTTTATCTTTTTGCCGCACCGGTTTCCCGGTTTTTTGTATCTTCTTTCGATTCTTCGCGCATTTTATCAAAACGGATATCGGCTACTTATGAAAGACTTATTGATAAGTTGCCGTATCAGTTAGTTGAAAACAGTATTACGGTAGTATGAAGCGAAAAGGAAAATTGAAAAAATAAACTAACAGAGGGACTGGAAGATCGGCTCTGATGACTGGCAATTGTGCAGCCAGTGATCCAAGAGGTGGTTCTTCAGGACTTGATGGCGGAGTTACACTTTGAGGAGCTTTTGGTGGGCTCATTTGATGGAAAGTTTGCACTTCTGTTGGAGGAATTACGGCCACTTCTGTGTAGTATGGTGGATTCTCGTATGTAGAAGTTGTTGGAAGATCATAACAATCCATCGGTGGTTGATAGTAGATTGGATGATATGTATAACTTGGGGGAGGATAGCTTGGGGCCTGTTTAATTGGTGGAGGTGGTTGTGATGAGAATTGAGGAGCAAAGTGTGGAGTTGGTGGAAGATGAAGTTTTGGAGGCTCACGGAATGGAACATCGAAATGAGTGAATGGGCGTTTTACGATTCCCGATGCGCTTATATTTGGAGTCACAAGTGGAGAAATCAAACTTTCCGATTTAATGTGGACTGAAAATTTCTGTATTTGATTCATATTGATTCCCATGAATGCTTACTTTCAAAACCTGGAGTGTTTGAGCTATCTCTTTTAATCAAATCGATGACATCAGCCCACACCTGCAAAGAAATTGATTACTGAAGGAATGATATCATCATTTTTTAATTTGTCTCTGGAATTCTCAAAATTCCATTCTAAAAAGGTTCCTTTCTCCATCTGCGTATCTTTCTTTCAAATTTATTCCAAAAAAAAAACCAGTGCCATTAATTAATGTCTTCCGCACTCCATCGGTATCTATTCTATATCGTCAAGACCATCGGAATCTCTGGTACTCTCCGGATTTCGAATGCTATTCTACTTGTGATTATCACCCATTGATTAGCTGTCTTTTCGTTTAGAAAACCCCCAAAAATTGGAGGAAGCAGACACAACACGCAACACCACATAGTGATTTCTCGATGATGATGATGATGATGTTGGAAGAAATAAAAAAGAGGAAAAGTCTTCGAGGCAAAAAACGGAGAGAAAAAGGGACTGTTCTGAATAGGACTCGAAATGAGTCATCCAATTTCTATTGTACGTAATTTATATGCGTGTAAGGGTATACCTATATGGGCTAAAAAATAGACAGAAAACAATATTTTTGTTGTACCCATACACTTTCGTAATGTTGTGAAGAAGACACGTCACAATCAGAAATAACGGAAATGATGAGTGCCTTCTTGTTGATACTTTGAAATTTCAAATTGTTTGCAACATTAATACTCTGATTAGGGAGAGAGGCGAAAGGTTGATTTGTTGTTTGTCAATAGAGCAAACTTGAATATAAAAATGGATGGGTGATAATGTCAACTTGTTTTTGATCTGAGGAGAGAATGTTGGCATCAAAGAATTTTGAAAAAGTTTGATCTCTAATTATATGGTGAAAGCTTATGAAATCATGAAAAGGGAAACAGGAATGAGAAAATTTCAGAATGAGCAAAGTCAACAAAATCAAAAAGTAACTTACGTCTTCATCGACGGATGAAGGGAGATCCATGGTTTTCATAGCAGCAGTAGGGGTACGGTATTCGAGCAGAACGGAAAAGAATCGAGCCGTTTCAGAGTGGTTTGATCCAGTGTCAGCTGCAAAATTGGTGCATTGAGAAGAAATAGTGTACGGAGGAGAGTGGAAGAAAATGAAAAAGCAAGAAATACTGTGTTTGTGTATGTTTACTCTATTGAAAAAAGAAAAAGAACAGCAAAGAGAAGAAGCAAGACGAAATATGAGAGAGAGACTCATTGTGCACTTTTTGATGATCCTCGAAATGAAGGTTCAGAATGTCTCTCTCCGAAATCTAAGCGAAGACGTTGGGACGACGACATATGCTGTCTTCTTCGACCGACACTGCAACCCAATCGCTGATCAAACTCCGCCCACTTTTTCTGGGGGCAGTCGTTGAGGGAAAGGAGAACGAGGAGAGAAAATGGTTTATGATCGTCTGTTTTGGGTCTTTTTTTGATTTTAAAAAACTTGGGCGATGAATGAATCTTGATTGAGAGAAAGTGATAAGATATTGATATGATAATGTATGTGTTGCTTCTGATTTATGTTCTTCGTGAGGAAATTAGTTCAAGAATTCATACTGTACAGAAGGGCATTATTCAGAAACCATCTTGAAATATACTATTGGAAAGACGGGTAGCTACAGTAAGATCATAACAATAAATCTCTTAAATAGGTGATATATTATCACGACCTAATGGACTGAAAGATAGGTTTCACGACGACATTTCTGGTACAAATCATCACCTTAATAGTGATGAGGTGAAGAATGATCTTACAAGGGACGTATGTGAGGTTACCCTTTCAACTTTTTCTGTAAATTTGGGTGTGGGTAATATCGACCCTGGGGAGCTCAGATCTGCTCTCAGAATCACCAAAGCGGTCACGTAACTCGAGTTATGAGCCATCAAAGTTGCAGCCAACACTAAAATTGGGATACTTTGAGGACCCATATCTCAGCTCAAAATCACTTTCAGAAGGTCTAGTTTTTTGTTTTGGACTCAGAATTTGCTGGTTAACAATGTGCAATCCTTTTTTCAACAAAAAAATTTTGAGCCAAAACTTTGAAATTTTCCTACCATTTGGCTGGGAAATTTTTCGATCAAGCAGGAGTTACCAACTTTATTTTTTTGATCCACTAAATGATGGCAGGAAACAAAGAATATATGTTTGCAACAAGGTTTTGAAAAGTTTCATGACATTTTCCGAACGCTCAAATTTTTTTTCTTCAAAAAATTTTCTTTGCTCAAATTTTTTTTCTTCAAAAAAGTGCAGGGCATTGTTTGGTATAAAATTCTGAGTCCAAAACAAAAAACTAGACCTTCTGAAAGTGATTTTGAGCAAAGTTATGGGCCCTTAAAGTGTCCCTAAAGTACTGTTAGCTGCAACTTTGAGGGCTCATATCTCGAGTTACGTGACCGCTTTGGTGATTCTGAAAGCAGATATGAGATCTCCAGGGTCGATATTATCTACACCCAAATTTACAGAAAAAGTTGAAAGGGTAACCTCAAATACGTCCCTTGTTAAAGTTCTGGAGAAACTACAGAAGAAAGAAAACTAGTCTCAGAATCAGCTATAACTGTTGAGGAGCTATAAGCGGTTAGCGGAAACGCAGAATCTAGCACGTGTTTTTCCCCAAATTCCGAGTCCGATTTTTGACCATTATCTGTTTCTTGTAAAAAAGCGCTAAAATCACTTCGAATCAGTCAAGTGATTACCACGAAAAAAAAGATTTCCCTTTCCTCCGTGCCGATGCCAATGAATTAGTGGCAGAATCGGTTCAAAATGGAAACGAAGCGAGCGAGACCACCATCTCTGAATGAAAACGACACAAAAAAAGTGATTGGAGGAGAGAGGAAGAAGTCATGTTCAATTATATCATATAATCAATTACGACTTCTTCTCTTTTCCCAATATATTGCTTCTTCTTCTTCTTCTCTTCCTCCACAGTCCACTCGACCTGCGAATTTTTGGACAGCGACATAGGAAAAAACAAGAATCCTGTAGAGTATTTGAAGAATGAAAACTAACTTCCTGCAGAATTCCACAGATTCTAGATGTTAGCAGAAGATGCTTTTCCGCTCCAAATTCTGATTATGCCATTACAACAAAAAGAGACAACACAATGAGTGCTTCCTACTGATCACAGGTCAATTTTTACAACATTTAGACCTCAGAACATACAGTAACACTCTAGCTATTAGTATGAAACATCATGGCAACAGAATATTGAAAACTCTTACGTAACTGGAATGAAATCAGATTATAAGTCATGAAGTGATAAGTGATTTCTTGAAAAAATGTTCGGAAGGAAAGAGAGAGCATCATTGCTCTCCGAATTGATATACTTTTATATTCTTTCCGAGGGAAACGCCTATTTTTCCTGATGATAAGAGCTCCGCGAAATTTAATTACCAGCAAAAGTTGCAAGAAATTAGATAAGTCATCTAGCTGAATAGATATAAAAACAAACAAAATGATTGACTGTTCAAGGGAAAGTACAAAAATCACGCGGAGAATACCCCCAGCCCCCCTCTGACCGCACCCAAAAACATTCGAGTGAATCATGAAAACGGATAGGGGAGAAGGGATAAGAAGAGGCGAAATACAGATGATGTCTATGGGTGGTATTCTCTAAAAATAGGAGAGGAGAAGATAATTAAATTGAAATTCACTAGATTCCGTGTTGATTTGACTTTGCAAACGAACCACTCATCACTTTGGAATGGTTTTCGAAATATATACAAAAAGCAACTCAAAATGGCTCGTGTTGCTTGAAGCCCCCTCTTATCATTTGTTATCATCAGTTTACGGGGCTCTCTCTTGGTGCGTGCATGTTGAGAGAAACGCGTTTTCCAAAACGGTCACTTTCTTGGCTGAATTTATCAGCATACAATGTCTAGCTTTTCTCGATTTCGCATACTGTCTCACTTCAATTCGTTTGCGTAGAAAGGACACATGATGTCAATTTGAGCTGAAATCGAGATGATGGCGTAGGAGGATTCAATGATGACGGAATGCGGAAAGGTAAGAGAAAATCGAATCAAAACCTGGAAGTGATTCTGAGATAGGGGTTAGGGTGGGGCACATTGTTTTGTTGATAACACAGAAGCAATCATAAAGTCAGACTCTGTGTGAGTAAGACTTAAATAAAGTGAGTAAGACTTAAATTCCTAGTGAGATCAAATAATCGGGATTCTCTTGTGAATAAACCTATAATTCTAGATTGGAATCTCCTGGAGAATCATTCTCTTAAAAGCCCAATAGTAAAGTACCGTAATCTAAAAAGACGATTCCAAAGTGAGTAATGATTGAATTCGTAGTGAGATCAAATGATCGAGGTTCTCTTTGGAATAAATCCATATTTTCAGACTGCAATCTCCTGGAGAACAGACTTGTGATCCGGGCCGGCGAACTTCTCACCTCTAAATTCTGATTTTCTTGTCGAAATTTATTTGAAACTGTAGAACTCGATGAGATCTACAGAATGGTAGTTAGAATATCTAAATTCCATGTCCATATTTTCCATAAAACGTCACGGGCCAGGCCGGGCTGAAAATACGGGCCGAAGTCTCCAGCCCGTGTGCTTTTCGACGTTTTATGGAAAATTCAGATATTCTAACTACCATTCTGTAGATCTCATCGAGTTCTACATTTTCATATAAATTTCGACTTAAAATCACAATTTAGAGGTGAGAAATTCGCCGGCCCGGATCACAAGTCTGTTGGAGAATCATCCTCCTGAACCTCAATAGTAAAGTACCGTAGTCTAAAAAGACGGTTCAACTATCGAAAAATTCTAGATTACAACCGTAAGCATGCATTATCAGGTGAATACCTAATGTCAGCTGAATCTGACTAATCTGTCAATGACCTAATTAGCAAAAAACCTGCGGTAGGCAGAAATCGGAAAATTGTTTTCCGTTCTAGCAGAAAATTGGATTTGTGTAGAAAGTTGTCAAGAAAAGAAAGAACGACACAAAGTGGTAGTGACTGTAAGAAATGAATTAGACACCTTGGGCAGTACTCTCGAGAAGAAGGTTACGGTAACTTATACTAAACAAACAATGCCATCAGAAGAAAAGTGAACGGTCTCCGTTCTTTTTTCAATCTTATTCGATTTCCCGACGATTGAAACTTTCAATTTCTTCCTCCGCGCATTTCATTTTTTTTTATCAATTCGCTCTTTTGCATGCACATCGTCTTCTTTCAACACACTTCTACCTCATTTCACACGTTTACATTTATTTACATTCAAATGTACATATGTTTCGATTTCTTTCCCTCTTTTCATCCAAAGAATCGTCGAAATCGAGGAAGAAGTACCAACAGAAAAAAACACGGACACATGGACAAGAGACACAATGAAAAGGGCAGAAAAGTGAACGGGAAGAGTAGCAGGAGCGAATGAAAATGCAATCAGTGAAACGTGTTCTAATCCCTACAATTACCTGTAAGATTGTTCGTCTTTACGTGAGTGTATCTATCAATAGGTTTTGTTGAAAACGGACAAGGGGGACGCCGCGCCGCCCGCCCGCCGGGATGTTGTAGGTCTAACCAAACAATTAGTCAGGTGAGTGACAAATATTAGCCGCCTTCGCAGAAGTTTAAGGGTGCCCACGCTAGAAAGAGAGACATGGATAAGTCACCCGAGAAGTCAGCCTTGAAATGGGAATGATGAAGACGTCGAGAAGACGGGAAGGAAGATGGGGAGAATGAATGGAGAAGAGTTCGGAGAGGGGAGGCTGTTGATTTAGAGAGATGGAATGCAACTGTATGAGATAGAGAGAGAGCCCTCTTGAGTTATCAGTCTGGCAACGGAAGAAACCATGTTTATGGGGGAGAGAAGATATTGAAGTGTGAAAATGTATTTGGTACATTTTCACACAGATGTTGGCACATTTGGCTCTTCGTTATTTTTGATTGATAAGAACTTATTACATGTAGCGAACGAGGAGAATGTTTGCAAATCAAGTGACGAAACATTATCAAAAATTACAAACAGTAAAAAACAAGAGCGGAACTAAAATAACAGTAAAAAAGTAATCAGGAAAAATAGTTTCGGGATGACACATATTCACAAGGAAAAATGAAATTTTCGAGATAATAACTTTTAGATTAGATATGCGAATTGAAACCGTCTGAAAGTGTCGGTGTCTGATGTGGAGACCAGAAAATACTGTAGAAGACGGAGGATAGATGGAAAATGTAACTGAATATCTTGAAAAAGGGTATCCTAATTCGATACAGAAAGATCTTACCTAATGAAAATATGGAATACGGTATTTCAACTTTAAAATTTTCAATTCAAGCAAAAAATATATGTTCAGATCAATGTCAATTCCCACATATGCTTCTATAAGACTACTTCAGGTCATCTGACTACAGAAATACTCTTCGAAAATGCATCTTTATAGAGAAGAAACTTAATTTGTTGGCCTTTCAGATAGTACTTTTTAGGTTACATATGCGGACTAAAACGGTCTGAAAGTGTCGGTGAGGCAGATACTGTGAAAAACAGAGGATATATGGGAAAAGTAGCCGAGTATCGTGAAAATGGGACCCCAAATTCGAACCAGTATAGAATACGTTTATCTTGCCGCGAAATTTTCAGAAATTAGAGTTCAAGCACAAAAATATATGTTCAGATCAACGTCAATTGCCACACATGCTTCTCTAACAAGACTATTTCAGGTCATTTGACTACAGAAATACGCTTCGAAAGTGCATCTTCATAGAGAAGAAACTTAATTTTCTGGCCTTTCTCAACTTCAGCATACTGACATTTCTATCCCATTCAGTTGAACTTTTTATCACTTTTCCTCCTTTTTCAGATGCCGACAAGTGAGGTTCTATGCATGATCATCACACATTCAGACAAGACAAACTTTGTCCGTACAAATAAGAGACTGATAAACTACAGAGGGAAAAACGTAGTGATCGATTAAATTGAAACAGAGCCGGCGAGTAAAAAGAGCGAGAAAAGACTAAAAACTGCCGAAATTTTGTCAAGGAGAATGGAGCAGCAAACGAAGATAGGCATTGTCTATATTTAGTTTGATAAATAATACTACGAGAAAATGTTGCATCAGGAACTGGAAATGTTATTTGTGGGGTGCTATGCATGCTGGAAATGTATATCTATGAAATCAGGAAAAGTTGCTTCTAACGTTTTCCTCTTCTATCAAGTTTTCGGGAGTTCAGTGAGTCGGAGGACGGTTGCTAACTAAAACTAACGGGTTAGGTCTTGATGAAAAACGAAAGACGCGAGCATAATAAATTTCCTTCAATTCAAGTACTAAGCCAGGACTGAAGTGGTCTGGAAAATTTTCGAAACAATACCGTAAGATTTTCTCAAAGACTTCAACCAATCAGAAACTTCACAATGTTGCTAATTGGAAGATCATTAAGCGTCTTACGGTATCCCGTTTTTAGATCATTGTGATGAGGTAGTAAACCAGAATCACATAACACCTATGGAGTACGGTATGCCAACGGGCATCGCTCTCTTCTTTTCTTCTTCATCTCAAAAGCAACATTCAGTTGATTGTTGCGGGGCGAACTTCTCGGAATGTGGCGAGTAATGTGATTCAATGGCTGGAAATAGTGAAGCGAAACGAAGTGACACACGCAGACAGTGTTCAGAACGAATAGCAGAGATGCTGGAATGAAAAGAGAGGACGGGATTTCTGATTGAATATTACACCACCACCAAAAACGTCTCTTTTTCTTTTTTTCCTCCTGGTGAAGGCGAGCCAATTAAGGAAAATCGGTTCACATTTATCATTATTAATTATACCATTATAGGTGACGATTCAGAAAGGAGATCATCGAATTTGGAAGAAATATGATTAGGTGATAGTTGAGACCAGAAAACTTCATAGAAGGACACTTTTTTTTTGGATGAATGTGAAAATGATAACATGTCTGGGAAAATATAATAATGGCTCTATTACGAAATGATTCAGTATCATCCTGATCATCTACAGTATCTCTTCCAATTTTCTTCATTCGAAGGGAACTTTTTGTCAAAGGCGCATGCCGTCCCGAACAACACGCAACACTCACAAAGTGCCGCTTCCTTTTCGAAAAAATGCGCGAACGTCTCCGGTGATTAATCATTGCTGAATAAACTTTGTATGTCGGACACACTTTCGGCGGTAGATCATATCCCAAAGAATGAGATCGAAATGAATTTTGATTTGGAACACGAGTTTCGAATGATGTGTGGGAACATGGAATAGAGAATAGAAACAGGGACCGGACAAGTACGGTAACCAACGTCATCTCGTTAAAGTTTCACAAGATCAACCTTCCTTAACTTGTTAACCAAACCAGTTATATCTACAGTAACCATTTTTCTTCATTCCTTCTCTCATTATTTTGCTCATTGGTCATTTCCTCATTTGAATTGATATATCCTATTCAATTCGGATTCGAAAAGTCATTAATCTCATGTCCGGATGATGTGGCAGATAAGCGAGAAAATGTTTCAATTGCGCAAGGACAAATCAACGATAAACTCTTCTGGTGTGTGTGCGAGGAATCTGAATTGGTTTGGCAATCGCAGAAATTCACACTAACTGGCTATTAATTACCTGTCAAAAGTGTCTACTATCTCTAACCTTTTGTATAGTTTCTCGTAGATAAACCGTTTTTCAAAGTATTTGAATCATTTATTCACACTCCTAAAACTATCGAATGACAATTCAAGGAAATATTCGATTGGAATTAAGGAAGGGGTCTACATTTTCCTGAAAGAATTCAGAGGAACTTCAGCTCCATACTTTTTCAGATTTTTCCCTATAATTTGATGTCAGAGGTATTTAAGACAACGATGACGTCCCATTTTCCCAGGAGGTAGATTTCTGAATATGGATTGTTTCCCAGGGAAATCCAATTACCGCAAACTCCTCCCGGACATTGTCCATTCTATTTCAACATTTGCAGACAGCAACAACAACAGAACCACATGCTTGTTCAGCGTTTTCGAAAACGCTCTCTTATCTATCAAACTTTCTCGAAGATTGTTCTTTTCACTGTGCATTTCTGTATACAAGTGTCTAGCACGGCTTGTTGAAAACATTCTTTTTTTGGTCATTTCATTTTTTTTACATCTATAAATGTCATTCATGTGTACTCAGCAGTCGCTCATCGTTCGAGGTCCCTTTCTCGATCGCATCAGCTGCGAGCGAGAAAAAAGTAAAATTTTCTGAGCTGACCGCAAACACCGCAACGCCACTTTGCGTATTTGTCGTCATTTTTGTTTCGTTCACGCGCTGAGGTTCTCGATTCAGGTTTTTATTTGTCTCTCAAGCTGCCCTGTTTTCTCATGAGTCATACTAAAACAGTGAAAATAGACTCTTTATTCTCTTAAAAATACAATGAGCAACAACCGTTCAAACGCATGCCTTTTTCGGTTGCTCACAGATTTTTGAGCTCCATTTTTCTTCAGATTCTTACTGTAGCTGTATGAATTTCGTCAATTTATTCGAGAGAAAACCGCAAAAAATAGTTGGGAGTGAACATAAAAATATTCTTGGATATCTTTTCAGATACAAAATGGCGGAATTGGTCCGCCCAAGGAAACCAAAACATCGGGAGAGACCGCAGAGCGATGTGGCCCCAACAATTCCAGATCGTCCAGTGATGGTAAATGGAATGCGGTTACCCATGGTCAGTGAAAAATGAACTATTATAGAGATAAACAGTTGTTTTTATATAGGCTCCGTCGCATTCTATCCAACACGTACGGGAACGGTCAGCATCTCCAGAACCAGAAGAACAGTTAGTAGAAAAGAAAAAAGTAATGAATATTCAATTTTTTTTAAAATTCAGGATAATAAGCGATGCTGGTCAATCAATTATTGCTGATGAGGAAACCGAGAGCATACAGGATGTAAGGAGTAGTCCAGTTCGACCAGCACCACCTCCTCCGGTGAGTGAAGACTGAAAGTTTTGAGAAACATTTCGTTAATTTTTTCAGAGATCAGTATCGCAAGAACGAGAAGCACCACCGATTCCTGCTCGAAATTTGGTGTTCCCTCGAAGTTCCAGTATGGTAGCAGAGTCCACAAGAGAACCTCCTCCAGTTGCGGCTCCGAAAAGAAGTGTTGCAATAACACCGTATCCAACAGTACCCGAGCTTTCCGAACTTCCCTCATATACTGCTGCACTTCAGCATCCTCAGGTGTATCCAGCAATCAACGGAGGACAGCTGCAACATTCACATTCTGCAACGGCAATTCCAGTGAGTTTTTTAATGTTGAAAATACATCTAGTGTTCTCTTATAGGAAAAAACTCGGTTCTCGGCTCCAGTTGTGCAAGAACGTGTTCGAGAAAGCGAAGCTCCTCCAATGTACCCGTCGATCAACACATACGAAAGAAATGAGCACGGGTTGATGACTGAAGAAAATTTGGTCACATTCTATCATAATCCACTTTACGAACATGCTGAAATATTCGTGGATCAGTTTATCAAGACGGAAGAAGTTCCAAATCAGTCTGGTTCCTTGTTTCCACTTCTCGCAAGACTCAAATCAGTTTGTGATTCGATGACTGTCAGCGAAGTGAAGGGTAAAGAAAACACGGAAGAACTGCAAAAATGCCTTCGAGAATGTTGGATTCAACAAACAATGTCAGTAGAAGCAAAAGGGAAATGTGGTGATAATAATGATGGAACTGGAAGAGCTTCTTATTTTTCATACGAATTGCAACAAGCAGTGCTTGATCAAATGAAGAAACTCCTGTCTACAAATCGAACGAATCTCATGGATCATACACTCTGTGAAGAAACGTCATTTCGATCGCTTGCTCTGCAAATTCAATGGCAAATTATAATCATTAATAACAATTTCATGGCTGAAAATGGATTGACTACGAATTGCCCACCCAGTTGTGAGTCTTTATTATAAACTATCAAATCTACGAGTACTTTCTTTTCAGTAGTGGCAACTGGACCAATGACTCCAGGAAGGACATCACTTCGAACTGCAATATCTGATATATTCTATCATCTCCGGTACCCGCGACTTCCTAAACGTTTCATTGATACACTTGTTGGATGGATTAAAGAATTGGTGACTTGAAAAAGTGTTATACTTATTATAATAAATATATTATAGACATGTATCCTGAATATGCGCCAATCTTGCGACGATGGAATCTTCATACTCTGCCATCTGCTTCGTCTTCCTTCACCTATAGATCAGTGGGCTGCTCCCTTCGTCCAAACGTTCATCCAATCACAATCCCCTCCACGACTGAAGCTAGATTATTGTGTTGCACTCCTTACTCATCTTTTGAACCCAATCAAAGCTCGGGAATCTTTTCTCCGACACGTAGCACAGTCAGAAAAAGAGGAATCAACATGGGAGATTTTAGCAGACGACGATGATGGAGAAGCTAATGAGTTTTCATTTGTCACAATCAATGAGTCCGATTTGACTGCTTTTCTGGACCAAATTCCAATCTCTGAAATCTACTCAATTGCTTATCTTGCTTTCACATCGTATTCCGATAAAGGATCTCAGTTTACAGCTATGGTAGCATTCCAGCTCTTGCTCATGAAAGTAAGTCGAATTCAAGATTTAGCTCACTGAAATATTCATATTGCTGGATTTCAGATCCTTGACAACGGTTTGACAAGTTACTCACAGCCCGGTTACAAAATGTTCTGCAAACAAATTGGCATCAGTCTCAAGTTGGTTCTTTTTACTATTAGAAATATATATTCTTTTATTCATGATTTCAGACATAGCGTTCGAGAACTGTGCTCAAATTGGCGGCTTGTTCGAGACCAAATTAGGCCAGGAGAAGAAGTGCATCTGCAAAAAGAAGTTGACAGAATAGTTTTGCTTGCTCTCAACTACCTGATTCATCGAGATAGTGTCGGCCTTTTTCAATTCGTCGTTGCATTACCGTATGGTGTAGTATCAGAAGAATGTAGAAGTCGATGTGAATATGCTTTACGCTCGGATAAGAAGATGTCGATTCACGAAATTTACGAAACACCGATCTGTGAAGTGAGGGCCAGGATTAGTAGTCGTGAGTCAACTATAATTATGAAAGCTTTAACATTCAAAATTGTTACAGAAGGAATTGCCAAACGTGTTGCAAGTCTTGGAGCACAAGACTCAGAATTCCTCATAAATTCTCTGGCATCCATTGGCTCATTTTCGAACTCAGATGTTGGCCAACTTCTCAAAGAACTAGTTGACGTGTGCTTTTGCGATGAAGCAACTCGTGACGATTTCTACAAATGTGGAGGTGAAGCTATTGGCCAAATTCTCACAAAGCGTCCCGACACATTACATCAACTGCTATCGATAGTTGACCGAAATCTTCAACACATGGATTCATATGCCATCAATGTTCTCTCATCGTCACGTCTTTTCGAATGCCGTCTCACTGAACCAATGATCAGTATAATCGGAAAATGGCTGATAAACAATCCACCCGAACATGGAGCAAATCGTTTGGCTCGAAGAGTGCTTTCAGGATTACACTGGGGATTAGCACTTGATGGCCAAAATCTATGGATAGATGTAGACGTACACGCGATAGCTGCCGATACCGTAGTCAAAGCGCATTCAGTCCATTGCTCTCGATCCAATAGTATGATATCCAAATCGATTAGTAAAATATCAAAACTGGCTTCGAAAGTTGGAGATGCTGAGTCACTATTCCAACAGTTTTGCTGGGATTTACTGGTGAAACTGAAGTTGCCAACGGTTCCAGTTGCACTGGTACAGAATGATTTGACAGCTCACTACGTGAGGATCGTGCAGAATTACGAAGATGACGCTGTTGTCTATCTGGAGAAAGCGGTACCACTTTTATCTGATTTGGTAACATCGGGCAGTTCAGTAGCTTCCGTTGTTCTACTATCTCGTTTGATTGCTCAACATTATCAACACGTGAATTTGATGGCAGCTGACAAGAAGTAAGCTCTAGAGTCGTTTCAAATTCCCAATCTTTGTGTTGCAGCTTTATGGCCACATTCGAGCGCCTCTTGCACATTGACCAACTCCCTTATGCAGTACAGTGGCTCAGTGGACCTTCCTCTACACCAACTCCGATTGTCAGACTAATTTGCTCAGCGATTTCATACTATTCTGCAAAACTGCCTCCTCGAGACTTCCTTCGCGCCTGGATCACACTTCTCTGTCACGCAAGAACAGGATGGAATGAAGATGCTGTCACATATCAAATCGTTGGAACTATTGCGAGAATAGCATTTGTCAATGATACACAAAAGCTCTATGAGATAACTTCGATCATCTTCCAAGCGTATCAGCAACAACTTGCAGCTGAAAAGAATCAATCGAAAGGACTTCTCTCGATGTTCTCGTCTGATAACACAGTTTCCCCTCTCATCCCGGATTCAATGCTCGCGATTTCTCCATTTGCTTCTTACATCATGCTCCGAGTAGAACAAAAGTCGTTCAACACTTTCTATGGACATTTCTTCGAAGCTCTGGCCAAGAAAGACAAGTACACTCTGGATAATGCTGTCAAGAAAGCTGCTTCAAAATGTTCTATGACGTTGCCTGTCGAGAGGATAGCTGTTTTTCGTTGGGCTAAACTCGTGACCCTTTGCAAAGACAGTCACCTCCTGCCAATACTTCTTCAACAACTCTCTGGATCTGCATATCGATTAAGAAAAGCAAACAATCTGAACCTATGCTACGCTAGACGCTTGATTGATGATCTGCAAGTACAGGATATTATGGCAGAGTGTCGAAAAGCAATCGAAGAAACGACTATTGGAACAAAAGGCCTTTCCAAAGCAGTGATTGGATGGTTATTCACGAAACACGAAGTAACACGAACTGGTTTCGATTTTTCTGTGTTCGATCTTGATTACCTACTGCAGCTGATTCTAGCTGGGGATAAAAACATGTGGTTGGATTTCGTCAATATGCCTCAATTCACGTCAGAGGAATTTGCTGAAAGGAAGCTCTACTCTGTCACTTGCCAACTGTCTCCCAAAAACCGCGATTCTCCTCCGCCGCCCGAATTGGGATCACCGAGAGCTCGTGGTACAGCAAAGCCATTCCCAGTTCTTCCAGTTCATTCTGGACTTCCGAAGGCTCCTTCTCTCGATCCTTCCACGCTCTTCCAACAACATGTCGTTTTGCAAATGACTGCGCCATTCATAGCTACTATTAAAAATAGTGCAAAGTAAGAATGAAGTTCGAAATGCAGCAACAATAATATAATTTCAGGCAATACACTGAGTGCGGAGACAGAATGGATATCGATGATGATGCTTATTGTAAACTTATAAGGATACTGTATCAGCCTACACAACAGACAGTTCCCGTTGAAATTCGCTGCTCCTATTGTTCAAAACCAAAAGCATGTACAATGACTGTGAAGCCAAACGTTTTGAACTCTGAAACTGATGTGAAAATGAGTCAGAATCGTAATAAAAGAATCGAGTTCTGGAACGAGCTGAATGCTTCTCTGATAGACAAAGCAGCAGTAGCAACAGCGAGTATCGAACATCTGTCTCGATTGGTTTCTCAAATGGCTGCTTCATTACATCCAGGAACCAGAAGCAATGTTCAAATTACGGGACATGCACTATTCTATCTCATTACTTCTTCTGTTGGAGAAAATGAGCTGTTGTTCAGTGTTGCTTCTGAATCGTACAGTCATTCTCTCAGAGCATTAGGAGAGGTTAGTACATCTGCTTTTTTCTCCGTCACATAATTTCTTTCAGGAGTTTGTCAAATTCCGCCCTGAAGAGCAGATGGACGTCATGCAGCTAGCATTAAATGGATTCGTGCTCTCTGAGCCTTTAGTCGAGGTACTTTCTTCAATTAACTTTTCTAATTAATGCCCTCTTTGTTCTAAGGATTAGTTTTGATTCGTTTGATTTTCCAGGTCTTCACTCCAGAAGTGCTGAATTCCGACGATTTGTGCACAGCTTATAGAAAATTATCTGACGCCGTGAGAATGCCCGAAAGGAGTAAAATGGCTCTTCAGTTGTTAGGTGAGCAATATTTTATTATGACTATTCAACAAAACGAAATAACCCGAAAAAATTTACAATCACATTATGACCCAAAAACAGATGAAGCATCCTGAGCTTTCACATCTATATAGTCTCTTTTCTTGATAATATGAGTAGTGCAAATGAGAATGCGGAAATTCTTCTGAATTGCGAGTAGCCTGAAAAATATGGATTTTTTCCGTTCTGTATTCTGGTAATTTTAATACCTCAATGCAGCAACTTCCCAGTACGTTATTCCGCCATTTATAAATACCATAATAGCTTTTCTAGTTCGGTTGTCGGGGCGTCGGTCAGCAGCAATGTAGGTGTTTTCTTCAACAAGAACCTTCTCTTTACCTGAAAAATAGCTATCATTAACCGTTGAAATGTTTTTTAAAACCTACCAATAATTCGTTCATATTCGGTTTGATTCCACCCGTGATCAATTGTATCCTCAACAATTTTGCAAAGAAGAGGAGAAATTCGTGCACCAAAAACGTAGCTCATATCGGATGGATTCGACATATCCATTGGCTCATTTCCTTTCACAATTCTGAACTTCCGTGCTAATGTATCCCAAGTTCTTGCACGCTCCGAAATAGCTCTGTCTTGTGCGATATGACGACGAGCATAAATGAAACTCGAATTTCGAAGATTCTGCAGCTCAAACATATGCTCGTATCCATACTTCTGAAGATACATCTCCACGAATTCGTTGTATGTGTCATCTGGCACTCCATCAAGTTTCAGCGAAGCGAGAGCCATCATTGAAAGCACAATGTCTCTACATGATCGCATAGGAACTCTTTCGAAAACGAAATCAAAATACTCTTCTTGAGTTACTGTTCCCAAAAGCATCTCGTGTTCCAATTTGAACATTGTTCGATAGTCCTCCATTTTCACTTTGTTCATCATCATTTCACAAGCATTGATATGTAATTCACAATGTTTGTGATCTTTTTTGAGAGCTCTCAGATCCTTTTCTACGAAATTTCGATAGTCTGCCACGTCATCAATCATAGCTGATTTTTCGATACTTTTTTGGATTGACTTTGCTTTTGCATGGAGGAACTCGAGTGCAGCAGTTACATGTTTGTTTCTAATCGAAGCGAAAATGTCTTCACAATTATCCAGCTTGACAACATCTCCACGATTTTGAAGCTGAGCCTCTTTGTCTTCTTCGGGATTGATTTCGACCCAATCGAAATCCAATGGTCCTGCAGGCACTTGTTTTCGCATGTCAACTGGGAACGCCAATTTTCCACAGTCGATAGTAAAGAACTCGTGAAGAAGCCCTTCGTAAGAAGCTCCTGTGAGCAAAACGGGAACAGGATCCAATTGTCGATCGAAAAGAAATAAATGGCTGATAGGCTGATCGGGACGAGCTCGAAGTTCGTTGTTGGAGCATAGCGAGTGAACCAGGCTCCAGAGTTTTTTAGGTTCCGAACCTAATCCATATACTGTAGGAATAACACCGTAGAGATTCTGCAGAGCCACAAACATGTTCGCCACAGAAAATAGATCAGGCTCGGCGGATTCGACATGTTGTAGTGAGAAAAGATCACTTTCGAGTGGCAAGAGACACATGTTCAAGCTCAGTTGAGTAATATTTCCAATGGCTCCGGATGATTCGAACACTAAATCACACTCTTCTAGCTGTCGATTGCACCATATCACGCAAATTGATCTATTATCACTCGCTTCTTCAACGTATTCGACAATTTTCCGAGCATTGCCAACATTTGGTCGCAGAAAAAACACGCGTTGATCGATTTCCAGACTCCAAACCTAAATATTCGAAGTCTTCTAAAAAATAATTCACGAATTCAAACAAACTTGAGGTGATTTCTGTAAATCGAAGTGCATGATTCTCTTGACTCCGTGCCGTTTCATGTCAGATGACGTGGCGATCATATCAAGTGGTCTCAGCAAACATTTGTCTATGAAAAGCTCTTTTGTGCCTAAGAATTAAAATTATTTATTAACTTTAAGAACTTGATAATTCTACCTGGTAGTGTTTCCAAATAATGTATAAATTCCCTTTGCATTAACATACGAAGTAAGTGAAGAGTTTCATCTATCTCGAGCTCCGCGTTGCCCGGTGCCATTATGAATTATTCTATTGATCCCTAATTTTTCCAAATGACATCCGAAAAATAGTCGAAATTCGTGGAATTTTTTAGATTGTGCACTAAAACGTCGAATTATGCGCGTGCAGACAGTGCGCCAAATTTGACGAGCAAAGCGAAAGAACGTGTGAGACGAAGAGACGCAGACATTTTCAGGTCGTCTTGGCATGCAGCAAGCTGCCGCTGGACTTCCACCTCATCAGTTTGCTGCACTTCTACCCATTGCCTTTGCGAATCTTGCAAGTCAACCGGACCCATCTTCACCACTCCATTCATTGTGCTTACAAGTACGACAAATCGTCTTTCTCGCTTTATTTTACAATATCTTTTCAGCATGTCATTTTCTTCGTTTTCCATCACTTCCCCGACAACATTGTCAATGGTCTTGATCTGGCTCTGGAAGGATGCAATACAAATTCAACGCCTGCTTCTCTGTTGGATGCCATTGTCGATAAATTGGAAGCAACGGATTACTTGAAAAAGAAGAACTCGTTTGATCTTGGAGCTGCTAAAGCTGACGAGTGCGCTAGAGTATTATCGAGAAGATTGGATGAGGCGAGAACGAAACTTCCTAATTTTTATGGGTTAGTTACCAATGTATTGATTCTAATCGTTAAACTAATATTTTTTCAGAATCTGGTCTCGATACTTGGATTCGGTAACTCGTCTTGCTCAATTGTTCCTTTTCGTTCCGATTCGAGATGGATATGAACCGAACCAATCAGTTACAGTTTTACAAAGAGAATGCTACGAGTATTTCGCTCGTGTTGCTGCTGTATTCTCTCCGCTGATTGCTCCATACTCGCCAACTCATCCTCCGTTCTCACCATCTCACGAAGCACAGGCAATGCTAGTTTTAGACCGATTTGTTGAATTTCTGTCTGCTCTTCATTTCAATTCAAGTATACCGCCCGGAATGCAGAACATTCAATCTCTTGTTTGGCAGTACTATTGTGAGAAGTTATCAATGTTGACTCATGGAACTCAACACTATTACGATGTCATTGAGAGACAATTGGTTCGATTGAATTGGCAAGCCCTGTGGCCTTCAAGATTGGCCATAACAGCGATGGAAACCTGCTTGGATACTCGATCCCAGGATTGTGCTTCTTTTGTTTCCCAGGTCGTTGCACGTATTCCATGGAGCACCATTCTACAAACAATGCACGAAGACAGTAGACCAAGCTACATGGCTTCTCTGTTTGGCGTTCTAGTTCGATTGGCATCTCGATCACGAAATTACGATAAAGTTCGAGCTTCACTTCTGGAATTAACGAAGTCGCTTTCACTCCGTGCAGATTGGAACAGAATCAGCCCTGAAGATGCAACTAATATTGCAATGGCGGTTACTAAAAGTTTGCCATCAGATTCGTTATCGCATCCAATCGAAATAGTTTCTGTGATCCAAGTCATCTGGAGAAAGATTTGCTGCTTCGCGGTTCGTGAACAGTTTTCCGAAATCGCCCTGCAGAAACAGAAACTATGGATTCAAACTGAATGTGCACTTTTGCTGAAAGCGGAATCATCTCAAATTCCAGCAGCTTATAACTCCCTCATTTCGGATGTCAATGCATTAGCTGTGAATCATCGTAAGTCGTTATTTTAAGAGTTGTTCATTCGATCCGACTATTTCAGCCAATCTCCGAGAATTCAAAGTTGTAACCAGAGAACTCACTGCAATGTGGAAGAACATTACTGATACGAAATTAGGAGGTGAGGAAATAAAGCAAATGAATTACCTTATTTATACTCTTCAGAGTCGCTCGTTTCATTATGGACTGAATATCTATCGGCAAATCCCAACTCTCCATTGGTTCTTACTTCCGTCAACACAATCATTGACTCGTTGAATGTGGATCAAATAACAACTGCTCTGAAAGTCATCGAGAAAGTTATTGCAGCTTATTTCCTGAGTAAGAGTTGTCAGTCAACAAATTTCTTTAAAACTTATTAACTTCAGGAACTGATAGTAACTGGGCAGAAATGATGCACTGGATTCAGTTCCCTCCTGGCAGTTTGAAGTCCATCAAGAGCTATCTGATGACCGTACCATCATCAGAAAACAAGGTCCAGATGTTGCCGCTCACTTTGAAGATCTTCATGGACTACGGTGGTCCCGAAGACAATTCGTTTTTCGATTTGCATCATTACGCTGTCAGCATCCGCCCGAAGCATGTGACCTCGGAAGCCGGTTTCCTGTGCCTGCTAGCTCGTTTGATTCAGTGGATGGCGCAACGAAGCCCAACGCTTCCTTCTCATTTCGCACCAACAGATGACCTACTCCCACCACTCATAAAATATCTGGGAAAATCTTCAAAAGATGAATCAAGCTTTTTGACATCTCTTATCAGCAGTAAAAAGACGACACACTCTCCAAAGTAAGTCTAGATCTTGATCTCATACAACTAATGAACGTTTTTCAGAATGCGTGTAGTCCTTCAAATCATGGAACTTTACCTGACACAACAAACAATTGGCGATGGGAAAAGACCAAGATGCGAAGCAAATTCACCGGTGCTCAACTCACGGATAACCACATTGAAAGACCTTGCTCAACAGAAATCAAATCAGAACATGAGTAATGCGTTCAATAAAGCCACGGCCTATTTCGTCCAGATTGACACCCATCACATTCAGTCGTCCTCGAAATTGCTCCTTGAAATTGGTCGTTCCGCTTTTGGAGATCGCTTCCTCAGTGATGTATAATTGTATCCAAAACCTCCTCATCCCTTACTCATTTTCATTTTTCTGGTCCTCAAATCTGCTTATGTGACAGAAAATTACGGGTTGATTTCACACCGTTTTACCGTTCCCTCTCGTCTCATTCAGTTTTCAATATCTTTGTTTTTTGTTTTATGAACCTCATCCCCTGTAGTCCTTGTAGACATTCGTGTACGATTTTCAGACTTCCTTTGCCTCCTTTTTACGGTATTTAATAAATATATTGATTGTTAAAGTTCAACTTGACTCGAAAAAAATGAGTAAGCTCTGAATTTCAATGGCAAGTGTGCTCCATTCGTATGTCTTGAGGAGCAGATCGATAGGCTTGAGAGCAAGAGGATTGAGCACTTGGGAGAAAAGAGAAATTTCTTGAAGAGACGGAGAGACGAAGGAGAGTCACAATAAGCGCGCGCCCACTGACTATTATTACTTTTTGTTTCTCTTTTAGTATATTTGCTTTCTATATTTCGGCACCTAATTGGTTTGCAGAAAAGATTAAAAAAAGAAAAATATTGCAGGGGGTTAACCATGTTATTACGGATTGGAGCACTACTCCTGTTGGCTGTGGTGGCTCAATGCGAAAAAGGAGATCCGTATGAAGTACTTGGAATCGGCAGGAGGGCAACGCCAAAAGAAATTAAAAGTGCATATAAAAATTTGGCGAAAGAATGGTAAGTTTTTTCTCTGATAAACTTTTGAAAAATAATTTGAAATCCTTCAATTTTGATAAAAGTTACAAACGATATGAATTAATATTACAGGCACCCAGATAAGCGGAAAGACGATGCTGCGTCCACTCGATTTATGGAGATCGCCGAGGCTTACGAAGTTCTTTCAGATCCAGTCAGAAAAGAACGCTACGATAAATTTGGAACTTTCGACGATGTGAAACAGTTTGAAGATAATGCCGAGAGAGCCAGATCATTCGTTAGTCCTTTCTTAACTCTGCACATGAAAAAATATTTTTTTTCAGTACGGTTTCGGAGGTTTCCATGGATTTGGAGGGTTTGGTTTTGACGAGAGCGTCTTCGAATACAAATACAGAATGTCCTATCAACAATATCAATTCAAAATTCTGGAGCAATCGAATACGAAACCATATATTGTATACATTTATTCGAACTACTGTCAAATGTGCTACCGATTCCATCCACAATGGAAACGTGTCATTGCTGATCTCGAACCACTAGGTTATGGAATTGCCACCGTCAATGGAAATCGAGAGCAGAATTTGATGGAGAAGATGAGGATATCTCATGTACCAGCTCTGGTTGCTATTGTTGAAGGAAGAATTATTCCAATGAGAGTAGACACCAGTTTTAGTGACAGGTATTTTCATTGATTTCAACTTTTTTTTTCCATTCAAAATATTCAGATCCATTGTCGCATTTGCTCAAAAAGTCATTCCCAGCTACTTTATGACCAAAATCAACTCTGGACTGATGTTGACTCGTTTTGTGGAACAATGGAGAAGCAGCAACAAAATCTCCGTCGTCATCTTCGGTGCAGCTGCTAATCCAAGAATCCGTTATCTTCTCGCTGCAATGAAATTCTCGCAATTCGCTCGGTTTGCTTACGTTTCTCTGGCAGATTCATCTGAAGATGTCAGAGTATTGAGAGAATCTGTAGATATAAAATGTGCGAAATGTGAAAATATATTGATCTATGGAGATATGGAACATGTAAGTTCGATTTACTAAAGACCGATGAGAACAGTATTCATGTTTCAGGAAGACGCTGTCGATCGACTTTCTATCAGCGAAGCGAAGAAGTTAACAATGGAAGCGTTAGAAGAGTTCATCGAAAGAAATAAAGTGCTCACTTTGCCAAGAATCTCATCACAAGTGATGCTCGATGAAATTTGTCCAGTGTCTTCCCGCTCTCCACGTCATCTGTGTGTTGTTCTTCCAGTAACATCTCATAGCTCCGAATCTGAACATGTAGACGCTTTCCGTAGATATGTTAAAGACACTCAAACAATGTGGAAAGGAAAGAAGGTCAATTTCGCTTATATGTATGTGGATAAGCAGAAGGATTGGATGAGACCATTCGCTGAAAAGAGAAAGGGAGAATTGAAGAATGAGGGAAGAGATCTTCTGATATTCTGGAGACTGGAATACAAGAAAGCAAGATTCGCCTGGCTTGAAGGAGCGTGGACAGGAAACAAGGAAACCGACGACTTGATTATGAATGTTGTGGAACAAAGAAAACGTTTGGATGAGACATGCACTGTTGGAAACATTAACGATGAATACGGTCTTTCGGTATTCACGAAATTCAGTCGTGCATTCTGGAGAATGTGGGAGGTCGTTTGGTTCCATATTTCGAACGAAGAGACATACATGTTCCTCTCAGCTGTTGGAACACTAATCATGATCATGTCAATTGGATGGTTGTTCAGTTACTTCAACGAAAAACCAACCGATTTCAAAAAGCGAAAGCCAAAACCTAACGACGTCGCAGATTTGACAGGTGATCCAACCACAGCAAGTGATTGGCATCCAGACGATCCGAATACAAAAAAGAAGGACTGCGATAATTCGAAACAGATGTCCAATGGGAAATCGAAATGGGCAGTGGCCATGAAGCCTCTTATCCATGAATTACGAGCAGAAACATATTTCGGAATGATTCGTCTACTGAAACCAGGATGTCGATCGATGATTCTACTTGTGGACGAAGAGAACAAAGACGCATTGATCAATAAGTTTTCACAATACGTCTACCCGCTTAGAAAGTGAGTTCCATTGAAGTATTGAAAAAACCAAAATTTTTCCAGCAACAAAACCTTCTCATTTGGATTCTTAATTGTACCCAAAAATTTGGACTGGTTCCGAAAACTCTTGGAGCACACTCTACCAACTGACGGAAAGCCAACACCGGAGCCAGACGCTAGTCAATCAATGTACAAACGTCTGAAACTGATTAATCATCGACACACAATTGGAACAGTTCTGACGCTGTGCGGATGGAAACTTTATTTCTCAATTTATCACCCGAAACATGTTGAAATGAGTCGACGCAACTTCATTGACACCGACGAGGATGCTAGTAGTGATGACGAAGCATCATACAGAAGTGATGAATTCGCATCTATGGGTGAAAAGAAGAAGTTGCACAGAAGCTCTTCTCAACGAGGAGTGAACGTTGAAAATGTTTTAGATGGATTCCCTAATTGGATGGATAGATTATTGGAGGGGTCCATTAGAAGGTATGAACATTTTGCAGAACGTAATATGAGAATGGAATTTGCAGATATTATATTCCGGAGTGGCCAGATAATCTGAAGTAAATCCAGCGTCCTCCTCTCTCCAACAGCCGATTAACTCCGTCTCCCTCCTCACCCTCATATTATGCCTTACGACGCCTACATGCAACAAATTCTCACGAAACGCCTTCTTTCCTCTCTTGGCTCTTTTTCTCTTTGACATGCTATCATTCTCATTCTTGGTGCTTGCTCGAAACAACTAGTTCATAAGTGTACTTTCATACCAAATCTGATCTTTTTCTCCTACTTCTTCAGTTTTTTTTTCGAATGTATATCAAAAAGTCAGTCTCACTTGTCTCAATTGCAATCTCTGTTCCTGTGTGAATAATAATGTAATAATAATAAGTCATAATAATACAGAACAGTTCTGAATAAATCCTTTATTGCAATGCCAGCTAATTTCTTATGAGACACATTGTTATTTCTTTCGTATATTTCCCCCTTTCTCCAGATAATATCCCTAACTCAAATTTTCAGAATGTCAACCAGAGCTATGGTAGTGAAGAAAACAATAAGTGGAGGGAAAGGAAAGATCTCGGAATTTGCAGATGGAGCTAAAGCTGTTTTTCATTATCAGACATTATTCCCAATCGAGAAACCTGAAAAAGGACAACCACTTCCAGCTGAAAAGTAGTGGTTTCGAATTAGAAATCTTTGGAGGTTCTAATTTTTTTCAGAGATGCCTACCGATGCATTGATGACACTCGAAAATCTTGGCCAGATGGATACGGGAAGCCTCTGGAAATCGTTTTTGGTAAAAAGTTCCAGTTGCCTGTCTTTGAACAATGTCTGAAGACGATGCTTGTTGACGAGGTCTCGCAGTTTGATGTGGAGTGCATTGATCTGGTACAGTATCCATTTGTCTCCAAAAAATTGAGAGATATCGTGAAACCTTGTGATGGAAAGAAGCATGATCATGGACATGCAACACACATGTGTGCGGCTAGTGTAGCTCAAGGGTTTGTAGATTTTTTATATTTTTTCTGTCTAGAAAATCAGTTGCAGAACTGGATATGACGAGCTTGATGAATTGATGAAAAATCCTCGACCACTTCGATTCGTGTTCCACCTTCTTCAAGTTTTCGAACCAGATCAATATGTTCATGATTCATGGCAACTCGACGAGGACGACAAACTGAAATCGGTTGATACTCTGCGTGAAAAAGGAAACGAGCATTTTTCAAATGTTATTCATCTAGGGTCCGGAAAGTTTGAACATATTTTTTTTCAGAAAGATTACAAGGAAGCAATCGATGCCTACCGAGACGCCTTGACTCGTCTGGATACTCTCATTCTGAGAGAGAAACCCGGAGAACCGGAATGGATTGAGCTTGATAGAAAAGTATGCAACACCCTCGCATTCCTCATGATAATTTTTATTCAGAACATTCCATTGTATTCGAATATGTCTCAATGCTATCTGAACATTGGTGACCTTCACGAAGCCGAGGAAACATCCACTGAAGTTCTGAAACGAGAGCAAACCAATGAGAAGGCGTTGTTCCGTCGTGCTAAAGCTCGCATTGCTGCGTGGAAATTGGACGAGGTGAGCCAAGGAGCAAAGTTTACATTGAACAGCTGCTCTTTTGCACTTTGGTTCTCTTTTTCCCACTAGTCTAATCGATGATTCTAGGCAGAAGAAGACCTCAAACTGCTGCTACGCAACCACCCAGCTGCAGCCACAATTGTTGCTCGTGAAATGAAAATTGTGACTGAACGAAGAGCCGAAAAGAATGCGGATTCACGTGCTACATACTCGAAAATGTTCAAACAATAGCTCAAAGTTCTTACCATTTCTCTCTGATGATTTGTGATTTTGTGTATGAATAATCGTTCCTGTATCAATCTATCTAAATATTATGAGTCTATTTTACATTCCACTTCATCGAACCAATGAATCTAAATGTCTGTCAGTTTTGTATTTTTTAACTTTTGAGCAAGGTTTCTGAATTCAGAACCCACTTAACATTATTTTTCCCCTTAACCATGACTATTGATGTCAGTATTTTTCAGACATGATTAAGCCACTTCTTGCCACATTTCTGATAAGTACAGTAATCTGTGTACCGTTCAACCGAACTGATCTCCTCAACAATGATCATGTCGAGTTGATGCCTTTGGAAAGAGACGGTGAAATTAATGAAAAGTTCCGACAAGAAATGCTGTTCTCGCACAATTTGGATAATACGGACACTAAACAATTAGCTGAAAGTATCAAGGAAATGTTCAAGATGTACTCTTTTATATTTCAGTTCCAAATATCTACGATTAAATTTTCAGAACCGACAAGAATGAAGATGGATTTTTGACGGTTGAGGAACTGAAAAATCAAATTCGGAAAAATATGGAGGAGCATCTCGAGAAGAGCAAAAACGATTCAGAAGCGTTCTTTGAAATTGTTGATCTTAATCAGGATGGATGGGTATTTGTAGAGAAATTATTTTTGAAGTCAGTTGTAAATTTAGATTATCTGGGAAGAATTTGAACCACACTTCAGTCAGATGCATTCAAAGGCTCACGACGAAAATGAGCTCATGGATGTTCATACAGAAGGTATTTCAGATAGTTGCACTGAAACTTCATGTTCTTTTTTTAGATCCCCAACGTGTAGATGACGAGAAACGAATGTTCAACCGTTCCGATATTACGAGAGATGGAAGACTCGACAAAATGGAGTGGCATGTCTTTTTGCATCCAGAATATTCAGCACAGGGTCTTGTGGAAATCGTTAATGATTTGATTGATGTATACGGTAATCCACTAAGCATATGTAACTATCAACAAAATAGATATTCAGACAAAGACAAAGATAGAGAAATTTCTCGGGATGAGTTTGTTGATGGTGTTCCCGGCAGTATTGATGAAACCAACGACGAGTTCGAGAAAATGGAGAAAGCAGAGAAAGAGAGACGGTAAATAAGATTCAGACTACAGTAATCTTCGATGAGTTTTTTAGGCTCATCGAGTTCAACACAGAAATTGATACAGATTCAAATGGTAAAGCATCCTTCCGTGAGCTCTTCGAATACGTAGATCCTCAGAATTTCCGTTTAGCTTCAAAAGAAGTCAATGATGTGAGGGATTTACACAAGACACATAGACTTTCTCAATTTTTCAGATCATGATGTTGACAGACGCGAACAACGATGGGAAGTTAACACTGGAAGAAATGCTGGAACGGGATTGGTTGCTCGCTAGATCTAGTCTTCTCTCAGCACGAAGCATCCTTCATGACGAAATGTAATGCAAAAACAATAATCTTGTTTAAACCGGTTTTGTTTGAAAAGTTTAACTTAAATGAAGGATTTTAATAAGAAAATGGGTACTATAATACATACACATGCTTTGGCGAAATTCGAGGAATGGAGAGCTGGAATAAAAATAGCAAATCCTCGAAAATATTTTACAAAGTTTGATGAACTTGGGTCGAAGCGGTGTGAAATCTGTTACAAATGAAATGACTATTGAGTTAAGGAACCAGGTGCGTTTCCCAACCCCACTAAACTGTCGTGATTAGAAGGTTGGGTTATGTAAAGTGGAGACGGTGAGATGAAAGGGGAAAACGAACAAAAAAGGATGAGGAATGAAATAAAATAGTGACTCATGTTGATTTCATTATGCATTCGCCCAGCTTTCGAGATCCTCAAGATCCTTATCGGCGGCGACAGCGGCTCGTGGCTTAGAAGCAGGGACGGCTGGCAATGCAACGTTTGGAGTATCCGGGAGCACAACTGGTGGAGCCCTGGCGTCCAAGAGTTCTTTGTCGAGTTCTTCCTGAAAAATGAAAGAAGTAAATACTACAAATTATGCTTTTATATGACAAACCTGTTCAAGCTCTTCCAGTTCTCGCATCAAGTCGTCGTCATCAACTGCGGTATTAAAGCCAACTGGATTTGAGATGGCCTCCGCAATTTCATTGGCTACTTCTTGTTGCTCAGCTATATCCTCCATCAAATCGTGAACTTGGTCGATATCCATATTATTGTGAGCTGTTTTCAAGGCTTTGCTAGCATGGCTCATCACATTGAGCACTTCTGCGTTGGTAGAGGCGTTCTCAAGAGCTTCCCGCTGGAACAGCATGATTATTGAAGAAAATTTTACACAACAAAACAAACCTGGAATCCGATGGTAGCCAATACTCCATCAATGTGAGCCAATTGCTTTTCAAAGTTTCTTTTTCTGTTCAGGCATTGGAGAGCCATTCGCTTGTTTTTCGTTCCATATTTTACCGCATTAGCTTTTTCCTAAACAAAAAACTACATTAAAAACGGGGATCAATGAAACTCACATCTACAACTTTCTTCTCCAGAAAGTCCTGCTTTTTCTCGAGCATTTCCTCGGTTTCCCGCAATTTTTGAATGGCATCCTGTGGGGTAGCTGGAGCCTCCTGTTTCTTTCCTCCAAAAATCTTACCGAAGAGGCTCATTTTCTGAAACAAAATGAAAGTTAGCAAAATGATACGAAGACGAAAGGGTGTAAAAAAGAGAGGGGAAAGGAACTGAGCGATGAGTCATATTTCCAACCATGTATGGAAGACGCAAACACGTCATGACGCCATGATAGTGTAATATTTAGCAAAGAACAAAAAAACGAAGCGAGGTCGCCTGATCGAGAAAGTTGAGACTGACAAAAAACCCGATTTTGACATCAAAATAAAATCGAGACAGAGAGAGGCCCGGTCAATTACTATGGAGATTGAGACAAACAAACGCGCTTGTAAGAGTGTGCCGCGAGTATTGATTCTGATGAGGAACGAGAAAGGAATAGATTGCTCATGCTTTCTTATTGTTAGAATAAGGAATAAACAGAATAAGTTAAAAAGATGCGAGAAAAGTTGCATGAGAGGTTTTTTTAAAGAGAAAAGTCAGTTCTGAACCGGAATTTCACAACTTAAATAAAAGCTGAGAACCCTTGTGATTCATAGCATAAGAGCGAGACGACGAGAGAATTGCGAAAGAGTTCAGACTTTTATTGATTACTGAAAAAGCAGAGAGAAAACGAAAAGAGAGTTTGCGGGAAAGCGAGACGCAGACGACTAGACAAAAAGGGGCTGGCAGCAGGCCAATTCCTGCGTATGTGCCCCTACTCCTATAGCACGCCATTTTGAAGATGGGGGCGCTACGCACCGAATGTTCGGGTCTTGTGAAAAAATTTTTACCGTTTCTTTGATTTTTCGCCCCTGAATTTCGATGTTCTTTTAATTTTTTCTTTTTCTTTTCGAGTTTTTTTTCTTGAAAACGTTCTATCACACGACATTAGTCATAAGTTAGGACTTCTTTACATTCAATCGATAAATTTAGGACGAAAGAAGGAAAATCCATCTGCTTACTTGAGTTTTGTTTGCGTTTCTCTTCATGATCTCCGCTTCTTCTTGGGAATAATGTTATCGATTGACGCCGAAATTTCTTTACGTGTTTTTGACTCGATTTCTATCGTTATCTCACGTTAATTCTTTTTTTCAGGTAATATCCTTCTAAAAATGGATAGCAAAGCTATTGCGGAGAGAATCAAGAAACTGCAAGCTCAGCAAGAGTACGTCAGAATCGGAGGAAAGGTTGGTTTTTTATTACTATCGGGATGTGTTATAACCTGAAAGTTTAGGGAACTCCACGCAGAAAGAAGAAGGTCATCCACAAGACCGCTGCTGCCGATGACAAGAAGCTCCAAAGCAACTTGAAGAAGCTCTCTGTCACCAACATCCCCGGAATCGAGGAGGTTAACATGATCAAGGATGATGGAACCGTCATTCACTTCAATAACCCAAAAGTCCAAACCTCGGTCCCAGCCAACACCTTCTCTGTCACCGGATCTGCTGATAACAAGCGTATGTAGATATTGAAGTGCAGCCGGTTCTAAAGTTTTTTTCTTTCAGAAATCACGGAGATGCTCCCAGGAATCCTCAACCAACTCGGCCCAGAGTCCCTCACCCACCTTAAGAAGCTTGCCAACAATGTCACTAAGCTCGGACCAGACGGAAAAGGAGATGACGAGGATGTGCCAGGTAATAAATCGCCTACGAAACTGAATCCGTATTAAAATACTTTCAGAGCTCGTTGGAGACTTCGATGCTGCCTCCAAGAACGAAACGAAGGCCGATGAGCAATAAAATCCCTCCTTTTCATCGATCAATTCGCGAGTCTTGTGAGATGAACAGTACGGATAACTTCCGCATTAGTGTATCCCATTTTTCTTGTTACTGTTGATCGATTTCAATGAATCTCTTTAAAAAAATACTTGCTCTGTCACCAACCACATTTTTCTGCCCCCACTAGTGTTCGTTGTTATACTTGTTTTGTATACAAATTTATTCCCGATCCTCAAATGGCTAATAAATTTTAGCTATGTAAAGCAAGCTTTCCACGTTCCGATTCTGTTCCATTCTTTAGGGGTTCGGGGATCCATTTAGTAATACCTGTCCCTCGGTGTCCACTCTTCTATAAATTTGGGTAGTTTTCTTTTGACATCCTGTTGAACTAAATAAACATTGCACGAAATACAGCCTAGTGGAGTTATTGAAGGTTAGACATCCCTCTTTCCATACCGCGGGCTCGAAATTTACGGAGAACACATCGACGGAATCTAGGCGATGAGTGACAATGTTTCCAACAATTCAACACAACAGCTGCTCGCACTACGGGGTAAATCTTCGCTCCACTAAAAATGGATTAGAAAGATCTTTCAGTAATGAGATTGGCTCGTCCAAAGTTTGCACCGCTGGATGGCTTCTCGCACGATCCAGTCGATCCGACGGGCTTTGGAGAGCTACTAGCTGGAAAAGTGGCTGAAATTTCAAAAGAGACTCGTCACGATCTTCCAATCGGAGAATTTCTGATTGCTCCACAGATGTTTGAGTATGCTTGATCTTTATAACCTGCAAAAACAAATTGTTTGATTCAGAAACATTTATCTCGGAGAAACGTTCACATTCTATGTCAACGTTGTCAATGAAAGCGAGACGAATGTAGTAAATGTGAGCCTGAAAGTGAGTTTTCATCCGAAATATTATTATAAATATGTTCTTATAAAATCATGAAGTGAATAAGCTGTTTCTTTTCAGTGCGAATTGCAAACATCAACTCAGAGAGTAGTTCTTCCGTGTTCCGTCCAAGATGTCACCATAGAATCTTCGAAATGCGATGGACAAGTCATCAGCCATGAAGTAAAGGAGATTGGACAGCATATGTATGTTTCTGTATTCCTTATTTTCTTTTTCCCTCCTTCCTCTTCTCTTAAAGGGGGAGTAAACTATTCCAAAAGTTTTTGAGTTTTTAGTATAGATCGACTCAGAATTTTGAGATAATGGGAGTCTCAATTGAGAAAAAATTCTGAAAATTCGTCCAAAAAAAGTTATAGGCTGTCAATGGTGCTAAAAAGGGTGTTTTCGGGTAGCTATTTCTTCCTATTTTCAATGCGAAATTGGTTTCGGGTAGCTCGTAAAAAAATGAATTTTACGTGAATCTTTTTTCAGTACAAACATTGAAAAAGTAGCTACCCGAAAACACCCTTTTTAGCACCTTTGACAGCTTATATCTTTTTTTAGACAAATTTTCAGAATTTTTTCTCAACTGAGACTCCTATTATCTCGAAATTCTGAATCGATCTATATATACACATTAGTATTTCTAGAATAGTTTACTCCCCCTTTAATCTCTGTTGCCATGACACTCCTTTTCTATAACTTCACAAATTTATTTTTAGTCTGATATGCTCCGTCAACTACAAGACACTGTCCGGCGAGAATATGTATTTCCGAAAGTTTTTCAAATTTCCTGTATCCAAACCAATTGATGTCAAAACTAAGTTTTACAGTGCAGAGGTGAGAATTCTTTTTTTCTAAATGTTACTGAATTAGATTTTTGCATGAATCGTCCGCCCGTGTGCTGTGAATCTATGTCGTTTTCTTTTAGGATAATGCGGTGAGCAAACTCTTGTATTTTTTCCATCGAATCGAAACCTTTTTGTAGAATCAGGATGTGTACCTAGAAGCGCAAATCGAGAACACATCAAACTCGAACATGTTCCTGGAGAGAGTGGAACTGGATCCAAGTCAACATTACAAAGTGACCAGCATCTCTCATGAGTGAGACCGTATTCAAATAGGGATAAAAAAACTGTACCATTTCAGAGACGAGTTCCCAGAAGTCGGAAAACTTTTGAAACCCAAAGATATTCGACAGTTCTTGTTCTGTCTCTCACCTATCGATGTGAACAACACTCTTGGGTATAAAGACTTGACAAGTATCGGAAAATTAGATATGTCCTGGAGAACAAGTATGGGTGAGAAGGGTCGCCTTCAAACGAGTGCGTTGCAGAGAATTGTGAGTTTTTAGCGATAAGTTTGTCAAATTTATCATTTAATTGCAGGCTCCTGGCTATGGTGATGTGAGACTTTCCGTGGAAAAGACCCCCGCTTGTGTCGATGTACAGAAACCGTTTGAAGTTTCTTGCAGGCTTTACAATTGCTCGTAAGCATGAAGGAGAAGGTTCTACCTTGAAACATTTTTTTCAGAGAACGAGCCCTAGATCTGCAACTTCGCCTTGAACAACCTTCAAACCGCCACCTAGTATTCTGCTCACCTTCAGGAGTTTCTCTGGGACAACTACCACCATCCCAATATGTTGATTTCAATCTAAACGTGTTCCCAGTTACCGTCGGAATACAAAGCATCTCAGGAATTCGAATTACGGACACTTTCACTAAACGAATCTATGAACATGACGATATTGCACAGATTTTCGTCAGCTAATCATTTTTTATGAATTGTAAATAGTTATTATTAACTTGTGTGATTAGTAACTTATTCCAAATAGTATTTATTTATTTATTTGCATTACAGCTGGCTGAATAAAGGTGGAGACGTGGTCATCACATCTATAAATATGTATTGTACAGACAATTCAGGTCATAACGAGTGGGAATCAGAACTAGAAAACCAGGGACACTAATACTTTTTGGATCTTTCAGCAGCGTCATGCCAGAAGCACGATTTCATGTTCTCGAAACGATCGTAGCAGGATACGTATGAATAGTCAAGAAGGGTGACGTTTCCAGGTCTCTGATCACAGAAAGTCAAACATTTGTCACCAGCGAGAGTGGTTGTGACTCCGTTTCGAATACAGCATGAACGATGATCTCTTCCCTGGGCAGCACAGAATTGAATTTCAGCAGAAGCAGCCAATGGGCAAGCATCTTGACGGAAATACATTCTTGTCAGCTGAAAAATGAATGAAATTAAATTCTATGCTTTGATTACTGTACTTACAGATTCCTTAGTGTATGTATTGAAAGTGCATTTCTGAAGACAAGCATCCGGAAGACCTCTCTGCTCACAACATTGCATGAATAAGGCATTAGGGTCCTTCAAAAAAAAACAGGTTTAGCGGAAACAATGAGACAAAAAGAGATATACAGAAATGTCCTATTAGCCGTGTCCAGCGTGCATCATCGGATTATACGGTTTGATAGCCACCGACCGATACAACCGGATACTAATACTAGTACTCACCGTTGCCTGCTGAGGTGTCGGTTGTTGACGACGGAATTGTGAGAAACGATCGGCTCCGTATAGTATCGGTCCTTGATGAGTGCCTGCTGCATGTACACGTGATTTCTTACGGTAGCATCCGTAGGATCCACACGAGAATCCTACGCCACAGCCGGATGTAGCGCAAGGGGATGGAAGAGCTGGAAGTGGGTTGAAACAGGGACCGAGACCACAGGTTCCAGAGGCAACACACTGAAAATGGGAGGATTTTTATGGGGACTTGGTTGAAGAGCCGCTGAACTTAATTTTGAATCAAATATTGGGAATACATTTGGTTCGAGTTCGTAGAAATAGTTTAAGACTAAAAGAAATAGGTTTCCATCTTATATTTAGGTTGAGTGGTAAGGCTAAATACTTTATTCAAATTATGAAGATTCAAAAAGCGAAAATTACCAAAAAGGTAATTATATTTTTCAGTTTTTCAAAGTAGCTTTCGAATCAAACGACTAGGAATATATAAATTTTTTTGAAAATTCAAGATTAGAATAACAGAAAATGCATGTTTATAAAATCCCTCAATTTTTAGAACTTTCCAAGGTACAGTAATCCAAGAACTTGAAAAATGTTGAATGATATTTTGAACCAAAAGATAAAAATTCTTTAAAACCCCAATAAAGATATTTGTAACAGAGCTTTTTTTTGGTTAAAGATAACAGTAACTACAGAACAAACTGTACAAACTTCACTATAAAAAAAATAAACGTACCGCATTCGCAGAAGACCAAAAGGTAGCAAAAAGAAGAGCAATAGAAAATGAAGAAGAAGTCATTTGGAAAAGCAAAGTGAATTGATGAGTTTATAATAATGGCTTTGGCAGCCAAATCCCCATTTTATAGTCGGAAATGGGCGGAGTGCGCAATGGATGCTACTCCGTCGCTGTATGCATATATGCCAACTTCGCTCAGGCTAGACCGGTTACCAGACACATAGACGGTTTTGTAATCGAGAGGGGAGAAAGAGGGCCAAAAAAGAAGAAAGTGGATGCCAATCGGTGCCATTGAAAGTGACAATTGAAAGGTGAATTTATCCGAAGGTTATTGAGAGGGAAAACATTTGAGCATTAACTTAATATGGATGAAAGAGAATCATGAATAGGATAGTAGTCAAGTTCATCAATTCATAATTGTGAAATCTAGACTTCCATGTTCCTCCCATTATTATCTCGATCATAATCCCAATATTTCAGATGTGTCTATATGTGTAAAATGTTAAGCTATATGCTATTGAACACTGAACGTTTCAAAAGTGTCACGAAGCTTGGATGAGATGACGGAGAATTTCAAGAATCTGAATAGAGGAAAATCAAGTCAAAACCTTTAAAAGTTGGATGAAATAACAATGCTTTTGGAAGTGATCCAATGGAAAGAAAATCTGAAAAACTGAAAACTTCAATTTCTCATAAACCTTTCTGAATGCTTCGAAGTCCTTATTTTCACTATTTTCCACAAACTTTGTATTGTGGCACAAAGTCCCCATATTTTCCCAGCGTTTTCTAGAAATCTTTGAAACGGTGTTCTTCTTCGGAACATACTGAATTCAATGTCCGTTTATGCTCATTATAGACTTCTAGCTAAAACCTGAAAACCTTTCCGTACATTCAGACGTCAAATCACATATCGGATGTTTGCACTTTCTTCTCCAATTTTGTCCATTTTCTTTATTCTGTTTACTTTGGAAATCCAATCCGGTATGACCTAAAGGAAAGTGTATACAGTATACAAAACAACTTTTTGCTTGTTTGGGAAACTGTTTTTTTTTTCTATCATTTCGATATCTGATTTCTCTTCTTTTTTCCGTCTTCCGTTCAGTTGAATATGTAGCAAAAGTATGCGAACAATTGGTTGGCAAGCGGATTACTGTAGACGTAATCCACTTTATCCGACCATACGTACTAGTACAACCTGTTTAACAAGCAAGATGGAAGGGAAGGATAAGCAAGAAGGAAAATGTCCTTGGGAAGCGATGACGAGCAACATGACCTTCGGAAGAGAATCCGGAAGAAGGAGAAAAAAGAAGTGGAACGATTTGAAAAGGCTCATTGCGTTGATGATGTAGGGAAACAAAACGAGGAAGAGGAATTTGAAAGATGTATGACCTAGAAAACTTTTAATAGTTCAATAAGAGCAAGTGCAAGAAAACAAGTATGATGTTATTTGTAAATGCTGAAAAAGCGTTGATCGAAACATACAATTATTTTGACAAGAAATATCATTTAAAATTCAAAATAGCCGGGTTGATTTTAAAAATATGTTTGGGAAAAAGGCTGAAGAAAATGGCAAAAGACTGAAGGCGGTCGCTCGAGAGTCTCGTTCATTCTTTTTTGCTTCAAAGACAATTGTAACTACTGTATTGGTCATTGGGAATTTCAGTTGATATAAGTCGATTTTGAGGGTATATAAAAGTGGTTTTCAGACATCCAAATTTTCTGCAAGTTTGAGGATGTATTAATCAAGTCTAGAACTCAATTTTTGTAGTTAGCAACTTTTTCATAAGGTTGGAAACCTGTTAGTTAGATCGTGTGGAAGCCAAAAGGTTTAAAATTGATACAAAATTCGAGATAACGTCAGTGAACTTGGCTTAACTGACTGGATTGAAACGCTATGAAAAAGTTGTTAAGTACAGGTATTTAGTTCTAAAGTTGATTAATACATCAACAAAAATTCAGAAAAGTTGGATATCTGGAAATCGTCTTCAGAGACCAAGTTAAAGTTGACGTTTATTAACTGAAACCGTCAGTATGCGCATTTTTTGGTCAGCACTGTATTTAGGAGTGAGATGACTGACAGATTCCCCGTTTTGGAACTACCGTATTTACTCTAATAGACCAGCATGCCGGTTTATTTTTCGTGGTTCTCATTTTGACGCCAGTTTATTAGAGAGTGCCGGTCTATTTTTCAAAGAGTCAATTTATCAAAAATTTAAGACAAATTGGTTCTTTTTCACTGAAAATATGTATGATAAAGCCTTCTCGAACAGTGATAAGAGGCAAAAACTATTCGAAATGATGTGAAATCCCAAATTTGTGTGAAAAACACTGGAAGAAAAACTCGAAATTCTCAAAAATAGTACTTCGTAATTTCATTAATTTTTGGGGTGCCGGATAATTGGAGGATGTGAGTGTATTTTTCAAAATTATGATTTGACTGCCGGCCTATTAGAATTTATACGGTATTTTTTGATGAATAATGTAATTCCAGATATTGGAAACCTTTAACATTTTAACCAAAGTATTGCACACTTATCTGCTAACACGAAAGCACATCCTACTTTTTTTGAAATCTTGAAGTATACTGTCCTGAATTTCAACAATATAACTTCGAGATAACAGCACAAACGAATTTTCGAATTTCCAATCTTCTAGAGTAAGCAACTAGTTGTTTTTTACGTTGATTTTCTAGGAACTCAAAATCCTTTTTGAAAACAAACAAAAAGTTTTGAAGTCAGAATTAAAGGGGGAGTAAACTATTCCAAAAGTTTTTGAGTTTTTAGTATAGATCGACTCAGAATTTTGAGATAATGGGAGTCTCAGTTGAGAAAAAATTCTGAAAATTCGTCCAAAAAAAGTTATAGGCTGTCAATGGTGCTAAAAAGGGTGTTTTCGGGTAGCTATTTCTTCCTATTTTCAATGCGAAATTGGTTTCGGGTAGCTCGTAAAAAAATGAATTTTACGTGAATCTTTTTTCAGTACAAACATTGAAAAAGTAGCTACCCGAAAACACCCTTTTTAGCACCTTTGACAGCTTATATCTTTTTTTAGACAAATTTTCAGAATTTTTTCTCAACTGAGACTCCTATTATCTCGAAATTCTGAATCGATCTATATATACACATTAGTATTTCTAGAATAGTTTACTCCCCCTTTAAGTTCCTCTCGGAAATCGAATCCCAGAGCATTCGTCGTCTAGTTTCCTATTTCTCAACCAATTATACCGCTTACGTAGGTTATCTTCCCACAAGCATTTATGACAAATTGTATTTTCAACTTATTTCCAACACTATTCGTATCCCCTCATGAGACTACAGACAGCGATAAACACGCGACTCTGATTTCAAATGATAGTGTGATTAACACTAACCACATATTCCCCTTTTCCCTTTTTTTCACTAATAGCCGAGTCTACATCTCCGCTTGTTTTTCTACTTCTGACAGCTCGACGCGTTCTCTTTTTTCCCCTTTTTCCCAATTTAAGTATAACTAGTTCCAGAAAATGATGGAACCAGACAACAAGTGTGCCAGTGAAGTGATCCATTCTACTTTGAGAGGTTTCTTTATGATGAGCAATCACCTATTCATCATCTCTGTCATTATTTTGAGTTTTTACATGACATACCATGCTCTACTGAAACTTTATAATCACAATATATTTCCGGACGGGACCAGAATTTTGTTGTTTTCGGCAATTCTAAATGGAGTTATTCATCAACTCACGGTGGCTGAAATTAGAGTAAGAAAATGTTAATAAGCTCTGATTCAATTTGCATTTTCAGATCAAAACAATAATTCGGGTAATATTTTATGGCTCAGATCCGTGCACCATTCTGTTTCCATCATCTGAATGCACAATCGATCAAACTCTATACTACTACACAAACTTTTTCACTTCCTTGTGTTGCATCTCTCTATTCTTTGATCGTCTGTTCTCGAGTAATTTGATTTCATATCAATACCAGTTCAAAAACTATCTTGGAATATTTCTTGCCTGTCAAACAATTTTTCCAATATTTATTCTCATCTCGATTTATTGGGATGCAACATACACTGGATACGTAGCGATGTGCAACTATCCACCGCTTTCGACTGCTGGAAAATTTGTGTGCGTTAACAATTTCCGTCTCTTCATTCTCGGATTCTTCTTCATCCTCTCCTTGATCATTTTCTATCGACAAAAAAGTATTGAGAAAAAGTGAGAGAATTCTATAATTTTCCGTCTCATTCAACTGTTTTAGAATAATGTACAATATCTATGACACTGTTTCTCGATATCGTTCCTATGAAAACTTGTTGGCCACTAAAGCAGTTTGCCTTATTATCATGTCACAAACCTCGAGTCTTGTTATAACAGCAACTGGAAGTAAGTATACTTTCATAGAGTATTTCAATACTTACCTAGTTTTAGCTGGACAAATTCGGAGATATGCCCCAACTTCCGTAATGGATCCATTGACTGGATTTATGACGGTAATTTTATCCTCTATTCAGACAGATCCCAAGACCAAAACCTTTACAGGGTGTAGTCTATTCCAACTTTTTTCTTCCTCTTATCATCTGGTACCAAACACATAAAATCTCGGATCGTCGTCATAAAGCAATCGACTTGTTAACAAGTCAGGTCACAGATACACAAGCTCATCTCGAATCGTTGAAATCCACATGGGACTCGACGCCAATCAGATATCAAGACAACCGAAGAAAAGTCGTCTAAATACGAGTCGGGTTTTAGAAAACCTGGAATACCATTAATGTAATCTTAGCCTTTCTTGTTATCCAACTATTGATGGTAACGTTAATGTTTTATTATTATTGGGAAAGATTTCTCTATTCAACGGAATAAATCACAACTTCCTAATTTGAAATCAGATTGTTGAACTTGTTCAAAAAGCCATTTTCCATTTCACAGATCAGGTGTTCTCTCTTTGTTCATGAAACATTACGTCCATTCGATTAGACATGCTCCAATGCTTCGAAACGTTCTCATCTTCATTATTTTTTTTGAATGAACAAATTTCAAATGATCTGATTTCTGTCTCATTAAAAGGGGGAGTCCACTAACTCTGATTTTCTAGATTTTGGTATCATTCGATGCAGAATTTCTGAGAGATTGTCACCCATTTTAAAGATAGTAACATAGTAAAAGTTGATAAGGTAAACTGAAAAATAGTACGTGCTCAGTTTCTATCAATCCATCACAGTTTCGGACTTTCACTGTATAATTCTGAAACTAGTACTAAGTTCTCACATCTGATATCCGTTTTATTATGGAATCATACAAAATATTGAATAAGAAAGATTGTCTGCTTAGTTACTGGAGTTCTTCTGTCAGTTTTGGTTGGCACATTTCAGGATTTAGATGTGCTTCACTTTCCAATAAATTGCTTACAAGTTAGTTGTCAAGAAAGGTATGACCATCTGCTCTGATTCATAAAGATTATAGAAAAACCGTTGTTCTGTTTCTTCACCTACCGTAAAATCTGTATTAAAAGGGCACTTCTAATAGAAGGGCACTCCGATGAGCAAAAAATGAGCACATTATTGAAATTCAAACGGATTGAAATTAGTCTTATTAGAATCCTCGTCAACAGTTCTGGAAACATCTCAGAATATGTTTCAAACCTATTCTCCAATAGATATTATGTTCCATTTTGAGAACTCGGAAATTTTTTTAGGAGATGAAAAAATAGAAGGGCATGCCCTTTTAATACAGATTTTACGGTATCCTAATTTTGGATAGCATTCTAGAACTCCCATTTCTATCTCGCCCAATATTCAAAGCGACAAGTTCTTGACTTCATTCCCTTCTCCTTCTCACACTGTGACTAATCATTGGGGTTGTTTCTAGGTTGATTGTCCATTCAGTTCATTTATGAGTTCTAATTATAGCAAAAAACTAGTCCAATTGAGTTCAAACCATCAGTCAAATGACTATTTTGCACCATAGTTCTATTATCCTGTTGACAACGAAAAAGCCGCTAATCACCGTCCCTATGAGAATACCGCCAACCGAGAAGCACCACCTCCTTCCTCTCTAATCTCCTAACTTTTTCTTCTGATTATAAGTTGATTCGCCTTCTCATTTTCTTCCTCTTTTTCATTCAACTCGCCATTCGAGATCAAAATGTCCACTGTGCTCAACTCGACATGTACACCTCCGGATATAGTCGAGGTGTTCATATCTCAGCTTATGATAGCGAACCACTCGTTCATTCTGACCGTCATTCTCATTAGCTTCTATTCAACCTATTTTGCTACACTGAAGCTGATACGTCAGAATGTGTTCCCAGCGTGTACGAGGATTCTTTTGTTTTCTTCAATCATCAACGGAATCATTCATCAAGGAACAACTGCGTTCATTCGGGTAAGTTTATTTTAGTTTCTTATGAATGTGCCACTTTGCATGAGTCCCACGAGAAAACGATTTCCAAGTACAACTTTTAGGTGAGAGCACTTCTCCATGCCATCTGGTACCGTCAGAATCCTTGCCATCTCCAATTCCAAGCCTCCGATTGTTGCGTGGAAGGAATTGTTTACTATTACACAAATCTCTTCTCCAGTATTGTCTGTGTTTCTCTTTTCCTCGACAGACTCTTCTCCTTCTGGAAAACATACGACTCCCATCAGAAAAAGGCAGCAATCATCTACATTCTCCTACAATTCCTGATTCCTCCACCAATTCTTTATTGGGTATTCTACGATGCCAACTACTCTGGTTACGTGCCAATGTGCAACTATCCACCGCCGGGCTCCTCTGGGAAATTCTACTTCGTCACTACTTATCGGCTAAACTGCTTCTACGCACTTGCCATCGCTTCAGTCGCACTCTTTCTAGTTAATTGGAGACGAGAGAAAAAGTTTTCAAAAAATTCGTGAACATAGCTTCATTAATCTGATTTTATAGAATCTTTCACAAGGATTACGGTGTGGATGTAAGGTACAACTCGTATGAACGTTATCTTGGAACCAAAGCAGTTTGTTATGTGCTAATTGTTCAAGTCATCTGTCTAGCCGGAACTTCCTATATACGTGAGTTATAATGAGAGATTTGGGAATTTCTTTCCTAACTATGGGGTGATTGAAGAAAAACAAAAATTAAAATGAGACAATTTCAGCCACAAGCTTCAACCAAAACCGTGATGCCATTGGATATTATTGGTTCCACATTGCTGCCGCTTTTGCCACGGTAACCATCCGAATCTCTCTAAAATCTGTATAATAAGAACAACTTTTTAAGGGATTGACATATGCGAACTTCTTCGTTCCAATCATCGTTTACTATCAGACTATCAAAATCGTCCGATCTCGACGTGTGAAAATCCAAAAACTGAAGGTACAGCCGAAACAAGACGACTACTTTAATGGTCTACAAAACGTTTGGGAAGTGCAATTCGAAAAGCATAACGAAAGAAACAATTAAGCTTTTTCCCATAATGCTCTCAATGATTTGATATGATGATCAGCATTGTTGGAATGATTTTTCATTTTGTCAATTGACCTCCTTCGCTTTTCGATGCATTGCCTTGTTTTCAATAAAATTATAACTGGAATTGAGACATTTGTGTAGATGAGCCCCTGGAATGATGAGGTTTAAATGGTGAGAGAGAGATTTCAAGAAATCGTAGTTAGTTTTTTGTGAAATCTGTTAAATTCTGTCACTCACTGACAAAAAACATATTCTCATAGTTAGATAACAAAATTGAACTCAGGATTATTTAATTTCGCTAGGACTGCCTATTATTGAACTTTTAGAAAGAGCCCTTTTTTCATTCAACTTGCTCAGGCACTTTTGAGGAGTTACCCGACGAAAAAGGGAGTTACCCGACCATTTCGGGACAGTTCCCAGGAACATATGGGAGCCGCCCCAAAATGGTTGGGTAATTCCCGTTTTCGTCGGGTAACTCCCGGTTGAGACCCATTTAGCTCCCAAGCAGGTCCCATGTACCTCCCGTTTACCTCCCAGCATATTTCCCACATAAGGTCCCAATCCCCAGGTAGGCCCCACATAGTTCCCGAAACGGGTAACTCCCATAATCAACGGATAACTCCCATTTTCTATGGGTAACTCCCGTTTGCTACCGGTAACTCCCAAAATCCTTGGGTAGCTCCCACATACAACCCATATACACCCCAACCTGCTCCCAAAAATTGCCTGAGTGCATAGCGGGAAATCAGAATTCCTCCTAACCGTCTAAGAACCCCCAACAGCCTGAATAGACAATCAACTTACTGTAAGAAATTGGGCAACAAGATGAAACACTTCTTCAGATATTCCGGCCTCAATGGTGGTTATGACACTGACTGAAAATAACACAATTTCCTACTCGGGTGTCGCCGGCAACTTTAGGTCGGAGGTTGGTCGGCTTTAGCACGCTGCTTGGTCGGATTCCGGACAAGACCGCTACTAAAGCCGACCAAGCTCCGACAAACATCCGACTAACTTCCGACCCTTTCAGCCGCCGGCCAGGTTGCTTGCGCACTTTCGGTGTTTTAACCAACCAAAACAAAACAATTGTTTGTGTTTAAATTACATTTTATTATCTAAACTAACTACATATAAGTACAATTAAACGAAAAATATTATAATTTATTTTGATGTCGGCTTTTGCAGTGGTCAAGTTCAGTTTGTTCCCGACGCTTGAATCCTTCAATTGATTGTTGGACGAGCCTTGGAAGTTTCAAATTTTTCCTGAAATTTTCCATGATTAGTACCGATATACATAGTTTTAACAATCTCACCTTTTATGCAGTCCAATTTGAAAAATCATTTTTTGTTCTCGAAGTTCGCTACTGTGGGAAATCTGAAAAAAAAAACAATCTATTTAAAGGAAATTAAATTGAATTATCACCTTATCCTTAGGTTGATTGAGGTGACATCCTTTGTGTAGTTTTTATGATCTGTAAATTATTTTCATACATAAATGTAGAATTCAACATTATAAAAGGAAATAAAAAATAAAATAAAGTGTTTCGAAAAAAGAAAAGAGCACGCGTCGCTTGACACGCATCGCGCTTAAACGCCGACCAAGATCCGACCAAGATCCGACCAACTTCCGACCAGAAGCTGACCAGCTAAGAATTGCCTCAACGTATTAAACTTCCGACCAACTTCCGACCAAAAGTTGCAAGTTTTCAACCGAGTAGTAAGATCAAAAAGTTAACCCCACCCGCAGCTGTTGCAAAACTCAGAAATGCGAATTGAGTAGAAGTAATACTGCAAATAGCCTTGGTTGTCAGCAAGTTTTCAAACGAATTATAGCGGATTCGGGTGTCGTAGATCGACGTTTTGACTCTGAGTATATTCTCTGTGCCTTTTGATTCTGTATAGATCTACTCACTTCCTGTCCCTTTGAATATTCAGTAACAGAATAATCAGAGTCAAAACAAAATTGGCCATGATAAACCAAAAGTTGATTCTGTTAACCTCTTCGAAAGAATCAAGAGATAATTGAGGGGGATATTGACAAGAGGGAACATAGCCAGCACGGGATACTCCACCGTAAATATGAATATGAATGTAGAGTGAGAACGCGAACTGAAGAATTATCTTAATTTTTATGTAAATGTTTGACTCACCGAAAGTGTCAATAGAGAGATAGATACCAACCTTGAAAACATGTTATAGATACTGGTAGCGTAAAAGGCAATGAATCTGAATAATTCTAAATCTGGAAAATCTTGAAAATTATCAAACCGATCAAAAGTGAGAGCGGAAACCAAAGCAGTGGATAGTATATTAGTGAACGCATAAATCGTTTGATCGTAGGTACACTCGGGGCTGTGAAACTCAATAGCACACGGATTATTTGAGTGAATCAGTACATGGATCAGTTGCCGGATCTAAGAGAGTTTTAATATCTGATAAAAATCATAATAGTTACCCATACCTTGATCTCTAGTAAAACTGCTTGATTCATGTTTGCATTGAGCAGCGTTGTCATCAGAAGTATCTGTGATCCTTGAGAGTAGATGTTATGATTCTTCAGAATCTTCGTTGCTCTGAAGCTCAGCAAGAAAGTGATAAATATCAAAAAGCAGCAAAGTGCGAAGTTTAGTTTGAGCCAAATGGAATTCTGAGCTTTGAATATTCCATCAGAGGTGCATCTCATTGTCTCCAACTCTTCAGCAGTTTGATTCGTATACATTTCTTATTGGAGAAAAAGGCTTAACCAGAGAGCTTATAAGAATGAGTATATAAGGAATGCGGGGTTAGATTGAAAATGGCTCGCTGGCTTTTATTGGTTGTCTGAAACTTGGATTTCCTGGAAAGAAGGGGAGAAATCAAGAGGTGAGAAATTGTTTACATGATGTATTTTGAGAAAACTGAAACGTTTGGAGGTAATAATTGATAGCTTGGGATATAATAATTGACACTCGAACTCTCGGGATCTTAGAGAAAAGGTTTGTTTATGTGGAATAAGGATGAAGTAATTTGAATGAAAACAACAGGTGCAAGAATAAGAAAATAGGATTGAACCCGAGGGTGGCCAACCCTCAGATGATCTTTCAGAATAAAAATACTGGGTCTAGTGAATGAGAATTCTAGTTTAACACAAATCTCTCAGAAGATCGTTTGATTTTTTCAACTCTCATTTCTCATAACTCTGACCAAGTCAGAGAGACTCCAAAACTTACAAAGGTGCTCACAAATTGAATCAGAAATTTCCGGTCAATCGCAATTTGTTTTCTAAATACTACAATTAGTAGTTTGTAGTGTAATCTTACATTTTTATTAAAAACGAAAATAGACTTTATGAAAAGTTCATTGACATGAAAACTCAATTATCTCCGAAAATGTTGGGTCTCTTGTCGAGATGAGAACGGAAGCAGTCTCTGATATTATTAAAGTTCTGCATGCAGAAAACATGGGTCACGTGTTCGTTTGGAACTGTTCCCTGGGCAGCACAATATGGAAGGCAGGCAGGGAGGACGTTGCTGAAAATGAAAAGTTTATTGGAAATAACTAAAATAATCTCACTTTTTCTTGCAGCACTCCGTATGATCTGCCCTAGAAGAAGCACAATCCCACATCAATTGAACCGTTTGATTCTTTGGACCACAAGTATTTAGATAGTGGAGCATCTGAAAATGAATACTCATTTTTTAAAAATTTAACTTGACATACATTTCCTTGATGAATCGCTTCAAAGTCGCAGAATCTTTTTTTGCACATTTTATCGGCGGTTTTCTGTCTTGCGCAGCATGCTTTCAGTTTTTGGTTTGCATCTCGGCGAGCGAAGCATCTGAAAAAAAGTTGGATGTTTGAAAGTCTCGACATTTTCTTCTTAACTCACCCAGCAAATAGAAGCAACAATACCAGAACGTACAGTCGCATAGGTATACTTTCAATAATACTGGTACATTCTATCAGAATTCCGAACCCTTCCCCATCCAGCCCCCTCCTCAAATTTGCATAAGACTGTCATAAAGGTTCAAGAGGTAGGCGAGAGAACAGGAAACGCAGAGACAAATGCCACGAAAGGCTTTCTTCTGTCTCCTGAACTTTCATCTCATTATCAGCCAAAAATATGTGTGTGGCGAGATTTTCTTTGTCTTCTTCTCACTTTTCCGTCGAGATTTCCACAAAAAAGATGGCTAATTGATAAGGGCAGAACGAGAATTTGAGTGATAAGAAGCGACGCCTCTTCTTTTGGCTTATTCGATTATTCTCTTTCTCATTTCGGAAGAAAATCTCGAAAGAAACAATGAGGTTTCTCCTGTTAGCTGTTTGTGTAATCGGTTAGTTCTTATTTTTGACCCAGTTTCTTTTAGTTTTGAGGATCATATGTTCTAGTTGAATCTTACTGTATTACTCTTAATGTTTTCCATTTTCAGAAACTATTTCAAGTTACGAAATCGTCCCCAGAGCTAGTGGCTTGAAGGCAAGAGGAGATGTCAGAAGGTTGAGTTTTCTATAAATTGTGTTCCTTTTAACTGATCTATTTAAGAGCCCCACTTCCATCTTTTTCATCCCTTGCTCCTCTCGCCAAATCTCTTCGTCCATCCTCAACAGGAGTCCGTCGGGCTCCAGCAGTCGTCACAATCCCAACCAGAAAAGCCTATCGTCCAGCTAATCCAACTCATCGAGTCCCAATGACTCTTCCACTTCTTCCACCACTTCAACCACTTCCACTTCCACAATTCATTCCAGTTCCTGTTCCAGTATTGTCTCCACATGACCTTCCAACTCTTCCAACTCTGGCTCCACACACTTTCCCAACATTTACACCGATTCCTGGAATGCCAACAATGCCCGGATTGACGATGCCTCCAAGTTTCCAACGTCTTCTTGGAATCACCACGACCACAATGAAACCGGCTGAGAAGTCCACGGAGACTGAAGAATCTGAATCGAGATCAGAGTCAAGAGCTTATAGGTGAAAATGAAAACTTTTTTGCTCAAAATATCAAACTTGTTTCAGCGCCCCAACGTACAGCAAGGATCTCAACACAGTGAGATCGAGACTTTCGAAATTCGTCAGAGGAAGTGAGAAGAAAGCGACGAAAGCTGAGGATAATGCCGACTGGATTGTTCCATTCCACTAATATCAATGATCGAACATAATAATTCCCTAATAATTCCATAATAATAAATGACAGATCTGATAACCTGTTTTAACAAACATTACCGTCAAATATTTAAGCTCGATCAGTTCTTTAAAAACGTGACCTGTACTCTTCTAGATAGTCATCAAGATAACCATCAGATAAGATGATCAAAAAAATGAAAGCTACCAGTTTATAGTTTCTTCTTTACTGTAACTTCTTCATAATCGTCCGCGACATTTCAATCGAAAAAATGTAAGCAAATCAAAAAAATCAAGCCACCTAGGGGACTCGAACCCCTGACCTTAAGATTAAAAGTCTCACGCTCTACCAACTGAGCTAAGGAGGCCAGTGAGAGAGCAGGGTCAAGGGGAGTATACATTTCCGCGGGGAAGAGATAAGAGTCACGAGACGGCTAGAGAGAAGGAACACACACACATTTGCAGATGGCGACGACCAACAACAATTTCCATGTGAAGGGAAAGGAAGAAGTACAATTCGATAGAAAAAATGTGGTCGTGGCTTGTGATGTGGTCAATGGGAAGGTATTTCGAAAGTCAATGAATATGGAATCTTGAATGAGGAATTTCAGATCACGTACGTGGATGTAAGCAGTCAGTTGATGGGGGTTTTGTTCGCTGGAGACGAGATTCTGAATGTCAATGGAGAAGGGGTTAGAAGTTTCAATCATTAAAAAGATTCAATGAGACCTTCAGAATATCAAAACGACGGCTGATTTCATTCGTGCTATCAGTGCAAAGCTTCCTGGAAAAGTGACGATTGAATTCATGAGAGATGACCACTGTCTTGTCAGTGAAAAAGTGTTGCCACCCCGTCGTCCGAATACTCAAATGGTTGAATTGACTCTGACGTATCGTGGAGGAGCTGCAACGGGAATCATCATTCACAGAGTTCGAAACTGAGACTTCAATAGATTCAAATCTGAAAGTTTTAGATGGCATTCGACCCAAAAACCGTCACTATTTCGATGGTTCAGTCAGCATCGAATGCGTGTCATCATGTGAAGGATGGAGATATTCTGGTGAAAGTGAACGATATCTATGTTTTGGATCGTGACGCTGCCAGAAAACTCTTCTATGCCAGTGTCAACAACACAAAGACTGTCCGTCTGACTCTTGAAAGATCGACCACCACGGATCCATTGGGTCCAGCTCCTCCACCTCCAGATGGTGTTCCAACTACAGCGATTCCCGGAGGTTCGAAGAAAACTGGAAGTTCAGTCATGATGCCTCCTCCGAAACCACCGCAAGGAAAAGCGAATAAGCAGTTTGATGTGGTCAGTATGAACCTCTTTTTATCACTTTCACTTTTGTTTTGAACAAACATGTTTCTACTTTGCAGCTGCTTCCTCCCGATGTTTTGGAGATAATGAAAGCTAACAAAGATTTCTACAAAAAGATGTGCAAGAATCCTCCATGCGTCATCAAAACAGCCAATCCAGCTCCACCAGTCCCGGCCACATTGCCATCAGATCCCGCTCCAGAAGTCCGTATCCCATACATCCAATCCCCCAAACCTCTGAAGATGACTCCAAAACGTGTTGGATCTTGATTCGATAAAATAGAACTTTTTTTTGAAATAAACAATCTTATGTTTGTTCTGTTGTGCACCACCGTTCCTAGCCTATAACAAATATTTACGACCCTCTTTCAAACTGGCATAGATTTCGAAACGCTTTTGATATAAGTTAGGTTCAAAAAGAGACTGAAGCCTCTATTTTTTCCACATATTTTATCTGCTCCTAGTCGTTTCTCAAAAAGAGTTGCAAATGTTCGGTGCCCGTCGCCTCAATCTCTGCGTCTCTTCCTCTCCCACACTCTTTCTCTAAACAATTTCTCGGCGTCTCGTTCAACGCACTGACACAGAGAGACGACTAACGGCCGGTGCTGCTTGGTACCAACTCTGTGTGTCTGGTTGTCCGTGTCCGTCCGTCGTCCGCTCTCACTTGTCCGAAAAAAAATATGACTGACGAAGGCGAGAAAGAGAAAGCGAGGACGGTTGCGTGTTTCGTTCTGGACACGGCTCTCCCACTTTTTCAATTTTCACTTTATGGGATCTAGGTCATCTGGTGAACTCCCTCGTTAGTACCGAATGTTCACTTTTTTAACTGTTGTTTCTGAATTTTTGCAGAAAAACAGGTGTAAATCGCAAAATTGCCTATTCGTCGCGAGACCACTTTTAGAACCGTATTTTTGCAGAAAAAAACCATGCGTCTTTCAAGATTTGATACGGTCCTAGGAGTGGTCTCGCAACGAACAGCCGATAGAAGATCCAAATTTTGTTTTTTTGGATTTTTACTTTCGACATTTGTCTGCTCCAAATTTTGCACGCAAAAAATACTTTTCCGAAGTCTCTTCGATTTTTTGGCAAAAATTGTTTCGCAATTCCGAAATATTCTGGAACCCTCTTGTTTACGAAATGGCATCCATCGTGACTCAACATGTTTTCCTATTTTTCCTCTGATTCTCTCTCGTTTCTTCCTAGAAATACACCATCCCATCTGAACTGTTTTCGATTGACCGATTCTCTTTTTCTTTTTGGCTCTCGATATTTGCCGTCTTATTTTGAGTGCAAAAACTGTTTGTCCGAAGGAGAAACTTGTCACACAAAACACAGTTCTCGAGACTGTGTTAACTCGAAAAAACTATCGTTATCAACCAATACGAATTTTCTTTCTGCTGTCCTTGGCCTTTTTCTGTTCTCATAAATCTGTGTTCGATGTGTCTCATATCCTTTTTTTCATCATTCCTCCCAAAAAAAATCATCGACACAGTTTTCAATCATTTTCACTTTCATTTAAAATAGAGAATGAACACAGTACTGGTAAGTGAATGGCAAACAAATCAATACGCGACCCAATCGTTGATCACAATGTTCGCGTGACCTCAATTAGTGGTACATTGAATTCTACGCCAACTGGGTGCTCTTCTCGTTCGTCATTTGTTTTCTGATCTTTTCCCTTCCTTTGTTTCTGATTTTTTTTTGAAAGAAAGTTCGAAGAAACTGAAAGCATTTTTCCACTTGTCGCTTCACAGGACCAAACTCTTTCAGAATCTTCGAATACTTTGCTCGTTCAATCTTAATTTTTTTCTTTTCATCTCGTGATGAAATTGTACGACACAGAAAAAACAAAACCTGTGATGCTCTGAAATCAGCTGACCTTCACAGTTGTTTATTTGTTCCCTCTCTTCTCTCAATATTTTCCCTATTCACCAATTCCCGCCTCCATCCGTTTGTGCTTCTCACTCATTATTTTTTTCATTCACTGAAAAAAGATACCAGAAGACCTCATCGTCATATTCCAGAATGCCAGCTTTCACGCCGCTCGCGGCAACGAACGAGAAATCTCACGCACTCGACGCCATTTGGAATGAGGAAGATGTTGAGGAGCAAGCTCCAGTCGTCAAGAATCGTCCATTCATCGCGAAAATCTTCAACGTAAGTGTTTTCTTTCGGTAGGTATCTCAGTTACATAACGAAGTTTCCATACATGAACCTCTAACAACTAATGATGAAATTTCAGGACAGTATCGCACAACACGCCAAACTTTTGGTCCTGACTATCCTGGCTCTGATTCACTTCTACTATCTCAATGGCTTTCTTGTGAAGTTTGCAGCTTTTGACAAGCTGGCGGCAGATATCGGAAATGTGAGACCCTATGGATCAAATTATCATAACGATTTGGAGTTAATTAATTACACCATGCAAGCACTGGTCGATGTGAGTTTTGTAACGGTGAAGTTTTTCAAAAAAAGTTATTGTTTCCAGTACAAGCAGAATCTGTGGCTGACTGTCGGTGCGATGTGTGCATCGCTTGCTGCCACTGCTTCCATCCTCACCATATACAGTGGTCCAAAGGAAACCTACAATCGCTGTTCCATGATCGTGGTCCGTATTTTCGACTACCTCGTCTTGCTCGTCATCGCTCTCCTTCTCTCCACTCGAATCCCTTCGGTCATTGTCCTCTATCTGAATGCTAATAAGTCTCTTGGAGCTGCTGAACGTGTTTCACCGATCGCCTTCAAAGAATTCGAGCAAAGGGTCGGCTGTACTGGAGCTGAGATTCTCGAAGGAAAAACACCGTCCTGCTTTACAGAAATACTTGAATCAGCCTTCCCAATTGTTTTAATCGAGTACCTTGCTATTCTGTGCATTATGACTGCTGCCTACATCGGCTTGGGTAAGTGAATAGGCGCCTGATATTGAATATTTTAGCTTCTAGAATTTAGTTTATTTCCTATTCTCGATTTTCAGCTTACTTGATCCAATGGTGCATCCGTCACTTCTTCCCGCCAACCCACCAGAAACTGTCGCCAATCAGCGCCATCTCTCGTAACCTCGGCGGTCCATCCCGATGCTCATCAGATAATTCTGTCCTTATCGCTGCCTAATCGTTTCAAGTTTCTCCTAATTATGTAAAAACATTTGTCCTTCTTCTTAATCTTTTTTCTTCTTTTCTACTGTCCCTCATCCCTCTCATTTTTTCTATCCAGTTTGTAGTTTCTTTCTCTTCTTTTTCCTTTCCTTCTCGAAAAAAGCGCTTGTTCCTTAAGGTAATATAAGTTCCAAACTACCTCCTCTTCCTCATTGTTGGCTAGTACCTTACGGAATCGGACTTGTGACTCTCAGAGATCTTTTCCTTCTTCCACCTTTGTTTCTTTTCACCTCTTTTTCTTATATTTTTCCGTACTCGGCTTTGAAAGTCGTTCCGCCCGTTCTCTTCCCCGTCATCTACCTTTTTACATGTCGATTTACGAGTTGAAATACTCCAAAATTAGCTCTCATAATAATGCCCTAAACATTAAACCTATATGTATTTTGATCCTTCGTTCGTTTCCGTTGCCACTAATGAATGTATTTTCTCAAACCCAAGGTTAATTTCTCTGTATGCAGAAACAAAAATAGCATTCACATAAAATTATGAGCTGGAGAAAAATGAAATTATGAGCAGGAGATCAAATGATCGAGATAAAAAATTAGAAGAGACCGATTCACAACTTGAATTTTTTCATCGGTGGTGCACGAGCAGTTGAGCCTGAGGATGTTGCTCGCATGGGAGTTGGGAGATTGACAGGAAGAATCTTCGGTTGCTCTTCTTCCCCTTCTTTGTTCTCCTCCACACCGTATTCATACATAAGGATTGCTCTGATGAGCTTCAGCTGGTTATAATCAACGACATCGCCCAATAATTCCTTCCATGGCGCGAGGCGAATGATATCTGTAAAATCAAAAAATATGTGGCGTCTGTAATAAAATGCATCTTACTGGAATCTAGACCACTTCTGACAGCATTGAGGCAGATCGCAATGTTTTTTCGACTGATATTCAACTTTTCTAAATACACAGGTAGACCCTTCTCTACAGCCATTACCAGATAGCCACTGACAGTATTCTCTTTGAGTCCTATTGCATCCGAGATTTGCTTCTAAAAACGATTAATAGGTTTCTAGTTAGAAAAGAGTTACTAACTGGATCAGCTTTTGTAACTAAATGATGCATGTAGACTCTTCGAATCGCATCCGACAGTTCTTTCTCCGCAACGTTAGTGATGTCACTTGGTACTGTATCGTTTGCACTAACATCCAATGAAATTCCAGTTTCCCGAGCAAACTTCACAACGCATTCCACAAATCTTTTACCATATTTTGCCTTTTGTGTAGCCGACATCCCATCAATCACATCCAGTTTTGAAACTCTAAAAACCAAATATTGATTTAGAACTCCAAAATTGGGAGTGAAACTGGTTGAAAACCTACGAGCTTGGTCTCAAATTGGCGAAACCATCGAGAACTGTGTTAGAAACGACTTGGAACGGTGCAACTTCGTACATGCTGGCCATTTCTATACGTAGATCATCCAGAAGAGTGCGTAGCGTCCGTATCTGAAAACGAGATAATCTTTATGAGTTTTAAGAGTTGATTTACTTTTTCTGAGAGCCCGCCGTCGAATTCCTGCTTCATATTTTTCAATTGTTCGACATTTTCAGCTGCTCTGTATTCTCTCTTCTTACTTGCCGAGAGAATCCTAAATATGTCCATTATATATCAATACTTGAACCGATCAACTCACTTCTTTTCATCGAACGGAACTGCATTCGATGTATTACTTCTCGAAGTCCCAGCAGAAGATTTTGGTACATTTTTCTCCTTCTTTCCTTGTATCAAAACTGGAGTCGCGTCGATTTTCAATTCTTTTCCATCCAACAACCATCTTTCAGCAGTGTTCGTAAGATTGATACAAGCGCCAAACTTCATTTGCATCGTCCGAACCTCTCCAAGAAATCCAGCCAATCGGAGAGATGAAGCGAGTTCTTTCCACCATTTCTCTGACAAGCTCTTTCCTATTCCGAAGAATTGTTTCTGTGTCTGCGTCTTCATTCTCCATTCTTCCTTGCTCTGAAACATCTCAATATGGTGTTTTAAGAATGAATACAACGAACCGATCCTCTGATGAATTCGATTGGTTTTCCGATTCCAGTTTTTCCATTATACATCTCACTGATAACTAGAAGTAACCATTTTGCTTCAGTGGTCACGTCAATTGTACTAGATGTTGAATCCTGATTTCCATTCAACATTTCCGTGCATCTATCACAACAATCGGCTTGTGGGGTGGCTGGTTTGGGATAGGATGGATCGAAATGCTTCAGAAGTTGGCTGAAAATAATATTCTCCTTTCAGGTGTAATCTGAGATTAACTCACTATCTTCTACAACCAACAGTGGTGAGAACCAATTCGAGTTGCCTCAACATCAAACTCGCGTTCTCCATGTGCTCCTCTGACATTTGTGTATTATTGCGAGCTTTAAATCTGAAAATCCGATGATGGGGAATTACTCAAATATCAATTAATTTTTACTTGACCAATCCCAAATCCTTTGCTGACCAGAAAACACGACAAACACTCGGAGCTCCATCTCTACCGGCTCTTCCGATTTCTTGATAATACGACTCAATATCTTTCGGACATCCATAATGAATGACGTTTCGTACATCTGGCTTATCAATTCCCATTCCAAATGCAACAGTTGCAACAATCGTTGTAATCTAAAAATAAATTAAGGAATCTGATGTTCATAGACAACTTTACCTTGTCTCTCATGAAATCCATATGAGCTTTTTCTCGCTGATTTTTCGACAGTCCAGCATGATAATGAGCGCAACTAACTCCGATCCCTGAAAATAATCAAAATTCTTCTAAAATAGTGAAATTCTAAAACGAACTTCTCAGTGCTGCATTGACATCGTTCACCATTTGTTTCGTTTGACAATAAATAATCGTTGGTCCACCAAAATGTCTGCCCAGCTTTTCGTCAGTTTTCAAAAACTCCGCCATATCAGCAGCTGCGTTTTTTGAAGAATGTACTGAGATATAAAGATTCTTTCTATCAAACGAAGTGGAAGTGATTTCCGGATTTCTCAGCTTCAGATTTTTAATGACGTCATCTCGAACTCTCACAGTCGCTGTAGCTGTGAGCGCAATCAGAGGAATGTTGCACAAGCCGGAACGATTTCTGATCGCTGCCAGGTTACGGTAGGAATTTCGAAAATCGTGTCCCCATTGAGAAACGCAGTGAGCTTCATCGATAGCCAGAAGAGATAAATCTGAAAAGTAAAAGGTTTTGGAAGCCTTTTTAGTGTCTACTAACACTCTGTACAAGTGGATAAAAGATCGAGACCTCTGTTTGAGGTTACCATTTCAGGAGACATGTAGATGAATCTGGAATTTTTCAAAATGAATTCTCAAGTTGAAGATATTCAAACCTAATTCTATGTAAGTTGTTCTCAACACGATCCCATTCTGATTGACTCGAATCCGAATCCAATTTCACTGCATCAATTCCTTTTGCAACGAGAGTAGTAACTTGATCGTTCATCAAAGAGATCAATGGAGAAACGACGACAGTCATTGTATTCAGAAGAAGTGACGGCAGTTGATAGCACACACTCTTACCGTATCCAGTCGACATTAAAACGAACTGATCTCTTCCCGCCAAAACGTTTCGAACAACGTTCCATTGTTTGTCTCTGAAGCCTTTGTGTCCATAGAATTCGTTCAGAGCGCTCAGTGCTTCTGGCGGTGGATTCGGCATGCTTGCCCACATCATCTTGGTACTATCGTCGATTTTGACAGTTCGTTGATCGGTGAAGAACTCTCCATCATCCAGAATAGTGCCTCTCCGTTTGATTTTTGTTTTCTTATCCAAAACTGATTCCATGAATTCACTGTCATCTAAGGAGGCATCAAGAACGTCTTCAGAGGTTTTCGAAGTCTCTGCGTCCAATCCATCATCCCAGGATTTCGTGGATTCTTTGACAACAGACCGTTGCCTCAGAGTATACCGTCGATTTGGCCGTTGGCTTTCCTGAGCTTCATCAGCATTCGGAACAAACTCCTCATCAGCATCTGAATCTTCGGATGATGAAGATTCTATAGTTTCATTGAATGATCGTTTGTTTCCCAATTCTGTTTTAACGATTAGTGCAGATGCTTGACTTGGAACAAAGTCATCAAACGAATCGTAATCTGAAAATGATAATCTCGAAAATTTTATTTTGAGGTCAGTATAGAACCTTCGTCTTTCACAGACTTGCTCGCCTTGGTATCGTCGAAAGAATCGTTATCTGAAAAATTAGTAACAAACGGAGAATTCAAGTGAATCCGAAACCTTCATCTTCCTCTGGATGGCTCGGTTTTATCACATTTTCAAACGAATCATTAGAATCGTTGTTTTCAGGTTCAGTATCTCTCAACTCGCTCTCATTTTCCGGATCAGTTTCCTGAAGTTCGTCATCCGAACCAGGACGAGTTGGCGGCAATTCCTCGTCGTCACTCATCTGAAGCTTGTATGCTTACAGACATTTCAGAATACGTTAAAATAAAGGCGATCGAAATCGACGCGAAATGTGTCAGAATTGCAGAGTTTCATTTGTTTTAAGTTTATTTCTAGGTAATTGAATATTTTAACAGTTGCAACAACAAAAAACTTTAAAAATCAAAACGAAAACAATGTAAGAACTAACAGTGGATAATGAAAAAAGTACCCATCAACAGAAAACATTATAATTTCAACAACAAAAAAAAACAAAACAACATGAATAATATGATATATTTTCTTTTAATCCTCATCGTTCTCTTGAGCCTTTCTCTTTTCTGCAGCTCGTCGTTTCATCGCCCGATATGGTTTCATCTCATCCAGCTTTCTCTTTCTCACTTCCGTCTTCTTCTTATTCTTCTTCCTCTTCAACTCCGCCGCATCTTCCGGAGCAGTTACAGCCAACTCACGAATCTTTCTCTTTCTGTCCGTGATCTTCTCAGCTGCATTCTTCTGGCACGTGGCAACTCGATTACTGTAGTCATCATCTCCGATCTTTTTCTTGATGAGACCGCACACTTCTTGTGTTAGCTTCGACAGTTCTTCGTCTCCTGAAAACACCGATTTATTCCAGAGTTCCATGAATACTGAACATGCCTGAAGTTTTCAACTCCCTGACAAGAATCGGCATGAAAGCATCGAGAACTACAGTAGCTCGTTCTGTGTCTCCTGTGACAAATAAAGCAGCAATCAATTTGAAGCAGTTGATTCTCTGAAAAAGTTACGATAAAGTATGTAATTATAACGAATTTCCCTACTTTGAGAGTCTGTTTGACATGATGTTTGATTTCATACCGACAGGCTGCGGCAATGTATCCAACAAGAGTACGGTACTCTTCCAAATCGACATTTTTAGCGAGGCAGACAATTGTTTTTGAGGCCTGCTCTCCGACGGCAGTGGTCATCTTTTCGTGTCTCAAATGTCGACTCATCCAGAAACAAACATCCTTGGCCAATTCTTTCGGAATGTCAGTCGTTTCAATATGAGCAAGTAGTTGTCCGATAAGGGTGGAGGCGGCCAACATGATCTCAGTCGATTCTTCACACTTACAAAGCTCGTCCATTGATCGAATAAAACTGATAGCATCGAACTTTGTTAACGCAGGTTTTCCAACGTTGGCGATGATACGATTCAGTCCGTTCAGAGCTACTATGATAGTCGATTCGCTGAATTAAATCGTTCAGTACTTGGAGATTCTCACGAAATAATACCTGTTATTCTCGAAAACATCTTCATCAAATATCATCTCTTTCACTTGAGTCACGATGGGTTCAATCCTTGAAACCATTCCGTCCTTCTCTACATAACTCAATTGAACAGCTGTTTGAATTCCAACCGCCTTTGCGTTTTCCTGTAAAGTTATGCGAATGGTTTTATTCCACAAACTTCATCAAAACTTACATCTTCCGCTTTCAACCATTGACAAATTACTTCGAATGTCTCTTGACGCTGAGCAACTCCAACTGATTCTAACAAATGTCTCAATGCCAATCCGATATGGTTAGCGACTTTAGATGACTCCTCATTCATCATTGCAGCTCCCATTTTGACAACGCATAACATGTGAAGAGGTGCGAGAGACTTCTGGAAATGAAGAGTTGTGAAATTTTATTAAGAATTGTATGAATCTTACCGCTACAAGATTTTTGAACAAGGCTTCCAACATCTCCGCCGCACTTTGTCTTCCTGTTTCGTATTCGTATTCTAATTGATCCAGGAAGAACTCGACATATTTCTCCACGTTTTTATCGGCATCTGAAGCTCCTCCGATGTAATCCAGCAGAGTTTCACGGCATTGTTCCCTAATGTTGACCAATGGGGACCTGATAGATGTTTCAGCCAGATGATCCATGATTTCTCCTAGTCTATCATGTCGAACACCTCTCTTCACGAGTGCTTTAATAAGGGAAAACATCGTGGCTTGTTTATGTTGATCCATAACGTCCGCTTCCGCGTAAGCCAATAGAAGTGTCAGCTTGTCATTATCCAAAAAGTCACTGCCAGTTGTTGCAATTAGATTTGTGAAACCCTTATAGATCAATTGATTGAGAAGAACGATTGCTGGTTTGTTTCCTGCTTGTCCAATTGACGAATAGTCACTGAGCAAAACAAAAAGAGTATCCGATACTCTTTGTGAATTGGCGGCGACTGCAGGTAGTTGCATCTTAATCATAGTGCAAAGGGCACGCATCGAACAAGAAATCAGTTTCTCGTATTTGAAATCGAAACAATCCAGAATCAGCTTAACGAATGGATTCAATCGGGAAACTATGTTATCATCCGACAAATCAAACTTTTTTTCTTTCAAAAGTGATGAGAAAAGAAGAACGAAGAACTCAGCGAAGACGTGATCACGACTTCTGATAACAACCTTTGCCATTGCACCGATTCTCTGAGGGGCGGCAGGCAGAATGAGACAACTTTCTGGACGACGGCTTTTGTCTCTCGCATCTTTTTGCCCGTTCTTTGTCTCCACTTCCATTAGTTTTTGAACATCAGAGGTTAGTGATTTGAAGATGTAGCTGAGTAATTGTGAATGATCCAATGATTTGTTGTCTTTGAGTCCTCCAGCAAACTTTGAAAGAAGATCTGACACTCTTTGAATTGCCTTAGCTGATGGATGCTCGTTGACTACATCACGGAATGGTGTCAAGACCAGTTGAATTCCAGCTGGTGATACAATTCTACCGAGGTGGAGCATCATTTCTGGAGCACGATTTCCTTTTGCTTCTGGGCATTCTGCTTTTACAGCTCCATTCTCTTTGTCTTCTGCAGCAAACTGATCCTTGATGCACATTTTTACAATGACACTAATTGCTGAATCGAGCTCTCCTCCTTTCATCGAATCTTTCATAGCGACGATCAAAGTATGAACAGAGAAAATTGCAACGTGGACCTGGAATTACTCATTCTAAAACGAAAATGTTATTGTTCACTCACCTGGAATCCTTTCGTCATTGTCAAAGAAATTTCGGTGATAACTGAAGCAAGGTACTTCGGTCCCAAGCATTTCACAATCTGAACCAATGTTTTTCTTGCCGTCTCTCGCACATCGTACGAATGGGTCATCATAAGATTGCACAACTTCAGAATTACTCTACAATAAGAACCTGTTAGAGGAGCAAAAAATAGTTTAAATTTACCCATGAAGATGCTGTCCCGTGACCGAATCTGGTAGTTTCTGTAGAAGTTTGACAATAGCCAAAGCAATCGGAGCGCGTTGAATGTCTAGATGAAGAGCAGTAGCATGAGTTTCAGCACTTCTCGCATTTCTTTCAACAGCTTGTGCCTGTGAATCCAAACTTTTCGAAAGTCTTGGTAGAATAACTCTGCTGATCCGTTGAAGAATAGTTTGCTTCTCACTCTTCGCAACTACTTCACCATCATCTCGTTCTTCAGTAATTTCATATTTTTCTCCTTCCTCCAAAGTCACATCGAAATGGAATGCTTCAATCACAGCGACTACAATACGAACAAGAGCTTTATCGGTGAATTCGTTATCCTTTGCAGCAGTGGCTTTCTCAACTCGTGCCAACCATCCTTCTAGATAGGAACAATACTTTCCCCATGGTGCTTTCGACATGATCAACTTTAATAATCCCAAAGATTCGTCAGAAATTGCATTGAACTTGGCAGAATAATTGACAAGATACGGGTGAATCATTGGTACGAGATACTTGTTCATGGCATTGAATGAAATTATCTTCTCGCCACTTGCCACCGATTCAACCAACTTTCGGATGGCTCTCTGTCTTCTATACAATTGGATGTGATTCATGTTCTTCAAGAAGTCCAGTTCTTCATCTTCGTTCGAGAACTCGCTCAACTCTGCTAGATGTTGACTCTCTTTGAAACCACTCGTCATCACTCCCAGAGTATTCAACGCTTCTTCTCGAACAGCCTGAAAATTGAATTTTATGATATCTATATAAGTTCTTCAAACTCACATCAACATCATGTTTCAAGAATGCAATAATTGTAGGATTGAGATAACTGTCAAGGAAAAGACGCTTCTCAGCAACCGGCAACGTTCTTCCAGCATATTGAACCATAGTCCTCACATTATTTCCAGCAGTCATTCGTAGGGATAGATCAGATGTCTGAAAATAAAAACTTTCAAACTGAATAGAAAATTATTTTCCTACCGTAGAAATGAGATGGAAATGGGAGCTTAAAATCATTGCAAGGACGACATAGTTTGTTGGTCGTTCTCCGTTCCAGATCTTCATCAATTCAGTGTATGCAGCATACCGCCTCTCGAAGTGTGGTTCATCGACTTTAGTTTTATCCCAAGCGTCCAATTCACACAGAAGATGTAGAATTGTTCGTGTATTCTCATCCAGATTCTTGGATTCAACGAAACCTTCAATCATCAAAACCAAAGCATCTCTCAATGTTCTTCCTTCCATTCTTGCGAAAAGTCTGGGGAATTTGGAAAAGTAGGATTCTGGCTCTTTGAGAAGAGGTGCGATTCTTGCCAACGACTTCATCATATTTACAAGAGTATCTTCGTTGCACTTCTTTCTCTCCACACAGAGTAGTAACGGTGTCGCGAGCCGATTGGCCACGTCATCAGAATCAGCGACAAAGTCAGAGAACCTTTCAAGAAGTGTGATGCTCTCAGGAGCAGGTCGTTTCGTTTCGGCAACTTCCCTCTCGATCTGGTTTGTAAGGAATTCGAGAACGATTCTGGTTTTCCGACTAAGAAGAGATGTTCCGAAATTGACTTCTAAAAATTGAGAACTGTGAGAGAATGTAAATTCTCGTTTCAACCCACTTTTCCTGTTTTCAATTTCCTGACATTCTACCAAATTCGAGATTCGAATCATAGGCTCATCGGCAAGTTCTGAAAGTGTGAGAATCCCTGTTCGAATGGTTTTGAGCATTAACTCAAAACAGCCAGGCCAGAGCAGCGGAGCGAGAAGAAGCTGAAAATTAATAGGAATTTCATTTAATTTACTTGTAATTCTTACATCCAAAGTATCACATTGCAACATCGTCTCCTTTTGTTCTAGAATTTTCCAGTTAATTTTAATCGTAAGCATCTGATACAGAGAAGGGATTCGGCAGATTGAAGCCAACAGTTTTACTACGGCGAATGGAGCAACTGGAACGCTGCCTTCCGATCTAAACAAGGTATTATTTGAAAGTAACCACATAGAATGGTTGCGTACCTTTGGATAACACTGACAATTGGTGTTTCTTCGATGTAATGGTTGAAGATGGTGTCCTTCATAACCGTGATCTCTTCCTTCGAAATTTGGCGATTCGGGAATGCATGGAAAATCTAAAACTGAGAATAACACTTGATTCTGAAAGAAAATAGTCGAACCTCGGACAGTCTTTCACAAAAACTCATTCTCAGCGCCTTCACCATATCTGAATTCATATCGGCTTTCTTTGCGTATTTGCAAACAATTGCACAGGTCAGAATCACTTGTAAAATCATATTCTGTTCGTTGCTCGTCATAGATCTCGCAATCTTTTTCAGCATTTCCGAAACACCATGAAGTACGCTGCAAGAAAGAAAATAATGATCAGGTGTCCGCATTTTAAATTCGTTTTCTGTAGAAGTGTATTTGTGTTGCATCTGGATAATATGTGTTGTTGCTTCTCATGTATCTATTTTCTTCTTCAAAATTTCATTTATAAAAGATGCGCAGCCAATTCAAGACATTTCTTCTTTTTTTCTTCCAACAAGTGTCTGAAGAGATATAGATAGACACTGCCAAACAAACAATCGTTTTGGGGGAAAAGCTCATTCCCTTCTATTCTATAAATCTGGATTTGATCAGAGATTTAAGAGTAGAAGATCATCCTCATTTTATCGCCGCAGTTCTGCTAAACTTCCCTCTGTTCCTTTTTACATTTTCGTACTCTCGGTCGTTTATTAATTCCCCATTTAGAACACACTTTATATTCTGCGCTTTTCCAAAATCAGCGTGAGAAAGGCGAGAGGTCCTGCAGCCTCTTCTGAAGACTCAATATGCAACTCATCGAGCAGTCACTTGATACGAACAAGTACATCTCTTGACATCTCATCGTTTTTTGTCCCTTTCTCCTCCTCAATCAGACTGAGATTCATTCGGATATAATGCACTTTGTGTGTGTGAATATAACCATTCACACTTCCTTCTCCGGCTGGTAATAGTCAGTCTCCTTTCTACTCATAACATATAATTACTCCTGAACATCTTCATTTCAGCTGACTGGTGTTTACACTAGTTACTTATGAGACTGTTGCACTTTCTAATTACTCCATTCTCTCAGCAGCTTTGGAAATCCAACTCTCTTCTTCTTTTTCTTGATCCTGTTTCCGTCCTCCAATCTATCACTCTTGCTCGTTGTCCCCCCACCCATCACAAACCTATGTAATGCCACCTTCACGTAACATACATCCTGCCCTCCGCTTGATTGACAAAAAACTCTCCCCACTGACGGGAAGAGACCACGAGATTGGGGAGCCGGGGGATCGGTGTGGTGGGGATAAAAATGAATGACAAACAACGTATTTCATGTTACTAGCACCCTCGTTCACCAAGGTGATTCACGTCTGTGGTCCTTTGTTTTCGACACTTCCGTTTTGACTCCTGACCTAGATATCCTACTGACCACTGACTGGATGGAGCATCGTATCCAATTTCATTGGAAGCAAAAGTCCTGGGGAAAGGGAAGGGAGGAAAATGAAAAAAGTAGTAATACCGAAAGTGAAGGTTGCTCCCGTTGCGACAACGAAAGATTTCATTGCTTTTCACATCATAAAATAACCATGATCGCATGTCTTGCAATCTGGCATTCTGCATCATCAGCTTGTTGGAAGACGTAAAAAACATATGTACTTGCTGAAGTTTTCGTTTCATAAGCTACACCGACACCTCTTGAGACTAGGTATTCGAAAAAATTGGAACGAGGATTTGAGACAAAAGCTACGATCGCAGTTGTAATCGTTGCACTGAACTCTTGTTCATAGCTTTCTTAATGCAAAACGTGTTACATTCCTGCTCTCTTCCTTCGCTCCTCTAAAGTGATGATATCTCCCGTGTGTCTCAATTCTCGTTGATTCTTCTCCACCCGAGTGTCACAACTGTTCCCTCCATTTTCTTTCGTGTGTTTCACTGTCGCCGCCCTCTTCTCAGAGAAATACTGACTAACCCCCAACCTTCTCTCGGTGCCCCGTACATTATGTCCAGTTCGCATAAATAAACGTGTCAATTATCTCGGTCGGATGAAATGATGACTGATTGAATGACAAGTCATATCAGTAATGTATCAAATCGTCGCCCTAGAGCCCACTTGTGAAATTTTCAACGTTGTTCTCTTATCTCATCGCAATTTCTCAAACGCAGAAAAAACATCCGTACATCATTCTCGCTGATACTCTATTTCATTGTTAACGACTTTTTGAATTGCAGCACTTATCCACTGGGGATGCTCCCTGATGGTTTCTAAGACGGTGTTTTTCTCAGTTTTTCTTCTTCTTCTAATCAAATTTGACCTCGTATTTTCATCAAAAAGCCAGAAGAGGACAACGGCTGATCGTTGCAGGTACAGTTCTAGATTGAGATGTCTATAATTCAATATTAATTTCTAGGTTTCCTGGAGATGTTCACGACATTTGGGCCCATTGTCAATGTATATCAGTACCCAGCGTCATAGCACCAGGAATTTTCAATCATGAATCTCCGATCCATATCATGTGTCACCACACTTCGTCTGCAACAGTACCTCAGTTACCGAATGCTGAATCGACGAAAGGACCTCCACCCCACATTGTCGCTCTTTCGATGACCGATGGATCAATGGCATTTGTGCAGCAAGATGCATTCAAACATCACGATATGCAAACTCTTGACTTTTCCAACAATCAAATTCAGACTGTTAATGTTAATGCGTTCCGGGGTCTTGAGGTGAAACCATCTTTATTATAACTCCTATCTCCAATTCTTCAGATGAAGCTGACTCAGCTCGATCTTTCGCACAACAATCTGTCTGTGATTCCAACATGGGCACTGACTTACTTACATAATCTTCAAATTCTACACCTCGAGAATAACCGAATAGATGTACTCCGATCAAACACATTCGATGAAACCCAACTGAACAACTTGCAATTCCTTTATTTGGATAACAATCAAGTATGATTTTTTCAGAATTTCCAATCAAAGCCATCTCATTTCAGCTCCGGATAATACCTAATTTAGCATTCAATCATCTTCGACTTGTTGTACTGATGCTCGCTAACAATAGAATAACAGAAGTTCAGAAGATGTCTCTTCCACAAACATTGAACTTTTTGGTTCTTAGAAATAATCTTCTGACACAGGTTTGTCTTTTCCATTTTTTGAAGTGAACCAGATCAAATTTCAGATTCCGTATGTCGCTTTGAATGACTTGAAGGCATTGCAATCTATTGATTTAGAAGGAAACAATATAACACATTTGATGGATACCAACGAGGTCACTTTTGAGTCCGAAATGAAAGTTATTCTGAGAAACAACAAAATTCGACGACTTGATAAGAACTCATTTCGAAGTTTTCGGAAAATAAGAGAGCTGGATATAAGTTACAATCAGATACAAAATGTCGAAGACTCCTCATTCGAAACTGTTGGACATATGCAATCTCTGGATTTGAGTTATAACAAGATAGCTTATTTACCCCGCGGAATGCTGAAAAACTTTGCGAAAACTCTCAAAACTCTGAAACTGGCCGAGAATATAGTTCATGCAACACCAGAAGCTCTACGAGATTTGCGGAATCTAACTCATTTGAATCTCAATGGAAACAAGCTGAATAGAATCGATGGAGATGTATTGAGAGGCTGCAAGGACACTTTGGTAGAACTTTTCATTGCAAACAATTATCTGGAACATATTCCTCATGGAGTTCTAAGCGGAATGAAGCAAATCGAACATTTGGATATCTCCAAAAACAAAATAATGTCTTTGAAAAAACCATCGTCCTTGCTGTCCATAACCAAAGTGGAAAACTCTAGTGTCCGTCGTTTGAATCTAGCTGGAAACCGAATCAACAACATGAGCGATGCTCACGTCTTTGAGAATATGCCGCATCTCACTTATGTAGATGTTTCATTCAATAGAATCAGGTTCATTTCTCCGCGTGTTTTCGAAAAGTTGAAAAGTTTGGAGAGCCTTTTCCTACAGGTTTGCCATTTTTCGGAGCTCTAGAAATACTTTGCTAACTTTCAGAACAACCAGCTGACACACTTCCCATCTTTGTTTCGACTAGAAAAGTTACGCCATTTGATGTTGGATAACAATCAAATTCAGAAGATAGACAATTTCTCCTTGGCGGATTTACCGAAGTTACAGCATCTCTCATTAGCAGGAAATCAAATCGATTTAATTACCGAGAATGTAAGATATGAATCATTTTTTTTTAAATTTGAGATTTCAGATGTTTGGTTCAAGCAGCTCCTCAGAATTAAAGTCCTTGAATTTGGCTCACAACAAGATTCATACAATTTCCAGTCGATCATTTTCTGATCTGGACAACCTCCAACAACTACGTCTCAGTCATAATAACATTCGAACGATACCTTCTATGGTAAGATGAACTGAACGTTGTTTAAAGAACACAAGAAAGATGATTTCAGACATTCGCAAACTTGCGTAATCTCCGTTATCTGGATCTTTCTCATAACAGAATCATCAAGATTCTTCCTAGTGCTTTATATCAACTTCCGGCTCTCGATGTTCTCCATCTGGATCAAAACAATCTAAATGAAATTGATAGGGATGCGTTCCGTTCATTCAGTGATCTTCAGACATTCAAACTATCGCACAATGCATTCAGAAGATTCAGTTGCGAATTTCTTGGGAGCATTTCACAAGTGCATCAGTTGGATTTGAGTTCAAATCAAATCAATGAGTGAGTTCTTCGAATGCACGTAGACAAAGTAATCGATTTCTTCAGAATTGATATCTCTTGTATCGCTCGAGGAATAAGAAAACTGTCATTGGCTTCAAATAGTGTGGAGAAGATTCACCGAAAGCTTCTTCAAGACGCTACTGAATTGACCTCAATCGATATATCTCATAATGGGATCATCGATGTCGATAATGATGCGTTTGCAGAATGTAGAAAATTGTCTCATGTTAAACTATCTCATAACTATATTCGGAATTTATGGAAGGGAACATTCCAGTATCAGGTAAGACTGAGTCTCGTTCATATTCACCTCAAGTTGAGTTTTTAGGAGAAGATTCACTACCTGGACATTTCTAATAACGATATTCTGTTCCTTCATCAAGGAACGTTCGGGAAGAATAACATCTTACAGTTGCATGTAAATAACAACAAGCTGTCGAGGATACCATTGGAGGCACTTTCATCTACAGCGGCTTCGGTGCACTTATTAGACTTGTCATTTAACAATATCAAGTAGGATTTGAAAATCAATTCGAATTAAATAGAATACTCGATTTTCAGAGTTGTTGATTCATCTCAACTAACATCGTTTGGAAACTTGTCTGTCTTGTCGTTTGCCAACAACAAAGTAGACTCAATCGAAGATGGGGCATTCGAAAATTTGATGAGTTTGAAGATATTGGATCTTTCCAATAATCCCGTTACATCTTGGAGCCCCACAGCGTTCCGTGACTTGAGTCACTCTATTAGCTCAATAAATATGGCAAATACAGGATTATTTTCAATGCCCAAGTTCAGTCACCGGTCAATTCAGGCTCTGAATATCAGCTGGTAATTGCTTTTAAACAAACTAAACGTCAGAATAGTATTGCAGCAACAAAATCTATGAGCTATCCGAGAGAGATCTAGCTCCGCTCACAAAGCTTGTAGCTCTTGATATCTCTTATAACAACTTGAAACAAATCAGTCCAGCGGCTTTCGAACCTTTAATTCATTTGAAACAATTGAACATTTCGTCCAATCCAATAACCCATCTCACGAATGAACACATTCAACAACTATATCAGGTTTGTTAGAAAGATCTCGTAGAGAAAGTAGCAGTGGATTTTAGCTGGAGACTCTTCACATTTCTGACATGCCTTTCTTGCTTCGCCTACCGGATTCTCATGCTTTCAGCCAGATGAACAATCTCAAGCATTTCTATGTAAGATCACGATTTTTAATTCAAATTACTGAAAAGTAAAATTCAGCTATACAACATTCCCGATATGGCCCGCCCTTATCAAGTCAATTCTATTCTGTCCAATCTTCCTCCTCTACACACTATTTATGTGGATATCAAGGAATCGATTCTTGATAGACAATTCTACACAGCCGATACGAGATTGTTGAGACACTTGGTGGTTTCAGGCAAAAATTTGACTCAGATCGATGTTGGTGCATTCGCAACCGTACGAGGTTTCAAAGTTCGCCTTGAAGTTCATAACACTTCGATTCAAGAATTTCCGTCAAGAATATTCGAAACATTGACTGGAATTTCCATATTATCGTTGAGGTAACTGATTGAATAAAGTTCAATCCTATATGCATCCAATTTCAGCCTCACGGATAACAAACTGACGACTTTCAATCCATTTCAGACAACAGTGGCGCCAGTGGTAAATCAACATGGCACAATTCTGCATTCATTGGAGTTGAAGGTACTTAGTTTTTGAATCAAAACTATTTTATGAGTAATGACTTCCAGAACAATCCGATCATTTGTGACTGCCAGTTCAACTGGATGGATGAATTTATCAGAGTCACAAGTCTTCTGTCAGATCAACATAAATCGCACGACTTTGATAATGTTGAATGCTCCAATCAACAGTCAACAAAATTAGAGAGCTTCGCTTCTGCAGCAAACGAATTGTTTTCGTACAAGAACAAGATGACGCTTCTGTCAAAATCGGACGAATTCGATATAGAATGTGCAGTCAAGCTTAGCAGTGCTCCAACGGTAATTGTGTCGTCATTACTCTCATTGTTTTTGATATTTATGTGAGATCATTCCTCCCATTCACTTTTTCTACGGGTTCTCAAATGTTATTTTGAAATTTTCTGATATTTGTGTACGGTTATTATAAAGTTTTCGAATATATTTTCCCCTTCAAACTTACTTTTGAAATACCTTGATGTTGAGGCTTGCGATGAAAGACTCTCTGGCACACTTCCGTTCAACATCCTCGAATGTATAATTTTGCCCTGAAATTAAACAAATACAGTTTTAGAAGAGTAACTCGCTATGTACGCACCGAAAACTTTATAGATCTGTTCGAAGAAAAGCTGGAGGAAGAATGTCAACTCGTCGCTTCGGCATCCACCAATGATATAGATGATTCCATTTCTTCGTGAAATCATTCCCTTCTGTTTGTTGTTGATCAGAAGTTTTCCATTGAGCAATCGCAGAAGGATTGGAACAACGACGGATCGGTGTTCGTCGACAACTTGAACATCTCCTTCATCATCTGACAGTTTGAAGTACGGAAGCGTTTGTCTCATTGTTTTCTCATCAATTAATGCTTCCAAATTCTCTCTATAGTTTGCGAGAATCGTGTTTCTGTAGGAGAAGATGCAGGCGAGAGCTGTTCTTTGAACATTCTCAAAGCGTGATCCAAGAAGTTGCTCGTACATTTTCAGAAGTTTTGGTTCCATGTAAACTGATTTGGCTGCGTTGAACTTCGAGTAAACGCTCAAAAGAGTAGTCAATGCCTTCAGAACAAAATTGGTTTCCTGTCGCTGGTTTACAATTTCTGGAGTAACGTCTTCGTGTGGCTCTTCCTCGTGTTGCTCGTCTCCTTCATCTTCTTCTTCCTCTTCGGGGATAATTTGAGTTATGGAAGAAGATGATGTCAGGCGTACATATTCTTCATAAAGATTCAGAAGGAGTGGACTGATGACTCTGGTTCTTCGCTCAGCCACATCGGGAATCGTTTCGAAGAATGTAAACAGTTGAATTCTAGCATTCACGAAATCGGATCGATTCGTTTGATCAATACCGACAAGTCTTCCTTTCTCATTCTCGATGTCGCCTCTGCTGATATCTGCAAAATCACACTCACATTTATAAACTTTACTCTCACACTTACTGTCATTCACATGTTTAATCCATAAATTCAAAACATTCCAAAATGCATCGATATTCATTCCGTTTGCGAAGGTTGCCAGAACTTCATAAACTCCCTTCCAAAGAGGAGAAAATCCGACGAAAAACTGCGAAGCGATTCCAGCGAGAACCATCATTTCCACTTTGTCGCTTGACCCAACCGGAATAAACTCTTTGTGATCACCATGTCGCAACTTCCGAAGATGAAGCAAACGCTCTCTGAAGTTGGTAAGCTCGCTGTCCTCAGCTTCGTACAACACTTCGAAAACCGATTTGTGCTGTTGTCGAACATTCTCTTCCTCGTCGACAATTTTTGGAAGAGGCAATTCAAAATTGCTCAGAATCTTGAAAGCTGTCTTGCGAACTTGTCCATTGGAACTGAGAACGGCTGGGAACAGTAGATCAACCACTTTGTTCATGTATTCGATATTCTTTGAAACTCCGTAAACAGAAACGAACAATTCGAATGCGAGAAGGGAAGATTCCGAACATTTCTGACGTCTGAAAAATAATTACAGGTAAATATGAATAGAATATCAAACATACTCTAAGAACTTCTCAATGTCTTTCTTATCCACTTCTTTCAATAATGCCTTGTTCGTTAAATAAAGACCAGCTGTGCATGCATATACAACTTGACCATTGAGAATGCTGGTGTTCGAAGATTTTATCGCTTCTTGAAGAGTTTCGAGCACATCCTCTGCTCCTCTGACAGCATCAGCTTGAGTATAAAGCCAGGGCCATGCGACCGCCATATCAATGATTGATTCGAAATCCAACTTCTTACGATTTTCAGCTGCAAAAGATTGAAATTGAAACTAAATAAAAACTGAAATACCTTTGAAGTTAGTGATTAGCCAATCTCTGAAGACATAATGATTGGAAAGGTCGAAGAAGTTGGCACGAGATTCTCTATTTACGGTCTCTCTGATCGGTCGTCTGGTGGAGCAGAGAATAGAATAGAAACTGACGACTTGCTTCATCAAACTTCTGTCTGGATTTTTCACGATTTCCGATGCAATTTTTCCGAGTGCAGGCATCATGTACAAATCGAAGGATTCCAAATTAATTGTTTTCAAAAGAAGTTCGATTACTGTCTGATAGTCCTTCGATTTGTCTACAATCTTCAGCGAAATATCTCTCGAGAATAGACGATTTTTGTCATCATTGAAAATTGTTAGAAGGGTTTCGACAAAGAAATCAACAGAATATTGTTCCAACTCAAAATCTTGAATTTTGACGACGTTCTCCAAACTTTTCTTCAACTCTGGTACACAAACAAATTCCACTTTCTCTGCTTTCTTTAACTCGTTCTTTCCTTTGTTTTTCTTGTTTTCCTTCTCTTTCTTCTTCTTTCTCTTCGTGACTTCATTCATCAGCTCTTCATTCTTCAATACAATACAAGGTTGTAGCAAACGCATCAAGCTGATCGCCTCCTTCATTGTTTTCGCTTCGCCTAACATTGCCTAAAAAATTTGAAATTATAAATCTCACAACTTAACAATCATCATACTGTTAAAACGTTCTGATAGAAAAATCGTTTTTCGTATGTCGAACTCTTCGCATATTCAATGGTGTATCCAACCATTTGGACCAGAATTTTCACACAGAACTCATGAAACTCTTCAGATTTGGCTGCATCTTCAGCTTCTGCGTGCACGAGCGAATATACGATATCTCTGAACAGTTGTTCACTGTTGCTATGGAAACTTCCAGCAATTCCAACAAAAGTGTTGTAGAAAAGGAGAGCACAACCATCAGAGAGATAGCTATGTGGCGTTTTGAACGATTGTTTCATAACGAATCCAGTAATTGCACGAAGATCAGATGCTTTTCGTAAAAGATAAGCAAAAGCTTCAGCTGCAAAACGACGGACGAAGTCTCTGCTGCTTGCGAACAACGGAAGGAGATTTCTGAAAACAAAGTAAATTGTCTCATCTGGGAGCTTCTTGACTTACGTGAAAGATTTCTTCAGCTGTTTCGAGAGGAAGTTCGCTTGTACTTTGACAAGGATAGAAAAACAAAGATAAGCAGCCTCCACATTCTCAGCAACTCGTTCGCCCAGATCTGTAAATTGGATCATTCTTAAAATTCGTATATAATTTCAGAATTTACCAAGAAGGTTGACAAGAATTTCAATAGATTTCCAGCAATGTTTATTAAAATTTTCCCGGAGATCTCTTGCCAGAGCGGACAGGATACCACAAAAGGCAGGGATGGAACGTGATCCAGGTCTTGTGATGTGATCGCAGAGAACTTTTAAAATCTCATCAGACTTGTGGATAAGCTGAGCGTATGTCTTGATCTCATTTACTTGAATAGCCATCACAAACTCTTCTAAAAATTATCGAAAATTAAAAACTTTTTCTTATTAGTGAATGTTTTACCAAGATCTGGTCCCTGATCCTCTCCACGCCAGCTGTCAATAGCGTTTTCGAAATGAGTTTCATATGATGTTTCTGCTGTCAGCTTTCTGGAGAATCTTCCATTGTCGCCACCCATTTGCGCGATTCGCTCATTGAATGTGAGATACTGGAAATAAAGAGCTTTGGGCAAGAAACTAAAATATCGAGCTTACTTTTTTAACTTTTTTGAATTGCTTTTTAGCTGCATAATATTTTGCAAACAGCTCATCCTCGTTTGGTTCCTCCATGACTGCAAAACATAATTTAATTTTTAAAACAAATCAAAATCGAGTGTTTAAAACAATAAAACGGTTTATAACAAGAATTTTGCTTTTAATCAAAGATTCCAGGGTGTAAAAAAAATGTATCTAGTTCAAAATTACAGCCTGGAGTGAACGGTAGGGCTCATAATATCAAAAGAAATCCAAAAAAGCCTACTTTTTTGCGAAAAATAAATTTATTTTAGGTGATGCAAACGCGCTCCATTGCACATTGACATTGCGCGCGCATTTCAAATTTAGTTTTTAATGTGCCAAGGAGGAAAATGGCGATATTTATTAAGACAGAGGCTTATCTTCAAAAATACTAGTTCCTAGTTATTTGAAGAAAAAAAATCTGTTCAAAAAGCATAAAAACATGCGTCTTAGTTAGGTGTAAGAGGAGTTCCATTCATTTGAAATTTTTTAGAAAAAAGCTGCCGATTTCTACCTCAAAACCTCACGAAAGCTGATGTTTTTATACTTTTCAGATGTAAAATCTTTTTTTAACGTTTTCCATTTGGTTTAGGCCGGGAAATTTTGTCCTCAGCTTTGGGCGACAAGGTTGAAGTTTTTAATAAAATGTGCCCAAAATTTTACGCAAAAATGCGGAGCATTTCGCCGCGGTGTTTGCGGTCTTACTGAATTCTACAGTACCCTGAATTGGAGCCAAAGATGTTCTATTAAAGGGGGTGAGACAGCTCGCAAAATGGGGGGGGGGGGGGGGGGGGGGCAGAATGGGGGGCGATTTTCATGCCTCCTTTTATCCGCCCTCGGTCGGCGCGCCCGCTTGCGTCCGCGTGGCTCAGCCGGTAGTGGCGCAGTGCCCATAGAAATGCGCCCACAGGTTCGAGCCCACCTAAGGTACATTCTGGCAAAATTAGAGCAAAACTTTTTTTGAGGTGTCCTACCACCTTTAAAGCAACCAAATACTCAAATAACCTATTTATTGCCCGCAATATCTTTTTGTTAGTTTACTTTTGTTGAAGTACAACATAATGATGGAAAAGAGGGCAAGTAAAACAGAAAATACAGAGTAACCAAATAGAAGATTTGAGGAGATGAATCCACTCATAGGTTCGTTTCTGCTGGATACATTTTCCACGAATCCATAATATGAAAGTAGATCTCGCGAAGACACTTTCTGACATGGCCCTTTAGTAACTTCAGTTGTCTGAAAAAAAGAAAGAGGAGTTTATCGAAACCTCGTACTTGAGGTTACATTTAGAAACGTTCTTCCACAAGAATAGAATTGAAAAGGAGAAGTTAGATTCACTGATGACTGAGGATAGAGAACCGGGTGTTCTGAAAGAAACTCTGTAACAGATTTCAGTTCAAATAACCAATCACCTTCGTGAAGAAAACTGAATAGAGAGAAGGTAGGGAAGAAAATCGGACTGAAGTATTTGAGCATTGATGCGATTGGCACCGGGAAACCAGTTGCGAGAAAGAAGAAAAACCAGGAAACAACTGAAAATTTAGGAATTTCTTAGCCATTTGGGAGATTACTCACCAAAGAAGAAAAAGGATAACGGCTCACTATACAAACTGCAAAATGAGTTGGCTAGGATTTGAGTTACTGTAAGATTGATGAAAGTAGTTGATGAGAGGGAAACAAACGAAATATGATAACTAGACGATTTCCGCTGATAATCTGGAAAAAGTTTAGATTTTTTTGACATTCCGCTTTGCTCAACCTGTGAATATTGAAATCGGAATTGCGAATATTGCAGCTGCAACCGTCATAAACGGAATATCAACGACGATAGAAATCAATACAAACATCACTGATGAACAGTTGTTTCGAAACGCGGAGAACTTCAAAAACTCTTTCAGGCGGTGTCGATCTTGAATTCGAAGCTAGTTTAGGTCGATTAAGGTCAAACTTACTCTTCTTCAGCATTAACAGTCCTAAAAGCATCGGAAAATAGAAAATTATCAGTTCAAGAAAAGAGTATCTATCCAAGAATGCATCCGGGAGAGTCAAGGTAAGATCCGATAAGTAGAGGGAAAGTGTAGTAGAGAGGAAGAAAACAAAAAGAAGAAAAAACAATCGGGATACTCGATTGTTACTGAAGTTGTACCAGAAGAGACTGAAAATTTTTCAGGGTTACAATTTCAATTTTTTAAATATTTACCTCAACACAGTTAATGGTTTCATTAAAACTCCAGCCAAAGGGAGATCCAAAAGAAACTTTCCACTGGCGGTTCTTCTGACTGGAGGCGCAGTTTGATTCCATTTATTCACAAGTCTCGCTATTCTTACTGATGACTCACGAGATGCATCCGATGTCAAGTTATCATGAGTGACTAGGTCAACTGAAAACATTTCTGTATTGAATTTTGAAACTTTGTGGATCATACCGTAGTAGTCACAAACATTTTTATGCGGTGGGCAAGGACAACCGATTGATTCAAAGTATTGTTGCATCGATTTGGGTGCTCCATAGTATACAACTCGTCCAGAAGCGAGAATCAACGCTAAAACTTTGTTTCAGGATATATTTGCAAAATAAGAAACTAACTCTTCGAAAACATTTTTAGTATTTGCAGACTTGTCGGTGAAACTGCCATTATCACAATCCTATTAGTTTTCACAGCCCATTCTCTGAGATAATCAATCAAGAAACATTGATCATGAACATCAACTTCTTTGAAAATATCCGATACTACTATGATTGTTGGATCTCTGACTAATTGAGCTGCCACTTTTACTCTCAACCATTGAGAACGATTCAAGCGACTACAAATGATATCACAAACTGGCATTAGGCCGAGATCAGTCATTAGTTTGTTTATCTGCAAAATATTTTGATTTTTGAGAGTACAAAAAACATATAGTACCAGATGTCCAACTCCTCCATATCTTTCTGTCATTGGCGGATAGAAATTTCCATGAACTTGGAGGTACTGACGGGCGGTTACGATAGATATAGGCGATTCCAGGGACACAAACGCTGAAAAAATTTACATTCTAAGTTCCGTAAGAAGGTCTTAAACTAACCAACTGTCTTTTCGAGTCTATCTCTTGACATTCTATGACCATTTACAAGAATATCACCTGATAGCTTTCCTCTTACATCTCGAATTCCACAAATGACTCGAAGTAGACTCAACATTTCGGATTCTTTCGTATACATCACTGCTAATACATCAGCACTTGTCAATTCAAGAGAGACGTTATGAAATTCTTGCTTCAGCACAGGTAACCGAAGTAAAGCCTTGTCAGAAGACGATCGAAGATCTTTGGAAAATGAAAGTTTGTTTAAAAGAAGATTCGGATAAGGACGCATAGATGGAGAATTGATTTCATCGTATTCTAGGTATCGGATGACTCCTTTTTTCTCGTTTTTTGTATTGTGACTATGCATATCAGCGAAGAAATGGTCAGCGTGACGGCTTCTAATTGTAGAAAAATAGATTGAATCTCTGAAATCATTGAATGAAATAACCTCTTTATCAGAAAAGAAACACAAACCTTCCACTACTGTCATCATCATCTTGTGATTCGATACGAACATCTTCAGAAGACATTTTTCTTGGTGAGTAACCCCTTATGGGGCAGACGAACTTCTGAAAAGAAACAAAGTCAAGTGTGGTGTGAAACCGGTCAAGATGTTTCACAGTTGGATACTTGTCAGTCGCGTTTACTTAAGAACATGAGAGAGTTCGAGAATCAGAGACACTCAGAGACATGCAACTTTTTCGGGATTGGGGTTCACGCAGGGAAAAATTGAATAAGGGATGAGGTTGAAACGGAGAGCGATTAGCCTCGATTCGGGAACAAAAGAAGTAAGTTATGAGTCTTTTCTGGAAGAAAAAGATCAATGGAAACGTCGTTGGCAAATGGAAAAAAGCGACACCTTATGAGAACCAGTAACTTCACTTAAAGTTGAATGCTTCTTCCTTTGCAGGTGACTGTGTACAAAAGGATTCACGGTCTTGTGCCGACAAAAATAATTGCCTTCTTCTTTTCGTCAGCGAGGAATGGTAGTCGTCATGGGTTGAGAAGGCGTGAAGATGGAAGAAGAGACGCAGCTTATTCAGGATAATTGAGGACAACGGAGGAGGATTCCGGCAAGAAGACGAAGAAGAAGTTCGATGAAGTAAAGAGGGAGAAGTGTTCACCGGTGACTGAAGTTCTAAATCGATCAGAAATGACGGAGAAGCATGTGCTCGAGTGTAAGAATATATCGTTTATGACGGCCATTTCCAACGGATCTTGGTAAGAATTCTCTAATTAAGTTACGGTAATTCTTCCTATTCAGGTTTTCAAAGATCTACAAACCCCCGTCTGTTTTCCAAATATTGAAAAATATTAGCTTCACTGCGTTGTCCGGAGAAGTTCATGCCATCGTTGGCGTCGCTGATTCTGGAAAGACCACACTTTTGGAAGCACTTACCAGTGGAGCTGGCGGAGATATTGGAGGAATCGCGATGTTGGATAAATTCATGCTCACCCGTATGTGTAAGTTTCCAAACTTCCATAACTATAAGATTCTAGGTCGACGTTTCAATAAATTCTGCTCTCACATCAACTACCGTAACCAGTACCCATCGTCTCTCTCCGTCCGATCTCTGCTCTACTATCACGCCCGTCTCTGTCTTTCTTCTACTCATACAACTCTTGAAATTGATCATCGAGTCAGTGACCTCATTTTTCTGTTTTTTCAAATCCATGATTATTCTATTTTCCAGATCAGTGAACTGTCTGCAATGTTTGATGTGATGGGGTATGCGCATGACAAATTGGAAGATTTATCCATCAGTGCGAGGAGAAGAGTTATGACTGTTCTGGAATTGCTCAAGGATCCAAGTAGGTGACATGATCATCATCTAACTTCTATTATCAAGTTTTCAGTTCTCACAATAATTGACGATCCAACAGCAGATCTCTCACCTTTATCTGCATATCAGCTCATTTATGCGTTGAATTTCTACGCAGCGAAATTCAACAGAATCATTTTGATAACTCTTCGAAACGTTCGTTCCGATCTCTCACATCTTCTCGGCTCTGCGACTTTCCTGTTTTACGGAGAAGTTGCATACAGTGGACCCATGCGACTTTTGCCAACTCATTTTAAGAAGGCTGGATATGAATGTCCAACTAACGAGAATCCTGCTGCATATTACTGTAACACATTTTTATATCTTCCTCTAATTGTCTTTAATTCCAGTAGCACTCTTAACTATCGACAAGGAGAGCATGGAAAAAGTTGTGGAAACCCAAGAAAAGGCAACTAAATTAGTAGCATTTCGTAATGTAAGTGACCAAAACTATCTTTCCATAACATCTAAAAAATAAACAGGAGAATGAAACATCATCTGAGATATCTGGCTCAACTGCGACTGGAACAGGAGTACTTCTGGATACTGGTAGAAAAAGTCCTTCTACTTCCATCGTTTCTTCCATTTTACTCCGTCGAATGCTTTCCATCATTGTTTCAACTCCTTCAACAAGTCTAGCTGGTCTTATAGCTCTACCAGTGATTGCTGCATTATCTTCCTTTTTGAGGTAGAGGAATTTTTGGTTTTCAGTTTAAAATTAGAATTTTAGGTCTACGATTCTACCGTCTTCTTTGTCCTATTGGAAACTTCTCACTTTTCTGTTTCTCTTGGTTCAGACTATTGTGATCTTCCCGAACTGTGAGGAAAACTTCATCTTTCAAAATCAATTTTTAGATTTCAGATGCGAAAACTCGTCTCCTAAGTTTTCGAGAGTCAAATTCATACTGTCAAACAACAAGTCTAACTATTTTCACTTTTATCTTCTTTCTTTATTCTTCACTGCAATCCACTCTTTTTGTCGGAATTGTTTCTTGGTATGAGCTAATTAGAGTCTTCTTTCAAAATTAATGTGTTTTCAGGTCGTTCAATTTTAATGGAATGTTCCAAATTATTCTCACTTTCATACTCCTATCAATGTTTTCATTTTCAATTTTCTCAATTTGTGCCAGATATCTCAAGGATTGCTCCAATATCGTCTTTTGTCAGTCACTCATTCTTCTCGCATTTTTTGTGACTGGCAATGGAGTTACTAGGTAAGAAATGAATCGTTAATAATTCATCTTGAATATGTTCCATTTAGAACGTCAACTTCCTCTTCCATTCTCTACTATGGAGGAGTTGCCAATCCATTCAGCTATTCCAATTTTCTTCTTTCAAAGATTCTATCCAATTCAACTGAAATCGAAGAATGTACGTATCCGAGTTACATGTGCAAGTGAGTTTCAACATCGACCTTTTTTCGTTTTACAAATTCTCATTTGCAGACTTTCGATGAATCTCCATTCGGACTTGTACCCTCCATGGTATTCTCCAAATGATACTATCACTAATTTTGCAATTCTTGCCTGTCTCTGTGTCACTTTTCTTGTTATCTCTTTTCTTATTCATTTCATAGAACCATCTGTTCAACTTCAAAAACATATGAAAAGTTCCTGAAGTTTCTTGTTTTCTATTTTTAGTTGAATGAATCTTTTTATGCAAAGTTTGCTCCCCATAAATCTGATGGCACTTTGATCTATGCAACCATTAACCATGAAACGGAGCATTCGTCCGAGTCAAAAAAGAGTCGAGTTGCCGAGCAACGCGTCACCGACTCTTTTGTTTGTAGACTCTTCTTATACTAGCTCCCCCTCTTTCTCTTCTTTTTTTTGTTTCTTTTTGTACAAAATGTCATGTAAGTTCTCGTACATTCCAATGTAGTGTTTCCACCAGGAACAAATCGTTACAGACTATAATGACCCATTCAACGAAGTCTCGTATGTCGAATTGAACAAACGCCGTCGCGGAGACGCGGCTCGACACGAGGGAGACAAATTGGTGAATCGAATGAACCGACCCAAGGTCAAGAAGATTTACATCAAACGGAATGGAGAGGATATTTATGAGAAGTAAGCCGTAAGGTCATCGAGTAGTCGTGTTTTTTCTCACCTCATTTTTCCTGGACGTGAACTATCTAACCAAGGGAGCCAATGTTTCAGACCGAAACTTTTTGTCTGGAGACAATGGCAGTCCCCAAAACTGGAACAACTTCTGGAGGATGTTGGTCCTTATGTTGGAATGGATGATGGTGCATCAGCCATTTATACATTGTAGGTATTACTAATTCCTATTTTCCCTAACAGTTCAACTTTCAGAGAAGGTGAAGAAATCACGGATCCAGATGAAATCAATGACCTCGGAACCTACTACATTTCAGGAGACGAATCCCTTATGCTGTAATAGCTAATAATCGTCTACATCTTTAAATTTGTCATTTTCCAGACCTGAAACCAACGGACGACGCCGATCCAGTGATCCAGATGTGATGACTGGCCGAGGTGACAACAATCATTCCAGATATACTTCACTTTCTGCACCCGAATACTACACTTCTAATTCTGTAAGATCAACGTATCCTGCCAACCGTGAGACAAACTTGATCCTGGACTTATAATATTCAAGTTTTCAGTAACGGTTCCTCCAACACCTCCACCTCGACCGTATACTTCTGTTCATACGTCCTCAAGAACACGACAGAAAGCAACGACGAAAGCAAGAGAAGTTGATATGTCACAATATGATTCATACTATGATGATGCTCTACAAGATGTTCAGGGTTCGAAAAACTATATTTTTAAACAATATTACCAGAATTTCAGATAGGAGAGCAGCGTATCAACCCAAAAACTTTGATACCACAATGGATTTCTTCGAAGGGAATCCTCATACCAGCGAATTCGACAATGAAGATACTATTAGAAGAGATAAACAAGCTCTGGAGAAACATAGGCAGTAAGAATTCTTAAATCAAAACTCTTGTGAATAGTTAATTTCAGAAAAATGGCAACCCATTCCAGAAGATTGAGCACGATGATATTCAATAGAAAAGATCAAACCCATCCCGATGTTTACCTTATCTAGTGAGTTCTCTATCTAATATTCACTTCCATTGTAATATCGCTATTCCCGAAATTACATCATCTCCTGCAAATAACAATAGAACAGATGTAGATTGCAGTGTATTCCTAAACGGACAAGGGATGGAGTGCCAATTTATGAATTTCCAAAGAAAACAACTGGAGAAAGGAATGAATTATGTTCTTGAGTTGATTGCCAGAAGATACAATGTGAATCCGGGAAAATTGGTGGATATGGACGGGAAGAAGATATCTGAAGTGACACAACTGATGTCAAGAGGTGCTTATGTACTTATTCCAGTTGGTCAATCCTTCAGGGATACTTGGTACTTTCTTCCCGATAATGCTATCGATACAAGGTGAGAACATTCTGAAAACTTATTTTTAGCAACTAATGGATTCCAGCTCCAATAAAGCGATGATCGAAGAGCGAAGTGCTCAACGTGACCGTCTCCTTCAGAGACGGCTGAAACAAGAGCAAAAAACGAAGAAAACGAAATCATCTGGTCGGAGCAAATCAGTCGGAGCGGCGTCGTCTGGCAACCCAAAAATAACATTCAATGGTCGAAACAATCGTCGATGACATAATGATGATAAGAGAGTTGGAATCTGTTTGAAACAAAACGAATGAAGACTTTGTGATTTTTATTGACTATCAATAGTCAGATAATAACAAGAATGGGTAAAAACAAGATTCAGTGAGATAAACGTGATTTTGTTATAATGTTGAGGAATGGGCAGGAATTTGGAATGGGATAACAAGTGAGACGATAGGACACCTTTTTTGATTTTTCAGACTTTTTTGAACCAGTAGAGTAAGGGGGGAAATACACGGGTGACGATACAGAGTGAGTGAGAAAAACGGAAATGAAAAAAACAGTGAAAACATTGATAAGTTAGAAAATTGAAAGACTATAATGGGATGACTAAAAAGTGAATAAATATTTGAAAATTTAGAGCATTGAACAGCATTTGGACTTTCGGGTTTTAAGTTGAATATTTGGGTTTTCATCGAAGTTTTCTTCTCCGAGGGTAACTTTTTCCTTTCGAACGGAGTTGACTTCTTGTTTCTTGTCTGATGTTTCTAGACGGCTTTGGATGACATCTTCAGCTAATTCGGATAGGATTTCAGCGAATACTGTAAATACGAGAATTATAATTAGAAGATCTTGATTTTAGAGGAACTCACAATTGGGCTCTTCATTTGAAAGTTCAAAGTACTTCGCATTGATCTTCGCAGCCATCGCTTTTCCTTCAGCTTCAGAAACCTCTCGTTTTTCAGTCAGATCCGTCTTATTTCCAATCAGAAAAACATTAGCACCCTCTGTTCCACTTGATCTATCCAGATCCTTCAGCCATTTTTCAACATCTTCAAATGAGCTTCGATCGGTGACATCATAGACAATGAGAGCTGCATCAGCGTTTCTCATATACATCGGAACCATACATCGGAATCTTTCCTGTCCAGCAGTATCCCATACTTGTAAACGAACCATCTCATCTCGAGCATCTCCACTGAAAAGGTGCAATTGAATGAAAACGGGTTCTTCCATGAATTAACTTACACGTCGAAAGAGACAAAAGATGCTCCTATCGTTGCATTGACTGGACGGTAGTGAGCTCCATAACGATGACGGTAGATAATCGAAGTCTTTCCAACTCCAGAATCTCCAAGCACGACTACTTTTGCCTTGTTCTTTGGAACCGTGGCAATCGATGTGGCAATCGTCTGTTCATGGTCTCGAATTGCATCTCGAACCTTCTCGGAAGCATAAATAGATTTGATATCACAAGAAGAAGACGGAGACGATGCGAGCTGATGTTGATGTGGAAGTTGACGGAGCACTTGCATTATCCTGTCTGCAAATGAGAAATTTGTCTTCTTCAGGAATATCATAACATCGGAACAGTCGAAATGACGATCAGATGTGTTGTTCAAAGGTAAAAGAAAGAGTGGGCGGAGCCAAACGGAGGGCTCGTCACTGATAAGTGTGAAAACGTGCTGCTGGACAATGACAAGAGAGGAAAGAGAGAAAAGGGATGCCTCGCTCCGCCTTCTTTCGTCGCTCGATTCTTATCGGCCACCCCCTAGAGAGATGGAAGAAAACGTGGGGGGAAAGCACCGATCCGTTTCTGGACAAGACAGTAAGCTTTGCTCATTGATCATTGGCAGAGAACAGATGGTGAGAATCGGAGAGAGAATAGATTAGAAGCGAAGGAGGGAGTGTAAGAAGTTTCATCCAAAACAACAAAGACATTAATAAGAATCAAACACGCTTTAGACACCAATATTTGAAAACGGATGTTTGGTTTTCACGATAATTTTAGAGAAATGAAAGGGCTATCTAAACTTTTGAGAAGTAATATGATACGAACGGGAGCTGAAAATAAAAAATAAACGATAGTTTTCCAAACAATTTCCTATCAGTTTGAATTTGTTTGCATTTCCAGTTCAAAGGTAACGCTCAATATTTGCTGTGACTAATTTCGGTGCACAACACTCCCTATATAAAATTCGTGCTGTAAAAACTAACAAGAATCTACAGTAATCCTACAGTAACCTAATGAGAACGGGGAGCTAAAACAGAAAGGTGTAGTAGTAGGTACTCAAATAACATTTTAAACTGAAAAACAAAAATATAGTCGAGTCTATATATATTTTTAAAATACACTTGCCTACCTATCGTCACGTTTTGAGACCAAGAGTTAGAAATGTATAACTGGTTTGGCTCGGAGTGGGTATAAATACGAGTTGATGACGTAAGAATGTGCATCCAGTTGCAATTTTTTTGCTGATCTAGCACTGGTACATATATGGTATTTATTCATGTTATCAGTTTCAGATTAGGTCCGGGCCCACGGTAGGAAGGAAAAAGAAATCAACACAAACATGTAATAGCCATCCCCCTTTTACACATTTGAAACGGTGCCAATAACAACAAAAGAAAAGATTGTGTCTTCTCGAAAGACCTGAATATATTCAAATGATCTCCGATCAGATGACGATTGAGATCTTATCTCGGAATATCTCCACGTGGGGGGAAACTAAGATAATGAGGTGGACTACTATTGTTAGATAGATCCATGTTTCTGTTGTTCCAATGATCTTAAGCTTAGAATGCGCACGTTTTACACCATGTTGTTGACCATCTAGATTAATCTAACCTTGGAAAAGTCGGAGGATTAAGGAGAATTGATACAAGGAGTGTGCGGGTTAATGGCTGATAATAAATCGTACGGAAACGATGTTTTGATATCAAATAAAAACAAATATCAAACCATCCTTCACTCATTCTGATGGAAAGGTCTTAGATGGGAAGCGACCAAAGATCAGAAGAGCATTGAAGAAGAAGAAAACGGAACGGTCATCGAACCAAAGAGTAATTGTAAATCGAGTGGAGGAGATACACGAGGGTCTACTCTTCCCGAGAGGGGGGTTCCCCCGATCGGCCATCATTCATTATGCAGAGGGAAACGAAGAGAGAGATAGAGAAAAGAGGACGTTTGTCGTCGACAAAGGTACCGATATTTCGTTGACAAAACACCATTGGGTACGTTTGACCCAACAGGCCTCCAAGAAACATTCGTTTGAGGGCTTTAATGACGTGATAATCTTCTGGGAACGATCTGAGAACTTGGAGAAGTACTGGGAATTTTCAGATACAGCTGACCGTATGTAGATCTTTTTAATACAACTGATAACAGATAGCACGCTTGTAAATACTATTCCTTTAGTTCCGCCTTGATAAACAAGTAATCAATACCAAAACTACTACTCAAATTCAAAAGTTAATTTCCGTGCTCTTTAGTTCCATCCGTGCCACTTCCTACCTGTCCCCACCGTAATCTTATTTCAACGCCATTTGCCCGCAATCTTTCTTCCATCTATCTATACATAGCATTTGTCTTTTCCCCTAACATTTTATGTTGTTTATATCGTTGACATGGAAAAACTGGGAGGAATAGATTGACTTTTGGAATCGAAACAAAAATTCGAATGTGTCAGCAGAAAAAATGGACCGTCCTTCTCGTCACCCTTTTCCAGCCACAGAAAAGATTATTGTGTTACGGTAGTGCTGCTTCTTCTTCTCTTTGAAAAAAAACATCAAAGGCCTGCTGTTTATTCTGAAGAAGAGGAAATCATGCAAATTTCGTCGACATCTCGACCAGTTTGGGAAAATCAAAGTAAACTTGGACACGTCATACACCGGCTGTATTATGTCAACTGTCAATCAAGGTGGGCATTGTTTCAGAATATACGAGCTGATTTAGAATGAGGACCATTTAGTTTCAGGGCATGATGTAATTTAGTAGAATGAGAGAGTTCAAGTGCACTCACTTGTCCTATAATACCTTACTAATATGGGGACATTGTTTGATTAAGTGTACTATTACTTGGGTGTTCTCTATTCGTGTTCCTTCACACCACTCTGTTACTTTTCTTTCTGACAATTCTAAAGTTTCGTCTATTCACAATTCTATGTAAGTTTCCCTAGAATCTTGTCAGTCTAATACAATGTCCTCTTGATTAATGTTTCCTAGCCAGAAGAACCAAATTGTTGAAAAAAGACCATCAAACGCACATAATGATTCCGTTAAAAGAAAAAAGAACCTTCAATCAAAAACTGAACAAAAAGAAGATAGAATAATCGTAATAGTCTTTAAAATCAAAATGAGGTGAGAAGAAGTGTAGGAGGGTCGAACGGCTGGTGGAGGAAAACCATGCTGAAGAAGTCTTATCAGTGATCGGTGGACGGTTTCAACGAAATGGAAAAGCGCTTTTCCCTCTCCATCACTGATAACCAGAACATCGGACATTTCTTGTTGAAACTTTGGAGCGTGAGAATTTTCTAGACATAACATGATTTGTTGCAAACAACATTATGGGAAAAAAGAAAGGGAACGAACAACGGTATTGAGCAGAATAGTCCCCATGACGAATCAATATTGCAATATGCTCTATGATTGTTTCCTTTGTGTGTATGGAACTGTGGGAACAAGAAATTTCTATTGAAAACACTTTCATGCGCTTTAAAACCCCTTTATTGTTGACAAAATCGTTTTTCTCCTGTTTTTTTCGTTTCTAGTAAGGCAGAACTTATTTTCTTTCCACTTTTAGACACATTCAGGCTAGTCTAGGACTCAAAATTGGCCAAAATATAGACAAAGAAATCGCAGCGAAAACGCGCTCCATTGCACAAAATCAATGCGCGGCATTAATTTATTTTCAAAAAATCCGTTTTTTTCCGGTGATAAATTGAATATTCAGCTGATTTTCGATGTAAAAGCTGATAAACTGCACGTTTTAAAGTTTTATTAAAGTAGATTTTGATAGAAAAGCGCACCTTCCTACTGTTCAATTCCCCGTGTGTTCCGCATGTACTTCACCTCACTGTTAACCCTTATAAACGTCCGTTCCGTTCTCAGATCAAATATGAACATCACTTCTCACCATTTATCGTACGAAGACCAAATTCATTCAGTAATTCTCGAAAAGACTCCTTCACCTCCACCGAAACCTCCGAGAGGGATATTAAGGAAAGGGCCACCGATGAAACCACAACGAAGCGCTATTAAAATCGATCCCGTTCAGAACGGTTAGGGATTTATACAATTTTGACAATCCTAAGTATTTTAATTTCAGATGACAAAGAAAATACAAATCAACAAGCACGATCTCAGTTTAAAGCGAAAGATATGATGGAACAGATGCAAAGTTATTTTAAAAGAAGTATCGGAGTTCTCCGCCGGACAGAAGAGTTCACTGGAACAGAAGCGGCAGACATTCTAACTGCTTACATTGAATCACACCGAGAAGATTTTCCAAGAGAAAACGTTGGTAGAGGCAACGCCGTGAAGCTCCTTGGGATTTGGCTGGAATCAAAAGCAATACACAGTGTCGATGTGAACCAAAAGAAATTTCTGGACTCAGAGCGCGTGTTCTATCGTCTTGGAGGAGACTCTGAAAAGTAATTCAGGGTTAAAAAAATAAATCTGTTTTTTTTTTCTTCAGCTTGTACATTGTACACACGCCAAGTCACACACGAGACCAAGATGAATCAGTGACAGTGTCGAGATCGTCCAGTAGCCGCCGCAGCAATAGCTTCAAAAGGCTCTTCTCCCCTCTTGTACGCCGAAATCGGTCGAATTCCCGTGGACGAGAGAAAGACAACGTCAAAGAAGGCAGTTCAACTCTTCTCAAATCTACCTGGAGTCTTTTCTCTTCATCTGACAAATTGGAAAAGAAAGCGCGGAAGGCGGAACAACAGTTGATCAAAGAAGAGGAAGCCGAAGTTTACGAGTTGGCTCTTTTCCATTTGCTCAGTTTGATTGATGTCGAGTTTCTCGAGGATGTTGCTCTTCCTGTACAAGACGCGAAGGTAGTTTTTGTTTTTGTAATCCGAGAGAAAAAAAGATGTTTCTAGAAAAATGCGTCATTCCTGTCATCCATATTGGAAAAAGTCGGGCTGGGATCAGGGGAAGACAGACTGGAACCACATCAAGAAGATGAAATGGATTTGCTGATAGAAACGCATCCACTCATTCGGGACGCGAGTCAATGGTTCCAAATGGCTCGGTGCTGTGCTCCACTGCTCTATCTGAAAAAGACACCGGAGAAAAGTTCAAAAATGCAATTGTACCTGTGGTGTAAGGCAGCACTCGAAGCAGTGAAAGAGCGTCTCGAAAAGATTACTCAAAATGGAAACTCTCCTCTATTCCCGGCTGAATTCGCACCACTGCTCAATAAGATTGCTCAGCAATTGATCAATGATATGGATTCCGGAGACAAGTTGTCAATAGCAATCATGTACATCTTCTTGATGGTTCCTCATCCGCTACGAAAGACCATAGAACATATTGTGCAATGGCTTCAGCTAACAATGCGAACAGATTCTGTGGCAGATCTGAGAAGTCCGTACTATTTGGGAAAGAAGGATCCGTGTCGATACAAGGAAAATGTTCGCGTGATAGTGGGAGAACTTTCCCAGTTCATATTCCCAAAAGGATGTCTGACGAATGCACAACAGGACATCTTCATAGACGTTCGTTGAACTATTATTTGTCTTTTATAATAACTTTCTTATTTCAGACGCTCGTTGAACTTCGCCAAGCTGGAAGACTCGGACAACGACCACCTCAACTAGAAAACTCATTAAGAGCAAAGTGCGTGAATGGAGAAGTGAAATGGCGGCGGAAAGAGAGAAAGTATAGTAATATTAAAATTGGTGCACCATGTTGTTTTGGTTTTCTGGATGCTTCTCTCTGTTTGCATGTCTTTCACCACTGTTAATTAGTTCCCAGTCAAACATACTCATTACAGACACAATTCGTTGGAAAGTGAATTGACACCAGTACGGTTCACTGTGGCTCGGGAATCGATTCGGTCGAAAACAGAAGCAGCGAATAATGGATTGAGTGAAACTGATGCCGCGTTAGTGCAAATGATGAACGTAAGCTTCAGTCTGGCAAAATATCAAATACACAATTTTCAATTTCAGGATATCGTCGACGACAAGAAAATATCGCTTAGCGACAAGAGGAAGAAACTCGCAAATTTCGAAAAACATTATCCAGCATTGTACAAAAACCATTTCAACGGAATGCTCTAACTCGTTCTCCAAATTAAAAATATCTCAAACTTCTTTTTTCTGTTAGATTTCTAGAAAAGTTTTGAAGTCTATTGTTCTTTTTCTCTCACAATTTCCGTCCCATGCACAATATCCTCTCAGCTGTAATATGGTAGCATCAATTTAATCATTTCTGTTTGCCTGCGTTTCTGTCATTACAATACCGGGTTATTCTTCCAGAATAGAGTAGAAAACCAACCCTCACCCCTTTTTTCATCATATTCTAAATAAAACTTCTTTCCGCTGAAAAAGCTGTTGCTGTCCGGTCGAAACGGAAACAAACCATATCTAAACACGGGATCTGATTTATGAGAATAACGTGCGCCTTCACACACTTTACTAGAGATTGAATATTCAAAACTGAACTGCAAACTAAAACTTCATTTCAGCAATTCCATTAATTCAGACAATTGACTTTTCGCTTGACTTCTCGCTCCGTATAGTTTTCGCATTCACATTGAGTTGCCATCGTGAATTTGCGTCATCGTCTTCTTCTTCTCATCACAAAAGCTTCATCTTATTCTTTTTCCGTCCTTCAAACCGTTTTTTTTGCGGAATCGACATTACGCAGTAGTCAATCGGATAATCGAGTAGCATTCGTCAGTTTTCTCGAAAATTGTGAAAAACTAAGAAGCTGAAGTAAAATGAAGGAAAAGCTGACGGACTGACAGACGGACGGATGGCGCCGACGAAGAAGAAGAGGAAGAAGACGATGACGACGGACACCTATTATTCAGCCGCACTTTAATAGGACTTGCAACAGCACGAAGCGGTTTGCCACTGTCTTCGATCCGCCCCCTTCTTTTTCTCGGACTAGGCTATTATTGTCTCTGAAATTTCGACAGACTAAGCCGCATGCAACTTTTTCGTTTTTGAAATATGATCTTTGGTATCAGATCAAATATTTCAAAACCATCGTAGTTTCTTCTATTCAAAAGATTACTGTAGGATTACTGTATCATAGAAAGATTCTTACGAGGCATGTATTTGAGGTTACCCTTTCAACTTTCTCTGTAAATTTGGGTATAGGTGATTTCGACCATGGAGTTATCAGAATCTGCAAACCGGTCACGTAATTTGAGATAGGAGCCCTCAAAGTTGCAGCTAACAGTACTTTAAGGACCCATATCTTCGCTCAAAATAACTTCCAGAAAGTTTAGTTTTTTGTTTTGTATTCAGAATTTTACACCAAACAATGTCCTGTACTATTTTTTGTCAGATTCTGGAAGATCTGGAAACCAGTGAGACTAGTGAAACATTAAATTCAGCTGCATTGAGTCGAGGAGAATTATAGAGATTCAGAATAAGTTCCCAGTACAAACCAACGGCTCAATTTCAGAACTTCTTTCAGATGATTCGATCCTGGAATCAAGTTTCTACAGTCCAAATTCAATGATCTATGAGAAAAAATATGAAAGCTCTCCCTGATCCAAATCTCAAATAAAATTCCAAAGCTTTCTTCTAATTATTCTCTCATAAACGTGTCTGAGTGTTGTTTCGGGTCGAAAGTCGTGAAAATCTCGAAAAAGCATCTCTATCCCCGCCGCTCTTTGTCGTCCATTTTAGGAAGCCGTGTTGATCGAAATCTGAATAATATCTCTCTTTTTCTGTGTTCCGGTGAATATGTGAAATGCTTTCGAGACAGTCACCGTATTCTCCATTTTTCTTTCTTTTTGCTTCTCTTTCACTACTTTTTCTTTTCCTTCTTCAACTTCTCAGTTTTCATTTTAATGACGTGGCGATCCGCATTTCTGTACATACATATGATTATTACATCTTCGAGAATCGTGTGTCTCGCCTCATCCTTCTTTGCTACTTTTTCCTCTACTTTTAATCCATTTCCATTTAATAATGAGATCTTGAATCGAATGAAAGTGGCGTATAAAAGAGAGATTCTCGACTTTCAGTTTTATCAGTTTATCAATTAGGTTTTCCTTCATAAACATAGATTTACGTTTACTTTAGTGAAAACCTTTCTAATAATATTGCCATTAGAAACTCCAAGACGTTGGTTTTCTCTTGATTTTCCCGTTCAGAAATTTCGAGCAGTTTGAAATTGAGTTTTTGAAACTCAATCAAACTACAGTATTCCAACATTTCTCACGCAATCCATCATCAATCACCAAAGCACGACACACTCGTCATGTGTGTGTTTTTTGTGTCTCTTCTCCTAAATTTGTCTAATTTGTTTCGTTTTCTTCCCCTTCCATTTATGCTTCCACTCTATGGATATATACTATAACGCGGAACAGAAACAAATCACGTATTCCAGGAAGAAAACCTTTTACCTGACGCTTTTTCTCGTTCAGAACCATTCAGTCGACCCTGCACTTTCAGTCAATTAGAGATTTATGTGTCCCCTTTTTCCCATTCGTTACGTGTTGAAACTAGCTGTAGTAAGGAAGGCGGAGTCTGGATTGGAAAAGGGCATATCCGAAAGATATTGGCATTTCGAAACCAATTGCCACGCAATGGGCGAAAGTTTTTAGAATATGGAGAACCATTCAGGTATTCAGAGTCAATCAAAATGGATTCTAGAACGGCCTTTTGTGTCTTTTTTTTCCATATATATCCTCAAAAGTCTTGTCTCCATTTCATTGCCAATCAAAATGCAATCTCAGTTTCTCGATGGCGATTTTCCTGTAATATACATACCGCTTCCTCTCCACAAAAGATTGTCACTTCATTCAGAACGACATATGTTCGAATGGAAAGAGTTTCTGATCTCCTGAGATCAACTTTCTATTTTTATCTCTCTTGTTTTCTTGTTTGGGGAGCTCACATTTTTTTCAGTTTTAAAGTATTAGGTACCTTGAAAATTTCTAGTGGCTTCTCCAAATCTCAATGTAAAGCTCCTGAAGCTCCATTTCTCACTTGTTAGTTAAAATAGGTAAATTTTTTTTTGTTGAAATTTTCTCAGAAGATTTCTAATTTATCTGTTCTCTGATAAGATAGTTTAATGTAGTTTCAAAATCGACACCGGGCTTCAGGATTTTGAACTTCGAACCTCCTGTAAACACCTAGATTTAGCAGTCTTATGAATTTCCTATTTTGAATTTCAATGTTTCTCTCCGTTCTTCATGTTTCAGCTCTTAATTAACTGCTCACATTACTGTATGTTCTTTTCCAGGACCACCTCTATTCCGATCTCTTCCAGATGGTGGATCGGAGTTGGCACCTTGGCATTTTGCCATCATTTCGCCTTCTCATTCTCTCAGTGATCTCGATCAATCAGGTAAGAACAAAAAATCCACTCGAGCCAATTATGACTAAAGTGCAATTGGGTTGACCACCCACCCAGACACTTTTCTTCTTTTTTGATCACTTATTCCGTCTTTTTTTGTTGCAACATCTCATCCCCGTTAGCCAACTTCTTCTTCCTTGTTCGCTCACGAAATAGAGTGAAAAGTAGTGGAGACGTGTATGATTGACGGTCGAATTGGAATGGTGTATACAGAATAAGCAAAACGGAGACCGTTCGGACATGAATAATTGTGGCAATTATGACCGAAGAAACGAAAGTTACACGGGGTGAAATAGAGGAGATGTTGCTAACGGAAGGGATCGTTTCAGGTATTCGGAAACGGATGTGATCGGTATGTGAAATGCAGAAATGAGCTATTGGAAGTGCATTGGAAATGTGCAGAACCATCGAGGAGGTTCACTCAACACGCATGCAAAATTAATGATCTATATGGGTAAGAAGAAAAGATTGTATAATTTCGGGTTCAAGATCGAGCATATTTCAGAAACCACAAAGTAACATCTTACAATATCGAATCACTATTCAGTGATTGCACTGCTAAATTCTCTGCAATAAGTGAAATCGACTTTTTGTTAATGACAGTGAGCTACTGTTACTAAGAATCATCAGAACTCTTCTAATTGATTTCAGGATCCAACCTGTAACAATGTTATTGAAATGGACTCGAGACCAATATCATTTTCCTCCTCTACGTGTTGGAGTGATCTGATGAGACTGACTCAGAAATGTTTTGCATTGAGCAGATGTTGTCCTGCTGCTCAGAGATGTGGAACAGAAGTTGAGAGAGATGTGATAAATGAGCAATATGAACTGGAAAAGAGTCAGATGAAGTCGAGACTAGAAGAATGTGCTATAGATATGAATGCAGTTTTAAGAGCCCCTATTTCCAGGTTTCGTATAATTCAGGTGTTCTGGTATATAAGAACATTTTTCAGGGAGGATGCAATGATTGCGAGAAAAGTTAGTGAAGCCACCAAGGTGATGTTAAGATCAGTAGTTCCATTTAGAGTTTATCCAGATCCACAGGTAAGAAATTCTAAGATTCTGTTTTCAAAGAATAGTTTTCAGAAGAAAATGATTTTGAAATCAAGGAAAGGAAAGAAACCGAGAGAGTTTGCAGCTAAATTATCAACAAGACCAAAACCAATCAAACGATTTAACAGTGAGAATAGATCCAGTAATCCGTTGAACAACTTCCTTTCAGAAAACCGATACGGAATCTCAAAACCAAAGTATTCCTCAGCGGTTCGTGCTGGGAGAGCTGAACTTCTCCATGCTCCAATTGATCCTCCAACTACATCTCTTCGCCCATTTACAGTTCTTCATCAAGGTGGAACTGCCATTCAGACATCCTCACAACCACCAGCTTTCTCTCCGTTTACCTTCCAGTCCATTGATTTTGACGCAAGATCGAATAATGGAAAGTTACGCAAGAATAAGAAGAGAAGACTTCGCAAGAAGAAACACGACTTCGAAGATGAACCACCATTTGCACAAGCTTCGAAAATAACACAATCGAGATTTGATGCACATCACGTAAGTTGACATTTAGAGTATTGATCTAGAAATAATTTTACAGGCAGCACTGAAATTAAATAAACTCAACGGCAATTTGAAGCAAAAAGGGGAATACGGCAGATCCATCTTGCCGAAAATGTTAATGGTGAAACAAAACAAAGGAAGCTTCTTCGGATACACTCAACCAGTTATCAAACCATTGTATCCTTCGAAGCAACATCAAGTTGAACCTAATCATGGTGTCGATCAGATTTACGATGATATCCTAGAAGCTCAAATTAGTGATAATGAACTGACTAATTCAGTTGAAGAAAAAACAACTGGAGAACCAATCAACTTCATTCCGATAGAACAAGAAAACACACCAGATATGAGGGAAGCATTTATCAATAATAATGGAGCATGGACAATGGAGCCAACAACAGAGCAGACCACGGAGACACCTTCCACAATATCCAGCACTCTTCCTTCATCAACAGTTACATTCCCACCTACCCTTCTCTCAACATCTACTCCACGTCGTCCCTCTTCCAGAATCACTTTTGCTCCAATTCGTAGGATTACAACAACGACGACAGTGGAGCCGACTACTGTAGAAGAGACAACTACAACAATGGAAACGACGACGGAAGCAACAACGACTACTATGGAAGAAACTGTCACCAGTGGACCACCACCAACACCCTCATTTTCGGTGGATCCGTTGATTGATTATGTGACACATGAGCTTTTGAATAAGCATATGGAGAAGACAAAATCAGACGAAGATGAATTTGATTTCTCGAGTGCCGATTATATTGACATTAGTGCGATGGACATTGAGGTTGGTTACTGTAGTCAACCAGATCCAAATACAGTAAAATCTGTATTAGAAGGACACCCTAATGAGCTCGAAATGAGCACATTCTCGAAATTAAAATGGATTGAAATCAGTCTTATTAGAATCCTCGTCAAAAGTTGACTAGATTTCTCACAAATTATGTTTCAAATCTCTTCTCTAACAGATGTTACGATCCATTTGGAAAATTCTGAAATATTTTTAAAGAGGGGTGGAAAAATAGAAGGGCATCTAATACAGATTTTACGGTATACTTTATTTGCAGCCGACTACCTCTACAACTCCCGTATTCCCTATTCCAATTGCTCGTTACGAACAAGCCAACAATTCGTCCTCAATGTGGCCAATGGATGGTCCACATCATCCACCTACAGATCACACGACAACTCCACAACTCAGAACCACAGCTGCTCCATTGAGTCCAGGAATGCTCAGTGAGCAACAAAACGAAGATTTGATACCACTACCTACCGCTGCTCACAGCTTTGGATCTATTGATGTCCGAATTTGATCTATTTAATTTTTATTCACTGTACAATTTCAGGTAACTCCATCTCCATCGATCAGCACGACACCGTTGGAAGATCAATTGTGGCCTTTACCGATCAGAAAGAGACATAGATTGAAAATGATGGGAGCGAAGATGATGGAAAAGTGAGAGTCAATAATGGGATTTAAGAAAATAACAGTTTTTTTAGAACAAAACCAATTGTGATTTTACCAATGAATAAGAAGAGCGCAAAGAAGATGGAAGAGTACAAGAGAACCCTTCAAACTGGATGTCAACGATATGATAAATGTCTTCGGAAAGAAGTTGAAATGAGATTGAGATGTGCTCATCCATACCCAACACCATACGATAAGTGCTCAGCCCAATTGCTTCCACTTTATAAGGTGAATTTATTGAAAACTATTTTTTGAATTCTAATTTTCCAGTTGATCGACGAAGCCTCCAATAATAAGTTGCAATTCTTCATCAAATGTGTCAGTGATTCACAAGAACAGGTAAATCTTGTAATTTCTGAAAAAAAATATCAGAAACAATTGCAGAATGCTAAATGTTATGCTCCAAAGAAGTTGCTCGAGCAAGAAGTGACATGCGAGACACTCGATACCTGGTCATCCTATTGCCGACAACTGGAACTTTGTTGTCCGGCAAAAGATCGGTGTGATTCGGAAGCCGAAGTGGATCACGTTGGCACTCGTTTACGTCTTCTGGAGAAATCATTCTCACTTCGTGCAGCCGCCTGTCAATTCAAACATGCATTCCATCGAACGCTGGCGAGAAAAATGTGAAAATGCCACAAACTGTAGCCTGGGTAGAGCTAAACTATTTTCTGATGACAAATACGGGGTTTCTTGTTTTCCGTTTTTTCCAAGTTTCTGTATATTTTTGAGAGTGCTCATGTCTTATCACAAGCTCAAAAATTAAATTATGATGACTTTCTCTCTTATTCTTTCAATTGAAAAATGACAGGGTTCAATAAATCTTCATTCAACGTAAAAATAGTTAGTTTTAGAATCTATTTACAGATGATAGGTGATCATTTAGAGGGTGAATAGCGTTCCGATAGATGGATCAGAGTCTTCATCAAATCGAGCAAACTGATTTCTAGAGTGTTCCTCACGGGACGCACCGAGGGTTCGGATAGATGGTTCTGAATCTTCATCGAATCGAGCGAGCTCTTTCCGAGATTTATCGCCTCGAGAGGAATCAAGAGTGATGGTATCCATGCTGTTGTCGATAATCGTATTGATGGCAGGAGCCAACTTGTTCTGTTCCGATTTCTCTTTGCACATTTTGCGGAAACTGAAATTGTTCTAGTGTTATCTCACTTCAACGAGCTATCAACCAACTTGTGCATTACATAAGCAACGACGCTGAAAACGAAGAGAGGAATAATCATTCGTGTCAAAATATATTCTTTAATTGATACGGGCATTCTGACATTATCGAGTGCACACACGAATTGTCCCATAATCGATGTTCCGTTACTTTTCATCATCATTGTGACCGTTTGTTTCCGATTAAGATTGCAGAATTCATACATTCTGACGGTTCCGCAAGCTTCCTCGGTCAAAGTTGTTTGCGGCTTTACGATTTCAACGTGTTGGGTTAGCCATTCATCACATTCGACAAGAGATATGGTGGCATGGAGATATCGAAGTGGTGTCGTGTGGTTCAATCCGGCAACGAAGTGAAGTCTGGAAAAAACTTACAAGGGTACCCTTTTCAAAAAGCTACATAGAATTTTTTCTAAATTGGCTCATTTATAGATTCGAATGAGAGATTTTGATTGCACTAGGTCGCTACCTGCACAAACGGCTAGAACTCGAGATATCTTGCTCCAAAGTTTGGTGCATTTTACACCATATCCGCCCTTCGAACGCCTTTCACGTTCCTCCCCATTTTTCACCGCCTCGAGAGGCAATGAAAAAATGTGGCGGATGGCCGAGTGGGTAAAGCGGCGGGATGGGAATCTGGACATGCAGGGTTCGATTCCACTTTTTGTCATTTTTCTTTTTATGACTTTTTACAACATGTTATTACTTTTTTACAAGTTTTTATTACATTTTATCGACCATTTCGGATTCCTAGGATCTCAAGGAAGGTGCTGTGACATTTTTACAAACTTTGAATTTTTCAAAAAATGGAAAATTTCTTCATTCCATAGGTGGATGAAAATTTCGAGAAATTTTTTTGGAGTCAAAACTTGTGGAAAACCATCCATTTTGATAGAAAATGGTATTGGAGTGAACCATGTGATAATTGGTAGCTGATAACTTCGAAGGATGGGCACAGGACAGAAAATTTGGCTTCGTTATCCTCTTTGAAATGCTTCTAGTCGTATGAAAAATCAAGTATTCGGGACTTCAAGCATCATATTGGCTCTCCCGAAACCGTTTTCTATCAAAATGGATGGTTTTCCACAAGTTTTGACTCCAAAAAAATTTCTCGAAATTTTCATCCACCTATGGAATGGAGAAATTTTCCATTTTTGAAATATTCAAAGTTTGTAAAAATGTCACAGCACCTTCCTTGAGATCCTAGGAATCCGAAAAGGTCGATAAAATGTAATAAAAACTTGTAAAAAAGTAATAACATGTTGTAAAAAGTCATAAAAAGAAAAATGACAAAAAGTGGAATCGAACCCTGCATGTCCAGATTCCCATCCCGCCGCTTTACCCACTCGGCCATCCGCCACATTTTTTCATTGCCTCTCGAGGCGGTGAAAAATGAGGAGGAACGTGAAAGGCGTTCGAAGGGCGGATATGGTGTAAAATGCACCAAACTTTGGAGCAAGATATCTCGAGTTCTAGCCGTTTGTGCAGGTAGCGACCTAGTGCAATCAAAATCTCTCATTCGAATCTATAAATGAGCCAATTTAGAAAAAATTCTATGTAGCTTTTTGAAAAGGGTACCCTTGTTAGTCTCAAAAAATCAACAGAAAGCATATTGATACCTTTCTTTCAGAAAATTTTGAAAATCGTTTCGCAGAAGGTCATCCATGTATTCTGTGTTAGTAACGCGAGCACTTGCAAAGTAGAAAAATGTGAGTAGGAGGAGCAACAGAAAATGACGAATCATTTTCGAATTTGGCTGAAAATAGACAAAAAACTGAGAAATATTGCTTCAAAATCAGCCTAAAAAAACAAAACAGAAACAAAATTTCGCGAAATTTCAACTTCGAAAAAAATGGAAGAGCTTTCTCGCTGTCGCTTGTTCTGCCATGCATTCTTGGCGCGAAATCAAATATTTTTAGCGCGCCGATACAATATCCGCATAACCGCGGAGCTCAATTCATTGTCACTGACAGCGTTCAAACATCAAAAATTATTCCGATGACAGATAGCTCCTCACGCCGTCTGTGTTTACCCTATGTTTCCGTTTTCATGCTCATTTGCAATGCCACTTTTTTGCCCATTCCCCGGGGAAATTGGGTCACAATTGAGACAAGACAAAAACGTTTTTGTCGCATGCATTTCTGGACGACTTCATTCATTCCATCTGGCTTTGAGAATGCTACCGACTCTTGTGTTACTCTCGACTTTCTTTTCTTATTCCACCTCTGGTTACATTCAAAATGGTTCAGAGGTGACTGAAATAGTACGGTATGATGGGAGGAAGATTCCATTCGAGAATCAACAACAAGTGTTCTATTATGTAAGAAAAACATGGATAGAATATGAATAAATGATGAATTACCAGGTGAACATCACAAATCCTGAAATAGAAATCAAAGTTAAATGTGCCCATTGTAATGCTGAGAGATGCCGTCCTCTACCATTTTGTTATTCAATTAAGTATTCCGAGGACAGTGAGTTTCTGAAAAAATGAGTTATGATGTCCAAACTAGAATCCTCAAAAATTATAGCTCGCAGCACTGGGGATTACTGTGCCGACGAGGCGGAAATGTTCTCTCTGGTGGGTGCTCAACTCGATGCGACGACTTCATCTCAAAGGAAACGTCGACGTCTTCATGAATCATGTTTACCATCTATCAACGATCCTTCTATACACTATTGTGTTTGTCAAACGTTCGACGACGACGCATCTTCGTGAGTTTTCGCAAAACCCAAGTTTCAAAAAGAAAAAAGTTCAGAAGAGAGTATGATGCGTTGAGGAGAATCAGAATTTGGAGATATCAAAGTTTGATCTTCCACGATGAGGTTCAGAGAAAAGGAGCACTTTGTGCATCAAACATAGCGATCCCTTTGGTGATATTTTTATGGTAAGCCGTCTGTTTTTAGTCGGAACATAAGAATAAGAAAATATTTTCATATTAGTTACCGTAAAATCTGTATTAGAAGTGGATGCCCTTCTATTTTTCCTTCACTTAAATTTTTTTGAATTCTCGAAATGGATGATCTGTCGGAGAAGAGATTTGAAACATATTTTGTAACTTTTCCAGTCAACTTTTGACGAGGATTCTAATAGGACTAACTTCAATTTGTTTGAATATTTGTGATGTGCTCGTTGCTGTGCTCAAGTATGTGCTCATTTTGAGCTCATTGGAATGCCCTTCTATTAGAGGTGCTATTCTAACACAGATTTTACGGTAATCTATTCATCAACTCTCCTCATAGTGTGAACAAACGTCAGGTGTTCTTCCGGAAGCTCCGCAGGAGGTAAGACTAATAAAAACTAAACTGATGGATTGGAGGGGTTCATACATCATTTAATTTCTCACTAACAAATCATTTTTATCTAAATGGATCTTACAAGGTAGCAGAATAAAAACAACTCCTATCGGATTTGAAACCCACAGTATTCCTTGCATAAACCATCCAAAAATCCAACAATCCTCTGTCTCCAGAACTCCAAAATGAGCCCGGCCTTCTTCTCTCGTTATTTCCTCTAATTGGTGTCTTCCCTTTTTCGAAACAAACCACATCTTCTCTCCTGCTTCCCTTTCTTCTTCGTTTCGCAATCAGTGTCCCCTCAATGCCAAATGTCAACCACATATCAGATTTGCTGCCCCCATCCTCGACATCTTCTTGCTCAAAGAAGAAGCTCCGCCCACATTTTGGAAAGAAGTCAAAAGAAGCAAAAGAAGAAGTAAAGAAGGAAGAAATAAAAGAAACTCCGAAAGTTATACTGGGGTGTTGATTTGCTTTTCTTGTTAGTCAGTTTGTGAGCCGGTTTCCCGTTTCCTTTTCCTCCTTGTTTCTTTTTTTGCCTTTTTGGTTGTAAACTTTCTTCCAATCAGTATTCCTTCCTGTGTGGTGTCTTATTTCTTCCCCAATTCTTCTTCTCTCATGCCGACCAGCCTTCTGTTCCCATTTCATTTTATATCAAACCGTCTCGACCATTTCAATCAGGTTTTTAATTTTTTTTTTATGATTTTAGAAAATTTAGGAAAATCTTTTCGAGTTGGAGCTATACTTTTTATACTTGAAGGCTAATAACTTTCTCATTCAAAATGCACGAAAGAAATATAACGTTCTACTTTATTTCCAGTTATTCTGAGCCAGGTGCTCAACAATCAACATAGTTTTTAAGACACCACAAATCCTGTAAATCTTCTTCATCAAAAACATTAGTCCCTATAAACAAATCCGATTTTCAGGACATGTTGGAACGTGTGAAGGCGTCAACCTCTCGCCTTTCCTCGGCCACCAAATCCCCACTTTTTCATCGCTGGTCTCCTGTTCTTCTTGTCCTTCTCACTACAGTATTCATTCTTTTCGGTGCAACATGTTTCCACCTTTTCGAAAGGGATCCACACGAGATGACGGTTCGCAAATGGTACATGAACTTGGCTGTTGAGAGGTTTGTTTTTGTCTTTTTCTGCCACTTCTTGAATATCCGCAACTTATAACTGTCTGTTATCTCCAAAGTACTCACACTATTTCCTCGGTTTTTTTCCTTTTTCGTTCATTCAGCACGTTTTGATCGACGACTCCCCGGGGGCAATCCAATCCGATTTGCTCCTCAACACATCGCCCCGTTTCTTTCAACTCGATTTTCGAGTTTTTCGGTGTCTAGGAGATCTGTTTTTTTAGAAAAAAGAGGATACAGATGAGATTTCAAAAACAAAAACGGAAATAATGGAACAAAGAAAACAATAGGTTTATTTTCAGAAGACACTTTGCCAAAACCATCAGCTCTAGAATTTTCAATGACACTAAAAATCTTCTCATCATTATCGACAGGGAGCAAACAGAAAGAGTTCAGGTTAGTTTATGGGTCGTTTCAGATGGTTTGCTAGGTGGAGAACACAAAAAGAAGGGACAGGTTATCAGTTTGAATCAAAAATGTTTGATTGTTTTACCACTTCCTAAGTAAATTACTACTATCCCAGATTCACACCCCCAATTTTGTTAAATCGTATGTCTATGTACACCTACAAAATTCTTTTGTATCAAAAATGGATTCTGAGAATTAGTTGTTCTTCTGACTGTGTCTAGAGATACATTTTGGTTTCGAAATCCTTTTTTCTTCGAAATCCTAGGATTGTACTTCCAAATTCAGTTGCTCTTTGTTGAGCTTCAGAAAGAGGAAAGAAAAAGAGAAGAAAACGGAACAGAAACTTGCGAGAAACACCATACCAAACTGAGCAACTTCCTTCTCAATTCCGGTTTAAGAACAATCAAATTCGAAGAAAATAAGAAGAGAAGAGAGTTGTCGGGATATCTTTCGATGAAAGTGCAAAATGGGAAAGTCTATTTTTTCGGGATCTTTTTCGTATTTTGGAGGTTAGATGAAATAAAGACTTACTGTACCATCAGAAACACAAATTTTCTCGGATTTTGATAATTACAAACTCTTTCCAAGATCTCCAATCTGTTTTGTAGTAAATTTTTCCCACTTCATTTTCCAATCTCTGGCCATCTGCTCAATTTTAGTTTTGCAATGAATGGTTTCGTCACTTTTTGGTTGCTCTTCAACTTCCCAAAAGTTACTATTCTCCTTATTTTTGGTCAGATTTCCCCAAGGAATGGTCAATATTGTCGCCCTTCTCATATCTGTGTGACCCCATCTTTTTTCTATTTTTCGATCCCTTTTCGTCTTCTTCATTTTCGAATAATATCAGTCGAGAGTGGGCAGAAAAGAGGGATTGAAAAGGAGGGAACTTAAGAAAAGATTATTTGGTTGTCAATGGAAACAGAGAGGAGAAACAGTGGATTATAGAATAGAGATCAGAAACGTGTTTTTCAGTGTCAAAGCCGATTTAAAATCACTGAAAATTTTGGAAGATTGAAATCAGAAATCAGAACCACCACAGTCCAGAACACATTTAAGGTTATGTAACCCAGAAAAGCTATTAGGTATCGAAGAAAACTTTTTTAAATTAATAAACTTTTGTTCAATTCCTTTTCTGGTACAGCACGGTTTGGTCGAATGTATTTTTATGCAAAGTTCACAGTTTCCCAAAAAAAAAGTAAATTTCCAGCAACTATTGGTCGAATCGCTGAAAAGATATGAAGAGAAACTATCTATCGTCGCTCCATCCCGTCGTGATTGGACATGGGTCAGCAGTTTCAACTTTGCTTATTCTCTTCTTCTGACTGTCGGTGGAGGCTTCAAGGTTCCAGTCACCATAGGAGCACAAGTAAAATGTGTTTCCCAGGAACAATTCATAATATTTTATCATTTTCAGATATTCGCTGTGTTCTACTGTCTCATTGGAATCCCGTTGTTCTACAGTACCCTTGCACTTATAGTCTATCGACTTGTTTCTCCGGTTCTCAAGGTTTGTGGGAAGAACAAAACACGGGGATAACAGAAAGATGTTTACTGATAAAATAAGTTGTTGACATCATTGAAAAGCTTAAAAATAGAACATCACTTCGTATATTGAAAGAGAGGAAGAAAACAATATAAAAAATGACTCAAACTTTGAAAATAGTTTTTTCTGTATTTTAAGTTCTCTTTATTGAAAACCCGGAAAAAAATGCTTCTGAAATTTGATACTCATAAAACGTTCTCAATCAAAACCCAATCAATTTCAGTGGCCATCACTGACTCGTTCCCGCCGCTTCTTGCTCATTCTTTCGGTCTTCGGTCTCTTCATTCTCTGGACTCTCCTCATTGGACTTTGCCTCTATTACCAGGTATTCATCTGTTTTCTTTCTCTAAATCTCTTCCGATCCAAACATCTTTTCAGGTTCTCAATGATTTCTGGCTCAGCATTTTCAACGCGTTCACCGGATCCTTGACCATTCAAATCCCAAGTCCAGTTCAAATCACCACTTGTGGTATTCTTTTCCTCAACTTTGCTGCCACTATCTCGGTTTCTCTTCTTCTTCTCATTCTTCTTGTTTCCCTTTCCATCTTCTTCCCAAAAGAATGTAAGTTCTTGTATCAAGAGAAGTTGTTCCTATTCCTGATTCCGATTTCAGTGCTTCCTCAAGAAACCGACAAAGCCGTCGAAGAGAAACTCGAACGTCTGACTCCACCTCCAAAGTTCCATGTCATTGTCGATGAAGCTGGAGAGAGCAAGCTTACAACCGCTTAATAAATCACTGCACCTTTTCTAAACTTTGCTTCTAGGCCTTTTTCCTTTTCATTTTTTTCTTTTCAATTTCTATGCTTATGCAACGATTCTGCCACTTTAACTTTATTGCAGTTAGAGAATGGATAAAACAAATGTTAAAACTAACAAATCCTGGTTAGTATTTCTACATTTCGAATGTAGGAAGCACTACAGGAAGATGATGAGATTCTTTTCGTGATGCAAGGGGAATTATCCAAAATTAAAGAAACGATGATGGGGAGGGGAAAATAGGATAGGGACAGGTATTATAAATAGATATTATTTGGTCAACATTTAAATTAAAATCGAGATGATTTCGAGACAGGGAAGTGTGGTACGGGTTGAAGTGGCGATGAACGGATGACCGGGAAGTCTATTCAGCGGCAACAGCTGGCACTTCTCCAGAAGCAGCGACGTCGACCTGCAAGTATAATCAAATTGTTGACAATGTCATTGAATAGTTGTCTCCACGCGCAGAAAGATGAAACGATTCATAAAGAATTCATGAGACCAGCTCGACTACGCGCATCTCATCCGTTCTTCCATAATTAGCGATTAGTCTTATTTCTCTCCGGTTGTATCCCTATAATATATTATTATCCGCAACGATTACCTCCTCGTCAACCTTGCTCTTCTTGGTCGATGGAGCATCCTCGTCAGCCTCGTCGGCAGCAGTGTCCTCGTGAGCGCTGGAGACACGCTTACGGTCCTGAAAAGAAGTAATTTGTCACAACGAATCATTCACTTCTTCTTCTTACGTTTCCGTTGGTGTCCTTGGCTTCTCCATTCTCAGCCTTATCCTCTTCCTCAGCAACCTCAGCCTCGTTCTTCTCCTCGTTCACATCCTCCTCAGCAGCGGTCTCCACAGATGGAGTCTCCTCGGTCTTCTCACCGTTCCTGAAAAAAAAGAACAATTACTATGGGATTAGTGCAATCTGTTGCTGGTGTCTGTCACCCCTCTCAACACAGTATTTGCTACGTCTGTCTTTATATGGCACCTTCTGCACACCCTCCTCTCACCAAAGCACAATTCTTATACAAATAAGGGGAATATTTATGACCGCTACACACCGACACCTCACCCCTCAGCAGCTTTTTTATTCTTACTCGAACACTGTTTCGTCTTCTCTATGACCACATTATTCACGTCTTACGGGATGACCTCCAAGGAAAATACCACTTAACGCCCGCGCGCAGGTGGATACAAAAAAGTGGCTCGCGCTTTCAATTGTTATGACCTAGATAATCTGAACAGAGGAGAAGAGAAAGAATATTCAGAATTTTAGAATATAGAAATAAAACTCACTGCTCTTCGGTTTCTTCCTTGGTTTCAGTCTCGGCAGTCTCAGCAGCCTCAACTGGCTCCTCCACAGTTGGTTGAACAACCTCTGGCTCTTGAGCAGCAACAGTCTCGGTAACCTCGGACATCCTTCTGAATAAAGAGACTTTGAGTTTAAAAAAACTAGGATTTGAAAAAAAAGAAACAATTGGAAAGATTACGGTAACGGAAGATTTTCGAAATTGGGATCGAATTCCATTTCTCAAAAAGCGGAATCGAATCCTGAGTATCTGAACAAGAAGCACAGTGTCGAAAAAAAGATAAACATGCGCATATGAGGTGCGAACAACTATGTCGCGAGAAGGAGAAGAAGAGCTGTCTTGTTATTTGGCTCTCGTTCCTCACACAGGCCTCTGGCGCTGCGCGCCCCATCCACCGTCGGTCCAGCCAGTGCCTGACACTCACGCAGCACTCACACTGGACAGCTATGAGAGACCGATGCGGCGGGCCGGCTGTCCGAAGGAGGCGGCGGCGAACCGCTCACACTCCTCAGCGGTGGACGAAGCGAAGAATGAGAAGAGGGAGAGCCTCGATGGCCGCGAGTTTCGAATTGCCTCGTCGAAGAGGCGAGAGACACAGAGGAAGGGGCGACAAGGCTCCGCCTCCCCCTAGTGACACTGCGCAAGAGGCTCTCGTTGTCTGGCTTTCTTGGCATCGTGCCAAGTTTTTTGAAATTGAAGAGATTGAAGCGAACACCTAAGAATCAGATGTTGTGTTTCGAAAGAACAGCTGGTCAAGGTTAACCAAGATGAAGAAGCGGAATTCAAGTTGAACTGAAACTTCCAAGAGGGCATGATTCACAGCCTAGTAATCCTATCTTTTCCAAATGTCCTTGGTCTATTGAATGGGTTTGAAAATGCTATGGGAACGAGGCATCAGGGTGAAGAGGGAAGATAAAAAATGAAACCATTTCGTTCATTAATTGCTGTAATCATGAGTGGTTAATTACCATAAAGTTACTGTTTACTTTATTGAACGTGGGATTGATATTCAAAAAAAAGCAATTCAATTTTTTTTCGAATAGGTCAACATCTACAGTAACCCAAAAAGTTTTTTCTAATTTATTGGTTTAGCACACCAGAATCACTACTGCAGTGGTCGTTGGTCGGTCGAAAATTCATCTTGATTTTAAAATATTGTCCATTCAATATGGATCGCAAGGAAAAATTTTGCAAATTTTATTTGTAAAAAAATGTTTCCGCCCACAACAGTTTCCCGCACAGAAATTTGTGAACAACAACGCAACTTTCAACAGTGGGCGGAGCCTAAAATGTTGCTTACAAATAAAATAGATCAAATTTTTCCTTGTGATCTATTTTGAATAGACAATAATCACTTATAATTTGATATTCGGGGTTTTCGGGTGTTCAGAAGACATCTCCCTGATTGAAATTCAGGATCCGCGACGTTTCGAAAGTGTGACTTTTCGGAAGTGTGACGTTTCGAAAGAAAAAATTTCAAAGCATTCTGGGGAAAAATACATCTCAGCACATTGTAGCACTTCAGTCAGGATACTTAGCCAAACGGCTCTTGCGAAACGTCACTTTCGAAGTGTCTGCTTTCGAAATGCCACGAAGCCGTATTTCATGACGCCGAGCACACACGTAGATGCAATTGTCAGTCAAGGCTTCAAAGAATATCTCTCACTGTACAGTAAATCCATTCTTATTACGAAGGAATAACTTATTTTATCATTGTCTTCTACCGCGGCTGCTGTGTTTGCAGTGTTATTTTGAATTTAAAGTTCATTGCAGAAAACCGGAGATTGAGAACAAGGTGATAAAGAACAAAGTTTGTGAACAGAATGTAAAATTGTTAAATAAAACAAAAATGATTAAAATGACACAACTGATACCGGGTCAGATGTTTCAATTTTCAGGAGATTGTGGAGATCTTGGAGAACGTGAGCCACTACGAACGTCTAGGCTGCGGCTACGGCTGCGTTCTCGGCTTACGCTGCGACTTCTGTCACGATTTCCATTCTGTTAAAAATGTAAATAGGAGAAACGAATAAAAGAAGGAAAAACAACGTTACCTTTGGTGGAGACACACTGCGGCTCTGGCTTCTCTCTCTTGCTGGCGCTGGTGAGCGAGATCTCGATCTTGAATCGTCTCGCTTTCTGAAAAAAAAAAATGTGAAAATTGAAAGAAACAATAATATGATTCTATTAAGAGCATGAAATTTGTTGTTCCGATGGCGCAAAAGGGCTTCCATATTCAAAACTAGTAGTCTCACTCTTTTAATAAAAACGGCGGCTTTTGGAAGCTGCGAGGACTGAGCGGGTTGATAATTGAAATGAATTGAGTTGACCCAAACTGTACTGGAACTGTCTCAGCTAGTGACCATTGCCATGGGGGCTTGTTGGTGAAATTGGTATCTCATTGAAATGTAGCTAAAACGGTTCGTGATGTGGCTCCCGTTCGAACGATGTTGAAAGTATAAAAAAACTTACGCATTTCGCTTTGGACTCGGTGAGCGGGACTCTGATTTACGACCGGTATCGCGAGCTGGTGACTCCGATCTGCGACGGCTATCGCGAGCTGGTGACTCCGATCTGCGACGGCTATCGCGAGCTGGTGACTCCGATCTGCGACGACTATCACGAACAGGCGACTTGGATCTCGAATTGCTTCTGGAACGCGATCTGCGCGTACGTTTGCGATCGCGGGAACGGCTGCGAGAACGTCTTCTTGGTGGCGTACGAGAGCGACGTCGTGGAGATCGGGAACGACGTCTCGGAGATCTCGAACCTCCACGAGCGTCAGTTCCGCGTGGTTTTCCTTTGGCCATTTCGACAACGATACGCATAGAGCTTAAATTTGAAAATATGTATTGACTGCCGTGAAAAGGAATGTTCCCTAACCTTCCATCCATGGTCTTGCCATCTAGATCGTGGCAAGCATCTTCAGCATCACGATAGTCTTCAAAATCAACGAAAGCGAAACCATATTTCATTGAGATGTTAGTGATTCGACCATATCCTTTCAGGAAACGTTCGATGTCACGTTCTCGTGCATTATATGGTATTTTTCCGAGGTAGAGGCGCGGCATGCCTGAAAAATCAATAAGGTTGTTTCATTGTTTTTCCTGAAAATCGGAAAAGGGTTCATTCGTTCGACATTTCCCTAAATTCACTGAAAACGATGTGAAAAAATTTTCGAGTTGCAACCGAGAAACTGAAAAAAAATTCTGCAAAAAAATCGCACACATGAAACGAGTGACACCGTATGCGAAAATCGCGTCAAGACCATTTGGCACGCCGCCAATGCCTCCTCTCTTTCGAATATGTTCATGAACCCTTCATGTTTCATGGTCGACCATCAAATTATTGTGTGTCATCGCTAATTTTTCGGATTTATTTGTTTATTTTTACAAAGTTAACGAAACAATGTTGTTTACAGTTTACTCTTCCGTTTCGTTATTCCGTGATTGCACCTGCCTCAGAATTCGAACAAACTAATTATTTCAGGTATCCAAAATGAAGTTGGTCAGATTCCTGATGAAACTCTCGCATGAGACCGTTAACATCGAGTTGAAGAACGGAACCCAAGTGTCAGGTTGGTGGCTGAATAAAATTTATTTGTTAAAAATGCCCAATTAATAAAAATTTCGTATTTATTGTAAAAAATAACCGTTTTGGAAGATAATCTGTAAAAATCCCTCTGTTTGATCGTTTTCATCATCAAATCACATCGAAAAATGTATTTATTCCAGGAACCATCATGGGAGTGGACGTCGCGATGAACACCCATCTCCGTGCTGTTTCGATGACTGTCAAAAACAAGGAGCCAGTCAAGCTTGACACGCTTTCCATCAGAGGTATCTATTCAAACACGATTTAGTTCTTCAAATTTAGCTTTACAGGCAACAACATCAGATATATCATCCTGCCAGATCCGCTTGCCCTTGATACTCTTCTTATTGATGACGAGCCAAGAAAGAAGGCGCGTGCTGCACGTGCTGGAGGTACTTTTTGCAACTTTAAAACTATATATCAAACACAATGTGAATTGTTTCAGCTTCCCGAGGTCGTGGAGGACGCGGTGGAATGCGGGGAAGAGGAGGAAGAGGTGGACGCGGACGCGGAGGGCCACGCGGAGCAGGTCCTCGTCGTTAAATCTTCATCGGGTTTTCGCAAGTTTCGTCTTTTCGATATCAAGATTTATTGTACCGCGCTCCTTGTTACATTCAAAACCTGTTTCTACCAATTTCTACGACTCTTGATCATCTTTTTGAAATAATTTATTACGGCATGATAAGCCATCATGCAAATTATCAAGCTTCGCTGCTCGTACGAGCAACTGTATTTTATTTTTGTTAAGTTCTGATCTCCATAAATTTTCGTTTCCCAGTTTAGACGCACTCTTTGGTCTCGTTGTAATCAGATGGATCAGCGCTAAGATCTTCACCAACATCACATTTCTTGAATAACTTTCCCCACCAAACAGCCTGAAAATATTGATAGGTTTTTTTTCAAAAGCAATAACCCTATGAACTCACAGCGATATATGCCAACGACATCCCCACAATTATTCCCACGACCACATCACTCCAATGATGTTTGTTATCCGAGATTCTCGAGCAGCAGATATACAATCCTCCAATCATGATGAAAGTCTGCAGAATGGCGATGATGACGTTGTTTCGAAGAGCAGGCTTGAGGCGAGCTTGTAGATACAAAATCGTCCAGAAAGCACAGTACATTGTTACGGTGGAGTGTCCACTGTAAAAACTTTTCCGTGCTTCTTCGACATCTTCTGGGTCTCCGCGACATTGATAATGTTCAACATAAGTGTTTGGATTGAACGGGGAACTCGAACATTCATTCAATGGGAAAGGTTGACAAACCGCGATGAAACACGGGCGAAGACGGCCTACAAATCCTTTTACAAACTTGACTAGGAGTTCGTTAACAATGTAGCCAACTTGACTGTACCCTGAAACAAGAACCTTGAAAACTGTTTTCCTTTTTGAAAATCTTACCAACGAAGGTAAGAACTGTAACGAGGTACTTCGGTATCTTAATATCCCCCGTACGTGTACCATAGAGAAGGTCAAGAGTTTTAATGGGACTGAAAAACTGCCTGTAAGCCTCTACGACGAATATTGACAGAATCATCAACGAAATGTTGTAAACACGATGTTGAAGGCTGGTTACTGTACTAGATTTCAGTGGGTAATGGATGGAAGGATCAACGCAGAAGAATCCACGCTCCGTAACACCTCGAAGTTTGATGGCATAGTCGGTAATGAAAACTGAAGTAGTATGTCTTTCTAGCAAATATCTTGCTGATGACTTACAGAATCCGTAGAGCAGAATAATATTGAAGGCAGCAACTAGAGGGTTGATATCGACGACAATTGAATCGCGGCGGAAAACGTTCATCTCACGAATCTAATCTAGAAATGAGAAATGTGAGCCTAGAATCAAACGCAACAAAATGTTCGAGGGGCGGGGAGAAGTTGAGAATTCAGCATGGCGTCATGTTTCAATTTTTTATATTCCTTTCAATAGAACAAAAAACATAACTTTGTTCAGGCAACAAGACAACTACAAGACTAATGTATATGTTACATAAAAACGAGAGAGAAATGTGTGAAATCATTCCAGAACACAAATTATGCGGAAGAGGGAACTGGTAAAAGATTTTCGGACTGTTGTTCTCCTCCTCCTCCTCCACCAAGAGCAGAAACCACCGAACTACCAGAAGACGGCGAAAGTGGGTTGACGCCTTGTCGCTCTTCCTCTGCAGAAAATGTATCTTCTTTTTTCGTGCTCCAGGTCCACTCACCTTCGGTGCTCCATTGAGGTCGGATTGGGCGAGCAGTTGGAGAGAGAAGAAGTGGCTGCACCTCCGCTTCCGTGGAATTGTTCGAAAAGATATCCGTCCAGAATACACACTGAAAAAAAATGATTCCTATCAATTTCTTTTTCAGATTATGTTTATTTTCAGGCATTTTTTGACAAAATTGAACACAAGACCGTTCTTCACCCTTCTGACTCACCGTGTAGGCAGCGATGAAAATTCCAATGAAAATTCCAACAAGAACATCACTCCAGTGATGTTTGTTGTCTGTGACTCTTGAAAAGCTTATCCCGAGTCCAACCATGATCATCAGAGTCTGTGATATTGGAACGACGATTCGATTGTTAAGAACAGTTCCAAGGCGAGCTTGAATATAGAGCTGAATAAAAGTTGATTATTTCGATTTCAACGGCAAAAACTCACAGCTGACCAGACAGCGCAGTATAGTGAAACAGCAGAATGTCCCGAGTAGAAACTTTTACGAGCCTCTAATACTAATTCTGGAGCCCCAGTGCACTCGTAATCAATAATGTATCTAAAAAGGGTAAAAATACGATAAATCGAATTCAGAAACCAACCTGTGCGAATCACCAGTAACGCAAGTGTCGTTTGCCAACTTGCAAACATCGAGAAAATGAGGTCGAAGTCTTCCTACTACATGCTTCGTGGCGATGTTCAATGCAACATTCATGACGAATCCAATTTGAGAATAACCTGCAAAATGTCGAGGTTTGATTGAGCACACGCGAGTTTTTTTTTTGTACCAAAATAGGTTAGCAGTCTGACGAAAAGAGCATGAAGATGACTATTTCTCCATCGGTATCGCGGATTGTTGATGTTCGCTTCTATCTTTTGCATTCGGTAGTATTCGACGAAGAGAACCTGAATAGGAAAATATCAGTTTACAAAGTTTACAGTTGTTCAATTTACCGTTACTGCGTTCAGTACTAAATTGTAAAGCATCAACTGAATAGTTGTGATGGTGTCCTTCCGATATTCGTATCGAATCGAATCGTCATCGCAAAAGAATCCACGTTGAGAAACACCCAGTAACGTCGGCACAATCACCGATATCGCAGCTGTGACAAAAAGAAAAAGTACTAGAGACATTCCGAATCGATTAGAGGTTTGGTGGAAATTTACGAAGGAATACACTATCACGTAGTAGCAAAATTCAACATGATCACGCATTGTTGGGGGTAATGCGTCGGGATTTTGAGCTTGCGCATAAAAAATGGATAAAATTTCAAGAAAAGCGTGCGTGGAAAACTAATTTATGTTTCAGAACTTGCATGTCCCTTTAAACATTGTGTTACTGTCGTTTTGAAAACTTTTGAAGATTTTTGCGGGAAAGAAAAACTAACCGAAACCGTACAAAAGAAGCAAATTGACTCCAACTGCAACCTCATTGACATCGAAAACCTTCGGGTCTAGAGAAGGTTCCATCACCTGGAAAAAATTAATTTGCATTTTTCCAAATCCCTCATCTTCCAATAAATTTTACCCTGGCTCCATATCGGCTCACAACAGACATTGTTGCTCTTTGATTCGTCAGCACAAAGTCTTCTGTGACGGAAAGAGATAGAAAATATTGTTTTGGCTACACTTTTCTAGTTTATGGTGCACAGAGAAAAGCGAAAACACAGGAAAGTGTTTATTGGCGCAAAATGAGCATAGATAATGGGAAAAAAGAACTATCACTGGTGACGAATGCTACACAGGACGGCACAAGTCAGAGAATTCTGATTGCAGAGACGCAGAGACATAATTAATAGTCCTAGAAACAGTTGCAGAGAGGGAATGATCTGATTGAGCAAAGTGCAAATCCAAAGAATGAAAAATGTCAGTTGTCATTTCGGAACTATCGAAAGTTATTTTTGTTTGACAGGATATATGGAAATCCGTTGAGAAATGAGAGTTAAAAAGAGATTGTTCAATTTTTTGAAACCTGGATTACGATATTCCAAAACTTCAAAATGACTTTGAATATAAAAATTATCATTGAGATAACTAACCTTCAGAAAAGACATTGTAGAAATCTTCCGGAAAACCGGAGCCACTCTACTCGACAGCTTCCTTGTCATCGTCATTGTTTGAACACTGATTCTGACTTCGAGTCTCAAATAATCTCGTTGATTTCCTTCTCATTCTTTTTTGATTCCCTCTTTTAAACTCCTCCCACCCAATCACCAATAAACAAAATTTGTGATTTGAGAGGCAACTTTTTTTTCTGGAAACTCTTATCATTTTCAAGTCTCACCTGTGATCAGGTCAGGAATAATAAGAAGGGACGTTCGAAACATATTAATTTGTCAGGGAAAGCGGGGTTATTGTTCCAGATTTGTTTGTGTTTTTCGTGGGCACCTGGAGACGACGAGACGCAGAAAAAGAGAAAGCATAAAGAACACCCAAAAACACATACTACAATGAATTATTTTTCAGCTTCGAAACCTCATTTTACGCTTTTGTTATCATTGATACATTAAAGATCACAAGAAATTCACCAAAGTTCCAGATTCCTTTCCAAGAAATGTGTTCGAGCTACATTACAACACACATATAAGGATAAGCAGACATTGCGTAGATTTGTTCATGATTTAAATGTCTAATAAATTTTGCGGTAATCCTTGTACTTTATTGCTTACAGCTCAATATAAAAAGGTAAAGACGCAAAAAGAAAAACACGCGTGACCTTTACAATGGCACGCTGACCTCTAGGTCGCCACATTGTTTCGAGGAGCAATTGCCACGTCACCACACCTTGCACTCACCAATGCAATCAGTTGAAAAGCTTCGTCTATCAAAATCCGCTTCCTTTTTGTGTTCACTAATTTTACTTTTTGTTGTTTGTGACTATGTTGACAATCAGCAGTTTCAGCTAAAATGAGTGCTCCATTCAACTTCAATCGACGATCATCGACCACAATCAAACAGGAACGTCATGAAGCGGCAACTATGAATCGCCAACCGACTCCAATTCCTGTCCCCAATCCAAACTTCCGAATGACTCTCAAGGAGTACGAAGATTTTGAAAAACAGGAGCCTTTGACTAGACTGCCAACTGAACGGTCAACCACAAATACGATTTTAGGATTGTTGAGAGACCAGCCAGAGTTGTGGAATAAGCCGAGATCTCGATCGAGTATCAAACAATGGAAACTACTTGGAGTGGATCTCTTTCAAAGAACTGGGATTTTTGTGAATGGTGAGATACTTAAATTAATTCTTCTCGAAAATTAGCTCGATTTTCAGTCAACTCACTTCTTCACGTGTTCCGTAACGCGAAGCGTTGTTTGTCCAGCAGGATGAGCAAGTGTATGAAGGAGAAAATGGGAACCGCCGAAATGGAATCCAGTCTTGCAAAATGGGATCTATTCAGATCCTTCCGTTTCTACTACGAGTTCAAATTGGTCAATCGACATTTCGATGATGAAGACGATGATGACATCGAGTTCCTTGGACGCTTTCCACAGAATATGGAGACAGGGTAAGACTGGATTATTATATTTTCCAACAATAACTTCCCAGAGATGCCAAAAACTCGCACATCTCCCCATTTCCTGTCGGATCCATTCAAGAATACCTATCGTCATCATCAATTCATGCACAACCGATGGAAGAGGATTATCAAACTCCCACAAACGAATTCAATCCATATGTGGATGATCCAGAGGAGAAAGTGAGATTTTCAAATTAGCTATTAAAAATCCTTGGGCTTTTTCAGAACGTCAGAAAACATCTCCTGGAAATTTCCACTGACAACGATGCTGATCAGATTGGATATCAAGTGAAGAGAGCCTTCCGTGTTCATCCAGAGAAGGAATCGCTAATTAGAAAAGCAATGTTTGCTACGATTCTTGAGTTTGATGACTCAGATTTCCAAGATCTTGGAGAGCTCTTTGCGAGTTTGGCAGCCAAACACCAGAGAGCCGAAAGGAAATATAATTTCTAATTTACTAAAGGATTCATCTGTTTGAGTTTCCCAATCATTCCTCTTCTCATTCCATCGATATCATGCTTTTTTATCCCCACCAATTTTTCTTCTGATTTTACTGTAATAAATTCTGTGAATAAAGTCTGCTTTCTCTAGAAATCACGAAGTTCATTGAGATCGTCTTACAACTGCAAAAATGAAAATTGCAAAGTTAAAAGAATACGAGAAGATAAATGAGAGATAATTTGATCATTGAACAACTCATAGCTCTCCCAGTTAATGCGGTTCACACATTTTGTGTCGTTTAGTTTCCAACACATGTTTCTATTTCTTGATTCTTGACCTTTTCATGGGAAGTAATTTGTTGTTCAAATGTGTTCTGGGGGGAACGTTCACTGCTTCAAAGTTAGTCTGGAATTGCAATTGAACTTGTTTTCAATCTTACATAATGTTCAAGAACACATAATCTGAGATACATCTCTCGATGCCAAAGTATTGATCTTCATGTAAAAACAAATTTCACACCTGTTGCATGCAAATGCCGTTTAATCCATCACCAATCAATTTTCAATTGTCAAATCCATCTTTTTGGACTCTCCCCATTTCCAAATCTTCATTTTTCCTGGATACCCGCCTTGTCTCATTCCTATCAATCTGTTTTCTCTTCTTCCTCCCCCGTGTGTGTAATCTGTGAGTGTGTTTCGTGTGCACTTCCACCGCCACGACGACACATTCCCCAAGATCCTCTTTGGTTTTTTTCGAATTTTTTTTTGTCACAAATTGGTTGGTGACAGGAGCGACCCCAGGAAATGAGATATTGGGAGAGAGAGGTCATCTGATTGAAATTTGCTCTTTTTGTTTTGGGTTATCTTTGGTCTAACCAATTAATGTTGCGAAGTGCACGGAGACGGATATTCCTAAATTTAAGAACAGTGTTTCTAACTAACTTCTAACGTTCCGCAAAAACTGAATACATATTCTGAATGCAAATTTAATGGGCATTCGAATGCTATAGGTCACTTGTAAAAATACCAGTTTTTGTGTAGACCATTCCATAGTAAGTCTGTATAGAAGAGAGAAAGAAAAATAGAAAATTTGGAAATTAAGGAAGCCTACGGATTGGTGATACATCTTAGCGTTCACTTTTAAAATTATTGGGGTTCTGAAATGATCGATGTGTCAAAACAAATTGCTTTAATACAGTAGTTGACTTCAATTTTTGAGCTCACTCTTTCGAAACGGTTTTTCTACCAATCTGAATTAATTTTGTGAAACAACTGCCCCCTTGAAGGCTCTCATTATTTTATACAGTAAATCCAGTGTCTCTTTTCGAATTCCCGGAAAAAATCCTTAAACCAAGAGCACACTAGAAACCCTGTCGACTAGTGTGATACACCATTTTCAGATATGACAAGAAATGATTTGAGGTGATAGGTGCCATGTTCTCAAAACAAAGTGATAAAAAGTGCTAGTTGCATTCTTCTTCTCTTTTTCTCCCCTATTCTTTTCGGCCACACACTGCAGCAGAAATTGGCTCCGAAACCGCCCCTCTCTCATCAACTTCTTCTCCATCAGTCGCATCTCTTCTGATTTATGTCATGACTCAGCACTTCCTGCGTCTCTTATCACTTAACACTTGAGTCCCATCTGATATGATTCGTCGTCCCCACCATCATCATCCGGACCCCGATTGGTACTTTTTTGCAGTGAAAACGAAACAACGAGCGACGGGCTCCCCGAGCGGCGACCTCGATCAAGATGGTCCGCATGGCTGAGCGGTTGGCCGAGAACTTCATTCCAGAAGCGAGGAATGAAAGTGAACCGGCCTACAGTAGATACAAGTGAGACTTTTTTTGAATTCTTGAAATTAGGGACTCCCTAATTTCAGATCACGAGGTGCATTGAACAGATCCAGATTGAATTCCAGAGCTTCACTGGGATCGTCTCAAGGAAGAAGGATAACGTTAGGTAAGTTCTGGTTTCTAACTTGTGAATTTATCGTCACGAAGCATTATAATGTTTTAGTGGAAACTGACAGTGGTCTGATAGAAGTAGAAAGCGATAAACAGTTTCTCGACGCATTCAAAGATGCCAATATGGATGCGGTACATCATTTGAATGCCACGAATCCAGTTACCAGGTTTGAACTTATTAGAACTTTGCCGAAGTTTAAGCTTTCTGTAATTTCAGAGGTCTCTGGTGCTTGATTATAGTTGCATTCGTGATTTTGGTATTGGTACAATGTTACTCCCAAATCAGATTGTATATAAGTGAGCCAGTTGCAACGAATATTGAAGCAGAATATCCAAGTAAAATATCATTTCCTACGGTCGCAATTTGCAATAATAATCAGTTCAGGTGAGGAATATTCCATTTCTATTTTCTCAATTATCTAGTTTTCAGATTAACATATTTGACTGGTGGACGAATAATGAACAGAAGGTCGAAATCTATAAGCGGGTCTCTACTATCAACGGGTCATGATATTGAATCGGTTTTTGATACTGTAAGTCAATTCATGAACGATTCAAATTGTGAATTGGATCTTTAGGTTCTGAGAAAATCCTGGGATATGGACGCTGTCAAATTTCTGAGAAGTGCAGCACATTGGAAGTCTCGAATGATTCTAGGGTAAGTTTCGAATTTTTTATTCTCTGATTTCAAGAAAAACTTCAGATGTACCTGGCCAAATGGAACATCTTGCAAGTTATCAGATTTCAAAGCAGTTTGGACAACAACTGGACTTTGTTGGGCAATCAATACAGATCCTCAGAATCCATTTGAAGTGACTGGTTCTGGAGAAGGACACGGATTACGGCTTCTTCTGAATGTGGAGAGTTACGAGAGAGTGGATGCATGCACAAAACATTTCCGAACTAAAAGTTTGCCAGGTCTTAAAATTTTGATTTATAACCAAACCGATATCCCGGATAGTAGTATGAATGGAGTCAACGTTCCTTCTGGATATTCAATGGATATTCCCTTCAAAATGCAACATGTGAGATTTGTATTTTAAGAAATTTTATAAAATATGAAGAAATTTTAGAGATCAAAACTTCCTGGTGTCCATTGTGTTGAAGAAAACGACGAACAAATTGAAGCAAGTACAGACTTCAATAATCCAGAAAACATTCGAACATGCACATTGAGAAGATACATGACGGAAGTGGAGAATTCGTGCCACTGTACTTTGAGAAGAGCCTACACAAGTAATTCCACACAAGACTTCAAAATGGCTGCTTGCAACGTGGATCAATATTTCGGATGTGCTCAAGAAGCAATGAAAAGAGTGAGAGAAGAAGGAACTGCAGCTACATGTCTCCCTCCTTGTAAATCAATTGACTACACTGCTTGGCAGGTACAAATACACTTCTGGAAGTTTTAACCAAACTTATATAATTTCCAGGACATGAATCGTCTTCCTCAAAATTTGATGCCCGCTCTGATTGAAGAGCAAGAAGAGGACGATGAAGATGATGTGGAACAAGAAGAGTTGGATGAGAATGTTGCATTTTCTACAGTATCCGGAGGGGAGACTTTTTCATGTGAAGACAGTGCTTATCTGGATGAAAAACAAGTTATGAGAATTAAGAGAGATGCTCACAGAGCTTATGAAATGCAGGCTAGACATCAGGAAGATATATTTTTAAGATCTAGAAGACTGATTGCCAGGCTCAGAAATGCCATTACATCGTGAGTGTTTTCTTTGAAACTGAAGAAATAATGCGGAGAGTTTCAGAATCGAACGACAGAAATGGGGTTGGCATTCGGATACTTTCAGTGGAGTTGCGGATCGACTATCCAATTTGACATGTTTTTCAAACTTCAGTGAGCGACATCGTGACGTTATCAGTATTCTGGAGTCAAGACCAATAACAAGTGAAGAAAAGAAAGCAAACCAGATGTTCTTTGTGAGAAAATCAACCCCTCTAATCTATTTATTCCAAACATTTCCAGCTTCTCGACGAAAACGCCTTCCAGAGAAATTCCACAAGATATATGTCGATTGGAGATCTCAAATCTAGATACGGTGACAAAGTGGACGATGTAGCAGAAGAGATTGCGATTATTTTGAGAATTGTGAGTTTAAAGAGACATTTATCATATGAGTATTGTTCGATTTCAGATGGAAAAATTGTGGCATGTGTTCATGCCAGATTCATATTTGAAAATGATAAATGGAGACTTTTCAAGAATGGATAGGATTGTGGAGTTAATGGATCAGTATGAATTGAATAAACTGCAAAGAAGAGCATGGGCGGAGAAAATGCAATCCAGACAGATGAAACACTTTTTCGAAGACGATTTTTATGAGGTAGTTATTCTGGATTGAAAAAAAAATGAAACAATGAAATTTCAGTCCTACTATCAACCACTTATCAAAGATCTTGATACAACATTGGTGAAACAAATTGATGAAGTGGAATCTGATTGGCCGAAAGTTGAATACTATCTTCAACGTGGAAGTGCTGGAAAAACAGGAGCCATCATGTTCTTTGGAGATGGAAAAAAGGAAAACAGACAGAAATTTGAGAAATTGATAGTTGAAATGCATGAATGTGCTTCTGGAAAGTTGAGAAAAGAAGCTGGGAAAATGTTACACAGTTTCAAGAAAAGTTATCGAGAACTCCAAGCAGCCTATGGAAAACTGTTCAAAGAAGAACTTCCGGACTATTTGGAGAACTTCCAGTTTGGAAATAAATTCGTCGGAGACAACTTTGCAATGGTCAATATTTTCTTGCATCGAATGAATCTTGAAGTTTGGAGTCAAGACAGAACTTATGGATTCTGGAGTCTTGCTTGTGATATTGGAGGAGCGCTTGGACTGTTTCTGGGAGCTTCGTTGCTGACGATTATTGAAATCGTTTATCTTTGTATTCAATACGGATTGTGTGGAAAACGAGCGAGGAATATGAAATGCATTCCTATGTGAGTAGTTCGATTTTATTCTTTCTGCTTTGAATTTCATTTTTTAGGGATCGGTTGACACGACAATTCAAAAAAGTTGCAACCTGCAGTTGTTGCAAAAAAGAAGAAAAACCAAGAGAACCAATTTACAAAAAGAAGAGTCAAAGTTATCAACGACGGTAATTATTAGAATTCAATAATCATTAATTAACTTTTTCATTGTTCCAGGTATACTGCTGAAGATGAAGAGCAACACGAAAAATTCCGTTCTAGGACATCCAGCGAAGATTCCAAAATGAGGAAAAACATTTGGGCACAAATGAATGATCCATCCGCGAATTCGACATTGACACCATCAGAAATCAAGCATTTCCTTGACCAAGTTCAGAGGCATTCTCAGCCTCCCAGTTATCACGACGATCATAACCCAGGTGCGCTTAAGCTCATTTGTTTATTAGAAAAAGTGGAAAAGGTTCAACAACAAAAAAAACAACAATATGGAACAAATGGGCGGGAAACAGAAGTGAAAGAGTAAATGTCTAGGTACTGGACTTGTCGAGGAGAGTATTTTTAACTAGATTATTGTTGTAGACAGTCTGTGGGTAGTAGGGGTTGGTTGGATCGAGTTCTTGTGGGGCAAGAACAGATGAGAATGAGACAGGGGTGTTCGTTGGTTTCAGAAAAACAGTGTTTGAGAAAGAGTATTGTGGAGTTTTGAACATAAGAACCTTGAAGAGAACAGCCATACATACCAACCGAACGATAGTGACAATAACGAAGAAAGCAGAAAAAAGATAGTCTTTGATTCCGACGCTTGGGCTCTCGTTACCGAACAGCTGGAAAGAAGAGACAGCTACCCATGCGAATATGGCGATTTCGATGAGCGCACTGAGAACCAATGGGATTGTTTTTCGACAGCGAATGGTAGCCAGTTGCATCCACATTGCAGCAGCGTAGAAGACGAAGGCGCATCCCGAGGTCATTTCATGTCCATGTGGAGCGCAAGTGATCGTCACTGCCATCAGGAAAGTTGTAGTTGCGAAGACGTTGAGGCAGAAATGCCCAACTCTGTTGAGACATCTCGAGACTTCTTGTGCAGCGGCTTCTGAAATCGCCGGGCGGTTGGGGATTTCAGCAAAAGTGGGTCTACTTACGCTGGAATGAACTGGATCCGCTGCGAAGAAGTTTCCACGATAAGGAGAGAGGGTTCATATTAGCGAATCTTGTCATTGTGCTGAAAAAATGGTGTAAGAAATTAGTATTTATTTGGAACGAAGCAGTGTTTTAAAAAATTGCCATTAAAAATTGCCAGTTCAAAATCGCTTGTTCAGAACCGCGTTGCGAGCCGCGACGCGCAGTGCAAACACTGCAGCCGAATATTGCGTACAGTTTCGTATACAGTAGTTTTCCAGAAAATCAGTGCACAGAACCGAAATTTCGATTTGGTTTTTTTTGCATGAAAAGTGAAAAGTGAGTTCACAAAAAAACAGATGATTTATTGAAGATGAAGCAGTGCAACATGCTGATTATATTTTTCTCTAATATGCTTTCTCATGAGACGTTCGGAACTGTAAAGATAATCATGCTGTGTTCTACCGAAAAATTGGAACAAAGAAAGTACCATAGGGACCAGAAAAATTTCTATCGGGCATGGGCGGAAAACACAAAGATGACTGATCAAATGCCCTTCAAATTTCGTCCAATCAACGAGACTTAATCCAAGATCTACAGTCATTGCGAGGGCTATATCAATGGGACCATGAAAACGGGGAGTTACTAGGGGAGACCTATACAAATTTTTGTAGTTGCAACGGAGTAGGAAATGAAACAAAAGCTGGAAAAGTGGATAAGAGTAGTGAATATCTTTCAGAATAAGAAAAACAAGAAGTGAATACGATAGCGAAAGCATTTCGAACCCCGCATTGATCAGTGTTGAGCTAGTAAGACTCGCATTGCATTCCTTCAAGAACTTGATCTCTTCTGAAAGTATTTTAGATATATTGTTGGTTTTAGGTTGATTTATCCCCTACCCTTGAATTTTGATTGATTGATCTCCAGAATAGTAGACATTGTTGGTGACAGTAATCCGTATTCCTCTTTCTCCGTTTGGACCTCTTGGTAGTCGCTTTTTCTGGAATAAAATTCCTCGAATTATTGAAGACAGGAAGCTAAGATACTTACTCGCTACATACTGACCATTCTAGCCAAAAAGATAATCCGACAGCGAAAGGGTTGAAGAAAAAAGAGAAGATTGTGAGTGAGAAGTATCCCATCCTGAAATATAGAGTTATAATTTGAGTTGCTCCATCTTGGCACTTTTTCAAACTGGCAAAACATTTAGTTAATTGTATTTCTGAAGTCTTTGATATGCAAATGCTTCATATGGTCTTGTGTGGCTTACCTGATCATGGGATCTCTATAGTTGTCCTCGTGCTCTCCATCACAGCGAATTCTCTGCGTACTGGAATGATCCTCTTCTTCATCCTCTTCTGATTCCTCCTCGTTGTCTTTCAAACTCTCATCGACATTGAATTCATAGTTTTCTCCAGCTGCTCTTCGTCTCTTTAACCGTCTCGGTGTCTTCCATCTGACCATATCACCTAGAAAATGTTGATGATGACGTCGACATCATGAAAAAATTATATGGTGGAGAATAAAAAGGAAAGACAAGAACATTGTCGAAAGAGAATGGAAGAAATCATCGCATCTCGAAGCAAGAACAAACACATAAAAGGGGAGAGAAAGGGGGGAGAAGCCGAAAAAAGAGAGAAATGAGAGCATCGAGGACCTTAACACTGCCTTTTTTGGTGCGTCCTCCCCGCCAGTAAATTCATTCATTTACAAAACCACATAAAAGAACAGAGAAATATGATATTGGGGACACATATGAATATCAATGAGACTATCAATTGGAAAGTCAAACAATTGAGATGAAGAGAAAAAAGAGCAATATATGAAGATTGAAAAAAGAGGTCGGACAGAAGGAAATGATGTGGGCGAGAAAAGGGGAAAGAATCCCATGAAATGAGTGGTGGCAATGAAGACGGGCGGGATATTGGACAAGATTCAGTCATGACAGGGAAATGATTACGCGAAGTGGCAGTAGGCGAGCGCCACTGGCCATTTTTCATTTTTGCACAAAAAAGAAGCTCGTAAAGACCGAAAAGATCTGAATGTAAATAAAGTACTGAAAGGAATATGTACAGTAGGGGATTTGGAGAGGAAAACTTTGATTCAGAGTTTGAAATTGTTTCTCAGAGTGGGAAAGGGTTTTTATAGTTGTCGGAAAAACACTTCATGGGAAAAGTTTGAAATTGTATACATGATTATGTATTTTGGAAACTGGATATTTTTATGCCAGATGAGATTGTAGGTATAAGGAGTTCATACTATGATAAACTGAAAAATTCCAATCTGTAGTTGAAAAAAAGGGTTCGACTGGAGAATGTGTGTGTGTGGAAAACAGAACCCTTGAATTTAGAATTATATGAATGATGGTTTTTGCTGATTTAGAAAATATAAACCTCATTTCTTGGCTGCATTGTTGCCACATTAAATTGCAACCACTAAATTATCTCATCCCAGATTTCCATCTAACAATTGATTCTTTCAGAAGATCAATACTACTATCACGACCCAAACTATTTGGGACTCTCTCCACCCCCAGATAAACTGTAAGTTTCTTTTTCATTTTCACATCTTAATCCGGAATTTCTCAAGTTTCAGAGAAGACAACCGGGAAAGTTCAACATCCGGTTACCACTCATCCCCTCGTCCTCCACGAACACTCCAACCTCGGGATGAATCCCCGATTCCTGATACTGAACCAATATCAGTATCCGAATTCTCAGATGCTCACGCAGTTCCCCTATTCCGTACTCCTCCGCCAAAACGACGAACACAAAAGAAAACCAACGATGATGATGAAGATGATAAACAGTCTTACGTGTAGATTTTCAGTGCTTTCCACTTGTTTCACTCTTTTTTTCTTATTTTCATTGAATGAACCTAAAATTTATATCTCTGCCAAGGTAGATGACGTGGTTGTTAGCAGAAGCAGTTGAAGGCAGAACAAACAAAAGAATGAATTTTTCCTCGATTCCAAAATTAAACCTTCCAATGTGTCCTGCAGTCCTCGTGATTTAGAAAAAGAGGGCGGGAAATTGAGAATTTGGGTTGATGAAGAAGAAGAAAAAGATGGAAGAGAATGCAAGAGTTCTAGAAACACGAAATATTGCAGTCCTTGAAACCTTTTTTTTGTGTCAATTCCCACGATTTGTGCTGCCGCTGATTATTCTTATCAGCTGAATAGAAGACTAACAAGCCGAATAAAGAAGGATCTGTTTATAACTAAATCGGGCCGTGGAAAATAGTTCAATCCGAAAAAAACCGAGGCTCCCCGATCATTAATTCATAACTGCTCACATGTCTACTGGTTACACACACTTCATATCCAATCTCAACTTCTTTTTTCTTTGTTTCTTTTCATTTTTTGTTTTGATTGAATGTTTGTTTGTTTGACAGAAGGAAAAAAACCAGGTGAAGAAATAAGTTACTTTTCTCTCGGTTTGTTATTTAAATTTTCATAGAAGTCACAAAGAAGAATATTTGTATCTTTTTCATGCAAGTTATTCTCGGGATTTCTCTTCTTTTTTGTATTTATTGGAATTTTGCACTCTCGTGCTTCATCTATGAATTTGGGATTTTAGAAAAATCGTTAAAATAACATGCTTCCTTTTTCGTTTTTTACAAGTGTTTTCAATTTTCCCATTAGAACAATAATAGCTACATAATTGTCAGAACAAAGAGGAAACACTTAAAATTTTGAAGAACAGAATAGAAAACATATGTAAAAACTGATTTGGTTTGGAAAATGTTCATTGACAGATTTTTGAACTTCTGCAGTTTCGTCTACTAGAGAGTTTGGAGATTTACGATTTTGGAAGTATAATCAAGACCAGTTAGTCTTAATTTTTTTTGCATCCACCTTCATATACTTTTGCAATTTATCTTTTCAAAAATCTTACTATGAAATTTTTTTATGTCAATCTCGCTCTTTTTTGCAAACGAAAATATCTCGCATTTCCTTTCAAAATCTGACCTGACGAGCTCAATTCAAGATGCAATCCAATTTAACCCATCTCCGTTCGTCTTGTTTTCTGCCCTTTTCCCGTCACCCTTTTTTTTCTCATTATCATACTCTTCATCACTCCCGTGGCTCTTTTTTTCAGCACAAATCGGTTGATCTTTTCCCGTACTTTCACTTTCCGAACTTTTTCTCCATCTTCTGACGTCTTCATTTCATTTGTCTTATCGACCCTCCACGGACCCGTATCGTTCTTAATTAAAACATGAAGCGGCGAAGCAGAAAATTATGAATTGAAACCAGTAGATGAGCATGGAAAAAAGAAGAATTCGTCACCAGAAGAAGAAGAGAAGGAGGTGGAGACACTGGTCAAAGAGAAAAAAGGAAATAATAATCTTCACTTAAAAGTGACTTCCACAAAATAGCACTAACGACTTTTTGAACTTGAGAGAATCAATAATTAGATTGTGTTTTAGAAGAGGTAGAAGTTTATACTATGGAGTCTTGAAACTCATTTGAGCCTTTGAAATTGTTCACTGATTCGTTTCTTCTATTCTTCATTGAAGACTAGACATTCTTATTGCTCATTCTCTAGGCGATGATCTCCGTTTTTTCTGGTTTCTATTTATCTGAATCTTTTTCTAGTCTCCATTCTAAATCAAAATGTTTATCAACCTCTCCGCGCAACCTGAAATCGAGAGATGGAGACGCCAAATAAATCAAGTTACCTTTTTACTCCCGCCTTCTGACACTTTTTTCATTTCCTGACTGATAAATTCTAAATTTGATCTACGAGATTTTTTCATGTTGAGATTCTTTATTCTACTGTATATTTTCTGGTGTTACCTGCACAATCTAAAAATAGACAGTAGAATTTGCCCCTGCAAAAAAGTTTGATAATTCATCATTTATTCATTTGTGTTCATCTTGATTCTTTGAAAAGTGGGTGGAAAAAAGGAAATGTCAATTCGGTTTTTTTCACTTTTTTCACCTGAATTTCAAAATCTGAATGTTTCACCTGCACAGTGATTCTTTAGATTGTGTTTTCTTTTGGTTTCAAACGTCTTGAACATTTGAAAAATTTTTCTCAGATATCTGCAATTCAAAAACGCAGAAAGACTATTTTGATCCATGGATTCTGTTGATAACTTCGATTTGAAGATCTTCGATTTTTTCGCACCTTTTTTCAGTAATTAATTTCACAAACCTCAAAATAGAAAATTGTTTTTGGTTCCTGTTCAAAATGACATTCTCTAGACAGGCTACTTCAATTTTCATAGAATGTTTTATGCTTTTTCGCTTCCATTTTTGCCTCCCATCGTGTATTTTTTCTCCAAACTTTTTGAGTTCATTTTTATTTTCAGATATCACATCTATGAATGAGAGCTACAGTATCCCTATTGTAAGTTTTTGAGTAATTGATCTTTTTGGAAATAATATTCAGGAACTGTTGCGATGTTCCACCATCTCATCACCCATCGATGAACGGGCAGATGCTGTTCGAAACATGCCATTTTTTACCTCTTCCAGCACCAACGGTAAAGTTTTCTGCTAGAAAACTTCAACTAAAAATGTACACATTTTCAGTATCGTGACGCCCTGACATCATCATGCTCGGATTTGATAGAAACTGTTTTGGCTCTCCACTCGAACACTTTGGTGAGTTTTTAACACAGATTTTCTATAACAAACGCCCGGAGGTTCTAGAGCAAATGCTCTCATAAAACTTCATAATTGATAAGAATGGAATGACAAGTACATCTAGCACTCACACCCTCTGGAATCCCTTTGTGAAACGACAATTTGATATTTCTTTCGTGTCTGGGAAACAATAAAAAAGGAAAAAAGTGATAAAACGGTGCCCCCCAGTTCTTCCTTGTCCCTTTTCTCTCCACATGACACAGTACACGATGAAGCAAAGAAATCGTAATCGGAGAGAGAGGAAGAGCGACTGTCTTTTCTCTTTCCTTCCATTCATTTCTGCTCTTTCTGATAATGGTCGGTTGGACGAGTTGTTGGTGTCAAAGAAGACGCAGACAACAAGACGGAGAATCGGTAAGTAAACGGATCCGATGGGAGGATGATGAGAAGGTACACGAAAAAGTTCCCTTTCCGATGGTAATCGATCCCTCTTCAGGTGGGAGGGATCGTCTCCGATCACTTGTTTTTTCGATTTTACTCGCTTCGAGTCACTAAAAAACTTACATCATGGTTTTTCTGAACTTTGGATAGGCTGAAAGTTAGAAGTTTGTGGATGCTCAGAATTGAGCTATCTGAAAAATCCCACTTTTTGAGTCCAATATATTTTTAATATTCCTTTTTATCGCAGCTTCTATTGAATCTGAAAATCAAAAAGATCTTTTTTCAATGTATGAGAGTGGAGTTTCTCCAAACGATACTATCTCATACTCGTTTCTAGGTTAAACTTCATAAACATCCCAAATATTTAGGTGCTCATCGATTCCAAGAAAGTCCGTTGATGTATTTTCATACCAAATCACGCTATATCTACAGTAAACTTTTTTACGACTCGCTTTTAATCAAAAAATGCCTATACGCTTTTGATTAAGTCCTATCTGTCTTTATGATCCAATTACTTGAGTGAGTTACGATAGTATAAAAGGATCACGACAAGCATAGCAATCTTAGAAAATCGCTGAAAAATGGTATTGCTCAAAGGCGTTCCTGATCCGCCAACTTCTATCTTTATTCCAACTTTTGCGGTTCCGGACTGAAAGACGTCAGGTAAACCAGTAGCAAAATTTCTAGGAAAATCAAAGGCTTACTTAAAAAACAACACAAAATTTTAGTAACCTTGTGCACAGCTAGATAGACTCAAAAGATACCCGATGACATCAGAAAATACTCACTCATATTTCATTCCGTCCACAACTAGATTATAGTGTCCATTTTCTATTTTTCGGGGGTCCTTATCTCCATGGCGTCACTGCCATTCCGATTTTTCCCATTCCTTCGATTACCTTCTGAGCCATTAACTCGAAAGAATGGACGACTTCTCCCAACATTGAACACTCTGCTTCGATGCTCTTTCTTCTCTTTTTCTTGTTGCCAACATCTTCTACCCATTTCTCCTTTATGTTTTTGCTCTTCTGATTTAGCTTCCTCTTCTCTTCACAAATGATTGGAACTGATTAGTCCTTCTCTCCTTCACTTTTTCGGTCCCATTAATCAATTAAGAGACCGGAGAAGAGCCTTTGCACGTAGGCCCACCCCTACAGACCCCAGAAATAAGTTGAGCTTTCCTTTCACTACATTTATTCTGCAAAAATGTTGTCTCGAAAGCAACGGAGACAAAGCAGTGTCAAAATGAGTACAGTGGTAAGTTGATAGAATCTAGTTGATATTAAAGTAGTCTCACTCCCCAACGGGTTCATTCAAAAACCAAACGTTCTGTCCCCATCGTGACAATAGTTCAAATCATCATAATACAGTCTTAAAACATACATCTGCCCCTGTCAAAAAACGAGAAAAAACATAAAAATTCAGGAAACGGAAAGTCGTGAAAACACTATTTCGAGAATGAATCCAGTTTGTTCAGCAGTCCCTTTTTCAACCTGATTTGCATATGTTTCTCCCCCGATTCTTTCATTTTCGATCATCGACGAACAACTTTTGTACAAATACACATATTCACCCCATTTTTTCTTTCTTCCTTTGTTTCTGATAGTGGTAAATGTTATGATATTCCCTATTGGAATACCCATGCTTCGCAAAAAGCGAGAGGTAATTTTTCATAGAGTTTTGTTATTTGAAGAATGAAAGCATTAAACGAACTCGAATTTTCAGAGTGCTCAAGAAGCTGTTTCTCTTCGAGAAGCAGCCGAACGTCGGTCACAATTCGCCCGTGTTCCCGCTCGTTCGGTTTCAGCACCTCCAAGGAAAAAGTGGTTTCGATCGAAGCAACAGTTGTCAGGTATTAACGCTATATTTTTCCCTTATCACCTATTTTATATTTATTTTGATTCTTAACCCAAGGGAGTTTCCTTTTTTATCACTGACATTTCAATACCTTCCGTCTACTTTTCAATGATTAGTCATGTTTCCCACAAATCATGTCGGGTTGAAAAAAAACTGTACACCTAGGTCAGTGGGTGACATCATAGTGTCAGATATTTCATTTTGAGTTGCTAGATTTCAGAAAGAAATTGAAAGGAATTCTGGACATCTTTTATCTTGAAACCCATATTTCTAGGTTTAGGCTCACTTTATTTTCGGTTTTTTTTGACCTTTCGATATCGGATGAAAAATTACCTAGTGACATTTGAAAATAGGCATACGAGTTGAGATTGGGAGATGGACTTCATTTTTTCTGTTTTCGTTTTCTACATTCTTAGATTGAAATAGTCGAATTGCAGAAGCAAAAAGTTGTTTAATCTTAAGATGAATCCAAAACAAAACGGAATGTTGTGAGACAGTCTGCACCTTCTCCTGCTCTTTCGTCACTGTTCCATCCATTTTTTCCGCCTTTTCAATCGTTTTTTGTCCGAAAAAGTTTGAATTTTCAGGCGCTACCGATGGAATGGACGGCTCATCGCGTGCCGGTTCTCAAGAAATTGTTTGTGACGAATTCACGAAGAAATTGGTGGCAGCAATCACTACGTGGCACGACATACACTCGTCTCTCCTTCAGTTATCTATCGGTAAGAATATTTTTCAGATTTTGATGCCGTATTTTATCTAATAGACTGTCATCTTTATATGTTCGGAAACCTCCTAATAGACCGGGAGTCATCAGTTCAGTTTGAAAAATGAACCGGCAACCTCCAACTGTTCCAGAAACATCAGTATTCAAAATCATTTCTCACTCCCACTTTTAAAATGAAAAACATATTATTAACTTTACAGTTAATTTTTTGAAAAGTCCTCAATAAAAAATAGACCGGCCCATCCGATAAACCGGCATTCGATCTTGAAAACTACATTGGGACCATGAATAAAATACGAGGGAGACACTTTTTTTTCTGATTTTGATGATGTTGCTGCTTCGAGCAAGTAGCTTTATTACATTGGAAAAGAGTACAGAAAGTTTAGTTTCCTGTTCAACTTCTCCCTACTCATTGTTATTGTTTGCTCTCCTCCGCACGTTTCCTAATTCATTCTTCACTGTCATCAGAATGAATTCCTATTGACGTCAAAACTTCTGGAATGCCCTTCTTTCTTTCTTTTATTTTCCCCTTCAGTTTCGACCCACTTCTTTCCACAGAAAATGCTCTTCATCAGGACTTTCCTTCATTGCGGATGCGCATTTTTATGCGTGGCGCATCATCGTCAAAGATTTTCATTAGTTAATGAAAAAAGAGCAACCCCGTCTTGAAAAGAGCGAATGTGTTTCTCTGAAACAATGATTTTGCAGCAACCAAAACAATATTGAATCCCCCCAAACGCATCTTGAATCATTTGCAGAGAGATCGTCCAACGACTCGAATGACGATGAAAACCAATCAGTCTCATCTGAATCTTCATGGTCGTCGGCTTCTGAATCAGATTCAGATGACAATGGGAATGGGGACAAGAGTTCCAGCAATCACTTATCCGCGTCAGCTGCCAGATTTTCAATTTCAAATCCTGATTTGACCAATTGTCAAATTAAACAGATGTTTCCAGAAATGGCGGATCATTGGAGGTACAGTTTGTAAAGTGAAATGGTTTGAAAAGTTCAGAAAGGTGTCATTCAGTATCTTATACTTCTATGAGCTCAAGTTGGGCTAATTTGTTTTTCAGCATAGTTTCCTATTTGCTTTCATTCTGTAAAAACCCTAGACTTTTTATTGACTTGCTCGATTACACTAGTCAGTTTTTTTCCAATGCGTCCTTATGATATCATAAAATCGCTGTCGGAGATTGAGATGGCAAATGGCTTCTTTTTATTCTCATTCAAAAATCGTTGTAAAGCCTCAAAGCGATTCTCAAGGGAAACTATTGAACGAACCTCGAAATGTTCGAGAACGAAGGACAACTGAACTTTTCGTATTCCAAATTTTCGCATGAGCTCTCCAAAACTTTCAAAACCGGAAATCAACGGGAAATGTGGTGTAAATCTCTTTTTTCACAAAAAGCGAGTCACTTTGGTTTGGCCGGACGGAAATTGCACATCTCACACAAGGTGCTGCTCTTTCATAAAACTGCTCATCGTCACATGAGAAGTGCATCACCGACTTGTTCCGGATTAGAGAAAGAGCTTGGGGATATTGCAACACATACTGAGCTCTAGAAGCTCCATGGAGAACCACCACCAATGCCACAAAAATCTAATATCCAGCAGCAAAAAGAGCTCCGTTTTTGCTCATTGCGCTGCTCTGACACCTGGTCGAAAAGGGCGATTGGATTTATATTCTCCTCTGATTTTTTTTTCCGTTTCTTTTCTATTTTGCTTAATGTTAGGGAAAGAGATAAGAATGCCTAAAACATATAGAAAGTGGGCTGAAAACTAAAAAAAGCGAGACGAATTTTGAAATGCATGAGTTGTGTTGGCCATGAGACTAATGGGCTTTGAGAATGGATTTCCTCTTTCTTCCTCTTTCTTCTTCTTCGTCGTTCGATGGAAGTATACTCGACTTATTCTTCTTCTGCAACTTTTCATAAACCTCCTGGTAGACGTCATTTTATTGCCACGTCATAACATATTCATAACGGAGAGCACAGAGACTAGAAAAAAAGGATGGTATATGTGGGTTGAAACGCCCTTTTTCTCGTTTTAGAACATCCTTGGAATTCGGAAAGTCGCTATTTTATGATCTTCTGGGAGTGATAAAATCATTTTTTGAAAGGTTCCCATGAACTTGAAATTATTGAATCTAGGAAATTTTGTTTATTCTGTAGCTGGCTATTTTACTTTATTTGAAGTTAAAGGCGCTTCAAAATGGAAGGCTGATTTCGGTTAATATTTTCTGATAAATATCATTTTTGGGTTTCAGATAGGAAAATCCCATTCTAAGCCCTTAGGCTAAAATTATGAACAGAACCTTTTTAATTCCCACTGACAGTTATATTTTTTTAAACTAAATAGATCCATGCGGATAACATAAACTTCTGAAGCTCGTGTCGAAAGTTTTAGGTCTTGACCACTTCCACCAATTAAGTATCACAAAGATGTCGCAAAACATTCCAACCAGATCTGGACTTTTCCAGATCTTTAAGGAACAGTCCAACCATAAATTTGACTATTCATTGACCTAATTTTTTGTTTCTCAGTTACCAAATGATGACTCCTGAAGACGTCAAAAAAAATGGAAGGGCAAACGAAGAAACGAGTTACCCTTTTCATTTGCGTCTTGCTTATTTCCTCCTCATTTTCTTCATCTTTCCTCTGGCTTAAAACAAGCCCCGCATCCTCTTCCTTTTCGCATTTTGCCGCCACCAGGGGCTCACAAAAGTGGGCGGAGCCTGAGGGATGGCTTGAGGACGACGGATTAACGTGTAATGGGGGCGCGACGACACTACGTGAAGGAGCCAGTCAACCAGAGAGATAGAGATAGGCCTTCTTGCCTTCGCATCGTGGCACACCGACCGAATTAGATGTCCTAATATCATTTCTTCTCTCTTATCTTATACTTCGACTGATACTTCTTCTTCGTCTTATTTATCATCTTATTCAACGTATTAATATTTTCTTAATAGTCTTATCCTCTGTCGTCAGTCCGAACCAAGATGATGACGGCGTTGCGGAAGAACAGCTCGGCGGAGGATGCGTTCCTTCCGTCGAGCAGTCCGTCAGGTTTAAAGAAGCACCGCAAAAAGAAGAAATCAATTGCCGAAGCACAATCAAATCCCGTGTTTGTTATATCTGCGGATCCATCAGGACCCTCGCCAAGTACTTCTCCTAAACCAGCACATAAGAGAAAGAAAAGAAGTTGGAGGGGTGAAAGTGCAGCAAGAAAATTGAGTGAAGCACTTCCAGCTGCACTTCGGAGCCCGACTCAAATTTTGAAACGAACCAAAAAGCCATTGGGACCAAGTCTGAGTTGGGATCCAGAGCATCGGAGTAGGTCACCATCGATGACAAGGAGTCGGGTACATTCGGATGGAAGTTCGGAAACAGGAGGGATTCATGATGGAAAGAATAATGAGGATGATGTAGGAATTGTAGAAGAGCCAAGATTTGAATTGGAAGTCTCGTGTATACATTGTTCAATGGCAGCAGAATACAGAAGGAGGATGTTGAAGGTTTGTGAATTGGTTGAGAATCAGGGGACAGATGATGAACTTTCGAGAGAAACGTCACACTAGAAGCATTTTGAAAAGTTCATTTTCGTTTCCACCCAAAAAGGATCGAATTTCGGCTAAAAAAGGTTTTGAGCGATTTTCGTCAACATCTCGTTCATTTTTTTTTGGAAATTCTTATCCAAGTTTTTTGACAACCTAAAATTATTTCGAGTGATTTTTGATACTCTGTTCAGTTTTTTGGATTGTCTGGTGTTCTTTTTTAGAGCAACATAGCAATTTTCTGAAACTTTTCAATAATGATGTATCCAAGCACATGCTAACAAATAATTGAATGGCCAAGAAATGAAAAGTTTTACACTTCAAGCCTAGCTTTCCGGATCTCTAGCTTATCTCAGTTAATAATCGGAACAAATTCGAACTATAAAGTTCTCATAGGATATCCAGCAGCGGATTACGGATGATATTGACAATCTTGTGGGTCCACACGTTTTTCATCTGTCCCTTTTTTCTCGTGCGCTCTTCGAATACCTGAAAAAATCCAACGTTTTCGCTTGTTTTCAGACCGAAATCGAAACTGCCGTCATGAGATTGGCACGTCGTTTGGGAAACGGAAGAAGTGGAAGTTATCGAGAAGATAGTCCGTCTTCGAATACATCGAATCATTCATCAATGATTACAACTGTTCATAGGCATACAATATCCTCACATCATAGAGGAACGACTCCGGATATTGTGGTTTCTTCAATTAGCTCAGATGATGAAGATCATAGTATGGATAGATATACAAGTTCCGAGTTGGGCAATTCGTTGCAGACTTCTGAAGCAAGGTGAGTAGAAATTAGATGGCTGGGAAAATATTAAAATTAAAAAATTATAAGACTTCTCTTTTGATGTGAAAAATTTATGGGATGGCTTGAACGCAGTTAAAAATAGTTATACAAACTATTTATGTTTCTTTCTGTTGACTTTTAGTTGTTGCGTGATATTCGCTAATCATTCAGAATCGAATTAGACAAATTGTAACATGATAGATCGACTATTTTTCTCTCGGATCTCCACAAGAAGTCTCTTTTCTCTTAGTTTTACCTCTCTATTTATTATTTTTTTGGTGTGTGCCACTCTCTCGCAGAAAAACGGCAGTCGGTGGCCACCATAGGATTAATACTTTTTGAGGGGACAAATCCCTGAAAGAATTAATCTCAAAAAGAAAAGAAAGAAGGGATGCGTCGGGAAGATATGAAAAAAAGAAGTCGTGTCGCGTAATCCGAATCGACTGAGCAAACACAATTGGTTTTGAGAAGGAATAAGGGCAAAAGAGTCATAGATAAAATTGATAATAAGTAGAAATAAGGTTGAACTTTATCTGAAGAAAATATAGATTAAGATTTTTCAGCTCTCCTGGTTCGTCAGCATGCACAAGCCCGAATCTTCCTCGAAATGGAAACGAAATGACATTCGACAGTCCGGGCTCCGATCAACTGACACCTCCATCTCCATTACGTCTTCAACCTCCATCCCTACTCTCCCCATATCCAGACTCTGCATCTCCCCCTCGATCAAATTCCGTTGATTTATCAACACTTCGAAGAGATATCGAACTACTTTCTGTCTCTTCTGGAGACTCTGATATAGCATCAGACACTGATTTTGAGCCGCCAACCCCGGCTGAATCAATTCGAACGTTTCGTTCAAAAAGTCATGATCCCACAACAAGTGATACGATGTTAAGACGACCCAGTCGGATGTTACACCTTTCTGAACTTTTCAGGCTCATAATTGATTTTCGAGTTCACAATCTAACTATTCTCAAATTTCAGGAAGGCGTTGGCAAAATCACCAGTTGTAAGAAGGACAGCTGCAGATCAGGAGACCAATAATCCCGTGAATAAGCATCGAAGCAGTCGGTATTGGATTGAGGATGAGGTTTGTGATTTGTGTGAAAAAAGTTGGAAGTTAGTTTCCGGGTGGATTATGCTCAAAATGCGTGATATTCTGAAAAATATAAAACGTATTTCAGGGGGACTACCACATTCTTCCATCCGAACATGTTTGGCTTCCATCCTCCGCTGGATCTTCTGCTTCTGCAGATTCTGAATGTTACGTTGGAGAAAAAGATTGTAGACGCTCTGGAGAGAAAAGGAGATGTGCAGCATGTCACGTTGTAGCTCATACCAATTGTTTTTCGCTTCTTGCAAAATTGAATCTGAACTGTAAGACAACGTTCCGGGATTATGCAACCAAAAAGACACCAACAAAAGAGAGTACCGATGGATTAACGGCTCATCATTGGGTTCATAAGGTATTTATTTTTTTAAAGGACAAAAAACCAAAAGAAAACTTTTAGTGGCGACACGAAGGAAGATGCAATACCTGCGGAAAATCGTTCCAACAAAAGATGTTTTTCCAAGGGAAAGAGAAAAAAGAAACAATTGCCGTTGCCTGTTCATGGTGCAAGGAATCATATCATTTGAAGAATTGTTTTGCCAGAGACAAGTTGGAAGAAAGGTGTAATCGAGGATCACTCAAAGAGATGATTGTTCCTCCGACATGGATTCTCCGATTGGCGAATCGAAAAAGAAGTAGTCGTGCACCTGCTCATCCAAGGAAACACAAGAAATCTCATCGGCAATTCGTGGTGAAACCAACGGACATGTTGTCGACTGGTCCCGCCCAGCCACTTTTGGTATTCGTGAATCCGAAATCCGGCGGAAACAAAGGATCGAAAGCACTGCATACTCTCTGTTGGCTTCTGAATCCTCGACAAGTATTCGATATCACATCGTTAAAAGGTCCAAAGTTCGGGTTGGAGATGTTCCGAAAAGTGGTGACCCAATTGAGAATTCTGGTTTGTGGAGGAGATGGAACAGTTGGATGGGTACTTTCGACTCTGGATAATGTGAGTTTCCTTGCTGAATTTTCCTAGAAATCTTTGAATTTTCAGCTCAACTGGCCAGCGTATCCTCCAATGGCTATCATGCCGTTGGGTACTGGAAACGATTTGGCAAGGTGTATGGGATGGGGTGGTGTATTTTCGGATGAACCAATTAGTCAACTTATGCAAGCGATTTTGCACGAGACAAGTGTGACACATTTGGATAGGTGAGACCATCGAAATAGTTTCAATTTTCATTGGCAATCTTCAGATGGCGGATTGACGTGGAACCAAACACATCGTGCAATTTAGAAGAAGAAGACGATGGAATGCAATCTGCACTTCCATTGACTGTCATGAACAATTACTTCTCGATTGGAGCTGATGCTCATGTTGCTTTGCAGTTCCATCATTCCAGAAGTGAGTTTTTCGAGACTTATCAATGTATGAATTGGTTTTTTAGGTGCCAATCCGCAGATGCTAAACTCTCGCCTCAAAAATCGCATAGCTTATGGTGGACTTGGAACCATTGATTTGTTCAAAAGATCATGGAAGGATCTTTCTGAATACATCACATTGGAGTGTGATGAAGTTGATGTTACAGCCAAAATCAAGGAATTGAAACTTCATTGTATTCTTTTCCATAACATCACATACTATGCCGGAGGAACGATTCCATGGGGTGAATCTTCTGAATCAAAGCCTAGTTGTTGTGATGGAAAAGTTGAGGTTCTGGGATTCACAACTGCTACTCTCGTAAGCTTTTTTATTGTTTCAACATAAAAATTCATAAAAGTTTTACAGGCTGCTCTTCAAATGGGTGGTAAAGGAGAACGAATTGCTCAATGCTCAACAGTAAAAGTGACCACAAATAAGGCGATTCCAATGCAAGTCGACGGAGAACCATGTCTTCTTGCTCCATCAGTAATCACTCTCGGATTCCATAGCAAGGTTCCAATGTTGAAAAGAGAAAAGAAGACACCGTGTACTCCGAATTTAATGAGAAGAGGCACGAAGTATGGACATAAAGATTCACAAGTCCAATCGACTTCGTTGATCATTCAATTACCGGTTATTGTTGTGGGAAGAGCTGATTATGATACGTACAAAGATTGTTTCGAGAGGTTGAAAGATACTGGTTAGTTTCATAATTTTCAGGGATATTAGATAACGGAAGTATATTATTTTCAGCTTATGAAATTGGAATCGTCAACGTTGAATCAGAAGCCGATTTGGATTCGGCACGGGTTCTCATCCAACGTCTTCTTGTTGAACACAACTCTCTTCCCTATGAACCTGACAAGAATTGGAGATTCCTTGATTGTAAGAATCTCATTTCATTCCACAAAGTTTTATTCCAATCGTTTCAGATGTCTCAAACGCTGAAGAAGGAACGTTCCGCGTCTCCCGACAACAGGAACACGTTCAAAGTGTCAGCGATGTTTGTAACACTGATGAATGTCTTCTGATTCTTGACCACGCCTTCCCATCGATTACTGATCGGGAAGCGATTGAGTTGTTCCAGCCTCAACAACCTGTTTCGTAAGTTTTATTCTGAAGAATTAAAAATATGAAAGCATTAAATTTCAGATCATCAACGTCTTCAAGTACTCCACGCTATCACAATTCTCGTCGAATATCTGAAACTCTTCGAATTGTTTTGAGTTCTGACGCTCAAGAAACTCATTTATAGGATGATTGCAAACATCAAATCGCTTTATCTTCTTGTGCTAAATTCTTTGATCCAAAGTTTAAAACTTTTTTTGTATTTATCAATTGTTAGTTCAACTCTTCTTATATACTTTTGTCATGTTCTAGGTGAAATGATTTATAATTATTTTGCATCGAGATCTCGTAGCGGTTTTGTTCTGGTCGTTTTATTTTTCCTAATCCCATTGAATTCTATTTCCAATTTCTTCTCGCTCACCAAATTCTATTTTTGCCCGCTTTTTGAGTGTACTCCTTATTTTCCAGTGTGTTTGGAAAAGCATCGTATTTTGTATATTACAACTGAATGGTTTTTGTGATAAAACATTTTTTATTTATTATGGATTTCTGGAAAAAGAAGAATATAATCGAGATCTGACACGAGAATAAAGGAAATCAATGAATGGATCATCTCCAGACATTCTGAGAGCAACATCTATCAATGTACTTGATGCTCTCGTCTATCATTAACTTAACTGATTCCAAAACTGCACTCATTGCGACGTTTCCAAAACCATGAGTCATCTGTAAAACAGATTTATTTTTTGTCTCTCTTTTCCGACCTACCAGAGTAAAATGAGAGAGGTGTTGCTGAACAGAGGGATCAATTGGAAGCATGTTTCTTGGGAAGTACGGTGTCAATGGAGTACGATCACAAGAGAGCAGTTCAGCCAACTCTCCGATGACTTTTCTGCTCATTTCCAGCGCTGCTCTTCTTTTGACTACATCTGGATCAATTGCCAACGAGGTTTTTGTCAAATAGATTCCAATTTCACGGGAATGGAACTCTTTCTCGCAGACGAGAGCAAAGTCTTTAGCCATATGGATTGCTTCTTCTGAAAGTTTCAGTTTCAAAGAAGCTGTTTCAAAATTTCCAAGACAACAAACCTTCAACAAGAGCAGTCCATGCGGTAACATTCGCTTGCTTTCTTCTCCCGGCTGGAAGTGTCAATCCAAGTTTCTTTAGAGAATCTCTCAATGTTTTGCCTCCATCCTTCGACTTTGCCCTACAAGAACTCTGATCAAATCTCTGTCCTCAAGTTCAACTTACTTTCTCAAAATGCCTCCAAGAAGTGAAGCATTCAAACATTCTGGTGGACTGATTCTTCTTTGAATCTCAGCTACCGTAACCCGATATTTGGTAGTTGAACTCAAGAGACTCGTCCGTCCAGGAACAGTACAGTAAACTTCACCGACTATTTCAAGTGGTGAGTTACAATCAGATGCAAAGAATACGAACGGGCGGTCTGCTTTTGAAACGGCTTGACCTAAACTTTGAAACGTTCAGTTAACACTTTCGAAAGATTTGGCTTACTGTAATTAGCTGCATGGTCTCTATCCTCAGCTTTCGGAATACAGTAATCCTCATCTCCATTCCCTCCATTTCCTTGTGTTTGTTGTTGTGGTGGAGGATTGAAGAATTGTTGTGGATTGTTACCACCAGGAAATTCTCTCGCATAAGTGAATGTACTGACACCACAAACTGGAGGTTGAATCAGATGAGGTGGATACGGTATGTCATAATGACAAGAAATGTGCATGTGGGATGGAGCAAATGTACGCATGTTTTCGTACTACAAAAAATGAAGAAGAAGAGATGAATGAGAGAAAGAGGGGCGGAGCTTACGAATGGAGGTCTTTGGGAAGATTGTTGCTGTTGCTCTTCTTCATCTTCTTCGTTGCATTGAGAAGGGCCACGGACGAATTCATCGTCAGAACATTCCATTAGTTTTCGATTGAACATTCTGTAAGATGGATGAAGTATGATCAAGGATAGGGGAGGTTGAAAAGTCAAAGTTTGGGATACATAAATGAGTGGGGCAGTAGGATCAGAATGTGTGAGTTGAATCATAATCAGAGTGTTTGAAATCATGAATCTGTCACAGATGTCAATAACTAACATAAGGTTTGTACTATTCCTAGATTTCAAAAGCTGACTGACTTTTTGAAACCGAAGAGTGTAGCTGAGAAAACGGTGAAGACGGTTCAAAAGATAGTTTGAAAAGTTGAAATCAGGACGGATTTCAAAATTGAAAAGAAAGCAATGAAAAAGGTTCTTATTTTCAAAAAAAACTGGAATCGGACGTTCGTTCAAATTCTGTCCAGAAGCAAACGAACATGGACACCTTCTAACATTATACAGTTGAAGAATTCGGAACAGTAAAAAATTCACTCAAAAAATTGTCTCAAAATGCTCCGTCACTCTCTAAATGGAGCATTCCGGCGAGCAGCCGGAGTGATGAGTGTAGAAAATCAAATGAAGAGGAGGTGGTTAGGGCGGGCATGAAGGAGCATATGAATTTTATTAAACGTGAGAGCTTCTGATGAGAAGAAGAAGAAGAAGGGAGGGATTTACTGCCACTCAGGATTACTGTAACTCACGAGGAATAATCTTATTGGAAAATTGAGGAAGAGTGTGGGGAAAAACTATTTTCGTGTGGAAAACTCGAGTAAATATTTGGAGAAAAAAAACGAGGAGAGAAGATGAAAACTGAGTTCCGGAAAGTTTGAGAGACATATTAAAAATAAGATTTTCACAGTGAGCAAAAATCGGAATATCTACAGTAATCCTGGTTCTCATTGAAGATAATATTGATAGGGTTGCTGATTTAGATAAATCTGTCCGTTTTCCACTTTTGATCAGCTGAATAAAAATTATTTTCTTGAATTTCTCGAAATTACGACGACGTTGGTTTACAAAACTTAGTATACCAATTCCCGGAACGTTTTCTTTTTAAAAAAATTGTAGAATTACGTCGTTTCTCAAAAAAAAAATGTTTGTTGAAAATCATCTAAAACCCATATCGATTTCCATGTTTCCATTTTCTTAATAATAATTATTATATATTCTTCAATTGTTTACCGAAGTTTACATGCAGATGTCACATTCAATATTTCCCCATCTTCAGTTAATTATTCAAATCTTCAAATTGAGCTTAATTTCCCCTCGGATAATCCCTGCCCTTCCAAAGTGGTCCTCTTCCCCCTCCACTTATTTTCTTTTTACATTTTTCGATTCCCGCGTCAATTTCTTGCAACGACACTCCGCATGTTCCACTCACTCCGTTCTTAGTACATTGTACCTTCGATTTTTACTGGGTATCGAGGAGTGCGCAAAGGTCACACTGTAAAAGGGTTTCTTCCCAGTAGAAACCATACACAGACAATAGTACTGGCACAGAGATAAGATCATTGGAGAACAACATATTGATTTTTTCTTTTATGAGTATTTTGAATTCATTTCTAAAGGCCTTCATTACTCGCCAGATTCTTAGTCTATCTCGTGCAAATGCTGAAATATGGAATCTCTAATTCCAAGTTGTCTCGAACCTTTTTGAATCCATCATAGTGTTCCTCATATCAAGATAATCAAAGTTCTTTTCAACTTTAATATTAGCAATACTCTAGATTTAGTACTCAATAATGTCTACTGGTTGTTCTTATTTTTTGATTGAAGTTTCATAAATCATCCTCGTTTGATATTAAAATGTAAATCAACTAGTATTTAATGGTTTTCGAACACTCTATATTTTTAATGACTTTTTTTTCAGAAAATGTCTGATGGTGCTGATAATATTCAAAAAATTCGACTGGATGTTTTGAACCGATTAAAGAATCGGGAACATCGACAGAGAAATGTGATAGCGATGCTTCGTCACTACGGTTTACTGGATCAACAATATCAACAAGCCCAAAGAAGTCGATCGGTTTCTGTAAGCAATGAACAACCAGATGGAACAGTTGATGATAGATTAGCAAGAATGAAAGAAGAAATGGCAAATGTGTACAGAATGAAGAGCAAAAATGATCAGGATCTGATTGATGCAAACCGAAAATTGGCAGATAGTGAAGCAAGGCACTCACATGTATTGTCACAGAGAGACAAATTAAGGATAGAGGTTGATCAGATGCTGGAAAAAATGAAAATTCTTGAGGTTAGTTCTTATTATTTAATACAATAGAAAAACTATTCATTTTAGGATGAACTAGCGGATTTGAAAGAGAAGAACTTAGCAATCAACACAGAAAGAGTTGCTCTGGTTGCAACTTGTACATTCCTGAGTGATAAGAAGACAGAATTGGATAATGAAAGATTCCAATTGATGAGCAAGATTCGAGAGCTTCAAGAGAAGTCAGCAGAATACATGAATGCAGAAATTGCATTACAAGAAGAACGAGCACAACTGAAGATTCGAGAACAGATCGCCAGAGCCACCGCTGATTTGAATCCGGGCGATGAAAGATTGATGGGAACATTCGGAAGCTCTCCAGATGCAGACGAATTCATGATGACCGATGTGTTACCTTCAGAAATGAAGTTCAAGATGACATGTCATGAAGGAGAAGTTCATGATGTAGAATGGATGACAGATGATATGTTTGCAACTGCTGGAAGTGATGCGAAAGTTCGCGTTTGGAGAGTTTCACCAAATAAAACTGACGCCTCCACGGTTTCCACATTAACCGGATGCATGGGACCGATCAATCGTTTGGATTATGATGCTCAGAAGCATGTTGTCCTAGCTTCAAGTAACGATAAAACATGCAGATTGTGGAATGTTGATTCACAAAGACTGCTCAGCACATTTTCAGGACATACTGATAAAGTTTCATCAGCGAGGTAAGAAGTTTGGTACCATTATCCATCTCATATTGTTCTTTAGACTATTCCAATTGCACAACGTGATTTCTGGTTCAGCGGATCGTACGATTAAGCAATGGGATATTGGAAGTATTCGTTGTCTTCGATCGTATCTTGTTGGATCAACAGTTTTTGACATCGTCACGAGGTGTGGTACCTCTCAGGCTAACTTCATTTCTTCACATTTCGACAAGAAGGTGAGTAGTAATCCGTTAAAAGTACTCTTGATTTTGAGAGTTTGCAGTTGATCTTTCACTTTGTAATTTCTACAAATCTCTTCTAAAAAGGTGTTAATTCAGGTCCGCTTCTGGGATGCGCGTGCTTCCGACCCAACCTATTCCGTCGAGCTTGGCCAAAAAGTCAGTTCTCTTGATGTATCTCTGGATGGAAATCAAGTTCTTGCCTCGTCTCGAGATGATACTCTTTCACTGATCGACGTTCGCAATTATGGAATCATTCATTTATACTCGGCTGAGCAATACAAAACCAGTTGTGATAGTACTCGTGCCATCTTCTCATCCACCGGAGAATTCGTTTTGGCAGGATCATCCAACTCTTCTGTCTACATATGGAATACAAAGACTACCAAACTGGAGAAGGTTGTCAAAACTGTCAGAGAAGAGTAAGTGATTTACGATTGTTTTAAAAAAGCTTGATTTCCTAATACTTTCAGTGCCAATCAAATCATGTCGTTATCCTGGAATCCATCGGGAAGAGGACTTCTTGCCTGTGACCGTAACAAGACATGCACTCTTTGGAGATAAAAATTATGTAAAATATTTGGATTGAAATTGAAAAATCTGCCATTTTCTGTGTATAAATGTCCATATCCTCGATTAGTTCTTTCCTTTTCCATTAGCCATCTCATTTTTATGAAATCCCTGTAACTACTGTACTTTCTTTCCCCGTTGAACTTTCCCAGAATCCTTTTTCTTTCAAAATCGGCTATCGAGCTTTAATGAAAAATGTGATTCTAAACACGAATTTCTTGCAACAATTATGTTTGTTATCATCAACTACTCGGTCTTTATGAACATACACACAACATTTCTTATCGATTAACCCAGTGACGGAAATTTTCCGATTTCTCCCACACGATTTTTCTAGTTTCTGTCGGTATTTCCTGAATAAAAAACACTCTGGAAATGATGACAAGAAAATTGACAGTACATTTTTTGTCCCCTTTCGAAGATGAGATGACTTTAGAAGGAGGTATTTAAGAGAATTCCGGCTAGAATGAACCGTGAAAAAATCAAAAAGTTAACTTTGTCTGATCTTACTCATCACCCTTTTTGAGTTCTACAAAAAAGTTGACGTAGAAGACAGAAACCATGCTTGAGTAGACATTCTGAGAATATTTGAATATTAAAATGTACCAAGATTAGCAACATGGATCAGGATAAGTCTTGCCTGGCTGCTCCTTTTCTTCACTTCATTATGTTCCTCGTTTCTCCTATCTCTATTTCTCTCATATCCAACTGGTGCGCAATCTCTGACACTTCCTCGGTTCTCCCATTCTCTCGTTTACTCTCGGAGGTCTTTCTCTATCTCTCATACAACAAAGTTTTGTCTCAAATTTTGCCATTATTACTCCCAATGAACCCGAAACGTAATTTCAATGTTTTTAGAGTTTCAAGAATTCACTTTTTCCCTTTTTATCAAATAGACTGCATTTGGAAAATAACCTCAATTTGAAGTGTCCGTTTTTTCTTGTCCATTTTCTTCTTTCACATTTTCGATTAGTGTTTCCATTCCAGCGATTTTGAATCGACAAAATTGATTGAAAATTTAAGGAAAATTGAATCAGGGTCACTTTTATTCACTATTGCTTTCTAACTTTTCAGAGCATCTAATTTCAAATTGTCAATTTTTTCCATTTTTTTGTCCGAGTCTAGTTTTTTGTGTCTGTGTAAATAGATGTTTGACTAATTCATAGTGTTCCATTCGACGGAAAACCTAGTTGAGTTTCTGTAAGTTTTCGGTTTGGGGAAAACGCTACTTTTGTTTTTTCAACCTAGAAATTATTATTGAAAAAATGGAGCCACTAACCTTTCGTCCATAATTCTCCCTCATTCCTCAAAATTGCTAATTATGAAATTTATGATTGTCTTATCTACATTGTTCCTTTTTGGATCCCCTAGTTTCGTGCTCTTCAGAAAATAATTGGTCCACATTCCTCTCCGAAATATATGGTTAAGGACTAATCTTCTTCAGACATCCTCGATTGAGACATCACTGACATACGCACCCTCAGAATAGATATCATTCAATCGTTTTATATCTCTCTTATCCCGTTCTACGATCTATCCCCTCATCTCTCTCTATTCTCCAATTAGCCCTTTTCCCGCCTTTTCTTCTTATCAGTGGTAACCTTTTTCTGTTCTTCTTTCCACCCCTCTCCTCTCTGTCTCTATCTATTCATTTCCCCCTATTGCCATATTCGTCGTCTCTCCATCCATTCAGTTTCTCCAAATATGTCCACGGACCTTCTCTATGAATATTTCTATCCACCAACTGACTATTTTAAAAGTGATTTTGAAGACGTTCTGTCTCCAGCGTCGGACTCATTAGACGCCGAACCGATCTACGAAGAATCACTGTCTCCCAACGACCAATACTTTCAACAAACTTTCGATATCGACTTTTGTATCTGGAAAGAGAACTCGGTTTCCCCGAAACCCCCACCTGAACCTCCTCTGGAACCAGTGATACCACATCCAAAATCTATAAATGTGATGCCGTCACCTCCTCAACTGAGCAGTCCCTGCTGTCACGTTTGCGCTTCTCCGACCGCCAATACTTTGCATTTTGGGGGTCGTTCTTGTAAGGTAAGCAGGTTTTTCAGTTTTATTGCACTTTGAAACAATACTCCAAAAAGTAATTCTACAAGTGTAATTTTATAAAACTATACCCTTTTAGACATTCAGAGATGATTTTAAGCTTAATATCAGTCCAAAGAGTGCAAAAAATACTTCAAAACTGTAAAATCGTTTTCTGTTTTTGCCACGTGGTTTTCCATAACACAGTCTGTTGTGTAGTGACTTTGTAGTGTACTGTGGTCACTTCTTTTCCACTGACCGCCAGTTCTATCATCGTTGTCTATTTTTGTGACTCTGTGTTCTATGTCTATTGTTTCTTTGTAGTCTTACACGTAGTCATCATCACCAGGAATAGAAGATCTCATCGAATGATTGACCACGCCAGAAAACCGCAGCTTTCATTGTCCACCATGAGTTTTTGAGTGACAAAGGAGCTGTAAATTTATGGTTAAATAAACAAAAGAGTTGAGTTACTGATAGTGATTGTTGCGTTGTACACTTTCGTATGTACGCTTAGTGAGCTGCGAAAAATGAAAAGTACAGGCGACGTCACAAACTTAAGACCTCCGGAAAGAGAGTTTTGATAATGAGAAACATTTGCTCTCTCGACTTTGGCAGTCAGGAACAGGGAATTTTGACAGTTCAGCAACCATTCCACTTTTCAGGCATGTGCTGCGTTCTTCCGTCGAAGTGTTGCAATGTCAATGACATACGAATGCATTGGTTCTGGAGATGATGCAACTCCGTGCAAGATTCACTTCGAACTTCGAATGCTCTGCCGTCACTGTCGATTCATCAAATGTTTGGAAGCTGGAATGCGCAGAGAACGTGAGTTGATCATTGAAGGCCGTTTGTCACATGTTCCGGTGATCGACGAGATCGAGGTACAGAAAACAATGGTAATTTGTTGATTTGTTGCAGTGGTGCAAGCGAAAAAAGAGGAGACGAAAGTGGCGAAGAGAAGATCCAAGGGATTGGTAATGACGAAAACGGAAAATGGAAATGCTGAAAGCACTTATGATGAATATGTGAATTCTTACACAGCTGCGCTTGAATCCAGTCCAAGAGCCGAAACAGTCGAGATGACGATTCCAGAGTCGTATCTTTCACCAGAAATCTCTTCTTCTCAACCACTGGACATGTCAATGACATCTTCTATCACTCCTCCACCACCTCCTCCACTTCCTTCAACTCCTTCAATACTTCTCACACCAACTACAGTAATGGCCCATCGTGGAGTCTCTCATTCACCTCCATTCGATCCTCAGCAAGCGAGTACAAGTCAGGCAGGAAATGTTCAACATGTGGAATACTATCAAATTGTTGAAGTTGATAATAAGGTTTTTGAATTGGTGGATCATTATGTTAGAACTGAAGCATCTTTAAACGATCGAAGGAAAATTATGTACACTGATACTCAAATTAGAGATGTTTTTGATACAACTTGTGAATGTGTAAGTCATTTGAATTCTGAATTCTACCGAAACTTGAAAATCAAAAAAATTTTTCAGCCATACGAATATCACCAGCTGAAACCATTCAACTACAAAACCTTCTGCGGATTCGTGAAACATGATTTTGTCATGATTCTGGATTATGTAAATCAGTTTCCTGAATTTCAATCTTTGGTGAAGGATGATAAAAATGTAGTGTATCGGATGGCATGTGCAGTTGACTCAATGCTGGCTTCTGCATATTACAGCTACAGGTTTGTCTTGAGATGAAGATTTATTTCTTTTTATAACCAAAATTTCAGAGTTGGAATTGAAAATGAACGATTAATTTTGTTCAACGGAGATTTCATCGAAATGAATCCCATGCCATTAAGAGGAGATGAACCCGGTGCTGAGAAGAATTTTGAAACTACCCAGGAACATGAGAAATACAAGTGAGATTTGTTTTTATCAAACTCAAATAACCAATCTGAAATTTTCAGAACTCTGATGCCTCTGAAATTAAAACAGTACTACGATCTCGCTTTACCATTTGCTCGGCTAGAAGTTTCATTCGAAGAATATGTGCTCCTCAAAGCTCTTATTATCTGGCAAATTAGTAACTATCGACTAGATGAAGATGGTCGAGCGATCTGTGCTCGACAGAGAGATGCAATAGTTCAAGCTCTTCATAGAGTAGTCGAAGAAAGAGGAGATGAAGATCCGGCGATTCGTGTTGGTCAACTTCTGTTGAGTATGAGCTACATCACGGTTCGTTGTCTTTTGCGATGTGACTTTCAATGATTCCTTTTTTTTCAGGAACAAGTTCAAGCTATGACAAATTCATACTTGGTTATGACTTTCTTCGATGTTGTGTCCTGTGACAGTATTATGTACGATTTGCTTTCATTCAAATGAAGCAATTGGTTTTTTGTTTTAGACTTTCCTAGTTTATTAGCTTCTTTTTTCGCTAGGTTTTACTGTAAATACGTTCTCCTGGTTTTCTTGCGATTCCGTTTTTGCCATATTTCCTCATCTCTGGACATGTCTTTCGTGTGATCTGTATTATAATATCAAAGTGTACATATTGTTGAAAATAATAAATATTTATTGCTCAGAAACAATAGAGCTAACAGAACTTGGACTGTGAGTAGACATCGAATCATCCACATAAACAGGAAGAACAAAATATTGCCAGTTGGATTGAGAAATCAGGTACGGTTTGCTCCAAAGACGTTGTAAATCGGTGGTTGGAGGATTCGAACCAAGAGAAAACCATTCGAGAAGAATGTTGTGATGAGCGGATGGAGAGTCAGCTCGGGTACATTGCTCAACTTCTATCTGAAAATGTAACTTCAACAACTGGAGACAGATCAATTTCATGTGCTTGTATTTCTACACGAGGGGGCATTTGACCTTTCGCATTTTTCCCGTGTTACCCTCACAAATTTACAGAATTTAAACTTGAATCTGGTTTTCCAAATGACACGTTGAATTTAATTTAAATAAATTTGTTGAACTTTCCTATTTTAATTTATTGTGAATCTCTCTCCGAATGTGTATTATGTGTTGATAGTTTCAATAATTATTGAATGTAATCTTTTGCATTCAATCCTTTCACAGTGTTTTCAAAAATATTAATTTAGTTAAAAATCTAGAAATCATATCTTTGAATGCGTAAACTGAAAACCTTAGACAAGAGAACACTAAAAGAAAAGGTCCTTGGAAGATTCGATCCAGTTTTTCTCAAAACCAACGTCTCTGCAAACAATTCCACTTAAAATGTAAAAAGGTCAAAAAGGTCATCTTAAATTCTCACGTAGTAAACATTTTTTTCCAACTTTGAAAAATAGAATATATATAATTCCGTTTTAAACTTATGTATAACGTGTACCTCATAGCTCAGTGGTTAAGGCTTTCCGATTTCCACAGGTCGTTGGCGTTCATACGCATAATGTGTCCCATATGGATGGCGCTCATATGATAACGGTACAAGCAATGCGTCCCAGGAGCAGCCATATATGGGGCATTTGGGACACATCGCCCACCACCTCTGGGACGCATACGCGATCCATCCAGCCGCCCGATTATTCCTTCGTTCTCGTTCCCTAGGAAGCATCGAAACATGAATTTCGATGCATTTTCTAACTAAATATGCTCTAATATGATGTGATATTGCTCAGGTCTTCCAATTTCGTTCTCGTTCTATTTCTTTGGAACTATTTTTTCAAGACTTTGAACTTTTACTCTAATTTTTTGTTCTGAAAAAAATATGGCTGGAATTATGAAAATTACACAAATTTTACTTCACAACAAACGAGAAACTTACCAACAAACCTTTTCATCCACCTGAAATATAATTTATCTCATCGTTATGAAGTGAAAACTTGAATATTTTATGTATTTCAGTGTTGGAAGAAAAAAACAGAAAACGCAACTCAACAGAAGAAATTTTCAGAAAATTTGATGAAAAAAGTTCAAAATTATCATTATTTTAGCAGCCATAATTTTTTTCAAACAAAAACTTAGAGAAAAAGTACGAAAAATCAAGAAAATAGTACAAGTTTGGGACTTGGTGAAAAAAAATGTCGAGATCGCCGGTCACGATTTCCGCTAAACAACGATACAGCGTTCTTTCGGATCGTCGTTACAGATCGCCCATTTGGGATCCATCGCTCGCGCATCCATGACACATCTGGGATCCATCTGCCGCCGCAGCGGAGTTTCTAGGCACGTCCATATCCCATCCATTTTAGACCCATCGCCGTCCATAGATGGCTGATGTGTCTCAGATGGATACATTATGCGTCGGGTATGGATAAGAGCCATTATGCGTATTAGTGCCCACGACCTGTGTCGATCGGATAGTCGCTGGTTCGATTCCTCTCAGTGCCTATGGTTTTGTATGGGATGGGATCAGAGGAGGCGGCCTCTAAAACTTCAAACTTGAAAAAGCCTCTCTGCTTACAGGGGTGGGAATACCACCGAAGCCCCCTAAATGCCCCCTCGTGTAGATATACGGGCGCGTATCAATTTCCATTACCGAGATTTCTTTTCCTGGTGGAATCAGAAACTTGGATGGATAGAGTTTGTAAAATCCAGTTGTCGAAAGAAGAGCTCTAGAATAATTTTCATAATTTTATCTATTTTTTGAAAGTCTAACAAACCTCAACGCAAGCCACTCATTGTTCCGATTGTTCTTCACATTTAGCACATTCAATCCTAGTCGTGGAACGTGGAATGGCTGAAATAGTTTTGTTAGATTTCGAGCTCTCTGACTTTTCGCTGACCCTTGGATGAATATAAACCATTTCGCTGAATTCGCTCTCAATCTGTGTCTCCACTGTCCGCGTACTCAAAACTGTTGCCACGTGACTCTGTGGATCATCAATACTTCGTTGAGTGAAGTCAATATTTCTTCTCATTCGACTCAACAGTACTGTTTGGATGACAATAAGAATATGATAGACGAGAATGAAAAAATGGGAGAGCTGAAAATCTGAACTTGCCATGCAAAGAATCTGTGCATACCATAAACTGCCAAATTGCACCGTTGAATCTACAGTATCCCGGCTCATGATCCTTATTCCATAAATCGACGGTCGACAGAAAACATTCGTACACAAATAGAGGAACAGTGACCAATTTGAATACCGAGAGTGCAAGAGCTCCAGATTTATTGAGAAATTTCACCGATTTCTAAAAATAAATTGTTGATTCTTGCAACTGATGAGCCCATTTCAAACTCACAACATGAATAAATAGTCCGAAATCAAAAATGAAGAATGTTAGAGGAAATGAGAAGTAAAGTGAAGGACCGAGTCCCGCTTCAAAAATCTGAAAAAGTTAGAAGGGTTTCAAAACGGAAAATATTTCAAAACCTGGTACAAAAAGTATCTTGGGGTTGTGTAGACTCCTTTAGGATGATTCATGCACACTTTTCGAAAGGGGAAGTAGATTATGAGAAGTGATAGAAGAAGACATATGGTCTGAAATGAGAATATGGATCAGGAATACTTGTCGGATTGAAAACCTTTGCCAATAGAATTTTAGTGACTCGGCTTCCCTCTGGTATCAAAATATTGTCGATTGGCCACCATTCAACTGTTTTCATATAGAAAAAGACAAGAATGACAACGATTCCAGCCATTCCAACATGTCCAAATATTAGAAACCATACTTGTTGAACACTCCATAACTGTGTCAATTCTGCAGTATTCCGCTTCTCTGAAGCACAAATTTCAGCTGGATTTGAGGCAAGACAACAGCAATGAGTCTCATTTCCTTCTCCTAAACAGACGGAAGACGTTGAATTCGTTTTGAGAATCTGTGCACATGAGGATTTGTTCAGTTTCGAAGGTTCTCGTTCACAATCGAATCTCTCGACGAATCCTTCGGATGTTTTATGGAAGTGAGAGAAACAGATATCCGAACGACACTGATTTTTGCCAGACTGGTTAATGATGCATTGTCCCGCGGATTCAGAGAGTATGGTTCTAAAATGAATACAGAAGTTTCAGTGATTCTTCAGTTATCACTCACAATATGCATAAAATTAACAAGATTGTTTTGAGCATTTGTCAACAGGTAGATTTGAAAATATAGTTTTGTCTTCCAGCTGGCAATCATTATGCCTGCCGATGACGTGACAATGGGTATTGTTTGGAAGAATAGTTCACGTGAAATGTTTCTTCGAAAATGATCTTGCGCTCAGTTTTGTCTATCAAAAGGCGAGTATAATTTTTGATGGTAAACTCTTTCCAGGTGGCGCAGGATTTTAGAAAGCGAGGAAGAAGTTGGGAGCGTTTTCGGATCGATTCTCATGTTGCAGCAACTGTCTTGAAATTAATGAACACATGTATTTTTTCTTATTATGAGTCAAAGAAAAACTGAAAATTGGCACGGTATAAAATTATAGTTGGGACAAAAAAGTTCAGGAAAGAAAAATGTGGGAAGAAGATATATAGTTGAGAATTTGAATTCTGAGATTGGGTTGACACGGACTAGGTAATTTCAACCTATTGAAGCTTTCCCAACTTTTCAATAGATCAAAACTACCAGTTTAGTGGCAAACCAATTTTCAAATATGAAGAAGAACCCATTTTGAAAAAACATACAGTGGCGAAAAATGGTGAGTGTACCTCAAAACTTTTGATTATAACTTTGCTGAAACTTGTCCAAAAGACACGACATTTGGTGGAGACATTGCTGATTAGATTAGTGAAAGCTCTATAAGTTTTTTGAATTTCAAAAATGTTTCGTTCCTTCAGAATATCATCAGAAGTGCCGGTGACGTCAGAATCAAAAATATTATCTTTCTTCAAAATGTTTTCTGTAAGGAGTTCTGAAGTGCAAAATGTTACTTATAGATCAGATAGACACCACAGAAAATTTGGAGCGATTTGTATGATCGGCTCCGAAGATATGGACGTCCGAGCACAAAATGGTACGTTTTGCTCATTGGCCGTAGCAACGCTGAAAATTGTGCTAGGAGTCTCAAAATTTGGGAAAATATGTACTTTGAAATACTCTACAAAATGGCAAAAAGAAATTTTAATTTTGAGCAAAACAAATTTTCTTGATGTACTGACCCCATTCGGCCTAAACGAGCCCCATGCCTCGAAAAATTTTTTTTGCTCAAAATTAAAATGTCTTTTTGCCATTTCGTAGAATACTTCAAAATACATATTTTACCAAATTTTGAGACTCCTAGGACTATTTTCAGCGTTGATACGGCCAATGAGCAAAACGTACCATTCTGTGCTCGGACGTCCATATCTTTGGAGCCGGTCATACAAATCGCTCCAAATTTTCTGTGGTGTCTATCTGATCTATAACAAACATTTTGTACTTAGAACTCCTTACAGAAAACATTTTGAAGAAAGATAATATTTTTGATTCTGACGTCACCGGCACTTCTGATGATATTCTGAAGGAACTAAACATTTTTGAAATTCAAAAAACTTATAGAGCTTTTCCTAATCTAATCAGCAATGTCTCCATAAAATTTCTTGTCTTTTGGACATGTTTCAGCAAAGTTATAATCAAAAGTTTGGAGGTACACTCACCATTTTTCGCCACTGTATGTAAGGCTGGAAATTGAAACGAAATAAAGCATTTTTAAGGGGTTGAGAGGGAATGTACACGCAACGGAAAGGTCTTCTGAGGAATTAGAAAAAGAAAAACTATAGAAAGAAAAATAATGATTTAGGGGAGGACTTGAAACCGTGGACTCTTTCTTGCTGTGTAACAAAGAGCTCCGAATGTGATTGAAACCGCGAAAAGAATAATTCCGAGAAGAAGCCAAAGTACTGTATATGGAAGGCAGACTGCTTTCAGCGGAGCTTCCTCGCGAACTGATGAAGATTGTTGCTCTTGTGGTGATGGTAGATCGGAGGCTGTAATTTCACTAGTTAGACTGTACAATGATATGGAATTCTTACCAAAAGCACTGTCGAGAATAGTGATATCCGAAGAGACATCAACATCCATTGCATCTCTTCTTTTGATTTCTCTCTTTGTCGTTCTTGGTTCTTCAGAAGACGTCATGTGTTGAGCTTCAGCACGTGGTGCTGCAGCATCCACAATCTCGACTCCAGATCCTTCTTCGTCTTCCCAAACTGTTGTTGTATTCTTTCGTGGTGCCTTGAGTAATCGGAAGATTGGATCAGGAGTTGGGAAGTCAGTTGGTAGGGTTACTGTAGTTGTTGGATCCAGGACTTGGGTTATTGTAGTCGTCGGGGCTTCCGTTGTTGTCGTCGTTGTTGTTGTAGTCGTTGTGGTTGTAGTGGAGGTAGTGGTGGAGGCTGTAGTAGTTGACGCAGTGGTGGTGGATGAAGATTCGGAAGATGATGTTGGCATCGGTGTTGTGATGAGTTCATCTCTAGCGAGCTCTCTTCCGATTGGATTTACTTCATCAATCGAGGAAGCAGAGGCATCACATTTTGGCTGAAAATACTAGAAATTTTAAGAATTTCGCTTTCTGATTTACCTGATGGCAAGTTCCACTCAATGTTGCACAAACACTGATTTTGCAACTGATTCTCACATTGTTCTGATCAGGAAAATTGAAGGCATTTGAGTTGACAAAAGCCTTGGTTCTGTTCTCATTGTATATCAGGTTGGGCATGATGTAGATATCCTCGGAGCATCCATTCTCTCCAATAACCTTCTTACTGTATTCCTCTCCTCCGATGACGTCACAGTTATAAACTTCCATTTGATATGTTTCTGAATCACATTCCCAAACGTGATACAGTACGTCGCCTAGCTGAGCAAATTTTGCTATCGGACCGTTTGGGGACTCTTTGTGAATAGTGTATGAGCATGTTGGTTGCGGGGACTCGTCTTCCAATTGAATCGGTGTCGGATCACTAAAATCATAATTTTATTGTTATGTTTATTATGATGGTTTGTTGTCCTTGGAATCTTTCGACGTTAACAAATTTACGATTGAGAAAATCATAAAACCGTACCTGACGGAAACCTCGGCACCGACTGATTTCTCAGCTTCTTTGTAGAAACAGCGAAGTTTGTATGCTCTGTCAACTTTCGTGGTGAAGAGAGGATGGAGTTGGACAACGACGGTCGCTGTGTAGGCCATTCCTTTTGGATTGGCCTGAAAGTAGATTTTAAATCTTGAACCGTTTTCCATTGATATGAATTAGATCCATTTTAATCAAAAACTATTTTTCAATAAGATATATCAAGGTTATCACAAATCTTGTCCCTTTACCAACCTCCCTTTGCCTCATGACGTCGCATTTGGAGAAATCGAATGTGGCATTGGCGGTATTGGAAAACGAGCAGCCTTCCTGGAAAAAAGTCTCATTTCGACATGATGTTGTTCGTAGAGGACATTTTGTAATTACGCGTTTTGACGAAAGGAGAAAACCACGCTCCAGGTGGAGAAATACGTACCTTTCGAAAATGACCTTTGACGAATACATGAGACGGTGGACTCTTTTCGGTATTCACTTTCAGCGCCATGAATCCGCTCTGACATGAAACTTCGGGCTCCTCTGAAAGTTGAGTCAGATGAAGAATGGCTCTGTGGCTCAGGACTCACCTAGGATATGATTATCGAATTCTACAATAGATTGAGCACTATGGATAAGAGCAAGCATGAGCAATAGGAAATCCATTGATGTCATTCTGAAAGAGGTTGGGGATTGGAGGTTAAGTAGAAGAATGTTTCTCGAGAAAAGAAGTGTTGAAGACATGCAAATTGGCGACACAAACAATACAGAAAAGAGGCGGGATGATGCTCCCGACAAGGTCAGAATCCCATTGAAACGAATAAGAAAAGGAAGCGAGGCGTGTCGAACGAACGAAGAAGACATATTCGGGAAGAAGATTCTGGGGCATTCACACACCATTTAATTGGTTCGTGTCTTGCCTCAAAAAGAGTCTTTACTTGTACATACCGTATAATTGACTCGAACTTTTCGGGAACACCCGTTCAGAAAGCGTAGGTCAAGATGAGTGTTATGATGAATATGAGGACATGAGAATTAGGTAACTGTAAGGATTCGGAAAGGTGTGAAGTAGAAGAAGTAGAAGGAAAATTACCGGTTATAGAGGGATATAGAGAGAGAAAGGGAGAGCATCCATGGGACTCAAAGAAGTGGAGCGGAAAACGGTAAGAAAAGAGACGAGAAACAATAGAAGTGACGGGAGAAGGTGCATGAATTAGAGGGTCCCTGTAGACACTTTTGTGTATTGTTTTATAAATAAGAGCCACTTTTTTATATCTCAAGGTTATATATGCATTGATGATGATGTCATGGAGACTGGGATTTGAATACAGATATTGCTCAGGCTCAGGTTAGGAGCCTGCAAGAAAATTTGGTGAAAAGTTGAAAAAACTTTTAGTTAGAATAGTTGAAGACTGAAAAATACAGTTTAGGAATTCGCGGAGTCAGAATTGGTCAGAAAAAAGTTGCTCTACATTTTCAGATTTTCAACTTTTGCGCGTTTTAGATGTGCTTGAAATTTCAATTGTGCGGTAGAAACGAGCGTTCAAAAAAAATTTAGATTCGAAAACCTAGAGTTTTTCCAATTTTGGGCACTTTGGTTTGTCACCGCCTGAATATTTCAGAGAACGTTTAAATATTGAAATAGAACATCGAAAAACACAGAAGTTCCGAATCTCGTGGAATCCAAACTTCTTCGCACTGAGAAAACATCTTATCGGATCACTAAACCAACAAATAAACTCTTAATTCAATCAAAAGTACTAAAATATGTCTGTGTTCATAATTAGAATGTCCTTGCTTTTTTTTCCGGAATCTAGAAAGTGGAAAATGTGGGTCACCATCACTTCGGAACAAATTGACCAGGAATTACAAATTCAACGTTTCAATAATATTGATAATGCTCTATTGTCCCCGAACCGTTCCGCCTTTCTGGAACACTTTTACAATTCGTATAACGGTTGAAGATTACTGTAACAACATGTCGTAATTCTCGGAATCTCGATCATTACAATGAGAGAGACACCTTTTGTTCAGGGAAGAGAAAAGGAACACTCAAATATTTGAAGAACACGAGGAGATTTGAAACGGAGAACCCCAAGAATGGAATTGAGCGAAAACATGATGAAGGGGGGAGAAATGACAAAATGATCATGACAAGGTGAAACAGTCAGTGAGGGAAGGAGACACATACCTTGACACCAACAATTAGAATGTCACAATCGGGAAAAAAAGAAACGAAAAGGAAGAAGGAAGGTTGTCTAATTACGGTACTCGGCTGGCAGGCTCTCTCTTTTCCAAAATCCCCCTTCGAGGTTTGAATTCCGAATCGAAATGATTCCGAAACATGCAGAAAAAAATCAGTGACTGAACACGGTGGTAGTCGTCGAGTAATTCTATGTAATTTCTTCTTATGAGAGAATGCCCGAGTCAGTTACAGTAATGGACAATAAGAAGTTTACGGGGTGTGCTGAGATTGGAGTCAAGGTTGTCAAGTTGGCAGTTTCTTTTTTTGAGTCTCGGAAAGAGAGTACAATTTGGGAGGAAAAACCGAAAGTGGGTCAGGTTCATATGGGAACTAGGTTCAGAATGGAAGATTATAGTTTGAGAGTTTAAGATTAGCTGAATGATTCAGGAAAGTCTAGAACTAGGGGTTTGAGAATGGAAAAAATTTCATGTAGATTCTGAAGTCAGAATGTCCAGTTGAACAGACTGGAGCAAAAAAAAACTGAAGTAAACCGTTAATATGCCACAATCGAAACGTCAGAACGAATCTAAATCGTTGAACAGGTGCTCATCAACGAATAGAAACATGCTTCATGTCGACAGATATTCTGTCTCCAGACAGTCTGCCTCTTTTCACCTTGTCCTTTCTCCTCCTCCTCTTTCTCCTGTTCTTCCCCTTGAAATGCTCATTAGAATATGGTTAAAAGAGGTCAAAAGGAATGGTGACCCCCCTTCGGGAGCATAATAATGAATGTTGCGGAATGAGGGTCCTCTCTCCTTCTCTCATATTGCCTTCTTTCAGGTAGACCGCTGTGTGGGAGCACTTGTCAAGAGCGAACAGAAAGGTGTCATTTGGAAGGGGGGATATCGGATTAATTGGAAGAGGGGAGAAGGTGCAATTCAGAAAGACAAGGGTGTTAGATTTGAAATAGAGAATATTTAGAAAAGATCATACCGTATGATTCATACGTTGAAGTAGAAGCTCTAAGAAGCTGGGGAAATTCTTCAGATCTTATACTACACTTCAGGCTTAAATACCCCCACTTTTTCAGAAAACTAATCAAACTAGTGAAGATAGAAAAGTTGGTAAAGAGAGAAAGTTGATTACTTTCCCAGAACTTCATTAACAGAAAGTTGTTGAACTGTAGCTTTTTCAGTTGTAGAACGTTGTATGTTAAAGTTGAAGTGAAAAGTAAGAAGTTTACGGATTCTTTGAAAGGTTCTAATGGGTGAACTAATCTAGCTTTTGCTCTAAAAAACTCACAACCCGACAATCTGAATGAAACCATCGACTGAAACACCTTTTTTTCTTACTTATCGAACCGATTATTCTAGATATGCAGAATCAATGTAAGAATTTTAAAGCAGAGAAGTACCCATCATGAAACTTATGAATACAAATTTCTGATAGTCGGAAACAGTCTCAACTTTAGAATCTTATCAGTTTCCTCAAAAAGAAAAAATACATGACTGTCTTCCGGAAAAGTCAAAAGAATGAATAGTTTCGGATGAGTTGAAAGAATAAAAAGGAAAATACGTACCGTTTTTCGTTGAGTCGAGGAACAAAAGAACGAAGAATTATAATGACAGGAAACGGTTTCTCTTTCTTACCCTTTCCCGTCGTTCAAACAAAACAACAGAAAGAGAAATCAGAAGAGTTTTCACTCGGGATTCTCGAAATGGAAGAATGATGGATCCTTGGGTGCTTCCGAAACGGAAAGAGTGACCTAGTAAAGAGTACAGTTCAGTGCAGGTCAAACGTAAGGAAATGGAATAAAAGAACGGACGAAGCGAAATGGATATGGAACTGTTTTTTGGAGTGGTGCCACGCTTCGCTCTTTTTCGACGTCTTCTTCGTTCCGTCCGTCTAAGATTCCCTTTTTTGTTAAAAAACCGGAGAGATCCGACCGCTGTTTGAAAGGATTCGTGCGGGAAGAGCATTTGCTTAGCCTACTTTTTGCAAAATACAGAAGAAATGTGACCGTTCAATAAACGAAATTTCATTTAGGAAACCGGATTTGTGTAGGTGGAAAGCTCACGAATCGTCATGAAAAATACCAGATCGTTTAGTTCAACATTTATTTTTATTTATTTGTGTTGTGGTTTTTGGAAGAGTATAGTCTGGATTGAAGTTAGTTTTTTGTGACTCACTGCTGAGTTTGGAAAAATTTGCAAAATTGGTCTCAGTCCGATTTTAGTGGTCCTATGACAAACTCTCGACCCGTTTTCAAACCACTGGTTCTATGATAGGACCTGTATTTTTCTCATAGGACCATTGAAAGTTCTAAACCCGGAACGAGACATAATTTGATAACGTAGATTTTCAGCGGATTCAGAGAATCTTCAGCCATTTCAGACTAATTATTTCATAATATGGCAACGCTTTCAATCTATCTAACCAGATTCAAAACATCCTGTTTTTCAGCATACAATACCGGAATGCTGAAAAGTCGTCAGAAAAAGTTTCCTAAGTGGAGAGTGAGTAAAATAGTGCTAGTCAGATGTTTCCCCAAAATTCGATCCAGCAACGTCTCCATTGGATTCGTTTTTTGACAAGGGATGTATTTGAGGTTACCCTTTCAACTTTTTCTGTAAATTTGGGTGTAGGTAATATCGACCGTGGGGAGCTCAAATCTGCTTACAGAATCTGCAAAACGGTCACGTAACTCGAGATATGAGCCCTCAAAGTTGCAGCCAACACTAAACTTGGGGTACTTCTAGGACCCATATCTCAGCTCAAAATCACTTTCAGAAGGTTTAGTTTTTCGTTTTGTACTCAGAATTGCATACCAAACAATTTCCTATACTTTTTTGCAGAAAAAAAATTTGAGCCAAAACAACGAAAATTTCCGACCAAATGGGTGCGGAGTTGTTGTTTTGTCATTTCTTTTGGTCCAATCCGCTATTTAACGGTTGAAATCGAAAGATAAGTGTTTGTATAAAAATTTTCAATAATTTCATGTACTTTTCTGCCGGTTAGAGGCATCTTTGAAGGCTAAATGATGGCTGAAACCCCCAATAGGTTTTTGGTCCTAAACAGGTCAGCCAAGTAAAAAAAAGTTCGGAAAATGTAATGAAACTTTTAAAAACCTTGTTACAAACATATATTGTTTGTCTCGTGTCATCATATAGGGAATTGGAAAAACAAAGTTGGTGATCCCAAATCCATCGAGAAATTTCCTACCCAAATGGTGGCAAAATTTCAAAGTTTTGGCTCAAAATTTTTTTTGTCGAAAAAGTATTGGACATTGTTAATGAACAAATTCTGAGTCCAAAACAAAAAACGAGACCTTCTGAAAGTGATTTTGAGCTGAGATATGGGTCCTCAAAGTATCCCACTTTTAGTGTTGGCTGCAACTTTGAGGGCTCATATCTCGAGTTACGTGACCGTTTTGCAGATTCTGAAAGCAGATTTGAGCTCCCCACGGTTGATATTACCTACACCCAAATTTACAGAAAAAGTTGAAAGGGTAACCTCAAATACATCCCTTGTGAGTCAATTTTTAAACGAAGAGTATTTGAGACTTCTCAAAACACAAACTTCAGCTGCTTCTGAACTTCACATCCTTCACATCCGCATCCAATCTCAAATCTAACCTCCTTCATTTCCGGAAACAAACACTTTATTTCGGTCGCTCATCAAAGATGGAAATGTTCAATTTAAGGGTAGAGAAAGCACTTCAAACTCATCCGACTACTGTTTGCCCTTTTCCTAATTTCACTGATAAATAACCTTGAAAAGTGTGAAATGAAATGAACAAACAAAAACATTGAAAACGAGGATATAGGAGAGTTTGATGAAATCATAAGGGATATTACAATTGCTTCTTTGATTTCTCTCGTAGAATCGACAAAAACATCTTTCGAGACGGACACGGACAGTAGTGAGAGTCCATTCCAGGTCCTCCGCGACGACCCATCGGACCAGGTACACCTGAAAAATGTGAAGTTGAGCTGAGAAAACCCCAAAAATTTACAAACCTGGGACTCCACGATCTCCATACGGTCCCTCGTATCCCATCGGCCCGACTGGTCCTTGAATTCCAGGTTTTCCAGGTTGACCAGGAGTGCCTTGTTCTCCAGGAATACCGGGTGCTCCAGGTTCTCCAACTTCGCCCATGACACCTTTGATTCCAGTTATTCCAACTTCTCCAGGTAGTCCAGGATATCCTGGAAGACCTGGAACTCCTCCCTCTCCCGGTGGTCCATCAATTCCAATCTGACCTTTTTCTCCATTCATTCCACGAACTCCAGTTTCTCCAGGCCATCCAGGAATACCCTGAAATCATATAATAATAAATATGAACACTTTAAAATATGACAAACCGGTGGCCCATCGATTCCGCGAATTCCAGGTTTTCCTTTTGGACCATATGGACAGAGTCGACAACCATAAACTTGTTGATAGAGAATATTCGGAAGTTCTCCAGGGATACCAGGGGGACCAGGCATTCCTGGCATGCCATCACCACCAGGTTGTCCATCAATACCTGAAAAAATACAGCTAGAATAAATTAAAGATAATGAAACCTCACCTGATTGACCCTTCTTTCCAGGCGGACAAGTATTGATATACTCACACTCACAATAGTTATACCAATGTTGTCTCTTTTGTCTTCTCTCCGGAGTTTTCGGATATTTATTAAACTCTTTTCTTAGTTGACTTTCAATACTCAAAAACTCATTTAGTTCTTGCTCTAATTGAAGCTCAATTCTTGATAATTGTGCAAAAAATGAGGGAAGATAAGAAAATAGGGAGAATATTGAAACAAAAGTGATGAATATAGAGAGGGAGAGAAGAGATGAAGCTTTCATATTCGGAAAGTTTGAAATGAAGCCATTTTGGAAGAAGTTTGAGAGCGATTAGGCGGTACGGTTCCGCGGATTAGAACAGACAGGCGGACAGTTTTTGGAAAGAGTAGAGTGTTCAATAAAACAAGATGGAACGGATGTGTGGAAATATGAAAAATGAGCTATGGGGACGATCATATTAAGCTTGTAAAATGAAACCGTAGTGCGCTCTACTGCACTCAGTTATGAGAAAAAAATCCAGGCGGAGCTCGTCAATCTGGATTTGTGGAGTAGACGAGATGCAAGAGCCGAGTAGTCGAATATAAAAAGTTTTTCAATTTTCAGCTTTCCCATCTCTTCCAGTCAAGACAAGTGCAGTAAAACGCACTACGGTTTCATTTTACAAGCTTAAATAGTAACGAATCAGACCTCGAGGTACGATATGGTAATCTGAAGAACCGAAGGAAGAACACTAACATTTACAGAGTTTCTAAAAATGGATACTCATCTTGGAGTTTCAGAGTAAAGGAAACTGAAAATAGCAACAGTATTTTTCCAAAACTGTGATAAGATCCTTAAATTTTGAACAAAGTAAATTCGAAATCCAGGGAGCTAATTTTATCACCTTTTGTTCCCAATCATCTCCTTTCGCTGGAAAAGCGAGGATTCCCAACAATATCCATTATTCTTGACCTTACCTTCGTCGGATTTTAATTCTTTAAAATCGTTTTTGTTTTCAAATTCTCGCCCTCTTTTCCCTCCTAATTAGAATGGATTGTTGTCGTTTTTCTCACCCACTTTTTTCTTCCAATTCCACCAATTTGCTGACCTTCGTCCATCGTAAATTCTTCTGTAAAAATCTTGTCAGTTTCACATCAAAATCAGTTTTTTTTCGTGTTTCGTATTCTAAAAACTTTCCAAAATCTCAACTTATCTATTGTAAAAATCTTTCGGTAATCAATCACTTTGGACGCACAGTCGATGAAGGAAGAGACCTTGAAAGCCCTGAACTTTTCGATTGGAATGTTGCTTTTCGCGCCCTGACAGAAACAAAACGTTCCAATAGAAAAACTGGTCTATTACTTCTATTCTATTCTCAATGGCTAACAACACAAGTCGCCTTCTAAAGTGTGATTAGGGTGGACTGCATTCCGATCCCGCCACTTTCAAGAAGAACAAATCCATTGTGTCACCAATAAGACGATTAGTTGTTTTTCTTTTCTCACAACAACAGATTTTCTTAGCCTTCAGATCTCGATTGAGCTTCTTTGCGGATTCTAGGTAGATGACGTTAAGTTAGTCTGAGATTCCAAGTTGTATAGTTTTTGGATATTTTTTGATTCGATTCATATTTTGATTTTAAGAAGATTCAATTTGCGGATTTCGAGGGAAAATCAGTTATCATTTCTAGTCATTCTTCTGTGGTATTCTTAAATTCAATATAACCCAGTTCAAGCGATTTCCTTTAACTCACTTCTGAATCATATGATTGAAAAATCCTCCCTAATTTTCAATAATTCCATCTACACGGCATCCTCGATTGGAAATTGGAAATAATGAAATTTTATCACATTTTTGGCGTGAACTCTTGAATAGAGTTAAAGGGGGAGTAAACTATTCCCAAAGTTTTTGAGTTTTTAGTATAGATCAACTCAGAATTTCGAGATAATGGGAGTCTCAGTTGAGAAAAAATTCTGAAAATTCGTCCAAAAAAAGTTATAGGCTGTCAAAGGTGCTAAAAAGAGTGTTTTCGGGTAGCTATTTCCTCATATTTTCAATGCAAAATTAGTTTCGGGTAGCTCGTGAAAAAAGGAATTTTACGTGAATCTTTTTTCAGTACAAAAATTGAAAAATGAGCTACCCGAAAACACCCTTTTTAGCACCTTTGACAGCTTATACATTTTTTAAGACAAATTTTCAGAATTTTTTCTCAACTGAGACTCCTATTATCTCGAAATTCTAAGTCCATCCATATATACACATTAGTATTTCTTGAATAGTTTACTCCCCCTTTAATCTTTTAGATTTTGTTCCGTTTTGACCTGGATTTATAAAATCTAGTCAATTCTAGAAACTTTTAAGGTTTCTCAAAATGTAAATCATCTTTTCCTGATCATTTTGAACCTAAATTTGCCTATGATCGTTATTTTTCAACCAAATAATCTGTTGACTCAAAATATAAAAGTCAACATGACTCGGCTCGAAATGACCCACATATTAAGATAAATATACCAAATTGTAGGTCTGACATTAATCTACAACTCTATCTCCACGGATTTTTGAATTAGGTTCTCAAAATTTTTTTAGGTCCTCAAATCCAAAATTTCAGTACATTTTTGGACCAAACTTTAAGTCAACATGACTCGGTTCGCAGTAGACGTACAGAAATAATTTTTACACCATCAGATAGCTGTCATTGTTTTTAACTTTTCTATCTCGGCCGAATTTTCAATTTAATTTTTTATCTCAAATTATTACCGAAATCACGGATTTTCAGTACTAATTTTTGCTGTTTTTAAAAAGATAAAATTTGCCCCAAATTGTCAGAAAAAAAAGATCGCCGTGAAACCTATTTCCATTCCAAGATGCGGTGATCTACTTTATTAATACCCTTTTTCATCTTCTCTCACTTTTTGAGCAGCCTAGTGTTCCCCTTCCCCCAATTGCTCACTTTTTTTACAATGCGGTAACGTAACCTCATCGGAGGAAGGCGGCGTCCCTTTTGAAGGTCACCGACAGGCGGCTCCGATTCGTTTTACCGCCTGATATACGAACGATCAGTCGGAAGAGAAAACGGGCGGTGTGGAGCTCTGAAAGAAGAGAAAATGGGCGGGATGAAAGAGGCAGATTGATTTACAAGTTGGGTTTCTGGGAACTTTAGGGTCAGATGATACTTGCTCGTCGGATTTTTGATTCTAAAACGAGTTGGTTAGAGTTATTATTTAGTTCTTGGAACTTCAATGGTCCGTGGTTTCTGTTCAAGTTTTTTTTTTCCGAGCACAATTTAAAAAGTACTCATGTCTCTACTAAAGTTAAAAACTCTAGCAAGAAATAGATTATGATTTTCAACAGCATATTACCGTAAAATCTGTATTAGAAGGGCACCTTTCACAGAAAGGCACCTCTAATAGAAGGGCACCCGATGAGCTCAAAATGAGCACATTCTTGAAATTTAGAAAATTGAAATTAGTCCTATCAGAATCCTCGTCAAAAGTTGACTAGACAGATTACAAAATATGTTTCAAATCTTTTCTCCAACAGATTTCATGATCCATTTTGAGAATTCAAAAAAAATTTTAGGTGAATTTTATGGGAAAAATAGAAGGGCATGCCCTTCTAATACAGATTTTGCGATAAGTTGTCTCGAATTTTGCAATTCCACTGCTTTCCCCAATAATTTCTCCATCATGTTCCATGAATTCAAATCGTCTTCCTACTGGTGTTCCCCCCGTATATTTTACTCGCATGCTTCCTGTTACATAAGCCCCTTTAGAACGCGCACACACATGTTGGTACATCTGCTCTCGCGTGATGGAGGTCTCTCTCTTGTAAACTGCTCCATTCCTTTCCCCCGAGAACACACCGGTCGATCGGTCGATTGCGCAATGTTCCGCCCGACACCGCCAATTTGCCCCTAACGGACGGTGGTCTCATCTGGAGGCAGATGACGTAACTTTGCCACGTCATCTCCCCCAAGAATAATATACGGTCGAGATTTTATAGAGAACAGGTGATACGCGGATATTGCACAATGGTATTACAACTGATTTGTGGGTCAAGAAGAGAGTAGGAAGAAGGTGGCAGGAATTACCCCCAGGAGGTCCATTTCTTTGTTTGAAGAGTCACTGTAGACCAGGATAATATTTCCAAACGAAGTGCTCATTTGCTAATGGTCATTTGAGGTGTCTGCTTACACATTTAATTGGCTAATGTGCTATGGGAACTTTTAAAGTAATTAGAGAAACACAATTTGTTTGAGTACAAGGATCTGTTTTGTCAATAATTATCCCAGTCCAGGTTACGGTAAATGGTTTTGAAGTTTGATAACTGAAATATTTTACAAGAGTCTTCGCTAAACACTGAATCCTTGATCTTGATTGTCTCACTACGGTATGAACACCAATTGCTCTTTTAGAACCACCTGTCACTTTGCTCTTTTCCCCGAGGAACATCATAAAACACTCTCGCTAAACCAGTGTCCGTGCCAAATGACTCATTTTCATGGTTATTCCATTCAAAAATATTTTGTCCCATTTCCCCAACGTTTCTCTCTGTTTCTATTGTATTCTACCACGTCATCAATCGGGCAATCATGAGAAGCCAAAAGAGCCACAAAAATCACAATAATATTAATATGCGAGTCAATAAGCGGCGTCAAATTCAAAAGTTGTTTCGTCCGTCTACATTCTTCATACTCTTTGTTGTATTTGCGCAGCTCCGTGTGTCCTTTCCCACCTGGTCATCAGCCTAGAAGCTCCATGAGCCACGGAGTCAGAGAGAAGGAGACGCCGAGAAGCTCGAGAGCTTCTGTACGTGTTTGCTCACCGTTCAGTTGTCTTCTTCTCACCGCTTTTGGTCATTCACCCAACCGATCCATTGTTCTTTTTGTGACATTTTATGCTTCTCCTCGTTCTTTTTGAATATATTTAACCAGACAGTGTTCCGTGTGTCCTTTGACCCCCGTTGGTTTCGGAGCTCCCAAACTATTTTGTTGTCTTTCCCATGACTTCTTGTGTTTTGATCAAAAAGGGTGTGAGAAATGCAACATTTCGCTCTTCTTGCTCTTTTCTCGGACAATTGAATTTCAAAACTTTTTGAAGCAGTCTCAGATTCTGGTGGGAATGGCTACAGTAACACTTGGCTCCTATATTTGAAAACGTTGAATTCTATGCTCAATTTTGTTAACTTCAGAAACTCCGAGTGTCATCAAATACCGTACAAAAAACACTTCTGTGGAAATTGTTTTTCTCCGGAAATTTTGTATATAATAAGCATGCGATTAGAGTCTGAATGGCAGTTGGTTCTTCGAATCTTCCGATTGTCTTTTTTTCAAAAAAAAAACCGGCGACTTTGTATATTTGCTCTCAGGCGGGGTGGCCTCCATTCTGTCTCTTTTCCGCATCATTTTCCGTCCGGAAGTCCTTCATTTGACACTCGCCCTCTCATTTCTCTTGTTTAATCATATCACTTTATTATAACCCTCTTAGATATCCCATTTATTAGCACTATTTCTCGGCTTATGCTCTTTGCCTAAATATATCCTCCAACCTAATCCGCGTAGTATACATTTTGAATCTGAAATAAGAGTGTCATGGAAACGAAAGGACTCTATACGGATTTACTAGGATGGGAAAGGAGCATAGTGAAATGAAATTGAGCACGCGAAATGTGAAAAGAGAGATTGAGTCTTCTCCTCTTCGCAGCTGTACGTTTCCATATGTACCTTCCTATTCATCTCATTGTGTGACGCATGAGCAATACGGCTCATTTCAATACTAGTTTGATTGTTGAGCATTTAGAGCAACATATTACTAGCAAGACGTGTCAGTATTCAGGAAGATTCGAGCACTTCTTTCAACAACCTGTCTTTCAAAAAATCTTGAAAGAAAACATGGACAAACTATATTTTGTACTATTAGGTAAATAAAATAAAGTGAGAGTCCGTAAATCTACGTTTGGTCCGGTGGAAGAGGCGCGAGAGCTGAGAATTCAAAAAAATACACTGCGTTTTTGAAATTTCAGCTAGTCCTCCTGTTCCACGTCAGCCATGTGCAAGGGAGCGCACTGTCAATTTTATCGCTGCCCTAATACCAAAGTTCAAAGTTTCTCCAATTTTTTTTTCTGCATAATGAGGATTAGGTTAAGCTACCTGAGACTATAGTAATCTCTTAATTTTTATGACCTCCAGAAGGGGTTTTCACTTTAGAAGAAGAGTATGCACCTAGTCCATGTTTTTGAGACTTTTCAATATTGTAAAAGTTCTTGTCACCTTCTCCCAAAGTACATTCGATTCGCAACACTGTAACCTGATTACTGATGATCATAAATCTTATCCGCCTAATGTATCTCACCTTTTTATATCCCACCTTTCGCTTGAATGTCACAAGTTTTTTTCCATTTCTTTTTTCATCCCAATATCACACCTTTACTACGATTTACTAACATCTCAAGTGCTTCATTTACCCATCACACACCCTTCTGTCGATCAAGCTCTCAAGAGCATCAAGACCCTTTTGTTTGTATGTTCTTCTCACTTATTTTAGACTTCTTATCCCTTCCAAACAAGGCTCTATTTGTGTTTCTTCTTCTTTTTGTCATCTCCATTTACATGATATACGGATTGACACTGATCCGTTCGAGAAGTCATGCCGAGAAACAGACAGAGACAGAGGGACACACTTATTTGCATCGTCAAGTACACCGAAAAGAGCATTGTGTGGCAGAACAGAAAAACAACGAATCGGGCAGACGTTCAAGGTTGAATCTATCTCCGTCACAATCCTTCATGTTCTATGTGATGTGCAAATTTCGATGCGTAAAGTATTTCGGATTTAGAATGATTGATGAGTGTACTTGGTTGTTTTGGGGTTTGACCTGTCACTGGGCACCTGGGTGGTCCATTTTTTATTACTCTGTGAAAACATATACCGTAAAATCTCTATTAGAAAGGTATGCCCCTCTATTTTCTAACACCTAAAAAATATTTCTGAATTCTCAAAATGGATCATAAAATCTGTTAAAGAAGAGATTTGAAACATATTTTGGAACTTATTAAATCAACTTCTGACGAGAATTCTAATAAGACTAATTTCGATGAGTTCGAATTTTAAGAATGTGTACATTTTGAGCTGATTGGGGTGCCCTTCTATTAAAGGTCCTCTTCTACAACAGATTTTACGGTAATTCTGGTGGTTGAAAAATTCTAGATTCATAATCTGAAAACGATTCCGTTATTTCTAGACATTGAAAATTGGGAGAGAACTTCCCAGATACCATGACGTTGCTGAAATACCAAAGTGTTGAAATCTCCGACCTTCTGATTTCTCATTGTTCAAACTCTTTTGGAAATATTTTACAAAGATTAAAACAAGCTAAGACCCTATTAACTATTTTTTTTAATGCTCTCTAGACACATTTTCTCTTCCAAAAAAGACTTTGCACCTAATTGCCCATGTTCACTTCTTTGCATTTCCCGATCATCACCAAAATTAGCACATTCCCGTCTTTGAACTTTGTCCCTCGTTTCAATTCACACTTATTAGTTGGATTAATCCTGAGTACAACTATTGTTTAGGATTCCAAACCCATTCATCAATGCGATTATAATCATTATGATAACTGATAACGAGCATTTGTATGTGTTATGAAATGGTCAGTTGACTTAAAAACAGACCGAAAATATCGAAATAGGCATGTTGTATAAATTCCTTTGAGTCTGTCAAGGTTTCGATATAACAACAATTGATAATAAGCCATGGGTTTTGGTATAATGATAATTCTACTGCTTGAATCGTCCATCAAATTCTGAAACTTTTCAGGAATTCCTTTCTATTTTTCTAGAAGCATGTCCCCTATGATCTACATTCTTCTTTGCCCTCACTTTCTGTTTTTGATACACAAATGCCTATTACATTCGTTTTTCATCATCAAACATTCCTCGTTTTCGTTCCTCCGTTCCAGCTGCCAATTGTCAGTCAACAGTGTCATATGTTGACCTTATCAATCGACAAAGAAAAACGAAACGATTTGAAAAAAAGGAACATAAAATTGGGAAAAGCGAGGAATTTTTGTGCCTTTTGATAACATTTTCGAAACAATTTTAAAACGCCCATTTTCAGACTCTCTCACCCCTTTTTTGGTATTCCATTGTAAAAACACTAATTGTACTAAAAATAAAGAAGGGGAGAGAGAACAAAAGAATTTGCTCTCTTATTTTTTGATAAGATTGCGGTGTATCTAGCAAGATAAGATTGTAGAACTAATAGAGTGGAAGGATGTTCCGACGAACTCCGCCTTCTTTTTTGTTTTGTTTTACAAATCGAATTAGTTCCAAAGTATTGGGCATTTTGTTGGCCGTTCTGTTTTTACTACTAGCTCAGCTATCATTGGTCAATTTTTCGGTAGCAATATAGTGTAAGTATAAGGGCGAAACATTGTACTAGGTTTCTATTAAAATGGTTTACTTGTCTGAAATAGCTTCGCTGAAAAATCTATAAACATTTCGAACTTTGTGAATAAACTATTAGGCCGTTCGGAAAGTCTTGTCACTTTTTTTCGGTGCTTTCTCCTACTGTCCAGTCAGAATTTCTCAAAGTCTGGTGTGCACATACTTGGTGGAGGTCAGTCACGGAACAACACCATATACTTTATTTGTCCCAACCTTGCCTCCCGCAAAAAATATACTTGGCTGAAGCTGACATAGAGTAAAAATGAAATTTTTCGGAAAAATTTTTTTTACCTAGAATATGAGACAGTCGGTAATTATGCGATACAAATATATGGTTGTAAACGATATTTCATGAATACTAATATAAATCGGGTCCAACTATCTCTACGGTCAATCTAGCCCTATTTTCAGACTTTTTGGTGCTCATGATCATAGAAATAGGCGTTGTGAGCGAGAGCGAATGTAACAAAGTGGAACATGTTGATTAACATAAGATAGTTACAATAGTAACAATACCTGCCCTCATTACACCAATGATCACTTTTATGAATAAAATCAAAAATTAATTTTTTGGAAAATTTCGAAATTTTCGACGGCTCACTTTGACATCACAAGAAATTATTCTCGCTAATTCGTTGCGGTAACAGGTATTAAAAACATGAAGACTACATTAAAAAGTCGTATTTGCATTAGTTTTGTAAAGATTAATTAAAATTCAAGAAAATGGCAGCTTATCGAAGCTGATATCTGGGCTCAAAATGGGGTGTGCCGATTTGGCGCTTCAGTTCGAAATTCGGATGAGTTGTGAAGAGCTCATAATTTGGCATTATTATTGTCTGTATATGGTCTCTGATCATGGCCAATTTCATCCATCTCAGTATATGTTCCATTGTTATGTCATTGATTGAAAATTATGTATCGAACTCCACTAGGACTCCTAAACTCTACGGGATCTACAGAAAATATACTTCGAGTTATGCATCTAACTATTGTTCAAAAACAATGTTAAAGTCTTCAACTAGTGTTTCCACAACTTTCCAAAACAATCTCCACCTTGGGACTCCTGCCAGCTGACGTCGAAAAAAGTATCCAAAAATGCATCATGTCACTATTAGTTGAGTTATCTGTCCGCAGACTCTTGTGAGAGAGGTGTGGCTGAGGAATTTTATTCTCACTTCGTTACATACCAACATGAACCTAATATGAGTTCTTGAAACATCTTCTTCGGAGAAAAAAATTGCCCCAAAAATTCACAAAAAAGTGACAAGACTTTCCGAACGGCCTAGTATCATTGAGGTCCTAAACGCGGTTTGGAAGTTTTGGATCTGATAACCTTTTTATCCCAAAGTTTGCTCTTTTTGCTCCAAACTCCGCCCCCATTCCACTGAATACCACGCCTCCCATGTCCACTCTCCGTCCATCCTTTTCTCAGTCTGTATCTGATGAATAACAGGCGGAACAACAGCCAACGATGAACCGCCCCATCCGTGTCGATCGTCACGCATATCTCGTCTCAACGATCTTAATATTTGGCTTTCATTCTCATCCCTCCCACAACCCCCTTAAACCCCTTGTCTTCTTCCATTATTTCCCTTTTTCCAGACACCCCCACCACCCGAACATTTATATATTCAGAAAGAGAAAATGAGGAAAACACTTGTGATCTACTTGCTTTATTATCCCCCTCTTATCCTCTCCATTCCTTTCCCTCATTTTCTTCACACCATTATCATTATGACTGACTTTTTTCTCTTTCCTCATCGTCATCTCCAGAATCCTTGGTCTTCTGAAGACGTGGCAGTGAATGCCTGAATGTCTACTACCTCAAAAAGACAGCCAGCTGGTCTTACTGGGTCATTTGGTTTTCTCTAATTGGACAAATTACTCATCCAAGAGTGTTTTTTTAATTGCAACACAAAAAACAAGCGGTTTTCGTTTTTATTTTGCCATCATTCTTACTATCTATTTTGTTATGTTTTTGAAGAAAGTCCTTTGGTATAAGTGGGCGGAGCTTGAACCCAACTCAAGCTCCGCCCCTGTCCATGCCAACCATTACGTTGACTTTCCAAACTGTTCCACTTAATAATTTCACGTCGTCTTTGTCCTCATGGTGTCCTACCAAATCCCTAGTTCTCGAGAGTTTTCTATGTTTCCCAGTCACCCCGTGTCAAGTGTCATGTATCCAATTGACAGATCCTTAATTTCCCCAGAGAGCGTTAATTCATAAAATTTCTACTATCTTCTCAAAGTGGTGAGTCTAATCTAATCGTTCCCATTGGGTTTCACCTCCTTTTCCATCAGTTCTTTTGATGGGTAGATCTAATCAAATAGAGACGAGTCATCATAAAAAGACTAATTAGGTGCAAACACACCATGCGGTTCCCTTTTTTAGCGTTCCATCTAATCTCAAGGTGTCATCTTTTTCTAACAACATATGTTCACTTTTTCCTAACTCCTCTCGAGAAAAAATGCGGGTAAATCTGGTTGTGTAACCCAACTAACCCACTTCTGGGTGTCAGAATCCGAGTACTTCTTTTTCTTTCCGTCGTCACCGGATCGGTTCGAGGGCATAATTGCTAATTGTCCCCTTCTCTCTTTTGGCCCCCCGTGCCCGGATAATAACCGTCCTACCCCGCTTTCCCGGCTGGGACGAAGGCTGGTCATTCGATCGGTGTTTACTCGACGACTAGCCCTCCCTCCCCCATCTACACTGTCTATTCTACCAGCTACTGCTGTTGTTTCCCCTCTAGAAGCCTATTCAACCCGCCAACAGCACACAGTACCCTCATTTTCGATCATCATCCTCATCATCCTTTTCTTCCGGGGGAGAGAGGGAGGGACGTCTGTCATTTTGACAGATGTTGCACTGTTCTTTTTCTTTCTCATCCTCTTATACATATGTGTGGTCTGTCTCAAAGCTCGTTCAGATGAAGTATTTTTCCCTCATTTATTGGGCTTGATTCAGATCACACCCTTCTCTGATTGATATAATTGATATTCAGCCGTTTTCTCACATGGTTTCTCCATAATCTTTCCTGTTCTGATTGACAAAATTAATGACGCTGGTTGTATTTGTAGAATCGGCCGACTTTCAAAAAAGTACTTGACACTCAAAATATTCGTTCTGAACTCAAGAATCTCATGGTCAAATGTCATCTATCGCAATAATTTCTTTTCAAGTTGTCAAAAAAATGAGTTCTCGAGTAAAAAGACACAGACAAAAGATTTCTACCTTATTTTCAAGGTCTATATCCCTCTCGCGGTTCCCCACAAAAAAAACGGAAAGGGTTCAATTATGTGATCATTGTGATGGCATAACGAATAGAACACACAGTATTTTATAGCTGTCAGTCTTGTTTCAGTTCTATATCTCTTTTTCTTCATCTCTCAATCCAAATATGTATCGTATTCGCCACCCTCAGCCAAAACCGCTTCCTCTTCAGTGTCTTCCTTTTTTTTCACAAATCAGATCACTGAAACGGAAAAGCTTCCATTTTTTTGGAATTCACTTATTTTTTGATCTTCCAATTATACTTTTTCTTTTTCGCTTCATCTTTTTCGCATCAACCTTTTCTCGAATTATCGTCCGACAAACAAACAAACCAAAAAGGAGGGGCACCCTCTATTCGTTTTCTTCTGATTCCAGTTTCGTTTCTCTTCATCATCATCATCAGCTAATCACTAGCAGAAAAAATAGCGTACGAAATCGAGAGATGCAAACACACGTCAGCTAATCACATCCTTTTTTCCTCTTTCTCTGATGCTTTTGCCATTTCGAATAGAGGAAGAAGTGAGGTTGTAAAACAAAACACAGTAAAACAGAAGAAAGATTGATTGTTACATCCGTTTGTCTTCATCATGTCTTTTCTCTTTTTTTGACTTTTCTCTGTTTGTATACTCAATACTCTTTTGCGAGGGCACCGAAAAAGAGACATGCTGTAAAATAATCTCCTATTATCTCAACTACTTCACTTTCTTCTTCTTTTCCTCCCCCCATTACTGTCTTTCTCTCACTTTCTATGTTGTAATATGTAACCACTAAACCGCATTCCAAAGTCTCAATTTACTTGTTCTCTTTTATTTTCCTGGATTTACAGTGTACTGTAGGTCAAGCTTCGTTTAAAATGTTGATCTTTGCTCCGAGAGCCCAGAACTCCTTGAAAAACCAAATTATATTTTCAGAACCTCCAATGGAAGACCCTGCATATCAAGCCTGTGCCAACCGTATTCGTCGACTCGAAAGATACAAAAAGGCTCGAAGCTTCTGTAGTCTGGAAACTGATGAGCCAACGTCTTCTTTTCCATCTTTGAGTCCGAATTCTGATGCTCAATGTGGCGATGGATCTTCCACTTTTGATATGATTCGCGAGAAGATGGTAAGTTCGTATAATGGTCAAGAGGGGGATCATTTGGTGTGAATGAGAGAAAATATTGTTTTGATTCGTACAGCAAACAAATTTCTTCTCTGTTCTCTCCTAAATTCTCGTTCCTTTTGAGCTCCAACACCAAATTACGCGCTCTTTATCCTCTTTTCGCATGTTCTCACCCTCACTTTCTTGGCAAACAGAGACGGTGTGAATAGGGATGAAAAGAGCGGTAAGAAATGAGTGGGGTGGTCGAAGGAAATTGAGAAGACTTGGCGCTGAGGAGAAGTAAACATGAAATATACAAATGTACAGGCGGCAACTAGGGGGATCAAGAAAGCATCTAAGGGATCAAAGACATTCCAAAATTACTTTGACCTACTTTTAAGCCTATTTAGAATACGTCCAGAGCTTATGGAGTAGAGGATCAGAAATATTGAAAGTTGAAGCTTTTGTTTGGAGTTACAATAATAGCTTGGACAATTTTTCTTCAACTTGGCTCCTCACAATCGGATTTCATTTTTTGCTCACCCGAGCCTTCCAAATACATGCCGTTTCATTGACCAGCAACTTTCTACAGTATGCCAGATTTAGTTCTTTTTTCGTAACGTAGCCGGCCATTTCGAAAACTTTCGCAACTTTCGAAGATCTTCCGATCTTCATCAGGAAATTCTTCGAATTCTTTAATTTCTTAATTTAGTTTCCGCTATTCAAATTTTCCGTTAATTCACCCCAAAATTGCGCCATCCCTCTGTCTAAAAACACTCAATGCTTTTCTAATAATCCGGTTTTGCAAAAGCCTTGGCATTCCATCGGTTTGCTTCTTGGATTCCTGTTGTTCGAATGCTTTGCCCCCACATAGGCTTATTTCTCTTCATTTCTCTCCGGGTAATTAGGAAAAAAGAGATCCGTCGGCGAGATAAATGACGCAACCGGGTGGGGGTCTGTTGAATGCCTGTTGCCTGGGGCAATAGCCGTGCAAAAGGGGACAATAGCCATCATTCTGGGACATTTTCCCGCTTCTTTTTCGGGAAAATTGAAGAAGAGTTGATGGCAGATGTGAAACGGGGAGCCGCGAAGGTCATTCGAAGGGAGCAGATGGACACAAAAACGTTCGTTGCCGCATAAATCATTGGGTTGATTGGAATTGCAAAAGTTATAACCCTCTCGAAGCCAATGACCCGGGTGGGAAAAGAAGTTCACCTCAGTTCACCCTCAAGGTTAATTGTCTAACGTTTTTGAGTAAACAGCCAATGACACCAAAACACTCGAACGAGAAGTTTCGGCGGTCCCCTCATCTATAGATCCGCTCTTCAGAAAACAAGTAAATAGGGGAACTGAGGAAGTGTTTGAGTGCACCTAGGGGATAGTCCAAGTTTATCCGTGGTATAGAGGGAATTGCCTGAAGGAAAAAAAACAAAAAAACATCAGCCCAATGCGGGGCTCGAACCCGCGACAACCAGATTAAGAGTCTGGTGCTCTACCGACTGAGCTAACCGGGCGGCGATAGAGATAGGTTCTCAATTCCTTTATGTTACGTGAGTGTCTACATGTGATCAAGGTTGCAATGTGTCAACAGCAGGCGAGAGTGAAGGGTGAAAATTTAGTACCGGTAACTTCAAAAAATAAGATGACAAGGGAATAACACAAAAGATTATGAAGTCACAATGAATGACATAATATTTGTATGAATTTCGAGAAGGTGCTACTGTCGGCTTCTCCTGTCACCTGATGACGTCATCATAATTCTTGTAATATTTGCAGTTCTCTTTGATGGAGAACGACATGACGCTGCTGAAGCAACTCCTTCAACTCGGCGATCAAATTAGCGAGATCAAAAAGGAACGATTGAGAAGGACAATGTCTCAGAACAGTTTGGAATATGATGAGGAAGATGAGAAAGAGGTAAGGAATTCTATAGGAAACTCTATAGTCATGATGTTTTATTCCAGGATAAATTCGACTCGGATCAACATGGATTCTCTGCTTCAATGAGTGCAGTCACCAATTTGTACGTGGATGATGAGCGTCCGCAATTCTTCTCTCGTCAAAATTCAGTTCTTCGTATTCCGATTCCACCAAGAAGCAGTAACAGATTTGGACCGAGAAGAGTTATTAGAAGACCATCGGATATTTTGCCACGCCAACACTCGAACAATATCAGAACTCTTCATGTTAATAGTGATGACTCGGATTCTAGTTCATCTGGAAGCAAAACTCAGTGAGTTTTATAAGTAACATTATTCATTTTTAACCTAATATTATTCCAGTTCTCCCAGCAGCTCTGTCTCCAATGCCTCCACACTCATTCTCCCATCGAAAACTACCAAGAATCGGTAAGATTTTTTCATGCGTTAACATTTTCAACGAATTGTTTTTCCAGATCTTCGAATTCTTCGATCGATTCTGGAATCCGAGATGAGCCAATGACACCTTCGCCAACATTCGAAAGCGTCGTCATCTGAATATTCCACATAGTCTTGTTTTCTCTTTTCCCCCATCAGGTGTTCCCATCATTTCTAGTCGCTTTCCTTTTTCATACCTCATCATTTTCACTGGTTTCCCATCCAAATAGTCAGATTTCTCCTCAACTCGTTCCATCCGTTTTCATTTCATTTTTCGTTCTGACATTGTGCCGGTCTTCGTTTCGTTCCATTCTTCTCTTTTCAATTTCTTCCCTCCTACCTTCAGCCGTTTCCAACTTTCTAATAGTATTTTCTAAACTATTCAATAAATTACTTGTTCATAACAAACGTCGTCTTCCTTGTTTTTGTCGACAATTGATACCCGGATTATCAGATAAGAGAGTAGTGAACATTGAGAGACAAAAGAGCAAAGAATGTCAAAGGTACAGCTCAAAAACAGCGATTATAAAAAGGCTGTCGAAACGAGAATCACAACTTGAAACTCTTCCATTCAAAACATGACAATTCTTCGGTTCTTTATTTTGTCAATTCTATTCACTTGCTCCTATGCAATTGTAGAGCAGAAATACAATGAAACTGTAAGTCAGTGTATGATTTTTGAAAACACTAAATTCCCATTAGGTCATTTGAGAAATAAAAAAATTATAAGCCCAATGCGGGGCTCGAACCCGCGACAACCAGATTAAGAGTCTGGTGCTCTACCGACTGAGCTAACCGGGCGGCGATGGAGATAGGTTCTCAATGTCTTTATGTTATGTGTTGAAATTGAATCTCAAGGTTACACAGAGTCAGCTGCCGACAGAGAAAGAGAGTAGACGAAAGTTTTGAGGTTAGACAGACTACCTGAAACACACAGTGGGAAAGTATGATTCCATCTGACATCGTGATTTCAGGAGCTACTCCAACAGTTGTTCGACTTACCATTCCCAACAATCGAGATTCCGGATCTTCTAAACCCGGACAATAAGGATCCATCGGTAGGGATTCTAAAAAATCAAAACTTTCTCTCTTGTCCTATAAATTTCCCTTCTCACAACTCTCCCAGTTTTCGCTTTTCCGTGTTCTTTTTTCTCACAATATTTCATAGATTCAAAATCGGATTCCACAAAGAAAATTGATCAATATCGGACTACCGACGGTTAGTGAAAAATTTCAATTTCTTTGGGGATCATCTATATTTTTTCAGCTCCCGAATCTTCTACCAACTGCGTTCCCTATTAAAATTCCAACGGTACCAATGAAATTGGTATCCGAATATTGAAATGCAAGCATTTTGAGATAAAGATTCCGGATCTAATACCTACTGCACTTCCTACAATTAAGATTCCGGATATTATTCCGAAAAATCTTCCAACAATTCCTCCATTGAAGATTCCGACTGTAAAATTGCCTACGGTAGGTTTCCTGTGACATGAGATACTCTAAAATTAGATTTCAGCTTCCGCATATACTACCAACTGCTCTCCCAAAACTTCCAACGATCAAATTGCCTACGGTGAGCTCTGTTTCGGTCTGGAGCATTCAAAAATCCAAATTTTCAGCTACCTCATCTCCTCCCAACTGCTCTTCCAACACTATTTCCTCCGAAACCAAAAGGCCCCACACAGGTGACGTGTCTCATCTTCCCATGCTATATCTATCTTACCAAATGTTGCTTTGAACAGTGGTATAACCCTTCCAGATATACCAGTGTATCCAAAAATTCTAAGGAATCACACTTAACACTCCGTACACTCTACCGTATCCTCTTCCAGTGAGTTCGTATTAGATATAGATTTTTGAAAACATAGTTTCTAATTTATGATTTCAGAGTGATATTGCCCCTATTCCGTTTTTAGTGAATAACGGTAGATTTAGAATACTTGATATTTCATGTTTTTCAGAACAATATTACAAATGTAACAGTGAGTTATGTTGTTAGTGAATTGAAGCAATTTTACCTATTGTTTTTCCCTATTTTTCGATTGAAGGTACAAAAATTCAAGTAAAAGTTTTCAGACCAACATTGTCTGTGATATCTGTGAATATGCAGTTGATCAATTGAAAATCAAGTTCATGGCACTAGAGACAACAGCCAGGAATACATTGACAAATGTATTGGGGGTAATCAGAAGAAAATTAGCAAAACAAATGTCTTATTGTTTTCAGATCGTATGCGATAAACTCTCGAAAATGTTCCCATCACTCATCATCATCGATTCTACATGCAACCTCGTCAAGATAAATGTTATTAATAAGATCTTTGAGAAACTCGATTCAGTCAAGAAATTGAATGAGAAAACTGTGTGTGCTCATTTACCTTTCTGTAAATACAAGTAGCTTTTTTGTTTTGAATAAATGATTTCAATCACTTCCAGACAGTGAATGATTTAAGAAGGAAGTTTGACTTTAAACTGAAACTAGAGAACTCCAAAAAAGTAAAATGACATAAAATATCACAAAGGAACTCGGAAGAACTGGGACTGCTTTACGGCTATCAAGTATATTTCACAAGGAATCCGTCAGACCACGCAAGTTCAGAATTGGCTGAAACTTCTACCATTTGTTTATCTCATAGTAGTTAGGAACACATCGAAATATTTTTTTTCGCCCGACACCCGGAGCCGAGATATAGGTGCTCAAAGTGCCAAATGTGCTTTTTCAGTACTAATTTGAGGGTTTTCGGAAGACATTATCTCCAGTTCTAGGCTATATTTCGAGCTGAAATTTTGCAACGGCACCTAAAATTGTCTGCCCTATTCAATTTTGTAATTTTAAGAAAAAAAATTCAAAAAAAATTTTGACCCAATTAGATGCCCATACACATAGTGGGCAAAAATTTGAAAAATTTTTCAAAAAAATTTTTTTTGCTGAAAAACTGAGGAAAACACTGAAAAGTTAGAAAAAATTGAAAAAAAATTTTACCCTATAGTTCCTACCAATCTCAAAAACTTGGAAAATCAAATAAAAAACCTTTAAAAAAGTTTAGCATCGGTGCGGAATCGAACCACTGTCATCCGCCTACCACCCTGCACCACTACCCTTGCGCCATCCAACTGTTGAAATCTAGAGAGAGCGGGGGCGGTGATAAAAGCGGCAAAGCTCGCGTGAGAAAGATGAGGAGTTTCTACAGTGAAAGTACTGTTATCAGTGCATTTCAGTATTAAAACTTTGAACCGAAATATCTCAATTCTGGGTGGCGAGCGGATTCCAAAATTTTCAGACCTGTCTGAGGAGATGCTCTTTAATCATCCCTCCAAATTTCAGCCAATTCTGAACTTGAGTTGTCTGATGGATTCCTTGTCAGTACTTCTGTAGGTTCAAAGTTGTCGGAAACAATTTTTCGTGATATAAATTAGCAGTTAACATTATATTATTCTCGCCTTTCTGGATTTTCAGCTCTTTGATCGGATTCAAATATGATCAATCGTTGGTCTTCGAAATCCGATTAAACCCAATGTTTTGAAGAATGCACTATATCAACTGATTAATATTAAACTATTTCATTATCACTTTCAATCTGAAACCACAAAAACATTCTTGTTTTGAACGACAGTTATGTATTGCCGTTTTTTGATTGCTCTCTTGTTAACCTTTTCTTTTATTCACGGTTCACAATCGTTTGAAAAGGTTGGAGATCGGAATCAATAGTTATCTGAACTATAGGTCATTTCAGAGAAATCCCACGGACCCTCCATTTCCTCCTGTTTGTACAAACTGTTTGGATGGAATCAGAGCATTCAAAAACACTATTGAGAAAGTTGCTGATTTCGCGAAGATTACAATTGGAACTACGATAGATGTAATATTAAACTTGAATCTTTGTTTAACATGTTAACTTTTCCAGAAAGTTTGCAATCACTTCGTTCCTGAATATGATATCCTCGAAGCCATTTGCCATGTGATCGATCAGAATGTGGAAGTGAAAGTTTATCAGTTTTTGATGGCAATTCACGACAAGATAAATGAGAATTTTATCTGTCATATGCTGACTTTCTGTCCGAAATAATGAACGAATCCATTCTAATTCTAATTTTTTAAAACAATTTTATCTTAAAAACAGAAATTTCAAAACACATGAGATCAGTTATCCTTCTTGGTCAATTTCTGCCAATGGGGCGGGAAGAAGTCTTTGGGATTGAATTGTTCGTGCTGGGGAAATACTTCGGGATCCAAGTAGAAGACGTGACTCTTATCTTCTCTTGCCAAGTATCCCATCCACCATCCGAATGACGAGTAAGGAGATGTCACAAATACCACGTCACAGTAGAGTCTCGAGAATGTCAGCTGAAGTTCCGGAGGAGAATTTATCAATGAGAACTGAAATCGAAACGGTTTCTGAAAGTTGAGCTCCCAGTAAAACCTGTTCAATGTCGAACTTTGTGATCCTTGGGTCTTGGAACACTTGACGACTGAATCCAGGATCCTGTGTTGAAACCACTAGCATCAATCGATCCTTCTCTGTAGTGTCTGAAAATTATCAGTCTATCTAGAGAGACAAGTCTGATCAGACTCACAATGACTCAGAATTTGAGAAACTGCCTTGATCGTGAAGTTCTTCTGAGTTTCCGGCGTTGTGTGCACACAGAATCTGAAATGACGAATATGTGGAGTTTTCGAAAATGTTCTCACTTGAAATTGTCTCGAAGGGATTCACTGAGCAAATTCCTTGCTTCTTGCACATTTTCAGCATTTCCCATCATCCAAAGACGGATTTCGGAGCGCAAGTGGTCAAAGTATTTGTAGCTTTTGAATCCATTTCCTGGACGAAAAAAATGGATAGCTTCGGGAAGAATTTATAAAAATTTATTTACCTTCAACCATGATGCTCAACGTGGCATACTCGGAAAACTCTTTGACTGGGTCTTCATATGAAGTATTGATTTTTCCAAGCTTTCCATTCACTGGAGTCAACTGGAATTGACTTTGATTGAAGAACATTTTAAACAAAAACTTACGGGTTGAATCACAATTGAAAATTGTTGAAGAATGGAAGGGAATCGGACGACAACAGATTTTGATAGCTCTTCAATCAGAACTGAATTGTTGACCGTGTTGATGACTGGAGTTCGACCGATTTTCCGAGAAACGCCAAGATGAGAAAATAGGGAGAATAATAGATCTCCTGAAATATTTATTTCATTTTGAATGTTCAAAGTGATCACCAACCAACGTCTCCAGTCTGGTGATTGAATTGGATAGTTTTGGGAATCGGATCATAAGAAGAAGATCGGAGGAAAATTAAAAGAAGAATAGCACTTGAGATAAGGCAGATAACTCTAACTGCATAGGGAATTCGTGCTTGCATTTTTACATTCCTCTTGTGGCTGATCAGTGCCTGAGGATAGTGACGCGTCATTGATGCGTTGGATAAAATTTCAAAACCACTGGGTGCTCATCACGTGGAAATTTAGTTAAACTTTAAAGGTTTAAACTAAATGCACGTGAATATAGAGAAAAAGAAAAGTTCTATTGGAGGGGACATTAGGGTGGGGGAGAAATGTAGGTTTAGGGAATGATAAGAAATATTTACCGATGACGAGGGAAATGTTGATAAAATGAGAATGAAGCAGACATACAAAGAATTGGAACCTTTTGGGAGTTTCTGGAGTTTCTCTTATTGCTGTTTCTTTACCAGAAGTTGTTGGGCTCAGTTTGTTTGTTTATTCAAAAAGGGTGAAAAACCACTAACACTTGAATGCAGAAAAAATAGAGACTAATGGCTAAGACGGCAGTAATAATTAGGAGACGAAAAACGGGAAGGGGGGGGGGATTAATAATTAGAAGAGTTCAAAATAAGGAAATGTTCAAAATTGCAAGTAGACAACCTAGATTTAAATCCAGAAGTAGAGATTTTCACCGGGAATACAGTAACCGGTAGCGAGTTCCAGCAGTTGATAGCTCTATTAGAGAGTATCTGACTGGATAGTTTGGAAGAGTTCTTCGTAAGCGATCTAACATAATATTGATGACGTCTCAAAAATCCAGTATTATTCCATAGTTCCAAAATAGGTTCCTCAATAATCACCTCCTTACTAACTATAAGTTTGTATATAAAAATTAAATCTCCAATCAATCTCCGATATTCCAGAGATTCCAGTTCACATTCTTGTAGAGCATCAAAGTACGAAGCATACGCCATATTGAATTTCTTGAAAATTCTGAATATAAATGACTTTTGAATAGATTCGAGCATTATAATATGCTCCTTTATAACTGGAGAAGTGATAATAGATCCATATTCCAGTAGAGGTCGAACATATACAACGTAGCATTTTATGAAGATTTTCCATGAAGAGTGTTTGAGTATAGAGAAAAACATATTGATCCGTTGGTGCGCTTTCCGAACGATAAGAGAATAGTGGTAATGGAAGTTAAGTGTGCTAGATAGGTGAATTCCAAGATCTCGAACTTTGGTCACTAAAGGTATACTTATTTGGTTTAGAGAGAGAGTTTGGTTTAGAGAGAGAGTTTGGTTTAGAGAGAGAATTTGGTTTAGAGAGAGAATTTGGTTTAGAGAGAGAATTTGGTTTAGAGAGAGATTTGGTTTAGAGAGAGAATTTGGTTTAGAGAGAGACTATCTCAGTTGTTGCTGAACTTTATAAAACCCCTGAATCATAAAAAAAATCACTAGATTCTTTCCAAATATGAAGTTTTTATTATGAAACAAAATTGAACAAGTACAGTAACCCGTAACAAAGAGAGCTGAATATTGAAATCCCTGAAAACATGATCTCATCTGGCACCACAAACAAAACAAAACAATGTACAAATAGAACAAACTATCTACGAAACTATTCGATTTTCTATGCGTTCGATGGATTTTGAGCTGGCTGCGTTGGAGGTAACATTCGTGCATTTACGAAACAATCCGGCAAAGGAACCACCGCTTTTCTGAATCCTGGAGCGAGTCTCGGATCTGTTCTCGACCAGAATGTTGGACGAAGAACTCGTCGTGGACGTCCTGGTTTCAGAAGACATACTGCACAGATAAGGTAGATGAGAACTGCTCCAGAAGTGACGAGGCATCCGAGAAGAAACATGAATAGAGAACTTCGAAGAGCAGCTGAGCATCCATGGACAAATGTTGGTTTCAGGGACTCTGCAAACAACTCATTTAAAAATGTATTTTTGAGAAAAATTACCAAAAGTAGCAACCAAATCTCTGGAATCAATGAAAGTGTTCACTGAAGAATGTCCAGCAAAGTTGTTGATGTTGCATTCGAAATATCCGAAATGATGATAAGAGAAGTGAGAAATTATCAGGGTTCCATTTGGATATGAGTAGTAGTCTGATGAGATATGAGAGATTGGAAGAGAGTTCTGAAAATAGGGACTTTAGACAACATATTTGAGAAATAATTTATACCACAGTCCATGTGATTTTTGGAGGAGGATATGCCTTAGGGACCGGACACCTGAGAACCAGTGGTCTTCCAAGAATTGGAACAAGTGGTTCCACTTTAATCGTTTCTTCTTCTGGTACATCATCTACAAACGCCACTTTCAACTGGAATACTTCTCCCCATTTTGTATCGTTTGCTCGTTGACAATAGTAATTTCCTTCATCCTCTTTCTGTACATTATAAATCACCAGAAATCCAATGTCAGGAATTCTCTCTTCTCCTCCACGTGGAATTCTTCCATTCAATATTGCATTTTTATGTCCTTCGACGACTGCAATGACTTGTTTGTCACGATACCACGTGGCATTTGAAGACGTATACGGCTCGCATTCCAATGCCGTCGTCGATCCGATGGGAACCAATCGCTCGGACGGTGTCTTCTTTGGTGCCAATGTGTGAATGGATTCTAAATGGGTGAAAGTTATATGGGGTGGACACTTAAATGAAGATTTGCGTGGCGCCTCACAGGTCACAAATACAAGCATTTTATGTTTTATGGTGCCGACTGGCGACATGTGGAGAGAAATAGAAGGTTGTCGCCTTTTTATGGGGTCTCTAGGTGTGGGATCATATCCGTCATAAGCTGGCTTTTCCGGGTTTTTGGAGGACATAAAGATGTGAAGATACGGTATTTGTGGGAAAATCGGAAAAGGCTCAAGACACTGGTTGGAAGTACAAAAATTGTTTTGATTCGGAGAAACCCAGTGTTGCGAGCCGGGAACACAATTTTCTTCTTTCTAAATTGTGATTTTCAAGACGCTCGATGAGATCTACGGAACGATGTTATATTCGATGAGGTTACTCTATGGAAATTTAGATATGAAATTTGGATTTTCTAACTACCATCCTGTAGATCTTATCGAGTTCTACATTTTCATATAAATTTGGACATGAAAATCACAATTTAGAATGTAGAAAATCGCCGGTTCGCAACCCCGAAGAAACTAACAAAAAAACGGCAAATGGATAGGGTTTGTTCTTGTATGATTTTTAGTTTCTCTGGATAAAAATTGAGTTTATTATCACTGTCGGCGAGTTCTACGAATACCACTTTCTGCACTTGTCAAAATAACTCGTTTTCCATCATTTTCTGAGTGAGCAATTAGAGATTTCCGTCTGTTTTTCGAAAAAGCAATATGTTTTTGAGCGTCCATTAGCCGAATGCGCGAGAATCCGAAAATTATAGGGTGTCAAAACGATTCAACTGTCTTCGCTCTCTCCCCTCAATTAAGCCTTCGAGGCAAAAGAAAAAGCCGGTTGATGGCGACGGCAAAAATCAAAACTAACCTGACGATGAAACAAGTAGAAGGAAGAGGTGTATAGTTGAGAGTTTCAGCATTCTCTGGAATTACAATAATAATTTATACGGGATATGAATAAAGTTAGAAAATGGAAAAACGGTATTTATGTCTCAAGATCGCCGTTCGAAATCTAACGGCCGTTTTTCGGTCATCTGTCAATGGAAGATGCTAATCAGATCGCTGGAGGGTGGGTACTCTTGTAACACGTACTTGGAATTTGACACTTTTTCGGGAAGAATCAAAAGAAATGATGAGGAGGATGGGAGTGCTGGAAACATGAAACAAAGAGAAAACATGGATTCAAAATCATGAATTATTAATGCAACATTTCTTCGCCTAGTTATTTCCATGTTTTCATCATGAAATTCAATGTTGATCCATATATTGGAACTAGCAAAAAAACCAAAAACATGGTTTAGAAATGAAGATAAGACGAGAATCTGAACCAATAAAAATATTCGGCAAAGCGAACGGAAATGAGTCACATAATTAGGAAACGGGTCGGAACGGAGAGCAGGATGTTTTCAATTAGGATTCACCCGACGTCAATCTCAGAATCCTCAAATTCAGATGGCAGGTAGATAGTTATTTTGCAACACATCTTATGCAATCCACACGTTTTTCATAATGTCGTGTTTACTCAACGGAAAAGTAAAAAGTCGGAGGATATCTAATAGAATTGAATAGTTGAGAAAACAAACAATTGTTTCGACTTTCCACTTTTTTTTCTCCTCAAAAAGATCAAAGTTTTTGCGACAAACTGGAGTCTTCGGATTTGTCTGGATTATCAAAACATCTAAATGTATACGGAAATGGAAATCGTGTTCGCGTAGATACTAAGCATACAGTAATAAACCATTGCATCAGTAGATCATAAAATGAAAGGAGATGGCAAAAGTCGAATTGTAAGTGTGGAGATAGTGTGTGAGATGAAGAGATTTAGATAGAGCATGTTCCACACTTTTCGTACTTGATGCGCCGGATATGTTAATAGGATTTTTGGAAGGGAAGAAAAAGCAATGGGAGAGGAAGGAAGTGGGCAAAAAAGAAATGGGATGGGTGTATCGAGAATGTATTATAGATGTAGGGTTTTTTGTTCTCAGAGTTTGGGATTTGTGACAGTATCTAGACAGGTGAACAATCTCCGGGCGTGAAAAAATTGAAAACAAACATCTAAAAGTAGGCAAACTGCGAAAATGCGAAAATGCTCATAATTCAATACAACGCTCTCCGGCTTTGGAATTTATGCTTCAGGTCGAAAAAATAAAGTTAGTTTCCCAGAAATATCCTTCGGAACGAGAGTATCTGTGAGCATTCGAAAAAAACAGAAACAAAAACAAAAAAGAAATCTGGAGCTGTCACGGAAAGCCCGAAAAAAGTGAGCATCGTTGAGTGGCATGCAAGAAAATGAAATGTTCTTTTCCTTTTTTTTTTGTTCTGGAGAAGTCTTTCTTCTGCCAAACAACACGAGCATCCGACTAGAAGCTAATTAGAAAAATGTGTGGAGAAACGAGAGAGGAATACCAATACAAGAGGATCCACGTTGACATGACACATAAATAAAATCTACTTTGGGGCGAAGAGGAGGAGGGCACCACTTCTTTTTTTTGTTTCGTTAAAAAAAGAACATATAACCTGATGCAGAATAATCGTATAATTGTCGGAAACTAGATGAAGAGAGAAGCGAGATGCGAGAGGAATTGAGGAGGCTCCGCCCACTTTTTGGAGAGAGTAACTGAGGTGAAGGTGGTGATTAGAAGGAAATCTGGTGAGAGGGGATTTAGGTTACCATTTAGGGAGAGAATACCAAGAAAAGTAGGGCTTCGTAGAGAGCATCAAGGTTTTTTGTGTTTTTGGGATAGTTGCAAATTATAATTTAAAGAATCATTGTATTCTCCAGAATCCAAGAATAAAAACCACAACTATAGCTTTTAGAAGCATCCAATTAGTTCAAGAAACAACAGCACAACATCATCAATTGGCAATGAAATAGTCAAATGGAGGGGACGGCGGAAAAGTTCATCTTGAATTCAGTTGAAATTTGTGTGCATATAGAATTCGCCTTTCCCTTCTACTCACTTCTCTGCCGGATGGATTCATTCATTTATATGGATGAGCGGATGGAGAAGAAGAAGAAGAAAAAGAAGACATGAGTTTTGCTGGTTGAACTCAAAAAGAAAATACTTCCATTAGTAAGATCTTGAAAGAAGACGGAAGAACTCCTTGTATCTTCAGGAGATGCTCTTCTTCTTCCCCTTTTTTCTCACATTTTTAATTGGATGTGTACATTTCTTTGCACATGTCTAGGAGGTCGAGAAAAGAAGAAAAACTAATAGACAAAAGAAAAAAGGTAAGGAGAATCAAAACAAGAATTTTGAAGTAGAAGAAGAATTTAAGAGATGGATGCGGTCAACTGTGAATAGTATTATAAATTGACTTGAAAAAAATCGGAGGAGTGAAAATATTCGACAACCTGAACCCGTTTTAACTTCGGTCAGTTGAGTACTTTTCTTTTTTAGACTACTTTTTTCTCTGGAATTGTTCAGTTTTTGTGGCAGTATGTTCGTTGGGGAAACAAGTGTCACCCATCAATCACTCGTCAAGAAAAGAGGAAAATCTGAGGCGTTCAAACATGGATTAACCTAGAATCATAGCAGAAAGAGAAAACTAATAAGCTTGTTTGAGTTCCTAAAACTTTAGAAACTTTAGATGTCATAAATGCGTACATCATCTGGGAGCAAGAGCAAAGAAATCTTCTTCGCGCGCGCGGGGAGCAGCAGCAGTTGTGTGTTGTAATCCGAGAGAAAGAGGCTTCTTTTCTCGAAACAATATCAATTGGACCTTCGGGACACCATCTTGTATGTTAGTTGCAAAACAGACAAGAAACAAGAAAAAGTACTAATTTATATCCCTCGGGGGAAACTGCGAAATGGTTTTTTGGCTCAAAAGTGGGACATAAATGACCAGATGGTAGAGGGTGGAAGTATTCAGATTTCATTGTCAGTTGGGATCAGCTGAATTGTTTGTTTATTCTGTTAGAAGAAGAAAGAAGGCAAAATAGAAGGCGGAGAAGGGATTAAGGGTTAGTGTAAACCAGTTGGAGAAAATGATTTATGAAATGGGCGCTAAATTTTTACTGACTAGAACTGGAATCTAGCCAACTTTTCGTTGAGTTGTTGGGATTTGGGATGAGGGTATAGGTTTATTCGAAGATTTTCAGAAGGAATTCCTGGGGATACTCATTTTATGATTCATTTAGTAAAGTTTCCAGTTTGACCGTATTTTTACTAAATTATGGACATCAACAATTATTGTCTCTAACTTGATCACAACTTCCGTAAATCTGCGTTAGGAGGGCACCTTTAATAAAAAACAACTCTGATAGAAGAGCACCCCGATGGGCTCAAAATGAGCACATTCTTGAGATTCAAACGAATTGAAATTAGTCTTGTTAGAATCCTCGTCAAAACTTGACTGGACCAGTTACAAAATATGTTTCAAATCTCTTCTCCAACAGATGATATGATCCATTTTGAGAATTCACAAGAAAATTTCGGGTGTTGGAAAAATAGAAGGGCATGCCCTTCTAATACAGATTTTACGATATGTATCCCTGATATCCACAACTTCTGCCAATTCCAGGCGACATGAATATAAATGTAAAGCACAGTAACCTACAGTACTCCCTATAATAAGTGTCGGGTGTCAATCAGGAACATCCTTACAAAAGAGGATCTCGCTGTCTCTATTCCCGAAAACAATATACTCTTTTTCTTCTTCTTCTTTCCGGTATACCAATTACTCTTTTCAATTGTCTTTTGATCGCATCCTCTCTTCCACCTCTTCATGCTCAATTTCCATGCCGACTACTACTGTGTCCGGTTTCAATGGGATTATGAGCCGTGGAGGAACCGGCCGAAAAAAGAGAAAAGAACCGCCTGGTAATTATAAAGAACAGATGAGAAAAAGAGGAGCACCAAGTGGTCAAGTGGGTCAGAACCAAACGGAAAAAATGAAGAAGATATTGGAGTGTAAAGTGCGCAAGTACATCATTTGGGGAAGGCGGTGAAAACTGATTGATAGGTTCGGGTCGGCAGGAATGTCTTCGGGTTTTCGGTGCTCTCGGAGAAAAACAGAAACCATTGGGGGGTACCAGAATCCAGAATTCAGAATCCTATTTTCAATCCTATAATCCTATTTTTCAGTTACAGTATTCTCTCCTCCAACTAATCCTATAAGTAACAACATCTTGTAATCGAAACATCCAGCTGGTTGTCGTATTCGATTTGTCAACTAGCTCTTCTTGTTGCTCTGTGAATGCAAGCTTTCCATTTAGCCAGGTGCATTCAGAAGAATCATAATTCATAATTGGAGGTGGACTGGGAGAAGGGATTGACAGACTATAGAGGATTACAACACTGATTCTTCTCGGTCTCAATTTCATTTTCAATCTGGACTTTTCTTCGCCCTCAAACTATAAATTTTCACAGAAGTGAGTTTGAGGACGAAGATTTATGAACTGGAGCAGAGAAATTGGAATGTTGAAAGAAAAGAAGAAGAAGTGGAAAATGGGAGGAGGGGGGGGGTAATAGGATAAAAAGCGAAGAGTTGGGATGGAAAAGGGGCAATTGAGGTGCGATTTATGGGGTGTCACTGCAAAAGTCAAATTGAAAGAAATGGAGGAATCAAAGGGGAAGAAGAAGAAGGGAGATAAGGATGGATTAGGTTTGACTCGAGATTGAGAAAAATCATGGCGAATCTGATTTGAGCTCAAAGGCATTTCGAGTCTCAAAATGGATCATAATATTTATTGGAAAAGATATTTGAAACATTTTTTTTTGAAACATATGGAAAAGATATTTGAAACATATTTGCTCATCGGGGTGCCCTTCTAACACAGCTTTTACGGTATTTAATGATTTTCTAACTTGTGAGTACCCATAATTCGTAGATGAACCGGGAAAATGAAAACGAGGGAAAAGTTCAGGAACAGTTGCTGCCTAATTCAATGTGCCTATAGATATACTAACCATCTCACATCATTAACTCCAACAAAATACGACCTTCACACGAAAATGCAAATGCTAAAAACGGTATGCGCGAGAAAGTGAGAGCATAAACATGAGAGGAGTGCATGGTCATTCAGCAGTTGTGTTTCTTCATTCGGAAGGAGAGGAGAACGTGTCTATTGAAAAGAATGAATGAATAAGTGTCGAGGACAAATAAATCATACTTGCAGAATTGAGAAGGTTACTTCTATCGGGTGCCAGAAGACAAATGGCAAGAATCGAGAACTAACGGAGAAAGTGAAAAGCTTAGAAGGTAGATGGGGGAGAACATAAATGAATACTAATGATGGGGTGTTCCATCGTGAGAAAGAATGTGTGATTCATTAGGTTTGTGTACATGGGGAAGATGATGTGAAATGACTGGGCGGTGAGTAAACATGTTACAAATAAAAATATGAGATCTGGAAAGAAGTAGAAAGGGATAGTTTTGTTTTGTTTGATTATTTGAAACAAAAAGGGAAGGAAGAAGTTTAGGAGCAAGGGTTTTAGAAGCTCCAATTTTTAGAAGCTCCAAGCCTAGTAGATCTTCTTGTAATTCCAAGGGAATTTCAGGGAATGCATTAGTGAGACATGTGATTTTTTTTGAGTTTCTGTCGTCCAGATGCTTTGAGGGACAGAAACATATATTTTTCTGTAGCTCTCGATTTTCTTCCACTGATACTTTTACGATACATGTCTAAATCCTGAAAGTATCAAAAATTTAGAGTTCGTTGTAACTTTGACGGCTCATATCGAACTACGTGAATATTTAGCGGAATTTTTTTGCAGACTCTGACTTTTCGGGGTCGATATAGTCTAGGACAGAAGTTTCAAAAAAATTCAACGGTAGAGCTCAAGGAGCTTCCTGGTTAAACATTCAGAATTTTTGGTATCCAGAACAGAACAAAGTTCTACAAACTAAAACTTTGAAAACGGTTTCGATGTGTGTTAAAAAGTATGGAAAGCGAGAAGATCAGCTCACCAAAGCTCACCAACTTTTAACTAGCCTAACTCTTTTAAAAATTCGAATTTCTTTTCCTTCCTCCAACACCACACCAAAATTACGCAATCAAATAAGATGATGAAAGAACATGGGCGGTCACAAAGGAATCTCACTCCCAAAATTTCAAAGACGAGCTCATTAAGAATCTTGAACTCCATTCCCACCCCATTTTCTTCCTTTTCCTCTCTTTCTCATACTCTTAGTTTGTCGATTGCGGAAATTGTGAAAGTGGGAAAGAGAGAGTTATGCTCATCGCTGAAGACTGATTGCCCATCGGATTGAAACGAGAGTTGACACCTCATTAGCATAGATGTGCACCGCCCGGATTGACGAGTTTCGGCAAAACTGAGCCACTTCCGAAGTTTTGATGAAGAGGAGTTATGATGAGAAACAAGTAATTGGAATGGTTAGAGGAATTGGGACAGAAAAGGGAAAAAGTAAACAAGATAATGAAGGGAATTAGAATGGCTCAACTTGGTTAGGTCGAAGTTCTAATACAGTAAGGTTACTGTAATAAGTTCAAAGAGAAATGGAGCACGTGTTCCGGTGTTCCACTGATCTTATCTCTCGATATTTTTTCCCTTTCCAACTTTCTCATTATTTTATCAATTCTCGTATTACTTATTCCTACTTTCACTCTCGGACAAATTTCGATCAAGATGGTCAATGAAAATAAGACGAGACGTATCAAACAACTAATCAAAGTGGTTCGTTTTTAACCTAATTTAGTAATTTACCAATAAATTTATAGGACGTGAACCGAACGATTCCGTTGGATAAAGTCTCAAATTGGGCGAAACATCTAGCCGATGAAGTATTCCGTTCGATTCCGGATGGGAACGACGACGTCGGTGTTTTGTGAATCTAACTAGATTCTGAATACATATTTCAGGTGGACATCGTCATTACTCTTGATTTCACTGGAGGCTCCGGAATGCGAAAATCTCAGAAAAAGATGATCATGGATACATTGGAAGAAGAACTTCTCAGATAATTTATTGATTTGAAAACTGTGACATGGAGTTCAGAAAATGAAGATTTTAAATTATGATATTTCGTCTCATTTCATTTGTCATCGAAACTGTAGCTTTGTTGCGTCTTCCGTTCTGAAAACAAAACGAATTGGGTTACTGTAGAAAGTGTTACGGTGAAATCAGTTACTGTAACTGCAGCAGCATCGAACACAGCATCCGATCAGAAAAAGTGAAAGAAAGACGGCAATGACAGCAAGGGCTGAGAGAAGCCACGTTTGAATGTGCTCACAGCAGTACATGTTCGCACCGCCACAGCATGTATAGTACACCCAGTTGCTGTCTGAAAATATGTTAAAAGAGTTTATGAGCTTCATAAAAGGCAGACTAGGAAAATTCTGGGTCGGGCCAGTGGAAATATTTGCCGGCCCGGGTAGGTGGAAAATAAGGAAACTTTTCGTGATTTTTCGCTGTTAAAATCACACAAAATATTCAATAATTAAAAAATATGGCTCATTCAGGAAAAACCACCAAAAATAGTTTTTTGCTTTAAAAATTCACAGCAACATTTTTTATTCCAGAAACTCGGGCCGACCGGGACGGGCCAAGCCGGGGCGAGCCGTCAGAATTTCAGTTTTCGGTCCGATCCGGCCCGTAGCACGACTGATAAAAGGTTTTATTTTCAGAATCCGTTCCTAATGGTAGTACTTATTCTTACCTTTTGGGCATGTGCTAACTGCATTTTCCATACTTGGACAATGCAAATCCATCCCGAATGCTATTCGTGATCTAGATGATGGATTCATTGTAGACGATGGGATGTGTGTTGAAGATTCAATTGATGATGACGTCACGTCGGTTTCGTTTAAGAGTTCTGGTAGATCAGACGAATCGCCGACGGACTTTGAGAGTCCCCCATGGATTTTAAGAGATAATGTTGAACAAAATATCAGAAGAGAGAGGACCATCTGAAATTTAAAGGAGATCGAAAAGCATAATTTCTAGGGGGAAAATAATAGTAAGGAGAGGAAAAATGAAAGGGTTTGGTTTGGAAGTTCACTGTTCTCCAAAAGTTCAGAATTTTCCCAATTACTGTACATCGATTCAATCTTTACGCTTCCTCGAGTACACTTGACATTTCAAATTACTTCAAGGTTTTTCAAAGAACAAAAAAAGGAAGGGAACGAAGAGTATATACCCAATAAGCCATGATATAACAACATAAACATAGCGTTGGCAAGCAGAGTGAAAACGAATAGAAAAGCAATGGAAAAGTGGTTTCCAGCAATTTAGTCATCCCTTTTTCTGGGGTTGTTCTCGAATGACAGCAGAGTGAAATAGTGTGTGAGGGGAAGAGATTTAGAGACATATTACCTTGTCAAAAAGTGTTGGAAATACGAGAAAATAGAGGATTGATGGGTGGATAAAGAGGGACGAAACAGAAGAAACATAAAGTTTTGATAGATATAGAAAGGGAAAGAAAGGTCCTCCGGAAATCTCCTTTTGACGGTGTGCGGACTGACCACTGAGGAAGAACAAACGATGCCAATCAGTCGATCCGAAGACGGACATCTTTTTCTTTTCACTCTCTTCACTTCCTGAATACTTTTTCTCAATTAACGGAAGCCGACATAATTGTACATGTACACAGATATGGAATCGAATTCTCACTCTCTCTTCCGAACACTTTCTAACGAGGAATTTTATGGAGTGTGGCGACGGATTCAGCGATTATAAGAGACTTTTCAGAAATGGTATTATTCTGCAGAGACTGCGAGATGATACCGGGGAAAAATGGGCAGGTGTGAAGACACTGATTCTCATCAAACAAGCGAAAACGAAACCGGTGAAAACGTGTACATCTTCAAAAGTAAAGAAATCTGAAGCATCTGGAAAGGGAAAAGATTTGAGTGGGCAGACGAAGAGATGAAAAAACTATAAAAAGTGAATTCCAATTTGCATTCAAACTTCCATCACTTTTGGAAAAAAATGCCGCAACTTTTTTCTACTACGAATGTTGCGTATTCTTTGCCATCATCTTTTGTGATCTCTTGTTTCATTTCACTGTTTCTACGAACGATTTGGAGTCGTATAGAATAAAAGGGTCCCCTTCACTTTCTTACTAACCAGTGGACTTTCCTTTATAAAATCTTTCTAAAACATCTTTTTAACAATCGCAAACATGAAAAAGTTCAATAAACACATGGAAAAAGGTGAGAAAGTGAAAAGCTAAAACTTTGAAAATTCTCGAATTTTATTTGAAAAGATGGAACCATAAAAACAAAAAGGTGGGGGCCATACATAAAATCCTACAAACAACACTTGATGGTAGGAGAAAAATTGTCGGAATTTCCCAAATTTAAGGGGTCTACTCTCATTACACTGCTTATTGCTGGTTCGTGGCGGCCTTGATAAGAGCTTCAGCGACCTGAAATGAGTAAAATTGAAATAGAATAAAACTTTGTACAAATAATTACGATATCCACCATGTCTGAGGTGTACGCTAATAACTGTGACTAGAGCAATATAAAAACATCGACACTTTGAAAATGAAATTATAATTTACCTCAGCGCGGATTTGAGCTTCAGCACGGGCAACTTCGCTTCCTTCTCCGGAGGCTCTCTGGGCAGATTCGAGCTCGGCACGGGCAGCTGACTCATCGATCTCCTCAACCTTCAAAACTTCCTCAGCAAGAACTTGGCATGATCCATCGATGTTAACAGAGAGCGTTCCAGAAGAGACGAAAAGGCGTTGAACAGTTCCTGAAAAAAATTGATTTTTAGTTTCTTTCATGGTCGCATTTTTTAAAATATTGGTTAATGATGTACCTTCGTTTGTGGTAACAGAGACAACTCCTGGCTTCAAAACTCCGATAGTTGGAACGTGGTTTGCGAGCACACCAACCATACCAGCCAAGGTTGGAACATCAACTTGCTTGACAACAGCGTTACTGAAGACAGCCTGAATAGTAGTTGTTTTTAATAAAATTCTGAATCGGAATAGGTCACTCACGGTGTCTGGGGAGGCAAACGTGAGACGAAGTTCATCTGGGTTGGCGTTCTTGACTGGAGCAGCGGCGGCAGCAGCGTATCCGCGCTGAGCAACAGCAGAGAATCTTTGAATAGTGCGAGCCAACATCTTACCCTCTGAAAAATAATTGAAAAAAATTGTGAAGAATATAAAAAGAAAAGCGAACAATATCAATTTATATCTATTGATTTAGCCTAAAAGTTTCGGTTTTGAGTTGAAGCAGATTTATTTATGTTAAATAAACTTTTTCAAATTATGATCTAACTGTATTCTTAACATTTTAGAACGAAAATTGAATGGAAACAACAAAAAACGACATTTTTTCGATAAAAATGAAGTCCAAAAAAGTTAGATCGCCCGTTGTCCCGTTGAGCGCGTTTGTATGCGTTCAAAAACTAGGCCGCGGCCACCGATTTAAACGAGACCAGCACACTGTAAAGAGCAAATAAAGGCTCCGGGTTATTAGGAATTCAGTTAAAACTAACGATATCTTCAAATTTAGAACAAAGAAATTGCTCTCGAAAAATGGAATCTTTAGTAGATCATCTTGAACACACCCATTGGAAATTCGCGAATGCGGGGGCAAAGACAAACGGTGCCTGAATCTCTAGAATCTTTCAAATTGATTTCATATCGCTTTTTTACTACCTTTGTTAGATACTCAAACTATTTGGGATCCCACAGTTCAATTTCGACGGAATTCTTGAAATCTTTCCATTCCTAATTGAAATCTGACTATATTGACAACTACCGAAGGAATATCTGTTCCAGGTATTACCAGAACAGCTTGAGGCCATTTAGCATGACGTTCAAATTTGTTACCTCAAAGATCACAACGCTATATTTTTCATTAAACAAGTGATTGAATCCATCTATTCTCCACCCTCCTGAAATGGCGTGTTTCTATGAAATCCTATTCTCACAAAGATAATTGTCAAATAAATTATGTCTTTCTACTTTTTGAGTCATGTCTAAAATATCAACTTCACCAAGTTAAAATTTACCATTTCTTAGGTTTTCGCATCATGATTTTTCTGTAGCTCCTAAATTGCTGGTCTACCCAACCTTTTTTTCAGATTTTGTATGAAACATTTGCTTTCTTCTCTCCAGTTTTCCAAACTCTACGAAAACTCATTAACTTCTAGCAGCACTTGCGAGAATTGCAGATCTCAGTTCTTCGAAGCTGATTCAATCATCTCAAAGAATATTCAGATTTCAGACCCTCAGATTTGATGCAACAACAGAAGACTTTCTTTTCGAACAAATATTTTATATTCCAATTATTTTCATCCAAATAATAAAATCATCAAAATATGTACAGTTGAACATGAGGACAAATTATGAGATCAAATCTAAATATTGCAAATCATTTTGTGAAAAAAGAAGATAACCAACCAGCGGTAACAGAGAACACAAATATCATGAATGTACAGACAATGGAAATGTACAGTACTCCTTTTGGAGGAGAGGAAAAGATAAAACATGTTTAAGAAAAACAAAATAAATAGAATGAATTCTAGAACTCTAGCTACTTTTTCAAAATATCATATGTACACGTAGCTAATTTACAAAAAGAATCGAGGTCGACTGGATTTCGTAGCCATGTAGCCGGAAGACACGTGATTTTTCGTGATATATCATTTGGTGATTCTCTTCTTGAATTGACCATACCGATTATGCTCTGGAGGTGTCACTTTGAGCATTTGAAGTCGTTGCATTCGTTGAATCGAAAAAAGTGTCGCAGTTTTACGAAGATCCATTGAAGTAGATTCTCCGTAGAAGTAGACTGGATGATGGATCATTTTGAATGGAGAAATATAGTTCACTTTCAGACAAGAATTTCAGAGAGAAGAGCACTGAGAGGTCGGTGGCTGACTGACCGGAGAGGGCACGAAACGTCGACTCGTCCCGATGGCTCCGCCCAATTTCGGAACGAAGCCACGCCCACTTTCTTTTCTGCAAAGGTGAAGACATGGAGACGGAGGGAAGATAGGAGACGAAGAGTTTATGAATAAATATGAGAAGGTGAGAATCGAGAAAATATGAAAACCTGAAGTTTAAACCACACAGAAAGGAAATGGAGAAAAGAGATTGATAATGAGTGTAAAAGAATGCGGTTTTGAAAAAAAGAAATGGCAACAATAAACAAAAATAAACATCACTTCTAGAATGAATCACGCTTTAAAGGTCGACAGGGGGACCTAGAAGAATAGAAATACAGTAACTGCAACTATTTGAAAATCTGAAATAGCTTCGGGTTTCTGAACGCTTTGAGATTTCAAACTCCTCACCAGAATCGTACTAAAAATACTGAAATTAACTTTAAACGTTTCCAAATGTTAGTTTAAGCTTTGAACACCCTAATTAGGCTTACTAGGGAATGGTGCAATATATGAATCGTTATGAATCGAAACCTATACTATTTAAAAATTGATTTAAGAGTTTGATACAAGTTTGAAAGTGTAGCAAATTGAGTTTAGAATTGTGATGCAACGACTTAGCCCTTGGAATATTCTACTAGGTATACTCTTCTTCATTCTACTAGGTTTTCAGATTCCGACCAAAACATACAAAAATTGGTCAGATCAATCTGTTGATTGAAGGTTTTAACATTTGACATATTCGATGATCAACCTGACTAAAGTCTACTATAAAACTTCCTCGATCATCAAGTCAAGTTGCCATCCTCCACTTCCCTCATATTCGTCCATACCGTTCAATCCTCATATCAACCGACATATATCTATCCATTTCTTCTTTCCTGTCAATCAATCATTTTCGTTTCTCTGATCTTTTTTAACATTGGAAAACGATGATTAACAAAATGACCAATATCATCTTTTTGAGTAATAATCAAAAATCTTTTCACTGTAATCGCAGAATAGCTGATAGCCCCTTATAAGAATAAGATATTTCCGTTTTTGAATCTCGGCACATGACGGCGCGAAAAAAAACTGTCAGGAAAAGGGCATACTATCAGTGATTGATATGAGAGGTTCTCTGCGTCTCTCATGGATGCCACACTATTTTCTATGCTGTTGCAAACATTACAGATCTCACCTCATTTTTTTATGTAATCCGTTCGAAAAGTGGAGTGAGCATCTAATCTGTGGTCGAAATTCTAATTTCATTTAATTTCATCAAGTTCTTTATCGGTCAAAGTTGGCGTGCCATTTGAGAAATTTAATGAGAAATGGATATTAATCCGGATATCTGTCACCGGATATTCACTTTTATGACACATCCACGTTCTTCAGTTTTTTCAGTGAAAACTCTGCAGATCGTCGGGAAAAAAGGTCAGTGTAATTCGATCATCGATTTAAGATTTGGCCTTTTCTGTAAGAGTAAAAACTGATTCATCGAGGATTCTGCAGAAGAAAAATCGTATTTCAAATTCATTATCAAGAGACTGAGAAGTGTTCGCACAACATTTTAGCCTTTTTTCCCGATAAATAATCAATGATTTTGCACTTTCAAAAACTCATTTATTTTTCAGAAAAACAACAATTTTTCTCATAGGCTTTGAAGAAGATTGGGCAATTAGTGTGACGTTACATTAACTTTCCAAAGATAAGGGTGAGAAAAGGAAAAAATTGTTGAATGGAAGAGAAGAAGGGATACGGTAGTGTGGGAATTATAGGGGGAGTGTAGACCGTGGCTCCAGGAGATTCCGCAGCCGGACATCTCGCAGCCAAAAATGCACTATTTTTCGTATAAATTATCTCAAAATGAACGAAACTATGGACAATTAACAGTGAAAATGGTCATTGTCATACATTGTTGACATTTTTTTCAGTCATTTTGAGATGTTTTGTGGGAAAAATAGAGCTTCTTTGGTTGCGAGATGTCAGGCTGTGGAGTTTCTCGGCTGCGAACTGTCTGGCTGCGAAATGTCCCGGAGCCTAGACCGTTCCCGATTTATGAAAACAAATTTACTAATTCTTTCAGTTTATGTATTGTATTTTGTCAATCGAACCGCATCCTCCAGTTTTTTTTTTTCAGAAACTTTCAGTTTCAACTTGACCAAAGACCGAATGCTCAACCTGACAGTCACCCCGTGTATCACTATGTGCCAGTTACGTTCCTCCATTTTCCCGAATACTTTCTCTTTTTTTCTTCCACTGATCACTCCCGTTTACTCCATCACTTTCGCTTCCCTTATCAGTTTTCTGAAAATAATGCGGAGTCTGCATCATTCATCATCGAAACCTCTTCTCCCATTAACTATTTTTCCACATTTTTTTGTCGGAAGAGGTCAGCAGTTACCGTTGCCAACTTTTCTCACTTTTGCGAAATCAAAAAGAACTGTGTTGTCTATTTCTTTTTTTTGGGGAAAAGTAGCAGCTGAGAAGGACGTGTTGTTGAGGTCAGATGACTGTCGGAGTGTGAGGAAAAAATGGAGAAAACTAGAAGAGCAGAGGAGCAAATTGATAGGAAAAGAAGAGGAAGATGCGCTAAACTGGGAGGGCTGGTACAAAGAATACGGGGAAGAAGAAGTTGTTGATTTTGAGGGAGGGAAAATTTGTAATAAACACAAGTTACAGTGATCTGAAAAGAGACCTCGAGTAAACTCCGGGACCTAAAAACATCAACAACAACAGAAAAATTCTGGAACGAGTTTTACGGGTCGGAATTTTTCGTGCTTTGGGTTTAGAATGTTTTTTGGAAACCGAATTTGACTCAAAATTTTAGTATCAACATCTACAATCCTGAAATTCTGAGCCAAATCAAGTTTTCAAAAAACAACCTAAACCCAAAGCACGAAAACCCGTATCAATACACACAAAATGCCACCATGATAGTTCCTTCTGATTTATCTTTCCATCAAAAATTGTATCATCTTTTTCATTCATAGATATTTTCTCAGAATCTTCGCACTTTTTCTTCTTTTCGTCTGATCTTCACTCTTTATTTTTCCCCTTCACCTGACACATTAATCAGTAGTTCATTTTCACCGATTATCACTGATGCTTCTTGTTGTGACGTCCTTCAAGTCATCTGAATTTCATTGAGAAAAAGGAAGATGAGGAAGAGAAAAAAGTGTTGATTTCAAACTTGAATAATAGTGCATGATTAATCAGATTACGCTTCATAAACCGTTTAGTTGAAAACACAATTTTGAACAAAAGAGAGTCTGTTGGAAAAACAAGATAACAAAAAGGGAAGATCCGGGAAGTTTTCTAAGATGAATCAGAGAGTTTCTGGAATCTTGCTTCCGGTTTACTGCTGATTGGTTTCTTCGATAAGAACCTTTTTGAATCAAAAATTCAGCAGAAAACTTACACCTTCCGGAACTCAAATATTCAGCATCGAAAATCCAAGAGGGACTGGAATCAGAAATGTGTTGCTGTTTTTGCTTATTCAAAATTCAAATCTCAAATTCTATAGATCAGTCTGGAAGTTCGGAATGAGTGGAAACTTGAGGAAGAAGAATCTTTTGGTGTTTGGAATCTCAACATATTTTTATTTAGATGTTTACTCATCTAGTCCTTGCATTATTGAAAGTGATCAAGGCTCACGGAAGTCACAGTTTCAGGGGTCACACTTTAGTTCCTGTCTGAAATTCGGGTCACATTTTTGTAGGGGATTGTAGTCAATGTTCCTTCAGAGACTCCTAATTGGAAGAATATCAGAAGTTTCAGACAATAACAGAAATAGTACTGTATTTACGCTAAATTATTTTTGATCATCAATGAAAGAGATAAAAATAGATTTTTTCTTTCCAGATACTGTAAAACCTCTACTTCGTCGACGACGAAAGACATGTTTTTCTATTGTTCAAGCTCCTCAAAATCAAAATTCGAATTTCACAAAAAGTATCAATTACTAATTTTTGAAAAGCAACTTCTAACGTATTTCATATTGATCCATGACTATTTTTGGCAAGGAATCGATTTAGACTATTTTCACATTCACAGAAATCTGAGAAAGTGCACTTTTCTGGCTCACTTTGGTGCCCTTCTAATACATATTTTACGGTATCTTTCATTATCGAAACTATTTTACTCCACTTGCACTTTCCATCGTTCTCTGATTTAGTTTCTTTCATCAAAAATCAGAAACTTTCCTTTTTTTCCAAAATCATCCTACACAGTGTGTCCATCAGCTTTCACTGGAAATTCCATTCTCCGTCCATCAATTCGTCAACTATTCCCTTACTATAATCCCATCCGACTCTAAAACTGATAAGAATTAATGAACGAAATCGAACTTTTCTGCCATAGTTCGAGGTCATTTTCGTGCAGTTTGCTGAAACTGAAATTTTATAATAAAATGTGTGATGGCCGCACCCTACTGGACACTTGATCTGTCACATTTTTGATTGGTATAGTAGTGGAAGAAAACGGTAAAACTCCGCAGAATGGCTCGTGGAATATCTAATCAATATTGTGCCACCGCCTCATGACTCCCATTTCGAACTCTTATCGATTTGAATTTCTTGAATTTCTAAACAAATTTCATCAAAAGGTAACCTTTTCTATTTTCTCTTAATCACTTTTGTCACATGACCGACTAGAGACAGTAAGACAGAGATAATGAACTGAAGTTGCAGAAATGCTCAAAACGGTTCTGCAAAGTTGTCAGTGACAATGACGTACGAACGACAGGAAGTGACAGAAAAATGATAATGAGAAACTGGGGGGGCACAGCGTCCTCCGAGGCGAATTTGGGCGAAGTCTTATTGGCGCAATACCTGTTTGCGCGTTTCGCGATCGCTTGCGCATTTCGCGTGCAAACTTCAAATTTAGTACTGAAAATAGGAAAATGTCGATTTTTTCCGTTTTGGGTCATTTTTTCGGAAATTTTCGTAATGGGAATCGAAGAATAGGCAAAAATACACGATATAAGTACAAATGCGCATCAATTTTTTGAATTTTTGCAGAGATTTTAAGGTCCGAAGAAAGCAACATCATCAAGCAACTTCTGGAAAAAAAATACGAAGTTTGAGAGTTAAATGAGTGACGTCAAACGTTCATCTACTTTCAGATTCTTGATCCAGAGCAAATTTGATTGGATTTGTATATGTACGAGCTCCAGAAGTTGCTTAATGATGTTGCTTTCTTCGGACCTTAAAATCTCTGCAAAAATGCAAAAAATTGATGCGCATTTGTACTTATATCGTGTATTTTTGCCTATTCTTCGATTCCCATTACGAAAATTTCCGAAAAAATGACCCAAAACGGAAAAAATCGACATTTTCCTATTTTCAGTACTAAATTTGAAGTTTGCACGCGAAATGCGCAAGCGATCGCGAAACGCGCAAACAGGTATTGCGCCAATAAGACTTCGCCCAAATTCGCCTCGGAGGACTCAGACAGGATTTTCGTCAGGACGGCGGATGATTTGCGGAGTGAAGGGGATTTCGGAGCATCGTTGCGCATTTTGCCGACAAGTCAAATCAGTCGAATGCATTTTTTTCTGGAATTCCGCGATGAAAGTAGCAAAATTTTTTTATAAAAATAAACAATTTGATTGTCAGAATCGTTCTAGGTGGTTTTTATTTCGTAAAATCGCATTTGAACGGAAATACGCACGGTCAAAATTTTTTTGACGATTTTTCGATGTTTTTGTGTCTGAACTGTTTTGAAAAATAACAATAATAGTTGTAATACAACGTCGTGTATTTGTTTCTACAGGTCCGCACAAAAAACATCGAAAAATCGTCAAAAAATTTTGACTGTGCGTATTTCCGTTCAAATGCGATTTTACGAAATAAAAACCACCTAGAACGATTCTGACAATCAAATTGTTTATTTTTACAAACAATTTTGCTATTTTCATCGCGGAATTCCAGAAAAAATTGCATTCGACTGATTTGACTTGCCGGCAAAATGCGCAACGATGCTCCGAAATCCCCTTCACTCCGCAAATCATCCGCCGTCCTGACGAAAATCCTGTCTGAGGACGCTGTGGGGGGGGGGGGGGGGGGGGGGGAACTGGAGGGAAATCGAATTTTTCAGAATGTTGAAAACTAGCAGAACTAAACCCAGAAATTATTTATGCATTTTTGAACTATACAGAACGAAATTTTGAGAAACAAATAGAGGAAAATGGAATTAGAAGCAATGGAAAGGAAGAGAGAAACGGAAACAAACACGGTTAATGGAAACAAATTGGTGTGAAGCGATAGAAATTTTTTGGTGAAACGGGGATGCGGGAATAGAAGTAATAATGTGTCGCCGTACAATAGGAAACCGTGGAAACAGGGAAAGAAAGGTTCGGGAGAAGAAAAAACAAAGAAATGAACATGATGAGAATGGATGGAGAGGCACCCGCTAAAATAGCGACTCAGAAAAGAACAGTAAGAAAAAAGGGAAGGACTGATGGCCATCAGCCGACGAAGAAGGGATTTATGTGAGTTGATTTCCAATGTGCGAATTAAGAAAAATAAGATGAATATAATCAAGTGTACACACTACCATATCACAGCCAATCAGATCAATGGATAGTAAGGAAAGCATGAGGAAGAGGGTGCAAACAGATACTGTACAGTGTGCTTTCAGTGAAAACAGGTTTGAGGAAATGACAATGGCGGGAATCAATAGAATGGTTTCTGCACCGGTTAAAAATTCAGTTGATTTAAAAGTCAGTAATGAACGAAATATAAATGTTAAGGAGCACCATCAGGCATCTCTTCATCTATATCTCCTCCTCCTATATGATCAATTCGACGTGGTCGGCGATTGTTGTCGAATGCAGCCATTTCTTGCTGAAACTATTCAACTTTTAGCATCTCAAGCTCAAGAACCTGTTAAACTTACAATAAGTCTATCTGGAAGACCGGGTCTTGGTTGTCTCCTTCTGTGGTTTTGGTTGTGAGGGACTTGTGGAGCTGGACCAGCAGCATTGGGGTTATCGACTCGATCCACATCTTCGTCTGACGAAGATCCATCGTTATCTCCAGCAGCAACTCTGGCTACAGCTCCTCCTATCGCTACTAACAGAGCGACATCTGGATGATTCGCTCCACGATGATGATGTCTGCGAGGTCTTGGAGCCACTTGTTCTTCATTGGCTTCTCGATCACGACGTTCGATTTCACGTCTTGCAGCCATTTCGAAGAGCATTTGAGCGCGAGCAACAGCTGCTTGATTCGGAAGTTCGGGGAGAGTTGCCTGAAACTGGGGAACATGTTTATTTGTATCTTTTTTGAAATTTTAACTCTAGATTGATAAAGCTAGTCTTGTTTTTAATGAAATTTCTCAGTCTCATTGTTCGACTCTCCAGATGTTTTCCACATGTTACACTTACTCTGCCTGGTGCATTTTGTGGAGCGATAGCTTGCGCGTCCAGGAAGTCCCAGACCAGAATTGTGTCATCATGCGACGAGGAGACAATTTGGAAATCATCGAATTGCAATCGGAACACTCTTCCCGTGTGTTGATTCAAGGAGCATAGGCATATTTCGGATGACAAAGCACGTGGATCAAGAGCAGCTTGGAGATCCCATACTTTAATTTTTCCGTCGTAGGCTCCAGATACAATTCGTTTCTCGTCGAACCGAATACACCTGACCAGCTCTTCGTGACCCTCGAGAACACGAAGACATACTCCAGAATGAATATCCCAGAGACGAATAGTATTGTCACTCGATCCTGACACAACAAGACGGCCACGGTATTGAAGACAAGCGATTCCACGTCGATGACCAGCAAGAGTTCGAACAAATTCTAATGTATCCATAGACCAGACCTGTAATAACGATGAAAATAGTAACGAGCCTTAAATACTACAGGACTTACCTTAATCGTCCTATCTCCACTTGCACTGACTATATATCTGTCATCAAAGTCCACAACATTCACTGCTGCTCTGTGTCCAACGAGTACTCGACGAATAGTGATATCCCGTGGTGAAACCATATCCCAGACAGCAATCGATCGATCTTTAGAGCAAGTCACCATAATTCCATTAGCGAATCGGAGATGAAGAACGGCTTCGCAATGATGAATCAACGTTTTTATGCACTCGCCCGTTTCGACGTCCCAGACGCGAACAGTCGCATCAGATGATCCGGAAATAATCACTCGACTGTCATACTGTAAACATAGAACTGATCCAGTGTGTCCGGAGAGAGTTCGACTACAGGTGTAGTCTTTGCGATTCCAAATCTAAAAAAATAGAAGTATTAGATGCGTAAATCGAAAACTAGAAAACCTTGATAGTATTATCTCTCAATCCAGATACGATTTTATCATCGTCATATTGCAGGCAATAAACTCCTTTACTGTTTTCTGACTGGCAATTGATACGGGTCAACTTGTAATTTCCACGTTTCCAGTTACTGTCTATGTTATGAATGTCTCTGATGATTTTCGGATATAATTTGCTGTAGAAGATGTGCATCAAGATTAGTTGATCGAGCTTTTCGCGTTTAGTATTAGGGTCATAACCAAACTTTTCGCAGATTCGATGAACAGACATCTCTCGACTGATGTTGAGGAACTTGTCCCTGAAATAATTATATTCGTCTTCACAGAAATCCAAGAAAAAACATTTGATTTGCAAAGCGACATGCATACACGGTTTCAGACTATATCTGACTCACCAGTGTCTTTTTTCCGAAAGTCCGAGCCATAAAGAATCACTTCGCACATTCTTCTCAATCAGCTTCTTCCAATGCTGTCCACGAGCGAGTGCACATCGCCAATTTGTACTCACTTCTTCGCATGCTTTTAGAGAATCTGAATTGACGTTGAAGAGAATCAGTTCGACGAGGTGGCCTGAAAAAGTGTGAAATAAAATTTGTTGAAAAGCAAAAAATCAAGAAATAAAACCTTACCAGGCAAATTTGTAATAAAGTCTCTCTGCAGCATTGGTCTGATGAATGTGTCTACTTTTCCCAACTGGTAATGTGATAATCGATGAACTATTTTATCCATAAAATCGAGCTGTTCATGCTCGTTCCATTTTAACACTTCCTGAAAAAAAACTGTATAAAAAAGAGTAACATAAAATATTGTATCGTTTCAAGACCGTTATCAATCAGAGACGATATGAAAACTAATTTTTTCTGTAGACTGAAAAATTGCATTTTTTAAAAAAGTATACAACTCTGTTCAGTTGTCAAATTTCGGAATAGCTTAGCTTCCCAACATCTTCTCACGATATCAATGCGACAATCAATGCAAGGAAAACTATAACTATTACGCGCGATAGCTTTTTTCAATGAGACAAAAATCTCGTTTATAGTACCTCTAGGAGACCCTCACGCCCTTGAAGGTAGTCTGTTGAAAGCGGTTTGCCCTCATCATGTTCGCCTTCCGTCAGCGACAAATCGGCCAGCTGCTGAGTTGTTGAACTCCGATGAGGGGACGAAGACATTATATGTCCTAAATTCAACGAACATTATATGGTGGGACAAGTGGAAGAAACGAGCCAATAACGGAAGAGAGATTTGGATAAATTGCATAAAAACGAATGGCGAAATAGTGAAAGAACAGTTGGTCGCATGCAAGTGACACGTTTGAAGAGAATCAATAATAGAAAGTAAGAAAAAAAACGAAAGCGGATTCGAACGAGATTGAAAATTGATGGGAAAGCACTCAAGACAACGTTGGTTCAATAGAATATGATTCATGATTCAACAAAAGAAAAATTATATAATCTTTCGAGATTTCGGCAAAAACACAAATTCAAAGCGCCGACTGTTCGGGAAAAAAAACGTTCGATAAAATTTTTATAAAATGGAGACAGCTGATTGTAGAAAAGGGACGCTATCATAAAGTCAATATATGTTTAAAATCAGTTAAAAAGAATAGTTAACGAATTTTACAGATAGAAGAGGGAAAACTTCGTGAATTTGCATTAGCATAACGAAATTAGAATATGGTCATTATCTTTCTTACAATTTGAATATAATATAATTTTTTCTACTGCCAACTCAAATTCGTGGTTGAATTTAGCCAAAAATTGTTACTTTGTCATTCACTCGAGATCTTTATTTGGAAACACTTTGATGATTTGATAAAAACATCATGTGCAAACAAATAAACAAGTTAAATTGATGTGACTGTGTTTCAGTACATTTCCTTATCATAACTACGTTCATTTAAATCTTGCTTTCAAAAGAAAAATTAGGTGACAATTGAGCGATAAGATGTTGGAAGTAAAAAAAAAGAAAATGAACTAGTTCCTTGTTTTGTCAGGAAACACAAAATAACGAAAAGCAAGAAGAAAGAACGACTATACGAAAGGAAGATTTGAGTGTTACCGAGAAAGAAACAGAAAGGAAAAGATAGAAACGAAGGTAGAAAAAGAGAAAGAAAACCGGCGAAGAGAGTGTCAGAAGTCATGCTTCAGGGCGAGAGACGCAGAATGTCACAGCTCGAATCGACCCGTCGCCTCGTGCACGCCCTCTTTGCCTTGGGGCGCGCTTTCTGTCTCTGCGTCTCTCATTTTTTCGTTGTGTTTCGCATTGTTGAACGAGGCAACTGGATTCAGATTGAAGAGAAAAGCGGAGAACGGGAAGGGAGTGAAAGGGAAAATCTCGTCCTTTTTTTGCACTCAAAAGCACTCGGGGTGGTGACTGAAATTCGCAGACTTTCAGACTTTCAGACTCAGACTGAAAGCTGAAAGATCATTACACATCACAACTGACGTATTTTCTCTCGATTTCTGCTTGTTTTCATGTTCTCTCTCACCCGTTCGCAAAACTTGTTTTCACCGGTCGAGGCTCATAAGCTTCAAAAAACGGAAAAAAAGATCTGGCCTGTTTCAAGTTTCTCAAAACATTTATTTGAAAAGAGAGCAAACATTTTTGAATCCTTCATTCAAATGTTCAAAGGTTTAGAGTAATCCAGGTTATTAATAAAGTTGAAAATCATCTGTTGGGATTCTCTTGGCTTGTCTTCTGGTACAAAATGTCCACTTCCACGAACTGTCAAGAAATCAACATCTGAAAGAATCTCACATTTCCAAAAGAAAAACTAATTTGGCAACATACTTCCGGCAAATCTCGTCTGAAAACCGGCTACAGCTGTACCAGTCTGACCGGAATAATGCCATGCCTCGTTCACTTTCTCTTGTTCGCCCTTAAAACAAATTAAGAATCGAAAAGTTTTGTGGAGAGACTAACTTGAACTGTCAAGTTGAGAGATGTCAAGAATTGTTGATTCATGATTGAATTACAAGCAGTATCGACATCTCCATTATAAACGAGAATCTGAATAGTTGGAAGTAGTTTTATCATAATGTTCTCTTTTTAAAATTCACACCTTAATTCCAGCTGCAATCATCGTTTGAAACTCGGCGATTACATCGAAATGTGTCACAACGTAGTGATTGCCGACTTCATCGCTGTAAGAAAAAAGACAATGGAAATTAGGAAGACACGAACAGGTTCACTGTTACATCGACATCTATTTTCCTTCTTTTTTTGAATGGATGGTTTTTTTCAGTTGGTAGGTATTTGATGGAGAGAGGAAATTTAGATGGGAGAGGGATTGCGTTCATTATTTATGTGAAAAGGGACGTTTGAATTTCAAATAAGCGTCTTCAAACACGGGAGGTACTATCATTCAAATATTCGTCGAAATCAACTTTACCTACACTCCTCCCATTGTGGAAGAGAACTCGGAATATGCAAACTTTTTCGAACATCGGCTCTATTCAAATAAATGTGTGTATTATTGATTTGTGCACAAAGAGGAGCTGTCTGGAAACCAAAAAAAGTAAATTATTTCAGGTTTCATATTCCTGTCTTACTGTAGCTGCGTTATGCTTTCTCTCTGGAAGTCCAACTGCCCTTCTCAATTGCCTTTCAATGAAAGCCTTTTTCAGATTAGAGCTAGGATTATAATAACAGGCATCGTACAAGTTGTACATATTCAATTCGTTGGTTCCATCAAGAATCTGAAATTCAGAAGAAAAACAATACAAATTTAAAGGTGTACTAAGGTTTCATTCAATACTTTCACAATCGAATCTTCATTTCCCTCTGATTATTATTTTAACAAAAAGAAATTCTAAATTTCGTTCAAAAAGCCACAATTTGGACGACAAAATACCGTTTGGGCAACTGGATGGCCTAGAATTTTTGAATTCCCGCGCTCTGGCCTAGAAAAAATCAAAGTTCGGCCATCTCATTTTTTCCCCTATTTTTGCTGTTTTTTCCTGTTTTTCTTCAAATTTCTTCGATTTTTCTTGTTTTTCTGCAAAATTTCAAACATATTTTCGTTTAGAATGTATTTTATTGGTAGAAATTTGACGAAAAACAAGAAAAAACAGCAAAAATAGGGGAAAAAATGTGATGGCCGAACTCTGATTTTTTCTAGGCCAGAGCGCGGGAGTTCAAATTTTCTAGGCCATCCAGTTGCCCAAACGGTATTTTGTCGTCCAAATTGTGGCTTTTTGAACGAAATTCAGAATTTCTTTCTGATAAAATAATAATCAGAGGGAAATGAAGATTCGATTGTGAAAGTATTGAATGAAACCTTAGTACACCTTTAAAGTTATTGACGGTTACGTTTATAATTTTATCCCTGCAGTTGGGATCGGAAAACTTGCCAAAGATGTCACAAGTTGCAATATTATTGTTGCAGCAGTTCTTGGATACATCATTATACAGGCTGAAACACTGAGAATACAATTAGCTCGATTGAAATTCAAAGGGGTTACTCGTCTCGAACCAATGCATGATAGTAGTAGAATGGGACCATTGTATTGTAATTGTTCGGAAAGTTCAAGGCTCCATTTCCAATTGCGACTCCTTTGAAGTTAGGGAAATTAGTCTTATCATTCAGAATTCGAACAGCTAATGTTGGAATGTATACGCCTGCATATGATTCTCCGGTGATCCAGAAATCGCGTCCTTTGTATTCTGGGAACTTTGAAAGAAAATGGACTAGAGCATTATAGTTTTGAAGTGAAACTTGATCATCCGAAACTGTCAAATTGAAATTTGTAGAATAGGAAAATCCTACTCCAGCTGGAGATTCGAGGAACAAAACATTTGCGAACTGAATAATGTAAAAGTTATAATAAGTGTGAATGAACTACAAACCTTGTTCCAGGCATATTGATTGTAATAAATGGAGAGACCATTGTCTTTCACGTGGAATGGACCCAACTCTTCAATAAGACCATCCAAACTAGAACAACCAGGACCACCATTCAACCACAGAACAAGTGGATCTTTAGCCGAATCGCGAGACGATTCAGTTAGCCAATAATGGAAGAACTTGTCAGAAGCAGCTTGTAAATAACCAGAGTAGTGATTGAAATCAGGAGTAAAAGTCAATCCTGGTAAATTGGTGACTTTGTCGGTAGAGGGAGCTGTTAGACATGCAGAAATTGAAAATCCGAGAACGAAAAGTCTCCCAAGACCAAACATTTTCAGAATGGCAAGATAGTGGCGAAAAGCACCGGGGAGATGACAAAAAATAAAGAGGATTATCAAGGCATCATCAGATGAAATTGTATGTAATTGATATGAAAAAATAAGTGATTCGATGGAATGAATTCAGTATTTGTGGGAAAACTAGAAGCAATTTTAGTGAGGAAACAAAAACTCTAACAATGTGCATGGTAAAAAATAGTGTGTTTTCTTTGTTTGAATGTATGTTCTAGACTTCTGCTGATTTCTGAATCAGTTTGTCGGAATTTCATTGAAAAAATTCAATTTTTGCCGAAAAATTTGTGAATATTTAGTTTAAAGGGACATGCAGTTTGAAGGAGCATAATAGAAATGATGAGTGGGGTCTCGCAGCGCGTACAGTACCCGGGTCAAAAGAAGATCAAAATTATTTTTGGAACAAAAAAGTTTTCCACACGCCAAATTCAATTTACACCACATTCTCTGTATTTCTCCGCCTAATTTATCCGAGAAAAATGTATAATCAAGGAAATACCGGTTATTCACAACCACCGCTGCTGAAATCGCCACCGCCGATGCCGTCACCAATGGATTCGAATAGAGTAAAATAAAATTGAACTTTCACAAAATTTATAACGCATTTTTTCAGTCGTATCGTTGGACATCGATGACTGCTGCTAATAATTCGAAATTTTCTGGAACGCCGCTCAAAGAGACACCGAAGAGACCAGATACCAGCTGGTGGTCACCGTCTCGTGGAGACACCTGGCGACGAAATGCTCCTCGCGGGAGAACTTTGGATCTCGTAGCAGCATTTGATCAGTGTGCTCGACAGGAACAACTGGAAGCTCCAAAATTCGTGAACATTACTAGCAGTAGATACCGCAGAAACAGCGAACCGATGCAGGAGAACGAAGAAAAAGAGATTGTGACTACAAACTTCATAGGTTATTAGAACATTTTGAAGACATTTTTTCAGAAATTATAATTTTTAGATGACTCTATGATTGCCGATCAAGAAGAATACGAAGAGCACGACATTGAGCTTGATATTGACTATTATGATCCTCCTGCCGTCAAGCACCATCGCTCAAATGATAAAGTTCAGAAAAGTTTCGAAAAGGAAAAGCAAGCAGATCCTATGTAAGCATCTGAACATAAATAATTGTGTGCGATCATCTCGAAATGTTTCAGGCATGTTTCCATTGGCCAGGGAAGTCGCCATCAAAGTGTTTCTTCTTCGCAAACTCACCGAACTTCCATTGAGCACATTGTCGGTGACGGATGTGGTGATCATAAGCAGTCGGTGTCAACAGTTGCTGGTTTCATCACTTCAACACCACAAGTTACAAAACAAAACTCAGGTATCGTTAGTCTGATTTTTTATGCTCAAGTTGTTTTCAGATGACTACTCGAAGTATTTTGGTCAAGAAGAATCTATTCGCATCTCTCCAAAAAATAATCGTGAACGCCGTCGAACTCAAACAATAATACTACCCTCATTCGATTCTCCAGCTTCCCAGAGAAAAATGACAACTGTGTTACATCCATCGACATCGCTTAACATCCGATCCCCTTCGTCACTCGTCAAGTAAGATAACTGAGCTATTCATGCGTTATTTTAATGCATTTGCAGGTCCATCGCAAGTGAATTCGAGAAAGCCGATTTCGGGTTTCATCGAAAAATTGACGCAGCACACGAGATCTCCGAGCTCAGAAAACAGGCAGGCACGGATGAGAATCAAAATGTCCTTGTTGAGTCTTCAGAGGAGGATAGCAGCAATCAGTCCATTCCGAGAATCAATCACATGTAATTTTATGATACAAGTAGTTGTTAATGATTAAAATGTATTTAGGGATATGCGACCAAGCATTCAGATGGGTGTAAGTGGATACAAGCTCAAAAATCGAGAACTTTCAAAAGAGTCAAACGGAACATCAGAAGACGTTCTCTACTCTGTTCCCGTCAAATCTCACTACAAAAAGCTGGAAAAGAAAGGCACGGATCAAACAGATGAGAAACAAGTTTCGACACCTCGGAACAAATCACTCCGCCAGAGCCTTCCGTTTTCGGATATACCAGAAGAACGCACTTTCGATAAGATTGACGAGATGTTTGATTTTGTTGAGGTTCCAACTGGTGATTTCGATGACAAGTCGACTCTTGATCGTACCATCGGTGGATATACTGAGGTGAAGTCACAAAACAGTCCAACAAAGAAAATAGTGAATCCATCGAATGTTTCGGCGAATACTTATCAAGAGATTGAGGTCGAGAAAGATGTGAGTTGGTTATTTATTAAAGATGTACACCGTGAAAAATGTTTAGACAACGCCGTATGTTCAGCAGTTTGAGGGCGACGGTACAGGATTCAGTGCTTCATCTAGCGGGCCACAGTTCACACGCTCACCTACTCTCGTCACTCCACATGCTGGTCAATCAGTCACCGAGTATCGTGTTTCTGAAAAAGAAGGATGTGCTAAAACCGAGAAAATTGTGGTCCAAAAAATATTGCAGCCTGCTGCTCTTGCTACATCCACACCGAAAGGAACTTTTGCATACCGGAACAGGAATCAGTCGAGTGTTCCGGACGATTCGTTTGTCAGTTCGATCAGTAACTTCTCGGCGGCTGACAAAATAAACGATTCAAGACGGCAGATATCGAAGTTGATTGAGACTATTGAGAAGACTCGGAAACACATTCAACTCGCGGAGATTTCTCTCATCGATGCGAAGAAAGCGCGAATGGTTGTCCAGGAACTAGCATCTCAAAGAGTTCTGCTCATATGTCGTGAACGTCTGAAGCTTCAGCTTGACGAAGTACGCCGCCTTCAGGCTCTTTCGGTTGTCCGCCACCCGCCACCGCCTATCAATCGACATTTCAAATCAGCAATGGTCATTTCGAACATCGCGATAAATCTCAATAAGAATTTCAATTCTCGTAAGTTTGCATACATTGTCAATATGATATATCCGATTCTTTTGATTTTTAGGCGGCTCATTTGCATTCATCGTAGCTCTGAAATGCCGTACAGAAATCGAGGCAACCGGCGTCGTCACTCTCCTCGCACATTATCAAACTCGCTTGCATCAGATTCACTTTGGTGAACACATGCATTTCTCTAATCTTCCTGTAGATTTTGTGATTTCTATGGAAGTTTACATGATGGTGCGTACCGTTGACTTTTAAAAATAATAAAATATTCATTTCAGCGAGTACCAGAATACAAAGCTCCCGAAAAGACATGCGCTGCAGTCCTTGCCTCAAAAGTCCGCAACTTTCTGGTTCCAAGCTCTGCTCATCGCCGTTCCAAATCTACAAACGCTTCTAGCGTCTCAGCCAACCGAACTGTATACTCGTTGCCCGGTTATCAATCGCCAGAATGCGAGTTCAAGTTTTGCGGAAAATTGACGCTCGATCGTGATTCGGCAGGAGATCGTCAGTTCTATCTGGATGATGTGACTTATCCGTTAGAGGGAACAGTTAAACTTGTATCACATTGCTCTTCGCTCCCCGAAGCCATTGACGTTGAATATCGTGGCTTTTTGTACTTGTTCGACGAACGCTCTCCGAATGGTGATGCTGCATGGGAGAAATATTGGGCTATGCTTCATCGTGGTGTTATTTTCTTCTGGAAAAATCCGATCGACGAGAAAAACGAAAAAGTGCCTCTTTCTCAAATTGATCTGACGAAATGTACGAATCAATCGATTGAAGAAACGAGAAATGAACGAGCACACGAGTTTCATATTGAACTTCTGATTGACCAAACCCCGAGCCTTCTTGAGAAAAGAAGGTAAGTCTCAGTTCTCCATTAATGCCTCAATATTAAGTTTCAGGGTTGTCCTTGCTGCAGAATCAGCCGATCATCTGTCTTCCTGGCTCGACGCTATCAATGACACTTTGTATGTATTGCGATCCTGAATATCGTTGCCCACCAGATCTTATCCATCTCCTCATACTCCATCTTCTGTTCTTTTTTTATTTGATATTAGCATGATCTCACATCCCGACTCATTCTCTCTGTTCTCAGTTGTCCGTAGTTTTTATAAGTGCTTTTCTCTCTTTGCTTCCACTATAGATTCCCAGACAATCACCCCTAGAGTAAGTTCTATTTCTAATTAGTTTTATACGAATGCCTCCCTTTGTTTCCGACTGTCCTATGCGAATTCACTTCTATTGCCGGAGCTGATTCTTTTTCTCTAAAATTCTCGCCTCTAGTAGCTCCCGGAATTTCCATAAATTGACTTACAGTCAATCAAGAGATCCACTTCTAAAATGCACAGTAATATTTATGTCTACTACTTTTGGTAATGAATATGTGGAAAGAATTAATTATTGTGTAATTGCTGATGTACATTGATCATCAAACAATTCTGAATTGGAATGGAGTAATGCTGAAACAACATCGGGTGACTGCTTCGCATTGTGCGTCAGCACCTCAAACGCGCCTTCATCGATTTTCGTTTGCTTCGCTCTTCGTGGCCACTTTTCTAGAGGCCTTGGAATAAATTATATTTCTCCCTTTTCGCTGTTGTACTATAAACTTGCCTATTTCAGAACCTTTTTCACCTAGAAAATGCAGCAGAATGGAGATCCACGTCGATCGAATCGGATTGTTCGGTGAGAGTGTGCTTTTTATAAAAAATATTGAAAATAATATTCTTTCAGATTCAAACCACTCGATTCATCTGCAAATCAACAACAGGCAGTCAGTGATGATCCGCTTCCAGAGTACATGAATGTACTCGGCATGATTTTCAGCATGTGTGGATTGATGATTCGTGTGAGTTTTGTTGAATTTTTTTAAAAAAATTAGTAAAAAACTTTTGCAGATGAAATGGTGCTCGTGGCTCGCACTCGTCTGCTCGTGCATTTCGTTCGCAAACACTCGTACTTCTGATGACGCGAAACAGATTGTTAGCAGTTTCATGTAAGTTTATATTTCGTTGAATTCGAACCTAAAACGCTCTTTTCAGGTTGTCTGTTTCTGCCGTCGTGATGAGCTACCTCCAGAATCCATCCCCAATCATTCCTCCATGGGTTACACTGTTCCAGTCGTGATTTGATGCTCAATTGTGCAAATGTTTAATGAACTAAATTATAGAATAAATTATATGTCTTCAATTTTTTGGAGATGCCCTCTCTCCCGAGGGCATCCACAAACAACAAAAAGTAGAACGAACATGTCCTAGTTATTCTTCCTTTTCTCTTTTCGCGATATATCGGTTAGTGGTTATTTAACAACGAGAAGATCCCTCTCCGCGCGGAGAGAAATGAAAGATGCAGACGCAATCGTCTGGATCCGCCCGTCCTCTTCTGTTCCTGGACAAAATGCGTTAATGTCGTACTTTGCTGCGCCAGTCTGTAGCCTACGTTCAGTTTTTCGATGTATCTTTTTAAACGGAAGATAATATCTTCATATTAGCATTGATACTATAAAAGCAGGAAAAGGAAAGTTCAAAGTACAGTACTGCGTTCAGCTGATCAATTGTGGGTAGAGTAGGAGAATGGGCTAATTTTTCAATTTAATTTCGATCTGAGATTTTAGATGTGATTGAGAGTTATTCTATAGATAGTTCGTATCCAGAGCAGCTTTTCTGGACGGAAAAGACTTTCACTCTTTAAAAAAACTTAGTGACAAGAGCTTCAGAACTGGCTGAATTTTCTTTGGATTTCTAGATTTCTTAAGTTTTTTCTTGGATTGCTTTGGATCTTTAGAATTTGGCTTTGAACTTTAGGACCTACAAAATAAAATAGAGCTTTTTTACTTGACAAAAATATTCATTTTTAATTCCTCTTTCAGATTGCCACATTTTTAACAGATTTCAGTTAAGAAAAGTCTAGAAGGTGGAGCTTAGAGTTTTAAAAGATTTAGAAACATTTGGATTCTCGAAATCTGGATTTGAAAAATTCAGAGATTTCGAATTTTCAACTTTGAGAACTGAATTTTAAGATTCTGAAAGAATTCATCACTTTGAGATTCTACTTGCACTAATGTTTGTGAACTTCTTCAAGATCCTTTATAGAATAACATAGTCTTCTGATCTCATCCTCATGTCGTCATCCTTGTTTTCTGATTTTCTTACCAACCCATTACGTACCCAAAACTAATTTTTATTCGAGAAAGGCAAGACGGTTCGAAACGAATAACAAGATAACATCTTATTCAAAGACCAAACTAAATTTGAAAACGCAATTGTGTATTGCCACCGAGAACAAGAGACGATTTTCTTTTTCGAGAAAGAAAACTGGACCTTTGACCGTTTTTTCTCTGTTTTGCACTGTCTATTCCTAATCACCTGAGTCTGTTCATCCCTTCTTCTTTATTTTCCTGACGACACTCGCTCAGTCTGAATTCGTGAGAATCTCCAATACAGATGAATGAGGTCGTTTGGTTATCTTCACCTGAAATCTAAATCTCCGAAAAAGGAACCTCTTCCCACCGATCCTGTTTTGCACCTCTCTCATCCTCGTTTTCCCATCTTGTTTTTCTTTTTTTCCACCTCAACATTCTCCTATCCCAAGTTGATTCCCAACGTTTCAAATTGCACTTGTTCAAAACCTGTCCAATTTACCACTTTTTATCACTTTGTCTCATTCTTTTCAAAGTGATTTTGACATCTGATTTATCTTTTTTTTCTCGATTCAGAAAATGTATACGGTAGCAGTGACTGGTGGTGCTGGTCTTGTTGGACGTTATATTGTTCAGAGACTTTTGGAAAATGAGCAAATCGCAGAAGTTCGTGTCATTGACAAGCAGAGTACTTCAAGAGGTGAGTGGAGGAGTCTAGAAGAACCAAGGAGATTTGAAAATGTTTCCAGAAGAAAACCGAAGAGTCAAACTCTATGAAATAGACTTGAATGATAGAAAGCCACTCGAGAATGCACTTTTGGGATGTGATGGAGTTATTCATTGTGCACATGCACCATTCCCAATTTTCTATTCGAAAGGCAAAACACAGGATGATCAAATGTGGAAAGACAATTTGGATGGTAGGTTTAATCCTATAAACATAATCTTGTGTTTGTAACTGAATCTGGAGTCGACGTACCGTAAAACCTCTAATTGGAAACCTCTAATAGAGAGACAACCAAGTGAGCCCAAAAAGAGCACTTTCTCTGATTTCTGTGCATCTGAAAGAAGTCTTAATCGATTCCTTGTCAAAAATAGATTAGGATCAATATGAAACACGATATGAGTTGCTTCTCAAAAGTTAGTAATGCATGCTTTGAGAAATTCAAATTTTGATCCTGAGGAGGTTGAACATATTATTTCTACCATTCTGATTACCTGAAATAACTTATTGTGTTCCATTTTCCAGCCTGTGAATCCGTAGTGGACACGATGATCTCTTTAAATATCAAGAATCTAGTGAATATTGGTTGCGCTTACAGTCCAATTCCCAACGAGGACAACTATGGATTAGCACAAGATGTATTTCTGTAAGTGGTTTCTCAAAGCTCTTCACATCTACCGTATCTGTTTCAGTGACTTTCCAAGAAACTATATGTTGGACGAGTACGGAGAATCACGAACTCGCGGTGAGATGTATGCTAGAAAAGCTGCCGGTCGAGGATCTCTGAATGCTCTTTTCCTGAGACCAACATTTGTATACGGTCAGGGAAAAAGTAGGAAAATGGAAGCGATCAAAGAATTGGTTCAAAACTCGGCACTTCCATTTGTGAATGGAGAGAGAAGAGGCATGCATCAATTCGTAAGTTTCATTATTTTTCAAACAATCTTCTGATTCTGTTCCAGATCTACGCTGGAAACTTGGCTGCTATTGCAGAACAATCTTTCTTCTGTCTTCTTCAAAATGCGAAAAAGTTCAATGGAGAGATCGTTTTCTGTATGGATGAAAACTGTGCACATTCTATCAGAGATGTTCGTATTCTCACTCTATTCCATTTTTAATAGCAATTTTCAGTTCTTCGAAAACCGATTCTTGAATCCAAACTATTCCCAAGATGTCGCCATCAATTATTGGCCATCTTTCGTTTCTTCGTATACGACATACTGGAAGTATAAACTCGGATTGACAGTCAGTTCACTAAGCATTTTTTCCGTTATAGTTTTTATTCAGGTCCCCGAGAAAACATTGAACCACGTAGCGTTCCGTTTGTTCTTCGAGAAAACGGTTGGATTCCCCAACAAAAAACTCCGTTTGCTCCTGGACTCCAAACCTGAAATCTCTCAAGAAGAAGCGTTTGCAAAGTATGCAAATCCAAAGTCATCGTACACAATGGGCACTGTAAATGATCAACTGCTCAAAAAGAGATCAACTGTTCAAGGTTGATATGGATGAAACACGAGCAACAACCTATCAAAAAATTATTTTACTACTATAAATATAAAACTATTTGTGCGAGAGGAAATCTCGTAGTTTTATGTCGTCTAGAACATGAACTTTTACCTTGCAAGTCCTTGTCTTTATTTTTTACTGACTGTGAAACATCGCTTCTAAAATCGGTTTAATAAAACTTTTTTCGTTTAATAAAACTTTTTTCTCTCAATCATAGTCATAATTTGAAAATTTATATTTGTAGAATAAATATATCAGCAGTTCTAGAAATAGGCACTCTGAATCCAGATTTATTAACGGAAACTCAATGTTTTTCAGAAGTTTCACCTTAGTTTTCAAATTGAACATCTCCCTCGGTCGGTGCAGAAAACTCGAGTTTCTAATCGTGCCAAAACAAAATTTCCCCGATTTTTTTTGATAGCGATATCCCGGCACGAAAATGCTATTGTGGCGGTAAAATGTAGGTAAACTTGCTCCACCGCACTCCAGTGGAAAAATCACCGTTTCGGGACCTTTTACCACAGGAGTGCGGTGGCGCAAGTCCAGCTGCATTTTACCGCCACAATACCGTAATTTACTAAATTTAATGGAGCATACTCTGATTTTCAGGTAAATTTTTAAAAGAATTTTAATTTTCGTGTTTTTCGAACGATTTTCATCAAATTTCGATGAGAGATGCAATTTTTGGGTCGAAATACAACATTTTGCTTCGAAATTTGTTGAAAATCGTTCGAAAAACACGAAAATTTGACCTGAAAATCAGAGTATGTTCCTTTAAATTTATATTGATTACGGTAGTATTTTTGTACCGAGATATCGCAGCCAAAAAATCGGGGGAAACTCAGCCAGGACTCTCATTCCTTGAGATCAGTATAAATTGTTTAAAAATCGTTGTGCCAATTATCAGACATTCTGAAAATATTTACATTAAACAAAACACAATTCTCCGCACACCACTTTCAAATGAATCCCTTTTGAACGTAAATATGAAAGTACCGTATTTTCTTTCAAGGAACATGTTTTCGCAGTCAAAGGTCTCGAAGCGAACAGAATAGAATTGTTGAATTTCATGAAAATTATATTTTTCTTTTTCCATTTTCGGCTGGAAATTAGTTTGAAAATGATGTTTTTATAGTGTTTTTTCATAAATATTGACAGAAATTCTGACTTATTGCATGCGATATCTGCTGGGGCGCAATTCGTTTGTCTGCGCTTCGGCACTCTCACTCGTTGCCAAGCTTTGACGAACCAATCGTGTCCACAACAGTATTTTACCTCGATATCAACACTTTTAGTCAGCGGTATTGTGTTTTTGATTTCTCTTAAGATTTAACGCTCTTCGAAGTTTATCGATTTTCATATTTTGAGACTGCCTTGTTGCTCGTCGCTTGTTCTTTTTTTCAGTTTTCATTGTTTTGTTAAATAATCATTCAACTATTGGTTTATTATTATTAGAACACTGTCTTCATTGAAATGACATATTATTCAAACATCATCATGCTCTTTCCTCATTACTTCGGTCATGTGGGCATTTTCTGCCTGAATATCGCCGACTGCCACTAGTTATCGATTTTTTTACAGAAAGCAATGGGTGATACTTCCGAAGGACCGACTGCATCCGAATCTTCAAGTTCTCAACTTCCACCTGATGATTTGCAATGTACAATTTGTCTATCTTCTGAGTAAGAGTTTAATTCATATTTTCTATAACAAAAAAATATATTCCAGATTTAATCAAGAGTGTCGGGTAAATGGATGCAACCATTCATTCTGTTTCTCGTGTATTTCCGAATGGGTTTGTCAATCACTACGTCCCTCTTGCCCAATGTGCCGACATGATATTGAAAATATCTTTTACGATTTCACAGAAATAGAGGCAAAAAAGCAGTGAGTTAAATAATTCAAAACCATGTGGAGATGAAATTAATTTTTTTCAGAATTGGAATTAAAGAATATCGCAGCACCCAGATGTCCATATCACCAACAGATCGAGCGCAACTTCTCGGTGAAAGACGATTAGTGGTCCGAAATCTAATGCATTCCTATAAACTTCTCGCTCTGTTAGCATCGGAAATGTGAGTTGTTAATACTGTTCATAATAATTATTAATCTGTTTTCAGTGCTGAATTAGGGGAATCGGAGGAAAGCAAGGAGAAGGTTAGAAGAATGCTTTTTGTTTAATATTGCGTTTTTTTTTTGTAGAATGATCTACGGAAGTTGGAAGAAACTGTAACGAGCCATATTCTTACCGCGGAAAAGTCATTGATGGATTTGAGAACAGAAATGGTGCGAAAAAACAAGTGAGGCTTTATTGTTGTTGTAAATTCAAAAGGATTTTTTTTCAGAGCAATAGTGTTCAACACTCTCACATTTCGCCGAATAGTCTATACGAATAAGATCAAAGTAAAATATCTCGATCAAAAAAGAGAAAAATTGAGGCCGGAAGACATTTCAAAAGATCCGAATCGATTCAAGAGCATGATCATCAACTTTCTGCTGGCAGAATTTGAAGCAATTCCTTTCCAAAACGTAGGCGTTTATTGGAATCAGTGCGATTCTAAATAAAATTAAACATTTCAGCAACCGAAAGTTGCCGGCCATAAATGGCGAACCAAATTTTTGGGAGGAACAATTGATTTAAAACAAAAGCAGCGTTATGCGGATGATATTTATCAGTTGATGCTTTCGACGCCTACAGGAAGCGAAGATTTTCAGGTTCGTGTTTCTTTGTGAACTCGTATCATAAAGAATAATTGTGTTTTAGAAAGATCTCGGAGAAATTCTATCACCGGTTAGTCAGGTTCATATTCGGTTTTTGGATGATCACCTAGAAGCTATTATTGCAACTCAGAAAGAAAGCATTGAAGATTTTTATCAAGAAGTCTACTACGATTCGATTTACAATAGCTTCCCGAATAACTTCTTCGATTACAATGCTATGTTGAATATGCGTGATGATCCTCAGTCACGATTCGAAGCAATATTCAGCCAATTGCATCCGTTTGATATTCTGGATCAATTCGGACGAGTTCATCGTCAATTGTCAAACACTGATAGAACAGATCAAGCAACCAACAATGATGGTGATAGCGATCGCTCTTCTGAAAACAGAACTCCAACGCCAATGCCGGAAGATCATATTGTTTACCGTCGTTTTGGCACCTCAGAAGAGTTGCCCTCTCCGACGACTTTTATTTTCCGACCAAGTACTCGAACGACCGGAAACCGTTGGACGCGTAGAGCACCACCAGAAGCAGAGACTTCTCGGACGCGTATTGATCAATCATCCAGAACAAATCCTACTCAATCGACTTCGCGTACTCAGATGACGTTGAGATCGTCGACCAGGCGGGATAGGGAACAACGGAATTCTGAGGTAGCTGCTAGAGCTAGTTCCTCAAATAGTGGAGAGCCTATCGCCCAGCGAGCAGGGAGAAGACAAAATGTTCAAGAACTTGAAAGTAGTTCGGTGACGCTGGCTGTAAGTGTACGGTAGAGTTATCTGTTTTCACAAAGTGTATGGTTTCAGAGATTGTTCCAACGACCACTTCAAGCACAAACGATATCACTTGCTAACTTCATGTATCCTGGACCGGTGCGTGAGAATTAAAGTTTATCTTTGTTAGAAAATAGCAGTCGTATTGAAATGAACGAATGAGAACCCCTGAATTGATTATTAAACAAATTCGATTTTTTTTTCAGGCTCCACCGACGGTGCCTGTATATCATCCAAGTTCGCATACTGGCCATGGTGAAGATTCGACAGTACGAGGAAGGCGAGATCATGTGGTCGTTTTGAGTAGAGACCAGGTGGCAAGAGTTGCTCTTGAGGAATACCTAAGTGAGGATCCACGTCCATACGTATGGTATAGTCAACATCAACAACAACGACGTGAGATGCGCCTGAGAACCCCATCTCCTGGTCCTGCTCATCCCGTATCTGCGCCTCCGGAAACTGAAGAACAGTCAGTGGAACAAATCGCAGCTGCAATCAACCAAGAGGATGCAGACAATGGTCTTGATTTTATTTCAGTTGCACGTAGAACTAGAGCTGCCAGGAGAGGTAACATTATTTGGTGAATATTACTAAAAACAATAATTCACTTTCAGCTGCTGAAGATGGATCACATTCCGGAGCTCCGCCACCCAAGAGATCCACTACTTCTCGTCGTGGCCGTCGTTGATGTAATTCTCTCTTACATACCAGTTTAACCGAAACGCGGTATGGCAGCTTCCTGTATTTGTTTGAATAGATGTTTTTATCTTGATCAATACAATTTTTTCTTTCATTTTCTATGAGCGGCACTTTAATTTTCCGATAATTCATATACATGATTGCTTGCCTAATAAATCATTTTGAAAATATTAATGTAGGACCTTTCAACTGTGTCGGTGATCACTTGATTTACTTTTTTAAGTAACCCACCCTCCCACAAAAAAAAATTCTCCAGTCTCGATTTTTCCGTTCCAAAAACACTCAAAATTTCCAGTTATTATTTGTTACAGACTCAATTTCAAAAGAAAAATGGATAATCTGCCATCCGAAGAGAATTTGGCGAGTACAAGTGATGCAACACCAAAGCCAACGAGCTCAACTGGCATCGGGTCGGTTTTAAACGATATTCCTTCACCGAAAGAAGCAGAGCCTGAAGTGGAGTCGGAACCTGTCGAAGAATGCTCTGTATGCAGGAATGAGTACGAATGATTATGAAGGGTTTTGCACCGAAATTTAAATTTGCAGGATGAAAGTTGCAACATGTCTCAGTGATTGTGTTCACGAGTTTTGCTATGAATGCATTGTTCGATGGTTGATTGAAGGAACTAGTCCGTTTTGCCCAATGTGCAAGGCTACAGTACGATTTATTAAGATAAGGGGAACGTATGAGGAAATTCCACTGAGTGCTGTTCAAGACAAAAAGAAACCGGAAGTGACTGCTTCTGAAGATCTGATAACTGAAAAGAGAATGGTGTCGAAAAAGATTCGCGATTGTCGAAGACTGATGCATCGAATAGATGATATTATGTAAGCTAAATATGACTATTGATTGTGAAGAACAACCATTTTTTCAGTGGATCTTCATCAAGGCTTGACACCAACAAACGAGAAGCACGTACTAAGGAATTAATAGCGATGAAGCAACTTTGTGTAGCTCAAGTCAACTCGCTCCAATTGCTTCGAGATGACATCGATCATGGAGCTGCTAAAGCGTTGATCGTATCGAGACCAGAATTCCGTAGATTGATCTACGAACGAGCAGTTATGATTGTAGGATCGGACGATGATGACCGACACTTCGTCAGCAGGAAGGAGTTCCTCGCTAATATCGAACATTATCGATCAGTGCTGACCACATACTTACAAGTCGAGTTGCGATCTCTCCCCCTTTCCACGGTATGTTGTTTTAAATATATATATTTTTTTCGAATTTTTTGCTTACAGCAGCCAAAAGTGGACTCCCAGAATAGATGGTACTTCAAAACTGTTCATGATGTTCTCGATGGAAAAGACGATGAGCTAGTGGAAAAATTCATCTCATTGATCTCTGAACGCGGTGTGAATGAATTAGAAGTGGTATGTTGTTGAAAATGATTAGCAGTTCGAAATAATAACTTTCAGAGAGATGTGCTAAAGACTTTGAATGGGTTGGTAACAGTCAGAATTGCAAAAACATTCCTTGGGGAAATCAAATCATTAATTAACAGCAAGAAAACATTTTTGGAGTGGTGTGGATCAGTACTGTATAGAAATCAATCAGATCTAGGAGGAAACGTTGCACCTGGTCAGTTTCTAATAAAAACGTTCATCTCTTGTCATTCTTTTTTAGAAGTGGTAACTGTCGACGATTCAATAGAAGTTGATGAGCCAAGCACTAGTAACAGAAGATATGATACGCGGCAGAGAAGATTTCCAGTATTTAACCCATTCACCTATGGTAACTGGAATGTTTCTTTCGAGATATCAATAAAATACGTTTCAGGGCATCCACCGAACATGAATCGAAACTTCCAGAACGTGAGTTTGGCGTCTTACCTCGGCCAGAATGTGAGTTGAAATTGTAGGACCGCCGTCCTTCATCATCTGATACGGACCAGGACGAAGACATCTACTTTCAGGCGCCTCTCCGAATCAGGCCAAGAAGTCCAAACGTTTTCCGACAATCACTTCCTTCCTTTCACCGTTAGTTTTTTTCGAAGTTCGTTACACCAACATCTTTTTTTTCAGCTATTCCAGCAAATGGTCTTCTGTGGAATGACCTCATGAGAACAACTGATAAACCGATGGGAAATTTGGCATCGACTTCGAGAGATGTACCTGTAGTGGATCTTGAAAATGAAGAAGTCAACGAAATAGATATTCGCTCAAATATTTCTTCTGATTCCGATGATAATGATGGCGTACAAGTAGTGGATAGCGACAATACTATTGTTCTTTCCGATTCACCAGCAATCCGCGTTCCGGCACAAAGAAAACGAAAAGGAGACAACCATCTTGGAGACATTTACAAGAGGTCAAAAATCGAAGAGCTCCCAGAAGGACTCGTTGAAGATGTTAAAAACTTGATGACAAAATACAACATGCCCATGGTGCAAGCGATGAGTATGATGGTGACTGCTGCACAAGAAGCAATTCAACAGAGCACTGCGACCCAGCCTGTAAATCTACTTGCCACTTCTCGAAATCAAAAGTGAGTTAATTCATATCATTAACTTCAATTATGATCCACATGTGTTTTCAGTGAACCATCAACGTCTTCTAATCTCCAGCCTGAAGACGCATTACAGGTGGCCGGATGTACGTTTCAGAAATTCTAGAAGCATATTAACCAATCATATAGTTTCAGATCTGGCTCGAAATGGCATGGCATCATGGTCCAAGAACGTACCTCCGACAAAGCACAATTGGAATTTCTAAAACAAGTCAACCAGTAATCCATTTTTTTTTATTTCACTCCCTACTCTTTTTTTTCAAACTTATCCACCCTATCATTTTATTCTAAATACAAAATAGTCATTTTTCATTTCTTCAGGATGTTGTTATCTTTTTATTTTTTTTATTGTGTCAAGTGTTTGAAAATACACAAAATCGCATTCCTTTAAAAATCGTTTTGTCGTTTATTATTTCCTAATTTTTGTCTAACTGTAACTGTTCTGTTTTTCAATTTACTCTTTCTCATTGCTTCCAATCATTGCATGAAATAAATTACTTGGAGTTCTTCGTTTTGATTTTTTTCGAAAACTAAATTGTTATCGTTCAAACTGATTATATCTGATTTCTGATACCAACACTGCCTTCCACCGTATACCATTATCAAGATTCTTCTGATCGTTATAGGCCCAACTAGAAAACTAGACTTTCATTTTCTTTCAAATTTAATTATGTTTCTTATTGATTTTTGGGACCACCATCTACTGTGCCCTTTCCCATGACCTCACACACCACCCATTTCTAACTCCGCCCATCTAGAACCCCTTGGTCAACTAACACATCTCGTGCACCCATCGATCATTTTGACGTCATTTCTTTCTTGTTGGTCGTCATTTCTCCTTGCTCTCCTCTCATTTTGATTCTTTCTTTTCATATAGAATTCAATAATCAAAATGACTACTGACATACCGAATTGGAAACTAGTTTCAGATGGAGTGGCCTCTAACTCCAATAGTAAAATCCATCTGAGCAAGAAAGATCCAAAGAGCATAAAATGTGTCTGAGTTGCGAAAGATAGCCTCATCTCTTCGTTTCCCCAGCTCATTTCTCTTAACTTTCCACTATAAAAGTCAATTCGGGTTCCTTGTATCAAAGCCATCAGTGTTCGTTCTTTTCTTTTGAATTCCCGTGACATTATTTTGAGTCAGTTATCCTTGCTCTTCTCTGCCCTTTAATTTTAGTTCTGTATCGGTGTCTTACTATATCAAAATTTAGTATCGAATCTGCTCAAATCTACTGAAGTTGAGCCTCAAAGTCGATTATTGAGATATTTTCGATTTCCTGAAACTTCCTATATTGGAAATTTTTCACAATTTAGTGTGTTTTCCTCGAAAATCTTGGGATTGAAATCAACTGTGAGGTTTCCGGAGAATAATTCTCCATTTAAAATCGTTAGCAAATTCACACTATTCATGTTGATTTTTCAATTCTATTAAAACAGCGAAGAAACAAACAATCTTTTTTCTGCCACCTGTGATCATTCCACCCCATGCTGCTCTCACCATCTGCCCCCTATTCACTCTCTGCTCATTTATGTCTCCACTCTCAATGGATGCACACACTATCTCCCCGTCCGCCAGCAGTCTCGTTTCGCTGCCGTATGACACAGTCATATGATGTCAGGTCGTGGTGTCTCGTCGTCTCCGCCCCTCTCACTCTTTTTTCTATCTCTCTTTGTCTTCCCAGCTAGTAAGACCTATGCCATTCGTCTTTGCGTGTTCAGTTGGGGCCTCTCGCTCTTCTCCGTATCTACCATTTTTTGTTTCACTTTCTTCTAGTAGCTTTGACTTCAGCGGCATTTCTTTCTTTTTGAAAGTTACTTACAGTTTGACAGATCGTTTCGTAAGTAACCGGTTTCAGAACTGAAACTTCACAACGTCTCGACGTTGTTAATTGTATTGGCTTGTTTTGAAATCACGATAAAGTATGCCTTATAAAACTTAGCATTAATTATTTAGTTCTATATTTTTCTTAATATCCTAGGGTACCTTACCAATGTACTTTCTAGGTAGTTTTTAGCCAACCAACAATTTCAAATTTTTAGCCCAGGCAACTGTAACATTTTCACCAATTTCATAACAGTCTTCCTCATCTTAAATGTTGTCTTAGCAACGTTCCTCAGTGCTCCATGCATTTTCTGCGTCTCTCGATTCAACTGGGTCAGACAAACAGAGGAAATCAATAGACAGCCTCCCTCTGCGACGTCGCTCTCATATGACCCATGTGCGCGCGCACACTCGCACACTCTCGCTCACACCCCCTTCCTCGGTCCATTCAAGCTCTTTCCTTACTCGTATACTGGCTGTCATTTCCATTGGGTTTCGCAATCTATTATCGAGACGGTCAATCTCCACCACGTGATATCACCTTCAACGACTTTCACTTGTTACACTGTCTTGTTTCATCTCTCTTTTTTCTTAAATTTCGTCTCCAAGTGTCTTCTCATCAATTAGTTGTTTTTTTCCAGAAACCTCTAACCTTCCAATTACAAAAATGAAGTGGGCCTACAAGGAGGAGAACAACTTCGAGAAGCGTCGTGCTGAAGGAGACAAGATCCGCAGAAAGTACCCAGACCGTATTCCAGTCATCGTGGAGAAGGCTCCAAAGTCAAGACTCCGTGATTTGGACAAGAAGAAGTACTTGGTACCATCGGACTTGACGGTCGGACAGTTTTACTTCCTCATTCGCAAACGAATTCAACTCCGTCCAGAAGATGCCCTCTTCTTCTTCGTCAACAACGTCATCCCACAAACCATGACGACGATGGGACAACTCTACCAGGTAAGATCGATTATCTCTCTCACGGCCTGACCCTAATTACCATTTATTTTGTTACAGGACCATCACGAGGAGGACCTCTTCCTTTACATCGCCTACAGTGACGAGAGCGTGTACGGTGGAGAGATCGAGAAGAAGGATTAGAGACTCATGTATCGATTCAAGGATGTGTATACTTGTACAATGGAAACAATTCATACTTCTAACCACCCCTGTCGCCGCCCAATTCAAATCTCTCTCCCTTTCCCCCATTTCCCCTTTTGTAATATAACTTCTAAAGCTGTATTTTCCCCCTTTACATTTTCTCTCTTTTCTCGTATGACGGTTTCGAAAAGTGGCTTCTACTTCTCCTCCTGGAGACATAAAAGTTCACTTTTCTTTTTTCCAAAAACCATGTTTTCTCTCGTATTTTGACATTTTGTCACTTTTAATTTGCAAAATTAGATGTATGAATAAAGACGAAGAAAACACAAATCCTGCTCTTAATTTTTGTTCTTCCTCGTTATTTTCCATCGAATAGGATATTTTAGAAGGCTGTAGCAATATTACGAAATCGAGGTGTTATTTCTGATATCAGTGGCGTCACTTTTGTTTCCTTGCGTAAACATTTTCTTCCGAACAATTTTAGTCATAGCAATTGAAGAAAAAAGTATTGAAAACCTTTTTGGGGAAGAAGAAGGGACCATCTGTGCTCAGAATGGACTGAAAATGGGAATCGAAAGTCCCCGACGCGGCCGGCCGACGTTCTCAATTCCATATAACATACAAAAGTATACTTTACGATTTCCTGGTCGATTTTTCGAAAAAAAAAAACCCCAAAAAGAACAGTTCATTGTCTATGAAAAAGTTAAGGTTAATATTTTCCCAAATCTCAACCTTACTGTAGATACAGTAATAACAGATTCTCTAATTTCGAAACTTTTCTCTTTCCCGTTTGATCTACATTTCTTTCGAAGCAAAATCTGCTCAACTGGCCGTCCCTTCAGATTTCCGTCGTCAACAACTTCACTAGTAGTGTCGCTACCATATAATTACGCCTTCTGTTTTCTCTTTCGCTTGCTCTCCGCCCGTTGTTGTGGCTCCGTTGTCATGAGAATCTCGGGGCTCGAGATTGATTCGAAAATGGCTCTTTGGTGTTTGGCTTCTCTTTCCTTCTCCTTCACTTGCTTCTCTTCTTTTCACTTCTCCGAAAAGACGCCTTCTGAACATTTCGAGTTTCTCTCTTCTCACTTGCCATCGAATATCTCTATTTTTAGATTTGAAAAAAAAATTAAAAACGTGACCACTGTAGAATGAGAATAGGGAATTCGTGTTGCCTCTTGTCATCTATCTGTTCGATGTCCAATTACTGATTTCGAATGGGGAACAAAGCGTCGGTTTCGAATTCATCAGACAATCAAATGAAAGGTATTGAAATTGAAATTAGATTAGGATAGCGTACTGGTCAGTTGATGTTTCAAATAAACTTCGAATTGCCACGTGATCAAGCTAGGTCAGCTATGAAACAAAAACAGGGACTTTGGTCTTTTTGACCAGTGAGAATGTCATCAAAAATTGACAAGTTTTTCATAGACTCAATGCGATAGGGCAGCGATAAACAAACCATAGTCAGACTCCTTCTTTTGTTATCTCTTCCAGCCAGTCTCGATTCATAATCGATTTCTTTTTAGAATGTCAAACTTGAAAGAAAAAGTTTCATATTAAACTATGAATCATAATAAGAAAGAGAAATTTCTTTTCATAGTCGACTCTTTTCTTTTTCTATAAATTGAAATAACCATACTTTGCACAGCATCAACTTCTCATTCGGAACTTCATCTAGAAAGTTAGTAACACATGATATTATGTCGGAGTGCTTTTCGACTGCGGTTACAGACTTGTTGGATATTCCAGTTTTTCTATGGTTATGTTCCATTACTTCAGTGCTGCGAATAGCATTGCTCGCCTGCTGATTTGCCAATGTTTCCATAACTTTTCGTAGCCAGACATCTGAATTTTTAATTATTGTAAATATCACCCAACCTCGACCTACCATTTAGTTGATCCTCAACGGACTTCGGCTCATCCAACTTTAATCGTTTCGGTTGATCCAGTGTATCATCCTTCGATGAAGTGATACGGGGACAACTGGGAGACTAAGCGAAGCTTCTAGGTACGGTAATAAGAACTTCATGCATTCATAATATACTGTAATGTGATTGCTCCTTTCATTATTCCGACTATCGCCGTTGCGAATGAATTTTTCAAAATCGTTGAACAGATAGAGCCAAAGCTTCTCTGCGTTTCTACCTAAAAACGCATCACTGATCGAAGTTCCGTTCTATTCAGTTGTTTGTTTTCACACCGACCACCAAACACATTTTGCTGGTCTCTCCCTATTTTGATTCTCCTATTTTTCTTCAAACTTTATTGATTAGACAGTTACTGGTTCTAGTTGTATACCAAATTGTAAACAACTTTCAAGTCTTTCTCTAATTTTATCGCATACCTTTTCTCATAGCCAAAAAATGACCACATTTCTTTTCAAAAAAAATGAAGTTGTTTTTGTCTTTCCTCACTAAATTCTTCACATGGATTGTATAGTTCCACTCTTCCAGAGAAAAGAGAAATGAAGAATTCAATATCAGATTTCTTGTAAGCATCGTAGTGAGAGTACGGTGGAATCTTTGGCGGACGACCCATCCTACGTTTCTGATCTGTTGCATTGTATTGTCTGTTCAATAAAACCTCGGCAAGACACGCCCCTTTTCGGACACGCCCCTTTTTCACGTTTGCTTGTAGATCATTTTTCAGTAGTTACGTGAAAAGGGGCGTGTCCGAAAAGGGGCGTGTCTTGCCGACGTTTTATTGAACAGACAATAGTCTAAGAGCTCCTAAAATACAGTAAGCTACATTAGAGATAGTATTGTTGCATTCACCAAGAATTGTTCCATTCTGCCAGGAATTGGTCGAAAATTTGGAAAGTCAACGAAAGTATGATTGAAAATAGTCGATTTTTCACAGAAGTTAGAACAGTGCGCGAAATTTGAGACGCAGATTTTCTGAAAGAATAGAAAATACTCGTTTCGTGCGACCCCTGACAAAAGTCTCTCCGATCGTTATACACTCTTTTCGTTATTGGTCTCCAACCAACATCACTCTTTTTTTTGTTGTGTTGACAACAGAAACAACTCCCGTTTTCATTTTGTTTCTTTCTTTTCAAACAGAATTCAATAAGCAAAATGACTACTGACACACATCAAATTGGAAACTAGTTTCAGATGGAGAATGGCGGTCAAAATGAGAACGCTCTGGCCGCCGGATAACCTCTGAGCAAGAGAGATCCAAAAAACACAACATGTGTCTCTAGGTTGCGAAAGATATTGACTCATCTCTTTGTTTCTCAGTTTCATCAACTCATTTCTCTTAACTTTCCACTATAAAAGTCGGTTCGAATTCCTTGTATCATCAGTGTTCGTTCTTTTCTTTTGAATTCTTATGCCATTATTTCATACTATTGTGTTATTTTTCAGGAAAGAAAATGACTCTTCTCGCTGGTGTTCAACTCGAGAAACACGACAAGTCGAAGGTCGACGCTTCTGAGGCTCTCGCTGGAAAGATCGTCGGATTCTACTTCTCGGCTCACTGGTGCCCACCATGCCGTGCATTCACTCCAATCCTCAAGGTATATCATTTCTTCAGTTTCAAAATCCAATTTCTCTTTGATTTCAGGACTTCTACGGAGAGGTCGACGATGATCTCGAGATCGTGTTCGTTTCGCTCGACAGAAGCGAGAACGATCTGAAGGCTTACATGGCCGAGTGCCACGGAGACTGGTACCACATCCCATACGGATCCGACACCATCAAGTGAGCATCAGAATTGAAACGCCTTCTGACTAAAGTTTATTTTTCAGGGAGCTCTCCACCAAGTACGGAGTTTCTGGAATCCCGGCTCTCATCATCGTCAAGCCGGATGGCACCACCATCACCCAAGACGGACGCAACGATGTTCAAAACGGAAAGAGCCCAAAGGCCACCATTGCCAAGTGGAAAAGCGCATAAAGTGCCAATTTGATTCTCTCACCCAGCATCTTCTTCTCCTTTTTTTTTGAAGCCATTCCCATCTTAAATTTTTCAATGCGATACCCTCTCGAATTCAATCTGTAATTATTCCCCTGCTTCATTCTCTATCTTCATTTTTTCTATGGAAATTGGCAGTAAACAACAATAAATCTATTTATTTTTTTCGAACGATCTTCTATTTGTTTTTCGATATATCAACGATGATGATGATTCTCTTCTTTCAGAAATTTGTAAACACTAATGAATGATGTGTGAATGTTTATGTGAGGAGACTTGTGGTGCTTATCCGTCTCATGCACCGCTTCAGGATACAAAAATAGAACGAGAAAGATATTTGAATGAGCTCCATTGGATTAGAAACAGTGCTCAGACTGTAGCGTTCCAGTATCCAATTTCAGTTCTTCATTTATTCACGGAAAGAGCAGAAATCGCAGAGAAACATATTTACACGTATGTCACCAGACAGCTTCATCGCCGAGTCCTTCTAACACATTCTTATCCGGTCTTTGTCGCCTTGACAACCTCTCCACTCTCTTCATCCACTGCACTAATTCTCTCTTTTTTCGATTTTCGTTGCTCCATTCTTCTCCATTTGCGTCACCGCCTGCTTTTACCTTCTCGGTTTCCGCTTGATGTTTCTCCTGGGTATTTCTTCTCCTATTTTAGCTACTTTTTGTAATTTTAAAACTAATAACATGCCCGCGCAGCTGCGCACATAGAATCATTTTTTCAATCAGTTTTTTCTTCCCGTCTTTTTTTTGAGTCGAAGAGATTTAGACTCCACCCACTTTTCAGTCCGTCTCCTCTTTTCTCAACCTATTTTTCTTCGTCTCCAAATACCTTCTTCTTCTTCTTATTCCCATTTCAAATCATACATATACATATTCTGTCCAATATTAGCTATATAAAGATCTAGAAGAAAATAATGAGCGATGTGGAAGAAATTGAAATGAGTAGTATGGTAAGTTATTAAAGAATTATCAAAGGAATGGCGACGTATCCAAGTATGACAGTCAACAACAAGGTGTTATCGATAAAAATAAAAGTGGCGAGAAGATCTTATTGATATTGTATCTTGAAAGGAGTCTTATCCTCTAGGAACAACTGGGTACGGATGGAATGAATAAAAAAGGGAAGGAAAGAAAAACTGGATAAAGATCTTGAGATGTTAATTCAATTGGTACCAAACAAAATACAATATTTCCGAATCTGTTTTGCAAACAGATTTAGTGTTTGTGATCCATTCACATTCAGGGATCAGGATACCTGGGTAATGTAAAAAAACCAAACACGACGTAGGAAGTTTCTGATAACCCGGAGAAATTGGACTCTGAAAATTCGACCTATAGAAAGCCCTTCACTCTGGACTCATTGATTATAGAGTTTTAACTTACTTTCTTAAAATATAACAATTAACTGAAATATGACACCAATTTTTTTAGTCCACTGCTTTGAGTAGAAACTATGAAAGTCTTTACTATCAACCATAAGCTATTTAGGAATTCTGAGAGCACCATGACTCATTAATATTACCGTACATTCCATTCCAGAAACATTCCAGAAACATTCCAAATGACCCCTTTTTCAACATTTCCCATCCGTGACTCATAATTTTGTTTCACTCTATTCCCTCCATTCCACCCTCAATTTTTTCCTCTTCCCTGCCAGTACTTCATTTCGTTTTTGTCGCTGTCCCTCTGACCCCAATCACGCCGTCAAGGATGTCTTAGTTTCCTTTCTCTGCGTCCCTGAATCTCTTACTTCTTCCATCTTTTTTCCGCGAAGAAAGGCCTCCCGGACAGTTCATGCAAACACGAAACTCTCCCAATGTCATGCATAAGTATAAAAAGATATTATACCAATCGGAGAGACGTAGACACTTTTCAACCATTCCAAACAAAAAATAGGAAGAGTTCATCGCCCCCTCTGTTCCTCTATTTTTGCTCCGACTTGTTTTCGTATTGTTGTGGTTAGTACTGTTCAACTCTTTCTCTCCATTTCCTGTCTTATTTTCTCTTCTTGGCTGTATTTGAGTTTCCATTTCCCATTCTTCATTTCTTCGTTTTCCTCTATTCCCGATTCAAAAATGCTTACTTCGTCATACATTCATCTGTCCTACTGTAGCATCAAAACCTTCTGAGAAACTCTTTATTATCAGTGACTCGTCCATGAATCAGCTGATTATGAGTTCAAGAATTCTTACCTTATCAAAAAGTTCGATGAACTTTCATTTCGAGCAATTGAAATAAGCGTTGAATTGTTGAAATAATGAGTCATTTTGGGGCGAGTAAGTTTTTGTTTTCTTCCATTGGCTCTGATTTGATGTTGATCATTCTCATGGATTCAAAAGAGTTTCGAAACTTCATGATTTGTGTTTACTCTTTTTCTCTACCAAACTTTTTCTCATATCATTCACTTGCTTTCAGTTAGAAATATGTATATTTCGGATGAAAATCATGAAATTGTGTTCTCTTCCAACCAGACTCCAGTGACGTTCCGCAGACTGTTTTTGTGATCAATGTTCGTATTTTTGACATGTTTTTTTCTAAAAATAGATGGCGAAACTAATCATAAGGGAGACTAATAATATCTTAAAACTGCTAGCTTCAATCTTGACATGTCTAGACAAAATCTGCTACAAATTTCAATCTTGAACTTATAGAATTTCTAGAAAGTTTTTCTTTTTCTCGAAATCTGCGTTTCTAAACTATCCAGTGTTACTACTATCTTGGTAGTTGCATCCCTCACTTCAAACCATTTCCTAGTATGATCCTAACGTTACATTCCCTACTATTCAGGTTTCAAAATCTGAGAAACAAAACCATTGTTGGAATCGCCTAGATGCTTTGCACTAACTAAAAAGATACCGTATTCTGTGGAAAGAACGCCTGTTCCAAACGTTTTCTCACCGAAGGTCTTAATATCTATTGCCTTATCTTAAGACCACTGGTATGTTTCTCCCTCCTGAAGAGTTTCAATTCCGCCTTGAATAAACACGGTTTTATTTTGAATGCCTGCGTCTCCTGTAACCATTTATCTCTCATCTTTTTTCCCTTTTTGTACATGCACATTTCTTCTTTGTAATACACCGACTCTTCTCTACAAACACACAACAAATTATTCTCCTTATACTCTTCCTCAAAATGCGCTATTACGAACAGTATTCGAGTCGACAGGTAATAGGGTAAACGTCATGTGGGGGAACGACCTTTTTGTTGTTATAATCGGTGATGGTCGGTGATTTTTCAATATTTCCTGTCCCTTTTCTCTCCGCGAAAATTTATAATCCGATCAACTTTTTATTGGCACTCCTCGATTCGGTCCTTCTGTTTATTTTATTCAATCGTCCCTTTTGTTGCCTTCTCACTTTCTCCTGATTCCACTTTCGAATAGATTCACATTTATGTCCAACCAGTAAATAACATAGCTACAAAACTATTTGATTCTCGATAACTACGACTTCTGAATTGCATCGAACATCTTCTATTTTTCAGAGAATGTTACCAGACACACCAGACAATTATGACGATGCGACTGATCACCCGCAGTTTGCTTCGACGCGCAGTGGAACGTCTAGGTGAGAATTTAAAACAAAAGGAAAATAAAAGGAAGAAAATTAATTTCAGTCTTCAATCGTCGCTATCAAAAAGAGCCAATTCTACAAGAAGAAGTTTGAAGGAATTGAGTGAAGGAGTTCAGCAAAGATTTCAACCGATTACACACGGAAGATCATTGCAGAGGATCACAGAGGATGAATCGGTGAGTCATTTAGATTAACAAATGGGATTTTGAATCATAGTTAGGAACAAAAAGTGGTTGACCAGGAGACATAGAAAACTGAGACGACACCAACTATAAAACAATCAAATGGCAAAAAAAAAATCAAATACTTATTTCCTGGAAAAAAAGCATAAACCTGATCCAAGGTTGTAAGAACTTTCTCAGTGTGTGACATTTATGTTTTACCTGAAATTGCTAATGGCGAATCCAACAAATCTGAAAACCAGATGATTCAAAACATCACCTATTTGAAATATGACTAAACCATTTGCAATTCCGAACGATCAATATCATTTGAATATCATAGCTTGACTGAAATTCCACAAAACATTTTCATAATGATAAACAGAAAAACATATGTATGTGACAAAAGAGGAAGTAGAAAAAAAACGAAAATATTTCGTTGGCAGCTGTTATAAGGCTTCATTCATAGATCAGACCTCCTAACATACGCGAGTTCGTGAACCCTAGACTTTTCGATAGAACACACCTCATTCTTTTCGAGAGCTATTTTTCAACCCCGCTCTCTCCGTGAGAAATTAACATATTCGTAGTGTCTTTCTCTAGTCGCAGAGCCGACACAAAACACATATCACATGTCACCCAAAATCAGTTGTTGTCAGCCACCACCCGTAGAAAATGCAAATTAACACTGATCTCTCTTTCGAGTAATATGTGTTTTCCCCCAACTCGTGATTCTTAGAATATTGGAATAGATCTTTTCAGCCTTCCACACCCACTGCTCCACCACGTCCCAATCGTCAGATATATCGAAATTCGATAGATCAATCTAGTATGAGTGGAGAAGCAGTTCTGAAACAACAGACATCTGAAGAAGTGGTATCAGAAGGACAACGATCGAATTGGAGTCAATCAGTGGGGAGGATCGAGAATGCTCTTCATCGAAACTATTACACTATTGCCTATTCGATTGTGATTGTGGCGGTTAGTTTCATAATTAGTTATACTGTAATCATTTTACCTCTTTTTCAGTATCTTGCTGGTTTCACAGAATACTTATATTTCCGTTTGACTTCATTAATCGTTCCGGAACATCTTGTATTTCATCCTCCATGTGAAGGTAAAGCAACACGGAAGATTGGAAAAGACGGATTCCATTATGGAGTATCCATTTGTGCATTCATTGGAATCGCTATATTTCAACTTATGTGTTTCTTTGGATTGACAATTTCTGAAAAGTGGACCCAATCGAAAGAGAATCCACGAGAAAGCCGACAAGCTGCACAACGAGAAGAATTTGCTCTGTTTGTCAGAACCATGATTTCTTCAACGATGTATCGGGTCTTTTGTGAGTTTCAATAACTGTAAAACTTCAGCAAAACATAACATTTTCAGTGTGTTATGGAATCTGCTCTCTGATCAACTGCGCCATTATTTTCTACATGGTTGGAATTCAAGATTCCCTTGGTGACGTCGTCAGCACCATCTTCCTCTACGTGTTTGACGCCGTTGTTATTCTATATTTCATTGCATTTCCACTGACTACAGTAATCTATCATCCATATGTGAACTGTTTCAATCAAAGGTAACTATTTTTGTTCCTGACCTAAATCACAACATCTGAACTTCAGAAGAGGAGTACCTGCTCGATTTACGATTCCTGATTTTGGACCACGGACTCAGACGTCCACTCTGGAAAGTAATATCAGTGGATTGGAAGAAGCCATGGCTAAACCAGAACCCCCGGTTCATCGTTCCAGTCCTCCAGTCGTTCCATCTCTCAATTTCTCTCGTCAAGATCCTCTTCGACAGGGACATCGTTCAACTGGATCCATTTCAGCAGATATTCCAGTTCTAGAAGAATACCTTCATTCGCCACGTCGACAACTTCCGAAACCGACACTTGCTGTCGAAGAAAATCTGGAAGATGAACGTATCACAACTTTTGTTTAGTTCGGAATGTGCAATTTACTTTTTTAAAAATGATCTCTAGATGGCCATATCGGTCTGAAAGTTTTAATATCATCATGTTTGATTTCGGGTTTTTCAATTTTACTTTCCTTCAAGTTCCCATATTTTTGTGATTCTTGTCATCTCGGTTATGGAAATAAACCGATTGTTTTGTTGAACAGGTGTTTTATGGAGTCTTAACAATTTTTCAAGAGGAGGAATACCGTAAAACCTCTAATAGAAAGGGAACCTCAAATAGAAGGACACCCCTAATAGAAGGACAGCCAAGTGAGCCCTGAAGAGCACTTTCTCAGATTTCTAACAATCTGAAAGTAGTATCATTCGATTCCTGGTTCAAAATAGACTAGGTTCAATATGAAACAAGTCATGAATTGCTTTTTAAAAAATAGGAATGAATACTTTTGTGAAATTCGAATTTTGATTTTGAGGAGGTCGACAATAGAAGGACATGTCCCTCTATCAGAGGTTTTACGGTATTTAAGACAATGAAAAATGATAAATCTATAAGACGACTACTTTTCAGAGTACTGAAAATGTTTGATGTGGCTCATGACAGCTGAATTACTGAATACAAATGAAATCATTCCCATTAAATAACTGCGAACACACTCCATTTCCAAAGCGTGCTCTCTTCCCAATTTCATAACTAAACCCCTCAATTTTAAACCATTAAATGATGCAAGAACTTTGATTCTCAATCTAGTTTCATACACATAGTCGTTTATCAATACTTGAAACTTTCCCTTTTTTCTCTCCAAAGAGCACGTCGTCCGTCGTTTTCTCTCCACTCATTAGTGCTCTCTATACTCGATATCAACCTGACAATTTGATAAGCTCCATCGAGTCGACACGTGCTCGAAACGGAGAAGGAGAAAGAGCTGAAGACGACGAGGAATGAGAAAGAGCTCTCTAACAGCTTCATTGAAAGAAATCTCTATGACAACCTGGGTTTAGAGTGAAAAACATTCTGAGAAGTGAGAGAGTGAAAATACGATTACTCTCCATACCGTTGCTTCATTTTTTTCGTTCTCTCTCTCTCTCAATTTCCAAACTGTTCGAGTTTATTCCTGTCGGTACATCGATGCCTGACCTCTTTCCGGGTCTTCCATTGACTACGTCTCGTCATCTTCTACAGTCTATCAGCCCATACTTTTGAAATAGTTTTGAATAGAAATGACGAGGATGTAGTTGACGGAACAAATGAAGAAAGTGTGTCCTGTCATTTCTCATGATCAATCTTACGAAAGTGTGTGCTCCCTCCATTTATTCGTCGAGTTCATACTGCTCTCTGATAACAACTCAGGGCGTCTCATTTTCCTTTTTTTCGTCGGCAGCGCCCAGGTGGAATGTCTAACTCATGATACTCGCAGCTGCTTCGTAACTTTTCAAAAACTTCATTAGAATAATATCCATATTATGAAAACATTGGTTGGAAACGGGGAGGAGCTTGGATTACTGTAGGCGTCTTCATTAGGCTCACTTCTTGAAAAATATGATGGAATTTGTTTCCTTTCTATTTTAGACTATTCAATTCTGAGTGCATGACATGTGAATATCTGAAAGTTTATATTGTGATGCAAATTTTTTATGATCTTTGAAGCGAAATGCAACATTTTTGCAAGAACTTTTTTCAAACGTTACCATTTGGATTTCCAGTATCTCGGTCGATTGTTAATATCCTGATGCTGGAATAAAACAGCAAAATTGGCTATCACAAGATCATGTAATTCCATAGACTCGTAGCTCAAAACTTTAAATGTTCATTTTCAAAAAAAAAGCGCACAAGAGATAAGAGGAACTCATATCATTTAGCTTCCGCTTCTTTACACACCTTTTTCCGGTTTCTGTTCCTTTTTTGCCACTATTGTCATCGTTCACAAAAAACTACTCATCATTCCATTTTTTTTCGAAATTACTCTTGGCTCTCAAAAAACTTTTATGAAAAAAGAATAATTTAATTTCAAAAAATATATGTTTGGTGCTATCCAGATGACGTGAGGCGGCAATTAAGAAGGGCTTATTAGAGAAGGAGTTCATTGGACTCTGTTCAAAAATTGCCCTTCTTTTTTTTTGTTCCATTTTCATAGAATTCAAACTTCAAATCATGCATCGCACAGAGTGCTCCCTCTTCAAATAGAAACTTCCTTTTACTCGTTTTTTTAAATTTTTTCCTTTCACATTTTACATATATTTCGAATCAAAAATCATTCATTTTTTATTCAACAGGTCAAAAGCTCTTTCTTTTGTTACTACTTGCTCATAGTATATTTTCAGAATGGGAGAAGTCGAACGACCTAGATCTTTATCTAGGATTACGGTGGATAGTGATGCAGAATATCTGGATGCATACGATCATGTCACATAGTATGTTTTCTCTCGGATTCGAAACTTCAGAATGTTTTGATTTTCAGTAGCAACTCTCTGGAGCTCTTGGACACTATTGCCGAAACTCAAATCACATTGAATCTATTCATGAACAACAAATTTGAGTTGGCAGAAGAGAGAATGGCAGAATTGTGAGTCAATCATCAGATTTCATATTATCACAGATCAACATTTAGGTATGACAAGAGTATGTATCACTCGATGGGATATACGTGCATTCTATTCATAAAAGCAGTAATGACAGTCAATAAACAAGACATGGAAAAAGCAGCAGAAGCATGTAAAATGTCAGTTGAGGTTATTGAACGGTTTCGAGAGAGGCGGTCCATTAAAGAAACTATATTTGGAGCAACAGCGAAAGGAAAGAAAATGACAGATGAAGAGTTGCATGCAGAATTGTGTTATGCTCAAATGCTCTTAATCAGAGCAATGCTCACATTCTTCCATGATGACAACTTTGCTAGTTTTATCAAAGGAGCCCTGAATATCAGAACTTGTTATCAGACATACAGATACTGCGAAAAATTGATGAATGAGCCAAGTGTCTGGGTTGGAAGAAATAAGAAAGTACAGGAACAGTTCGAGAGTGGAACCAGAATGGGTCTTGGAACATTCTCCTTGATGCTCTCAGTGCTTCCATCAAAAGTTTTGAGATTATTGGAAGTTGTCGGGTTTTCGGGAGATAAAGTTGCTGGAATGAGAGACCTTCAGCATGTAGCATCTATGACTGGAACACTGTGTTCACCACTGGCTAAAATGGTTCTGCTGACCTGGCATTTGATTGGTAAGAAAGATTAGTGAGCAAAACTGAGTTTGTTTTTTCAGCTAGTTTTGTATTGGGAACCGGACAACCAGATCTCGAAGTTTGCAAACGAATTATGCCAGGATTGACACATTTGTGGCCACGTGGAGCCATCATGTTGTTCATGAAAGCTCGTCTTCTTCTGATTTCTGGAGATATTGAGACTGCGATTCACTATTTCAACATGTCAATTGAATCTCAAGATGTCTATAAACAGTTCCATCATGGATGCTACTGGGAACTATTGTCAGTTTATCTCATTTTCAGAAACTTACTAAACTGAAAGTGTTTCAGATTCGCTCATGGATACCAACGTCGATGGTCTCATGCTGCTAACTATGCCAGACTACTGATGAAAGAATCAAAATGGAGTCGTTGTGTCTATACGTATCTTCTTTGTATCTTCTTCGCAGCAGACGAAACTGTAGATGAAGCAAGAAGAAATGAAACTATAAATGCATTGGCTGGAAAAGTGGATGGACTTCGATTGAGAATCGCTGGAAAATCGATTCCTGTGGAGAAATATTGTGGAAGAAAGGCAAAACGATTTGTGGCCACTCATTCGCTTCTTTTTGCGCACTATGAATTCATTTATTTCTGGAATGGATTCGATATCTTTGGAAAAAATCCAAAACTGGTCAGAGGAGTTCTAGAAGATATGGACCGTGTGTGGGAGATGAAGAAAGCCACGTGTGATATTGATGATTACTGTTTGTACTATTTCCTGAAAGGTGTATCTCTACGTCATCTACAATTGTATGCTCAAGCAGAGGAATGCTTTAAAGCTGTGCTGGAAAGGTACGTAGGTTCGAGAAAAAAAGAGATAAGCTATTAGGGCGGCAAAAATTATCGTAAGTGCGCTCCCTCGCACCTGCCGAGCGTGGAAGAGGCGGGCCAAATTAATTTGAAAAACGCAGTGTATTTTTTGAATTTTCGGCTCTCGCGCCTCTTCCACCGGACCAAATGTAGATTTACGGGACTTACGATAAATTTTGCCGCCCTAATAGATAATCCTCCGAACTGAAATCCAGCACATTCCATTCATCTCCATTTCAGAGAATCGAGCATCAAGAGCTTCACCTATCTGCCGCCAAATGCCACATATGAATTAGCAATGTTACGCATCTCGGAGCAACAATTCATAGAGGCGCAGACATTGCTTGACAAGGCCCGTGCATACAAATCATATTCTCTCGAGAACAAGTTACATTTCCGGATACACAGCGCGATGGGAACCATGGGCTGTCGAACGCCAATGATGTAGATAATTGTAGTTGTCTTTCCTCTCACTGATTTTGATTTCACTGAATGTTTCGAAATAACCTAATGATATTTGTATAAAGAAATGAACGCTGTTTCCTCTATTATATCAGTTTCTGTATCGAAAATCAACATGTTTTTGAGTGTGTGCTTCCTCGTGACTGCTCCAGTGGCCGTCCATTCAGATAATTTCAGCACTTCTCCATATTATAATTGGTGACGATTATCCCATCGCGAGTTTCTCTTTATTTCTTTCGCTTCTTTTTTCATGCCTTTCTCATGATGCACCCACGAAGGCTGCCTCTTTTTTCATATTCTTTCTGCCGAGGACACCCGCCATCGCGCTGTGCACAGCCTCACAATAATCGCGTCAGTAAGAGACGAAGGCACACCACACGAATCGCCCTCTCTTCTTCTGCTGCTGCAACAAACAAATGCCGAGAGACTCATGAGACCTCGTTCACTCGTTTTCTTCTCTTTTTTTGCCTTGACGGCGTCAGAATTTATCGATAAAAACTTCTGAAAATCACTAATGGTTACTGTTTAGAGCGAAAGGAACATAACAAAAAGTTTAGTTGTAGTCCCGACACGAAAAAGCTACTGTAGATCCCTATAGTCTCTTTGAATTCAACTGAACAATTGAATCGTTCCGTTTTCAACGTTTTTTGGTGTATTTCGAGATGACCATTTCGAATTCCAGAATCGCCCTAATTAGAACAAAAATGGGGACGGACAGCGGAATCGAACTGACGGAGGTAAAATTCTTTTTCTCAAAAACGCCCACTCAAAACATTTTTTCAGATCGAAGAACTATCGCTGAAGATAAAAGACATTCCTCGCCAAGATCACTCGATGACACCATTGGAGTTGTGCTATTTCGATGACTTCGCCACTACTCTCATCGTCGACGCCGTACTCAACTTTACTACTCACAAAATGAGCAAAAAGTACAAAAAAATAAATGTATTCTATCCATATGCAAAATTTCAGGCGTCGTTACGTATACGTCGATGAGCAACGAGTAGCTCGCGAAGCCATGCAAAACTATAGGAAGCAACAGGATATGCCAGCAGCAATTTATGCGTTTTTGAACCTGCGAAGTGTTCGTTGCTTCCTCGATAAATTAGCTCCAAACAAGCAACTCGAATTCCGTGATCATGTAAATTATATTCTTCAATATTGTTTCAATAATCCTTGTTTCAGCTTATACGATTCCTGAATGTTTTTCACAACGATTCCGGCTATACAATTCAAGAATGCAATCGATATTCCCAAGAAGGACACAAAGGCGCAAAACTCGTTGCGACGCGTCCGTGGGGTCGCGGGGACAAGATCGGACGGTTGAGCGGCGTAGTCTGCGTGCTCTCAGCTCAGGACGAAGATACAATACTCCAACCTGAAGGCAGCGACTTCTCCGTAATGTACAGCAACAGAAAACGTTGTTCAACTCTTTGGCTCGGACCTGGGGCTTACATCAACCACGATTGCAAACCGACATGCGAGTTTGTCTCACACGGAAGCACTGCGCATATACGAGTCTGTTTATATCCAGCTGAATAACTGCATAGTGGTTTGTTCTTTTCAGGTTCTTCGAGATATGGCAGCTGGCGATGAAATCACATGTTTCTATGGCAACGAATTCTTCGGCTTGAACAACAAAGACTGTGAATGCGTCACCTGCGAGAAGACGAAACGTGGAAAGTTCGACAACAAGGGCGAGCAAGAAAACGACGAACCTTTGACAACAGGAAATCGTATAAAGTACGGTCTCCGTTCTCGATCCTAATTCCATATGCTTATCCTTGATTGTCCTTCTTCACCTGCACCATTCTTCTCAATTTCTTACTGTCTTGTCTCATAGCCCGTGTAAATATAATATCGCCTACGAAGGAATCCCCTAGGTTTAACATATGTTGAGGCTCCCCCCTACCTAACCATTTTTAAGTTTACAACAACCCAGTTAAGACAAAGGTACAGTATATTAGAAATCAAGATTTCTAGCAATCCCCCTTCCCCCCAAAGACTCTTTCCTCCATTTCTCGTTTTGGTTCTTGTAAGCATACAACGATCTCTATCTGTGCTCTGTTTCATCTGTTCTCTTTCCCTTTCTCTTTGTATCAAGTTTATTTTTGCCCTATTTAATCTAAAAATACAGTTATTTCGCATTACACAAAATTATTAGAACGTGAAATATGAATAGAATGCCACGCGTGCGTTGGGGGATCGAAAGTAGAAGAACCAGTATTCAAACCGATTTTCTGAGAAGCTGCTAGGATTCTGTAGTACTGAGCACAGTTATAAACCTACAGTACTCATATAAATAATCATAACGAGTTAATGATATGGCGCCAAATAGAGAAAGGTCGGTTTTCTTGAATTGAAAAATGAAAAATCTTGTTCAGGATCGCAGAAGATGATCTGAACCTACCGTACTTTCACGGTGCACTCATGAATCAGGATGCTGATCAACTTTTGGTAAATGAAGGAGATTTTATGGTGACGAGTCGAACTGTCGCTGAATTGAACAAACTCCAATTTCATTTGGCTGTTCGTCTCAAAAAAGGAATTCGTCGATACGAAATTAAACGAAACGCGAATTCTGCAAAACTTGGAACCCGATCGGCTGGTAATATTGGAAAATTGATCGACTCATTGAAAGCGGAAACAATTGAAATAAAAGGAGAAAAGGTTACGTTGAAGAGAGCGATTGCGAAGGGAAAATTCCAATTGATGCACCGAGATGTGAACTTCAAAAAACAAATCGGATCGGGTGCCTATGGAACTGTTTACAAGGGACGTTTGGCCAAGAATAATGCAGTTATTGCTGTCAAAAAGTTGGATACGGAAGGAACCGATGAGGAAGGACTGGCTGATATGATGAAGGAAGCAAGAGTCATGCAACTCTACGATCATCCCAATATTGTCAAGTTCTACGGATTCATCCTCGATGATTTCCCATATCTTCTGGTTCTTGAGTTCTGTAATGGAGGTGCTGTCGAAGATCTTCTCAGAGACAAACCTGATTTGAAGGTTAATCGCAGAGTTCAGTACACCTACATGGCATCCGCCGGAATGGAATACTTGCACAAAAAGAAGTATGCCAGAACTGAAATCTCTATTTCTAGAAATAGAAATTTCTATTATTCTTTTTTCAGCTGTATCCATCGTGACATTGCCGCCCGAAACTGTCTCATCCACAATGGAGTCGTCAAAATGGCCGATTTCGGAATGTGTCGTGCCACGGCCGTCTACAAAGTGGATCTTTCGAAGCCCTTAAACGTTCGTTGGCTCGCTCCAGAAGTCTGGAACAATGGAGAGACCCGCTTCAACACGGACGTCTATGCATTCGGTGTCATGATTTGGGAATTCTTCATCACTCCGTACCAGTCCCCGTACCACGAGTGGAAGGGGTACAAGGTGAAGGTGAGCTGATAAGAAATGATAAGAATTGTGTGGAAGGCTGGGGTTTTGTTGTATTGCAGCAGCAAGTGCGTGCTGGATACCGAATGCCACCGCCAGATGGGATGCCGAGAGAAATGGTGAACGTTCTCAATGACTGTTGGAATCATGATCCGAATAAGAGACCAAGTTCGGAAAAATTGAAGGAGAGATTGGAGGAGTTGAATCAGAAGTTTGAGGCTGGAGATGCAAGTGTCATGCAAGCACCGGAGAAGAGTTCGGATCCACCGACTAATACCTGATACTGTACATAAATAGATCACGTGAATTCTGGAATAAAATGGTTTATCAAATTTTCACTTACTTTGAATCATGATGAGCAGTTTCTGTTGATTATTAGGGTTGGAAATGAGATTTCGAAGCCTTGGCATAATTAGATTGAAGGTTTAGAAGATTGCCTGAAATCGCAAAATGTTTTTGTTATCGAAGAGTACTTCTTGAAAGAATAATAGTAATAGGAAAATGGTAGAGATATGTCCTTATACTAAATTATTACCTGAATCAATTATCAAAATCCGATCGGAAATTAACTAGCTTTCGAATCTTGCGCATACCCAAAAACCGTGAATATTCTAGAAACATACAGATTCCCATCCAATCATAACCTTTTCAAATCCCATATTCGCGATTGCGCGCAATTCAAAAATTCAAATACCATTTTACCTGCGTCCTCCTTTTCCTAGCCTCCTTTTTTCTCCAAAATGTCATTTAACGGTCTTTGTGAGTTCACCCGCCTACCGCTCTTCCAATTTACACAGTCCCCCCTATTCACTCTTTTTCCAAATGTATCATTTGGGTTGCTCCGTCCCCCCCAGCATCGACCGAATCGTTATCGATAGCACCGCCCATTTTTGTGATAGTCGACGTCTTCGTCTGCGCCTCCACATAAGCCTCCACCTACTTTTGTCGCACTATAAAAGGGAGATGGTGCATTTGAAAACAGTACTCTCATTCTGCAACTTTGTGTATTCTCTGTGCTCTTTATTCCACTTGCTACTGCTACATTCGTCATGGAAAACCGCTTGTTCTTGAGCTAGAAAGGTGACATAAAATCATGTCCGAGAACGCGATATTATGCACATTTTCTAGTCCAAGACTTGATTCATTCGGTTCGCATTTTTGTTCTGTTTTTTTTCTTGTGACAATTCGAGATTTATCAAAAGAGTTCCGGTTCGAGAACAGTAGGAATTAAAGGGAAAAAGAAATATAAATGAAGGCTCCTAGAAAGAATAGATTCAAGTCAAAAGTATTCAGAAATTTAAAGATATCTGGAAATTCCAGACTGGAATAAATCATATGTTGATTATGTAAATTGGATTGATTATCTTTGGTAAAACGCCCGGAAAGTTTAAGAGTACCAGTCAAAATTATAATACCTCCAAGCCCTGAGCATCCATTGACACTGTTTAATTTTTCAAATCCGGGGAATACGAATGTGTAAGCAGCATTCTAAATGAGCTTATTAATTGTAGATCCACATATTTTTAGTCTTTCTCGATCCATTTATAACATTGATACTTATGATCTTTAGATTCTGGTGTCGTCCTCCAAAGAACATCCTGGAAGTTTCCCAGATTTCCAAAATCTTATCATTTGTCCTATTCTCACAATTGACAATGATGCAACATTGTCTCCATTGTTTCAGTCACCTAAAGAGTCGTCTGCCCGTACAATCTTATCAACTCAACATACCCATATTTGTCTTCCTACGTGGTGGTGGTGGTTGTGTGGTGCAAACCAATCCAGATAGATTCAAAAGGATGGAAGAGAATGAAAGATGGAGAGATAGTAAACGCGATGAGAAAGAGCTGATAATTTTGTTTGCTCCGGCACAGAGCTCATGTAGAGAGAGAAATTGTTCTTATCAAGAAGAATTTGACAAGGAAACGTTGCGATGATGGACAGTCATGTCATCTAATTATCATGGGAAAGTGTATATATTCAAGGAGAAAAGTTGGGGAGAAACCAGAGGAAATTTTTTACAGATTTACAAAATGAATACCAGGTTAAAAACTGACGATTGCGGCGTTCGAAAAGGAGATCTTATAAGTAAAAATAGACCGTTAAAGTTACACGAAAGAAAAAAAAAATTAAAATTGTTTTTGTTAAGATGCATAACGATTTGTAGCAGATTCAACGAGACCGCTGTCCTGTTGCTGGAACAGTTCTTTACCTGGATGCTGCTTCTGAAATTATTAAAAATTGAGTCGAAACCAAACTGAAGCAATACCTGTCTATCAGTCAGCTCTATCAACTTTGTAGTTTCTTTTTTCAATTTCAAAGCAGTATGTCTAAAATGGGGTACTGAATGCCAACAATCTTCCATCAGTTTGCTCAATTCGTTAAGAGCCAGAACATTCTTCCAAGCTGGATCCGGAGGTGGTCGTACTTTTCTGACGCATACAACTTCTCGCATTTCATCAAAACTTGGATCATTATGGACAGTTCCATCGAATGGCGGTACATATGGTTTTGCTTTCAATGAAGCTGGTCCTTCGACGGTGTTATCAGAAGAACTGATTGATTCTCCGATACCACTAGATGCACTGTGATCAGCTGGTGTCTCATCTACAGTTGAGACTTCTTCACAAGTATTCACCTGAAAAAAGTCGTGAAATAAAATAAGTTATTGATTCAATTATACCTCTACTCGTTTCACAACTTCCCACATTACAAGTGCCATCGAATAAATGTCAGCCATTTTGAATTGAGAGAAATCTTTTGTATTCAATGTATTTGATAAAAGTTCTGGAGCCATGTACCGTTTGGTACCAACTTGAACGTTGAACTTTTGAGGGAGGATTTGTCCGTTTTGACTGGAAATTGCTTAGTAGTTTTTATTAACAAAATGGAATGAAACTCACTATCTCAATGCCAATCCTAGATCAGCGATGCAGCACACATTGGGTCTTTTGACAATGATATTTTTCGACTTGATATCTCTATGTGCAATTTCTGGTTTTCTAAAACTTCCAGTTCCGTGAACAGATGCATGAAGATGCTCAATTCCACAAATACAACTGTGAATGAGTCGAAGAGCTTCATCGGTAGTCAATGTTTCCTCACGACACAAATAGTCAGACAACGATCCCAATTCATGGTAGTCTGTGATCAATAACATTTTTGTCATTGAATCTTCTTCACTCCAGATGTCAGCTGCCACGAATTCTAGAGTTTCTTATTTAGCTCAATCAGAGGAGATCTAGAACTTACGTAAAATGTTTTCATGATTGATCATATTCGTCTGATAAACATCTCTTTCATTTTTCCAAGAATCTTCATCGGTTGTATAGAACGTCTTCACAGCGACATAACTTCCACGATAAGACGCTTTTCTCACTTCTCCATATCTTCCTTGTCCAATCGTTTTGATAATTGTCAAATCTTGTCGAACTGTTCTCTGAAGCAATGCAGCATGACCGGATCCACTTCTGTATATCTTTAGGTGATATGGTTTCGATAACTTGAAATAAATACCCAGAATCCTCCATCATTGGAAGCTTTTCATCCAAATATGATGAGTCCGTAGACATAGATTTCGGTGATTTCTTTCCTGAAATTAAAATAAATGTGCTCTATTTAACAATTTCAAGAATTACTTACCAGCTTCTGAGCAACGGCGATAAGCACACCAAACCACTGCAAATCCAACCATTCCAACTGAAGCTAGAATGAAGAACATTCCAATAACATTCACACTACTTTTGAACGTATCTGTCTCTTCTATGTCATTGTTTTTTGCTTCTTGGAGACGATTTTCTGAAAGAAAAAGTCAATGATTATAATCAACATGTAGAAAAAGTACCTTTATGATGATGGACATAAGGCGGAGGTACTAAATCTTTGTTGCAGTAATTTCCTTCGTAACAACACCCAATACTCTTTGGAGAATGATGAGCAGCTCTCCAGGAGTTGCACTGAAAATAAATAAAGCACATATTCAAAAAATCCTGCCTGAACATACAGTAAGATGTGAAGCTCCACTTCCTCTTTCCAAAGTTGCACAACCCCATTTATGATGAGTTTCCATTCGTTTCTCATGCTTGTTGTATTTCTGAACTTCAAGAACTTACAAATAAGATTGGAATTCCTTCATACCTCCTCCACAGCATGATAACAAGCAGCACCATCCATCTTTACACAAGTCATATTCTTTCCACAAATCGTTTCGTCATAATTGCAATAACATCGATTTTTTGGGATATCATTTGGTTTTGACCGAATTGCCATCTCTTTCAAAATTCTTTGTCTGAAAAAATTTTTGGATTAATATAATATTAGTCGGCTCCGTGAGTACCTGAATTCCTTCGGGACTCCAATGGCATCTTTGGGAATACTCAGAGCCAAGTCTTCATCATCGTAATGATCATAGTCTGAGCAATTAGCAAGTCCAAAGACAAGCAGAAATAAGAATATTGTGTTCATTTGGCTTCTGAATTTCTAAAAATTGATTAGGAAATTGTTAATGAACAAAGAAAAAACACGAAAGATAATGATTAAATGATAGAAGTAGAGATAGAGAGACTGTTTGCCAATACCTCCGTCTCGCGCTATATTTCCTTGTGATACTTCTTCTTTTCTCTATCAGTCTCTAGTCAGTTAACAATTCCCTCGTCACTATCTTTTACAACTTGACAAATCAGATATGAACGGATGGAAGTGTGCGCCAAAACGGAGAATTGTGACCGGGAGGGAACATGGAAGGTGGAAAAGGGCGGCGCCTTTCTGTCGCGCCACCCCATAAAATGAAGGGGCCATTAAATGGCGTGGCGCCATTTTTCTGAGAAATTGAAGATGGATTGGATTGATGAATAGGGGTTGGAGAAGGGGCATAAGAGACCAGGTGTTTCATTTCAATATCTTATTGTTACTTTCTTTTGAAGTTGAAGCGGCACATGAACCGGAAGATGTAGATGGAGACAGTTAATTGAAGATGGACGGAAGATCCACACGGGTAGGCAAAAGAATTAAATCAGCTTCAGAGTCTTAGCTTATTGTTTCAGAAGCTAAATTATCTCAAAGAATACCCGTAACAAAATATAAATCAATTTGAGGATACGGTATTTGAGTGACTCTTCAAATTTTGTAAAATTAGTTCTCAGAATCTTTCACTCACGGATAAATCTCTAAACTTCAATTCTCCAACTAGACTCTATGTTTATTCCATAGTAAGTAGAATCAGCAATTCAAAAAGTGCCGACAATCACTTTTTTCCCATTTGACTGAATCCAATCAAAATGTTAAATGTCAACTATTGAGCAAATCTATGAAAAGGGAAGTGTCAACTCGTCAAATCCCTCCTGCTCTCCAAAAAATGATGATATACGAAACGTGCGTTTTCAAATGAAGCTCATTAGTACACTTTCAAAACATGTGATTCAAAATTGAGTATGCTTGCACTAAAAAGTTTGAAGAGAAGACAAACAAACAGCAGACTTTGAAATCTCCGAGGCAACCCGATAGATTCACGGGGATTTTTCATTCTCAAAAGTAAACTAAAATATTTGAACGTGACAATAATTCAATTGAGTAGAAAAGAAAAAAAGTTATTCCTCAGTTCCAACTTTAAATAATTATTTTATCGTGCGAAGAATCGAGAATCGAAATGAGAGACAATGAAGTTCAAGAAGCGATTTCGACTCCACCAGAAAACGTCTCGGACAATCCAAACGACGAAGTTGAACGTTATCTGGAGCACATGTGCTCTAACAATAAGCCATATATTAAGAATGACCGGACGGGTCTCCGCCTCTCATTCTTTGGCTTATTGCCGATCACAACGGGAGACAACGGAGAGCAACGCATCTGGGGAGGAAGTATCATTTTCAATAGTGCTGAGTTGGGTGAGTGAGTGAAGAGGAAATGGAGAGATATCGAGATTGCGTGGTTTCCAGGGACTCCTAAAAGTCAGAAGAATAAGAGCTATTTTCAGAATATCCACAAGTCGACTACAAACTCCGTATCACCACCAAGAAGCGATTCAATCCACAATTGACTAGCACTCGTAGCAAAGGAATTATCAAACAAAATGATACTTTTATTCTGTCTGTAAGAGTTTCGAAAACATGTTCCAATTTTCAAATTATTTCATTTCAGTACCAGCTCCCTGAATCCTCTATCGAAGCTGTACGACTGACACTTATCGTTGATGGGAATCCTCACGAAGTTCCTCTTTGCAAATATCCGAAAGCAGATTACTTTTGGATTGGAAAAGAAACTAAAGGTTTTAGATCAGATTCTTTTTGAAACTCTCCTTTTTTGCAGTTCCAGGACCTGCTCAGTTGCTCCAAGAAAGAAAGCAGAGTCTCACTTTGAAATCGGATGATGTTACGATGAAGAATGTGTCACCAGGACGAATTGAGAATGTTCCAGAAGGATTGAAGGATTTTGTATTGGGAGGAAACGGATTACAGTCGATTGGCAAATTACTGTATCCACACAGTAAAGCACTATTCCGAGAGTTGTCGGAAATGAAAATGGAGACGTTCGATTTCAGCCGGGTTTTCGAGAACGACAATGCCACTGATGGTCTGTTTTCATTTTTCGGGAAGATCATATCTAGATATTTTCCTTGCAGCGATTGCCGAAGAGATTGTGAGACGCTTCCACGACGGGAACCGCGAGAAATTCACAACGACACCGGCTTTGCTACAGTGAAGAACACAACTCGATATTAACTGAACCTTTATCCTTCTTGAAAATTGAATAAATTTTCTGCTTTTTCTTTCCATTTTTTTCGGAAAATTCCTAGGAATCCTACTTTTTCCAGTTTGAATTTCCGCCGAAAAAAGAAAAAAGAGAGACGTCCGTCGGAGCGCACATGCTGCACTCCTTTTTTGTGTTTTTTTTGCAACTGAAAAGTATCGATTCTTGAAAAAACCACTGAGCACTCAATTAATTTTAGTATTTTCCTTGTTCTTTTCAATAATTAGATGCTAATTCAATTTATCATACTTCTTACAGTAATTGACACCAAAAGCCGGCGACATGAACGGACTATGTTGTTGTACACCATGCAAACCGAGGTAATAATGAAATAATAAGGAAACTCTGTGAAGAAATTGTAACCTTTGCAGATATCGACGGTTGGTGGATTCGATATATCCACGAGCAGTTACCGATGGTCTCCTCCACTCGAATATGCAAAAACTGACGTTCTACGCGATTTCGCACCCTGAAAAATTGGAGAGAATTGGAGAATATTTGGTGATGCGAATGGTTCGAGATTTGAGTCGGCAACGACCTGTTCAAGTCAAAGTAAATTTCCCTATTATTTGTTTTTAAACTGTATTTCGCTCGCAGATAGCAGTCGAAGCTATGGATCAGCTCCTTCAAGCATGTCACAGCTCTCCGAGTCTGCCACAGTTCAGTGAGAATCATTTACGAATGGTTCAGAGGCTACTTGAGAGTAACAATGCAAAAATGGAGGTGAGTGTAATAGAGATGCGTGGGAGGATTATTTTATTGTTGCAAGTATTTCAGCAACTGGCTACTGACTCATTTGTCACATTCTCCAATATCGAAGAGAGTTCACCGTCCTATCACCGGCAGTACGACTTCTTCATCGATAAATTCTCTCAAATGTGTCATGCGAATCCACAAGCAGCCTATGGAGAAGACTTCCGATTAGCGAGATGTGCTGGCTTGCGAGGACTACGAGGAGTTGTTTGGAAGTCAGTTACCGACGATCTTCATCCGAATATTTGGGAACAACAGCACATGGATAAAATCGTTCCTTCAATATTATTCAATCTGCAAGAACCTGATGATAGTGGAGCTGGATTTTCTTCTTCCCATATTCCAAAGTTCGATAATAACTTTACGGACGCAACACAATCCAACAGAGGAGACGATGAAGCAACACCGAAAGTTTTGTCAGACAGATGCTTGAGAGAGCTAATGGGAAAAGCATCGTTTGGGTCGCTACGAGCAGTTATTGAACCTGTTTTGAAGCATATGGATCTTCACAAACGATGGACCCCGCCTCCATCTTTCGCTATTCATGTCTTCCGAGCAATCATCTACAGTATTCAAAGCCAGAACAGCTATTTTGTAATACAAGAATTGATAAATCACTTGGATAGCATGTGCTCTGCTGATGCATCTACCAGAATCGGAATCGCCACTGTTCTCTCTAGTATTGTATCAATTGCTGGAACATCGATCGGTCCTCTTCTTCTCTCAATTTTCAACTCTCTTCTAAAACATCTTCGAACATCAGTCGATTTCGAGAGAAGTGGAAAGTGTAGTGATCAACCGGCTGAGAAAATGTATCAGGAAGCATTGATAAATGCAATGGGAGATTTCGCAAATGCTCTTCCTGACTATCAAAAGGTTGAAATGATGATGTTCACAGTTGGAAACATTCCGAATCTCGACGAGAGAAAATCTAAGCAAGGCGAAGAATTCCTGCAACACGTTCTTGTCAAAACACTTCTCAAAGTGGCTACCAAATACCGAACTGCTTATTTAGCAACAGTATTCACCGATTCATTCCTCGATACTCTTCTACGTCTTGCCTTAGTTCGTGATCCACAAGTTCGATTGGCTACTCAACAAATTTTCCATACTCTTCTCGATAGGTAATAACTTTTATTTTCTGCTAACTTTCAATTTTCAATTTTCAGACATGACAATGCTGCGAACCTTGTTCACCTTAGATACGAGTTGGACGTGGCTGATGTACAATTGACAGTTGAGAAATGTTCACGAGCTGATCAGATGTTCATGAGAAAGCATATTGGGGATATCACTTATATGCTCTGGAGAGCCGCTTCTGTTGCCGATGAGAACGATCTCAGTACTCATGCTGATGCGATACTCTGCACAATGAGCTTGTTGTGCATCGAAGTTGGATTCGATGAGGTAATTTAGTTCCATTCTATTCCATTATACTATTTCTTTATTTCAGTCGCTGATTGAGTTGTTCCGTCTCTCTATGGCACTTCAGCAACTTGCTCTGGATACCAAACAGAATTTCAGTGATGCCAAAAGAAACAGTATTCACAACATCGTCGCCAAATACATGAATCTGTCAGCTCAATTAATCGCGAATCCTTCCCTCTGCCAACAAGTACAGCATGTCGTTGCTTGTCGTGCACAGCGTGGAATTCCTGGATTAAATTTGCTGCTCGACATCAAAGATTCACCTATGAACGACGATCCGTTGTCGTCTACAGCCGTGAACGGATCCGTTCCGGATGGCGCGCCTAAAACTATAACCGAAGAGGATCATAGTCTGTTGTTCAGTGTAGAAGATGTCGCGGAGTCTCTGAAAGCTTCTGGAAAAGATGCATCTCGCCTTTTCGCTCCGTTCAATATGAATTCGAACGCAAGAGATGGCAGTGGAGACAACTGGCAGAACGACGGACAGAATTTTGATTCTACAGATGGACGAGAGTCACCGGATGGATACAAGACAGTTGGAATCGACGATGTTTCTGTTGATATGTCTGTTGATTGGACACCACCAGTTAGTAGAAAACAGAGTAGAAGAAACACGATATTCTCAATTGTCAACCCTCCAAGTGAGTTTCCATTCTTATGAATAGCTACTGTAGCTCTAGTTAGTTCCAGAACTGAATGCATCAACTGTTGATGATCTCAAAGCTTATGCCAATGCAACGTTCGATCCGATTGAAGAAGATAGAAAGGAAAAAGAATTGACTGGAACTATTCTCTCGGAAATTCGGAATACGGACTTTGAAGAACGCGTGAACACCAATGAGTCGTTGAATGAGAGAGGTGATTTATCCAAATCGATTGCTCGCCTTTTGGTTAGAAATGGAGAAACCACAAGAGTTCGAGACATTGGAAGACCAACAAAGCCGAAGAATGTATTCGAGATCGAACTGCCATCTTTCGCGTACTGATTTCACTTTTTACCCTTTTAATTTATAGCACTAATATATATTTGAAGATGTATTATATTTATTTATTTAGTTTTCCACATTATTCCATAGGGAAATTCAAGTAGCCGCATAAACTTTTTTATCCGCTTTGAAGCTCTTTAGACCAGATTCATGTTCCAGCAGAAATAATTCAATTGTCAATTCGTGCGATCAGCAGGTATCCCAATGATTTTCGGGCATTTGAAAAAGTTACGTGCACTGACCAAACTTCCTGCTCTCAACGTCCAATTTCCTTGAGCCAATTTGGGAGATAAAACAAGAATAGATCACAACACGTTTAGTTTTCTCGTCCAATTGTCATTTCTCTCTCCGCTGCTCGGTCGTTTTTTCGGTCGTTGAAAGTTTCCGGTTTCGTTGATGTCACGTCTTCAGATGGCTCTACTAGTGGATCACCGACGATCACCAATTGTCACTTTTTTTTCGTTTTCAGTGGGTGGTCCGTCTTCTAATGAGTTTATGTGAATCACCTGATGTTGGGAAAAGAAAGTAAATCGACACTTTTTTCTCGTGTCAACTGAAATTGGATGACGATGGACGGAGATGTTGAAAACTTGGGAAATGTTTTCTGAAGAAGAACTGCGTCTAGACATTTAGAATACTTATTTTACTGGAAATTTGTTGCAAAAGTTGAAGTTTTGAATTTGTGAGAAACTAAATATCTTAAAACCTGTATCCCTTCCATTTGTCCAACACCTAAAGTGATATTTCTGAATTCTCAAAATGGAGCATAACATCTTTTGGAATAGAGGTTTGAAATTTATTTTGTAACATCTCCAGTCAACTTTTGACGAGGATTCTAAAAAGTCTAATTTTAATCCGGTTGGGTTTTTAGAATGTGCTCATTTTAGGCTCATTGGGGTAAGGGCTGGGCGGAAACAAGTTTCGGCAACTCATTCAAATGTGAATAACTTTTTTCAGGGGAATTGGATGAAAATATGGACAGCAGAAGGAATTTTCTTTATTAAAACGCTATCGATCGGTTAAAAACCCGTGAAATTTCATAAAAAATAACAGAGTTACGCTTTGAGTTGCCGAAAAGTTGCCGAAATTTCCAAATCGGTAGCATTTCGGCAACAGAAGGCGTAACTGTGATAGTTTCTGATAAAATTTGACAATTTTTTAAACAATCGATAGCTTTTTTAATAAGGAACATTTTTGCGGTTGACCGTTTTTTCACCCAATCACTCTGAAAAAAGTTATTCACAGTTGAATGAGTTACCGAAATTTGTTGTCGCTCAGCCCTGATTGGGGTGAACTTTTAATACAGATTTTACGGTAGATCTCAATTTCTGAATGGAAATGGATTCCCCAACATTTTCCACCAAAAACCCCATCTGATCAAACCATAAACTGGCAAGTCAAACTCCATTCCCAGGAAACGTGTCACCCCCACTCAAGTTCGCTTCCTTTCCATTCAATCCGATCCTTTTAGTTCTCCTTATTCCATGTTTTTTTTCTTTTCAAAGTCAACAATTTGTTTCTTATTCTCTCGTTCGTTTGTCTCCTTCTCGTTCCTCCCGATCCCATTGTTGTCTAGTGAGTTTAGTTCCACTTTTCCATTTTTCCAGCCTCCAACCAGAAGTCTGTAATCTTGAATTCAGTCGAAGGATGTCTCTTCTCTTGCTCTTATTTTCTTATTTCTTCTTTTTACAGATTCTATATATATTCTCTCTTCCAATTACAGATGACTCGCCAAGATATAGATGTATTCTTTCTCACCATCTTTCTTTATTTCTTTTCTATTTTCCGTTCCTTCGTCGTTCTTCACTATCATTCACGCTAGAGAGCAACCGTTTAATTTAATCGTTTTGTCCCGCCTTTTTTGTTATTTTCACCGAGAAAAGGCGTTGTTTTTAGGACTTCTCAACCAAAGTTTTTATCATTTTAACTTTCCGAAATAATATATACACCTGTGGGAAAGCTTAAAATAACCATTTTCGTTCAAAGGTTGTCTAGCTAGAAACGAATAGTTATGGATATCGAATTATGCTGTAAACAAATTGCTAGATCTACAATATTATTACTGTAGCAGTAAACAATTTTTATTCTGAACTTCAAGTTTCTGAGTCCACCAGACCAAGAATTCACTCTAGTTTCCGACCATCTTTCCATCCAAAATGAACTTTTCTTGGGTCAAAAACCGAGTTATTGGTATTCTGAAGATGTTTCTCGAAACAAAGTTCTCATTTTTCCCTACTTAATTATCATCAAACATCTTAAAGAAGACAGCTGCCATCATGCTTCCTCCAATGTCTTTCCTAATATTTCGGTGGTATTTAAGTCTTAATTGAGCATTCTTTGCCCCTTTCTCTCTTCTTTTGTCTTCCTCCCACAAGCAAATTTGAATTCCAAATTTTTTTTTCAGAATTTCTAATTCAAAAATTATCGAAAAGGATTCTTGGTCTTTCGATGAGTTTAGGAAGATGATATTCGAGACAGGAGAGTAGAAAGAGACGATGCATAAAATTCGAGACTTTTTTTCTTCAGAAGACGAGAAGACGTCTCAGATTTAACTGTAGCAAGTTAGAATAGGAATCGGAGAAGATGGGAGAGAGTTCGCAATGAGTGCAAAATAACAAATGAGAAAAAGGTCTAAAACTTCTGATTCTTACAGCTCAAGAAATGAAGATATTCTGAAACCTAACTTTTTGAATTCTAAACTTTACATCCCCTATTTGAGTTTTTTTTCTCAGCGACTCCTAAGCGATCCCTGGGAGATTATGAAAACAAAGTAATCTTAAAAGAACAAAGAAACTTTTGAGACCATGTGTGTCCTTTGGTGTCGGTTTATTTCCTGTCCCTTCTTTCTTCGTGACACATGCTCTCGATTTCCTTATTTACTTACTCGGAGGGCCCCTCCATCTCTCTTCTTTCTCAAAAATGAAATCATATTTCTAAACTTGTTTAATATTGGAGCAAAGATTATGCAGCTGTGGGTATTCTTTATTAGTAGAAGAAGCAGAACAGGAAGTTTCTTTTTCCGAAAACGTAAGAAAACTAAGCTCCGACGTAATAAAGACTAATTGCCATTTACATGTAGGAGGGTCTGAGAAATCGGAAATAAATGAAAACTCAAATAACTTTCGGCGGGTGTTTCTGTGACGTCAAGGAAGAAAATAGCGGGAAAGAACATCTGCAAAAGACACATATCATTTTCGGGATCCTTTCTTTTTTCAGAAATTCGTTCCTTTTCTATCAGAATGATGGACGGTGAATGAGTGTTCCGCATCAATTCGCTCCATTTCCCCCGTCAGCTTCTTCCTTTTTTCTTTTGTCTATTTCCATTTCGTGGTTCTCATTGAACTCTGATTTCAGTTTTCAAGACAGGCAGGTGAATCGAAAAAAAGTGATTCGATAGACTTTCGATAGGCACAAAATACACGTAGTCATCTAGATTCCTATCTGATTTTTTCATCCCAAGGGAGAACGGATTATTACACCGATCTTTACCCTGTTGACCTATCTTCTCACTTTTCAAAGGTGCTGAGAAAATTGAATTTTACTCTTTCTCAGAGTTTTTTTGAATTATCTGAAGCTTTGTGTTCGGAACTCACTCTAAAAGTATTTGGAACTCCAAAAGGTTTACCCTATAGCCTATAGGTTATAGGGCCCTATAAACTAAGTTTTGTTAAAAGTAAATCTCTAGAAACGTAATAAAAGCCCACACTAACACCTCTTCGTTTTATATTTCCTAGAAACAGCTTTTATGAGTTCACGAACTCTGAAAGTAGGTCACAGTAACCGATGGGCATGCAAAAATATTTGTTCGCTCTTTTCCTGATCATCAAAAGATCTTCTTTATTATTCCAAATTTGTGCTCTGTTTCATTGAACAGAGCTGAAGAACAAGAGAGCTCTTCTGTTTTTTCCCTGTCGCTGAAAATGTCTCCAACGGTGTCGAATTGCCGTGTTTCAGGGTCAGTTTCCCACAGAATGAATAACTTATTTTTTCTATCCCGAAACAGATGTTTTTTCCCCCACTACGCCCATTTTCCACGGACCTGTCATTCATAATATGATATTATCATTCACCTGCCAATAGTCGCTTTAAATGACATGCATAACATCAAACAGCTTTATGATTTTTGAGAAAGTTAGATCTCCTTGTAGTTTCCATGATTCAGCTGTCTCCGGATTCCTCCGTGATTCTCATATTTATCAAATTTTTTGACATGAGAATCTGATTGAAACTAGCGAGAGTCAATTTCCCACAACGTAAGTTTAGGAAGGTCTCCGATTCCGACTAACCTGCAATTCCCAGTGTGAAAATAAAAAAAACAAGATTTCAGATGAAAATTGCAGATGAAAATCTGAAAAAAATGCGGAAGAAGGAGTTGTTTAGTTAGTCAGAACCTTTGGGATTCTCTTTTTCTATTGGGGAGACAATTATCTTCTATTTTTCTATCTTTAGAAATTGGATGCTCCATTTGTTTTTTGTGTTTTGAATTTTTCTGTATCTTCATCTTTAAAAGTCAACGAAACGTGTCGAGTGACGCACTCTTTTGATATCTTTCTAATAATAGAGATAGAGATATGTTACGTGACAAGTGATACTTATACGACTTATGAATTCAGGAAACCACACTTAATAATTCCAGATGATCAATCAACAGTTTTTGTACATTTCACGCCTTCAATCGAAGAAACCCCAAAAAATTTGATCCCGGAACCCGAGTCGAAAAAAGTGGGCGGAGTCGGGGAGCGGTGGTGGGTATAAAACGAAATGGGTACACTCGTTTTGGACTTCCTTCCGTCCCGTTTTTCTTATTTTTCGACGTCTTCACAGCCCAATTTCCTGTTGATTGGGAGACGGGGGGTGGGGACTACTTTCTGGGTTTCCCCAGTTTTTCTTTCTATTTTTGAACGTTTCTTCATTCTTGGAATGCATATCGTTCGTCTAGTCGCTGAGATATTCAGGATTGTTAGTTCTGGGAATTTAGAGTTTGTAGGTCACAGAATTTTAGAAGCTTATGAAACCAAAGGAGAAAGTTTGAAGTAGCAAAAAACCAAGCTCATTTTCCTAATTAATTTGTTCAAATTTAATAACAAGAGGTTGAGAAAGTGTCAGACAGTTTATAGAACTTTCAAGTTTATTTTAAACGTTCCCAGAACTTCCAAGAACTTCCTAATAGGAAATTCCTATGAATGATTGCGAACCTTTCCACCCAACTAGTTTCTGTTCTTTCCACCAATTTGTCGAGTACAATGACCAAAAAGTTTCGATAACCAAAAACCAGGATCCTAGAAACGGCTGATGAGGTCCCAGTGACATCTTCTTTTTTCCGTTCTGTCCCTCCCCCCAATTAGGCTTCTTCGTTGCGTGTGTCCCACCCCCTTCCGAACCTTATCACTTTTCAAGGTTCTCGAAAAAACGAGAAATCGAATGAGGGCCTATGAAATTAAAAGAGTCACTCGTCCGTGCTTTTTCATATGTTTCACAAACAACAATCCTTGTTGCCTTTCTCGTTTTCTATCTCTCCCTTTCTCATTCTGTCTGAAATTATGAACTTTTGATACTGAAAAAGATGCCGCCAAATTAGATTCTGGGAGTATTTTTCAATTTGTCCTTTTCACTTTTTTTTCGGATAACAACAAGAATTTTGAGAAGAAACCACAGAATCTATTTCCCAAGAAATTGAGATTAAGAAAGGGACAAGTGTAAATCGAAGTTGTGCTCCAAATGGTCTATAATGATAGGTCGTAAAACTAGTCTCAGTGGGTTAACATTTTATAGTTCTTGAACATATTCAAAGGCATTAAAGTGAGATTTGAGTTGGATGATGTATTCTGAATCGTGGCATTTCCAACTTGATAAATTGGGATTTTAACAAAATTAAAGGTTGATTCTTTTGAATTTTGTCTGGCATATAAGAAAGGATTCAGCTGTCTGGGTTTGAGTGATAAATTTTTAAAAGAACCTAGTACCTTCTCTGATTTTATAGTTTGCCCTCACACAAATAAATGACGTATTCGAATCAAATTAGTTCAGTTCCAAATCGTTTCCAAATCTGATATCTCGACGATCACTTTTTCTTGCTCACTGCTCTTCCAATTTTAGTAGTTTGCCTTCGTTTTATTCCTTCTCATCGTATCACATTTCGAGACAGAAAGGGTGTAAACTTGACTCTTTCCTTTTTGTTCCTCACATCACTTTCTCTTTTCTGGAATCTTCCGAAAAATCCGATTTCGGTGAGTGCTCTCTTTCTGTCTGGTTTTTATGGGACTCAAGGAACAGGACAATCCGCCCACGAAATGAGGAGGGACCAGTCTCGAAGAAAAGTTTAATTTCGAAACGAAAGACAATTTTCGGGGGGGGGGGGGGGGGGGGGATTTCTAAAGACAAAGTAGTAGTGCGTGAGAGAATCGTCTTTGGAGCAAAAGAGAATAGATTGCGGAAGTTCTTTTTTCGGTCGTCCCTTCTTTTCATGGTCCGGGATTATGTTGACAGACTTCCGGGAGCATTCGGAATGTCACTGATGGAGGAGGACGAAAAGCTTTGTTAGTGGAGGGGAGAAAGGACAAAAAAGAGCAAAGTATAGACATAAAATGATTGCTACTCCTCACTGGAATTTGTTTGTTGCCATATCGCATTCACGCATCACTTTCGAGTCCAATTGTGTGCTTATTTTCAAGTTTCAATTTTCCCAATTCGAATTTGAGTGATATATTAGGTGAAAACGATTGATTCTGATTAGTACGATTTTGCAAAAATGATCAGATTTAGATGTGTATTAGGTAAACAAGTTTCGCATCAGTGCAAAATCTGTAAATTGCAGAGGGTCAAAAGGTTCATAGAAGTCTCATCTACTTTGCTTTTAGAACAAGATTCGCAGCTGTTGACCGAAACTGAAACTATTCCAATTAAACATATTAGCCTTAAAAATCTGTAATCTGAGGGTGTTACTTTTCTTCATAAACCGACATTCCAGTTTCCATAATCATTAGATACAAAGGTAATCTCTGACAAAATTCGATTATACTTTACCGATTCCGACTATTCTTTAGTCGTTTCCGAGCCCTGTAAATTTTTTTTACGATTTCTCGCGATTTTGATAGAATATTCAGTAATGAAACATCATTATTCCCATCTTCAATTATTCCGAATCCCCATTTCAAAACCTGAAATCCCACTCAATTCTCGCATTAATTACCATCACAGTTTAGTATCAAAATGTTTCCCAAGGAAGTACATTTTCTTTCAATCCCTCGACCTCCAACTCGCTATTCAGACAAAAAATGAACGCAAAAAGAAGACGTCGTTTTCCCACGGTCTCTGACGATGGAAGATTCACTCTAGTTGAGTCACAATTCATTCACGAGGTCTGACCTCTCCAAGTTGAGCCAATTTAACATCTCTTTTGTCGTTTTGATGGTCTCGCTTTTGTGATGAAATATACTTTTCCTCCTTTTCTTGTCTAGTACTTCTTTCTCGAGAAAAAAAATACTACGTTCTCTTTTTCAAAGAATCCCTGGGTTTACCATAATGGCAACTTCCCGATTCTCCCGTCTTCTTCTTCTTCTTCGTTTTTCTCATGTTTCCTATACGTAATCCATCATAAGACAAAGTACATTATGGGTCAAAACACAACCGATCATTGTATTTTTTTCGTGTATTTTTTTCTGGAAATGCCTGAAATTGACAACTCTCTTCTATTCATGCATTTCCGTGTTTCAGAACGCCCCGAGATATGATGGGTTTGTTGTCGACAATTCGTGGAAAGAAGGAAGCAGTGATTGGCAGTGGAATTGGCTCGGCACAAGTTGGTCCATTGAATGCCAAGACAAAGAAACTTGTGATTCAGGAGTGGCCAAGGTTCGTTTTGGGAAAAACTAATTTAGAAGATTGGAGAGGATTGAACTTGGAAAGTTTTCAGAGTACTCGCTCAATGTGCAGAGCTCTTCACAGAAATCTGGCACAAATCGGCGACTCGTTCCACTTCAATCAAGTTGGCATTTGGAATTGCAGAGAATGAGAGCCCAATGCAAAACGCTGCATTCTTGGGACTCTCCTCAACAATTCAGGCGTTTTTCTACAAATTGGTAAGCCAAAGGGAGCTGTTAGGAAAACTCTGTCAAAATGTTCAGATAATCACATACGAATTGAACGACGAACAAGTCAGAGAGGCATGTGAGCAGTTGGGAGCACGCCACGTGGATTTTATCTCTCGCGGATTCAACTCTCACTTCTGGGACATCTTTCTGGTTTGTATGGCAGAGAAGATCGATGAGACACTTTCATCCTATATGACAGAAGAGGACAAGAAGAACGAGATGATTCTGGCGTGGCAGAGGTAAAGATCCAATAAGTAGATAGTTAAAATCCTGGCAGTTTCAGAGTGGTCAACTCAATTGTGCATCAGATGAGAAACGGATACTCGGATCGTCGAAAGCAACAACTCGGTGGAACAAAAGGAGGTGCCAATAATGGATTCTAACATGTTGTATTCTCTCTTAAGACCAGTTGAACAAAAACATTTTTTTCTTTTTCCTTTCCCAAAGTTTCTGGATTCCCTTCAAATATGTTCTTATTTTCCGAACTGTACACAACGATCTTCTCCTCCCATCAAATGAACCATATATGGCCTGAGCAATGTATTGATAATCATGATGTTCTCTAACCATGTGCTCCCTAAATTTTTTCATGAATGAAATGCTTTATTTGGAGTCAAGACCCGAAATGTTTCACAGATGCAATCACTGCTTTTTGAATTCATCAGTTGAAACAGAATCAACATTTGCGAATGAGCTGGAGCATCTTTGGCAGAATCGAACTTGTTCTTGAGATTTCCATGGAGCCTCCTTTCCAACCATTCCATGCATTCTCTTCTCCCCATTCTCCATTTTTCCATAGGCGAAGAACAAGTTGTATCTTCCAGATGAGATTACGTGCATCTGGAAATGAATAGATATTCAGAAACCCATAAAGTTAATTCTCACCAACGTTCTCTCACTGGTATCCAAATGAATATTATCCAGAATCCACTCTCCTCCACACATAGCTTTCCCGTCGGTGAACTCTGTGAATCCATCACGAATCAACAATTCAGATGCAGTTTTTAGAACGATATTTCGTTTCGCTGTGTTGTGGGAAAGTAGGACACTTCCAGAGCCTGAAGCTGGGAACTGACACTCGAAAACTGTTTCATTTCCCTGAAAATTAATCAATGAGGCTATTTTTAACAACTTATTTACCATCAACCCATCTTTCGAGAATCCAATTCCCAACCACATATCAGGTTTTACAAGTTTACTTTCAATCTCGATTATCAGATGACGTCTTTCATGTTTCCACGTCATCATAGTCTGACAATCACTTGCATCTTTACATCCATTTGGAAGTTTCCAACATCCTCGTGCTGTTCCACAATCGCTGATATGAGTTACATGAAGAGTGTTGATGTGGTGAATTAGAAATACAGAGAAGAGGAATAGAATCATAGTAGAAGACCTTCTGATCTTTCTGATCAACTTCCATTTATAGGTGTGTGATTTAAGCTGAAAAGTCTTGAAATAACAACAGACATTGTTCGTTTTCGCTGAAGTTGTCCATGATAACTGGTTCTTTTTGATAGTTCTAGTTTCTCAAGACAAATTATTTATTTGTTAGACCACATTATACAAAAAGGAAATTGAGAAAAAAGGGAATTCAAAGTTGGGGAAGTTCTTATTTCTGCTCTTCTGGCTCATCGTCCTTGCATTGTGTCGCCAAGAAATCACGGACTCCTTTACTGATTCCACCGGTGGCTTCTTCGTGCTTTGCAAAGATTTCAAGATGGGCTTTTCCTTTCCACACAAGACCACATCGGAAGTTATCATCGTTCTTTGTCAGGAATTTGTAAACTTTGTCGAGACAATCATGAACTTTGCTCAATGAGACGAGTGGCAGCGGTTTCATCATTTTCGACACATCTTGGAGAGTGTAGATGGCTGGTTTTCCAAAGTCTCCGTTTCCTTTGAACCATCCAAGAAGTTCCTGAAATTATATTTATATTGAAACTTCGTATTTTACAGTTTTATAATCTTTTCGAGATTCATATGCTTTCAAGAATGTATTAAAAGGAAATGCTTACATGATTGGCATTGGTGAAGAAAAGTTGAGCCCATGTGAAGAATGGGAATCCGGCTCCTTGTGGATATGTGGTCAAGACTTGAAGTGGAACATCATGTGGTACTTCTCCATAGTTCACAATTTCAATATCTGGATTGATATCACTCTTCTTCTTCTCTGGAAGCACTTCCGATTTGTCAACTGGGACTCTGGAATTATTAATCTGAGTAATCAAATAAGAAAGAAAATGACTAACGGTGTAGACTTGACAGCAGCATAATCAGCGCAATCGACTTCATATCTGACAAGAATTCTGAATTGACCGTATTGATAAGCAACCAGTTGGAAGAATGGACCCGTTGAATGAGCTCCACGTGGGCGAGTCATTCGATGTTTCAGATTTTGATCGAAGGTAACATGCCCGATCTCCATCAGATCAGAAGCTTCCATTCTGAATACAACGTTGAATTCGAGTGGTTGAAAAAAAGGATACCTGGTTAACAGAACAGTTTTTCCAACCCGTTCACAGTCGATACGGAACAATCCTTCTCCGGCTTCATTACAGAATGCGAAGATCTTCTGAAGATTGATTGCATCAGTGATAAAATGGAATTGAGAGAAATCAATTGGCTTCTTTTTCTTTTCGCTCAACAGACGAGCGGCAATGATAATTGCATCCAAGGATCCTTCTCGAACCTGAAATAATCTTCTTTTTTGTTTACTCACACCAAGAAAATTAGCTGAAACGTTTACACCCGATATTCTATTCTTGCTAGGCCAAAAGTCCTTCTTCTTATTAGCCCAATTTTGAGCATTTGTTTCCCAGAAAAATTGTTGAGGACAAAGAGTCAGTCAAGATTTTGCACGTTTCTCAAATGTTCTCTCGTGTTTCAGTCAACAACTTCTTGTGAACTCACTTTCATATGATTGACGTCATAAATAACCACTCCGTGATCCTGCATCAACTTTCCACCTGGCCAATAAAACGATTCAACGGGGGCACCAGGTACCAGAATTGTTGCTGTCTCATCATTGAGATACCATTGATATGATCCGATACGATCCACGTATTTGGTACTGGTTGGACCACCCTGAAAGATTACGGATTGGATTATGACAGTTTAGAACGAAAACTTTGAAGAATCTTACCTTTCCAGAGAGGTTGACCAATGGAAGAAGACCGTACGGTTCTTCTTCTAAACCTTCAAAAAGCCAAAATCCATCGGCTGACATTTTGAACAGCAGCTATACGGCAGTCTGTCCAGCGATATGTGTTGTGTTAGAAAAGAAGAGGCCATTCTCTAACGGATCCCTCCCGGGAGAGACAGAGAGAGCAGTTGAGGGGGTGTTCGGGATGTAGAATAGTATTGAAAATCAGAGAGTCCGACAAGATTACAATGCGGGGGAGAGCAGGAGATCCCTGGTGCTGCTCTTTCTTCGCTTCTCGCTCATCGGCAAAGTTTCGAAACACCGATGATGATGACGGGATAAAGAAATGAAAAGAGAAGACAATGAGTTGAATTTGTATAGATTGAGAGAGAAACGGACCACCATTGAGAAATGACCACCTGCAAAATCTGGGAGAGAGGAGCAAATAGGCAATTTTAATCGTTTCGAATCAGGTGTTTTGGGAGGTTCTGAAATAAGGAAAGGAAATTAAGAATTTGTTTTGCAATACAAGAAAGACTCGGCAAACAGAGAAGGATTTCCGCTTTTCCAATCGTCTTGAACGGCGTTCCAGTCAAAATGTTCAGTCAGTGAGGACCAAGGTTCCAAATTCCAAATGGATTCAACACAGACAGTTTCAATGTCCAAAGTTTCAGAATATTCAGAAATACGAAAACGTATTTTTTAGGAAACCTGCAAAAGTCCTAACCTCATAATATTTTTTTCTAGGTTCAAACTCTGCTGTATCCCTTCTCCTGTTTACGGATTATTATTCGTTTTTCATTTTCACCTATTTATGCAAATCCCAAAAAGCGTTCCGCTACCTCCCTAAAAATACAAAACTCCAATTCAACCACCCCCGTTCTAATCACCTCAACGTCTTCTTTATATTATTTTTTCTCCTTTTTTCCTCATTTTTTTGATGATAAAAACATGTGAGCATGTGTTCTGCGTCTCTTTCGTGTGCTGCTATGGAAATGCATGAAAATCAAGAGAAAAAAGGCAGTCTTGAAGAGGAGCAGTGGGCGCCACGGCTCGTGGAGCACCACGTCTTCTTCTTCTCTTTTCATCATCTGCTGACATCGATTAGTGTGTGAGAGACATTCATCGAAAGGTCGGACAGCTTTCTGATTTTCACACTCTGTCTGAAAGCATTCTGAGAAGGTCTCCTCACTTCTTGACTGATTCTTTCTACCTTCCTGCCGTAACCCTGTCTCTCAAAATGTTCCACGATATTACTCCCACTTGTCAGGAAGGAATTCGAGAAGCATGCGTCACTTTAAGAAATGCATGTTCTCCACAGTAAGTTTTACTCTTTGAACTGACGCCTCATGTCTATGTTTCAGACTTCTTGATGAAGTGACAGTTCGGATGAAAGAATATGAAAGTGAATTTGGTCGAATGTTATACACAATTTCCATATTAATCATGTTCTCATTCGTGATAATTCTCCTAATGGTGCGGTCGATCAAAAGAACACATTCTACTGTCGAGGTAAGAAATCTGAAAAATAATAGAAAATTGAATTCGTTTATTACTTTTTTGTTATGTTCAATCTGCTTTTTTTTTCAAACCGGATATCACTTTGTAGCCAGTTTTTGATTAACGTTATTCAATTCCCTCTAGACGAAACTGCAAAGTTCATATTTATGTACTTGGAAACTAAATTTGGAATTCAAAATTCCAGATGGACGCACTCCTGGATGCAATGAGATTCCGAGAAGAATTGGACATTCAAGACCGACAACGACGGCGGTTAATGAAGGCGAAAACGAAGGTGTGTCAATGGATTATGAAGCGGGGTTTAAAGATTATAGTTTTAAGGTGAGTGCCTGGCTTAATCGAGATAAGAATGCGAATTCAAATGGACAAGGAAAACGGAAGGATAGCGAATGGAAACCACCACCAAAAACAACTAGACCACAAGGCAGAAATCATCAAAGGTACTTTGAACATTATTTTTATAAACCATATGATCTCTTTCAGTATTTCGACTGTCACTTCTGAGATTCCGGAGATTGTAGTGAGTGCTGACGATTCAGGGAATCCGGCTCTTTTCATGCGACCACATACTCCCGCAATTTCTCTTATTTATGATTTCGGTGTAGCGTCACCGGATTTGGAAGAACCAGATAGGTGAGAAAAGGAAAACAAGATTAAGACGGGGAGTGCATATTGGTTAGGAATTGTGACATATTGAGGAAAAAAAAGATTTTGAAATGGATCTTTGGGGAGTATGGATATAGGAAATGGGGAACTTAATGAGTAAACTCAAAATTAGAATATTTCAGTCGAAAACCATCAATAGCATCATCAACTGCTCTTCCAATGTCATCCTCATCTTCTTCATCTCTTGCCTCCTCCATCGACCACAAATTGAACTCCATCAAAACGAATCCACGTACATTTTCACTTGACACCAATGCATCCACATCATCACGAACGCATCGCGTGGATATCGATGATAAATCATTCAGTTTAGACGTGTAATTACTGTAACTTTTCTCTGTATTTATTTTTGTGCTCAACAAGTCGATTCGATTCTCTTGATTTCTTTCATGTCTAACAACTACAGTAATCCATCGCATTCGCGACAGGAAAGAAGAAGAAATAAACCGATTCCCGAAGCGGATAAAGATAATATTTGTTTCAAGCCACCGACTCAAGAGGCAATCACACGTCCTCTTGTCATTGATGGGTGCAACATTGGAAGAAGTGCTTCAGGATATGCTAGAACGTGAGTGTGGAAAAGGAAGATTGGTAGGAATTAGGGTTCAGAGTCTTCAGATTCAAGACAGTTATATTTTAATCTCTTCCATTTTCAGACACGTGGATTGTGCTGGACTCGTCTCCGTCGTTCGATGGCTTCTTATGCGCAAATTCGATGTGACCGTATTTCTTCCTGTGGTTTACAACAATATCAACAATTACAACTCGAAAAATGCGGAACTTTTGACAGTAATTCTAATTAATAGAAGGTCCCACAATCCTAAGATTTTCAGAAGTTGGAGCAACTCGGAATCGTGACGTTCACACCGGCGAGAAGTGGAAGGGGGCTTCGAAAGTGAGTCATTCGACTTTCTCTGAGAAAAGGAACATTTTGTTTTCAGGGCATTCATCAACTACGATGATTTGTATGTGGTTTCGTATGCAGCCAGACACGGAGGAACAATTTTGAGTGGCGACAAGTTCAAAGATATTCTCAATCAGCCGTGCTACAGTGACTTCCATCCGGTTATCAGAAATCGAACAGTCGATGTCAGATTTCGACCATTAACGCTTGATTTTGTCGAGTACAAATCAGACAAGTTCTATCGTCATGCACCAGAATTATTCACATGTAATCTATTATTGGAAACGGAAGTTTTTCAAACGTACAATTTTTTTAGATGATCACACGAATCAACGATCCGAATCTTTGCGTCAACGGCTATTTGCACTTCCTCATGAGCCAGATTATGCTCTTGTGAAAAGTTTGAAACAACAATTAACCGAAGAGAAAAGAGAATTCTTGTGTGCAGAACTTGAAACAATTCTTCTTTCGATGAGTTATGCAGCTGGGAAAATGTTCCGAGAAGTGACGGAATTGCCATGTATGGATAATGTATGTGGAGCTTCTGAAAAAAAGTTTTATGTCCTCATGCTTCTCATTTTAAGGGATTCCATGGCCTGAAAGTTGAAGACGTTGCACCGAAGGTGTTTGCAGATGCATTCTACAAAAAGTATCCAAAAAGAGAAACTAAAAATGAACCAAACCAAGAATGGGTTATGGAACCAGTGGTAGAAGTGATTGTGAAGTCGAAACAAGAATATGAAGTGCTGGATGATTCAGTTTTGACTCCAACTCCATTGCCCCTTTCGAATGAAAGTACAGAAACTGTCATTGCTAAAGTGAAATTGCCAACGGATCAGTCGCTTGGATCACTTCTTCATTGGTTTACAATGGCAGAAGCGGCAGATAAGAATAAGAAGAAATAAACTGTAATCGAAATATTTGATATTTTATGTGATAACTGAAATGATATTTCTCTCGAACTGTTGCGAATGTTTCAATAAACTTTCTTCTTTTTTCTTGGTTATTCTCACCCCATCGTCTTCTCTTCTATCCAATTGATACATTTTCGAATGACCTGATGGGTGCACGTGGTATTGAGAAGACAGCTGTCGTTCGTGGAGAAAAAGAAATCAGGAGAGACTTTAAACTATCTGGTTATTCTCTCTTCAAAACATCTCGCAAGCAACTCAACCTTTTGCTTTTTTGCTCTTTTATCCCAAGTTTCTCGAAAGTTCCTTCGAAATTTCCAAATTTCTTCTATCTTATCAGTTCACTTTCTCAAACAAATCAAAATCAAATTGGTGTTCAAACCTTCTGTTTCCCATCTAATTGAACTTCTCTGTTCCGTTATCATTTATCACTTTCTCTTTGAATTGTCATCAAGTTTCTCTATATATAAGATCAAATAGTACCCTCGAAAATGACAATTTTCATTTGTTTTTTGGCAGTAAGTTCAATCTAATCGAACTTCTTATCTTGTCTTATCGAGTTTTCTACGATTGCTCTTTTCCTCTCATTCTACTTCGTGTTCACAGGTCAAAATGGCAGCTGCTCAAATCGACGGAGTTGAAACTGCTTTGGCTGAGAAATTGGAAGGAGTTTCATTGGACGAAGTCAAGAGAATTCTCTATGGAAGACCATACAAGTATCGAATTTCCTTGAAATTTCAATTTAAACTTTCTCATTTTCAGAAACTTGGAATTCTCTGCTGAAGCCACGAAACTCGCTCAAGACGGTGATTTCCAATTGGCTGGATACATTGTTGATGCTCAGAAAGAACAGACAAGAGCTCCAAGATTGGTAAGATAAAAAGAGAAAGTAATTATTTTGACATTAGGGAAAACATACACATGATAGTATATAAGTTTTGCAAACCGTTGGAGAAACAAACATCACATTGGCCAGTTCTTGGGAGTGGCTAGGGGAAGTAAAACATATTGTTTAGACGTCTACTGTTGTCGATCTTCGAAAAAATATTTTTTTCATAGAAAAACGTTTCCAGGTTCGTGTCGCTGCGATCCAGAACAAAATCCACCGTCCAACCACGGATAGTGTCGTCGAACAACGTGATGCCATTCATCAGAGAGTTGGAGCCATGATCGAAGCAGCAGCTGCTGCCGGAGCCAACGTTGTCGGGCTCCAGGAGGCATGGACGATGCCATTTGCATTCTGTACTCGTGAACGTCTTCCATGGACTGAATTCGCTGAGTCTGTCTACACTGGACCAACCACACAGTTTCTCTCGAAACTCGCAGTCAAGCATGACATTGTTATCATTTCTCCAATTCTGGAAAGAGATGAGGAGAAGGATGACGTCATCTGGAATACTGCTGTTGTGATCTCTCATACTGGACGGGTTATCGGAAGATCTAGAAAAAATCATATTCCAAGAGTTGGAGATTTCAATGAGTCTACTTATTACATGGAGTCCACTCTCGGTCATCCAGTTTTTGAAACTAAATATGGACGCATCGGAATCAACATTTGCTACGGACGTCATCACCCACAAAATTGGATGATGTACGCTCTAAATGGAGCTGAGATCATTTTCAATCCATCAGCAACTGTTGGTGCTCTCAGGTTTGTTGAACCGAAACGTATTCTGAAAGATTCTAAAATGTTATTTCAGTGAGCCACTCTGGGGTATCGAAGCGAGAAACGCAGCTATCGCAAATCACGTTTTCACCGTTGGAATCAATCGCGTGGGCACTGAAGTTTTCCCGAATGAATTCACAAGTGGAAACGGGCAACCAGCACATAAAGACTTTGGACATTTCTATGGATCTAGCTACATTGCTGCTCCAGATGGCAGTCGTACTCCAGTATGTATTGATTTTAAAGGAAAACACTTCATTTTTTTGTTTTCAGTCTCTTTCCCGTGTCCGTGAAGGAGTTCTCGTCGCTGAACTCGATTTGAATTTGTGTCGTCAGTGCAAGGATGCGTGGGGATTCAGAATGACTAATCGTCTCGATATGTACGCTCAGAAATTGACAGAAGTCTCCAACCCAGATTACCGTCCGGACATCAGAAGAGAGCAGTGATTCATAAATTGTTTCCGTTTTCGTTGACTTTTCTTTTGGATGACTTTATCATGTGGTTTTTATGAAGTTCGTAAATAAATTTTGATTCGCATTCAAGTTATTCATTGACTCATAAAATCTTTTCTAGATTCCCTTGAGTTTAAAGTATGAGATGACTCAAAAGTAGTATAGAATGCACTATTCAAGCAAGAAAAGGAAACGAAGCGGAAGAGGGAAATATCATTCAGTTGATTAGTATGTACTAGTTAGTTTTCCTTTCAATCCCTCTCATCTAAACTCATTCTCATATTTGTATACTTTTCACAAGTTGTGGCTCATTCTTATTAAAAACACGAGGAACTATAAATGAGCATGAACAATAGCACAACTCTCCCGTTTTAGTCTCTAGCAACCGCCCATCTCCCACTCAAAAATGTTTGTTGTTAGATTTCTATGAATTCGACTAACATGTGATTTAGTTCGGTTTTTGAATGTGAAATTCTCTCTAATGTCGACTCAAAAATCGTTGATTTGAAGTTTTCAATTCTGAGAATAGAACTTGTGAGATCTAGACGTACTATTCAGGTTCCAGTTGAATCGTTTCTTCTGACCGGATCTTACGTCAAAGTCTCTTGAGCCATAACACTGACGCGTTTCAGTCCTATTTTAAATGAAGCAAAAGGCTGATGTCATGTATCATTTTGGCTTAGAAAGTTCCTCGAAACTTTTTATGTTAAAATTGTCTTTGTATTTGTGACTTTTGGTATCTTTTCTCGGCTCCCAGCATCTTCTATCCTTTCATTTACAATTAAAACCGATAGAGCTCTTGTTATGTCCTAGTTTCTCGTACTTAGAACAATTCCTATTGATGTACCCGCTGAAACCATAAACAAAAATATAAGCGGATATTATATGTATTGCTCTGAGCACGACGTCTCTGTTTTGATCCAACTAACCTGTACAGCAGAAAACTTCCCGTTTTGTTTTGCTCATTGTCATCCCACAGGTAATCTAACTACTAATTTCTAGGGTTTCCATTTCTCTTTCACCTTATTTCGAATACCCTAATTTCCCTCTTCCCCTTTTCATCTTTTGATATCTCGGTAGCCCGAGGCAACTCAACTCCTCCTCCTACTCATTCTGTGTCATATGCTCCTCTCTTTTTTCGAAATTCATTTCCGAATTATCCGTTTTTCCGTTTTTCATAGATTTTCAAGAATACATTGACAGCGTAGATTCCAATTCGCCAAAATGCTCAACTCTGCCGTCGCTGTCATCAATTCGACTACTCTTCGTCGCCGATCTCATTTCGCTCGCTCAGCGACCACAAATAGCTATGGACCGATTCCAATTGATGGAGACAGTTCCAGTCCACTCATGTATTCGTCACAGAGGTAATATTTTAGCCATTCTCATTCCGAACTTAGTTCTCAATCTTCCATAACTATTAATTTTGTTTTTTTTTCTGTCATAAGATCCTCAATTTTTTCATTACGGACCCAGACGCCCATCCATCACAAAAAACTCTGACTTTTTTCTGCGTCTCTTTTATGGGAAACGTTCCCATGGAAAGTGTTTAGCAACTGGCTATTCTACATGAGAAACGTATAAAACATGGCTCGCCCAAATTTCCTTTTTCTCATTTTGTTCTCTTTCACGAAAACAACACCTTTGGGGTTTAGCTAGCTCACTCAACTCTAGAATTTTTCGCTGAAAACTGATAACTGCTGAAAGCTACTTTACAGTATTCACTTTGTTTTTAAATTTAGTTTTCTTGCTTGTTTTTGAGATTGGGAAATGGCTCCAGGGAGTATATCTAATTGTTATCAAGCTAAAGCTAACGAAGAAAAAATACACCCTATCATTATTGTTTTTGCTTCAGATCCAGCTCAGCCACGAGCTCTACCAACTCGATCGTATCGATTCCAGGGTTTGGAGCTGTGACAAATGTAAGTAAGAGGGGAGGGAGTAATGATATAATTGATTTTTAAAAGTTTGATCTACTGTAAAATCTTAGAAAAGGCACATCAATCTTTCAGCTGATTCAAGTCAGATCTCTCGAACAATCAATGGAGAACGAACTCAATGCAATCACTCTGAGTGAAGTCAACGATAAGGGAGAAGTGATTTCGAACGAAAAACCAAAACAATCGATCCCCAAACCATGTCTCCTTGACAAATTTGTCAAAATCGCCGAGTTCATGTACATCACAGACAACCGTAGTCTCCTCGACGGAGATGAGTTGGATGCAGCAGGAATCTCTCATGTCATCGTAAGTCGTGTGTTGAGATAACTTTTTAAAAAAACGAAATGGATATTTCAGAGCCTTGGCGACGACTTTCCATTGGGAGTATCGGCCACCAAGAAAGAAGGATGTCTCGTTCTCGTTCCACTAACCCTGTTCCATGAGACTGACGTCGATCCACATCAGCCATTCAAGGTATTTTTGTAGAACTATTAAAAGAAAATGAACTTTCGATTTTTTAGAATCTCTCAGCGAAGTTCGACAACGTAAACATGTTTGTCGATAACGCCCGAAAACTCCAACAAAAGGTGGTCATCTATTGCAAGAATATCCAATGGGGATACTTCGTCGCGGTTCAGTACAATGTCGAGTAAGCTTTGATTACCATTTGATACGAATTTTCAATGTTAATTTCAGCTACTACCATCTCGATCCAGCCAAAGCGATTCATCATTTGATGAAACTCACTGGTGACAAATGGGTCGATCTTCCGGAGAAGTGCATGAAGAGACTGAATGAGTGGAGAAAACTCGGAGAACAACGGAGAGCCAAGTCTCCAACCGACAGAAAGTTCAGCATCTCAATCAACAGTTCAAATTGAGCAATCAACATTTTTTTGTCAGAAATGTAAATTCTCTTCTAATGGTTTTCTGGGTTTTTCCTAGCTTTCACTCTATTGTGATCTGATTCAAATAAAGTGTGATAATGATAGGAATACTTATTCGTTTCAGACTAGGAAGAAGTAGTTGGGGGAAAACTTGAAGAAGTTTGAACTTTATCATCAGAGAATGTGAGAAAGTTGGATATTATTGCATGAAACGGATTAAGATTCTGATTTCGTTCTGGGCCCTCTCAACTGAACACTCGATGATCGTTTCACTGTTGGTTTTTTGGATAATCTCTGTTTGGTTCTCTCGAATTCCAGCCATGCATCATGTTCGATTCTTCGAAGAGTTTCTTTTGATTTCTTCTCGGCTAGAAGATTTCTCTTCCAATGCGGAATTCCTTCTCTTTCAAATTGATCTCGGAAGTATTGAGGGGAGAAGTGCTCTTTTGCTGCTTCGATTTTTTCCAAGGTCTGAAAAAGCATTTTTATTGAAGATTTGGAAAAGTTAACTCACTTTTTTGTATGTTCTCTCAATTTCTAATCGATTTCGTTCCTCTTGAATAGTCTCTCTTGTTGGCTTCGCATCAAGTTTAGGAATACTTTTTATGTCTGAAACGGTTCAATTGGACTACCAGTTTTAGTCTTTTAAAAACCAACCGGTACTGTATGGTATCTCTGGAAGATCATCGACTGTAAATTCTGGAGCATACGGTTTAAATGTCAAATTGAACCTTTCTACTTTCTTTTTCAACTCGTCGAATGGAATCGATGCTTCAAAAAGTACAGTATCCAATTCATCGAGTACTTCTTCTACAGTATTCCGACGACCTCCCAACCGAGGAGTTCCTTTTGATGATGACCTGAAATATTATTTTCAATGTTTTTTTCATAAAAAAAATGAATTCTCACGTCAAATGAGCTTCTTCTTTTGAATAGTCGACTGAAGAGGGACGCTGGAACACGTCACCGATGACTTTGTAGTCTTTTTCTGAAACATTTTTTTAATAATCAGGTGTCAGTTAAAGATCATTGAGCAGGTGTGTATGATTTTCAAGAGTTTTCATAGCGAAAAATTGTTATAGGATTATGTCCAACTAATAATCAACTCACCCTGAGGTACTCTAATCGTATAATCAATCGGCGGTTCTGGAGGTGGAACATAATGAAGAAACTGTTGAGATCTTCTGATCTGATCCGATTGCTGATTCGGAAATACTCGTCTTCCAAGACGTTTTGGCTGTGAAGAAGAAGAGTTAGACGACGACATGATGGCTCTGAAGAAGAGTTTTTGCACTGATAGGAAAGGAATTTTGATGGAAGCGAGAAGGAAAGAAAAGGGTTATCAGAGTAGAAGTAAAAGAAAGAAAACTGATTAGAAAACGAAGAAGAGGAGTACTCGACAGGTTGTAAGGAGAGAAAGGTTGCAAAGAGCACGGAGTTTCAGTCATGGGGGTGGTCGAGAGCGTGACCTACTGTTTTATGGGTGAAAAAAGGATGGTAGCTAATTTCTGGTTTTTGATTTTTACGAAATGATGAAATTATTTTGTCAGTTTAGTCTGCTGTTTAGGTGCATGAGAGATTGAGGAGTAAAATAGTTTTAATTAGAGAATCTACAGTTGGGTTTCGAGTATCGTTTTTGCAAAGAGGAACAGACAAATTCAATGGGATCGATTGAGAATAGAAGTATTGTGATTTTGTTAATTTTAAAAAAGACTAAAGGAAAAAATCTGGAAGAGATCATTTTGATCGAAAGTGTCTTCCTGACAAAAATGGTCAAAATTCAGCACGTTTTTGCTCAAGAATAAGCCGCTTTCAAATCATGAGGAAATTTTTCGAAATTTATTATTTTGAAACCACTCTCAACAAAAAACGCTTCAAACGGCAACTAGCTTTAACTCCATCAACATTTTCCAAAACTGCCCAATCAGGAGTATGACTAGATATCAGAATAGAGTTTGTGCAACGATGCGAAATTTCCGGAAATTAAAACATAAACAGAAACATTCACAGCTTAAAATGAAACCGCATTCTTCCAGTTTTTATCAGTTTACCCTTTTGAAAAGGCGTTAAAATTCAACGGCTTATCGTATCAATGACCCGCCCTTTTCAATATCGTTATTTTTTCGAAATGGATTACGGTACGAGACTAGAGAAAGTTTATTTGGAAGATAGATCATATAGTTTGATTATGAATCAAAAATCACTGATATATCCATATACGAACATGAAGAGAGAGGGGGAGAAAAATAGCAACAAACAAACAAGAGTGGAGCTCCAAAATGCGGTAGTGTTATCAATTCGTACGGTGCAAACGATAGATTGTTGAAAGGAAAATGGGAAGAAGTGTCGAAAATGGGTAAACATATTCGCTTGGCATGGCGATTCGGTTTTATGGCATTTGTGTACCTGTGGAGAATTGGGATGGAGAGAGAGAAAGAGCTGAATATAAATGAGAAAAGTAGTAGTACAAGTGGATGGGAGATTCAGTTACACTTTATGAAATATTTGGAGTACGAAGATGAGTTTTTGGGGTCGAAGAGGGTGAAAAAATGTTGCAATAGTAAAATTATGTAGAATCATATACAGTAATATCCATGTGGAAACAAAGATAAGAATTTCGATTTGCAAAAGTTTGGTGGCATCCCATTTACTGTGTCAGAGAGTATTTGTATCTTCTTTTCGTAAATTTTCGACTAATGCGAATATTTCCAACCCAACAATGGCCTCCAAAATTCGTCCTGATTTTCCAAATTACTGCTCACTTTTCTTTTTTCCTGACTACATTCAGAGATAATTATTCTTGCTCACTTGTTGCAATGTTGAATTCGATAACAGGGTTTCCCGTTTTCGAGTTTTTTCTTCAATTTTTTCCACATTTCGTTCCCAGAATTTTCAACATTCTTCCATGACTCACATATCTTTTTGTCCCCCTTATGTGCGATTCCCCATGTCTCTTTTTCTCTATTTCTCTTTTGAATTGTTTCTTCCGCCCCATCAGAGCAGAACCTTTTTCTTCCTCAATCCCTCATTTTCACACTTGCCCCTTTTGAATAAACAATATTTGCACAGTGACCTTCGATTAGACCAATCAATGTTCCTTTTACAATAATTGCTCCTACAGTCTTCCTCTTGTAAACAATATGTTTTCAGTTTTTCGCATCCCAATGACTCCGAAAGTTTATCTAGACAATAATGCAACAACGCCGTTGGATGATAGAGTTAAGTCAGCAATAACGGATGCATTGGAATTTTGGGCGAATCCTTCCAGTAGCAATGACAATGCCACTAAAGCCGCTGCAGCAATTTTGGAAGCTAGAATTCAATTGGCGAAGATGTTCAATGTAGAGAAAAATGGAGTCGTTTTCACTTCTGGAGGCACGGAATCCAACAATTGGGTGATTGAAGGTGCTATTCGAAATGCGAAGAAGAAGAATAAGAACGAGATTCCTCATGTTGTCACTACCAATATCGAACATCCTTCGATTCTTGAACCATTGAAGAGAAGAGAAGAAGATGGAGAAATCAGTGAGTATCTTTTGGGCTATTCTTTAATTCAAATCGCTTACAGATGTGACTCATGTATCCGTTAATCCTTCAACTGGATATGTTACTCCTGAATCTATTGCTCATGCAGTCACCCCTTCTACATGTCTGGTTACTGTCATGTTGGCTAATAATGAAACTGGAGTGCTCCAACCAGTTGCAGACATCTGTCGATTGATTCTTGAGAAATTCAAGGATGATGCTCCATTCTTGCATTCCGATATTGCACAAGCAGCTGGGAAAATTCCAGTAGATGTTGAATCTCTCGGTGTTGATGCAGTTACTGTAGTCGGACATAAATTCTATGGGCCACGAAACGGAGCACTGATTTTCAGTAGAAAATCGAAAAGAATTCCTCCGATGATGTTGGGTGGAAATCAAGAATCGGGATGGAGAAGTGGGTGAGTATTTTGTTTTTGAATGGAACTCATGGAACAGTTTCAGAACTGAAAACACTCCGATGATTGTTGGATTGGGAGAAGCGGCGAGAATCTACAATGAAGCTTCAATGAACATTGAAAGTGTGTTGCGTCAAAATAGAGATTATTTCGAAGATCTTCTAGTGGTTAGCTCGTCGTTTTTACCATCTTATTCTGCCTCTTTCTTACAGAAACGTCTTCGGAATTCTCACCTGATTCATTTTCTTGGGTCTCCGCGTCTCCCAAACACGTGTAGTGTTGCATTTTTAGACTATCCTTCTCATGCCTGCGAACTTCTCGAAAAGTAAGAAGATTCTCAATTCTCAGCCACGACAAAACCTTTCAGATGTAAAACTTTCAATGCATCAACTGGAGCTGCGTGTCATAAAAACGAATGCAGTCCCATTCTGAAGGCGTGTGGTATCTCGTTTGCAGTGGCATCAAAAACTGTTAGAATCAGTTTTGGAAGATCTACTCAACTAGCTGAAATCGAAATGGTCGTAGATGAGCTTGTCGAGCTTTGCTCTCCAAAAAGTGATGAAAAATAGTTCATGCAATAATATTATCAAATAAATTATAACAAAAAATCTATATCTGCTAAAATCCTAATATTTATGACGAATCAATCCTTTCATCATGTCGAAAGTGTTTCCATCATCACCGATTGAGAAGATCTTGTCGGGGTTTGATTTGCTTCGTACTTGCAAATATCCGTTTTCATCGATTCCACGAATCGTTACTCGTTCATTGAAGTCTGATAGAAGAACTTCTTGTTGTCTGAAATATGGGAAATGTTTTTTTTGCGGTTTGAAGTATAACTTACGAATGCAGCCAATACTCGTGATACTTCTTTCTGAATGTTTCCGGGCCATTATTATCGTAATCCATCATGTAATCTGAAATTCTATAACTCTAACGTGGCTTTAGATTCTTTACTTACAACTGAATCTATTTAAAGTCTCCGCAATCAGCTGCTCCTTCGAAATTCTAGTTTCAGCTTCCTTCGGTAGCATATCGTTCAAACATAACGTCGGTTTCTCATTTGACACATTCATTCCACATCCAATACTTAATTGGAATGAATCATCTCTAGATTTACATTGTAGAAGCATTCCTCCGACTTTGTGCGAGCGATCGCAATATAAATCGTTCGGCCATTTGATACGCAGTGGAAAATCTGGATATCCAGAAAGATTTCTTGCTGCTTCTACTAGAGCCACACAGAAAATATGTTGAATAATTGGAAGATGTTTCGCGATTCGATGTGATTTCTTGATTGTGAATGAGAAAGTGAACATGGCCATTCCACGTGGACAAAGGAATTCGTTGCCTCCTCGACCTCTACCTTGAATTTGTCGATTGGCAACAACGATGATGTTTTCCAATGATGGGATACCAGCAGTGACACTGAAATACAGTTAGTTTTTTTCGAAATAAAATATTATTTGGAAAACCTCTCAATGATATCCATGGTTGTAGTTGCCACATCCACAATCAAAATCACTTGACCTAGTTTTGACTGTAACTGATCGAAGTAGAGGTTCAGATCAAATTCAGTACTAGTTCCTGCTTCTGAATCTCTGTTGACAACCTCAATTGGTAGAAGTTTCGCGGAAGCTTCAGGCAGTCCCAACTCTTTCACATCATCTGATCGGCGAAGCAGAATACGAGGTTGTAGTCCGATTTCTTCCCCTAACCGCAATCCGGATATTCCTTCGATAATGGAGTCATATTCGGCCAGTAAAATTCCTTTGGTTAGTGATGGTATGGAAGTATCACAAACGCTTACGCCAACACCTTGTAGTGAATCTCGCAGAAGATTACTGTCTAAAAACCAAAAGAATCAGTTCCTAATATGAATTCAAAGATCACTCACTTGGCGCTATCAGCTGTTGAGTTGTTGCATCGGAGAATAAAGCAGATGCATGTAAGCTGCCGTTGTTTTGCATGTACAAGAATAGTGGAGCATCTGGATCTTTCTTCAAAACTACAGTGAAATTGGCTCCAACACTGACGTCTTTTGAGCGGAACGTTTCATTGATGGTCGAAGACTTCGGAAGTTTTTTCATGTTCTTCTCAAGGAATTTCACGAATTCCTTGTTTGTCTCTTTCAATTTCGTACTTTGATTCCCGAATGCAAATCGTATAATCGAAGCGTTTGTTTTGCTCGAATCACAGCCAGCGATACTCGAAAGAAGCTTGTTTTGGCATACAAAAATGATTTTCCCGTTCTGGTTGAAGTACGCTTGAATTTTTTCCCATGCATCATCGTCGAGATCTTTCGTTGAAGCAAGAATTACACAAACCTGTAACAAATATTTCTACCGCATGAAACGGCAAAAAAACTCTTAAATACCGTCGATTTTTCCGCCCACGGTTGCTTCCTCAATGCTTCGACGGACACGTTGAAAACAGTGATCTCATCTGGCGGCAGCAGTGTCGTGAGACGGTTTCGAATATCGGAATACAATGTGGAATCTCCTCCAGTGTACACAAGAACAGAGTTGGGTTTGCACATTGCTTTGAACGACGAGCTTCTTGATGTCAGGAACTGATATAGTTGAACGTGGCGAGCGGTAGAGTTTCTTGTGGATCCGCGATTAGCTGAAAATTGAGATTTTGAGTTTAAAAATGTATTTTGAAGGAATGGTTTCTATTGCGGTACGGGTGGCAGTAGAAATTTAACACTAGGATGCCGCTGTCGCATGACCTTGCGGCCGTTTACGGCAGAATGTTGCTTCTTTGGCGGTCGTTTGTGATGTTTATCAATTGTGAGGGAAGAAAACGAAAATAAACTCACGATTTGCAGCAGAAGTGAATCCACGGAGCGATCGGTTTTGATAGTGTTCGAATGAAGGACTGACAGATCGTCCTCGATCGCCTGTAAATTGAGCAATGCACTTGACATTGCGAAGAATTTTGTGCAGATTCATTGAAAAAATATGCACTCAACAAATTGAGGCCGTGGCCGGCAAGTGAGAGAAAATTAGGTCGAGATTGAAAAAAAACTCACTTTCCGTTGAAAAAGCAGAGAAACGACGTTGGTTGGGCTGACGAAGATTGGATGCAACGACGGAAGTCTGAAAATGTGAAATTAGACAACGAGAGACGCAGAGAAAAAGACTGACGCTCCGCTTCGACCGGGAAACTTGTGGTGGAAGACGAGAGAAGTCGATGGTGGGGATGGTTACTTGAGAAGATTGTGGTTTTGAAAAAGATTCAGATTCAGTATTTTCCGCACATGAAGATGCTTCACTAATCGGCCGTTCTGTATCGTTTGGAGGGTACGGTGTGGCTGAAAAACGGGCTTGCTTTGCAGGCTCAAAGCATTAAAAAACAAAGCGTTTGAAACGTACGAGTTCTATTAGAATTAGTGATCTTATCATCAAGTAGACAATCATCATTTTCCAGTTTTATTGTTACGGTTCCATTTGTGAATCTGTGACTGTGACCATTTCTTTGTTTGGTCTTGTTGTTGTTCTCCACGTTCGGATTCTGATGAGCTAGGACAGCTGAAACACTTTTCATTATCAATCACAGAATAAAATGAGCAATTACCATATGAAACATGTTCTTTTTCCTCTACTACATCTCTTGCAGTATCCACTGTCTCTGTATCCGTTTCATCTATCATTCGCAACTCGTCCATTGTGAAATGACTTCTAAGACAAAAAAAAATTTTTATAAACAATTTCAAATGTATTACTTACTTTAAACCAGAGGCCGTTTGATGTGCTTCTGGAGTCTTCCGATTTGTAGATGATCCGTTTGAATTCGTTCTCTCAGCAGAAACTTTGTTCGTCTCGTTAGGAGTTGCAGATCTTGCTGCTTCTTCTGCTAGACTACTCGTACAAGATTCAGATGTTGTTGGTGGATGACTGCAAGATGAGGAAGATGGTAATGCCCTGTCGGATCGAAATGAATTGATATCTTCAGTTGAATCACAAATTGACTTTTCCTGATGGCGTATGTATCTCGGTAGACTATTGAAATTTATGCTATCAGGAATGTATCTGCAATTAAAGTATTGGTTATCGTCATCTTTTGAAGACTTACCCGTTGCTATTCCTCGGACTCCCAAAATCCCTTTGATTCAGCTGTCTAATGTATCGAGGAAGACTTTGATAGTCTTCGTTTCCACTTTCCAATGTCGAATGGCTACCGTCACAATCCACGTTTTCAGGAGAGTTGCACGAACGATAACGACGTCTTTTGGTTGAGTTTGAGATTGTTGCAGATGCGGGACGTCTTCTGCAGAAAAAATGTGAGAGGTAGCGGAAAGGAAAGGAGCAACGATTTCCTATGGGGGGGGCGGAGAAATGGACTCTTTTTTTGTCTACTTGGATTATTACATACTTCTTTTCAACATTTAATCTTGTTTTATGTTAAAAGATCCATGAAATAAGATTAGGATTCGTATAATCTTTTTTAGATAGAAAAAAGAACTTACGGATTTCTGCGACTTGGTGACATATCGAGATTACCCTCACTCCCATATCTATCATTCGTCGAATAATTTCCAGATCCACTTCGATCTCCCCAAAAAAGATGTTGGAGAATTGGGAGAGGACGAGGAAGATGGGAATTCGATGCTAATGAAAGAGTGGAAGTCCGAAGATCGGGTCGTAGGGATGAGGTGGAAGGTCTATCCAACTCTTGTGGTGGGGCCAACATACCTTAAATAAGAAAAAGATCAACATGAAACTAATTAGTTTACATACTACAAATTTTTGTGACTTGAAAGTTATCGTCTATCAGTAACTTCTCGGAAAATGCATCAATCACATCTACGAACATATCGAAGGAGCATGCGTAGAGACATCTTGTCATGGTTTTGTGGACTGCTAGACGATCACATTTCTCGTTCAACTGAAAGTTATAGATTTTCTAGGTTCCGGAGGCTCCAATTTAAAATTCATGTTCCTCACTCACTTTAAAATAGTTCGGCTCTAGAACTTCGTCTCCCCCTCCCGGTTCTTTCTTTCGTTTTTCCATGAATTCATCATGCACTACGAAGTAGATCGAGTCCTCTTCACAGGGCCATAACGATGGACAAAACCTCCATTCGTTGGCTCGTAATGTCTGAAAGAATATATGATTAGTTAGATACCGTAAAACCTCTAATAGAAGCACACACTAAATGCCGACTTTCGAGAGTCCGCTCGACCGTAATTTTCTTTTTCTTTCGATAAGACTTCCAGCAAACAAAAATAGACTCTTCCGCTACACAACGCATTAGATGTGATTTTCAGAATGTTGATTATATTTTCATGAGAAGGTTTACAAACTTGATTTTTCGGTGTTCCTCTATTAGAGCTTTTACGGTAGATAACGTTTTCTCACCTCAAACTTCTCCGTGAAAACTTGAATCAGTTCGGTTTGTAAAACGAGCGTTGAATCTAATTTCGGTTCGCTTGTTGGACGGTACAATCTGGATGAGCTGGATCTTTGAGTAGTTAAGTATTGAGAAGATCTGGAAATTTATTCATGGAAAGTTTAAATAGAAAAATAGTTACCCAACCTGACAATAGTCTTCCAAATGAGCATTTCATAGTTTCTAGTTACCCGTTGTTGAGCGAATAAGGCACGAAGAAAGTTGGCAATATGTCGCTTTCGAGCTGCCTTAAAATCATAAATTCAAGAATCACTATTCTGAATCACAAACCTCGATAGCCGTTGAAACTAGTGACCATACAAAAAGTATCATTAGTGGTTATCGTCGGTGAATTCGAAAACTGCAATCAAAATGTCAAACCAAATCAAAATGTTTTAAAAGGCGACAATTGTCCGAAGACCGGGAGCCAGACGACGTCGTGTAAAGATAGAGAAGAGAGACACAGCTGGTGAGAAAACTGAAGGGAGCGGAAAAAAAGAAAAAGAGAAAGAGCACAGCTTCTTCCTCTCTTTTTTTGCTCCTGCTTTTAGAAGAGGACTGAACTCTTTTTTTTCCATGGATTTTTATTGAACGAAACAAACTGAATGTGGATAAAAAGACAACAAAAAAGGATAACAATGAAATGAAAACGAAGAGGGAAAATAACAGAAACAGGGATTAACAATAACAATGAAAAAGAGGAGGGAGGATAGAAAAGGGTACAAGTCTAACGAAGGCGGAAACAAAAAGAAAAGGAAGATATAGATTTGAAGGCGTTGGAGTTGTGGCGGAGAGCAGAAATTTGGCTTTTGGGCCATGAGAAGAAGGAAACGGAGCTTTATGCTGAAAAAGGAACCAACATTTGTTTGTTTTAGGAAAAGAGGCGAAAGACAAGCTTTTCCAAATTAAGTGACACGCTCTTGACTTTCACAGGTGTCCGATGTGTTTGAATAACGACTAGACATCGGAATCCGTAAAGTGGTGTTTCAATGAAGGTTATTAATTAATGTATATATTTTTGAAATGGTGGATAAAAAACCATAAACTGCTTACCTAGTGTCTTCAGAACAGCTTTTCTTCCCTTTCTTTTCTTCTTTGGATCCTCAGCACCGAGTTCAATCTGAGCGAACATTTTCACTTGTTCCCGATCTTCCATTTCCGTAGCAAGAAGTCTGAGAGCCGCCAAATTGGTTCCCGTGACTTCTCTCAACTTCTCAACACCTTCAGACATTTTTGATTTCATTTGCTCAAAAATTGGGACATAATCAGCCGAGGCGATAATATGGCTCAGATGTACTCTGAAATAGTTCGACTATGATATGTGAAAATGAAGAATTCGACAAACCTCGTTAAATACACTGCAACATGTGTGCACAGTTCTGCTTTATACTGTTGCTGAGTGCATGAAGCGATAGCGAGAAGAATATCAGCGACGTAAGAGAGAGGAACGAGCAAAAGTGTTCGATCAAGATCGCTGGCTCTACATTTTGCAATGACGTCCACAATGAAATGATCCAGAGATTTACTATTGTAGGCACCAATAAGAGGGTGTGCTTCGTGATTCGGATCTTCTGCTCTTTGAACTTTCTCATTTCTAGCAATATCAATTGCTTGGATGATATTTTCAGCTGAAACAACACTGGAACTGGTTTTACTACTTGCAACACCAGCTTCATTATTCGCGTTTTCTCCAGCAACAACGTCATCTTCATCAATGAGTTTCTTCTCGTATTCTTCTTCTCTTTCCATCTCTTCACGTTCTTCTACAATCACCATCTCATCAGTCTTCTCCCAACAACGAATCGATTTGTCGTGAGATGCGGAGAACTAAATTTCATGATGAGATAACCTTTGTTTCATTATTAACTCACCATAACTGATCCATTGGCGAACTGTGCCAAGCATCGAATATCAGAAGTGTGTCTATCAAGGGCCTGCACTAAAATGAATTTAACTGCATCCCATTGTTTGATTTTTCCATCTTTTCCAGCACTCCAGAATAGTTGTTCCTCTCCCGGGCAAAACAGGACAGACGTAACCGCATCATCGTGAGCATGGAATGATTTGTGACAGTCTCCGAAGTCTAGTCCCCAAACTTTGACCGACTTGTCCACAGATCCAGTGACACAGAGTTTGCTAGTTGGAGCAACATCAACACATGTGACTGGAAGTGAGTGTCCGTATAGAGATACGAAAAATTTGAGTGTGTCAACGAAGTAAACAGAGCACGTATTATTGAGCAGAGCAACAACCAGGAACTTTCCATCGGGTGAGAATGAAGCAGCAAGCGCTTCGTCCGGTAACTCCAGAACCTTTTGCTCTCTTATTGATATTCGTTTCCTTGATCCTTCAGTAACCAACACGAAAGACCAAAATCTAACTGTCTTGTCTCCCGAAGCAGTCATGAATCCTTCGTTGTCAGGCGTATTTTGAATAGTCCAGATAGCACCGGTATGCGCTTTTCTTGTTTCAACTAACTCAGCACTACTCAATTCAAAGACACCGATCTCGCCATTCTGAAAACTAATATAGAAAAAAAGCTCAAAGAATTGGTATCTTACTTTTCCTCCAGTTAAAATGTAGTTGTCTCCAGGAACAAAGTTCACAGCAACAACGTCTTTGATGTCATTATCAGTCAAGGTTAATGAAGATCGAAGCGAGTGAGTACTCCATACGATGACTTCACTTCCACCGCCTGACGCTAGAAGACTTGACGATGAAGAAACACACAAAGCACGAACGTCTTCTCGATGACCTAGCTTGTCCAGATTTCCAACACTGTCACATTCAACAGCGTTTGAATTCGTTTCAATGCTCATCTTCACCCAGTGGACTGTGTTGTCGGTCAACAGAGCATACCATTTGTAAATTAGGGTGTTTTCTTCGACTTTCACCGATTTCACTACGTCAATCCATTTGATTTTGTGAGGAAGAACCATTTCGCCAATTCTGGTTACCAGAACGGTGACATCTTTTGCAACGTCATCTTCGTTAACTGTAGAGCTATCAGAACTGTAAAAAGCTATCTTGATGACTTTGTTTGATTTTTCATACTTACGTAGCCTTTCGCTTCGCACTTTTCAACTTTTTCGTTAGGCGTTTCGCTGATTCAGCTTCCGAAAATACTCTATAGACGTCTGCGACTTTATCAGCACCAACGCACACCAAGAACCGATCGTCATGAGTTGCAACAAGTTGCAGAGCTCTTCCTTTGCTCTGACGGATAATTCTTCCACGGAGCTTCGTTGTGATGTATCTCTGAAAAGCACTATATGAAAAATATTTCAAAGGTAAAAAAGATTACGTTGGCCATGTTTGCCAATGCATCGTCTTCGTTTTCGTCTTCATTAGTTCCTTTTTTCGCTGCCGGCTCTTCAGCTTTAGTTTCTTGCTCAAAAATAGCTCCATTTTTCCAGTTTAGTTCGAAAACAAGCAACTCCAATTCAGAAGTAGCAGCAACAAGAATGGATTCATCACGATGAAGACTCATAGAGTAAATCTCATTTCTGCTATCCATTACTGTGTAAAAACACGATTGACTTGCAATACTCCAGAACTTGATGAGACTGTCTTTTGACCTGTAATGAATTCAGGTTACTTTAAATTCTTCGCAAAATAAAAAATACGTTGAAATAATGAACCGATCGCCACGAACAAACTTCATCTGTGTTACTGACTCCTTGTGGCCGTGCAAACGGAACATTCCTCGCTCAGCGAGAATGTCCCACAGTACAATTACTCCGTCTTTTCCTCCAGTAGCGAAAATCAGACCATCACTACTGAATTCGATGCAGTTCACTGCTTTTTTATGACCAGAGAACATGATTGGTTCGGCTTCTGAACTATATTGTTTGGAGAAATTATAAAAACCAGTATGCTCACCTTCGTTGTCCCGATCAAAAAGCTTCACGGATCCATCTGCGTATCCGATTGCCAGAAGAGGTTTGTTCTCACATTGCTTGACGCATGTAATAGGCTTCGTCGATTCAATAATTTCGTTAACCTGAAAGATAACACATTTTTCGACAACTCCCAAAAAATACTGACCTTTTCCGTAGTTCTCATATTGTAAAAGTTGAGATACTCATTTGCTGAAACTGCAACTGTCTGTCCGTCAATCGCGACGAGTTGTCCATTAGTGGAACCAACACATCCGCAAGAGCCGGCATGTTCGTATTTTAAATAATCTTTGGTCAATCCCATTTGAAATCTAAAATTTGTAATTTTAGCTACAAAAACACAATGAAACTTGCAGTAAAAACAAAGCATTAGATATGTTTTTCTTGCGGCACAAATAAATAAACGAAAAATCACCACATTTATCGGATTACTCAAAGAAAAACGAGAGAAAAACTCAGAAAATGCAAAAAAAAGTCGGAAAATAGGAATGGCCTAGTTTCAGTGAGATGCGAAAGTTAGACCGCGAGCGCGTAACTTTGGCGGGAGTTCAAATAATGGTTGCCCGCGATTTCGTTTTTTTTGGGAAAAAAATTACCAGAAAAATTTATGGAAAAAAAACCTAGAGGGTCCTCTAGAGGGGGTGGTTTTTAAGAAGGTGTTTTATGGGTTTACAGTTTTTACGAGTTTACCTTTGCAAAAAACCGCAGGAAGCAAAAAATGAAAACGGAAGTTACTTGGCCGGTGAATTATCAAAAACCATTTCTGGCAGGAGGGAATTCTAGTATTCAAGTTTTTCTAACATATATACTCTTCTTCAAGTATGGTTTATACTGATCCATTCTTAATGACGTACTTTCATCTAAAAACTTATTCAAATTCAATTTCTAATCAAATTCTTCTCGCTCCGGTTGCCATGAAAACACACCTCTCTAGACTTCTAAGAACGAAAATTGTGTTATTTGAGTGAAGCAAACACGGGAAAAGATTCAAAAGAACACAGACGAATTACTGTTAAACCCCTTCTTTCAAATAGTTGTTCAACACAGATCGTAGCGTGAAATACTTACTATACTACAGCTTTCAGACTTATTTGTGTTCTGCTCTATTCTGCAATTACTCTAATAGCCTGTTCACGATGATTTCTATTTGTATATGGATCCTTATTCCAGCTGTGATTTCTGTTTCAAAGATTTCGACAATCAAACTGATCATTGGTAAGATTCCTGTTTGTTGATCTACCTGATCTGGAGCAATTTTAGATACTGATGGTGTTTATGATGACATTCGTGGATTATCCATTGCATTGACGCAACCAAATGTAAATGTTATCGCAATTACAACAGTTCATGGAGCTGTTTCTGCAAACCAATCAGCTGCAAATGTCGCCCGTTTTCTGAGAGCAATTGAAAAAAAGTCTGTGCCAATTTTCATTGGTGCTCAAGATTCTTTGGTTCCAAAAGGTCCAATACAAGTTTGGGAAGAACTATTTGGTAGTGATGGAATCGGAGGAGTGCCAGATGTTTATCCAAAAGCACTTCCTTCTGATTTCACGATGGCACAGAAACAGAGTGCAGTTGATGCTATAATTGAATTGACTAAGAAAACAAGTGATGTTATTTTAGTCGCATTAGGACCACTAACTAATATTGCAATGGCTATTCGAAAGGATCCAGGAATTGTGAAGAGAATTCAAAAAGTTGTATTGATGGGTGGAAACTATTTGGGAGTGGGGAATACGATGTTTAATTCAACTGCTGAATTCAATTTTTTGATGGATCCGGAAGCTGCTCATATTGTGCTTTCATCGATTCATACTACAATTATCCCGTGGGATACTTGCTTTCTAAAAGGACCTGAGGTAGATGAAATATGTTTAGAATTGATTAAATGTTTGTCTTCAGTACCACAAGGAAGTGAACTTTGAAGAATCCTTGAATCAGAAGACTCCTTTGTCGTTTTTCTTGAGCAACATCACGGCGAAAGGACGACAATACAACAAACAAACTCAACAGTTATATGCATTCGTCGATGATATTGCAGTTGCTATTGCAATCGATTCAAAAGTGGCAACAAAGTGTCTGAAACTATGTGCAACTGTTGAGTTGGAAGAGAAAGCATCGACAAGAGGACAGGTTGTTGTAGATTGGTTGAGTACTAAGTACGATCCAGTGGATCATGCATTCGTAGCTTCTGGAGACAAAAATGTAAGTCATTTTTATATCGCTTCTGAATTTTGAATTAATTTAGGAAGGGAACTGGTTGTCTCAAACATTTGTGACCGAATACGATGTGAAGAAAGTGAATAAGATGTTGTTGGAAGCTGTAAACGATCAAAGAAAAGTGGATAGGAAATTTCGGGAAGACAGTTCTTTATTTATTATCGCCTAGTTCTTGCATTACTCCATCACTTGTTTTGGTTGTACATGAACTGCGAAGATTACGGGAACTTGGAATGTTGTGTTCTGAATAAATATATTATCGAAATTTCCCAAGTTTCATAGCGCTTCATTGCGAACTAGGGGATATTCAAAATTTTGAGCTTTCCCGCTCACTTGTTTCTTTTGTAGGACACGTCGAAACCACAAAATCAATAAAATTATCACATTTGACGTGACCTACATGGGGAACAAATGAGCGGGAAAGCTCAAAATTTTGAATTTCTCCAAGTTCTCAATTGAGCGCGGTGAAACTTGGAAAAGTTAGATAATAATGTTTTCAAGTATTCGAAAAATAATACTTCTAGTCCGCGTTTTCTGGTATCTGCAGGTGTCAACCACATCTTGATAAAATGATCTGAATCCATAATGTCTGTATTTTTGAGTTGACCACCTTGAAATTGAATTTCGAATGTTTTCTAAACAGTTACATTTTCATTTTAAAAAGTTTCAGATTTGTTACAGTCTCTCCAGGTTCCATGATTCCAGTCGATGGGTGAACTTTGAAAAAAAATCCAAAAGTAGTCTCCCATCCGAATTTCATTCTCTTCGGAAACGGATTCGTCGCTTCCAAAAGAATCGTTTGGTCACGAGTGTCATCTTCGAAAATTATCTGAGAGTATTTTTGAAATCTCTCTGAGTTTTCAGCTTTTCTACCATTTGTTGATCACCATACGCGTACGTTGTCATTCTGGTTATGTTTTGAAAATGAAAAGTAAATGAAAAGTTCATTTATTCTGATGATAAACTCAAATTGAAAGATTTACGTGAGATTGATTGATTTGAAGTTTAATAAACCGGTTTTGGTCGTTTATCCCTGCGATAATCAAATTGGCTAATTGAGTCAGACATGTGCTCCGCTTGTCGACTTGTTGAAGTTCTGAAAATCCGATATTCAGATTTCTAATCAAAGAAATTATTTACCTCATGGAGTAGTTTGCTCGTGAATCACTATACTGTGTAGATTGGATCTCATATTTTTCTGGAAGTCGAACACCTCGTTTCACAGTTCCTCCACTTCCTCCTCTCCCACTTCTCTCGTCTCCAGAATCTCGATGTTCCACTATTCGTAGATTTCCAAGTTCCACATATCTAAGTATCATATTTTATCTTTGTTCCTTCTGGGCAACATACCTGTTAGCATTTCCGATGTGTGCGTAATTGGATGCATGGATTCCGAAGAACAACAAGATTCCAAGAATTATAAGAACACATCCGACCCATCCAATGACATACCAAGAAAACGCAGTGGAGGTTAGAGCACAGAATTGCTGAGCATCTCCACCACACATTCGGAGATTCTGAAAATCTAATAATAAATTCAAATTAGTTGCTAAAAACTTACTAAATTGGCGAATGAAGACACTAATGGCCAAAATACATGCAAATCAATGCAATCTCCATCTGTGTAACCCGGAAGATTTATGCAAAGACGATCGAAAAAGTAATAGAATATGCAGAGCCAAGAGACGATGGAAATAATGAACAACCATGAAATCACCTGAACTCGAGGTGGTTTGAAAGTATTGAAAACTGAAAACTTACTAAGAGAATATCGAAAATCATAGCAATAACACAAGCTGCTTTTCCTCCACACCTAGAGTTGTCATCTGGAAATTTTGGGTTAATTATAGAATTTTCAGAAGAATCTTTCGCACCTTTATACATAGTTTCCCTCGTTCCACCGGTTGCAGTAAAGCCAATACATAGGAAGAACAAGGAAAAAAGACCCATTAGTACAGCAATGACAATGAAAAATACTTGAACTTTATCGAGCCATGGCCAATCGTCAATTCTCAATGATCTTCTTGTCTGTTCAGCAGTTGCATTGAATGCCCATGACATCATAATTGCGAAAAGAATCACTCCAAGGATACATAATAAGGAGCCAATAAGTGATGCATAAGGGATTCTATGAAAGCAGTCATCGTCCTCAGCGTCCGCATTCAGATGAACGACGGCGGCGTTCTGCGAACGTCTCTCCGCCGCCTGTTTCGTTGATCTTGACACTATCTTGACAGTTTGAAACTAGGATCGAACAATGAAAAAATAGAAACAAATGTCTCAGGGAATAATTGTAATAAGCTATTGCAAGCGGGTACCCTGCAGCCAACAAGGAAGGTATGTATGAGTGTGTTTGTTTGTATAAGCGATCGAAATTGGAAACGAGGCAAAATGGAGATAGTGAGAGCATGTGAGATGGAAACATTGAGACGCAGACGATTCACCACGGATGGTCAGTTTTAGCGGAGGAGAAGAAGAAGGTGACTCATGTTTGCATGAGCTTCGATTGAGAAAGTCGGAAGGTGCCAGAAGAAAAGTTATGGGAAATTGAGAAGGAGGGTGACGTAACAGTACTGTTTGTTTAGGTTGTTTTCACGGGAGAACTGTATTTTTAAAAATCGTTCTATTAGAATTTCGAGAATCCAAACTCTGAAGACCACAGAACGTCTTCTTGATAATGATACCACCTTATAAGGGTAATTTCCACTCACAAGTCACAAACTACATTCTAATTGTTTATCTCCCCTATAACTCCGCACAATTACTTATCTATAATTTTTGTGTTGAACGAATGCAAAAATGCAAAAACAGACTATCTTATCGTGTTGAAAAAAACGAGACATACTTCAAACACAACCTCTTAACTTTTCCAATGTTAGGTTTTTCGGTGAAACTGCGGATCATTTTCGGTATACTTTTTGTAATTTTCCCCCAAACTAATGCTATCATCTCCCCGCCGAATACCATTCTCGAAATTTCTTCTGAAATTTTTAACAATTGGAGGGATGTCAGAAAAGAGTTTATGGATTCTATGAGTAGGTTTCTGACAACATGCTCGTGTAATATTCAGTTTATTTAGAACATCCGATGGGTCTTCCTCATTTCAATTGTTCTCGTCCTATTCTTGATCCTCCAATTTCGGTTCACCAACTTCATCCTTCACAAATCGACGTCATCGCAGCTCTTGGTGATTCTGTAACAGTGGCTCAAGCTGCAAAATCATCTTCTATTTTTGAAATTCTTGAACAGTATCCAGGGATATCATTTGTCACTGGGGACGATGTAACGTTGAATGAGCAATCCACATTGAACAGTGAGCTTTTACTTAAATTCGAAGTTTTGAATTGCCATTTTCCGATATGTTCCGTGAATTCTCACCCAAAGTGAAAGGAGGATCTTCTGATAGAACTCAAAAGTTCTATGATTTCAATTTGGCAGTTCCTGGTTCATTCAGTTATGAATTACCTGAACAAGCGGAAAAACTAGTGAAAACGTTCAAGAAACGATTGGGTTCGAAGAATTCAGAAAAGTGGAAATTCGTGAACATTTTCACTGGGCACAATGATTTGTGCAATATTTGCAATAACGAGGTAAAGGAAACTAACTTTTGATGGCCTTACGAACTAAAAGAATTGCAGACACTATTCGGACCAGAAACATTTGGAAAATCTATAAGGTCAGCTTTATCAATAATCGAGTCAAGCATTCCAAATGTGTTTGTGAATATAATGCCTCCAATTAATGTTCAAATCCATTCACAAGCTCACCAAGTCAGCCCGTTTTGTGAATTATCTCATAAGTATGTTTTAGAAATTGCGTAATATAGAAATTATTCTGTTTCAGAAAAACTTGTCCATGTATTTTTGAGTTGGATGAAAAAGAGTATCTGAACATCAAGTCAGAGTTTGATAAACAGTTGGAAGAAATCGTTGAAGAATTCAATGAGAAAACAAAAGATTCCGATAATTTCACAGTCGTGATAGCTCCAGCAATGGATTTGAAATCTATCCCTCTTCTTGGAAACAAACCGAACGTTGGGCTACTGGCTCTTGACTGTTTCCATTTGTCTCCTATTGCTCATGATATTGCTGCCAAGCAAATTTGGAAGGGGCTGTTTGAGCCAATTCAAAAGAAAACTGTGACGAGTCAGTTGTCTGAAGGGTTCGATCGATTCGTTTGCCCACCACTCGAATGCCCTTACCTTCGGACAAATCAAAACTCGGAGAATTGTGTTCCACCAAAAAATATGAGATTCCTCTCTATCGCCCCTGGTAACAATTCGATTGGAGTTGGAATGCCTTCATTTTTGATTCCTGGTTTCTTTCTTATGGGTAAGGTTTTGGGAAATTCGCAAAAAATAAAATTGTTTTCTAGGTACTGTACTTGTTCTTCTATTCGTACGTGTTTCCACTCGTCGTTCATCTCCTGAATTTTCCGACGAACGACACTATTTACTTCTTCCGATGCGTCGTTCCGACCTCAACGACAACATCTTCTAAACGCCTTCATCCAATGTACTCATGCCACTTGATGAAGTTTTTGTTTCTCTCATTTTCCAGTTACCTGTAATTCTAACTCTTCCTAATGATGTCACACCTATGCGGGTTGTTCTCTGTTTTCCATTCAGTCTCACTATTATTCTTTTGTTGCCTACTATTGTTGTGTCTTCAGACTACATATCAGTCCCTATAGATATAGTATCATAATGGAATAGCATAGAAGGAAATAAAGTGTATCTGTATGTACATATATATATCTAAAACGATTCAAAGAGACAGAATCGAAATTGAGAGGAGGAAGAAGAGTGGGGGAAACCCGATTGGGATTACGTAACCGAGTTTCTTTTGTAATCAATCAAAGTGGACAGAGGTGATAAGAGGGGCAAATGAGGAAAGGATGGACATGGGAATCTTTTTGAATTACGTCAAGGTTCAGAAGCGGTTCAGCGAATTGGAACGAGTGAACATCGAAGCTCGAAAATGATCAAGGACATCTGAAATGAGTGGATTAGAAGACTACGAAACTACAGATTATGATCATTCAAAAGTATGCATCTTCTAGGCTACATAATTTGAAGAAGCTGGAAAATATTTGTTGAGTGAGTTGAAAATAAGAACACCGATTTAGGCTCCGAGATGACTTCAATATCATATCAGCTCAGAAATTTTGGCTTGTTCGTATCTTCCCAGACTCATTTCTTTGATCTTCCATCATTTTGGTTTCATACCTCATCTATAAAGACAAAGTCATCCTTCAGTCTGTCCACTCTTTCTATATCCAATTTATCTGCGGGCGGCAAAAAAGGAACTCGTTTTTTATTTATCTTTTGCTTTTCCTTTTTTTCTTCCCTTCTTTTTGCTATGTCGTCCTTTTTGAAAAGCCCTCCGTTTCCTCTGTCGGCGGCCAAAACATCTGTGCCCTCGCCGATTGCGCAACGCCTTCTCAATTTCTTTTGGAGAGACGGGTTTCGCGGTGTCGCGCCGCCAGCTTCATCACGTTGCATCGTCAGGGTGTCATGACTCGAGAGAAGACACATGTAATTGTTTGTGATCGAAGGGGATACACACACCACGCAATTGGCAATCAAAAAGGTTAGCGCCTTGAAAGTGAAACGAATGTCTCACCGGAATAACCGCTTTATTTCCATTTCAAATGAGAGGTTTCCAAGTGCCATGGGACACTGCCACGTCATCATCATCATCCTTGAGGTTTCGAGTCGTTGAACAAATCAAAACTACAACTAGTAATTCTTGGGGAGAGAGACATGCAAAGTGTGACCGTAAAAGATGTACAACACCTAGTCATCCTAATTAACAATTGCCTGCTTCTTCTCCTTTCTTCCCAAAAGCCAGCTTCACACCAGTCGTGTGTCGCCTAGATTATACTAGAAATTACACATCTTGCCCACGCACCGTTACAGTCGGAAGAGACGACCTTTTCCAGTGTTCCTCCCCTTTTCCCAATGCCTTTCCTTCGTCTTCATCTCCATCGTCTTCTGCTTTTGCTTCTTCTACAGCTTCTTCTTCATCTTCGTTTTCCGCTCCGCGTCTTGGCCACGCCCCCGTTGCCATTCGGCTTTAGTTAGCAGTGCTGGGCTGCCCACTAGGATCCGGTCCTTCTAGTCTATACCCCTCCTTACCTTCACATTTTCTCTTCTTTTGCCACAATTATGATCTACCGATTGGTGGCCACAGTTGCCATTTTGGCAACGAACGGTAAGTCTACGCTCAGTGAGCTCATTTTGGTTGTTTTGACCTTCTTGAAACACTGATAAGGGTTATGGATGTGTAAACTGAACCCAATTTACCGTAAAATCTGTATTATAAGGTCGCTTCTAGATCAAATTGAGCACATTTTTTATAATCAAACGAATTGAAATTACCGTAGAACCTCTAATAGAAGGACACCCTGAATGTCAACTTTTGAAAATCCGCAAGACAGTAGTTTTTGTTTTCTTGGGGGTCAACTTCCCGCAAACAAAAATAGACTCTTCAGCTACCAAACGCACTATATGTGATTCTCAGAAAGTTGATTATATTTTCATGAGAAGGTTTACAAACTTGATTTTTCGGTGTCCCTCTATTAGAAACGTCACAAAATGTACTTCAAATATCTTCTCCGACAGATTTTATGGTTCGTTTTGAGAACTCGGAATTTTCTTTTTAGGTGTTGGCAAAATAGAGAGGCCTTCTAATACAGATTTTACAGTAGCTGTCAAATTGATTTGGAGAATTTTTAGACTCAAAGGATTCAATTAAAATGTTGTGTTATCTAATACGAGATCATATTGATTTGTCAGAGTCCTATTGATTTGCCAGAGAAATACCGTAAAACCTCTAATAGAGGGACGTGTCATTCTATTGTTCAACATCTTCAAAATCAAAATACGAATTTCACAAAAGTATCAGTTACTAATCTTTGAGAAGCAACTCATGAAATGTTTCACATTGATCATAGTCTATTTTTGACAAAGAATTGATTGAGACTACCTTCAGATGCACAGAAATCTGAGAAAGCTCAATTTCGGGCTCGCTTGGGTGTCCTTCGATTAGAGGTTTTACGGTAGATTTCCTTGTTGGATTTTTCATTCTTTTAGTTCACTCAATACTAGTTTCCGAGACAATTGATTTCAGCTCACGGCCAGTACTACGAATGGCCACAACAACAGCAACATTATAATCAATTCAATCAAGGATACCAGCAGTTCCAACAGCCACAACAATTCCAGCAGCCTCAGCAATATCAACAACAGCAAGCATATCAACCGTTCCCAGTTCAACAACAGCCACAACCACAATACCAACCACAACAATTCCAACCGCAACAACCTCAATATTTCCCACAACAACAGCAGCAGCCTGTTCAATATCAACAACAGCCCCAACAACCACTTCAATACCAACAACAACCATCGCCTGCGCCACCACCAATCTATTCTCAAACCGTGATTATTCCACAAGCTCCACCACCACCACCTGAGGCTTATCAAGCACAACAATATGTTCCATCTCAGCAAACACCGGTCATGGTTCAGCCAGCCGATATCCCAAGATATCATCAGAAACCACCACCACCACCGCCAACACAGAAAGTTCCAGATGTCGCGTTCCAACATGTGAACACTGCTAGAAGTGTTCAGCAAGTCGATTTCGATAACAAATTGTTTAGAGAACAGCCAAACTCTTTCACTCAGAATCAAGAAAAGGTGAGTGTAGAGACTCTTTTTCAAACATTGGAAAGACTTCTTGAAGATTTCTTAAAGGGTAACATAGTTAGTTTTTGAGATTTTTACATAGTTCGATGCCCAATTTTTGTGAGAACAATAAATCCTCTTGGAGCATAGTCTGAAAATGAATAATTTTCGAGTTATAAGCCAAAGAAAGGCTAAAAGTTAGTACTGAGCGAGTGCAGAATACACTCGCTCAGTACTAACTTTTGGCCTGTGGGCATCGAACCATGTAAAAATCTCAACAAAATACATATGTTACGCCCCCTTTAATGAATTTAAAAGATCATTCTATGGTAATATCATGAAGATACTGTTTCTCTTCACTTCAATCTCCTGCACTATTCTGTTTCATTCTATGATTTTCTCTGTTGCAGATCACTCTGCTCGCCCAACCACCTCCACCTCCTCCACCGCCAGCACAGACTCAGGCACCACTCGTACGTGCATGTTATTTTCCTCTTCCTTATTTTTCTGAAAACCCATTCTCCACTCACTTCAAAATGTCCCTGTCGATTCTCATCCATTTCAGATTCGTGTTCCTCCACCGCCGGCTCGTTTCATTCCGACCCTGAAATCCCTGTACAATGTGGATCCTCCACGTCCAAAGGTTTCTATTCTTGGTTTCGGTTTTTAATAACAATAGTTAACCGTTCTCCAGAATCCAACATACAGACCAGATGAAATTATAGTTGATGGTCATCGATCGGCGTATTTTGAAGATACACAACGAACGAAACCACAGGTACTTTTCTAGCGTTGTTGTCCATGTTTTTGGTTGTGGGAATTTTCAATCTTGAACGCAGAAAAAATGCAAAAGAGCTCTCTTCAGGGATCAAAGGTTCGTGTTCAATCAGTCGGAGGAAATGTCCACTCGAGCTCTGCCAATATTCCAAGAACATCTCAACCAGCAGTCGCCGCTGTCGTTTCTCCACCACAACAGCAAACTTTTGTGAGACCGAATGAGGTAAAAATTCAAACAATTTTGTTCACATCAAATCTTCTTCTTACAGCAACATCAACAACCACGAGTCGTCCGTCCTCAACCACAGCAACAACTCACACGTCCAGCTCCAGTGAGACCACAGACTCGCCGTCCAGTCCCACAACCACAGCCAGGTAAGTTGGAACCATTAGAATGAAGTTGCAATATATAATATTCAAGCAACCCGCCCAGTACCACGCCCAGCAGCTCCAAAGAGTCATTTGGCACCACAACCAGCTCCAGTTGTTGCCGTTTCTAAGCCAAGAGTAAGTTAGGTTACAGATTCAAAGTTACAAAGCGTATTTTCAGACAGCCAGTGAGAAGTTCCTCCAATGCTGCAAAGGACGTAAAGTTCACAATTCCTGTGAGAGAATCTGCAGTTTCGACGTTCTTTCAAAGAAGACGCTGACTGGAATGTTCCTTGGAACTGATCCATGTCCACAACACCACGGTCTTGATCTGATGCAATGTGCCGCTGATAATGATGATCATACTGAATGCTGCATAGACAGAGAAGTTGATAGAACTTCGGCTGGAAAGAAATGTCTCGGGTTCTGTAACATGAAACCAGGAATCACCTTCCAGGTAATCTCAACATACGAAAAACGAGTTTGCAATCTAGCATTTCAGGCTGATGTATCAATGCTTCCATGCTGGTCCGTTCTCAACGATATCAAGCAGTGCTTCAAGGAAAATTTGGAGCGTCAACTAGCTGCTATTTAGGAGTCAATGTTAACATGTGCTCTTTTTCAAATGCCAACCAAACTCAATTCTAGTCCTTGCCATTTTAAGTTATTATTCTTCCCCCCAGATTACCGTCCAGCCTTTTTTGTTGAACCGGTGTTGTACCTATTATCCCTAGCAACGACAGTACAATTTGATGAATTTAGAAAAGTGATAAAAATGAAGAAAATTCATGACGATCTGTTTTAAATAATGGAAACAAAACAATAACAAATTGGTGGGATGGAAAGCTAAACTACTATGAAACAAAAAAAAGAAACAAATCTAAAAAGAGAATGTAAACAGGATATTTCCATATTTCGGCTTACTCATCAATGCGGTCAGATCAGATTGGGGAATGACATGTTTAACGTCTCTTGTCGGAAACGTTCAGGTAGTCGTTGTCGGCGATGTTCAACATCAAACCTCCAGTTGGAAGATATGTCTTGTTTCCAGATTCGGACACAATTCGAGCAATCTTTTGAGCGGCACGAATCTTTCTGAGCTTCAAGAATCCAGGATCGTTCTTCATGGCTTCTCCGAGGAGCTTAGCAGATTCAGCTTCTCCTTCGGCTTGAACAATCTTCTCCTGCTTTTGTTGTTTGGCACGTTCCACATAGAATGATGCTCTCTGAGCCTCTTGAGCAGCAACTTGCTTAGCTTCCACGGCGGCAGAGTATTGTGGAGAGAAAGCCAACTCTGTCAGCGAAACGTCATCAAGGATGATATTGAAATCGAGAGCACGCTCAATCAAAGCCTTGCGAACAAGCATAGAAACCTATAACGGAATTCAATATAAAACGTCGTAGTTGATTGATATTACCTGTTGGCGTTGGGTGATAAGCTGCGAAGCATTGAACTTGGCAACAACACCTTTGAGAACTTCGTTACAGATTGATGGAAGAACTCGCTCTTCCCAGTTTTGGCCAAGAGTTCTGTAGATGTGAACAAGTTTGTCTGGGTTTGGTCGCGAAAGCACACGAAGTCCGATGTTAACCATTTGCAAATCCTTGGATCCTGTTGGAGAGCGAATCTGAAAAGTTTGTATTCATATTAGGATTATCCTCAAATACTTACTTGGTTCGGTCTAGCACGGATATCATAAACGATTGGGTACTGGAACCATGGGACTCTGAAGTGAAGTCCTTCTTTGTACAAATCAGTGGAAAGTCCTCCAAGTCTGTTGAACATGATCGCTCTGTGTCCAGCTTCGACTGAAAAAAGAGAAAATGAGACAAACATATATTTTTAAAAAAAACGCACCAGTGAACATGGATTGCGAGATTCCATAGATAGCTGCTCCAGCAGCAGCAACGAGTCCGATTCCAACTCCAGCTCCTCTAGCGTTTTGAAGAGCTTTCTTCATTGCTTCTTGCCCTTGTTTCGCCATAGTGCTGAAAATTGAAGATTTCTTGAGTAGATGATGCAAAAAAGTTGTTTGTTGAAGCAGTAATGACATGTATTTACTATCAATCCAAATTTAAACCTTCATTTTAAAGCTAAAATTGGAGAAGGTGATGAAAAGCAGACTATGAGATACGTTTAATAAAAAATCTTCATGAACCATTTATTTTAGAACAAAGTTTAGCTCAAAAGAACAAGAAAAAAACAAGAGTGAACGGAGAAATCTAAATACGCAGAAAAAGCCGTCTCTTCGAGACCCAGTCATCAGTTTCGCCGCTGCGCCTTTAAACTGTCGATGGAAAGACAACGCGAAGCGGAGAGACACAGAGATAAAAAAGCGCGGAAATTCGAAATTTTGAGGAAAGTTGATGCAAAATTTTTAAGAACTAATTGGAAAAATTGTGAGTAGATTCATTACACTAAAGTTAATACATTTATTTGAGAAATAAATAAAGTTATTAAAAGACAACCATGGGAAACAATCACCTCAATATCACATTCAAAAAACTAAATATTAAAGAAATTGGCAAACAATGAAAGAAAAGAACAAGTAAGAACTAGTAAAACATCACTGATCCCGTCAGAAAAAGAATGCTTGAACGATGAATCAAAATAATTAAAGCTCGGTTTTCTTTTCGGTGGTGCTCTCTGATTTCGCTTTTTCATCCTTTTCATTTTTCTTCGTCTTTTCTTTAGAAGCGTTTTTCTCGGCTTCCGCAACTATCTCGTCAATATCGATTTTCGAGTCTTTGCCGAGATCTTCCATTGTTGTGATCTTCTTCATTTTCTTCATGAATCGATCCACTTCGCGATTCAGGTTTTTGATCTGAAATCATGACTGATACAACATTCATTTATGTGTATACCTATCATACCTTCGTGTCGATATCTTTCCCGGTGAAATTGAAATCATCGAATTTCTTTTTCGTGTCGAGATGTTTTCTGACATCTTCTACCCAAACTTTCAGCTTATCAAGTTTTACTTTCAAAGCGTCTCGGTCTTCCTGAAATTAGCCAACTTTTTTAATTCAACAGTTAAATACCACGTTAAATACCTTTTTGAACAGAGCCTTCTCCTCATCGACATTATTCCCAAGCGTTGTTAAGGACAATGTGGTCTCGAGCAGGGTCTCCAAGCTTTTCATTTTCTCAGGAACTGTATTTTCGTGTTCTTGTCTTCTCTTCACAGACCGTACAACGTTCTTGAGCTCAAGCAAGTTGTCAGTAAACTCTTTCGTTGGGGTATCTTTCGTTACATCGTCTTCAAGCCAGAGGCGAATTCGTTTTACTGATTCCTCTAACTTCGACTTCTCTTCCACTGCCAAAAAATCGGTGAATTCACTCTCTTCTAAATACTGAGAGCACTCAAAACTGAAGGATTCCAACTCATTCTCAGCAGCTGCCCTTTCTGCAGCTAATCTCTCTTTTTCAGCAAACGCAACCATTCTTCTCTTTTCTTCCTCAACGTCGTAACGATTCGGAACATAAGCTGACGGATATTTGTTGATGATACGTAGGCGAATAATTGAAGGAAGCTCCTTTTTCTTTTCCTTCACATCCGTTTTGTTTCCAGAAGCCACCGCGTCTTCTGTTGCATTGGCTTTTGGAGAATCTTCAGATGTTGTGTTGGATGAGGGCTCTGGTTGTACTGTTGGCTCTTCAGGCTTTGGTACCTCCTTTTCTTCGAGTTTTTCATCACCAGAAGCAGATCCCGTGCCATCATCTGTAGTTGGTTCTCCTTCTTCGGTTTTCGATGAGAACAAACCACTGATTGTGCTAGCAATCGCTGAAAAAAGAACAACAATTATTTTTTAAATTGACACAGAATCTTACATCCAACGATTCCTGATTTCGGTTCAAACAATGCTTCTGCTCGCCGAACTCGAACGATTCCTGATGCATCAATGAGGAAGCTGACTTTGACTCCTTTAAATTCCGATTCCTCGCTTGATCGATTCTTGAGAGCGTCTCCTAACCCACTGATCTCGACGTCAATAAGGTTATCGAGAAGACTTCCAATTTCTTGCAGTTGCTTTTTCGTGAGACTATCCACTGCTCCATATTTCAACGCAATCGAAAAGTCATCAGAATAAGAAGTCAGAGAGATCGTTTTTGGATTTGTTGGATAAAGAGAATTCGCAGCAAAAAGTGTCTTGACCACATTTTTCTCCCCAACAACTTCTTCTGTCTTCTCATCTTTCACTTTGCTCACAAAGTGGACTTCGACTGGGAAAATCAATTTCTCCTCTACATTGAACGGCTTCACCTTGAATCCTTTGCTGAGATGAGCTGCTTGGAACAGGGCGCCCATCGCAACAGCTTCATCAGTATTCAAGAACTTTCCGATTTCTTTCCTGAAAATAAAAAAAATTGTTCAGCGGCCTACTATCAAACTCCGGTCATAGGACATGCGGCGCTAGCGAAATCGCCAGGTTTCTTATTTAGCGTCTCTAACAGTCGAACTGATCATGGCAATAAATTGCGATTTGTTCGGGTTGGAGAGACGCATTTGATGGGGAAACGAACTCGCGTCGTCTCGTTGAGAGACACTCGCGCACCCGCTTACACCACCGCAGGTCAAGGGAGAGTGAAAGAGAGGACGGCTAGATAACACATGCCACTGCGGCGTTGAGTGCGCACTTACGTTCCGATGGTTTTCTGAACAACTTCTTGCACTTTCGGCACGCGGGTTCCAGCTCCCATCAGTACGAATTGATGTACGTCTTCAATCGGAATCTGTGCCATTCGGAGAGCTTGGTCGATTGGTTCTCCAAATCTGGATGCCATGTCTTCAATAAGCCTATTGAAATCTTCTCGTGTAACCTTCAGTTTGGCGTCAATGTCTTCATGAGCACTCTCGATTTGAGCAAAGTGTTCGGCGTTAGCGGACAAAACTTGTTTCAGTCGTTCTGCTTCTTTGGTGAATTTAGTTAAGGCTCTTCTGTTCGTATTCACTTTAGTTTTGGGCTTGTAAGTTTTCTCAAACAAGTCGACAAGGTGATCTCTGAGGCGGTTTGTCATTTCTATTCCACCAAGTGTTCTATCATAACCAACTCCAAGAACCGTCATTTTCGGTTGTTTCTCATACTTCTCTTTGACCAGCTTGAACTCGACAATCGTGGCAGTTGTTTTTGCGGCACCCATATCATAGACCATCAGTCGCTGAGGCTTTTCTGTGATTTCTTTCCTTCTGAAGATTCCATGACTCAAAGCAGCAGCCGTTCCATCATTGATAAGTTGAAGAACAGTAAATCCGGCCATTTGAGCGGCTCGTTCCACTGCCAATCTTTCCGCCGGGGTGAAGTAAACCGGAACAGTGATTACAACGTCTTTGATCTCGCTGACTTGAGCATATTCTTCTGTGAACTTTTTCGCATTTGCTAGAATCATAGCAGTGAGAGCTTCAACGGAATAACTCTCTCCTCTGAAATTAAGGTTTATAAGCATATTTGGCATGAAACTCACCCAAGCTTGAAGTTTATAGAAGAAGCATTTCTCGGTGACTCGTCTATGTCGTAGAAAGTATTTCTTTGCTTGAAAAGCTTGAATGATGGATGATCAGAAGACTTGGCGACCAAATCATTCAGTTGTCCATGGACAAGATGTGGATACCGAACTTGCATTCCGATAGCTGCATCCGCAAAGGTTCTGTGACCATCTTGAATCATCACAACGTTTGGCGTTTTCCTTCTTGACTCGGTATTGAGAGCAATGTCCATAGGAATACCCGGTTTAACTATACCAATCTTCAGAAACTGAGTTCCGAGATCAATGGTCATTGCAGCCAGCTGCCCTTCTGAACAATAACATTTTCAAGTTGAACAATACATTGTTTCTTACGAGTTGAAATGAACAGACAACAGGATATCAAAACAGTCAGCATGCTGATCCCCCGTAAAATCATTATTCTGAAAAGGGAAGGTTATAAAAATAGAGGACATTTGTGAAATTATAAATATTGCAACGGATAAACGCAAATACATTATGAAAATAAGAATACAATCAGGTTGAAAAATATTTATTCACATGAAAACTCTAGTAATAAAAAGGCAACGGCTTCTGGCGACTGAAAACAAAACGTTGGCAAGAAAAAAACACGAATTGCCACGCAACGAAGCCGCGAAAATCTACTGGGAACATGAATGCTTTTTTGAACGCAATTTGAGCAAAGTACAAAGGGAAAGAAGCAAGATTATGAAAAGTGGATAAGATAATATGGGATGTATGAATTCGGCTACTCATTTTACTCGTTGTGTTGATCTTTCTTTTCCTGTTCAACCGCAACAGCGCTCAGCTTGGTGATGAGTTCTCCACCGAACTTTTGCCTGAAAAATCGCTTCTTTAATATTTTGTGAACAAAGTCTGATGATACCTGTATTCAGGGGAAATTTCAGTGAGGAGAGCGTGCAGAGTCTCGAAGTATTTTGTGTGAATGCTGAGCTGCCGAAAATCTCCGTTCATACAGTCGTTTCTGTTCGATGCAACTCTCCATCCTTTGACTAAAAGAATATTCAAAATATTAACGATTGTTCACAAGAATAGTTACTTGTCAATTCAATGCAATGGGTGTGGTTCTCAGCAGTTGTCACATTGATGAACATCAATTGTGGAGTGCGTGGAAGCATCTCACTGACGCCGATCAGGTTAACAGCGAAAGCATGCTCACGGACTGCCGCCATAGCAGTTTCTTCGAGGCCCGTTTTGTCCGCATCGACATGACAGTTTCTACAAATTGAAATCATCAACAATTAAGAATTTTAGAAACTCACTCGCAGAAAGCTGGCTTTTTGACAGTTACCGGTGTTGTTGGTGGTGTCGTTGTTTCTGTCAAGTTATCTTTGTTCGTCTGCTGTGTCATTTCCGATTCTTAAACAAGAGTTGTAACTCAAATGAGGTGCTTTGAGACGTAGTAAATATGAAAACTGTTGAAAACAGCTTGGAAAAACAGATGGACGAAAACATTTTGACGATTTATGTGAAAGAAGAAGAAATACATGTTACATTTTACACCCGTGTTTTGAGCATAGTACAAAGAATGGCAATAAGAAAATAGCGTTGGGCTATTGTCTATCAACGATATTGCAGAGTTTTTCAAGTTTTTCAAGATCGGATTTTTTCTGAAAAAAAAAACAACTACAAACAATCGAATATGAGCAGATTAATTTACCTTTTGTACACACTTATTGAGCTGATCGATCCTATCAAATAAATTTACGATTTCCAAAATATTGTTTTCTGTCTGCTTCAACTGCTCACTGAGGCCTTCTGAATGTGTTTCGGAGAGAATTTGAATCGTTCGAAGCTCTTCAAGTACAATTGTGCATTTATCTAGCACTGCATTCATTGGGTCAGTGGCTGTTTGGAAATTCTACAAGAAAAACGAAGTTGTTCACATTAGGTAATTGAATTTACCATGCCTGCTGTGAGTTCGACGAGGTTGTGCACGTTTGATGCGATTTCCTCGACACCGGTCATTGTTTTTTGTTGAGCCTGAAAATCAATATATAGAAGGCCGTTGAGTAAATTCACGGAACGGTGCATAAGTAAACGTTGTCTAGTGTTTATGCAACGTAGCCGAGAGAGGAAGCGCATCTAATGCCACTCATCATTGATTGAAAAGAGGGATTTGATGAAAAAAAATATGATGATCAGATCTGTCTTGGATTGGGGTTCAAGTTCGCAGGACGAAAGGAAGAAACACAGAGAACGTCCTCACTTTGCGAGGGAAAAGGGCGCGTCGCCAGTGAAAAAAAAAGTTTTTGAGATACCGAAAAACTGCGCTCTGTCGTACTGGATAAATGCGCGCGGTGTTCGAATATTCCTAGAGGCTACTTTTGGAGCTCGAGCTCGAGCCCAGCTTCATGTGAGCTCACTAGTGCGATATTAATGAGAAAAAATCTAAGCTTCCAATAAAGGAAGGGTGTTGTCATCAATATTGGCTCTATGTTTGTTTTCAAAAAAAAACAGAGTTCTGACTGTCAGGTAAACGCATTGATGAATCATCATTCTTTCAAACGGAATGATATCAACAGTTGTTCTTCTGTTGTCTTCCGATTTCACATTAAACAAAATCAAACACAATTTCACCTGTTTTTGATGGATGTTTCTACTTTTTTTTAGACTTTTCACTCGGATTACTGTAACTGTATAATATCACTCAGTTTCGGAGTATTTGTACAGGCAAATCGGGTCGTTTTCCATGAGAACTTGGACTGTGAAAAGCTTTAAATTCAGAAACGATTGGCATCGCTAACACAAATATTTGTCAGTGAATCACTTGTACTTCGCACTTGTTAGAAATAGGATTCTCAAAAAGTTTCAAGTTCAAATTTTCTAGAACTTCTTTATTGTTTTCTCGTTCAGAACATCTCATCTTCTGTATTCATCTCTCAGTCCACACTATTTTCCATTTCATTTTGCAGTGTGCTCACGTGTTTCTCAGGGAGTTACCCGTCGAAAACGGGAGTTACCCGTCCAATTCGGGAGCTTCCCCAATGACCGATGGGGAAGCTCCCGAATTGGACGGGTAACTCCCGTTTTTGACGGGTAACTCCCGTTTTCGTACTTTGTGAGTTACTTATTTTATCCAGTATCAACATTTTCTCAAACAATATACAAAAAACGATCAACCTCAGAAAAAGTTATTTTTTGGACTTCTAAAACACGTCTACATCAGGAAGGATTCTGGAGGCCAGAAGCGATTTTCATTTTCAAAAAACTATGTGTTCTACTCTCAGTCATATCGTTAATAAACATGCAAAATTTCAAGTCATTCGGACATGTTTGAGCAAAGTTATTCACTGAAATTCGAAGGTACACTCACCACATCTCGCCACTGTATATAATACATACATACATATATAAGCATGAAACTACTAAATTTTATAGAAAAAAAAGAAAACTATCATTTTTTGTTTCGTCTTGTTCACAGCGGGTGTATTGTTGTAATTTTCCTGTTCCTTCCGACTTTTGACCAGCCATAGTTTTACCAAATTTTCTGAAACATTACATTTTTTTACAACTTCTAATTAGATTAATTCACTTACATTTCATTTTTGGTTATCCATTCTGTTTCTTTTTCACCTCTTTTTGAGAGCAAATGGGCATGACTTCAGTCGTTATGTTCTGGAAAAAAAATTGAAAATCCATATGAAACTAATAAATAAACTCACTTTTTTATACAAAGATGATGATCGAGCAATCGGTCTGATTTTAAAATAGAAGAACGGGAAAATAATAAATTCGAAACGAAAAAAAAACTGTTTTCTTGCCTTCCACAAACGAGTTGTCTCAGTGGCACTCCTTGCGCTTCCCATGTAGCTCCCGAACAGGCCCCGGATAGGCCCCGATAGCCTCCCAACTTAGTTCCCACATAGCCCCCACAGAGGCCCCGCGTGTATGGGAGGGAACCGGGGATTAGCCGATTCCCGAGTAGGCCCCACATAGCCCCCGAAACGGGTAACAAACGGGAAACTCCCATTATCAGCGGGTAACTCCCGAAATCAACGGGTAACTCCCATAAACAACGGGTAACTCCCATTTTCTCAGGGTAACTCCCGTTTGCTGCGGGTAACTCCCATATACAAGCCACATACTCCCCAACCTGCTCCCCAAAATTCTCTGAGTAGTTCCCACATAGCCCCCACAGAGGCCCCGCGTGTATGGGAGGGAACCGGGGATTACCCGATTCCCGAGTAGGCCCCACATAGCCCCCGAAACGGGTAGCAAACGGGAAACTCCCAGTATCAGCGGGTAACTCCCGAAATCAACGGGTAACTCCCATAAACAACGGGTAACTCCCATTTTCTAAAGGTAACTCCCGTTTGCTTCGGGTAACTCCCATATACAAGCCACATACCCCCCAACCTGCTCCCCAAAATTCTCTGAGTGCTTTCCACATTTTTATCGATGTGTCTCCGTATCAGTAGTATAGTGGGAGGGCGGCAAAAGTATGACTCAGTTCACACTAACCTCTTTTAAGTGTGTGCCATTTTGTGTTCTTTTTCTTTTCCAAGTTTTATATTGATTTTAGTATTGAAGGACATGAGATTATGACGACTCCAACACACCTTCACAGAAGATCGTCTTCTAAATGGGTTCCTCCTTCTGCTCCATTGCATAATCCGATTTCTATTTTCCGGGGAAGAAGTAATCGAGAAACTGGGTTGGTTATTCATTCTTGATTCTCATTTCAATTACAAGTTCAGATCTCGAGTCATTCGTCCGAATCATTTATTCGAATCTCCTCGTTATGAACTGAACAACTACCGAGACTTTACGGATAATCAAATTTCTACAACCAAGTACACAATATGGAATTTTGTTCCTTTAAACATTTGGCATCAAATCTCGACGAAATACGCAAATCTCTATTTCATTTTTATTGCCGTTCTCAATTGGGTTCCATTTTTTGATGCTTACACTCGATACGTTGGTCTCATTCCAATCACTTTCGTTTTGGGAACAACATTGATAAAAGATGGAATCGAGGATTATCGAAGATGGAAATTCGACAATCAAATCAATGAAAAAACTTGTCATGTATGGGATCGAGATAGATGTGCATTCAGAAAAACGGAATGGAGATATATTTTGGTTGGAGACTTTGTTCACATCTCGAATGATCAGGATGTTCCTGCCGATATTATTATGTTGAGATCATCGAATGAGAGTGGAACATGTTACATTGAAACTTGTAATTTAGATGGGGAGACTTCTCTGAAACAGAGAATGGTTCCTGCTAAAGTTATTGATTATTCGAAGGTAAGTTGATGATATCCAATTACTTCAGAAAAAGTATTTTTATAGAAAGATTCAACTTTCAAACCATCAGATTTCACTGGTGTTGTGACTTGTGAGAAACCGGATAAGAGCATTTACACTATCAGAGCCAAAGTTGAATATGAACCAGGTTGAGAAGACTGCAATTTTCAGTTCTAACTATTAGATTTGCAGGTCAAACAGACGTTATCATAAAAGAAAACATGCTACTCCGTGGGTCACGAATCAAGAATACCACTTTTGTGGAGGGAATCGTGGTTTATGCTGGACACGATACGAAAGTGATGTTGAACAACGGAAGAGCTCCACATAAAACTTCAGGAATTGAGAAACTGACCAATAAGTGTGTGACTGGGAATAATTCTAATTTTTATGAAATTGTGATTTCAGATTCATCATTGCTTGTTTCATAATGCTTCTAGCTATGGTTGTGTATGGAGCAGCAGCAGCGGCTGTGTGGGTCGAAGATCATCCAACAAATACGCAGGTTTATTTGAAAAAAAAATTCCCGAAAAATAATATTTTGACACAATTGGAATTAAATCCTATTTAGTAGATCGGTGTTTCTTTTCAAAGTAGCATCAATCTCTTTTGACTTCTGAAATCCCAGGAAAAATAATTTTTTGGATGGAAGAAAACTCACATCTTTCTGCCTCTGCTTTTCTCGTTTTTCTTCTCTTTTCTTCTGACGGCGCTCCTTCAAAACTTTACTGTCCTTGAGATCATCCAGTGGCAATTTTGGCTTCATTTTTTGATCCTTTAGAAAGTCTCGACTGTCAAATGACTTCTCCTTTTTAGATTTCTTGACTCGAGGAACATGGTTTTCCTCAACCTTTTTGTTCGTCTTTTGACCCATCTGAAAACAGTTATAAACAAGAAAAGGTCCAACCAAACTAACATGTAAGACACTGTTCAATGGAGCGCATTTAAAATTTGAGTAGAGTATGTAAAAGAAAAAGAGACGCAGACATTTACAGATTCCATACATTCTGTTCAATACACCCCAGCCATTCATTGAAGGATTCATTGGAATCGGAGCATTCTTCATCAATTATCAACTTCTTGTTCCGATTTCTCTATACATTACTGTAGAGATTATCAAAGCTCTTCAGATTTATTTTATCAGTAATGACATTCAATTGTATGATTCCAAATCGGTGAGTCAATGAGAAAGGAAATGTTTGATTCATTGAACTTTAGGATAGAGCAATCGACTGTCGTTCATTGAGTATTCCCGAAGAACTTGGAACGGTTACACATGTTTTATCGGATAAAACAGGAACACTGACAGAGAATATGATGATATTTCGAAATTGTGCATTCGATGAAACGGATTACGGTACTGAAGGGACAAGAGCCAATCCAGATAAACCGGTTCGATGCGATGAATTGTACGAGAGAATCAACAATACTATGCATAATCCAGTACAGAAACATTTCTTCGCTAATATTCTTCTGAACAATTCTGTAGTTGTGAATACCATTCCACACACAGATGTTTTAGAATTGGGAAACTTTGATGGAGGAGTCTATAATATTGGAAATTCATGTTTTTATGATGTAACAGAAGAAAAGTATAAAGCAAAACTGGCTGCGATCGGAAAAGAGCCAACGGAGGAGGATGATCTTTCAAGGCCGGATATGTAAGATTACTGTACCGATGTTTATAAAAGAAGTAGTTATTTAGATTGGGACTTCCTACAACGATTAAGTTTGATGATCGTCTTACTGTAATTGTGGAGGAAGAGACACCATCAGAATCCCCAGTTCCTGATGTGTCTCCATCTCTTCAAGATTCCCCAGGTTTTCTGTCTGCTTCAACTGCTCACTGAGGCCTTCTGAATGTGTTTCGGAGAGAATTTGAATCGTTCGAAGCTCTTCAAGTACAATTGTGCATTTATCTAGCACTGCATTCATTGGGTCAGTGGCTGTTTGGAAATTCTACAAGAAAAACGAAGTTGTTCACATTAGGTAATTGAATTTACCATGCCTGCTGTGAGTTCGACGAGGTTGTGCACGTTTGATGCGATTTCCTCGACACCGGTCATTGTTTTTTGTTGAGCCTGAAAATCAATATATAGAAGGCCGTTGAGTAAATTCACGGAACGGTGCATAAGTAAACGTTGTCTAGTGTTTATGCAACGTAGCCGAGAGAGGAAGCGCATCTAATGCCACTCATCATTGATTGAAAAGAGGGATTTGATGAAAAAAAATATGATGATCAGATCTGTCTTGGATTGGGGTTCAAGTTCGCAGGACGAAAGGAAGAAACACAGAGAACGTCCTCACTTTGCGAGGGAAAAGGGCGCGTCGCCAGTGAAAAAAAAAGTTTTTGAGATACCGAAAAACTGCGCTCTGTCGTACTGGATAAATGCGCGCGGTGTTCGAATATTCCTAGAGGCTACTTTTGGAGCTCGAGCTCGAGCCCAGCTTCATGTGAGCTCACTAGTGCGATATTAATGAGAAAAAATCTAAGCTTCCAATAAAGGAAGGGTGTTGTCATCAATATTGGCTCTATGTTTGTTTTCAAAAAAAAACAGAGTTCTGACTGTCAGGTAAACGCATTGATGAATCATCATTCTTTCAAACGGAATGATATCAACAGTTGTTCTTCTGTTGTCTTCCGATTTCACATTAAACAAAATCAAACACAATTTCACCTGTTTTTGATGGATGTTTCTACTTTTTTTTAGACTTTTCACTCGGATTACTGTAACTGTATAATATCACTCAGTTTCGGAGTATTTGTACAGGCAAATCGGGTCGTTTTCCATGAGAACTTGGACTGTGAAAAGCTTTAAATTCAGAAACGATTGGCATCGCTAACACAAATATTTGTCAGTGAATCACTTGTACTTCGCACTTGTTAGAAATAGGATTCTCAAAAAGTTTCAAGTTCAAATTTTCTAGAACTTCTTTATTGTTTTCTCGTTCAGAACATCTCATCTTCTGTATTCATCTCTCAGTCCACACTATTTTCCATTTCATTTTGCAGTGTGCTCACGTGTTTCTCAGGGAGTTACCCGTCGAAAACGGGAGTTACCCGTCCAATTCGGGAGCTTCCCCAATGACCGATGGGGAAGCTCCCGAATTGGACGGGTAACTCCCGTTTTTGACGGGTAACTCCCGTTTTCGTCGGGTAACTCCCGTTTGTGACCCACGGGGGCGATATGGGCAGCTCCCGTTCTCCTCCCGTTCTCCTCCCGTTCTCCTCCCGTTCAGCCCCCGTTCAGCCCCCGTTCAGCCCCCGTTCAGCCCCCGTTTAGCTCCCGTTCAGCTCCCGTTTAGCTCCCGCTTGTATCCCAAAACGAGCACTTATTCTAGCATTAATATGTTTATTATCACTGAATAGTACATGTAAAATACATACAGTGGCGAGATGTGGTGAGTGTACCTTTGAGTTTGAGTGAATAACTTTGCTCAAACATGTCCGAATGACTTGAAATTTTGCATGTTTATTAACGATATGACTGAGAGTAGAACACATAGTTTTTTGAAAATGAAAATCGCTTCTGGCCTCCAGAATCCTTCCTGATGTAGACGTGTTTTAGAAGTCCAAAAAATAACTTTTTCTGAGGTTGATCGTTTTTTGTAATTTGCTTGAGAAAACGTTGATACTGGATAAAATAAGTAACTCACAAAGTTTGGTCAACTTTGAATGATTGGCTCCGGAGATATGGACGTCGGAGCACAAAATGACATGTTTGGAACAGTGAGCATATCTCGGCTGAAACTGATCGTAAGACTCTCAAGGAATATGTATCGTTAAATGTACTACAAGATAGCAAAAATAATTATTCATTTTGATCAAAAAATATTTCGACGAAGTACAGGACCACTTCTGACCAAATGGAGGTAGTGTATCGGAAAAAAAATTATTTGCTCAAAGTGAATAATTCTTTTTGCTATCTTGTAGTACATTTAACGATACATATTCCTTGAAAATTTGAGAGTCTTACGATCAGTTTCAGCCGAGATATGCTCACTGTTCCAAACATGTCATTTTGTGCTCCGACGTCCATATCTCCGGAGCCAATCATTCAAAGTTGACCGAACTTTGTGAGTTACTTATTTTATCCAGTATCAACATTTTCTCAAACAATATACAAAAAACGATCAACCTCAGAAAAAGTTATTTTTTGGACTTCTAAAACACGTCTACATCAGGAAGGATTCTGGAGGCCAGAAGCGATTTTCATTTTCAAAAAACTATGTGTTCTACTCTCAGTCATATCGTTAATAAACATGCAAAATTTCAAGTCATTCGGACATGTTTGAGCAAAGTTATTCACTGAAATTCGAAGGTACACTCACCACATCTCGCCACTGTATATAATACATACATACATATATAAGCATGAAACTACTAAATTTTATAGAAAAAAAAGAAAACTATCATTTTTTGTTTCGTCTTGTTCACAGCGGGTGTATTGTTGTAATTTTCCTGTTCCTTCCGACTTTTGACCAGCCATAGTTTTACCAAATTTTCTGAAACATTACATTTTTTTACAACTTCTAATTAGATTAATTCACTTACATTTCATTTTTGGTTATCCATTCTGTTTCTTTTTCACCTCTTTTTGAGAGCAAATGGGCATGACTTCAGTCGTTATGTTCTGGAAAAAAAATTGAAAATCCATATGAAACTAATAAATAAACTCACTTTTTTATACAAAGATGATGATCGAGCAATCGGTCTGATTTTAAAATAGAAGAACGGGAAAATAATAAATTCGAAACGAAAAAAAAACTGTTTTCTTGCCTTCCACAAACGAGTTGTCTCAGTGGCACTCCTTGCGCTTCCCATGTAGCTCCCGAACAGGCCCCGGATAGGCCCCGATAGCCTCCCAACTTAGTTCCCACATAGCCCCCACAGAGGCCCCGCGTGTATGGGAGGGAACCGGGGATTAGCCGATTCCCGAGTAGGCCCCACATAGCCCCCGAAACGGGTAACAAACGGGAAACTCCCATTATCAGCGGGTAACTCCCGAAATCAACGGGTAACTCCCATAAACAACGGGTAACTCCCATTTTCTCAGGGTAACTCCCGTTTGCTGCGGGTAACTCCCATATACAAGCCACATACTCCCCAACCTGCTCCCCAAAATTCTCTGAGTAGTTCCCACATAGCCCCCACAGAGGCCCCGCGTGTATGGGAGGGAACCGGGGATTACCCGATTCCCGAGTAGGCCCCACATAGCCCCCGAAACGGGTAGCAAACGGGAAACTCCCAGTATCAGCGGGTAACTCCCGAAATCAACGGGTAACTCCCATAAACAACGGGTAACTCCCATTTTCTAAAGGTAACTCCCGTTTGCTTCGGGTAACTCCCATATACAAGCCACATACCCCCCAACCTGCTCCCCAAAATTCTCTGAGTGCTTTCCACATTTTTATCGATGTGTCTCCGTATCAGTAGTATAGTGGGAGGGCGGCAAAAGTATGACTCAGTTCACACTAACCTCTTTTAAGTGTGTGCCATTTTGTGTTCTTTTTCTTTTCCAAGTTTTATATTGATTTTAGTATTGAAGGACATGAGATTATGACGACTCCAACACACCTTCACAGAAGATCGTCTTCTAAATGGGTTCCTCCTTCTGCTCCATTGCATAATCCGATTTCTATTTTCCGGGGAAGAAGTAATCGAGAAACTGGGTTGGTTATTCATTCTTGATTCTCATTTCAATTACAAGTTCAGATCTCGAGTCATTCGTCCGAATCATTTATTCGAATCTCCTCGTTATGAACTGAACAACTACCGAGACTTTACGGATAATCAAATTTCTACAACCAAGTACACAATATGGAATTTTGTTCCTTTAAACATTTGGCATCAAATCTCGACGAAATACGCAAATCTCTATTTCATTTTTATTGCCGTTCTCAATTGGGTTCCATTTTTTGATGCTTACACTCGATACGTTGGTCTCATTCCAATCACTTTCGTTTTGGGAACAACATTGATAAAAGATGGAATCGAGGATTATCGAAGATGGAAATTCGACAATCAAATCAATGAAAAAACTTGTCATGTATGGGATCGAGATAGATGTGCATTCAGAAAAACGGAATGGAGATATATTTTGGTTGGAGACTTTGTTCACATCTCGAATGATCAGGATGTTCCTGCCGATATTATTATGTTGAGATCATCGAATGAGAGTGGAACATGTTACATTGAAACTTGTAATTTAGATGGGGAGACTTCTCTGAAACAGAGAATGGTTCCTGCTAAAGTTATTGATTATTCGAAGGTAAGTTGATGATATCCAATTACTTCAGAAAAAGTATTTTTATAGAAAGATTCAACTTTCAAACCATCAGATTTCACTGGTGTTGTGACTTGTGAGAAACCGGATAAGAGCATTTACACTATCAGAGCCAAAGTTGAATATGAACCAGGTTGAGAAGACTGCAATTTTCAGTTCTAACTATTAGATTTGCAGGTCAAACAGACGTTATCATAAAAGAAAACATGCTACTCCGTGGGTCACGAATCAAGAATACCACTTTTGTGGAGGGAATCGTGGTTTATGCTGGACACGATACGAAAGTGATGTTGAACAACGGAAGAGCTCCACATAAAACTTCAGGAATTGAGAAACTGACCAATAAGTGTGTGACTGGGAATAATTCTAATTTTTATGAAATTGTGATTTCAGATTCATCATTGCTTGTTTCATAATGCTTCTAGCTATGGTTGTGTATGGAGCAGCAGCAGCGGCTGTGTGGGTCGAAGATCATCCAACAAATACGCAGGTTTATTTGAAAAAAAAATTCCCGAAAAATAATATTTTGACACAATTGGAATTAAATCCTATTTAGTAGATCGGTGTTTCTTTTCAAAGTAGCATCAATCTCTTTTGACTTCTGAAATCCCAGGAAAAATAATTTTTTGGATGGAAGAAAACTCACATCTTTCTGCCTCTGCTTTTCTCGTTTTTCTTCTCTTTTCTTCTGACGGCGCTCCTTCAAAACTTTACTGTCCTTGAGATCATCCAGTGGCAATTTTGGCTTCATTTTTTGATCCTTTAGAAAGTCTCGACTGTCAAATGACTTCTCCTTTTTAGATTTCTTGACTCGAGGAACATGGTTTTCCTCAACCTTTTTGTTCGTCTTTTGACCCATCTGAAAACAGTTATAAACAAGAAAAGGTCCAACCAAACTAACATGTAAGACACTGTTCAATGGAGCGCATTTAAAATTTGAGTAGAGTATGTAAAAGAAAAAGAGACGCAGACATTTACAGATTCCATACATTCTGTTCAATACACCCCAGCCATTCATTGAAGGATTCATTGGAATCGGAGCATTCTTCATCAATTATCAACTTCTTGTTCCGATTTCTCTATACATTACTGTAGAGATTATCAAAGCTCTTCAGATTTATTTTATCAGTAATGACATTCAATTGTATGATTCCAAATCGGTGAGTCAATGAGAAAGGAAATGTTTGATTCATTGAACTTTAGGATAGAGCAATCGACTGTCGTTCATTGAGTATTCCCGAAGAACTTGGAACGGTTACACATGTTTTATCGGATAAAACAGGAACACTGACAGAGAATATGATGATATTTCGAAATTGTGCATTCGATGAAACGGATTACGGTACTGAAGGGACAAGAGCCAATCCAGATAAACCGGTTCGATGCGATGAATTGTACGAGAGAATCAACAATACTATGCATAATCCAGTACAGAAACATTTCTTCGCTAATATTCTTCTGAACAATTCTGTAGTTGTGAATACCATTCCACACACAGATGTTTTAGAATTGGGAAACTTTGATGGAGGAGTCTATAATATTGGAAATTCATGTTTTTATGATGTAACAGAAGAAAAGTATAAAGCAAAACTGGCTGCGATCGGAAAAGAGCCAACGGAGGAGGATGATCTTTCAAGGCCGGATATGTAAGATTACTGTACCGATGTTTATAAAAGAAGTAGTTATTTAGATTGGGACTTCCTACAACGATTAAGTTTGATGATCGTCTTACTGTAATTGTGGAGGAAGAGACACCATCAGAATCCCCAGTTCCTGATGTGTCTCCATCTCTTCAAGATTCCCCAGCAACCGCGACTCCAACGTCTCCAATCTTACGACCGCTTTCATCTTTATCTTCTTTCTCCAGAAAACTATCTACAGTTGTACGAAGGAGCATTTTGAGACCTATTTCAGATATGTGGGTTGTTTTTTAGTTTGAGAAAAATCTGACATATCTTTTTCAGAATCCCGGTGAGAAAACGATTGATATCCTTCAAACAACAAGCATTGAATCCATACGAAGCTGAAAGTCCAGATGAGTTGGCACTCATCGAGGGAGCTGCTCTTTATAACTATGTCCTTTTGGAGCGAGCAGCTACAAGTGTCACTATTTCAACACCTGAAAAAGCTGAAAAGCGATATGAACTCCTTTTAACTCTACCATTTGATGCCACAAGAAAACGAATGTCTGTGATAGTCAACTCCCCAAAAGGACCACTTTTGTACTGCAAAGGAGCTGATTCTGCAGTTTTATCAAGGTATTTAAATTTACTTGAATTTTTGGATAAATTGAAAGAAAATTCAGATTGACACCGGAAAGTATGTCGGATAGAAGGGTGAAAACAATTCAATCTCATTTGGATGATTATGCAAAGAAAGGGTTGAGAACACTGTGTTTTGCAATGAAATATATCCCACAGGAAGAATTCGATGATTTTCTTCATTCCTACAAATTCGTAAGTTTTTATTCTTCCATCACCCCCACTGAATTTAGATTTTCAGTTAATGGAAGATGCATCAACGGAGAGAGAAAAAATGTTATCAGAGAAGGCAGATCAATTAGAAAAGAATCTGAAACTATCTGGTGTCACTGGAATTGAAGATAGACTTCAGGATGGTGTACCCGACACTTTATGTGCTCTCCGAAACGCGGGAATTCAAGTTTGGGTACTTACCGGAGACAAATTGGAAACTGCACAAAATATTGCTACTTCTAGTGGACTGTTTCATCCTCAAAGACCATTGAAGTATGTTTTTCTGGCTTGAAATTAACATTCGAAAATGCGCTTCAGAGTAATTGAGAATGAAGGAGACGCAGAAGAAGCTAGCGAATCTGCTGGATTAAACATCATTTTGTCTCCTGCTGCAATTCGTTTGGCTCAAGAAGGGAATACTCATTTGATTGAGGCACTCAAAAAGTATGTGATCAGTCTTTATCCAAAAACTAAACAGGTTTTCAGGGCGAAGACAGTTTTATGTTACCGTATGACACCATCTGAAAAAGCAACAATGGTGAATACAGTGAAAAAGAAAATCAAGGGAAATGTCCTTGCAATTGGAGACGGAGCAAATGATGTTCCGATGATTCAAGCCGCCCATGTTGGAATCGGAATAGCGGGAAAAGAAGGATTACAGGCAGCAATGGCATGCGATTTTGCGATTGCTAGATTCAAATTTTTATCGAGATTGCTATTGGTTCATGGACACTGGAGCTATTATCGTCTTGCAAACACTTTCCTGTACTTTTTATACAAAAATGCGGTAAGTATCTTTTTCGTCGAACGTTTTCAGCAACTTTTATTATTCAGAATGCAGTGTTTATTATTTTCTATTATCAATTCTTCTGTGGTGCTTCTGGAACAAACATTGTCGATCCTATCTGGGGTGTCACTTATCCTATCATTTTCACCAGTGCTCAACCAGTGGTAGTTGGAGTTTTGGATCAAGACTTTGACGATGAGACTCTAATGAGTAAGCCAGAGAAATATATTATTGGAAGAGAGAATCAGTTGTATACTTGGAAACATTTCTTCATAGATGTGATTGATGGAATCTATCAGGCTGCTGTGATTTATTATGTCGCACATCTGGTATGTCATTTTTTATATTTTGAAAATAGAGTTAACTTTAATTCTAGACTCTATATGCATCAGAAGTAAGCCTCTGGGAAATGGGATTCTACATTGCAACTAGTTCAATCCTTGTCAATTCTGGACATCTTGCTCTCCAAGTTCGATATTGGCACTGGCGGCTTGTACTTCTATTCTTCTTTTTTATTTTCCTTCAGTTTGGATATTTCTTCATCGAGTGTTTGACTGTCGGTGCTAATATGATTCCGGATCCTCCAGTTTGGATGCCAATTCATGCAATGGGAGATTCTAGGTTTTGGTATTCTCAAATTATCACGGTTATAGTTGCATTGTGTCCAAGGTAGGCGTGAAATCTTTTTTTCAAGACTATTTTTCTACATTTCAGATTCACATCAATGTGCCTTCTATCTTCATTGAACACCGGTTCAGCTAAAAACTGAAAAATAACTAGTCAACTTTCTGTAAATACCGATTTTTCTCATCAATTGATCTGATACAAACAAACGAGTACTCTTTTCTCTTTATTTAATAAATCAAACAAACTTTGTTTCCTTCAGGTAAAAGATTTCACAGCTCGATAACGAGTGGGAGAGTTGTCTCTCAAGCAGTATAACCAGATTTCAATAAAAGTTGCAGTACTTTTTTCAAACAATCCTTTCTCTATGTACACAACCGTACCAATCTACTCTTGATTCTCTGCGTCTCTTCCACTCTCAGACTCTTCATCGTCAGCTGATCATCTTCTCGCAGACACACATAAGTTCCCGTGTGCTTTCCGCATCCTACAATCATATTTCTCCCCCCGTTTCCGCATCTCTTGGTATGTTTCTTGTTATTTTTACGAATTACTACACAATTTTGATGAAATTTCAACGTCTGAATCTCTTCACTCCCTCTTCAATTTCTCTCTGCGGGAATCGAAGCGGCGATTTTGTAAACATTCATGTTTGTGTCAGCCGTCAGCCACCACCTCTCGCTGTTTTTGGTTCTCTTTTCTGTCTCTGGCGACCCCATTTTTTCTCATTACTGGTACGATCATGTCCAGTCGATGACACTGTCGATTTTGTATTCTGAAATCAGATTTAGGAGATGTATTCTTAGAGACTTTAGCGTCTTTTCCTCTATTGGAAACAGAAAACAGTTTACGGAAATTTCTTGAAGGAAAGATGTCGAAACTCTTCTTGAAATAGACAGATGTTTAGTGGAAAGTAAATATTGACTAGTTTGATATCAAGAAAACCATTTGATATGAACGTATTTTTGCATCACTCCTGTTTACAGCTCGATTTCCCACTAAGTGACATTATTTCTTCCTTTCAGATCAGAATATTTCAAATATTCAAATACCTCACAGATGATCATCACCCACTTTCTCTTTCTGTTTGACCTTTCTTTCGTCTTCCCATATGTTGAAATCTGACCTCCCCAACCAAAAGAAAAACGACTTGAAGCGCCTTTCTAAAAGTGTACAGTTGTCCTTGGGCTTGACAGTTTTTTCTTCGCCGCCGTCTCTTTTTTTTAGTCTTTTGTTTTGCTTTTTTCGCTCAACTGTTAAAAAAAATAACAGAACACAACTATCCCTTCCGACCATCGGTCACCTGACCAATGATCCGCCCTTCTGTCTCTGTTCTTTTTGCTTTTTTCCGAAAGCACGTTGCTCAGCATTAAAACTCTCGTTTGCAGAAAAGAACAATGTTCGAACTTGCTTTCATTGCGGTGCTCGTATCCGCTGCAATCTACATTTATTGTGCACTCCGCAAGAATGGATTCTTCGTTGCCGTTGAACCATCAGTCACCACTTCACCAAAGTATCTCGATAAACCATTGACAGTGTACTACAAGTATCATTTGGGACCATATCAAAATGTTATGCGCGTCATAGATGAAGCTAAACAAGTTCTCTCATCCAGTTCGACACCCGCCACATTCTTTGGAATCTACTACGATAATCCAGAGAACACGGACTCTCATTTCCTCCAATCAGCAATTGGAGTTGTTTTTGGAACGGAGGGAAACGATTGGCATGATGAGAAATATGCCAAGGAATTGACTGAGAGTGGATTTGAAAAGTTCGTGTTGCCAAAGGTCGAGAGAGCTGTTCAAGCAGTTCAGCCATCAACTGGAGGATTCGCTTCGTTTTTGGCTTTGGTTTGGTTCACTTACTCGACTATCAAGAAGTACATTTCTGTAAGTTCAGAGAGAAAACTATTAGAAATATCTGAATGTTTCAGGACAATAAACTCGAAGTGACTTACGCCGTTGAATTCTACTCGAACGACGACATTCATGTCATCTTCCCATTGGATGATGCCAGCGAATTCCTTGTGAAGAACGTATGTTACTAAAATTTTCTTTCTGAAACCTATTAGTTTACTTGTTTCAGTATCAATCCGTTGAACAATTAGAGAGTGATGCTGCCAAAAAGAAATTCGATTCTTCTGAAGAGGACAGTGAGAGTGATCCAGAAGAAGAGCCAGAAGAGAAGGATAACTGAGATCAGCGTTCGGATGACAATTCACAGTAAAACGTTTTCATTTGTTTGCCAATTTTTCGTAATTGTTTTTGATTTTTTTTCAAAATGAACTTTTTTTTTCGAAAATTTATCGATAATTGAATATTTCATGTTAAAACTTTAGGTTGCTAATTTGTGCGCAAAGGTTTATTAGAAACATCAAAGGAATTGAGAATGGGCAGAAAGATGGTAGATCATTAAAGAAGTTTCAAAATCCAGGGACTTTTGTGTTCTTCGCCAGTATCGGAGTGTACTTATTTTGTAGCATCGAAGATTGTGTTCAAAGAACTCCAATGATGTGTTTTCGTTTGGATGTTCCGTGTTCTCCTGATCAACCACTATTTTTCCAGCTACTGCTGAAATGACTCCGGCAAATCCCTTAGTTTGATTGAAACGTATCCAAGTTTTTAGGATCACCATAATCGGTTTCCTACCATTGCTGAAACCTCCAGTCGTAGACAATTGACCGGTTGGAGTGATTCGAAATCAAATTAGTTTTTTTTCATTACTGGATATTTCTGGAGCAGACGCATCTTTTGCTTATTTGATCTAAAACCAGCAACAGCCCATTATTTCGTTACTCTTTAACTTATGAGCAATCTAAATAACTTCCAAAAAACTAACGAACACTATCTCATCGCTCCTTTTTTCAAGTGCGTTTCTTCCGTTGATATCCACTTGAGCCCCCTCTTATCACCTTACCGCCCCCGATCCTCTCTCCAAAATGTTATTTTTCCCTTTATCTTTTTTCCCCAATAGTCATATGTTTCTTATATGAATAGTTCAAAGTTGAGTGATGAGTAAACCGATTTGCATAGTAATAAGCGGGGACTCCTTCAACTGGTTTTTGATGTCTTGCGGATTTTCATCTTTTCGTGGTCCTTCTCTTTTCCATCGCCGAGATGATAATTACTAGACTCGTCTTCCTTCGATGTCGTCGGTCGGGTACCAGGCATAGCCTTTCACTGAATTTTCAAATAAATAAATGGAGAGCTCATAAACCGAATTGATGCATCTCAACTCGGATAGTTTTGAGTTTGGTTTACTTATTTTCGAAAAATGCAACTTGCATCTATGTTTGTGGTTTTCACAACATCGTAGATCAGCATAGATCTACGTTCTTGTTTTACTTTTTTGCGAATTGCATATACATTCTGCTGGATTAAAAACTCTATTTACCCATGATGTACCGAAAACTTAGAGATCTTATTCAGATTTCGGACCATTTTCAAAGACTACACTCTTCATTTCAACACAAATCCATTTCAAATAGAAAGAATTTCATCGAGCAACCAGCATCTGTTACTTTTTTTTCGATATTCTAGTTTTCATATTAACTTTTGAACATCATAAATCTAGGATCTCCAATCGAATGATTCACTAGAAGAACAAAAAAATTTGATTAAAAGTTGACAAGCTTCTCTCCCCTCGACTAGCACATTTTCATTCTTCCGAACTTTTCAGACATTCCAGTCATTCAACCCGGATATTGACTATTTCCTATCCCAAAAGTTCATTCCATTCTCCATACAACCATCCGTTTCTCTTTATCTCCTATAATAATTGGACTGGCATTTATCGACAGAAAAAAAACTAAACGGCTCTACGGAAATGTATGCGGGAACTGGAGGCTGGCGGAGAGCACGAGTCACCCACACAATGCTCTCCCTAAACTTTTCTCATTTTTGAGAGTTTTAGTTAAAATTTTTCTCATTATTATAACTTTTCCAACTCTTTTTCTAATAGAACAACTTGCTACTATTCTCCTCAAGTTCTGTCAAAAATAGATGGGAAAATGGGCGGAGTCTATTGTCCAGAATTGGATTATGTTTTCCAGTAAGAAGGATGATGGGAACCGAGAAAAGTCATGTGGTACTTTTGAATATATATATTTTCTCAAATTCTTTTCGACATTTTTGGTTCGTCAAATCAAGTCAATTGTAGATCTGATTTGATGTACTCTGACATGTGTTGTCTGCTTTTGAGAAATGCGAGAAGCCGTATAAGATTTCTTGGCAGCATGATGGGCATTCCACATAAAGACAAGGATTAGGATTAACTATAAATATTTATACTTATAGAATTTCTTAGGTTTACAATCTTTAACAATAGGTCCCTTTTTTATTGAGAATCTCATCCCTGAAGATTTTCAGAAAGTCATGCTGAACGTCAATTGTTTTTCTCTCTGAATCCAATTTCCCTTTTTTCGAGCCATGAGTGCATTCATTCCGTTCCTCTTCCCTTCCTCGAATCCATCATAATCATTCCGTCAGTTTTTGTCATTTTATTGCCTTCAGGCATCATTACATACAAAAAGAGAGAAAGCATGTTCATGTATTCCTGGGAATTTCCCACTTTGCATTTTGATTTTTTTCTGTTAGTTTCTTCTTGTATCTCATTCTTGTGTTAATCAAACTAATGTACTCTGATTCACTCCAATCTATGAATGGCTTCTTCTTTTTCTTGGTTTAGAGCATTAGTACTACAATGAACATTTCTGCTTTAGGAACAAAATCTCAGTTTTCATCGTTGCTCATTCAGTGGGATCTTTCCTTTCTTCTTGTTTCTCTTGTCACAAGATTCTGGAACAATTTGAGACATGTGTCGGGAGAAAACTAAGCAAAATTAAATACATTCCTTACCAAGAATTTTTTCTGAAAAGAAAACATAAAAGATATCGGATGCGCCTTCCGCCGTTGTTTTTATTTGACTTAATCGTGGTAATTATTGTCAGAAGCAGGAATAGACACGAGATAGAAATCTTGAATCTATTTTCTCCTTGCACACTATTTTGTAAACAACAACATGACTAGTTTTTTTCCTTAAAGGCGGTCTCATCCTTTTCCCGTTTCTGACTAGTGACCTCATCTACCTTTTGTTCCGTTTTTGCCTCCCGAAAGTGCTCATAAAATGACGGAATAAAGAAACAATGAAGAAACTTTTCATTCAGCACGTTTGCTTCTTTCTTGGAATCAAGAGATGCCTCGGTTAGGGTTCAAGGTTCTAGACAGGATTTTGAACTAAAATAGCAAAATGGTTTCCATTTACACCTGCTCATCTTGAATGTTCAGCTAGCTTTAAAGAAAAGAACAAAAGTTTCGATTTCATGGTCTCCGGAAAAGAAAGGATACATTGTCTGACGGGGGTTTTCGAAAAGTTTGGTGGCTGTTCTGGTATACTGTATAGCTGAAAAGTTGTCAGATAGCAGCGTGGAAAATTTAAGATATCTCGATGATTTTGCTCAAATCCGTATAAATTTCTGGAAACTACAAATCTGTTATTTTCTTCGATTCCTTCCGATTCTAATGTAGTCTACTACAAAACGAATTATCCAAACACCGAAGTATATTCTCAACAAATACAAATCTTGATACTTTGAACTCCTTATATCGTTGTTTCCAGAGTCCCCTGACCACGAGTCCTCTTTCTCCGATTCACATGTTTACAGATTGCCTAATTAGGAACTTTCTCCATGTTGTGACCCTCAGAATGATTATCCTCTAGGGAAGTCCGTTTTTTCCCAATGTCCTCAAAACCAGATAGGCGGTCCCGAGTGGTGAGGAAAGGAGGGAGCTTCTGCCAATTTTATTTGCGGTTCGAATTAGATTCTCGTCAATTTTCAATTTCCTATCTTCCCCTTTTTTCTCTCCCACTCGATTTCACGGTTTTCCTAAAAAACAACTGGAAACTTTGTCTTTTTAGAAGGAAGGGCAGAATAGAAAGAATATTGACTGAAATGGAAACTTTGTATTTAGAGTGATCAAACACCTTTTTTCCCGATTTGCAACTTCCAATTAATGCTTGGGGCTCTCTTTGTCAAACATGTCTGGATAAAAAGAATCTGGGAGGGCCTTGAAGCCGTCCTCTCGTTTATTAGAAAGCTCAGTGTACCCCCGGCTTCAGAATACATAAACACATTCTCAGGTTTCTATTTTTTTCTGGAAAAAAGATTCCCAAAAAGTGCCCCTCATATTTCCAGATTTTGGCGTCATTTTGCAAGAGCACTTTGATTCATCCTTGAGGGATCGGTACAGTGATCAATGACTTGTATTGCTCATGTCTCAATTAACAGGAATGACGTGTTCAGAAATCTCTGACGATGCTTTTGGGACATTTTTATTTCTTCCAGGTCATACCTAGTTTCGTTCTATTCAATTTCCATAAACTTTTAGAGCTCAAACACCATCACTTCTAGGAACAAAATCAGAAAATCAAGGGTACTTCTAGACAAGTCTGTTCTCTGAGTTGATACTCTGATTCAGAATTTGAATTCCCAGAGTGAAACATTTTCAGACAACAACTCGTCTCTTTACCTCCGAAACCACCTGCGTCACTCTAAAAACCGAAAAAAAAAAACCAGAATTTGTGTGTATGTGGGGGAGGTGCCTCATTTTGTATGCACATTCGGACGGAAGTTCAATCGTTTCTCGTTTCAGTTTTTCGAAACGAAAAAGCAGCTCTTCTAGTTGAGACTTTTTGAGCTGTTCATACTTTCTCGTCTTTTAAAAGGCGTTTCTAAGTGAATCGTGTCCATTTTGAATGGAGTTTCTCCTTTTCAAAAATGGGGTCTAAAGAGTCTTTTGAAGTCACATATGTTTCCAATTTCTCTCCTTTTCACTTTGAATGACGTATTCTTTTCTCCCAATAACATTTACCTCCCGTAGTCCTGATTATGCTTGCATCAAACACGCAATCCGCCCATCACAGCAAAGAAAACCCGCATCGAAAAAGGCAGTTTGGTGCTAAGAGAGTATCATCTTACTTCTTTCCTTCCGTTATTTTTCTTTCCAGATTCTTAGATTCAAAATGAAGAAAATCGCTTCTCTTTGTTTTTCCCTTCTATTATCTTCTTTTCTGGGATTATTTCAGTTGTGGAAATTTGAATTGTGATTCATTCTTCCTAGAACTCATTCAGATTTCGTTTTTGCAGACTCCAATATTTTGGATGTTGACAGAAAGACGTACTCATAGTCTACTCTTTCTCTGAAAATCATGAGTCTGGGATCTCTAGGCAATAAAAGAGAGAAGGTCATGCTGCGGTCATACTTTATTTAATTTTCATAAAATTTTAATGACTCAAAGATCAATTTGATGAATAAAAATAGAAGATAGGAAGTAAGAGGATATGTGAAATAGACAACATTTTTCCAGAAGGAAGATCTGAAAACATGGAAACATCCGGTTAGGTTTTAAAAATAATGTTGGTTATTATAAGGTCTTCCGGAGTACGGTACTTTCTGGAAATCATAGTATATTCCTTTCATGTTGTTTTTAAAGATTTTTTATTTGCAATGGACCTCATTCTTAACTAAATCCAGCCCCCGCTTTTTGTAGTCGTTGTTTTTGTGTTCCGACAGAAGTTCCTTCGCCTCTAAATTTCTAATAACGTTCCTACTAATCATGTCTAGAGAGATCCTTCCAGCATTCCACTCATCGTAATTTATATTATTCGACACATATTCAAAATACATACATCTCAGAAGACACCAAATAGCTATGTCACCTCTTCATTTTTTCGCCATCGCCTCCGTTGTTTTCTGGTCGTTGGAACTGGTCGATGAAATAGCTAATTGCTGCTACTAGCCACCAATTTTTTGCTCCATCTCAATTGATCCAAAAATAGAGAGAGAGACGGACAAGATTGATTGGGTGGAATCATAGAATGCGGTCATTTGGCTATTTCCGATATGTTCCGATGCTCGGAGGCGTTCCGTTGGAAGAGAACTGGAGTAGAATGTGGTTCCAATTCTTTGAATGGGTATCTAGTCACGAAGTATGGTTTGAGTGGTAGCATCCAGTAGTTGGATGGGTCTATGATCTTCGAAGAGACATTCTGAGATTGAACTCATACCGACAAATGTAAATATCAATAATGCGCCTACTCATACCCTTACTTTTGTCCGTCTTCAAGGTGCGTCATTTCTGAAAACTCAATAAGTATCTGAACCTTCTTCTCGTCCAATTTCGAAAAACATACTCTTGGATAAAAGTGTCCATTTTTTCCAGGCGTCCTCCTATGTCACCTCGTGCCCATTCTCACACAAAAACCTTTTCTTCTTCCTCGTTTTTTCTTCCTCTCATGTAGCTCTCAGCTCCCACAACAATGACTTGCGACAAGGGAGCCAAGAAGAGTTGACGACGACGAAGAAAGACGTCCCAAAGAAAAAGTCCATATTTGTATAATCCATTCCCTTTTCTTCTTCTTCTTCTTTCTCCTTGTCATAAATCATTCCAGCCTCCTTTTTTGTCTTCTTTCTTTCTTTTCCTTTAGTTTACCCATTATTAACCTTATCTCATTTTCATCTCAGATTTCCTTCCGACATGTTCACCCGAAACGAGACGGTGAACACGTCGGTTACACATGGATTCGAGGATCTTATCACTTATCACATCGTTAATACGACACTTGGTGCGATTTCTACATTGGTCAATACACTTCTCATGATCATCTTTCTCAGCTATCGACCTTTTAGGACACGATATGTGGTAAGAAATCGTATTAAATACGCAACACAGAAAAACTATATGTTCATGGACCATTTTTGTGTTAAGGTTTGTGACTTTTGTGGCTCAAGAGTTTATGGAATTCATATTTTCTGTAGAAAAATTTCTAGTATCTTGTATTTTGCAAAAACACAAAAACTATAAATTTCTCATTTCCAGCTACTGATTCTTCTCAATGTTGGAGATCTCATCAACAGTATGGCTATCGTTCTGACTGGATTGAATCGAATCGAGTTGTATTCTACTGCAATCCAAACGATGACTCTTCCAGTTCGAACCTCTGTGGAATGTGCCATCGAACCATGGCTCATTTTAAAGCTCATCGGTTAGTTTTCAATCCGTTTTTTGTATCATGTGCTCTCGTTTTGTTTGCCGGGCGTGAAGACGTCCGATCCGTGGGTGTACTCTCTTTATTGCAATATGACACCCAAAAGATGATGGAAGAAAATGGAGGGAGTCCAACTTCCGATCGAAGTGACGTGAAATTTTTCGAGGCCTCATGGAGAATAATGATAAAGATTGATAAATTTCAGGAGACATCTTGATCCCAGTCTCCACATTCTGGATGGGCGTCGAACGACTGGTGGCAATCCTATTTCCTATCTTCTACAGATTTTCCGTTGATGGAAAAGCAGTGAAGTGAGCTCGAACTTTGAAAAGGAACATCTTCTTAAACCTCAAATAATTTCAGATATCTTGTTGTACCTGGTGTTAGTCTTCTTTTTGTATTCTGCTCTATCTGTGTTGCTTTTTATCTCGCTTTCACGGAAAATCATCTCACAAGTTTTTATTGTGGAAGGAAAGCAGCATTTGGCGAAGGATTCGGAACATTCATTTATTGCTGTAATATAACTTGTAATGTGGCAAGTACCATCTTCGCTACAGCTGCATATGTCAAAGCTTTGAAACTTTCCAAGACACAGTGAGATTTCAAAAATTTTGGAATTCGGAAACAATTTGAAACTTTTTAGACCTCGAATGCAGAGACAAGTCAATGTGATCCGTTACTATCTCCTTATTTCCGTACTTTCAACTCTTCTGGTCTCCCTTCCGAATACGATTGCCTTGTTCCAGCTGTATGTAGAAAAAGTGAGTTTTCGACAAGAAGAAAATCTCGAAATTACCTTCAAAATCATGTCTTCTAGGTGAGTGACAGTCTGTCAAAACCGGCGTACTGGATGCAAACGATTAACAGTGGAATTCATTTCTTTGTGTACTTGGCGTTGAACAAAGAATTTCGAGCGAGAACATTTCGAATGTTCAAAATGGTTCATTCCGAAGAGATGTCGTTGTCGAGTGAGTTTTTTTGGTGGGAAAATTGAATCAAGGATGGAATGTGGAAAAAACAAACTTGGACACTTTTGACAAGTAAAAACAAAAGGGCAGTTGGATTTGGGATAAAATTGAATGGGAAAACTCTGAATCAAATTTTGAACTCTCAATATTTTTAGAAAAGCAATCCCCCGATGGATGTGATACTCCTCTCCGTGGCTCCGCCAAAACCTTGACTGCCAGAACAGCCTAAATTATTCATAGAATCCATTTGTGTAGTTTTTGATATTATTTATTGTCCATTCTTCCCTAACGATCTCCACTCACCTGTATTTTAGCTGAAAGTGTACATTACACTGGTCTCATTCTTTGTGATTCATCATCTCATTTTTTTCTTCTGCTCTACTAAAACTCACCTGTTGTCATCATGCCATTGCATACCATAAATGAACTTTGAAAAATGCTTCAAACAAATGAACAGTTTTCCTATTTTCTCTCGTTTACACAAAACCATTTTGCATCGAACATGATGAATAGCCATTGTGATTCGAACTCTCGAACATCATCCCCTCCCGCAGACTTCTAGTATAATTATGTACATGCGCAACTGGTAGTTGTTACATTTCTACACTTTTTCTATCGTTCCCTGTCCGTTTCCTTCTTTTTTTGCCCATTTGTATCTAGTTGAGAAGGCTTATATCTTCCTCCTCCTTCCAAGTGTTTATGGACTTTTTTACGAAAGGCGGAGTCAATCTTGACCATATATTGGCATGATGCCATCGAGGCCAAAATCTTTCTTTGCAAACCAGTAAATCACGGATCATTGGACACTCTCGGTGGTCACCTCTTCTTCCACACTTTTCACTTTTTTCGCTCGCTTTTTTATTGTTTCTTCAGAAGTGAGAAGGTTTTAGAATCCCTATTGTTTCACCTTCAAATGTTTTTTCGTTCTCATATAGATTCTCTATTCAATATCTTCTGTATATCCACTTCTCTGCATGTTTGCAGTTTTCTAGTAACACACCTAAGTGTTCATTCGTTTTATTCATCTAGACTGTTAGCTTTGTTTGAAGTGTGATAATTCTAAATTAGGTTGAATTAATTTACTTTATCAAACGAGTAGTAATCTTATAGACTGGAATGTCAGTTTTTACCAGATATCTAGAACTTGTCATGTAGCAGTATAGGCTTATAGACACAGAAAAAACTAGAAAGTATGAGAAATTAGCTACCCGAACAGACCCTCTTCAGCATTTTTCAGCACTCTTCAGCAGACATCCTAAATCTGTTTAGGACAAATTTTTAGAGATTTTTCTTAACTCAGACTCCCATTTTCTCGAAATTTTGAGTCGAAATATACAAAAAAGTTTAGAAAAGTGCACTCCTTCTTTAAAGACACAATAAACTTCGAAGTGCTTGAAAAGTTTGCATTGCATCAATTTTTCTTATTTCAATATGCTTTCCTCTATTTTAACTCATCCCACCCATCAAAAATGTTCCGCCATCTCTAGCTCTGATAAAATCTACATTCTCGAAAATCCCTCATTTTTTTGTGCAACTGTCCATTTCTCTTTCAATATCGCCCTTTCATCTACCTCTTCATCTTTTCTATTGTTCCAGAATTAGCGGAAGACAGCTTTACCAAAAAAGGCGAATCCAGTTTTTATGATAGAGAGACCTCTAGAACATCTTCTATGCCTTTTTGGGCTACCACACGTGTCCGATTTGTCACATTTTCTCCTCATATCTTTATTCGGTCTGCCATTCTGATTCTGACTCATTCGTCTCTTGTTTACAACTGACTGTTTCTCGATACATATACGATACCCTTCTTCTTCTTAACACATCATCAGAAGCTTACATTCATCGAATTCTGAATCATTGTCAAACAATTCAAAACGCTCCGCTGACTTTACTTTTTCCTGTTGACTATTTTCTCATTCTCATATTTTCAGATGAGCGTTCCAACAGCTTTTCTCATTCTTTTATGGTCTTCAATTGCCGGATCTTTGCCTCTGGCACCCGCGCCGCCCGATGTAAGATTAGAGAGCTTTATTAGTGGAATCTTTATAAGTAATAGTCGTAAAATATGAACATTTTTCAGTTTAATGCAGACTTCTCAAAAAGAGAATCGGATTTGATGCCGATAGTCGGAGAGGATGAGCTTCAAAGTTTACGGCATAATGGATTTCAAGTAAGTCAAATTAAAAGTTTGATACTTTGGAACATTGGTTCAATGAAAAACCTTGCTTAAATTAGAATCGGGACGTCCGCATAAATAAATCTTCGCACTTTCTAACTTTCCGATTTGTTCATTCATCCGAAGGTCAATCAAATCCTTCTTCTTTTCTCATTCACAACTACCAATGCAATATGATACTTGTATTCCGATATGCCGCCAAAAAGGCATAAATAATGAAGATGTTTCTGGTCAAAAAGAATGAAAAGAACTGGTTGCGTCATCAGAAATGTCATAACAGAAGTGGGAAAGTGATCAAATAGTTTGTTTTTGTAGGAACAGTTACATCACTTGCGGCAGAAAAATATTGGAAGGAATACTGCAACAGTGACAGAAGAAATGGCAAGAATCAGGAATTCCATTGAAGATATTTCAGAATTTTCTGTGGATTCTAATGAAGCTGATGAAGCAATCAATGATATTACCGTTCCAAGTAGGCTTAACATTGGATCTAAACTTAGAAAACTCATTTTTTTTCAGCTGACAAAAATTTCAAAAAGAGTAGTAAGTTCGCAGAGCTGGCTCAAATCCATAATACGGATTCTTCAAATAAAGCTCTTCCACCATTTGCATTTTCTGAAGATCAAGAAGAAACAGAGACTCCTGTTGAAAAAGTAGAGGTACGAATAATTTACTTTCAAATTGACATCCTTCGATTACAGACTATCCCTCCAACCACCACGGTTATTCTTACCACACATCCAACTACAACACCAATCGTAACAACCCGAACAACAACTCAACCTCCAACTCCATCTACTACTACTTTGAAATATGTTCACATTGATAGTGATGTCTCGGTGCCACGAAGAACTCAAGTTACTATCTCCTCAACTCCAATGATTGAAAGAACGAGAACAACTTTCAATGTTCCAATTGAAATTAAAACAACTACGTTGCCACCAACAACACAATCTACAACGAGATTTAGGTATAAGAAACTTATTCAAGTATTTGATTTCTAAACTGAAACTTTCAGCCCACCACAAACAACTCGTTCCTACATTCCTACGGAACTTCCTCATATATTCTCTTCCACAACCGTCCGTCTTCCATCTGCTATTCCACTCTCTACTGGAACCACATTCTCTTCAAGACTTCCAGAAATAATCATGACAACTCCAAGACCGAATCGTGGTCCGTTCACAACTGAATTCACAATTGAGCCGATTCAAAAAAGAAGTGAAGGAAAGACATCTTTACGAGATAGAATCAGGTCTACTAGTCAATTGTTGAATCTCTTGGGTGACAAAATCGAAGGTATCGATCAGAAAGCAGTATCAACTGGAGCAGAACCAAAGACTGGAGTTTTGACTAATATCTATGATAGAGGAGAGATTAAACATAGAAATTATCGGACAAAGCAATGGGGTGTGAGTGGTGAAGGAAGACAAGGAATACAAACGTATGATGGACAGTTTAGTGGTGTTGCATTCGGAGCAACGAAACAGCGAGGAGGTGGATATACGATGAGGAAGAAGATGGGAAAACGACCATGGTCATCGAGAGGATACAAGACGAGAAGATTAGGAGAAAGAAGACCTGATTACATAAGACCATCTACTTTTGTGGAGAAGAAGACGACAGATGTAGCTGTGGAACCATATGGTAGTAAAAGAAGAGGAGAATGGATTCGAGGAGTCAAGGTTTCAGAAAGAAGAAATGCGGTTAGAAGAGTCAGTGAAAGTCAAAAGAGCATTGCACAAGCACTTCTGGAATCAGAAGAAGCATCTATGAAGCAGTTGAAGAAGACGTTGAGAAAGATTAGAGAAGTTGTCAAAATCAAGACTTCTTCGGCATCAGTAGCGACAACTTCAACGACAACACCTCGTCCAATAAAAATGAAGGTGAGCTAATCTTTTCTGAAATTGTTTGAAAACCAGAACTGGTTTCAGAAAAATCGCGTCGATTCGGAGTTCTTCAAAGGACAATTTGATCTTAGACGACTATAAGAATCTCATAATGAAACCTTTTTTGTTAAGTAATTAAGTTATTTGTAAATATAGGTGTTTTCCATGAACTGCCAGAATGACTCCCCCCGTCTTTCTTAATTTTTCCCGGATGCTTTCGATTTTTTTCAATTGCTAATAAAGATTTTTTAATGAAAAAAGTTCTTTCTTACTTTGACTAGACTCCCTGTTCTATTCAGATACGTCTCCTTTCCCTTATAAATTTCTTATTCTCCCTGCGTCTCTTTTCGTTTTCATATATTTTCCTCTCCTTCTCCATCCCCATGGTAACCAAACGGAGACGCGGAAAAGGAGCCTTCCGCGCACTCAAACTCAAGAATTTCTACTGGAGATGTGTTGTAAGAAAATAATATAAAAATGATCTCGAATGTGGTGAGTCTTTTTTCCTGGATATTTTTTGTCCCAATTCTAACAGTTTTTCAGCGTTCCTCTCTCGTCTACCAAATTCTACTAAACCTGCAAAAGACAATTTCGCTGGTATATTTTCTAGTCACTCTCATTCTTTTCTTCTACAAAGGTAACACTTTTTCTTTTAAAAAACTTGTACAGTAAAAACGGTATTAAAACGCCATGTCGCTCTATTTTGCGAATAATTTTTTTTCCAAATCTCAGTACTTCTCATGAGTATAAATTTTGAGCAAAAGTGAGCAAAAGTTAGTGGATTCTCAATTTTTCCATCACCATTTTTACTGAAATAGCAGTTTACCTAAATTTCTAGACCATGAGCATCAAAATCGGCATACTGAAGCAATTTTTTTATTTCGCTCTATTAAATATTTACGGTATTCTGATTTTCAGGATCGATTCTCCCATATCCTCGTTATGTGCGGGTTATGGAATTCTTCATTATTCTTCCATTTGCACCAATCGAATATTTGAGGATCAATTGGGGTGAGTTTTAGAAAGTTTTGCTTTATGAAAGGTTAAAACTTCAGGAAGTAGAGGAAATCTTCTGGAGAGTACAGCATTCTTAGGATTATCCACGATGCTATCAGTTCCTGTTATCTTCATTTTAGTTTATCTAGAGTTTTTCCAGCATTATGGTAAGTTTTCTATTTTGTTCATTGATTTGAATTCAAAGTAAATTTTATTTAAATATTTATTTATTTATTTTATTTACGATAAAAATCGTGAGAAATGTTACATGTAAAGAAAAATCTGCATACATCGGGGTATAATTGAGATGAGATTATTTGGGAAAAGATGAGTATTGATAAATTAAAATGATTTACAATCAAGTTTAAAAAAGTTTAAAAAAACATATGAATTTCCAGTGCTCTTCATTGAAGAATATTTCACCTACGCCCTCGGATTCTTCGTTATTCTGGAAACTCTTCTCTCCTTGGTCCTCTCCATAACTTTCTCCTCATCAGGGTGAGCATTCGTAAAATTTCTCTCATCCCGAGATTTGTTTGTTTTCCAGACAACCCGCTGGAGGCCAACGAACGTCATAATCATTGGAACTTGATCGAATTGAGTTAGAATTAGCAGAGAGAAAAAGAATACAACTAACTAACACACAGATGAAAATAAATGTGTCGTTTTTGAAGTGTTTTTTTTTTCGAACGAATGAATATTCCAGACTTCTCATTTATTCTCAGGCACACACATGAAAGTGTTCGTTTCCCTTCTTGGTATTCTTGTTAATTGCGTGATCCCGAGCTATGAATTTCTTCTTTCTTTTTTCTCAATTCGCTCCCCCGGCTCAGGTGCACAATTTCTAGAAGTACTTGAATCCGTCACGTCATTGAAACAACAAGTCGCTCTGTGTCCCGTGACCTCGTTTTTCGGCTGCAATCCATGTTTCCCACGGGTAGATGTGCTCTGTGTGCTGCAAAATATAAAATAGAGTGCTGCTGCTCCTGTTAGAGAGTGAAAAGAGCATTTATTTTTATATGGCACAATTTTGTGAGCACTTGAAAACCAATTGTCAAAAAGGACCACAGAGATCCATTGGAACTCATTGTTTCAGGAAGAAAAACCCTTTGAAAAGAACAAGGAGAAGCATTGTTCCAGTTGTTACTTGAATTCTTGATCATTTCTTGGTTTTCAGTAAATTTCAAGTCAACCGAAAAAAGGAAGAGGAAATCAAGGTTCCAGGAAGTAACTCGTGATTGGAAAAACTGATACTCTGGGCGCGTGAGCCGGAAATAGATCCTAGACAAGAACTTCAAGGTTCACGAAGCTCCCAACTGTTCTTCTGAAGATCTAAATACCTAACTTTGACGAGGGATTCTCGAATAATTCTTGATTCCTCCAACGCCTTCATTTTTTTGCACCTTGAATCGTCACACCCACTCGACTCATCCATCTGCATAAATTATCAATCTTCAGTGTCTTCGATTCCAATGCACGATTACCATATTCCAATTGCTCTTTGCTCTTTTTTCCTTCTTTCCATTCTTCTTCGCATCCTCTCGATCCACTTTTCTCAGGTGTATCTGATGACGTACCTGATTAAATGTGCAGATATTTTTTCTTTGCTTCCAACCACTATTTGTGGAAGGACAGGTGAAACTGAAAGTATAGATTCAATCCTGAAATTTCCGAATGATTTCATATTCGAAACAGAGAGCCAGTGTCCCTTCGGAAGTTACCACAAAATTACTCTTCCTTCCTTCTTCTTTTTTGTTTTCCATCATTCGTTCACTTTGTGGCCACACATACACACAAAACCCAATCATCAGCTGAGACAAGTTTTCGTCAATCAAACTCATCAAAAACACCCCGAACTTTTCTTTTTTTCAGTGTTGTTCCTTTCGACAAAAAACTAATACAACTGTTCGTTTGATTCTTCTGGAATTTAGAAATAACATATGGGATGTCTGAATGGATCCCAAGGGAGGTCCTCAGAAAGTGGACACCAATTTTTTTGAGAAGTCTAGTGAAATGTGTTATGAGAGATCTTGAATGCGAAATTTTAGGTTTATTATGGTTCTCGTTAAGCTACCAGAATATAGAAAACCAAGTCTAAAATTCCAGTTTAATACTGTTACCCCTCATCTCATGTTTCAAGTTAGCTTGTTTGAGGAAACTACCGTTTCAATTCAAAAAATACTGGATTCTTGATAACATGTTTTCCTATTTTTTTTACGGTTTTCAGATGTCAGTATTCTTTGACTATAATGAGAAAGTTTATTGCCAACCCCAACCATTTCAAATCTCTGAGAAAAATGTTTTCGTATTCCTGCTCTTTTTCCAGATGGAAAAAGTTAGTTCCTGAAAACAAGTGGATTTTTGTTTTAAAAACCAAAAGTGTCCTGAACCCACTTGCAAAAGCTAAACGGTGCAACTTCCTTCAATCTCTTGCTCTTTCGGTTCCTTTTTTGTGACGCAACTCCTTCAAAGTCTTCAAACTTTCAAGTACCTGCCAATATCGTGAATTCTGACACAAAAGACAAGATGAGTAAGAAGTGCTTCCACGGTTTTTATGTTCCTGCAAACTTTCAATGTTCCTTGTGGAATCCAAAACTTTGCTTAGAGATGAATACACAAGTTTATGTATATATTATCGCTATATTTGTTGTGTCAGCTGAGAAGATAGAGAGAAAAGAAAGAGCTGAATAATCAATCAGTTTCTTTTGGTTGGTTGTACATGTGCCTCACATTCAGACCGCCCAGTATCCGATTTCTTTGGTTACTTTCAGAAGTTGTTTAATTGGGTGGCCCCGTCATATAAATATGCACTTTTTTAGTTCCGCAATTCGTTTTTGAGTGGATTTCTTTTTATAGAATACTTGAGATTGTTTATATGACTTTAGGACAAACTTCAGCAGCTCGGTTCTCTTTCGGGTGATCTGAATATTCTGAAGATAGTATAAAACATCCCTCGCTATATATCTTCATCTCTATTAAAAAATAAACATTATGCTGGGCAAGATGCTATGAAAATAATCGTCAGAGGTTCTGTGGTTTTATTTTCATCTCCTAGTTTGAATGAAAGAAAAAATAGAGAAGAAAACGTAGAGGATATCGAAATTATTATTTGAGATTTTATGAACCATAACATTGGCTGGGTCTCTCTCTTTCTTCTTCGTTCAGAATGCTCTGTTTTCAAGAAGGCTGTGGTAGTTCTATAATGATAGATAACTAGATGCAATTTTGGATTCGTAAGGTTTTATGACTGTTGTAGAGAGTATGGTAATAGAGGAATCAAAGATCAACAATAATTTTAGTGATTGGTTAGAAGAAGCATGGATACTGGTGGACTGTTAGAGGATCATCAGTTAGTCTTTGAGCCATATCAAATTTTGAGCCTCTACCGGTCGAAAAAAGTCGCAACTTGTTATATTGAGCCATTAGGCCACTCTCCAACAGATTCAGAAAGTCTGGAAAAGTTTTGAACGGAATGCTCTCCACATAATGTATACAAACATAGAAAACCACTTGTAACAACATGTAAGGGGACCTCCTTTCAAAGAAAAAAGCGTTAATCATTTCAGATCTTCCTCTGCTCCTCTTATTCTTTTCTCACTCTTTTCAACCTTCTTGTCACCCACTGCTCTCCGAACATCCATTTCAAAACAACGTATTCTTCTTCTTTATTCTTTCTTCTCCTTATTCTTCTACTCCTAACGCTGTTGCTTCCGTCTTCATGTGCTGAAAGGGACAGCTCTACTCTTCTATCGGGATTCTCCGTTCTTTTAAAACTCATTCTGATTTCAAATTACCCTCTCTGACGTCTTCTCATTCTTCTCTTCCTTCCAATTTCATCTATTCTGTCGTCATATCTCTTGTAATCAAACAGACATTGAATCACAACAATTTGCATTTTATTCCTCCCTTTTCAGTCTAAATCTTCTAGAATCTTCGTATTTAGTATGATCTTTATTCCACGTGGCATCGTGTGACTTTTAACTTCTGTTAGCCTCCTGCAAAAAGTTTTTCCAAACTTTATGAAAATCGGTTTTTGATGTCTCATATATTATGTGTATGACCAATCGAAAGTCCCGAAATCGTGAGAAACAATGCAAAAAAAAAGTAAAACATGTCGTCTGTTTGGAATTCATGAAGTGATAGAGGAAGAGAAACCGGAAATTGCAAATGAGTTGTCTAGTTTGCTCGAGATATGATAGCCTGATGTCTAGTTGCTCCAGGAATTAGTTCGGCTTAGTTTCTGAAATTTGGGTTTCGTCCTAATAGAATCATGACGTTAGAATTCAGTTCCAATCCTGAACTTCATTCGGAAGCCCTCAGATTTCGAACAGTTCCGTCAACAATAATTTAGAAATTCCAGGCTTGTCATACTTTGAGATTGTGAAACAATCTCATTTTTCCTTTTCAAATCCATACTGATGGCATTTTTTCTTTTAGATGGATGCGTCCCTCTTCAACTCTCTTTGGCTTCAAATTCTGCAATGGTACTCCTCCTCATAAGACACCAAGTGTCCCATAAAAGAACTCAAAAAGTGAGGAATCGCATTTAGAAAAGGGACAAACTCATCAAAAGTGAAGTAATCCTTTTCTTCTTCTTTTTTTTCATTTTCTCCTTGTTGATCAAACGTTCGTTGCTAGTGCACACGAACCCCTTCAACGCCTTCTTCTCAATTTCCATTTTCTTTTTTTCCTCCACGAAAAAAGCAAGAAGCTGTTTTTGTTTCCCTCCCATATTGCACTGCTTCATATTTATTTGTGCCTCCCAGACTCATAAAGCATGCATCTCAATCCACGTGTCATCTTCTGAATCTATATTTTTCTTCTTCAGTATGAAAACCCATTTCTTTGAATCAAGGATCTTCGTTTCTTTTTCCTTCCCCCAGTATGCTCCATTTTCCCCCGATCAAAAGTTCCATTGTTCGCCTATTTTCGGCACCTGCGCCATCAGAATCTTTCGGAATTTTCAAAAAATCACTCGAAGTCTTCTTCTTCTTTTTCCTTCACAACTTCTACAACTTCTTCCTCTTCGGTGCTCCTCCCGACAACGTCTTCCGTCTTCTTCTTCTTCATCGGTTGTCTACTTTTTCTTTTGCCTGAGTTTCCCACTGCCCGAAAAACATTCCAATTTCAATGCCAAAAGACGAAGAGCTGCTTTTTCTCGCTAACTCGATAGTAAACACTTTTCGTCAAAAAGGCATGAAGCTCCCGTGTGGTTCGGGAATAGATGGGAGAGCCCTCCGTTTTGACGTCTTCTTAAAATCTCTTTTCTGAAATTCTCTGGTGGCTGGGTTCGCCTCTTTCGAAAACTTTTGAGTTCTGACACTGAATGATGTTCCTCAAAAAATGGTCAGAAGAGGAACTGTTTTTACTTTTCAATTCAAATGCATCAGCTGAATATCCGCCGTTTTATCCTCTTTTCCGTATTTAGGGCCCCACCTTTATTCAAGTCAAACCTATATCATCAGAAAGACCTAAAGTTTCAATCAACTCATTTCCCCAAAGCAATCAAACTTCTTGCTCTTTTAAACCTTTTGATGTTTATTTCAAATCTGACTCGAAAACTTTTTGAACACTTTTATCATGCATTCTCTAACGACCAGTTACCAGCTAACTAAATCAAACTTTCTAAATGTCGAGTGATGTCGAGTTGGTCAGTTCCGTTGAACTATGCTTTGAACTCGACGTCTTCTGAACTTCTGAATGCCTTCTGAATGCGGCAACTTTTAAAAAAGAAGAATCAAAGGAAATGTCTCTTTTGAGAAAAGCTCCCACTTTCTACGTATTCTTTTTTCTTGCCCTTCGTCTACATCTGTAACTGACATCCACTTCCTTTCTCACTTTAACTCCAAATTCTCCAATCGAAATTCTGAATTCTGCAAATAGTGTCGTCCATCTGGAAGATTATGCGACATCCAACCTCTTCATATTCTTTTTTCTTTGCTTGAAGGTGTCATCGATAGAAGAAAAAAATGAAGAAAAGACAATGACTTTTCACAATTTTCAGCTTCACCAGTTCCTTCTGGAGCTGTGAATGATGTGTCATTTGCAATTCTTGTCACTCCTCCCCTTATTCTTCTCCTTTTTTCTTCATATCCTGTGTGCCCCACCTCGTTTTTTTCTGTTCCATTGCACTTCCGATGATGTACACACTTATATCTCATCTATTGCTTCTTTTTTACATTTGTTCTTGGAATTTTGACGATTTCCTTTTGTCTTTTTTCTTTTTTTCATTGAGGACTAATTTCATTGAACTTCCTTGTGCCAGCCGTTCGTTAGGACCACCGACTGAAAATTTTTTGAAAACCGAACTTGTTTTTGTCGGATTCGGGTTCGCTTCAACTCTTTGTTTTCAAAGTTTGTGATTTAATTTGAAAATTTTACTTCTCTTTTTGAAATTCTTCCGATTGCCACGTCATCTGATCTATCAGTATAACTGTCTGAGTCTCTTCCTCCCACTATCTCTCGATTATTGAAATAAGAAAAAAAAAAGAAAACTCACTTGGGGTGTCAATTTTCGGGTGCCGTACAAATGAGGCAGTATCATCCTCATCTTTTTGAGCCTCTATTCCTAACTCTTTTTTCTGTTTTTTCCATCTTCTTCAACACGTTTTCCATGTTTCAATTTGTTCTCGTGATCAATTCAGATCTTTCGAATAAAGTTCAGGTCTAGAATTCTGAAATCTAACGATTCTCGGAGTTACTCATAGATTGCCAATTTTGAAAGACGTCTACATATCTAGGCGTGATTTTTCATTATCGCTCGAGCCATTTCCCACGTTTTGCGAGGGTCGTAAACTGGATCTAGTAGTATTTGTTTCACCCGAAAATATTTGCGTCTGGATTTTGACTTCTTACTGATGTGAGTGAACAAAGATTGTTCCAGGGTGTTTCCTTGGATTTTTAATCTCGGTGAGAATCTTGGATTCTCAGAATGCTTTCCTTACTTTAAAGACAGTATGTGCACTTCGAATCTTCTTGGAAATTTTCCAATGTTCAAACTTTCCCATGAACTATTTCGAAAAATCTCATTCTTATTAAAGTTTCTCCCAAACATCTTATTTTTCTCGGATCCCCTAATCTCTTTGTTTTCTAGTTCTCAATTTGTGTATAAATTCAAACTTCCCGTTCTTTCACTTTTCCAGACACGAACCTCCCCCACATCCGTTCCATTCTATTTTCGTCGCGTTCGATTCGGTGAATATAAATGAAAAATGAATCTTTTCATGATTCCATTCCATCCTTTTGTTCGTTTTTCTCTTTCCCCTCAATTTCATGAGTCCATTTGCTTTCTCGCCGTCTCTTTGCCCTCTTCATAAGTTTCAGAACTCTCGTGACTCCGCCCACTTGGATTTGTTGGAGTGGGCGGAGACTGGAGCGAGGTCCAGCTCCGAAACGGAAAAACTTCTCAATGTTTGTTTGTCGCAGAACTTCATCCTCTTTTGATCTTTGTCCCTATTTATGCACTTCGTGGTTCTTAAAAAACAAAACTTTTCTTTTTTTTTCGGTTCTCCTAATTACTTCTTCACCCCACTAGTCCCTTTGTAACAAGTCTACCTAGACTTTTGAAATTTTCGTTTTTCCTCTTCTTCGGAAATTCCTCTTTTCTATTTTATTTATCTCATTACCAGTTTTTTCCCAAAAAGTCTTTCACTTTCAGTTTGGACATGGACGAGTAGGTGCCAAGTGAGAAATGGATGTCATTGTGAACATCACTGATTTGACGCCGTCGGCGACGACGACGTTACCGACTCCAGATGAATGTGGTCTGGAACCACACGACTTTCTGGAGGTCAAGTTCTTCTTGATCAGTGTGGTTGGCACGTTGATAGGACTCTTTGGGTTATTTGGAAATGCAACGACAGCTTTGATTCTGACTAGGTGAGCAACTTGAAGATCTTTTCTGCTTAACTTTTATTCACTCTAGACCATCCATGAGGAATCCCAACAATCTGTTTCTAACTGCCCTTGCTGTCTTTGATTCGTGCCTTTTGATCACTGCCTTTTTCATCTATGCAATGGAATATATCATCGAATACACTGCTGCTTTCGACCTCTACGTAGCATGGCTCACATATCTCAGGTTCGTGTTTTGACATCATTTAGGAACTAGAGACAATCAAATTTCCTTATAAAAGTATTCCCTTTGCAAAGGGATATTCGGAGAGCAAAAAGACACAGGAAATTGCAACGGTTTTTGAACTTTTAGCGGAGAAAAAAGGAAGCAGAATGGTCAAAAGTAGATTGACATGAGAAGGATAGTGGATAAGACTCTTGAAGGGGGGATTAAGGAAGTAAAAAAAACGAAAAAGTAGGACATGATCGACAACTATGATAGTAAAAGTAATGCAAGTTTAGTGAAAAGTTTCTTATTTTGAGTTTTAGATGATTCGATTTGTGAAGAAAAAGAAAATATGAGAGACCTGGGGGCAGAAGTAGTTTTCCCAAGTTTTGCCCAAAAAGAAGATGTGTAAGTCCAGGTTTTTGGTCTCTTTCCGTGGACTCTAAACCTAGTGGTCTAGGTGGGAAAAAGCGAATGATTGTGGTTCTGGACGCACTTATTCAATCATCTCTTATCCCATCCAGTGACCAGAATTATGGGGTTGAACTTTTGGGAAAAAAGACGTCGTAAAATAGAATGGGTACAAGAATAGGACAAAATGAAAGAAGTCTGCAAATATGTTGATTGGTCTTTCATCTACGTTTTCTATCTGAAACCTTTTTAGATGCAAGGGGGATTAATGTGCGACATTTATTACGTTAAGTGTCGGTGCATTAGTTTATGACTCAATTCTAAGAAAAATCTTTTAGATTCGCCTTTGCCCTTTCTCACATCTCACAAACTGGAAGTGTCTATATTACGGTAGCAGTGACAATCGAACGATATCTGGCAGTTTGTCATCCAAAACGAAGCAAATTAATGTGTGGTCCAGGTAATCTAAACGAGCGGAATTCCAGGAAATTATTAATTAATTCGTAGGCGGTGCTGCATGGACAATACTTGGCGTCACAACATTTGCCGTTGTTTTTAATTGCACAAAGTTTTTTGAACTTCAGGTCAGTGAGCATATGAAATGACCTATTGCAACAATAACAATTGTGAGAAAAACTAAAGAGAACAACTGGGTTTCAGGTCACCGTGAATCCAAATTGTCCGGATGGAAGTAATTGGCAGTCTTACATTCTACTCCCTTCTGCTATGGCCAGCAATCCTATCTATCAACAGGTAAGTAAAAATTCAAGAGGCCATCATAACTCTCTATGACATTTTGCTCAAAGCTGGAACTGAAACTTGAAACTTTGCAAGATTGTTCCTCAAGATTAGTGTCACTAACACTAAAATTTTCAAAAGTTTTGGTTCATTCTGAACTGAATCAACAAGTTTCAAAGTTGTTTTGCCATAATTTTGGCGCACCCTGTACACATTTAAACACTGACAAGATCGTTTACAATAATTCAAAAGAACATACTTTTCAGGTCTACTCTTTGTGGGTCACCAACGTTGTTATGGTATTCTTCCCTTTCCTGACACTTCTCCTCTTCAATGCCATCATCGCATACACAATCAGACAAAGTCTCGAGAAATACGATTTCCACAATCAAAAGTGAGTGTTTCTATTTTCGTTGCTCCATATTTCAGAACCAGAAGCTTTCCATATCATACTTTTATTGTTCTCTGTACTTCTATGTACGGCCGATTATTCTCTTGTTAAGATCTCTGAAGCCTCTGGCATGAATGTCTAAAATTGAGATGATCTTCTTCCCCTATGACATGCGTTGGGGTTTTTTGGAATAGTTGAAAAACACATACATTTTGAAACTATCCCTTGAATGCAATCCCTCTCTTGGAACGAAATCACACACAGAATAAGTCCCATCACTGAAAATGAACTCTGAAAAGAATGCATTCCAATTCAATCTGAATCCCAAATTCCCCGTTTTTTTCAATTTCATTGCAGAAGCGTGGTGGCCGCCCTTTCAGCCAGTGTAAATCTACCGCGAAACATCGCCGGGTACTGTCCGTCCGATTGTCTTTATCATGTCCCTCTGTCGTCTTTTACTCTTCGCGGCTTGGCTCCCCGTCGTACTGTAGTCGTCATCGACTCATCGTCGACGGGAAGTGTCCCTTCTGTAGCCACGTCGCTTACATCGCCTGAATCTTTCCGGTGCCTCTATGAGCATGTTTCCGAAAGTTTTCTATGTCGTCTATTCGTCACCCATCATTTTTGTAGCATGTCTCACTGAAAATTATGCTTCTTTGCTTCACTTCTACGCTTACTCTCTTTGCTTCTGCTTCTAACTTTTTATTTGCTCTTCTTACTTTTTAGAGCGTTAACTTTAATTTCCGCTTAATTTTTGAGTGAAGTGCATTGGTATCGAAATGGTTCGAGTTCGGTTCCACTCTTCCATTTTAATTCCAATCATTTTTTGATAAGTTAATCCTTTCGTTTTTCAACTAGTTTTTTTTCAGAATATCAAGTCGAAACGAACTAAAAGAAAAATCGAGAGAAGCAACACTTGTCCTTGTTATCATCGTTTTCATCTTTCTCGGTTGCAATTTCTGGGGATTTGTGTTGACTCTTCTGGAGAGAATTATGGGTCAGGAGACGTTGATGGTGGACCATCATGTCTTCTACACATTCTCTCGAGAGGCAATCAATTTCTTGGCGATTATCAATTCGTCCATCAATTTTGTGATTTATCTTTTGTTCGGAAAAGACTTCAGGTGAGCACACATTTTCGAGTTACGGCAACAAATCAACAAACACTTTTAAGAAAAGAACTCGTGGTAGTCTATGGCTGCGGAATTCGTGGAATCTCTCTTCGTCTCCCCGTACAGGATAAATTTGTCATCTGGAGACACTGGAAGCGGACGAAATCTCGATTATCCATATCTACATCGAATCGAACTCGTCACAAGATTTCTCTTCCACAGACACTTGTAGAGCATGCGAATCTGGAAAGGCTGGAGCAAACGAGATTTCTGGCGAATCATGAAGATGGAGTACATACTCAGGTGTCGCCTATCCATGCACTACGGAATGGTTGGTTTTTGATTCGAGTCTACTTCATAAAAATCAAACATTTTTCAGGGTCCATTCCGAAATTCGATCCACTTCGAGACTCTGGTTCAAACGGAAGACCGTGTAAAACAAGTGTTATTGATGATAACGGAACGGTTGTATGTACAGTTACCGAGTTTCCTTGATTGTTATGTATTGAGAAAAAAATATGAACCGCCTTTCTTTTCCATATTAAAAAACACCTTCTCCCATTACCGGTTGTGATTCAATGAACTTGTCAATGTTTTCCTTGTATTTTTCTGTAGATTTTGTTTGGAAATATATCGGTTTGATCATAACGGTTTTTGGAGAACCTGGAACCCTTCTCCAAAAAATTACTTTTCCAAAAAATTTTCGTGAAAGACAGTGGCATTTTTTTTAATTTCTCAAAGTCACTTCCAAAAATATTCATTCTCATTCCCGAAAATAATGTTAGTTTTTCTCTTCTTGTTTCTAATCAGAATATCCTCTGGAGTACTGTATAATGGAAAGTTTTTCGATCCAAGAGACAGAATTCGTGAGTAAAACTTTCAGCATTCTCTGATAATAAGAGATTCTGAAGGTGCTGAATGTATTCTAAGAAAATCGATGTCAGTATACGAATATCTCGGAAATCGAGATAAAACAATAGATGGAGAAGTATGTGTTCCATGGATTGAGGCAACTGAATCCTGGTTTTCGACTGCTTCGAATATCGAGAAACTTCAAAAACAGCCATCGGAAAATTTTCATCATTCGAAATGTCGAAATATCAAGTTACCAATAAATCATCCGATGCACAATGTAACGGCTCCTCGAGCTATCAACAATGATGATATAACATCTGGGAAACTGGGACCTTGGTGTTTTGTGGAAAAAGAAGGAACCGATGGAACACGTTCTTTCAGTTACGTTCCGGCGGTATGCTTCGATCAATGCGATGAGACAAAAATCGAAACAGAAAAAGAGAAAAAACGAGTAATGGGTGAGGGATTTTTCGAAAGATTTTTTGATTTATCATTTTGACTTCAGAAAATGGATACACCGTTCTGAAACTGAATTATAATCCAAATCTACTGGATCCAATCGAGAAATTGTTCTCCAGTTACGAATTCGGTGACATGAAGTATTATACTTTTGTGAGTGGTCCATAACAGTTCAACGAAATAATTCAACTTTTTCAGAAAAAATCCAGAGAACAAGCTCCCCAATATTTGATCCTTCGCCGAAGAGTTTTCACTGCATTGTGCATCATCTTCATCTTTGTGATGATCTGGATTCTCTCTTGCTTTTGCATCAAAAAATATTCTCAAAAGATTCATAGAAAGAAGCAGAAGGCTCTAGAAGGATTCTATGAAAATACAGATTTGGCGGATATCAGGATGCAAGAAGAATTACGAAAAGAACGAGATGATGCTTAGAGAACTGTATTCAATTCATATTAGAATGAATGAATAAATATAAGATGACTTTAAGAAAAGCCAACATGAACTATAAAAACACGAACAACTTTGACAAAATAATAGAATCATGAAATGCAGTAAAAAATTTGGGTAAAACAAGTGCAGTAAAACAGGGGTACAAATAACGTACATATAGGAGGGTTACATTTAGGGAGTATCATACTTCATGAAACTGTCCACTATCTTTTTGCTCTCATCCGGGCAAACATTCTTATCGTCAGTCAAATTGAAATCGTCCAAATTGTACAAGGAAGGAGTGGTAGGCTGAAAAAAAATCTCGAAATATCGAAAGAAGCATGCATGAAGAACCTCTGACGAGCGACGTGGTCTTATAGTTTCATCGCCGAAACTCATTGGTGCAAGCTTTGTGATTGGAGATGGAACAAAAGAATTCAAGTACGCAGAAGGATCAGTTAGATGGACTCCAGAAATTGGATGGACGAAGGTGTACGTGGATGGGCTAATAGAATCCGTTCGAATTTCGGATGTTCCACCACATTGGTACGGTTCGTCAGTATTAGAATAAAGAATGGAGGGATCGAGTGAGGAAGACATTGGATATGGTGGAAGAAACGGATAGAATGAAGTGTTGCGACTGGTGTTGTTGTTCAAAAAGTCGGCGTCGGGGAAGAACATCTGAGTGTTTCCACAATTCTTCACGATTCCGTTGTCGACAGAAGAGAAAGATTTCATCATGGAAGATGTTGGCTGGCCAAGGGGATTCGAAGAGCTTGCAGAAGGAAGTATTCCTTTAAATTTCGTATCAGATTCAAAAACTTCGTCCTCGAGTTGATCGCCAGACTCAGGCTCGTTGAAACCTTCGGACACCCTGCAATTTTAATCAAGTTGAAGATTTCTATCAAGTTTAATTTTTTTGGTTTAAGCAACATTGCCGATACCATAGCATTGCTGCTAAATATGAGTTCTCACTTGGTTTCATTCTCTGTTCCATCCTTGAACGCATTTTTCACATCAATCCATTGCAATGAGTCACTATGCTCCGATTCGCTCGCTCTAATTCGACAAGTCAATTGTCCTAAAGAGGTTCCGTCCATTTTTTGGAGAAGTTCTTGGAATGTAATTTGACGAGATTGCCGCTTCATAGGCGAACCATTGATGGTGACTGCATCCTCGTTGCTCAGTTTGGATGCCTTTGATTCCGGGTGCTCGTCAGCTTCTGCCAAGTCGAATTCTCTGAAAATGATTGTTAACGTTGCTAATTGTGCCTGGAGTACCTTTTCAAAGAAGCCCAAGATCGGTATCTCTTCTCGACATGTCTTCTTTCCATTCGTCTTGCATCCTGTTCTATCTTTCTTTTTTGATAGTTGACTACGGCGTCGGCTTGTTTGCGCGGAGAGTTCTCTTGAAGTATATCTGGAACTCTGCAAATACATTTTTATGAAAGGATGTCTGACCATTTCCCACCGATATGGCTTTGGATCTTTATAGATCAATGTGTCATCTTTTCTTCTGACAAAACCTTCTGGTATTGGTGGTTGGGATGAGTCGGTAAACGCGCTCCAAAACTCGTTCTGGGATCTTGCGAGTCCCTTTTCCAGAGAACCTTTGGAAAAAGGGCAGTTCGCAAACACTGGCAAATCGTACATGGTCATTGGTGGTGGTATTTTTCTCAGAGAAATCAAAGTCTTGATGACTGCATCTTGAAGTTCGATGATTTCTTGTGGACTTAGTTCCTTACTGATGTAGAACAAAGTTCTGAACATAAAATATTTTTGAATGGAGGCGAAAATCTGAATGAATACCCTTGCTGTTCGTCTTCATCGAGCGGCTGTTTTCGAACTCTCATTCGCTTGTTGGCCGCGATGTCACGGCGAAGTTGATCGGAAAACTCGGAAAAGACTGAAGCACGGCGTTGATTTGCCTTTCTCATTCTTTCAGCCACTGAGGATATATTTTGTTCAGCGTTTCGAGCATCGACTTTTGGAAGATAGACGCGTTGGACTACGAAATCATCGTCATCTGAAAACCAAATGATTTCGATCATCTTCTATATCACTCACCAGATTCAGAAAATTCTCCGCGAGGTCTTTGCTTCTGCTCTCGTTTTGAAACTTCTATAGACGGATCGTAAACCATATATGGGGTAGTCTTTCCTGGAGTAGTGCTCCCAGAAGAGCAATTGCTGAATACTTTCCGAATCGATCTGAATGTTTGGCAGCCTTTTCGATTGCATCGATACGCTGGATACTCGCGTTGTTCTCCGCGATAACGAGTTCTTCTCAAGCACAAGTTCATCATCTCATTGCAAAGATGACACTCGATCGCATAGGGAATCTAAAAAATCCATTTTCAACATAATCGGCTTGCACGAACTCCCTTGTATTTGACACCTCGAACATCGATTTCAACTTCGTTCCCGTTTGGTTCCATACTTTCAGTCTCGTTGTCGAAAATCACTTTGTATTCCAATTCATTGTCTTTATCTTCCAACCCTCCTTCATATATGACATCTGCTGAATTTACCATAGTGCCTGACAATTGCAGCTGGAAATTCGAAAACGAAAATTAGTGTAAAACGTTAGCTGAACTAACCGGAGACTGATGATTTCCTTGTGTCGCATTTTGATGATTTGGAGGAGAGCATGAACTAAAAACGGCATTTCCGGTTTGCAGATCAGCGTCTACACCGCCAGGAATGATCGGCTTTCGAGTGGCTTCATTTTCGGAAAGAGCCAAGTTTAGCGAAGTTTCGCGGTGAGATTCCGCGGCGTTCATAATCTCGGAAAATGATACAAGATTTTAGGCGGAAAGAGAGCAAAGCCGCCATTCTCTGAAATTTTTTCAAAAAGCGCCGGCGGGACGATTTCCAGTCGAAACCATGCCTTAAAATTTTTCCGTGCGCCTTTAAATACAGTACCCATTTTTGCCAAGGAATCACGGAAGTTCCGTGACGGAAACAATGATTTTCGCTCCGCTGACGTTTCGTTGAAACTCCAAACCCCACTGTAATTGATAATAGCACCTTTCACAAATATATGCAATACAAAGAGAATCGAAAGATTTATTGGTCAGAATGTACAGAACAGCTTTACATTTATACAAAGTTTGAGAACGCACCGAAGAAATGAGGGTATATAAGTAAGAGTACGAGAGAGAATGGGAATAAGTTATTGAAAATATGGCGGAAATTATCACCAAAGCGACATCCCATTCATGTCTTCACCGTTGAAAATTCGGAAGTAAAAAATAATGACGCTGAAGTTGATGGAGTTGGCGATGAAGACTAAGAAGCACGCGGATTTTGCTATCTGAAAAGAAAAGTATGAACATTGTCGTTGCTGGAGTTTGGTGCCAACGAACCACAAAAATTGAGAAGACGGACAATAACAAGTGCAAACACGTTTAAAAGAGAGACTGGCTCCAGCTGTTGCTATCGTCGTCACGATGCAAGTAGAAGTAGGCTATGATCGTTCCGAACATAATCGTCGATCCAGTGTTGATGAGGAAGCATGCTCCGTGCTTTATCTGAATTACACATTCAGTCATGCCAAACATAAGATGTTTTACATCAATATATGCATTCTAAGAAACCTAGATTGATACGAAAACTCACTGTTCCAGCGTGTGCCAACACGATTGGAAGTGCGAACGCGGAAATAACGATTCCGGTGGTGATGAAAAGGGCTAACTCAATGCACGCATTGGTGCCTGTCATGTCTTCTTGGAAACGTCGGGCAATGAGCAGTGGAACTGGTGAGAGAATGTAGAATGCGATGACGAACATTGGTGACCAAGTTCTGGATATAAATATTTTTGTGAATTTTAACAATAGAAATTCAAGACTTACCCATACATTGGAAGAGCACATCCGAGAACAAGGAAAGTGAGACCAACGACTCCAGCGAAGGCAAGACCAGCAACAGCTAAAATAGGGTTTTTTATTGAGCAGCAGTCCGTGCAATCGATGTGGATATGACAGCACATTTTGTTTGAGGAATGATTTTGCAAAAAAGCTGTTTTGACTGATGTAGAGCGTTTGATTTTATTTTTTCACGCTTAAGAAACTAATATTCAGCACTTACCTCGTACTCCTCCCATGTTTTCCAGTTGATATCCAAAATGTGTCGATTGAGTAGAGTGAAATAAGCTGTAATTTGCTTGTGAACAGTCTTTTATTACACAAAAAGCTGACAAAAATCGATGGACAAAACTGGGCGCGAAGAGAAAACCTCGTGAGGTGTATGCATTATGGCGTAGTGGTGTTTGCACACGTTCACACCGTAGTTGCGGTTTTTATTTTTTCGAAAAACAACTTTTCATTCAATTTTCCCTTCTGAACTCTTCAATTTTTCTCGAATTTCAGATAAAAATGAACCCAATCACAAATATTAAAAATCAAAATCGTATGAACGAGCGAGAGCTCAATCTGGGATACGCTGGAGACCTCAAAAAATCATGGCATCAAACGTACAAAGATTCTGCCTGGATTTACATCGGTGGATTATCATATGCACTTACAGAAGGAGATGTCATTGCAGTTTTCTCACAGTGAGTTTTTGTATTTGTTGAATCTTTAAAATTTTCTCTTTTTAAGATACGGCGAGGTTATGAACATCAATTTGATTCGTGACAAAGATACTGGAAAATCAAAGGGATTCGCTTTCCTATGTTATAAAGATCAAAGGAGCACAGTTCTGGCAGTTGACAACTTCAATGGAATCACAGTAAGTATTTGAGTTTATATTCAATTTCAAAAAATTGAGTTTTCAGTTACACAAGCGTATCATTCGTGTGGACCATGTCGAAGAATATAAAGTTCCGAAATACAAAGAAGATGCTGACGATGAAACGAAGCGATTATGGGAAGAAGGTTGTGCTCCTAAACCGATCATGCGAGAAGCAGAACCGATGGAAATTCAAGAAAAACGAATCAAGAAAGCCAAAGAAGTTCTGTTGGATATTGGAGAAGTTGACGAAGAACTATTGAAGAAAATAAAAAAAGAAAAAAAGAAAGCGAAGAAGGACAAGAAACGCGAAAAGAAAAGAGCAAAGAAATTACGGAAGCTGGAGAAGAAGGCGGCACGAGATCCGGATGGCGACTGGAAGAACAAGGCGAAACTTATCGACAAGGTTGTTGAAGAGGACGATCTCTACGGAGAGAACAAGCATTTCGATTTTGGAAAGAAAAAGGAAGTAGAAGAAGTCAAACACAATCCAAGACCAGACTTCGAAAAGGCTGATTGGCGAGATATCGAAATTTGGAAAGTTATCAGAGAACGAGAGAAAGCCGAAAAAGCAGCAAAAGGAGAATCAACAGAAGCTTGGGGACCAGAAGAATATTACGTGTCGAAAAGATATCAAGGAAGATAACCATCACATTTTTTTTTTTCAATAAATTATTATTCATCTTTTGGTTTTGATTACGGTTCTAGCTGACAAGGATAACGTTTGAGATCTTGTAGTAATTTGGAAAATTAAATTTGCGTCGAGAAAACAAACAAATTTTTGAAAACCAATTTATTTTCAACAGAAAGTTAGTTCAAATTCCCTTGACAACTGGCATGTGATGGAAACGACTAGGATGTGCATGCATTTTGTGCCAGCAAGGCTCACAATAATATTGGAAGCATTCGAGTGATGGACAGAAGAATGGAGCATATTGACGATTGTAGCGACTGGAGCACTCTTCACAAGACTGATTGTGGAAGAAGTATGGCTTGATCTCAACCTGAGAAATTCAAAATTGTGTTAGTACTCTGTAAAAAAGTCTCACTCTTTTGTGAATATCCTCGTGGTCCAGGTCAATGTACCGATCCGTAATAGCTTGAACGTAGGCATCATAGTTAGAGAAAGCCACTCGACCGGATCCACGTGGATACTTGAACTTGTTGTCGATATCAATTCCAACGCACACTACATTTCCATAAGTTTGCTCAAAGAAATGAGCCAACTCAACAGCTTTCAATGGTCTTGGAACACCTCCGATGAATGCGACAAGTTTCGTGTTGATGGGAACATTAAAATCCATTAGGAATTCAGCATCAGCCAACAACCACGGACGAATCTGGACACGAATCATTTCGACGGGACTTTCCAAACTAATAAAGAGTCCTTCCTCTTCTTCGAAACATTCAGAAACCAAATCACGGACACTTCGTTCTTTCTCGAATAGAAGAAAAACGTATCCGAGGTGGTGTTGTCTCTTATCCCCATCACTTCCCTCTCCAATACTTCTTGGTTCGTTTCCACTTCCGAAGCCAATGTTTCGCAGTGAGCTTGGCATCATTCCTTGATTCAGAAATCCACCTCCGCCACCATTTCCAATCCCGTGACGATTCATGTGAGAATCCGATGATGAAGGGTAATCATTTGTGAATGGATTGATTTGGCCGAAAGGTGGAGAAGACATCCCGAGATGAGAAGTTGGTTGGAATGACGGTTCCTTGTATACAGATGGATCCGAATCAGATTTGCATCCGTAGTGCTTCGAAGGCCAATCAACTTGAAGACGACCATATCGGGAGAAGAAATTGAGAATATCCATTTCTTTGACACACGCCGGAAGTCCTCCAACAAAAACCTTCCGACTGTAGACTTCTGGACCAACATTGTGATGATAGTAGTATTTCGAGTAACGACCAAGACGACGATCCGGCTCTCGGAAGTTTGACACAACGACGGCATGCTTGTTTCTGTTACGATAATCCGAAGTAATCGCAGTTGGAGTGCATGTACAACGGAGAATCTGATTGAGATCAGAGTTGGGATACACTTCGAGTCTGGAAAAAAAGAGAGTCTAGGATTCACTTCAATAATCAAACCTTTTTCTAGTCGTGTCATACAAGTCGATGAATGATTTGTCGAAGGTTTCCAATGCGTTTTCATTGATGCTGCGAATCAGGAACATGATTTCCGGACGACTAGAGAAGTAATTCTGGTAGTTGTTGTAGAATACCTCGTTTGGATCGATTGACATGCTCAGTTTGCGACTTCCTTCCGTCTCTGAAAAATATGAATGGGGAAATATAAACGTGACCTTATGGATGTGGCCCAAACTGATAGAAATTCAGGACTTCTCTAGAAAACTCTGTAAGAACTCACCCGAATTGATAGATGCCCTTGTCATTGACTCTTCACTATCTTTTACCGAATCCTCACTTTTCATCTGAAGACTTTCTTCTAATGGATCTCTCAAATCCCACACTCGATCCTCTTCCTCTTGCTCCTTCTCGTGAAGACTTTCCAAGTGCTGACGACCCAATTTACTTTGTTTAAAGAAATATTTATCCTCCATTTCCTCGATTCTTTCGTCCATATTTTCACAGTTTCGTTGTTTAATGGAAGACTTCTTCTCCTCAAAACGATCTCCATTTCCCCAAAAGTCGTCGTCACCTTGGATGGATAGAAAAACTCGTCTCGATTTCGACATCTAAAGTTTAAATTCAAATTCAAGTTATCTTTTGCCAAAATATGATTCCTCACCTTCGCAAGACGCTTTAGCAATCGATACAAAAATTAAATTCAGAAATAACTGAATTCCCAGTGAGAAGTCCTCTATCAGAAGATCTTCACGCGGATGACCCTCTCTATCCGAACCCAGTGCCCTAAATTCGGTAAGTTTTCACGTTTAGAATAATGAAGTTTTATCAAGAGAAAACGAGAGAAAAAGAGAGCTGAATAGAGACTACTAAACTGCTTATTACCAAGTTTCTAACCTAATAACAATCATGTCTATTTTTAATTTCTCCACTCTCTCGAATACATAAAATATTCTCTTGTGTTTTGCACCTTTTCTTTCTCTCGTAATCAGCCGTCGTTTCGTGATCAAAAATTAGGCTCTCGCGCGTATTTTCTTGCCTTCTGACGCATTACCGTTGTCTATATAAATTACCGACTTTTGCCCAAATTTAGATTCAGACTTCTGAGAAGCGATTGTCCTGAATAAAAGAGCGCAGTCAAGTCTACAGTCGGCTCGTTTGGATGTTCGAGAATCTTGTTTTGTCGAAAAAAAAATCGTATTCTTGTTTTTATTATTACTTCTGAATTGGATAATAAGTTAGTTTCCCAGAACGGAAGTATATAGAATAACTCTAGAACACTTCTTTGTCTACAAGTTTCCCGAAGGCATTTGAAAGATGTCCTTCTTTTTTCACTCATTTTCGTTCTAGTTGAAGTTTCATTTTTGGTCTTCCTGTTTTAATCGTTTCCCATTCAACTTCCCAAACCTCAACTCTCCCCCTCAAATTCAAAAACTTCTGGTTCGGATCTCCCAAAGTATTCGATGTTTGCTCTGTTTTTCTTTTCTTTTTGTGCTCTTTTTTGTTATGTTGGTCCCCACCTTTTTCTGCTTGTCCATCATCTTGTGACTCATTCATGTCTATTCGAGACTCCCTCCCTCACTCCTTTTTTCCAAGACACAAAAATGAAGCCGTTCAGTCTTCTGGTTGCCTCAACGACGCTCTGGCTGTGTCGCGGCTCCACATCGATTTTTGTGGTGTCACCTGCTTGTTGCATTCCTCGCTTCTCTCGTCTTCTCTTCTTCTTCTTCTTTTCAGTCACTTTTTAGAATAAACCTCCCGCATATGCTCTCTTCTAGGGGGACCTTTTCCTTTTATGATCGTTTTGTGATTTCAGTTTTTGGGGGGAAAGGTCAAGATGACAGAACTCGACTCAAGCTTGTGCCAATTGAACTGGCTTATTGCCAAAGGTGGAATCGCAAGCATGCAAGATTCGGAGCCGACGTTGGTTCCAGAAGAGATGAAACCAGAGAAGCACTCTCCACAGGTATGATGGTGAAAGTTTCAAAAATTTTATGTCCAGTATTTCGTGAAAGTGGCAAAGTTTTGGTACTCTAGGATGAACTTTTCGTATGATCTCTACCCTTTGAACCCGAACTCTGTTTTGAAGCAATTTTTCCATTTCTCAGTATCCTAAATCATTCTCTCAAACTAATTATTATTCATGTTCAGAAGAACAACTCAATTCGAGCATGCCCAAACTTCGACCTAGAATGACCTACTTATTTCTGTCCTCGTCGAAAACTCAATTAGATTAGCAATTACTTCAAAATTTAGTTATGAGGGTGGCACCTGCTCCCTCATTCACATCATTGCATAACCTAATTCACGACCCGTAGGTCACCACCACCTGTTGACCCATAAATGAACCCGAAATAATCTGAAAATGATCTTTCAGCAGACATCATCTCCAGTCAACCAACCACAACGCCGAAAGGCATACGAAGGCTCAGAGAAACCGCCGTATTCATACTCTCAACTCATTCGTTTTGCTATCGAAGACACAGTTGAAAAGAAGTGTACTCTTGCTGACATCTACTCTTACATATCACAAAACTTTCAATTTTATCGGGAGAATAGGAATCCGAGTTGGAAGGTATTTGTAAAAGGAAATTGAATTCCAAAGAGCGCAACTTCCGTTTTTGCAGAACTCAATCCGACACAATCTATCATTGAATAAGCAGTTCAATAGAATCGAAAAAGCAGATGGTGACAGACGTGAGAAACTGAAAAAGTTGAATTAGCTGACTTTCTGATTTTTAGGGGGATGGTGGGTTTGTGTGGATCCGCCAGCAAAGAAGCCACGGATACTCAAAGGATCTCCAGTTCGGGTCAACCCAATATACGAGCGTTTGTATCAGAGTGAGCCTCCAAACATTTCGATGTTTCTGACTTTTCATTTTTTAGATACACAACAAGAAATTCAAGTATACACCCCGCCCCCAGCTGGTCCATATTTTACTGAGTACACTCAACAGGCGGATTATCAAAGAGATGAGCTTACGGTAATTCGTACAACTTGATCTCATATTTTCAAACTTCGAAAACTTCAGGATCAAGAGATAAGAGATCTCAATCTGTTTGAATCCTATGATCTCAATTCATCATTCCGTGATGTCTACAACCAGATCTTCGAAAAACCGACCAGTCCGAATGAGAAGAAACAAGTGAGTTAATTGAGAGAGAACTCAAAATGAATAATTAATGGATTCATTGAGTCCTTCTCCCTACAGACACCTGTCTACCCGGAATCTCTTTTTCAGGCTGCACAAATTGACTGGTTGAAGATCAGTTTGGAGGCTGCTGGATTGGATTATCACGATGAACAAGACCTGAAAGAAGTGGACACGATAAAGCTGAAAGGTAAGGTTCTGAAGTTTTGAGATACCTAAACTATTATTGCAGATTACGTCTACAACGGGTTCCCAACAGAATGTGACAGTGATTCTTCCACTCCAAGAACTGATTGTAGTCGTCACTCATCTTCTGATTCCAGTCTCTCCACTGTTTTGCAACCCATTCAGGGAGATGAATCTGATGATGAGACCGATTGGGATAGATTGGCTGACATCTAATCCAAAGATTTTTTAAATTATTTTTGTTTCACTCAAGAGCTCACACATATTTTTTTGTACTGTTCAAAGTTTTGTATAGTGTACAAAATTTCTTTGGGATTGAATTCTATGAATTTTTATTTGGGAAACCAAGAAATTGTTTATTCTGGGAACTGAGCGAGAATTTACAAGTACGGAAAACAAGGAAGAAATACAGGTCTATACAAGTATTGTCGCAGAAAATGAAGGCAAAAATAGTGAAGACAAAAAAATTAAATAGAAAAACCGTTGAATGAATCTGTTTTGGAACCGAATTCGAAATAAAACAAACTACACAGAAGAAAAAAGGAACCTGACGATTTTTGAACGGATACACAATTTCTATACATGATTGATTTGGGGATCAGATGAGGAAACCGGGAGACCAGTAAAAGCACTAAAAGGTGTCTAGATGAAGCGAAAAGAAAGAGGTAAATGAAGCGAGTAAGGTATGCAGAAAATTAGAAAAAATGAATTAGGTTAATCTTGCCATTCGAAATCAACAATTTTCTTCTTCAAATCGGCGGCCATTTTGGTACCGTAATCACTGGAACATTTCAGTTTGCTGACGTGGTTTCGGCACACCGTCTGAAAAATGGAAATGAGGAAAGAGCACATAGAGATGCACACACAAACCTTTTTGCATTCATCGCAGTTTGCACACTCGGCAACACTCTTGCATTCATCGCAGACTGATTGACGCCAGCGGATTTTTGATCTGAAAAAAAGCCAACAGATTATTATTTTTTCCTCATGACATCATATAAATTACCTTTCCATTTTAAGACAATGTCCATTCATCTGCTCATGTTCTTTGATTTGATTCAAATTCATTGATGTGGAAATAACTGATCCATATACTTGAGCTGGCAAGTAACGGGAGATTTTCAGTTTTGTGAATACACTGTTCCCCTCGGATGCAAGTCTTTTAATCAGTTTTTGCACGACTTCTTTTTTGCAATGGTGCTCGAATGCAGCAATCAACATCGTGAGAATTTCATCGGCTCGAAGGACGCTGAAAAAATCAGGTGAGATGAAGTTTGATCAGTTTTTAACATAAGAGCAGGAAACTTTCGAAGAAGATTCCCACGGTTGGAGAAGAAACGGAACTCACTCTAAATGTTGACGAATGATGAAGTTCTGGCATGCTTCGATGACTGGATCCACTTGATATTTGTTAGAGAGACGGAGCACAAGAGCGAAGTTTGTGGCTGGAAAGATTCCGATTTTCAGATGTACTGTAGATAGGAAAACTTACAATTGATCATTGACGTGTCATGGACGGCTCTGAGGAAACAGTCGATGTCGTTCGATTTCTCATCTACAATTTCTCTTGACAAGTCCATCTTCTCGAAATCTTTTCCGAAACACATCACGTTGAAGATCTGTAAATCGAAAGATGAAATCAGCACTGAAATTTCCAACTAACCGGTGAAATTCTGCTCATCGACTCCGCATCAATAAGGAATGTCTCCTTCTGAACAAGAAGTTTGAATGGACGATCAATGCTTGAAGAGGACGCAATAAAGCAATGTGGTTCGTTTTGGAGAACTTCGGCCGCCATTTTTGTGGTTGACACGGACTTTCTGCAAATTTGCACCATTTCCTTCCGGAATCATTCGTCTATTTTTTTTGAGACTTCAAGGGAAAAATGGGCGGAGCGACTAAGGGGGGACCTGCTCTCCTGGAGCAGAGAATAAGAGGGAAACCTGAGAAGGTCTCGATGACGCCAATCGGGTTAGATAATGAATGACAGAATAAGTAACGAGGAGTGCCGGTGTTGGGTGACATTCGTGGAAAATGGAAGAGAGGACCGCCCGTTTTGGGCTGGTCTTTGACTGCTCAAATTGGCTGGAATTGGAGACAAAGTGATGGGAAAAAACTACAAAATTAATGGGAAGAAAATGAAGGGCAATCAAAGCAAATTTGTATTCAAAATCTATTCTAGGTTAAACCGATAGTCTGGGGGTCAAGAATCTTATTAGCAGTCTAGAATTCAAGACTATTTTTCTTCTTAGGGAGTTTTTAACCTTTATTATTCAAAAATGTTCAAAACTCTTCCAGTTTTCGACGTCTTCCACTACCAGACAAGGAGTAAATGTAGGTCTACAGGACGGGAAAAAGACTACCAGATAGCGAAGGGCGCCGCGCATTTGCCCATTTGTTTACTTTTCGCGCCTGAGTTTGTGCTGAATTTTGAACGAAAAAACGACACTAAGGTAAACTTATAAACTCAAGCAGGAAAAGAGCACAAAGTGTCTGGGACAGTAAAAGAAAAGATCGAAAAACAGTAAATGAATTTTTGACCTTTTATCACCCCTTTCCCAGAAGAACAGATCATCAAAACAAAACAAGAATGAGGTAATGGAAAAAAGGTGAAGAGAACGGAAATGAGGAAGAGAAAAAGAAAACACTCATTTTTATGAGGGGTAGCGAAGCCACAAACAGTACTAGAAAAGTAGTTGAGAGCAAAGAACATAAAGGATTTTTTCTTTGAAATGTTTAACAACATGGCTGCGATTAGCACTCAAAGGGAACACATGACACAGACTGCGAAAAAAAATTGGAAGTAAAATTTGGAGGGTACTGACAGAAAACGAGAAATGTATGGAAATTGAGTTTTCATGACTATTTCATGACTTTTTACTTTTTACATGTTCCTTTCACAAGTACTGGTGACTTCTGAATTCTGACTTCAAAACTCAACATTGTTTTTCCTGGCCCTTCCCCCGTTTTTCAATTTCCTCCAAAGCCGCCAACTCCTGGAATTCTTTCTTGTTTTCCCTATTTCTTTTCGGGTAAAGGACATCATCTTTCCCTTCAATCCCTAATACAGAAGAGCGTCATAATTGAATTAGGGATTTCGGAAGAAGACGTCAGAGGTTTCGAAAAAATCGGAATTCTAGTGGCAAAACTGTGACTTCCCAATAGTGATCATGAAAAACGACGGGAGGGAAAACTGAGAAAGACTTTACAACGGGAAAATGACTTTCGGGGGGGAGGAGAAAAGAAGAGTTAAGAGAAGACATGTGTTGTCATTCGAACTTTTTTTCCAGCTTCCTCAAATGACTCTTGTGATAACGAAAAGATAAATGAAAGTATTTTTGAAGGAAGTGAAAAGAACTAAAACAAGTAGAAAGAGGAGGAGAAATGAATGAGATTGAGTGAGAACAATGAATCCTAAATGGAGAGAAATCTGTTTTTGTTTTCTGCTCGATCGACTTCAAGATTCGAGAGAGAGAGCCCCCAACAATTCTTGCCTCACGCAAGGATCCACTTGACCGTTTGGACAGAAAAAATAGTGATTGCTCTTCCGAAAATAAATATAGTTCAGCACAAGCTACTACTTTTTATATTTTCTTGCAACCGCGAGAAACTGTCAGAAAAGTCACTAAGAGAACGGAGTATGGCAAAAACGAAAAATGATTGTTATTTTTATGTTTGAATAATCTGAAGAGTAGACTTACAACTGATATATATATATATATATTCGACATAATGTTGAAAAATGAAACATGAAAAGTTTTTGGTCACATGTGTCACAGAAAGAATAAAAACAAGCATGGGTTCACGATTATAAAATTTGAATGTTGCAGTCTGGGTTGTTTTGATGAGAGAGACAGTAACGGTAAAATCGGATCATTTTTTCATAGTCAGAAGGAAGTAGAATTCAAAACTAGACTTTTTCGATTTGAACTTTCCAGTCTACTGAATAAAATCGACACTAACTTGCCAGATAAGAAGTGAATTTTTTTGGTATCTGTTCGAAGTATCTTTATGTTTTAATTGATCACAGATTGAAGTTTAGATGGGGTAGAAGACTCTGCCTACTATTTTTTATCGGTTTTGCAGATAACAAGAATTGATAGTCACTTACTTTCGTTTTACAACCTTTTTAGGGGTGACGGCGGGTGCCGAGAATGTAGCAGTGATTGGAGGTAGAGTACAGACGAATGAGGTATCAGGTAGAATAATTTTGCAGCGAGCAGATGATTGAGATCTGATGAATGAGCAGCTAGTAGACGATGAGATTTCTGGGAGAGGTTCGAAGATTTCAACTGGAATCGTCTCATCGATTCCGAAATCAGAAGAATCGTCTTCTTGGTTGTCATCAATATCGGAGAATAATCCAGAATCAGTGAGTTCCACTGGAATATCTTGGAGTTTGTTGAACGGTTGAACAGCGATATCGATGAATGGAAATGATTCTTCTTCTACATGAACCACTATTTCAGGAATATCTCGAATCATTTCTTCGATGCATTCTTCTTGTTCCAATTCTTCTACTTTGTCTAGAATGTCACTCAGAACATCTACAACAACAGTAGAGATCAGTTGTCCTTCGAATTGGTGAAGTTCTTTGGGATCATCCAGATTACATTCAATTCGAATTTCCACAAAATCATCTAGGAAATCCTTTTGACTCGGACTGAGTTCCTCGTTTTGATCGAGGATTTCAATTGGAATTGAACGGAATAAACTGACGATAGGGTCAGTGAGAATAGACAGAAATGAGCGATCATTTGAATCGAAATGATCATGATGATGATGGTTTGGATGATGGGGATGAGACTGGGATAATACCATTTTCAGTGGGAAGACAGAGGGGGAGAAGGGGGAAAGCGCGATTGGGGACAAAATGGGATGATGCTTAGGTTGAAAGTTTTGTGGTGGAGGTTGTGTAGATAGATGAGGGGGAAGGGCAAACAGTCCACGGATTGTAGCAGAAAAGATGGATGAAGAAATAGTGTGGATGAAGGAGAGACACAGAGATAGCTCGCCATGGAAGACGATTCTTAGGACTCCGTGCTGTCTGCTTTGACACATTTCCGAGAAGGAGTTCTTTCCATTTTCTGCTCAATTGTGGTTGACCAATAGTTGTGGTTATCTTCACTCTTCGATAAAACTGTCGAAAGATCTGTTGAAGTACATTTTGAAATGATTGAGGGGACTGAAGTCGAGAACCCGATAGAAAACATACTGTAAAACAGATTAGGTTGTCCTTCTGTCTCCACTTTCACAAATTCTGATCATTTAAGTCATTCGAGTCGAGGATCAGATCCATTTCAATGAACATCAAATAAACTCTTCGATGGTTTAATGGTTTCTTGTTTCGTCCTCCTTGTGTAGAACACCCCCGCGGTGGTGGCGGTGAAGAGGGCCAGAGCTCTCGAAATACATACAACCGATCTACTACTACAAGTGTTTTTTTGTGTTTGTGATGAAGAGCGGAGTCAAGAGACTTGAGGACATACTGTACTTTTTTCGAAATCTCAACAAGTTCGTTCTGTTACTCGTTATCAGCCGCCACATGAATGCTGAACTAGTTTTGGGAAAATTTCACATGACAGATTACGATTTCCAGGGAGCGAGTATTATGAAGATCGTGTGTATATACACCGCGAAACGGTTCACAAATACTCAAAAAGATTTTGCTCCATTTTATTTGTCACTGAGAAGGTTAGAGGTCATTGGAGGGAAGAGTGAAATCTGGCATTGTAAATACAGGAAGAGCAGATGATGATCAATTTTAGCGCGGTATACTGTCATTGCAAGATACAAGGTACTGTAAAAATCTAGATTCTGCAAATACTCTAGTAGAAAGTCAGTTTGATCTGCAATACAGAGATGGAATTCCATTTTCTTATTACAATTAAACTAGTTTTTTCAAGACGAGAAGATGGAATATGATCGAAAGTGAGAGAAAAGAACAACCCAAAGGGGTACAATTTCTATCCATTTTGATATGAAAATAGAGGTATGATATGATACGATAAGGATTAGCGAATCAAAGTTTACCAACTTTCTCTTTAGATTATCTTTTTTTTTCAAATGATGTGACCGATCAGATGAGTTGATAGAGAAAGTACTGTAGGACTGGGAGCAAACAATCCAAAGAGAGAGGTATCGGATGATTTCATCTCTTTTGAACGCCTCAAAAAAGTGGCATTTTGTGGCACAAGAAATGGTTTTTCACTCGTTATCAGTCGGTTCAGTTCCAATTTTTAATTTCTCCGAATTGCTGAACAATGGATGAGAAATGAAGAGAGAAATTGTGTGATAGACACTGATAGCAGTTATTGTCCAATTTTTTAGAAATTGATAAGCATCATCATCCAAATGGCTAGCAGCAAAAAAGAAAAGCAGTAAAAAGTAATGCAAACAATCACAAAATCGAATGGGAAATTGAGAAGAGAGAGAGATGAGGGAAGTAATGGGAAGTTAACAGAGAAGGACCAACAAACCGATTTGTGTTTATAGTATGGTCATGTGCAAGGACATTTTATAATCAATTGGAACGAGAAAAGACACAAATGAATGGGAAATAGGAGAAAGAATGAACACGAGGAATAATAACTGTTTTTATGAGACAACCAGGGACAAAACTAGACAAGATGTATATATGAAGAAGCTGTTTTTTTACTAGAAATTAGTATGAATAGAGGAAATATGGAGAGATATTTCAGTGGGCCAGAAACTGGGAAACCCATGCAGATTAAACAGAAACTTTGCAACGGTTTGAAGCTTCAAAAATTGGGAGTGCTTCAGATTCGCTGATTTGAATTTGAATAAAAATTAACAATAAAAATTGCAGTATGACTCTGTCCTAGATCTATACATATGATTCTTATAAAACCGTATAAACCCGTGGTCGTGGGAACTATCAAAAGAAGAGTGACACTTTTCCAACATCTTGAACATCCATATCCTCACCACTCTTCAAATACAGTTTACCCTGATTGACCAAAGAATCGTTGAGTCAATGTCAACAGGATCACAGGATTTCTCATTTCGCAAAGATATCAGCAGATGATAGAACGGCTATTTTTTCTTCCGAAAAAAATTCGATTAGCTACAGTGTTTCCTGGAATTTGATTATCTACCAAACATCAAAACAAAATAGAATCAAAACATTGAAATTCCATCTATCTTTCTCTTCTATCAGGAAGCATGAACAAAACAAAACAATTTACAGAAAAAAGAGAAAGTGCATGACGCACGAAGATGCTTCTTTTTTATTTTTCCAAATTGTTTGCCCCCTTTTTCCATAAAACAGCTGTCTTTTGTGCGGAGCGTGTTTCCTCCGAAATTTCAAGATATCAATTTGAAAAGACACGGGGAGGTAGACAGACTTCCCAGACAGATTGTCGGAGGGAAAAGTGTCTATGACGAAAATATATTTATAAAGGAAGATGGAGAAGAAGATGCTGCCATCTTCAGATACTCTGTCCCGATTTCCGATCATTTCCGTCATGCCAAAAATGGAATGCTTTTTCTTCTGTATCTTCACCTAACCAAGGTCATTTTCTCTTCAACGGAAAGCCGATATCAGTTCGGAGAATCTAAAACGTGTTAAAAAGGAGATAGATGTTGTTTGGAAGACAACAAAACAACAAAAAAGATGAAGGAAGAGCGGACGAAAATAACCGAAACAAACGAAATTGAAAAGCATCGAAAACCCAAGGACAATCGAACCCAAAGTGTGGAATTCACGTGTTTCTTTGGGTTCCAATCATCCAGGGTCATCAGGGAAAAGCTGTCGAAGAGAAGATACAAGTGAGTAAGAACAGAAAAATGAGTCGGTATGATCTTCGGATGTAAACTGATCCGAAGAAACAAAAATTTGTATGTTTTGTGTTTCGTTGATTTTGTTTCCCGACAAAATAAGGCGTGGCCTAGAGATGATTCAGCAACAGTATCACATGGAAAAGTCTGGGAGGCCTTTTGAATGATATCATGGGAGGCTATTGTACTTTTTCTATTATACAACTAGCATGTGAACATAATTGAATGAATGTTGCTCATGGGAGGTCATCAAAAAACTCGAGCCATCCACAAAAAAACATGACTAGTGAAAGTTCATACTTTATTCAACACTGACTTAGAAGAAGACAGTCGAGGTTCGTAGAATAAAAAATGCGTTCAAGTCTGAATCACAAGAAATTTCAGCTCTTTTTTAAGTTTCCGGTTCCGTTAGAAGCAAACTGATCTCGAAAAACTTTGTGTGTTTGAAAAAATGAACCATTCGAGTATTCAAGACGTCACTGATTCAAGACTCAAGGATTTGAATAGATGTTAGATCAGAAGTTTTTGAGAAGTTCCGCCCCTTTAAGACTACCGGAATCAGAAAACGCACAGCTAGCAAATTGGATCTGAAAACTTCAAAAGAAGTAAAAATCATAACAATCGAAAAAAAGGCCGTTCAAAAATCGCTGAATAGACTGCAATAATGTACTTTCTGAACGCCTCATTCACCAACAATGCCTGGAAATTTTTTGAGTCATAGCAATTCTGAAACTACCATAAAACTTCAAAAATCAGACATAAAAGGAACTTCGGGAACAAAAACAAGACTGAATCTAAGATTCTCATCTAGTTAAACTTCCCTATAGTTTTCAGATTGCAGACATGATACCAAGAAAAAAGAACAAATTTCCTATATTTTTAATCAGAAATTTTTTTCTCGGAATACGGAGAAAAGGACGAAGAGAACAACAATGTGACTGCTCGGAAATGAATTGAAACGTTCTATTTACGGGTAGAGAGAGTCCTTTTCTGTTCGAAATGAAATCAACACTTGACTTTTTCTCTTTTGAAAACGAGTTATGCGAGAAAAATGATAACTGAAAGTTGGCACGCAATCTTATTTATATGCAGAAGTTTCGGAAATTTTCGAGGAACTTACTCACTTTTTCCTGGTAAACATTCGTACGAAGCCACCAAACCCAACAATTTTGTAACCGAATGAAACAACCCGAATGAAATTCAAATTCCGTGCCAACACTCCATTTTTTCTCGAGGTTTTTTCCTTCAGAAGACCCAATTTCTTCTTCTTTTCGGGTGCTCCTCCGGAAGAAAAGAGGACATGAGCACTCGGTTGCACACAGAATACGTTATATGGAGATGTCTTTTTTTGCAACACAAGAAGGAAAAGAAGATGGAAAACGACAATGTTGTAGAAGGACAAAAAAAGACTTCGGACCCTTCGGCAAACCACTTTTTTTGGGAACTAGAGAGGAGGAGCAAGGAAACCGATTAAAACTGGCCGAGTCGGCGTCTGAGCTCTTCACAAAAGCAAAAAGGAAACACAAAACGACGTCTTCTGTTTGCAACGTCTTCTGATGATATCATGCCGAGGCGGACGGAGATGGATGGATTGTCACGCGGCGGAGGAACGAGAAGAAGCACAGAATAAACTGAAATCATTGATGTTGTCTTTAGTCTTTTAGATTTTTTTCTGCAGAATTGAATGTGTTTTCGGGCAGAAACAAATTTGCAAAGATTTCACTCTTCTTGATTTTTTCTTCTTTATTTGGTGTGCTACACGGATATACAGCAACAAGATAGACTGATTACAGTAAAAATGAAAAATTTAAAACTCAAAACGAATCAATCCGAAGACTCTGACTTCCTTCTTGAGAATCCCATCACTTTTGCTCGACCACGTCGGACGACGAACTGAAAAATAGAGACATTTTTGAGTTCACAATTGGAGTTGTAGTCTCAAAGGCTTTAGAAACCAGGAAGTGAAAACCAAAGTAACTCACTCCAACATTGACGTGTTCTGAATGCTCTCCCGAATCTTTCTTTGGTGTGAATGAAGTTGGAGGACGGAATCCTGAATAGAAGTTTCATTTGGATTCATACCAATTCATGGATACCCGGAGGTCTTGCAACTGGAATACTCATATCTGGAAGAGGATCCAATGGAGCAGCAACCACAGATGGCGGTGTTGGTCCATCTAGAGCAGTGACGTCTTCTGAACCACCCACAACTCCTGAACCAGAGTTCAGAATAGGTGCAGATTCCGAAGATTCATCAATGACGTCTCCAGACTCCGGAAGTTCCCCAAGAGAAGTGGAGAGATGAATAAGAACTGATAGTGAGAGGAGAAGGAAGAATTTCATAGTTTAGTTAAACCTGAAAAACCAAACCAAGATATTTTTAAAATAGAGAACTTAAAAAGTACGGAAGTGAAACGGTTTTGCTGATTCGAGACTGAAGATTGTGGGTGTTGTTGGCATTTAGTTAAGTGGAAACGAAGGCTTTGTTGTCGGTAAGTGAAGGTCAATCAAGTGTCTGTATGACCAGTGGCGAGATGATGTACAAGTATAGGAAGAGGGGAAATAAATAAAATCGAGAATGGCAAGAAATAAAAAAAGAGATAAAGTTGAATTGGAACGAGATGCAGAATAAGAGTATTTGTGACGTTGGTGGGAACTAATGGGAATCGGAACTGTTGGGTATTCAAAATGAATACGAGAGAAAAATAGGAGTAGAAAGACATAGGATGTGAACTACAGTTTAGTGAAAAAGATTAGTGAAACTGACCGAATCATAAAATCTAACAACGCTATCAGTCCATATTTTCATGTTCAGTTTAGGATCTCTATAAGCTGATACCCTACAAAAATTGATTTCAAGTTTATTTCCATCTCATTTTTTTCTGCTCCTGAACGCTCATCAAGCCACAAGGAAAGTCTAATGGTCACAGATGTCGGACAGTACTCTACATTTCTAGTTCTTGTTCTTTGCTCTTCTGCAATGCTTATTTCCAAACCAAAAATTCATATAACAGAAATCAGAAAACTTCAGAAACAGTCAACTAATGAGAAAAGATGAAAAAGTACACGAAAGAAACACGAAAAGAGTGTAAAATCAAGAAATGATTCAAATCCATAAACAATAGGAAACGAAGTGAAATCGAATCAGCTGACACAAACAAAAGTATAATACAGGAAAAACTTTGTTAATTGATAAGAAACATTGAATCGTAATTAGACTCCGCCTCCTGAATAGAATTTGTTTAAAGCAACGAGACCTTGACCATAGGACACAAACTGTTCCTCATTTTCAGATATTCGGAATTTCCGTTCTCTCCTTCAGTTGTGCTGGTGGCTTCAAAAGTTGAGCGAGACTTTCGAAAAAGGACATTTCTTTGCCGAGACCTCCCTGAAAAACAAATCAAATCTAGAGTTTCAATCTTCACGAAACCTCATTTAAATAAGTCAGGAAAAAGGAAAGATGAGAAAAAAGATGAGAAAGAATTTGAATAAGATTGAGCCTTTCAACACAACTCACCACCAATTTTTTGTCGTTTAATGTCACATTCTGGCCAAAGTCCAATCCAGTTTTCTCGTCCACTCCAATCGAACCACTTCCACCGTAGGTTGACCCATTCAAAATTGCTTCGTCGGTTTCTGAAAAAAAACAACATTTATTGAAAATCCCTTGTCTTCTGGCTTCACTTACTATCTAATTTGAATGTTCCGTTTCCAGTCGTCAGTTTGAAATCTCGATTTGCTCCCCATCCAAGGAAATTGAAGTTTTGACTTCCGCCAATTTCCAGCTGGAAGTTTTTTCTTCTTATTTTTTTCCTAAACCCCTACTCCTTACCTCTCCTTTTTCATTTTTATGCAATGAAATTCCACCAAAAGGTAACGGAATATTGAATTGTGCTGGAATTACAGTAAGAATAATGGAGACGAGCAGTGCGTGACGGATAATAGGCATGACGACGATGAGATAATAATGATGATTGTTCGAATAAGTGAGGATAGTTCGGTCCAAAACAGGATAATTTGTTTCTCTGTGCTCTCTGGTTTTCTCATTATCTCTCACTCTGTAATAATCACCGAAAGGTGGTCAGTGGATTAGAACGGCATAGAATAGATCAAGATAGTGCTAATTCGCCCTACTGTTCGTTCGGGAAAACAACAAAGCAAGTCTAAGATAACAAATTAGCAAATCGAATGTAAACGAGAATTGTTGAGCATACATTGTTAGGCTGGTAAAAAGCACGCAGCCCGCGCACCGCTTCACTTGCCACAATGGAAGAGAAAACTTTTCTCGGCCACAGTGTATTTTTCAAATTTTCAGCTTTCCCGCCTCTTCCATTGTGGCAAGTGCAGCGGTGCGCGGGCTGCATGCTTTTTACCAGTCTAATATTGTATTGTAACATTGACGGGTTTTTCGAAAGATGAACGAACTCGACTCCAAAAAATATGATTTCATCTCAAATTGGTATCTGGAACTCGGAAAAAAGAATGAACATCAATAAAAATTCGAATAAAAGTACACTGACTCATGCTGAACATAATAAAAACTAATTGCATTCATCTTTTTCAGAGACCAAGTCCCGGCCAGAAAAAATCTTATATTTAGCTTTTTTATCAAATTGTGAGACCCTCCATTTCCAGACACCCGTAACGGTTCCATTTCTACATGTTTTAGCTTTCCATTATCCTTTCCCATCCCGGCTCTCGCTACGTGTCAAATTCGATTCCTTCCAGATGAGAAAATCTGTTTCGCGGCTAGATACCGCCTTGGTGGATAAGCTCAGAGAATTCAAGACACAACACTTTATTCAGGGTTACACAGGGAATCTATACCGTTCAATGCTTCGTCGGTGAAGTCGTCGTTGAAGACCCCTAGCAAATCATCATAGCTATCGTGTTCCATGATTGGCGAAGTCTCTTCTGTTCGGCGACGAATCGTATTCGATCAGTACTAACTCGATTGTGGCTTTGGGAGTCCCCCATTGACAGCGTCACGTGGCAGATGGTCACGAAGATTAGATTCCTTGAACTGATAAGGTGACCGAGGCTTTACGTTTAATTGTGGTCGATTACAACTTCTACAGCGTATTTGTTGAGAGTAATAAGAAAGTTGGGAATTGAATAAGCGATTCTTATTCTGTTCACAACACTGGGAGGGGGGGATAGAGAAGCACTCCCATCAGAAGCCCCGACGACCATGATCCTTTGCTTTTCTTGCCAGATAAGGGCGGGTATGCGTAGATGTCCTGGAAGTCGAAGGCGATGAGACGGCTGGGATTGTTTCTTGTAAGACCGAAATGTCTTTGATGGGGTGTTCGCTGGGTGGTTCGCTTTTGTAGTCCTTATCTTGTCCGTTGCTCCTTTCGTGAGCGTGGTTGAGTTCCAAGGGGATCAAATGGTTTATGGATTTTTCTAGTAGACGACTTCTAACCTTTACCATAGCAGCTCTGATGAGCCCATCTGCAGAAGGTATTAGTGATTTGATAATTCCGATGGGCCATTTATGGCGTGGCGTCATATCGGTTACTATCAGCACGACTTGCTCTATACTAGGTGCCCAACTCGAGTGTGCTGCATTCTTGTAGGCCGATTCCCTAAGTGTTCCAAAGTATTCTTGACTGAAGAACTGCCACAACTTTATTTTGACCGCTGTCATGGAGGTTATTAGCTTCCGTGTGACGTCTTCTGTTGTTCCTCCTTTCTTGAGCATCTCTCCTATATTTTCATAGGTTTCTGGTACCGCCAATCGTGCATTGGTAATTAAGAAATCGCAAGGTCGTATTGCCGGTGAATCACCGATGGTAACCTGATTTGGCGTGATTGGTCTGGAGTTTATGATACCTTCGGTTTCTATGACTAGCGACTCTAGTTCGAAATACGAGACCCTATTCGATCCGACCACCTTTGCTAACATGTTTTTTACAAGTGCGATCAAACGCTCGTACAGCGCCCCTTTCCATGGCGAGAATGGGGTGATCAATTTTATATCAATTTCCTTTTCGGCTAAGAAACATGATAACGTCATACTGTCGTTTACAAGAGTTCGTAAGTCGGTATTCAGTATTTTATAACCCAGTTTGAATGTCGGAGCATTATCTGATAGTATTGACTTGGGTACACCCCGACGGGCGAATGTACGTTTTAGCGCTAATAGAAAGCTATGTGTCGTCAAGTCTTGGACGATTTCCAAATGTACTGCTCTAGTCACGATACACGTGACTAATAATATCCATACCTTTCCTCTGTCTCCGTTCGATTTGTATGCGATAGGACCCGCATAGTCCAACCCTATATACGCGAACGGCGCGAGGCATTCACTTCGAACTGGTGGTAAGACCCTCGAATAGGGATATGCAAACGGTCTTGCATGTCTTCGTCTACATGTGAGACAATTAGCCCGAACAGATTTTGCCAATGTTCCAATTTTCCATATCCAGTATTTACGTTGTACGGTACTGATAACATCTTTGACTCCTTGATGCAGTAGCGCGCAATGCTCCTCGGTAATTATAAGGCGAGCCAAAGGATGTTTATGGATTATGATAATTGGCTCTTTCATTTCAGCCGAGTGCTGAGGGTTCTTTGAGTACAGAAAGGGACGCGTGTGGTAGTACAATCCGTCTTCCTTTAGTTGTGGTTTAAAATGTATTGGCGGTTCCAATTGCAGCGTGTGTTTCGCGTCTTCATAGTGGTCCTTTATGATATATTTGCGAGCGATTCTCCTCATCAATGTCTTATCGTTTTTCTCATTGGCTCTCGCAAAAAACTCCATCGTGCTCCCTTGTAAAACGATCTTCTTTTCCGGGTACCTCGAGTTGCGACGTGTCACACAATTAGAAAGAAATTGCAGTACAAAGCCGACCGTGGTAATCAGCTTACGCAGGTTGTTGAATCTGTGATATGGGATGAACGAACTCCATTTGTTTTCTTGCACAGTTATTGTTTTTATTTCAACCGTCTCAGGCGTGCTGTCTGCGGTTGTTGGTCCGGCGAGGAAGGTCCGAAACTCGCGAGGATCAGCTGGAGTATCATCCAGATGTTGTGGCCACTGGTCTTCGCCTTTGTTTAAAAATGATGGACCATTATTCCATAGCTTGCTAGATTTGAGGTCAGCAAGAGAACATCCCCGACTGGCAATGTCTGCTGGGTTTTCATTGGTCGGGACATATCTCACAGATGGATTCAGTCCCTTTTCCGATAATTTATTCAATGTTCCTTTTATTTTTTCTACCCGATTGGCAGCGAATCGTAACCCAACATGGTTTCCCACCTTGTGTAACACCCAAAACAATACACATGTACTGTCGCAAAAGAGAACGACTTTCTCGAGGGGTATTTGCAACTCCTCCGCTATGTTACTAACGCTGTTAGCTGCTATCTCGAGTCCTAAGAGTTCCATTTGAGGAATGGACAAATCCACTTTGGTAGGTTTAATTCGGGATCTCGAGTACAAAAGCCTCGTTCGGAATTGACTATCTGCGTAACTGTATCTTAGATATAGTACTGTTGCGTAGTGATCACGAGAGGCATCTGAAAACCCGATCAGTTGAACAGCCTCATAGTCGTAGGCATCGGTCAATTGCCTTGGTATCAGATATGTTTGTTCTACAAATTGCTTCGTAATCATGTTCCAACCGTTGATCAGTTCGTCTGGAATCCGCTGATTCCACTTCGTCTTTCCCTTCCATATCTGACTTATTAAGTTCTTTAGATGAATCTTTATTGGGGTTACCAAACCCATCGGGTCATATATTGAAGCCGCGAACCGGACGACATCCTTTTTAGTCGGTACTCCTGGAGGAGGTTTTGGGAGCTTGATTGCGAATGTATCTTCAATAGTGTCCCAAATGTGACCCAAGAACTTGATCGACGATTTCGATGTTTTATCTTCAACCTTTATGGTATTCATAACCTCTTGAGAGTTGCATTGGAATTCTCTCAAGTTCATGTGCATATTATTAAACTTCGATTTCAGTTTTCCATAGAACCCGAGTGTTTCCTCTTCACTGTTCGACATTAGCATTATGTTATCGACATATAGATTGTTCATAATAGCTTCATTGATCGGACTCGGATCATGTTCCAGGTACATCAATATAGTTATTGCCAGTAGGAATGGTGAACAAGTAACCCCGAATGGTAGTCTTGTGAACCGATAGATCACGATGTTATCCATAGTTGGTCCTAGCTCGGGATTTTTTAACCATAGGAATCTTGTTGCGTCTCTAAATTCCGGTTGAATTCTTATCTGATGGAACGCTTTCTCTATATCAGCTACCATCATGTATTTTTTCAAACGAGATCTGATCATGATGCCAAGAATGTGTTTCAGTATTGAAGGACCTGGGTGTAAACAATCATTAAGCGAAATCTCGTTCCTTTTGTGGGACGAAGCGTCGTGTACGATTCGTAGTTTCGTAGTGTTGGAATCTTCCTTCACCACTACCTGATGGGGTATATAATAAACGGGTCCTTCGGATGCCACTGAAGGGTCGACTACCTCTATTATTTCTGCAGCCAACTGCTGCTTTAGGATGTCATTGTATGCATTGCGAGTCTCCTTTTTCTGTAATTTGTTATTTATCAAAGACACCAATCTTTTGAGAGCAACCGGATAGTTGTCGCCTAACGTATTTTGTCTGCCATTGTATGGAAAGGCTACTAAGATGCGGTTCTGCTCGTCTCTTACGGCTGTGCGTTTGGCTTGCTCGAATATTTGCTCGTCTAGAACTGCCTTACTCGTTCTAGCGCTGGGTGACTCAATTCCCAAAATTTCCAAACTTCCATTTTTCTCTAGGATCTTTTCTAATTGATTATAAGTGACGTGGTTATGCGTAGACGATTCCTCAAAAGTCTCGTCTACTGACTCTACATCGCTGTGGATGTATGCGTCGATGGCATACGTTTCATGGTTACTTTCTTTGAGGGTCAGTGCACCATGCGAGACTGGTGGGTATACAACTGTACCTATTTTTGTTGTCTCAATGATTCGGCCACTTGGTAGAAAGATTTGCGATTCTCTGATATTCGTGAGAATATTGTTTCCTAATATGACATCGATACATGCGCCATTTGCTTTCCTCATTCTTTCCAAATAAGAGGTGTCAATCCCTTTATTGGTAAGTGAACGAATTTCTTCCGGTGTAAGCTGCGGTGATGTGAATCGAATATCCATTTTATCGTAACTGGCAAACTTGGCGATCCAAGTCTTCCCTTGAGTACCTTTAACTTCCACCTTATAAAAATTACACCATTCCGGTTGGCTCTTCGCCACGAATCCTGCAAAAGTCATGCGTCTTTTTTCTACTATTTGCAGGCTCAGCCGACTCGCTGCTTGTTCTGAAATAATAGACGTAGATGCTCCGCTATCGATTAGTGCCAGTAAACACTTCCCTTCGGGTGTCTTTAAAATCATAAAAGGGAGTCGACTATCTCCTTCTGCTCTGCTGCAATATATAGCATGTGTGAGGTCGACTACCTCCCCAGTGTTTGATGCTTGTGGTTTTATATCATGTGACCGAGTGACACCTTCTTCTTCTTGGACCTGAAATGTATCGTTTATGGATTCTTCGGACACAAGCGATTCTTGGGACAGTTTGTTTTTAGAAGTCGAGCCGACGACTACGGCAGTATCAGAAGGCGAACCATCGAGTATGGCATCACTGAAGTGTACTATTTTTGGATTATTGGTTGACGAATTCAACTTTTTCTGCAGACCGTTATTCTGAGTCGGAGGTCTCAGCCCCCTTGTTTCGAAAAAAGTGTGACCTCGGAGGTCTCTCAACTTGGTTGCTTCTGTCCATTTCCTTATTGTCTTTTCGGGAAGTGACTGGTTGATCACAGTGCCACGAATGATGTTGACGTCCGCACCGATAGCATTCTATATCACCGTCACAGTCTTCCAACTTATGTCGCCAAGACATACACATTGTGCATCGTCCTCTACCTGCTGTTATACTCACTCTTTCCTTTGCCGACAGTGTGCATTCGCGAGTCAAATGATCTGAATCACAGAAAAAACAACTGTATCGTTGACGTTGGTTTCCATGTCTCCGATTATTGTTTTTATGTTCTCTGCTGTGATCTTTCTGTTTCCTGTTGTGATCTCTGCCTTTCCTGTCGCTTGAGTAACTGTCCAAAGATCTCTCGTCCCTTCTTTTATGATCTCGCTTCTTTCTGTAACTCGAATAGCTATCGACTGAACGATTTCTAGTCTTACTGTCCTTATTCTTAAACTTCCTCTTATCAATGTAGCTCGAATAGCTACCGTATGATCTTTCATTTTTTCTGTTGTCTCTATTCCTCTCGTTGGACCGGTATCTTGTCCTTTTTTCTTCCTTAGTTTGGATTGAAAGAATTTCGTTAGTTGTCTTCAACTGGTTTCTTTCTTCCCTCACTTTTTCCAACGCTCTTTTTTCTGCAATGGTGGAATACACCAGGGCTACAAGTTCATCGAAAGTCCGCTGTTGACTTCGATGTTTTCGGAACACCGGTCCCATAACGGATTGTGGGAGTTTTTTGATAAATCCCTTCGTGAAAAGTGCATCGTCGACGTGCACACCGGATGCTTTGAGATTATTAGCGATAGTGACGAATCGGTTTAACTCCTTTTCCATCTCTTCGTAATTATTTTCTGAGAAGGTGTGTTGTTGGAGTTGATCCATATACATTTGTATGGTATCACTAGGACGATTGTATTGGCGTTCCAGGTTTGCACGGAGGAGAAGATAGTCCGCTTCCGAAATTCTTGTAGACTTCATTGTTGCCTTTGCCTCTCCCGTAAGGAGTTTGAGTAGAAGCGTTTGTTTCATGTTAATTGGTATCTCCGGATTCTCATGCACTAGCATATCGAATGTCTGAACGAAAATCAGATAGTTTTCGGGTGTTCCGTCGAATGGGTCGATGGAATTTGTGATGTTGGTGATGATGTTCGATGACAACATGGGCGATGAACGCTCCGGAGGAGACAACATTGGTGGGGTCATAGTCGACGTTTTCTTCGGAGCGGGTGGATTTGAAGGTGACAACGTAGATGGATGTGGGCTCAATAGACCCTTTGTGGAATGGGCCGAAATGCCCGAACGGTCACCTAGTCCTGTTTTAGTCAAAATAGGAGTCTCCATTTCATATTTTTCCGGTGTTTTCAGCTGTGGTACTGTTTCGTCTTTGCGCGTTCCCCAATCTGTAGTTCCTGCTGATGATGTTCTTGCTTCCTCCAATCGTAGGCGTTGTATTTCATGCGAGTCATTTATTTGGTTTTGAAGCTTCTGCATGGTTTCCATCATTCCGTTATTCCACAAGGCCTGATGTTCTTTATCTACTCGATAGCAGTTACTCAGGTTATCTACGGAAGCAATCAGGAGCTGTTGTGTTCGATTGATTTGATCTATCTGGCGACCCCAATTTTCTATGACTTCAGCACTGTTCAGGGATGACTGATCATGAGACGAGCTCTCTTCATCCTGTGCTATTGACTCCGGATGAGTGATAGAATGTGACGACTTATTTTCTTCTTTCTGTTCGTCGCCTTTGATCAACCAAGTGTCGATTTCTTTCAGAATGCAACTCGCTCTCACCCTCAGCGGTTCATATTCTCGCATCTCGAGATGTTCTTCCAGTTCGGCCCGATTGGCGTCCAAAACGTTTTTAGGGGAGCTGAGTGCTGGGTTCCGTTTGAGCAGTTTATCCAGTTCATTGGGCAACGAGTTTAACCCCTCCAACTTCTTGCTCAATGACCCCTTTAGTTCACCGATAGTGATTTTGTTGGCCGTCGAATACGGCTGTTGAAGCAAGTCTTCAACAACTTTAATCAGGTTTCTCATTTTATTGAGAGCCTTTGTACTTGCACTTTTCAGTACCTTCATCGTAGCCAGTTTGCCCTCTCCGGCCTCTGCTTCGGTGTTCTTCTTCAATTCCTTGGTCATTTTACTGATGTCGTGATTACTTGGTTTACTTGCGATTGCAAAATTCCTTGAACTGAAGACAATCCGAATTCTTTCCTCGGGTTAACCTTTGTTTTTTTTTGTATGTGTGTTACCCGGTCGCTACGTGATTATTTTTATTTTTAGAAATTACTGACAACCTTTTCGCTACTGATGCGACAGCGCTGTGAGCAGGTTTCTAGTTGTTTCGAATGAGCACGCTACATACTATGATGAGCATATCACTCATCTTTCCTGTTGTTTGGAATGCCTGGATGAGCATACTACTAGTCGTTTCCAGTTTTTTGGAAAGCCTGGATGAGCTTACTACTAGTCGTTTCCTGTTGTTTGGAATGCCTGGATGAGCATACTACTAGTCGTTTCCAGTTTTTTGGAAAGCCTGGATGAGCTTACTACTAGTCGTTTCCTACTAATCTTTTCCTGCTTACTACTAATCTTTTCCTGCTTTGCAAAGAAAGAGGCTTTCCTTTATCACACCTCATTGCATAAAACATACGGTTCATCACATAAACCCTTTATTCAATCAAAGACATACAAAAATCATAATGTGGTCCGAATGACCAATTCAGAAAATCATAAGAGATGTGGTGGTCCGAATGACCAATTCAGAAAATCATAAGAGAGATGTGGTGGTCCGAATGACCAATTCAGAAAGTCATAAGAGAGATGTAGTGGTCCGAATGACCAATCCAGCAATTATAAGTTCACTCCGGTTCCTCTTTCTTCTCAATTTGCGGGTGCAGATTCCGGAAGGCACCTGTTGCGGTCAAACAAATACTCTGGTGGTGACGGCCACCTCCACAAGCCTTGCACGCCGTCTTCCGCGAAAACGTCCAACATTCCTCCGATTGATGTCCTTTTCTCAAACAGAGACGGCAAAGACGCCTATCGTCGATCCAGCGCACCCTATCCTGGGCCGTTGGAATGACGGGACAGTGAAGTGCAGCATGTCCCTCCCGTTGACAATAGAGACAGCCGGCAGGGTATAGTTTTCTCTTCTTTGGCCAGGGCTTCCACTGGCCGTTCGGGTTCGGGTTGGCTCCTGATCCTCGACGGTCAACATCTTTGTCAGACGAACTCTCGCGGTCTCTCGCATTCGGCATCCGTTTACGAGACGTCTCTTTGGCGGCTTGGGGCGAATCCCCTCCGAAAAGCCGGGGCACATTGGGAACCATGACGGCTTCAACCGGCGATGGCGAACCCATCGGTTTTCCCTCGTCTTGATTCGGCGCCTCCTTCGTCGGCGAATCCGACCCCAATTTTGTCGGCGATTCCGACTCCATCTCCGGGGGCAGGACTCTTGGGTGCTTAGGTCCTCTGTTCTCTTCCCAATGACCTTCGAGGACGGCTACTCTCTCCTGTATCATTCGAACCATCTCCTTTGTCTCCAACGTGTTTTTCTCCACGCTTTCTTTCATCCCTTCCATTAGGGTCACCATCATACACATGTCTGTTGGCATATTCCCTTGGGGGGCGGTAGTAGAAGTCGTCATCGACTCCGTGACATCCTGGACATCCAGGTCCAGCATGGATGCGTCTATAATGACAATATTTATTTTTACGTCTCCGAACGATGACAATCGCCGTTATCATTCTATATGGTGTCACCTATCGGGTATCCGTTAGATACGTTAAACACTCTATCTAAACTTTGAACAGAGTTGATCCTCCCGTCTCTTACTTATGTTGCCACCAGCTCATAGGCTGCCCGTAATCAGATTGGGATTCTCCCCTCTTGCTCAAGCTAGCGCCGACTTGGGTCATATCTCGAATTCTCTCTTATCTCACCGCGGGTTGTTTCCTGGCGATTCCAGGTTCCCGGTCGATGCACCAAGATTCCCGGTCGATGCACCATTTCGCGGCTAGATACCGCCTTGGTGGATAAGCTCAGAGAATTCAAGACACAACACTTTATTCAGGGTTACACAGGGAATCTATACCGTTCAATGCTTCGTCGGTGAAGTCGTCGTTGAAGACCCCTAGCAAATCATCATAGCTATCGTGTTCCATGATTGGCGAAGTCTCTTCTGTTCGGCGACGAATCGTATTCGATCAGTACTAACTCGATTGTGGCTTTGGGAGTCCCCCATTGACAGCGTCACGTGGCAGATGGTCACGAAGATTAGATTCCTTGAACTGATAAGGTGACCGAGGCTTTACGTTTAATTGTGGTCGATTACAACTTCTACAGCGTATTTGTTGAGAGTAATAAGAAAGTTGGGAATTGAATAAGCGATTCTTATTCTGTTCACAACAATCTGAGACAATGACAAAAAGGGACATAAAAAACTTCTGATGCTCCATTTGTTATTCTTATCGCATAGTTTTCCATATTTCCATGTTTCTCTTTTTTCTCCTTTTTCCGAAGAATAATGTATGAATGGCTCATTGTGAAGCTTATGAGCCAAAGAGGGGAAGAGGAACGAGAGTTATTTCGACGCTTGAATGCATTTCGAATTTCTATACTCATTTGTTCCGCCCATCTTATTTTGAAAAACAATCCCTTCGTTTAGTTTTTAATTTAGATATGGCCGAAGTTATCAATTCGAGATCTGATTTTGGCTTCGAAATTAAAGTTTCACAAAAGAAAGTGCAGTATTCCATGCTCCACTGAATCCACTCATTCTGATAACAGCTGAAAAGAAAATCGGCACTGACCTCTCTGAGTGAAAACAAAAAATTCTTCTCTGACACATCGTAAACCGCTTGTCGAATCTCTACCAGCTGGTGGCACATAAATGAAATGTCGCTTTCTACTTCCCGCTCTCTCCCAGTTCTCCTCATTTTCCCTCATCGAAAATTTGTTCCAACAAAAAACTTGAAACAGGTGTCTTCTTCCCGTCGATCATTAGTTTACTTCGTCTCCATTCCTTCATTTTCTAATCCGTTCGTTTTTCTTCTGCTAGTCTGTTGCTCGCCAGATCCTTGTCACTGCGTCTCTTATTCCTGCACGCTCTCTCGTTTTCCCCGGTGATGAGTAGACGTAATAGTGAGAAGATCAGAGGAGAGAAACTAGAGACATTGACAGATGAGATGATGATACACAGAAAGGAAACGGGTCAGGAATGAAAGAGAGCTTCTTGGCTCTTTGTCTCAATTATCACCTTTTCCCTCGTCGAGATTCTTCTTTCAATCGAAAAGTTGCGATTTAATAGTAGTTTCCTCCTTCCTGTCGACCCTCTCTATTCACTCTCATTATGCTAATGTATCATCCCCACTCTAGGTGTCATGACCATCATGTTTACGGTAGCAACAATAGAAGAAGTGAGGGTCACATTTTGATGTGAAGGTCGTTCCGATGACATGCCCCATACTTCTGGATGGTTCAGTCCGAGTAGGACCGGAAATAGAGATGGTTATCTTGGAACCGTAGAATGTCGGGATTTTCACTAAAAGTTTTTCAGATTGTCGATTGAAAACAGCTAGAAGTTTTAAAAAATCTAGATCGGTATATCTTTGGTCTCATTCAATTTGAAATGGTTTTACATAAGTTTGTATTAACGGGCTTGTGAATTCTGTTTGATATTTATTTATTGAAAGAGGCCCAGCATTTCAAATTTATTTCATATCCAAAACCACTCGAAACTTGCACAAAATAACTGAATGTCAGCTGCGAGAAGTTTTCATTCATAATACAAAATTTTACCATTTTGAATTTTATGTTTCTTCTTTTTGCAATTGTCAACTCTTCCAACGGATCCAGCATAAATCCATTAAATTTCCATTTCGCTTGCATTGATTTTCTATGTATTTACACTTCCTATTACCTCTTTTTTTCTGCGGAATAACTAACTTCATCTGATTGTTTATTTGATCTCCGACTGGGTGAAACCAAGCTTACTCAAATAAACTTTTTTCTTCACTCCAAACTCCTTCAGATATTCTTCTACGCAACTCCTTTCTCCTCCCAAATTCCCATAATATTCGTATCTAATTAATTCATAACCTCTTTTCGGGACACCACCGCTCATTATACAATTTTTTCATATTTCGTATTAGTTTGAGAGTAGATTTCCTTTCCCCATCTCTATCTCTTCTCTCTTTCTCTATCCCTAAGGGTAAATCCCCTTGAAACTGTTTATTTTTCATTGAGAAACGAAAAGAGCACTAAGTGCACGAGTTGGTCACTCATTTCGGCATAATTCATTTTCGATTCGTCTTCCAAAAACTTCCGAAATTTTCAGAAAGAATGAGGTAGCTGAAAAGGATGGCAAAGTTTTCGACAAGATGTGTGATTGCTTGCCTTTTGACGATCGGAATGTGCCTTCTACAGTATAATTTATTTTTTCGAAATTTCAAATTCAAGTGGTGGTTGGAGAAGGAGCTGAAAATGACGACGCATTTGGAGAAAAGGTTAGCTTTTTTGTTTCAAATTAGATAGTGAACCGTTTATTCCAACTAAAGAAATACTTTTTCTCAGATTCCCATCAGCTCTGATTGTCGGAGTACGTAAAGGAGGTACTCGTGCTCTTTTAGATGCCATTGCTCTTCATCCAAAAGTTAAAATTGTTCGGAGAGAAACTCACTTCTTCGATGCAAATTATACTCTTGGTTTTGACTGGTACCGGGATCAGATGCCAGATATCGAGAGTGAAGATGAGGTTGTAATTGAAAAGACTCCAGCCTACTTTACCAATGAAAACGTACCGAAGAGAGTTTACGAAATGAATCCAAACATGAAATTGATTCTGATAGTTCGTCATCCAGTGTATAGGACAGTCAGTGATTTTACACAGGTAATTGCATAAATGAGAAACCCCATTTCAATTAAACTAACTCTTCCAGGTCTACTACAACAAACTGGAACAAAACAAATCACTTCCAGTTCTTTCGGTGGAGGCTTTTCGAACAAATGAAGCTGGGATGGAAGAAATAAATATGGAGTACAAACCGATGACAAACTCACTCTATGATGTTCACATTTCAAAGTGGCTCAAATATTTCAAAATCGAAAATTTCTTATTCGTGAATGGCGACGTCTTCAGGGCAAATCCACTTCATGAGGTAAAGCTTTTATCTATATATTTAAAAAGTTATAAGATTTTCAGTTACGAAGAGTTGAAGAATTCCTCGGATTGGAGAGATCGATAACACCAAGTCAGTTGGTTTTCGACTACAAAAAAGGATTTTTCTGTTTTCGGAAAACTACAAAAATACGATGTCTGGGTCAATCTAAAGGTAATTTTAGAATTTCTAGAAATAATGGAATGGGGATGGACCGATTCTTGAAAGATTCTATTGAAAGAAAAAGGGATTCAAAATGGAATCTTCAATTTAAACTTGCTTTCTTGAGAAATCTACAGTTCCCTTTTCAGGCAGAAAACATCGATCAGTCGGTGGAGACGTCGTCCTGAAGCTTTCGAAAATGTTTGAAGATCACAATCAGAACTTCTTCCGGATAATCAACCGTACATACTCATGGGACTAATCGCGTTCCTTTTAATCTCCTTTTTTCCATTTTCCTAGTGACATTTCCTAAACAACGGGTGTTTCATCTTGCCTTATTTTCATGACTATTTGAAAAAATGAACATTTCATCTTTCTGTCTAAACCTCAAAACACGATCGAAATCAGGAAATCCTTACTTCGTCCCTTCGAAACAATCAAATCTCGGATGTCTCCCTCAAACGTCTTCTCAATTCTTTTCACTTTACTATTTCCCTGTTTCGAACTTCTTCAGTTTTCTTCTTTTCTAAATCTTCACAAATCTGGCACCTGTTTTCTCAACATTCCGTTGACATTCTCAAGAACTCTGGTACTAATATCGTAAAACCAATTGCACAAAGAAAAATAATTGTGTGAAACAGAAGAGAGAAATCGAATACATCTTGTCTTTGATGTGTGGCTTATGTTTATGGTTATGTTGATTCTTACGATGTTCTTCGGAAAAAACGGATTCGAAAGGACCACGTGGCTATTGGAAGATTTTTTTGCAAATTAATCTTCCTTGCATTGAGCCACATCATTTCTCCGCTGACTAAAAAAATCCCCAGAAAAGAGCCAAGGAAAAAAACCGCGTTGGATGAGAACGAAAAAAAAAAGCAGAGAAATGAGTTTATTGTCAAAACCGTTTTCCGAGATCACTAAACGTCTTCCGTCTATGGGTTGTACTCGATTGGAAGGTTCTTACGACGAACCATACCGTCTCCCTGGAACCATTCGCGGCGGAACTGCTTGGCGGCTCCGTCTGGGGTGTTGGTCCACTCAACGGTGATACGGTCGTTGTTGGTGTCCTGAAAAAGTAGGGATTAGAAATCATATGGATGAATCCCGTTTACCTCTTGTCCGTAAGCGAAGGCATCGCAGGAAACGGCAAGAAGGACAGCCTCCTTTGGGTCGAGGACTCCGCATGGTGGGTCGACTCCAAGACGCTTCATGTTGGTGGTCTTGATTCCGTATCCAATACGACGGGCAGATGAGTTGATCACCTTGATGTGGTAGGTGTGCTTATCGTCGTATGGGGCATTGAAGACGATCTTGGCGTTTGGTTGGGTTTGGATGTCTCCTGGTGGGACGGATTGAGCCATGGCGATTTTGATTGAGATTTACTCGATGGAGATTCTACTGAAATTCTCCTTCTTTTATAGCGATTTCTTATCTCTGCTCCAGATCTTTACTCTAGATCTTATGAACTGATAAGAGAAAAGTTCACGTGAGAATACTGAAGTTAATTGGTTGATTGAAAAATAACTGTTGGAATCTTCTAAAGAAAACTAAAGAGAAGTGTTTTATTTTGTACGTGAACTCTCGTTTTCCAATGAGCCCTGAGCGCCAATGGCGCGACAGATAGCATATCGTCCCCTTTTTCAAGCTTCAGAATATAGCTCTTGATGTTGTCATATCTTTGAAATCCAGCTATAGATAGTTTCTGACGTCAGTGTTCATTGTGTGAAGGAAGTGAATTTCAAGATTGACCTAGTGACTTGAAATGGACTGATTGAGTTCCGGTTTTTTGAAAAATCAAAGTTCCCATCCGACAAACATTCACAATCTCTAAATTTGACTTCCCTATACTCTTCGCACGAACTCCAAAAGAAAGCTCTCGAAAACTGAAAGAAGTTCAGAGCAAAGTTAGTGAACACGAATAACTTTGAGTTTAACATATTTCACATGTTCCAAAAAGCCATTGATTGTTTAACCAAATGGTGAGAATATCGTGTGAAATGACATTGAAAACACAAGAAATGCCTCCCTGCAGATGTCACAAAAAGCGATTGGAACCTTTGAATGAAGTCATAAAAACTCATAGAGGGATCCATCTTCTCTCTTTTGTTTTACTCCGTGTCGACGACAACGCCTCTTCCAGCGAAAGAGTCATTTCGGTGTGTGTCTTCTGCGGTTTTCCTTCTCCATCTCAAAATCACATCACATTCAAAACGCGTGCCGTTTTGTCATCTCTCGTTTCGCCTCTCCTGTGTTTAGAGCAAAAAGAAAACCCGCCTCTATCCAAATGTTCAGAATTAGTCGTCGTCGTCGTCGTTGGGGTCTCTATTCCTCTGGCATATGTTTTCGATATGATGCTGAAGGCCAGGAGAGTTGGATACTTTTGAAATGAGAGAATAGAGAAGATTCTCCCGTTGTCTCTCACTTTTGAGATTTTCTCCTCTCGGTCATATTGACCGATCATGACTTTTAAAGATATGTTTTGTGTTCTAATCCTAAATCAAAAGCTGTCACTATAAGAGGGTTGTCTAAAAGCTCTTGGTGTCAACAGGTATCGAAACAATAGATATTTTTCACACTTTTTGTTTTCATTTTTGAATAAGAACTGTAATTATCTAGGTAGAAATGACTCTGAAAATAACAAAGTATCAAGAAGTGTTTTTGCAAAAGCAAGTGTTCCGTTCGGTTTGAAGAGCAGTTCAAGGTAGGACTGCAAAATTGATTTTTTGGTATTTTCGGTTCCGGAAGGACTTTCAGCTTTCAATACGTCCTGTTAGTTTTCAGTTCAGTAGCCATTTAAACACCGAATTCATTTTTATTTCATCTTGAGAGACTTCGAATTGCTCTAGATATTTTACAATTCATCGGTCGAAATCCTAAAATTTCCTTCGAATAAGTCACTGATACATTTTCAAAAATCCACTTCTCTTATGTACAGTTAAAGATTCATTTAACTTTTCCAACATCCTCACATGAAGATTCTGAAAAGAAGGTGTAACAAGAATTTTCCTGTCTGAACTCTGAATACTTTGCTCCCAGAACGCTCAGATGAACCGAGACTAGTCCAGTGAATTTCGAAAAAAAAAGGAGAAAAAAGAGACGAAACTCTGGAACCAATTAAAGTCGGGGGAGATCTTGCAATCAAGCATTCATTTTTCTTTCCTAGAGTACATTCCCTTCCGTTCATTTCTCTTTTTTCTGTTCTTTCTCGTACTTTATTTTAAACCTCTTTTCCTTCATTTCTCCACTTGTCAAAATCAATCTTCTCCTTTCTTAGACCATCCATCTATCCAGGATTCCTGCTCATAAATCGTCTCAAATGTTTAGAAAATCCTTGCACCTCTCCTCCCACTCTCGAACCTTGTTCTTCTTTTCTCTCTAGGGGATTACTATCTCACCGTCCTCGTCTTTTTTTTTTGAAGATACTCCAAAAAATAAAAGAAGAAGATGAAAGAATAAGATTCTGAAGACAGATGTCATATTCGAATGCTCTCCCCGGAAGACAATGTCATGTCACACGACTCTTTCATAAAAAGTACACCATATTCGTATTCTTTGTCCCCATTTTGATTCCCTTTCCTATCGTATATAATCTTGGAACTTTTGCATTTTATTTCTGCACACGAACATCTCGAAAAGTCCCAATGGAACATTTTCCCATATTGTTTTTTGTTTGGACCGCCCACTTCTCTTGTTCCATTCACCCCTCTTTTCGCTTTTCGGTTTCCTAACCAGTTAGGGTAGACTGCTCTTTTCCTTTTTTTAGGACCTCCTTCTTTTCTCAAGGAAAAAGTCATATTTCCTTTCCTTCGTCTAGATGTCAACCAATCTGCCAGTCAACGTTATTCTTCTGCTGGTTACCTATTGATTCCAAGTTCAGATAGAAATGCAGAATCCAGTACATCTGAAGGCTATTCTACTCTTGGTATGGTTATGGAGCGAACGGATTCTGGCAGACTTCAATAGTTATGTTATTCCTCAACCACATGCACAGGTTTGCTATTTTCTCAAAGTTTCAAAAAAAATTTTTTTAATTGGGCTTGTTTCTGAAATGTCTTCCGTACTAGAATTTCAAAATCCTGCGTCTGAGGCTCGCAAAACTATACAATAATCTAAACAGAACCTTCAGAATTTAAAGTACGAAAATTTCATCCACAGTTCCAAAAAAAGTTCAAAGGCAAAACTCTGTCTGCTATTCAAAAATTTCCAAGCTCTCACGAACTTTTCCCACCAGCCAACAAGTCTATAAGAGTACCAAAAATAACTATTCGAAATGATTGATTTATGTGAGTCTCGTTCTTTCTTTCTGCAGCGTGACCATCGACAGGACATCAGCCAACACTACGACTACTTAATGGAAGAAAATGACGAACCACTGGGGAGGGGAACTGCTCCAAACAAGTACAGATCTGTGAGCGTTTTCTGATAATTGAGAGGAACTATAGAATGTTTCAGACTCATGGCCAAGCACCACATAGACCGGAAATGGCGGAATCCGAAAACTTTGTGCAGACCAACACAGAATCCGTGTTTAGTTCAGGGTTAGCTATTTGCAGTTTTCGATTCCTCACTAAATTTCATAATTATTTTGAAATCCAATTAACCAATCCAAATAATATTTCAGAGGCGTCGATTCTTATGGGTATTTTATTTTTCATAATTTTTCAGACCTCTTCCCTAACATTTTTGAGTTGATTCTGGTCTGAATTAACAGCACGGCTTCTTGTTTACGCTTACTGTACATCCGTTAGATTCAAACTTTTGAATAAAATGAGTGACTTCGATTTTTCAGAGAAACTCGAGATTTCCTCCAATTTCTTCGGCGGATCCAATACGATCATAGACAAGTTCCAGAGAATGATAAAGGAGGTAAGAATTCAGAAGAAGGTTTAATTATGAAGTTTTTCGTTCAGAAGCCACTTATGTGGAGGTTTCCGTGGTAGTCAGCAATATTCGAGCTGTTTCTGAAGTCACTATGGTAACATTGCGATCAAGCTAGAGTCATTTTCCCATTTTCACATTTCCAGGACTACGCTCTTGAGCTCTTCTACCGGGAATCGTGGCGAGACCCTCGACTACGGTATGATCGGAAGTTGTTCAAAAACAAAACGGAACTTGCTCTACACGAAAGTTACACCAATTTTCTCTGGTTCGTTTCCACCAAATCATAATCAAAAAACGAAGTCATCCGAAGCGGAAAAAATTGTTTTAGGTTCCCCGACACGTTTGTTCCCAATGCGATTGCCTCAAAAAACCCGCAACGGAACTCGATTTCGCACCGAAGTTTGTTGAGATTAGACGAGACCGGGAAGTTACTTTACAGCCGAAGAATATCCCTTGTTTGTGAATGCAGTTAGTTTATTTTTTGACCAATAAAAAAGGCAAAATCTTTTTTCAGCGATGGACCTAACTCTTTTTCCCTTCGATAAACAACTCTGCAAACTTGGAATCGAGAGTTGTAAGGGTCTATAAATAAGGGAGGTCAAAACCTAATATCCTTTTAGATGGATACACAGCAGATCATGTCGTCTATAAGTGGTCAAAGGGGGCAAGAACTGCATTGGAATTGAAGAAGATCCGATTGCCAGATTTCACCATTCAGGAGGCTTATGTTACAAGCCAGATGGAAAGTTATGCAACTGGTAAAAATGAGAAAGTGTTGTCAAAGATCTTCGAATATTTAGGAAACTACTCTCGCCTCTACGTTTGCTTCGTGTTTTCCCGATCTTCTGGATTCTGTTTCCTTCAACTTATCATTCCTTCCACCGCTGTTGTAATCACTTCATGGGTGTCGTTGTGGATGGAAACAGAAACTGAATTCCAGGTTCAAACTATTTATACCGATCTGTACTAACCAATCCCAAATTCCAGGACATGATCTCCATCATCCTCGCAATAACCTTTCTGATATTCTCTTATAACGAAATGATGCCACGTGTCAGTTATATCAAAGCAATGGACATCTATCTTGGTGTTTGCTTCATGATTGTCTTCCTCTCACTGATCAAGTTGGCCCTCGTGAAATATATGCGACAGAAAATCATGTTGACGTGAGTAGTTCCTTCTTTCTCCCAAGATGTCAGAAGACGTCGAAATTCAGAAGTGATAGCGGGAACTCTCTCCGAGAAATGTCACAAATGTCAACGAGACAGCGACTGCGGGCGAGGAAGACGTCCAGTATGAACTTCCGGAACAACGCAGGTTTGTAGTGAGAAGATGGAGAATCGGAAGGGAAAACGAGGAAGTTTCAGATGGAGTGAATGCGGTACCTGAAGAGACACAACACATGTTGACAGTTCCAAATGGAGCAAATGGAACAAATGGAGCTATGGTGGAGGAGAAGGAAGAAGCTAATAACAATAGTGAGTTTTTGGATTTTGATTATGGAAACTTTAAGGAAAATTTTCAACTTCTATTTACTGCAAATGCCGCCGTTTCAAGCAGTTTCCGATCCCACTTGTATTTTCTAAAAATTTCAATTCTAAAATAAACCAATCTGCGATTTTTCGTGAAACATTAGTACAAATAAAAACTTTGTTAATGTCTCATAACATGAGACTGAAAGTCTTGAAGCCACCAACATCAATTTTCTCAGAATCCCACATCTCCGACATGCTGGAAATCCGAATAACTCAACGAACAATGCATCGATTCCATTGGGTCTCTCAGGTAATGTCAACATTATAAATTTCCATTTCTAAAGCTCTATTATACTTCAGATGCTCTTCTTCTTCGGATTCGTGATATTCTGTCTCTTCTACTTTTTGATTTATCCAAATCTTCATATTGTGAGCGTTGATCCAGCATGTGACAAGAATCTTGCCGAATGGTTTGCAGAGATCTACTAGATTCTTTAACTTTTTTGCTCTTTTTCATTACTTTCATGTCATTTTCTTCCTGTTGGTACGGGTCTTCTTGTGAGTAAAATATAAAAGAACACATTAAATTTTTGATAAAATATTCATCTCTTTTTCGTTTCTATTTTACATTTTTCTCTAAAAGTGTTTTGAAAGGAAATGAAAATAATCGATTGATTTGGGGGATCGGGATGTTGAAACAATCAGGGACAAGATGTAAGGGTCACTCGGTGAAACGGAGATTGTTTTGGATTCAAAGGGTACAAAAGGGAGCAATTTTACAGCAATAGAAAAAGTATTATTGGGACTGGGACTTGAGGGAGAGCGGAATGTCACCCGTAGGAGAATGTGAAAGTACTCATCTACTTATTGAATTTTAAGGGGATCGCGAGAGAGGGGGATTCGGAAGATGGAGCAGTCTAATGGCGACCGTCGAGAGCATCCAGGTACTTGTAATCAATGAGACGGGGAATCAATGTGTGTCTGAAAGAATGGAACAGATTACTTTTGATTTCTAATACCAAAATACTTACCGTATAGGAAGGAAGAAGAAACACACAATTGGGAAGACCATCTCAATGAAAGGATACGGTGAGAAACCGAAAGCACACAGAATGATGAGTTGGAGGAGTTGGCAGGCAGTGAATAAGTGCACTTTTCGTTGTGGAACTTTTCGAATGTAATGGGTTGGCGGGTAGGCTTGCTGAAACAGTGAAAACAGGGTTGGAAGATCTGAATGTTTTCTCACCTGTTCAGTTATCAGAAGTAGCAACCTTTCAAACATCTCATTTCCGGACAACGATGTCAATGCCATGTACAGGAAGAGACCATGAAGCACAGAAGTTGGGATGAGTTGAAGGGGATACGGTATCAGGAAGAACATTGAGACAAGGATCATGACATGGGCGATGAGAGAAGCCAGACGAGTCTCTCGGACATTCATGATTCTGGAATAATCGAGGAGCGTGAGAATTCAAAAAAGAAAAAAGTACTTACACTTCGTGAACATGTCCTTGAGAAACTCTCTCTTCAACATCTGCGAGTGCTCTGAGATGTAGTGGAGAGTGTGGAAGAGCACCGTGCATCCAGGGAAGACCAAAAACCGAAAGGAACATGTTCAGAAGAGCAACAACGAAGAGATCCAGGTTATGGGAGGTTCCTTTTTTCAGCTTGTTTTGATTGTTATTCACGATTGCAGATGTGATATTTTGATCGATGAAAAACAAGAAGGATAGGGAGAATCCAAGAAGAAGGCACACAAAGTATCCGGATGGAGGAAGAGAGAAAATATCAGCCATTTGAATCAAGGGGAATTCGAAACGAAGGTTGAATCGGTCTTCTGTAGATGAGTAATTTTAGGATCCACACCAAAAATAAAAACTCACTCTCAATATCGGAAAATGCATAAGATCCGGTAAATGACATGATCAGAACCGATGCAGGCAGGGCATAATCAGCCAACCATTCTCGTCTAGATCTCGTCAGATACGGCGTTTTCCGGAAGTTGTACAAGAATAATCCAAGCCAAAGAGTTCCGAACATGAGAAGCATATAGAGAATAGAAGTGTCTCTTCTGCAGAGACTTCCCGTATCTCCATTGATACTCATACTGCTCGTGATATTTCCAACAATGCTATCAGTATTCGTTGTCCCGTTCCGAAATGCGTCCAGTGCTGTCCGAGCCGCTTTCATTGATATTGCCGATGTGTCACAATCGTTGTAGTTCTTTTTGAAACCTGAAGAAAGTTTTTGAATCTTCGTTTATTCATAAAGAGTACTCACTGTTGTGTATTGCCCGTATAGATTCGACCGTAAATGCAATTGCGATGAAAAGTGAAAACATTTCCTCAGCAGACCTCGTTGCAAATTTCATCAAACTACACAACTCAGTTGCCGAGTAAAGTATCAAGAACATTTGACAAAACAGACCGACACACGCGTACATCGCCAGAAAGTCGTATCCAAGTTCTTGGGATATTTTGTATATCACTGAAATTTCATCGATTGAAGCGATCGTTATTTGAGGACAAATACCTTTTATATAAATTGCTAAAGGCACTGTTGTAAGCAATATAATCATAGGTTGACCACCGAATAAAGAGAAGAAGATACCACCAATAGCTTGAGCAATAATCACTTTCCGTACGTCTGAAACACTTTCAGAATTGAAAAAAAACTTCTCGGAGAAAAACTCACTAATAGCTCCTTTCGTATTATCATCATTGAGCACACCGAATGCGATTGCTGGAAGGAGACACGCAAAATACAAGAATACCACCGTTGAGAAGAGTTTTTGAACAGTTTTATGACCCCGGATTCCGTCGAGATAATCAGATGGATAAATGGCAAGACGTCTTTTGAACTCGTCCTTTAGTCCACGGAACGGATACCATGCTTCTGGACCGAACTGGAAAAGAGGAAAATGATTCAGATTGGAAAGTAATACTCACGATTTGTTCTTTGGCATGACTCAAATGAATGGAAGACTTCCTTTCCCTCCATTGATTTTGATCCATTGCCAATTCTTTTGCTGCTGATAGAAGAGTCGATCGGAATTGTTCAACGCTTTGTGCCATCACTAGTCGCTGTCGAATTTCCATATCAGCAAAAAGCGTGGCGAATGTTCGAGTGGTTTCCAGTGCAGTTTTTGTTCCTTTCTGAAAATAAAAACGCTATTCCAGAAGCTTAAAAGAAAAAACTCACCGCTCTGCTTGGTGCAATCACAATGATAATGAATCGAAGATCTTGCATCGTCCGTCCCAAGTTTGTTGGATGAGACAAACGAGCGATTGCAACGTGTCGATGTTGGACAGTATTTAGCATACATCTGAAAAGATTTAGTTCTTGAGCATTTAATTTTCCTTCCCTTGAACCATCAATTTTCCCTTTTGCAAAAATGTGTTGCGAGATTTTGACCGCCCGTTGTGCCCTTATTGTTAATGCAAAATCAAATAAGAGTCTTTTCAAAAGAAAAAAACGGAAGAGAATTTTTGGATGAGAAAGTAGAAGCCCACAACAATTCCGGGTGAACTTGAAACGACTTCCTTTTTTTCGATGAAAAACTGAGAAAGAAAAAAGAAAGAAAAGTAAATCCGGTATTAATTGAATGCAAATTACTTTGGCTCGCCGGGCGGAAATTGAAAAAAAAGTAGGAGAGAAAGATGGATGAAGATATATGGGATAGATCGACTTACAGAGCACAAATCCACGTTTGATCGTAATCGAAACTTCCACCGACGGATCCAGTTGTACAGATTGATTGGACTGTTCTCGACAGAATGTGAACTGAAACGAAGATTTTGAGTTTTTTGTTCCCGAAAATCTATGAGTTTAAAAATATGATTTACTGAACACCATACTCCCCGATTGACTCATAGAGCTCTCCATGATCCCAATTGCAAAATTCTCTCACGGAATCACTGTGCTTTGAGCTTCTGAAGCTCAGAAGTTCTGCAGAATCCTTTCATAAATAATTCAGTCTCGAAACTTCTTCTTCTTTCCATCCCCTTTTCTTCTATTCAATATCTGTTTCTTCTTCTTCTTCTATAAACTCACATTGATTTCCGGCATCTTGTGTGAAAAGAACACTTCTGACCTGCTCACTCGTAAACTCGGGCTCTTGAATATCCATCTCATGAATGATTCTGAAACAGAAAGATAGTGTTCGGTTTTTGGTTGTTTTGGTCCCAACGAAATGGTAATCCTTTTTTTCTATTTTTTGACTCAACGACACAACGACGATCATCATCATCATCATCATGGTGGTTGTCTTTTTTCTCCAGAAAAGCACTTCCTTCCTTTCAAAACAACAACAGAGAGAGGAAGCTGAGAACACATGGAAAATAATTTGGAATTCTGCTCAAAAAAAAAAACTGGTCCTCTTTCTAATAATACGAATAATCAAAATATTTGAATTCTTCTCCCCCTGTAGACATATGCTTATCCTTTTTCCTCCTCCACTCGATCATTTTCCAATTCCATTAATTATTCATCAAAAAACCAACACAAACTTTGTCCGGAAAGAAAAGAAGAAGAAAAGAGAAGCCCATCCAACTCCATTTTCATCTCTTTTCTACTCCCCATCAAACTTAGACTTCTGCTTATGAGATGGTGATGATGACAAAAAAATGCGTGTCGTTTTTTTACTCCCTCCGGAGCTTTTCCCGGATCACAAGAAGAAAATGGAAAAGGGACGAGTATACTGGGCAAAAAAATGAATTTTCTTTGCTAGGAATGACAAAAATATAACTCACTTGGCGAAAATCTCTTCAAGACTTGTCTCCTGAAGATCGAGAAGAAGTACTGCCTGCAAAAACACATCAAATTGCTTTCACTAAAAATAGATATGAGGCTCCCGGATCTTTAAACCTTAATGGACATATTCAGATTTTCAGCTGTTACGATTGTTTTGACACCTAATTTTTTGGCCCACATCATATCTGACTTTCTGACAAGATGGCTTAGAATCCATAACTTTTGGTCTTTCAAAAACCCATTCCATTTTTTCTCTTTGTCAAGACAAGCACCCCCAAAATAGTCATGCCCTTTTGGTAAAACTAATGAGACAATTTCCGGCCCATTTTGCTCAAGATTAACCTCACCTTATTCAATAAATGATCAATGTCCATAGTCGCTCGAATCTCGGATCCGAAGTCCTTCATCGGAATCTTCTCATGTTTCGCGTACATCAAGGTCACATTATCATATTCATCTGTAAAAAAGTATCTCAGAATGTTGCCTTTTTTCTCTAAATACTCAGTTTCCTTCCCACAGAAGCCTCATCTGGTCTCTTCAATCAACCGAAATTGGTCTTCTTCAAAACCGCCCGCTTCCTTTTTCTTCATCGTCGCCCGCCCGAAGCGGTCCGTCCGGCCGGACCCCAAACTTTTTATGTAGGAAGAAGAGGACCGGGGGAAGAGGGTCCACTAGTTTTGTCCCTTTTTCCGTCTATGCTACCCAATAAAATAGTATGAGATTTTTTTTTCTTAAGCGCAATAAAACAAGTCTGCGGGGGGAGGGAGACAAAAAAGAAACATCTCGAAAGAAGCACTCGCACAAAAAGACAAAAAAAGAAACAGTAGACATACTTCCCGCATTACTCCAACTGAGAGTATCCAATGGAGGTGTATCACTATCAAAATCACGATCTTCGGCAAGATACGGCTGGGATCCATATTGAGAGAGAGTTCGACTTGGAGAACCACCACGTGGTGATCCACATGCACTTGATCTTCGAGTCTTGGCTTCTTCTTGTTGTAATGATTTCATCGATAGCCAGGATACCCTCTTAGTCAGCATCTTTGCTTTGTCCGGTGGCAGTGGAATAGTTGTAGACGGTCCACTCATATTAATCAGATTCACAGTACCACCTCCATTCCCTCCAGAACTTGTTCCACTATTCATCGCCACCTTCTTGGCTTCAAACTGCAGCGTAGGTTGACTTGCTCGACGTTCGAATGTCTTCAAAGGTCGAAATCCGATGGCAGGTGCACCAGTTTGTACTGATTTTCGTCTCGTTCCAACTGGACTCAGATGAAGAGAAAACGATGGAGCAGGTGGAACTTTATCGTCTTCTTCACCGGATGTTTGTACTGTACCAGGAGGACATGAAGCCACAGAATTACCAGATACATTGGATATTCTCCGTTGTTCAGGTACATAAAGAAGAGTATGAGATGTTCTTCTAGCCATCACCCGTTGTCTAGGATCTGGTTTCTTGATATAAATACCTCCTTGACTTCCAATCGAATCGTCTCCATTCTTGGGTAACAATGGATATTCTTCAGAAATACCCGAACTGCAACTGGCGAAATCAAGAGGAGTTCGGTACGAATCGACGTCTGATCCTTTTCGGACACTGCCATTTGACACAAACACCTTCACATTGGCGGCATTCATCAGAGGTGATAATATTAACAAAATGAATAATAATAATAAGTGAAATTGAGAATACTGAACTGAAGAAGAGCCGTCCACGATGGGGCTGGCCTAGGGGGCACTGCTTCTCAGTTGGGGCGGAGCCAGAGGAGCTTCACGAGCAGAAGCAGCAGCAGCACAAACCACTTTTAGATTCCTCTCTCAGCGCTCTCTTTTTTTGCCTGCCCCTTTTTTACTTCATGCCCATTCCATTCACTACTCAGTTGAGTCGTTGACGACAAGAAAGAAAACGAGAAGAAGAAGGAAAACGAAGAAGGGGAGGAACCTCCGCCGCATATTATGGGATTGATGAATCGGATTTCGAGACTGCCGTCTTCTTTCTCCCATTTCCCTTCGCCGTTATTCAGATGCCTCCGACGGCGCCGCCCGATTTTTTTTGAGCGGATGATAGCTCTTCAGGAGGGGAGTGCCGACGGAAGTACAGAAGAAGTTCGGAACATGGAAATTGCAATAGAATTCGTATGATGACTCCGCCGGGAAGATTTTGATGAATCATTTCAACAAATGTGCTTGTTTTTCTTTTTGTCCAGAAAAGATTTTGCATGATGGAGACGAATGAAGTCATCGGTTAAAAGTGGCTCAATTCCAGAAGCCGTTAATGTTTGGTCGGGTTCAGATTCCCCCATTCCAGTTCTGTTTTCGAGAAGATGATTCATTTGACGTTCAAGGAGTACTGTAGTTCTAGCGAGATCTTGGAGCAACTTCACGAAAATTATTATGGTCTAAAGTAGTCGAAGCATCTTCCTCCTCTTCTCCGTTTTTTCAATCTATTTCATTCCGTTAGAAATGAGTAAAGAGCCTATTCGTTTTCTTCAAATGCTGCTCATGAATAATCTTCAGATGTTTTGTAAAAAAAGAAAAGAGGATGTCATCTCAAGAGTTCAAAGAGCCGTTTCCCCCGCGGGGCACAATCTGTCCGACGAGCCAATTCGATTACCGGAAGAAACCCGACACAAGAAAAAATGAGAAGAAGAAGAAGTATCTTTTTCTTGATTTTCTTTCTTCTTCTTCTTCTTCTCAGTTTTCTTGTCACATTGTAGGCGTCAAAGGAGTAGAAGACGTCCCAAGAAGAATGGAGCATCAGTTTCCATAAGTTGAAATGAACGCAAATTCTGTTTCTCCACTCTTCACGTCGTCCTGTCATCCGAATCGTGCTGCTGCTTCTTCCGAGACGTCTTCAGCATTTTCGCGCCGAAATTCAATTTGCGATGACACGAGCTCCTCCTCTTCTTTTTTTTAACTTCTTCCTTTTTTCTTTCTGTTTCCCCTTTTCTTCGTTACAAGAAAAGAAACGAAGAGAGTATCACTCTCTCATATCTCATGAAAGTGTCATGAGCACAAGAGCCGTTGAGTCGTTGTGCTACCGGAGCAAAGGATCCGAGGAGGCATGTTTTCAAAAAAATGCGTTGTGTGGACACCACGAAATAAGAAAGATAATATAAGAAAGAAAAGCAGGAAGGAAAAGAGAAGAAGAACAAAGTTGGGGGAAGAATTTTTGATAGAGGTGAAGAATCACGGAGGATTTTTGAAATTCGAACACACTTTGATAGTTCTGGGATTTGGAAAAATAGGGATGATACGAAATTTGGGTAATCACGAGAAGTTCGAAGAGATGTTGATTTTTCAGAGAGGATGGTACTGTAGCCAAACTTCAAACTTCTGTGGATTCCGATAAAAATTTCCTATTGAGAATTCTAATAATTCCGAACTCGGATAACTTTCTATGTAATTGCAGCATGACTGAGTTTCCCATTTATCGGACAACTCTGAGGTCCCCCTTGCAGCAGCGATTCTTTTTTTTCAACCCAATAGTCTCGTTTTACAAAACCAGTAGTAGAGAAGCATGAACGTTAAAACTTTCCTAGATCCTATTTTCAGCTCCCCTTTTCCCATATACAACAACATCAATACAGTAACCCGACCTACCATCATCATCCTCAAATTCATGTACAGAATCATCGTCGATCATGTAGACGTGACTGGCCCTCCTCTCTTCATTATGATGACTCTCCAGTGAATGAATTGTGGCGGATGTACACGATTGATGCATCTCACTTGTCGATTTTGGCCTTCTGAAGTGACATCTTCTTGGCGTATTGGCTCCAGAAGCCACCGTTGCTTCCGAGTTCGCAGATCCGCTTGCATCCGAATCATGTCTTCTTCTACTACGATGAACACCTCCGTTATTTGAACTATTGCTGTTATTGGTTCCATTCGTCAACACAATTCCACCCGGTGTTCTTGTTCCCACTGGTTTCACTGTGAAAACTCTCGATCTACTTGGAACTTCTCTTTCGAGACTGGATTCGCTGGCTGTTTCAGTTGCAAACGATGTTTCTGATGCATATTTACGAAGTTTCCGATCGATTATAGATTTTGCACAGTTTGAGACGGGCGGTGCACGGAATGTCAATGGTGCTGATGGTGGATCTGAACCGCCGAACGGATCGGCAATACTATCCGAATCCGGAGTTGTCATAACTGATCGATTATTGTCTTGTCATAGTCGTTAACAGATATGAATCTGAAGATACAGTAATCAGAAAACTTTACGAAAAGAAAAGAGAAGACGAAAAAGTATGGAGAGTCGTAAATCTAGATGAAACGTATAGCAGGAAGTAATCTAAATGCTAATTTTAAGTCTTGATTGTTTTTTCTTTTCCAATCGAAAAGATATTTCTGAAAATCAAAGACTAATCGAAAAATAATGGTCCATCAGATTCCATTTCTCTTCGGATCACATCTACATAATCTTGGCATTTAGGAATACTGTAGCTCTCAATTTCCTTTTTTCATCGCTCTTCTTTTCAAAAAAAGCCTAAAGAGCAAAGAGCTTGTGATGGTGGGGGACTCAAGGGGGAGGAGCAATTATAAATGTGAGGGTGGATGCAAACGAAAAAGAAAAAGAAGAAGAAGATGAAAAGCAATATATTCACCCTCCGATAGCGGCAGAAAAGAGCACAACTTAAAATGGAAGAGTTTCCCAAAAGTTTTTGTTTTTGAACGGGTTTACTACTCGAGTAAAAGGTGATAGGAATCAGGTCAGGTTACAGCAGGAGGTGGAGTTGAAGGAAGAGGAAAATATTGAAGAAAGAAGAAAAAAGTGAACTTGAAGATTTTGAAAACGGGAAGAGCAGAATGTTGTGATGGGTAACAAAAGAGGTCGGAGGTCGAAGAGGATTGTGGTTACGACGGAAAAAGATCAAACGGATGAAGAAGATCATGTTACGGTCAATGCTAAAACTTGAGAATATGTATCTGGTATACTGTATCACTCAACAAGTTCGCAAACTATCTTTAAGATTCAAAAAATAGTTTACAAAACTTTAAAAATGTTCTTCTAAATTTCACATTTCAGATTATCAGAATGAGATGTGTCAGAAAAGTTATATTGACTGTCCTAGTGGCTGGAAATCAGAAAATACATAAAGAATAACAAGACTGTTCTACACTATAATTCCGAATGATAATAAGGAACTAACGAAATAACGAAATTCAAAAAGTTTTCTCCGAAGAATCTGCAAAAAGAACGAATGCCCTGATCTGGCATTGACTGACATTAAAAAGACTTCCTGAGATATCTCTTCCATTTTTTTCCATCTGTTCCGTGTGTGGTGCCGCAAAAGGGCTTATCTCGGTTTTTTTTTTTGGAAAAAAGTGCACGCCTCTTCTTTAAAGATAGAGAATTCTAAGAAGAGCCCTCCCAACTTTGTTGTTTTCCTTATAGTTTGTATCCGATTCCACAAAACTACGACAGAAATGTGAACGGATGAGCAAAAAGAAGCAAAGATGGAACAGGATGGGATCGAGTGGTGGGAGGCGAGGGTGGCAAACAGCAAAATACGGAAAAAAAAGAAAACAGATGATTCTTCTTCTTATTTCCTTTTTTGTGCATTCTCCGTTCTTTCAGAGAGGCTAGAATAAGAACAATAGATGGAAAAAAACTAGGGAATATCCATGACTGAAACAGACAAGAAACTAGAGTAGAATAGAAAGATGCCATGTTTTCTGTTGAAAAAGTTATGAGTTGGCGGTTTTTCAATGAAAGGCATCCGACACGAGTACAAAACTGACTTGTTTTCAGCATTTTTTCTTTTTGGAGAAATAAGGAAAAATGGATGAGGCGAAGGATCATCGTGGAGAATACTAATAGAATCGGAAGGTAACTATTATTAGGTTTTGAAAAAAAATCCAGCAAGTATTTTTATTTTCGAAAAAAGAATACTGCAGATAAAAATGGGAATGGAGCAAGACTAGAAATCTTTCGAAGCGACTCGAAGAATCAGGACGAGTGATATAGATTTGCCAAAAGATCCCAGTTTCGGGATAGTTCAAGAAATTCAAAGTGCTTAAACTTGTTCACTTTCTTTCTTAAAATTTTACAGAATCTTATAAAACTACAAAGTACAGTTTCAAATACGCTGTGCATTCAGAATTCTAAATTTCCAGATACTGTAGATTCTCGAGTTTCTTGAGCCGAGAATAATCAACGGACTCTCGGCCAACCTGTGTGTGGCTCCTAATCCATAGGTGGTAAAACGGAAGACGAATGAACCATTGAAATTGGAGAAAAGCGGAGATTTCAGAGGATGAGATAGGAGAAAAAAAGAAGAAGATGCGTGAAAAAAAACGGGGCGGCAGAATAGAGAAACAGAATAAAGAGCATACACATGAGAAGAAAATGGCGGTGTATGTGTTGGATTCGTCCCCGGCGCCTGGAATATTTACATTTGCCCCGGGAAGTGAATGAAATCGAAACAGTGTGGATGAGATGGATGAGGAGAAAAAATGAGGGGAACGGGAAGAAAAATGAAACGGTGAGAAAACGAATGAAAAAAAGTTTCGAAATGGAAACTCTTTTCGGAGCAAGATGAGGTGCGTGGGAGAAACGGATTGTTGAATACACATACACTAGCGGATCGAAGAAGAAGAAGGAGAACTAGACGTTGCAAATAATTGGATGTATGTGCGAAGCGGCTCTTCTTCAGAAGACCGGTGGGAAGATGTCGACTCATCAGAAGACGGCAAAAAGCATCACATTTACATCCACTACTTGAACTTCTTTTCCTTCGTTTTCCTTCTTCGTCTGCATTTTTTTTTCAGATGCCTTCTTGTCAAATGAGACTGATTGACGGGTTACGAGGCGGCGGAGGCGGATGTGAGAGCTCACTTCTTAAAGGTAATCGAATAGTTCCAGGGACTGATCTTCTGAATTTTTCTGGATTCCATTCCAATTCCATCAACGCCAATTTATTGCTTCCAGGGAAATCCAGATCCGGTTCAAATGAACTTTTAAAGGTTCTAGGGACCTATGGAACAGGAAGTTCAAAAACCACCGGACAAATTAGCGAGAAGACACGACAGAGGGGACACATATATCTTGTTTGCAAAAAAAAAGGAAAGAAAAGGAAGAAAACCAAAAACTTGTCGTCTTCGTTTCCGGGGTAAAGTCGAAATGAAGTGGAAAACGGAGGAGCTTCTTCTTCGGAGCTCAGAAATATGTGCTCATATGTCGGCTCGGTCGCGGAGGCGAAATTCATCAGAAGTGTCCGACGGAGTCCCTCAGGGAGAAGATGTCGAATATGGTGGAGAAAAAAAAATAGTGAGTGAAATGGAATTCCGGGACATGTTCTTTTTTTTTCATCTCATGTGACGGACGGACTCCCGGACAAGGTACCGTACGACTTTTCGGGATTTGGAATGGTTGGTTTTGGAAGTAGTTCTAGGGTATTAGATAAAAAGTTTTCGATGTTAAAAGTTTTTACTCTCAATTGGCATGTGTCAAGTTGCCTTGGAACAGGGATAGCTAGGATTTTCAGTAGAAAATCCTTATGAGAGTCCGATTCAGAACCATCTACTCCTAATTTTTGATACGGTTTTCTATACTTCTTGAATCATGAAATAACCATTTCAATTCTCAAAATCATCGCAACTTCAAGATAAGAAAAATCTTGTAATAATAAAGAAACGAAGATCGAGTAGCGAAAAGAAAATCAAATGCGAACACATGTCGTTTAGAGTATCTGCTCGATTTCGAGTATCTGCTCGATTTCTTCAACAAACACTAACATTTTCTAATTATCGCCCCCTTCGTCTTTGTATTTTTTTTTGCCCCAGATGTGTTGATCTCTCTTTCACTATCTTTCGTCCGAAATCTGTGAGCTCTGAAGTTTTGAAGACAAAGAGGAGATATATTGAAACAATCAATCGTTTGAAAACTAATTGGCTGTCAAAAAGTGGATGAAGGGAAGGAAAAGAGATAGGAGTACTGGAAGAAGAGTGGTGACATAAAAAAACCAAGTGGATTCAAGAAAATTGGTTGTGGACGGAGATAGAGAAGAAGCGATTTAATATTTCGAAACCTAACCTTTCTATTATATTCCCGTTTCAAAAAAACTTTTTGTCGTTGTCTAGAAGAGAGAAAAAAGTCAGATGGACATGACAAAAACTGCTTCTTCTTCTTGCTCAGATTTAGTCGTAGGAGCTCCCCAATTGAATTGGCAAGCAGGGCGACCAACAGGAGAAGACGAAACGACGACATCATTGTTGCTAACTTCGGACGAGAAGAAATTACTCGTATGGCCAAAGTACATTGGAAACGAGAAAGAATGCTGATGGACCAAGTGAATTGAGGAAACAAGATAGAGATAAAGAAGAAAGTGATTGGGAAAACAGAGAAGAAAATGAATGGGGACGCATGAACAGGTGTAGAATGGAGGCTCCGAAGAAGAGAAGCTCATTGAGTCCGGTTGATGGAAACACGTATTGATTTGAGATGACAGAAACAAATTCTAGACGGGAAGAAGACAATTTTGAAAGTATTCGACATGAGATTATTCCCCGCGAAATGTCTAACGAGATGATGGGTCCGAAAGGTTCAAAAGATCTTACGGAGGCGGGCATACGGTAGGATTTCCGTGTTTCAGATTGAATGGCGAATAGATTATGATGAGAAAAAGGTTATTTTTTCTATGAACAGATCCAGATCTTAAGCAAAATTTCTACGAATAAATTCAGAGCTCGCTGAGTTGCGATTCAGGTTTAGAGTTTCAAACCAGTATATAAAACTTTGAGCGTTCTTTGAAAGTTGGAAATCATGGCAAGAGAGATAGCTCAAATCCAGGTCAGATATCAGATACAAGAATGAGTGACATGATAAATCATTAAACTGAAAAGCATTGAACGCTTGGTTGTAATAGAGTTCTTGTGGAATTCGAAGAGAATCCTGGGGTTGAATTAGAAACTTCGGAGGAATTTGGAATTCGTAGAGAAATCTTCGAGAAAATTTCAAGTCTAACAATCAAAATACTAGACGTTTTCTATTCAATGAAACTTGAAATTCTCACCACCCTCAAAAACGATACATCTCGTTAGAAATCCAAGAAAGGAGATGATGAATGAAACAAAACAAAAACGTGAAAGTGTCGGGGGGATTCCGAAGAGCACTCGGATTCTCTCCTCATCACGGTGTCATATTTCCGAAGGCAAGAATGAATACGTGCCAAATCATAGGAAGATGCAAAAAAAAGAAAGTTCAAAACATTGTTTTCTCGGAATCGTTTCGAATTCCAGTTTGCTTCGACTACTACAACAAAATTCTACAATTAAAAACCGATGAGTGAGAGATGGATTCTCCTTCGGGTCGCCGCCCCACGGCGGGTGGATAGGATAGCTCCAAGTGAGCCGCAATAAAATAAAATGACGTGTGAAAACGAGGAGAGAAATGAATGAAACGAAGAAGAAAAAGAAATGCTCGAAAACTTGCACCCGTCCAAAATGAAACCGCTCGGGATAACTCATCATCACATGTCGATTGAAACTGAGGAGAGCCCACCCCAACAGTTGTGCACTTTTGAGCCCTCTACAATTATATTCTACTCAATTCTCACTTTTAATTGAAGAAAACTTTTTATTGCTACTTGGAAACGAGAGATAACGAGTCAAAGTTTCGAGGTGAGAAGCATATGCGAAATTTTTGACTCTGATTGTGAATCGGAAGTCGAGTTTTTGAAGTTTTTCCACAAATCTGGGCAGTGTAAAAACATTCCAAATTGTCCGACTATTGTAGTAGTCTGAAACTAATCATAAACCTATTTTTGGTTTGGAACTCTCGATTTTCACTAAAAAACTGATGATTGTCCAGGTTCAGAAACTGGAAAAGTGAAAATAGGTTCTAGAAAAATACTGGTCCGTGCCAATTTGATATTTATTTTTGCTTCTTCCATCGAATTTTACTGCCTTTTTCTTCTTCTTCTATTCTTTATTTCTTGTCATCTTTTGCTCTACACGAGACCCTTACAGGATATATAATACCGACTATAAAAAGGGCGCGAAAATTAATTTCATTCGTCTTTTTTTCTTATTCTCTTGTTCTCTATACGAGATGAGCAAAAAAGGGGGTATATTTTTTCTAATTTTTTCCTACCCATCAGTCGGAAGAGCAAGGGAGATGAATTTTCGAAGAAAAAGACATAAAAAATTGAGGATCAGTGAATTCTTGAGAATCGGAAGTAGGATCGGGTTCTTATGAGGAAAGTTCGGTTCAAAGATTCAAAGAAATTGAGGAAGTAGTGGTTCGAATTCCTGAACTTCTGATTTCGCGAAATCTGATCTTTCAGAATCCCAACTGTATAAGATACTATCAGGTTTTGAATTCGTCAAAAAAGTAAACACGACGAATGTTAAAATCCAGAAGAAAGTCAGTGAAAAGTCTGAAAATAATCGTTCTAGCCGTGTTGTCAACGACGTCTTCGCGCCGAAAAAATTTGCATTTGTTCGCGTCTTCAGCATCTTCTTCTTCTACTCCTTTCCTTCCTGTGCCTTTTTTCTTTCGTTTTTTTTTTGCCGCTTCTTACGGGCGGTGCCTTGCGTACAATGGCAAACGGAGGAAAATAGTGAAGAGCACGATGGGAGGAAAGGATTTAGAATAAGTAGATGGAAGGAAGAAGAAAAAAGAGAGAAGAAAAAGAAGAAGAATGAGTAAAACCTGAAAAATGAAAATAACAGCAATAAAAGTCGGTCATCGAAATTTTGAAACGAAAAACCAGAAAAGAGCCAAATATTATTTGGAGTCGGGAAAAAAGGTAAAATAGGGAACTTGGTCCAAAAGTCAATCAATTATTTAACAACTCGGTTTTAATTCGAAAGTGAAAAAGTGCTTTGTCCACGGGAACAAGAAAAAATGGCTCTGTCATGCAGAAGTTGCAAAGGGAAAGGTGGTAGGTCAGGTGGATCAAAGGTTCTCAGAGAATCAGCTTAGAAGAGTCAAGTTTAGGATTCTAGGATCTACACCCCGCTAGAAGGTAATGGTGGAACGAAGAAGGTTATGGAGTTTTGGTTTCCAAGGTGTTGGATTTTGGACCCTTGAGCATCGAAACGATGTTAAGGATCGGAAATTGAGACACTTTCACCTTCTTACAGAAAATTGCGTTTCTAGGATTCTGCAGACGGAATCGTGCTCAAAACCATTATGGACTTCAAAACCGCTATCAACAAAACAAGAGTACTCATAAATTAGGTCAAAGATTCTGAGAAAAGCTAAGATGCAACTCACGAGTCTCAAGATTCGAATCTTCGTGCAGAAGAAAAAAGTCAATTAATCTGAATTTCTCTCAAATCCTACATCACTTTGGTCAGATGATTCTGACCGATATACGATTTGCATGTAGATTTGGATTTTTCAAAAAAAAAACATGCACCAAAATCAAATTGAGATAGGGGAATGGCGGAGAAGGCGGACCAGAATAAAGAAGAAAATATTGAAAAAGAATGGACCGAAAAAGAAAGAGAAAACTGGGTGGGAAGGGTCACACACTGAATATTGAATTACCCGTGTCTCGGTTTTGAAGTCAAAATCGAATGATGAGAAAAATGATGAACTGTGTGTGATTTTCCTTCTTTGAGGAGAACAAAAATCTTCAAAAACTTTGGTTTTTCGTCTGTTGTCCCAGAAAAGTGAAGGAAAACGTGAAGGTTGTTGGTTGCCCGAGGGCATCTTCTTCTTCCAGGCACAAATACGAAAAATTCTCGAGTGGTCCCTCCCCAAAAAACCTTTCCGAAAGAAAAGCTGAATGGACAGACACCGTCGGAAGAAGAAGAAGAGCAGAGTGAGGTTTTTTCCAGGTTATTAGTGTATATATGTGTAGAGATGTGTGTGAGTGTACCCCCGTCTATCTATGTATGTGTGAGTTGGGGGTGCTCCTGTCGTCGGAAGAAGAGCTCACAAGGATGTGTCTCCTGTGCTCCATGAAGACAGCACAAGTTCATCAAGAATGAAAGAAAATGAAAGAAAAAATGGGGATGAAATAAGAAATGGGAAGATGAAGAAGGCACATCACACACGGAAGTAGGTTAAATTAAAAACTTGATGGGAGGCGATGGACGGGATCTTCTGAGAACGGAATCGAAGATTTGGACAGTACGGTATTCTTGAACCTACTTTTACTTGAATTGAATTCTTGCAGTCTAACAGATTTTCTGATTGAGAACGGTAACGTCCTTCAAAAACTTGAGACCAGCTCTAGAAAGGTCACAAGCCTGTAGGTTAGGAAGTTCGTGTTTCGAACGGAATGTACGCAGCTAAATATTTGGAACGAGTACTGTTCCGCAATCGATATTTTCCTAATACCAATTTCAAGAAAACTAAAAGTGACAAGAGAACCAATCTGAATCTCTTGAGAAGACTCTCTGCGTCTGCAATTGACACCTTCTTCAATGAGAAAATTTTAATTTTTTCAAAGAATCTTCCCGCTAGCGAGATTTCAGAACTCAGTTCTACTTTTTATGATGTTCTTCTTCTATCTGAAATTCTGTTTTGTTGTGTTTTGTGCCAAAAAAAAGTTAATTGACTCCTTTTCTCGGCCCTCGTGTCCGATAAAAACACACTCTCAAAAAAGGGAAAAAGAGTCTCGGATTTACGTTTTAAAGAAGCAAAAAGAGGTCCGATGAACATCGGGGAAATGAAATGAGGAGGGCTCACATTAGAATATGATTAGCATAATTAGATGAATGATCGGTCAGAGGAAAAGAGAAATAAAGAAAAATGAAATAGAAACACAAGAAGAAGCCGCGAGATTAAACTATTTGTTCTCAGTTGAAACGGTATCGTGTGCGTACATAAACGACAGGGAAAAATTATTATTTTAATACAATACATTCAAGAGTCCAAAATAGAAAGTAATAAAAAACAACAAATGATGTCACTTCCTGGAAGAATAATCCCAATTTTCACTAATTCACCCAAATTCATTCATGCAAAGTGTTTCTCAGGATGTTTCTTTTTATTTTAGCGCTGCGGTTTCTAGGGACCTTCGCCCATCTGAAAAAAAACACTCGAAAACCACTCACCTATTCCATCATCGTCATCTGTCATATATCGCGTATCGTCAATGCACGATTCTGGTTCGGAACCCATTGATGCCACCGATGGAGATGATCGACCAGAGAGACCGACGGGCACTCGAAGGAAACTGTGTTGGAGAGATCCGTGAGAGTCGCCATCTTCGTCTGAAATGAGGAGAAATGAAAGTTAGGGTTTTGTATTATGGGGACTGCTTGTATCCATTCTAATGGTTGATGGGGGAACTTCAACACCTTGCAAATTCAGAATCAGAAATCAGCTTTTCTGCTACTTTTTTTTTCAAATTTCTCAAATTTTTGCCTGCTATGTGTCTGGGAATGTTATTGTCAAAATTTTTTTTCTAAAATTTTTTCTCTCAAAACATTCCTCCGAAACCCCTCAGTGTACTGAAACTGTACTGAAATAGCACATTTGACATTTTGTGGACCCATATCTCGGCTCCGGGTGCCCAGTGGAAAAAATACTTTGAGGAGTTTCTAACAATTACGAGATAAACAAATAGGAGAAGTTTCAGCCAATTCTGAATTTCCAAGGTGTCGTAGTTCCCTTGTTATACAACTCCTACATCAACCGTATGCGGTATATCTCATTGTTTCTACCCCTAACCCAATTATTTTCCATCATCTTCTACCTACGCTTCGAACCTATTTTTCACGAATTGAATTTCTCAAAAAATCTGAAAATGGATCCAATTTCAAAACACTCATTCCTCGCCCCGTTTTTTCATACTTTTCCTCCCCCGATATATTCGTTTTTCTCACACCCCTATCAGATTTCCGCAAAGGAATCTTTCTTCAGGTGTATCGGGTCAAAACATGACACATTCTAGCTTAGCTTCAGCCTTCAGGCGTCCCGTTCTTTCGTCAGTACAGGATGTATGACAAGCAAATATTTTGCCCAACGGCTCTTCCTACCCGCAAAGATTTTCCTTCTCTTACACTACTACCTGCATCTCCACCAGCTGCTTTCGCTGGTCCGGAGGAAAGAAATATTTGAAAAAGAAAAAAGATTCTGATGAAACGAAGAATATAAAAGACGAAGAGAGATTGAGAGAATCAGAGACAAAACAAGTGTTTTGACACCACGAGCAAAAAGTATTGATTGATTGGAATTTGATTGGCAGGTCCCAAAGGATCAGCAGGCAAACGAGTAGCCAATCGAGAAATTACTAGTACAGTAGAGAGATTGGCAAGGAAAGTTGTTATATTTCGACAGGGAAATTATTAATCGTCTCGAAGTCTATTTTGGCTCATTTTGAAAAAAAGACCGTGGTAACAAGGAATTATTTAATAACGACGGATTGGGGATTTTTATTTATTCTGACCTATAACAACCAGAATGGAGTCGGAGCTAAGCTCTAGAAATAGTTCAGGACCATCGATCAATACAAAAGTTTTGTAGGAAAACGAGCTGTTTTCTCCTGAAGTTTACAGTAAGAAAATCCTAATTGCTCGGCAACACCGGTCTCTGATCTCGGTTTCTTATCAAAAACTGTCTATCTAAAAAAATAACCGAACCATTATTATTCCTAGGCCGAAGTCTCCTCCTTCCACCACGTCTTCCAGGTCGCATCTCCGGTAACGTCTCCGTCCTTCTCAATCCGTTCGCATCTTTTCCATCTTCTTTCATACTTTGCCATCTTACAACTGGACGACGAATTCGTTCTTCGTACAGATCATCCAGCGGCTCCGGAGAGCTCTCCGTCATTTCTGAATTGTCACGAGATGAGAAGGATTCAGATGAGAGAACAAGAGCAAGAATTCAGAATATGAAAAAGTTGATAAAAGGAACAAAAAACATAAAAAATGGTTTCGTCATAGTTGACGACAAGGAATCCTCTCCGGCTGGCCGTCGGGATAGGGAGGTACACGGGTATCTGTCTCGATTTCTGTGTCTCTATGAGCCGTATGTATACATTCTTCAAACGACTAGGAAACAAAAAAAGAGATGAAGAGATGAGACCACCGCTCTCGAGAAAAAAAGAAGAAGAATAAGAAGACTTTTTTTCAAGTGGAGGTTCCGACGTGAGAAGAGGGAACTACTGAAAGAAATCGTACTGATTTACGAGGTACAAGAAGTTGGGAACAGGTGAATCCGGGGAAGATTTTTTTGCGTCGTGAGAGGGTTTTATTGAGCAATCAAAATGGAAGAGGTATTTGTGGGCAGAGGGGCTCGAAGATGGAGGATTCCAAGATTCTATTTTTTGAGAACAACTTGGGTTTCCTAACCAAAAATTAAAAATCCACAAAGAACATAAGAATATGTATTAGAATTAGATCAGTAGTTCAAGTAGGATTCCTACGTATTTTTCTCTTGGAAAGTTCCCAGAACTTCAGTCCCTAAGAATACCGATTTCCAGATTTCTGTGGCTCGAATCCCAATTTTTGGCTAAAAAAGTGATTTTTCTCAATTTCAATTTCAGACTGAAAAAAACAGCGGCATTTTCGACTCAAGGAAATGCTCTTATCCCTTGAAATCTTGAAACCCCCCCCCCCCCCAAATCAAAAAGGTACCAATAAATCACAGAGACCACAAAAAAATCGTGAGCCACTTTGCCGAGAGAGACCAGAACGTGACATTCAAAAAACAATTCTTCTTATTCTTTCTGGTCCTCTTTTCGTTTTTTTTTCTATTGCCGAAAAGGAACGGAAACTGGAAAGTGATAAATTCAATCATGCGGGTTTTTGGAAGAAAGTCTGTTTATGGAAAAAAAGAAGAAGAGGTCTCAGAAGAATGTCGGCAGTTTTTCAGTTTTAAAATAGTTGAAAGAGAACTCTCATTCAAATGTTTTATGGAGATTTATATGTAGAAGACATTTTTGCGGAGAAAAATTTGGTTGGCTTGCAGACTTTTTGAGTTATGATGGTAATTTATGGAGGAAGTTTTGAAGTTTTCAAATGAGCGTCATAAGGAAGATAGATGATTCAAAAGTTCTTTTTTTTTTGAGAAGACAAGCTTTCCATCAGCCGACCGTAAGACTCATTCCTTTTTGGGAATCATATGATTGAGTTGCGAACTAAAAGTCAGGGTTAGGACTATCTGAGATTTTTTTTAACTTGGAAATAACTTATTGAATCACATAATCAAAACGATGAGCAATTCAAAAAATGTTGCCAAGTGTCGAGTGGGGGTGTGTGAAAATGCACAATACCGGGCTAAGCTAGAAATATTTGGGATGAGCGTATTCGTGTCGAAGAGAGAGTGAAGAAGTTCAGACAACATGTTGGCTGTAGAGACCCCTGGTTATCCCGTGGGACACTGTGGCCTGAGGGGCATCAATCGTAGGGGCTCCCACCAAGTTTAGAATGACGACGAATCCTTGGGTTGTCTCTCTCTTCATACATAGAAGAAGAGAAACATGTAGAAGACGATGTGGTAGGAAGAAAGGTACACGTAATGTCAATGGAATAAAGGATTGGACATAGAGGGGACAAAATGACATATTGGTTGTTTCTCCTCCTGGAGAGCAGCTATAAGGGAAAAAATGAGAGAAAAAAGTCATTATTTATAACCAGAAAAAGGACGGACTCAGAGTCTGTTATGTCGCATTTTTATAAGTAGAAAAATCCGAAGAAAGTCGGAGAACATGATGTCTTTTAGAGTGCCGTTCACTATTGTAAGTTCGTTCATCTCTCAAATGGAATTGAGCCAAAATCTGGGGTGCTCCATCCACTGAGCACATCTTTTCCCCAATCGTATCGTGTTTCTTTTTGCTTTCTTTTTTTTTCGATGGCGATCAAAAAACTAGAACAAGAAGAAGAACGACTCACTTGGAGAATGGAGATTGAAATGGGCGTGTGAAGGGATCGGAGAGTTCGAACGAGTTATCTCAATGGGTGGCACCGTGCCGTTGTAGGTCTGAAAATGCGAGAATATTAGGGATGAGTTTACTGTAAAGAGTTTGAATAGGTCTAGTATTGTTCTGGCTTTATTTGGGAGGGATCAGCTTCAAATTTCTGAAATCGAACCTCATGAAGGTCAAGTTCTGAACTGTGAAGTTTCTCGGGGTTTCAAACGGTTTCCAGCCAGGGTTGAGCGGCAACGAATTTCGGCAACTCATTCAAATGTGAATAACTTTTTTTCAAGAGGATCAGGTAAAAATACGGTCAACAGAAAAAATGTTTCTTATTAAAAAAGCTATCGATCGGTAAAAAAATCGTCAAATCTGATCCAAAATTAACAGAGTTGCGCCCTTTGTTGCCGAAATTACCGAAATCGGCAACTTTTCTGCGACACAAGACGTAACTCTGCTAATTTTAGATCAACTTTTACGATTTTTTACCGATCGATAGCTTTTTTAATAAGAAACATTTTTTTGTTGACCGTATTTTTACCTGATCCCCTTGAAAAAAGTTACTCACATTTGAATGCGTTGCCGAAATTCGTTGCCGCTCAGCCCTGTTTCCAACTAAAAAACATTCCAAAATCTCACCATGACATGATTCGTATCGCCGCATACGCTGTCCCAATCGGAATTAAGCGACGCGGTTTCTTCCATAAACGATGGAAGAAGTGGTGTTGATGGTGGCTGGAAGAGAGGAATGTTCTGAAAATTGGAAGAGTTCGCTTGGCGAAAGAAATATGGATCAGCAACACAAAACGTGACACTGATTGTGTTATTGGAAACTGACTCTGAAAGTGTGTGTGGATGCAATTTTGTGGTTTCGAGGGAAAAAAGAAAATACATAAACAAGTTCTGGAGGAAAAAGTGAACAGAAATGTAAAGAAGAAGGATAAGAACGGAAAAAAGAGAAAAATATGAAAAAATGTTCGAAAAAGTCATTATTGAATCATTGCGATACATCGGAGTTTCAGAACGAAATCTTCAAGTTTTTTTCGAACGAGTTGTATCAAAAATAAAATTTGATCTGAGAAGCTAGAAAATCTATGGAACATCAAGACTGATAAAAAGTCGAGATAAAAGCAATTAGACCTCGTTTTTATATGACAATTGTCTTCTTTTTTCTCACCCTCGCCCATCACAAAGACTCGGCCACAAAAACGACTTGATCCAGAGAAATCAATTAAAAACAGACATATGTCAGATGATGGGCACCCTTTAAAACCAGAAAAACAAGACAGCAAAGAAAAAACGAAAAAAGTCTACTATAAGTAGGTCAATATTTTAGACAATGACGTGGCAATAAATCATTTCTACTGTCGTTGATGAATAATAGTCGAATGGGTGTGAAGAGAATTCTTTGACTGGCTTATCACCTGGAATTTGACCTACAATCCCAGAGCACAAAACGTTTTTGCAGGTCTACTCGGATTTCGAATCTTAAGTTCCTCGCACATTTGCTAGGATACAAAGTTTGCAGAACCGGAAGATTTTAAACTCGAGATTCTAAAAGAGTAAAATCAAAGTATCGCAATTTGAACTTCTCAAGTTTAAGTTCAATGGAGTCGTCACTTGAAAACGATCTCTTTATTGTGGAAAAGATGCATTTCATTCTTCTCCGCCACCGCCTCCGATTGAGTCTAAAATTGGCAATAAATGGTTGATCTCACGTCACTTTGAGTTCCGATTTGGAAAGAAATGAAATGGTTTGAGAAAAAGGATTCTGGGAGATGAATGAACGAAGAATGTGTTAGGTTAAGGGGTGTGTTACCTGCTAGAAAGTATCACATTTCAACAATCTTAGCGTCTTTAGTCTTCACTTTGTTTATTTGTGTCTGCTTTCGTGGGGTTTTCAGACAAATATGATGAACTAGAAATTTGGAAGACGTTCGTTAGAGTGTTGACAAGGAGCTTAGGATGAGCAATACTGATGGATCTGAATCGTCAAAAATCCTAGGGGTTGGAAGACGTATCAGTAATCAAATAAGCTTGCATATTTTTACAGTAGCTACGATTTCAGAAGACGATTTTTTCACTGAGAGTTCGGAACTTTCAAATCTTTCAACGTTTCCCGGGATCCAAAAACTGATAAATTGAACATTTGACAATTTGATTTGTTGAAATTCTCAGTTAAACTATCAAAAAAAATGTTCAAATGAGCCAAATGGAGACATCAGGGTTATTAACAATACTCATATTCCAAAAGTTAACCTAGTTTTAGAAAATCTATTCGAATTTCAGATTTCTGAGACTATTCCCAAAACCAAGCAGCTCAAAATGAGTCAAAAGTTCGGAAGCATTAGATTACCAGACTTCAAATCAAAGCACAAAGTTTTTTTTCGGGAAAGCGCAAAAGAGCAAGATGCAAGATAATCGGAAAGAATCTCTCTTCTTCTCATGGGTTCCATGATTCCACCTAATAAAGTGAAGAATCTCGGCATCGCGCGTCTTTTTCCGTTTTTTTTTGTTTCCCACAAAAAAGTAGTAAATCTTGTCCTCTTTGGTGTGTATATGTGTCCATGATGGTCCCCGCGAAAGGAGAGAGGCCGGGAACGCTTTCCTTTAACTTCCGTTTCTCTGGGTTCTCTCATTTTGTTCTGGAATCTGTTATGGCCGTATTTAACACAAAATGGATACTATAAACAAATGGACTACTTCTTAAGTGAAGTGAAAAGTTTATAATTTATGGTCATGAAGGAAGTCAATGACTCTATAATGACACTATTTCAATGGTTCTTGATCCTTGCTTCTCGATATGTCACAAGGGAATCAAAAGTTTGAGAAAATGCTTTTGGGTGCATTCTTTTGAGCTATTGGGTCTAGTAGACACAATAAAAGTGAATTTATGTTGGAAATCTGTAATACTAATTTCCATAGTATAAGAATCGAATTTTGAAAGATCAGGAGCACCAACCAGGTCAGGAACATTTCTGCAGAACCAAAGAAGGTACAAACCCGAAAACAAAAATAATACATTCAGGATTTAATAATAGAAGCGAATACGAAATTTTAGATTTTACAGTGAAAAAAATCAATATCTGACTTTTTCATTTTCAGAATCTAGAAATTCCAACAACGGATGAATAAACCATTAGGGAGGTAAAATAAAGTCGGTGTGTGCTCCACTGAACTTCGATGCTAGAGCAGATTAGTCGAATAATAAACTGTGTTTTTCAATTCCACCTCTTCCAGTCAATAGAAGTGCAGTAGAACGTAGTCTGACTTTTTTTTAAACTCTAATATATGCACCAAGAATACATATAAGGGAGAAAAAGTAAACTCTGAAATTCTTAAGAATACAACCTCCCAAGAAGGAATGTTGTTAGTAAACCACTCCGTCAAAGGGTATTCGAAAACGAAAAGTCAAAGAAGAATACAGACAAAAGAAGCAAAACAGCTGAGAGCGAAGTCGTCGTAAAACTAAAAAAAACAAACAATTTCCAATTCATACAAGCCATTTTTCAACTGCTCCAGCCTTTTCTCAATATTAGAGATCATTAGTTGATCACTTCAGCACAGATTTGGCCAATTTGGACTAAAGAATAACGAAACGAAAAGAGAGGAATGACTGGATTTTTGGAACGTCGTCATGTTCTCGGAAGATTGAAGAGCAAAGAAAAATGAAACATCGAGAGGGGAAGAAAAAAGACAAATCGGTTGGATAAGCGGGAAGTGAGGAGCATCTTTCAATCAGAAGAAAAACTGAATATTTTATAAGAATTGTGAGAAAAAACCTCATTCGAGGAAAGGAGAAGTATATGGAAATCGCGGGGCTGAAACCTCATATAGCTTTCTTCTGTCACGGATGAAGATGAAAGGCGTTTTGAGTGACAATGATGAATCTGTGTATTCCGATGTTCAAAAATGGGAGAAAAAAGAAATGCACGTGTTTTGTAAAGGGTAAAGAATAGAGGTTCGTAGGAAGGAGGTCGAGACTTCGGATTGTAGAAGCCCAACTGAAAACTATAACAGAATTACTGTATCAGGATTACTGTATCAGGATTCAGAAGTTTTGAAAATATACAAATCCCAGCATAGAAAGAATGGAGATACTGTAGTCCGTTTTTAATAACAACGAAAGAAAAACTGTGGCTCAGAAATGCCAAAAAAAGCGGATCCAGCATGGGTCCCACCACAAAATCATTTTCTTTTCGATTTCCGACCTATATTTTCTGCAAATAACAATTCGGGAAGTTCCAGTTTCCAGCAAGAACATCGTTAAGAAAAATTCCAAATTTTTTCATCTAGTTCTAGGGGCAGCGTTACCTAGACTTACCGTATCCTCTTGATCACTTCTTTACTTCATTTCATTTTTACGAAGAAAACCTTGAAAATGCAAAAAGCTTCTCAAATCAAAAAGTTGACTTCAAACTGACTCCGAACTTGTGGTCTATTCTTAATTAGCTTTGAACTTCCCTAATGTCTCAGCGAGAAGAGTTTGGAAAAATTAGATATTTGAGAGCTCTACTAATTTTGAAGTATGGTAGGACTTCCTCTGCTAACCTAGATTCAAAAAAGTCACGTGGATTCAATGCAAAGCCAATTTTACATAACAAGGACCGAAACATTCTAGTAAAAAGTAGGAAAAGGATGCAAAAAAGTGGAAACATGTATCACTTATGCCCATAGAATAGTCTAGGAGAACAAGTTGGTTTTTGAGCCGATCCTTGTTCTTTCCTTCGAAAAATCTCACGACCCTTCGAGTACCGAATCGAAGGAAACGAAAATTTGGGTGCACTCTCTCTATCTCTGTCTGTTTTGAGTAGACAGAAGAAAAAGAAGAAGAAGAGAGAAGAATGAGTCGAAAGTTTGGAGATCTCCGGTGTCGTCGACAACGATTGGGGAGGCCTACCAGAAGAGAAGAGAAGATAGGACGATGTTATGTGCGTGTGTATGTGCTCACGAGGGGAGGATAAAACAATTGGGACAGAGGACGAAGTGAAGGAGAAAGAAGAATGAGAAGATGTGGTTGCGGACGACGAGGTGTGTTGTCTTCCAAAATGAAGAAGATGGCGACGAAGAAGGCGCCGAGCCAGAGTAAGAAAAGTTGGATGCTCTAAGAGACAAATTGCACAATTCTTTCTTTTTGTCAGTCAGAAGAAGAGAAGGACAGCAAATCTGAGACAGATGGGATATGCAATTCAATCGTGACCGGAGGATCGTTTTATTGGGTACAATATAAAAAAACACTGGGTGGAAAAAGTCAATAGAGATCTGGACTAGAAGACAAAAAAGACAGAACAAAATCTGAATATTATGAGACAGTGAACTAAACTAGAAAAAAACTGAATCTAAAAAATCTAGAAAGATTGTGATGAGCAATTATCACAGCATTGATATCCTAGAAAGGCGATGCGACTGATGGGGGAAAGCACGCTTCGGATTCCTTTCTAGGTCGCACCATCACATCGAACGAGCTGGAGTGATGCCAAGGAGTTTGAGACCATGGGAAAGAACGTTTCGAACGGCAGAAAAGAGAAGAAGACGCGGCACAGCAATCTGAATATATTTATATTTCTAGGGGCCTTGAAATCTTTCCAAAATACCTCATCCGGTTGATCTTTCACTCGCAATTGTTTTTGAACACTTCCAGCAGCAGCTGCCACATGAATCAATTGCACTGTCAGTTGACAAGGTTCCAGTTTTTGAGCACTTAGTTCCACCGACTCTTCCAAATCATTCAACAATCGAATCAATCGTTTTACGTCGTCGTTTGTGTCGAAATCGGGAAACTTGTTGCAGGAATCGACGAGAGGAAGAAGGTGTTTATGTTTATCTTCAATTGACGACAATCGACTGTGCTTCATCTGAAGATTTTTTGAAGATTTTAATTATAATGAACGGGACTCGATTATACCTGCAGAGCTAGTGCATTATTTTGATTGAGAGCGAAAGCGTTCAAAAATGAGAACTCGTATTCTGAGTTCCGTGCTCTTTTCAACTCGTTGAATACAACAGTGGAGATTGAGAGCAAATCAGCAATCTGAAAAACATATGTTACATCGCATGAGTTTTAAAATAAGATCTCACTTCTTCTTCAACACTTGGATCCATGCAGAACGTTTTCGATGATTTCATAAATTGCAGAGCAAGCTCTCTTCCTCGTTCGATAATTTCTCCCACTGCTTCCGTTCTTCCACTTCTTGTTGACAATCCTCTCACTCTTCCATACTGAACGTGCTCCACTTTTCCAGCGAGATCAGATCGTCCCAGCTTCTCAAGAATCACTTTCAAAGCATTGAAATGTTGTCGTTGAGCGCGATCCACTACATACAAATATCGATCAGCTTGAAACATGGCATCTCGTTCCAGAATCGCAGCGATTTCTCTCGTCAAATACAGACTCGACATATCACTTTTTCGTAAAATCGCATAGTTGACACCATCGAGTCTCTTCTTCTCACTGTCTCCTTCTCTCAGCTTAACGATGGTTCTTCCGTCCAAATCTTCCGTGAATCCTTTCGCAATCAGTTCTTCTGCATATTGATGCGCTTTCCGTACTTGGCTCGATTCGCAAAGCCATCTAAAACAACGCTGAAAGATTATTAGAACGTAGTTGAACGGAACAACTCACTCATCGAACTTCACATCAAACTTGTTGTAGAAATCAGTGAGATGTCGCTTTGATATCTGTCTTATTTGACTCCACAATTGCATATTTTCGTCATTTTCATAGTTTCCTTCCGTCACCGATTTCTCCATCGCCACAAAAGTTTCATAGACTTTCGCCCGGAACTCTTCGTCGATTTTCATGTTTTTGTTCGCCACCACATAACAATCCGTCAGCTGTTGAATTTTTTCCACATCGGAAAGTGAATTCCAATATTGATCCGATGGTTTCATTTGAGGCCAGAATGCAGCAATCATCGCAAACTGAGTTCCCCAGTCGCCCAAGTAGTTTACAGAAGTTACTTGGTTGCCAATCACTCTGTTCACCTGTAAGTGAGCTATTCAGGTTGAGAAATGAATAAGTGTAAATTAACCTTATCGACATATCTTCCGATCAATGTTGATCGCAGATTTCCGATGTGGAATTGTTTTGCGATGTTGGGAGAGGAATAGTCGACAATAACTCGTTTGCTTGGACCTTCAAAAATCGAGATACATTTTTTAAATGTTGAATTATTGTCACAAACCTCCTTTATATTTTTTTTCGACGAGACTTCTGAATGAACCCACTTTCCGAAGCCTCTGTAGCCTCTGAACGCACACCTCCCCGCTCATCTGCAATATACTCAATGAGCAGAACAGTGTATTCGTCGTGTAAGAGATAAACGAGGAAAGCGCAGTGACATAGACACGAAAGCTAAGAAGCGTCTGATGGGGACATTGTATATTATATCACATTTTTATTCAATTCGACGGGGGTACAGTAAGTGCAATCGTTTTCAGAGAATGAAAAGAGAGTACTGGATGGATGGGACAGAAAAAATGACTCGTATCACAGATTGGAAATTTGTAAGGTTTCGTGTATAAAAATAGGAGCGAAAAGCGAGAGGGGGATGAGATAAATTATAAATTACATATGAACTAGGTGGGTCGAGAATGAGGAAGCATATGAGCAAAATATCTCAAGAAAAGTCAACGAGAGAAGCACCACATGCTGTTGTTGTGTTCAGATGAAATGTGAAATCCACGTGTTCACAGCTATACATACACAAGAAAAAAAATAGGAAGATAAAACAAATGGATGAGCGAGTTCGATTAGGCCTCAAGGAGATGCTCTTGGTCACCCTGTTCCTCGTATTCGATGAGCTCCGAATCACCTCCGCAGACGCAGAGCCAGAAACGGGCACATCTGGCGTGAGAGCTGAGGTTAGGAAGAATGTTTCGACGGAACCATGGGCCGATAAGCACGTCGTTGTAGATGAGAGTTCCGAGAATAAGCATGGCGAATCCGATCAGCTGAAAAAATATAATTATTCATTTTCTCTACATGTGGGATATCATACCTGGATGGCAATAAATTGCTCGCCGAAAAGTGGAATAGAAACCACCCAGATGACAAGAGTACGAATAGAATCGAGAACCATTCTGGTGGTAGCAGACAATTCCTTGGTCACGGAAACTCCAGCAAAGTTGAAGAAAGCAATCGAAATAACAGTTCCGAGAAGGGCTAAAGCAATAGTTGGTGCTTGTTTGATTTCTTGCCATGCAAAGAAAACATCTTCAAGTCTTCCTTCTGGGTTGGTTGAGAACGTTCTTGGTACATGAATATAGTAGAATGGAACCATCAAGATCGACAATGTGACCATTCCAAACAGTCCCTCCAATCCGACAGCAAATAGGGCTGGCACATCGTATTTAGTAAGATACTTCTGCTCGTAAACCATTTGGATAGCAACAATAATCTGGGCCATAACGATGAGAAGGTTTCCGGTGATAATCGCATTTTTATCATCAAGCGGGTTGTCATCATAGTAGATGTCCGTTACTCCAACAATCACAAGACCGAGCATAACGAAGAGCATTCCAAACCATTTGAAGGGCTTGATTTGAGCATTGAGCATTCCAACGGAGAGCAGACCTGTGAAAATGATAACAGCTCCGCGGAGCATTTGGAAACTCGAAGCAGTGGTTAGATTGAGTCCAATGTACATAATCGATGTTCCGAGTATATCGCACAAGGCTGGTGGGAAGAAAAGGAACGGGTTGAACGGTGGGAGAGTTGGTTTTTCTTCGGTGGTGATCTCGGTGATACTTCCGTTTTCGCCTGAATAATAAGACTTTTATCAGCCCTCGATTCTATTGAAAAATAACTCACCTTGAATATTGGCTTTATTCCACAAGTATCTCTTGTATCCGAAGATCAGGAAGAAAACGACGAGGCAGAGGAATTCTCCGAAGAACATACATGTTGCTTGTAGGAACGGATGATTGAATGCAACTTTGTCCACTTTGATGCTGTCCGCCCATTTTGCACAAATGGTGTTGAGTGATCCGGTGATCACCATCATCACGGAGATGATGACAGCGAACGCCACCATCTTGGCTGAAATTCAGAAATATTAGTTCGAGTTGTAATCAGACAGAGAAATACAATTGAGACGGACAACATAAGGACGTAGTTCGTGTAAATAAACAATAAGTCAAACTCTCAGTCACTCAGTAGTCAGGAAGAGAAAAACAGAGAAGATACGAGACGCGAGGTGAGCAGAGTGGGTCACGATGGATGCTGTTGTTATGAAATAAATGATTTTCCACCGAAACGACCTCTGGTTCTGAACGAGCAGATGGTTCAACTCGCAGCCAAGCAAGAAATATTAATTCGAAAGAATTGCGCGGTCCAAATGAACTGGAATCAAGTGGGTGTGGTTAGCAACCAAGAGATACTGACCGGTACAACAAAACAAAATGAATTAGACAACGGAAAATGTTGAAATGAGAAATATTGAGAGGATCAGACATGTGGAGATGGATGGTGGTTCGCTTTTTGTAATGAGTTATACACATCTATTGCTAGTTTCAACAAAAACTATTTTAAAAAATCGTACTACATCAATTAGCAATGACAATAATGAGGAGAGTAGGCGACGAGTTATCACCATTCGGTGATAGGGGTCAATGTCGAAGAAAAATGGCGAGACGCCGAAAGTGATAAGAGTGGGAGACAGCGCTTTACGCAAAACTTGGAAAAGCAGAGTGACCAATGAATGATGGTTTGATTTCTTTTATGGTCAGTTAAATAAGTCTACAGGCTCGAAAAATTCAACATGAAGCGAGCTGAAGGGTTCGAGGGAATAGGTGCACAGTGAAATGAATCGAGAAAAAAGCTTATGGCAACATTTTTCAAAGATTTTTTCGTGAGAACACAGGAAATAAAGGAGCGAAAACCGAATGAAGGCGTTCGGAAAATTGCGCGCACGCAATTTTTTTCCGGTGGTTGCAAGCGCGCTTTAGTGAACTGCTCCTGAAATCGAGGCCAAAACTTCTGAAAAATGAGCAAGAAAAAGTTATTCTGCGTGCAAAGTAGTTTTTGCAGGCAAAATTTTCAGCAAACAGATGTCCAAAATATTTCCTGAAAAAAATGCGTCTTTTTCGCGTTTTTGGCCGCCGTCGCTGCGAGACCAATTCTAAAACCGTATCAAATCTTTAAAGGCGCATGGTTTTTTTTACTGAAAAAAACACTTTTTTCTTACGGTTTTCGAAATGGTCTCGCGGCGAACAGCCAGAAAAAAAAATATGAAAATTATGCTTTTTGCTTTGGACTCCTTTGGACTTTCTGCAATATTTTCGTGCAAAAACTACTTTAAACAAAAATTTCAAGCCATCACAATTAACAAGACATTTCTGTGCTTTTCAGTAAAACAAAACATTAGAAAAATTGAATCTGGATCAATATCCACACATTGCATCTGAAGTTATGAGAAAGAAAAAACGGCTGAAGACTTCAGGCGAGGAAATGAGAGGCAATATGAAGAGAGTGTAAAGAGAAGAGAGTGAATGAAAATGTTCGGCTTATCGACTCGATTAGAAGTGGAGAATAGTGAAACTGGAGAGTTTTTCGGAGAATTTCGATGAAATTTCCTTATCGGGTGTGTAAAGGTGCAGAGTCTTCTAGTTTTCGGAGAGAATAATGAAACTGATAACGATTTGAAATGGTTAATAGGAGAGAAACCGAATGTGGAGAAAGGGAGTTTAGGTTTTGGTGGTTGATGAGTACCTTCTTAGAAAGGTAAATATTTAGGGGAAATTGCTTGCGATGTTTGAGCAGTTCTAGAAAAAAGTGATGTTATTGGAGGGGCACTGGTCAGGTTTATCTGAAACTGAACCTCTAGAAGAATGGGTAAAAATCCTGAATGAAACTTCTAACTTGTATTTCTACAGTTCCTGAGGATATGTGTCCCAAAGAAACATCCCTATGAAGGATCCGAAAATCCATCGGCCAAAGAGATTTCTAAAAGCTGTTAAATGTCACAACATATAAATTTTCAATAATGGAAAATTTTTTGGTTTAAAAAGACGCATGACGAACATGACTCATAATCAAGACGAATAACAATCGTTCAATTTGCGATGATGGGAATAAAATATGTTAATGGACTCATGGGAAAATGATACTGGATATGGGTGAAACTGCTGAAATGACGACAGAATTACAGGGAACAAAACTAAATTTTAGGTTTAAATAAATACAGGAACTACATCTAAATGGTTACTTATTTTCTTTCGAATTTTCTTTGGACTACGGTATCTCTGTTTCTCCAAGTTTAGAACTTCCAAAGCGTATTCCGAAGTTCCATTGTCTTGCTTTTTCTGCAGTAAAAGAAGGTATTTATTTTTAAAAGAGCCCCCATTCTGAATCATGCTCCCTCCTACCTTCTTTCTTTTCAAACCTCTTTCGTTCACCACAATCAACCAAAAGCCATCACATTCTGCTTCCTTCTCTCAGCTTTGTCCTCGCGTTTTCAACCAAAAAACTTGGTTTTTCTGTGCTCTCAGAACCCTACCACCAACTTTTTTCTTCCATTCTCTGACAAACGTTTTCTGTCCCAATAAATTATCTCAATTTGTCAAGAAGGTCGGCTCTTTCCATGGCCTCATTCCCCCTGGGGAGACCTCCTTTCTATACAATCGAGTGTGAAAAATGAGCCCTTTTCTCTTCCGGGGGGCCATTTCCAAAAAGTGTGTCCGATGGGCTCAGTTGATTTTTCTGCTCAACACGTAGACCTTTTTGTCCATTTTTTTCAACAACACATGACCAAACCAATAATACAAAATTCAATATAATCGTGTCGGGTCAGGTCTCCCTTTCTCTCACTTTTTCGTTTTTTTGTTGTTGAGTCGCCTGTTTCGTTTTCAAAACTTCACGAATAAAACCAGTCAATCCTCTCGTTTGTCCCTTTTCTGTCACATAAAACTGATCCACGTTGTCATAGAAACTATGAAAGTCTTGATAAACCTCTCTGTCCCTTCGTCCTTCTCACGATCTCTCATACTTTTCCTTCTTCTTCTACTTGCTCAACGTTCGTGTTTTATGAGCACGAACATAAAAATGTTATAGTTGGAATGAGCGAGAGACTCCAGGCACTACCTTACTCCAAAGTACTTATTTAGCAGTGGGTTTTCATCGAAAGGGAAATCATTAAAAAGATATGAAAAAGGTGAGGAGATTCCACAGATTAGTCTTTAAATATCTTTAGGACATTGGAAATCGCATGTCTTTCAGTTAAACAACTAGAATGGATGCACAGTAAACAGTTTCAGCTGTGGATCACTATAAACTTCTTCGAGAATTCATCACTTTTTCAATTCGAACATTTACGATTCCTCAGTTTGAACTTGATTGAGTTAGAGATTCTACTCTTTATTCAATCAGCTAGCATCATTTGGTATTTCGAAAGCGGACATTTCGAAAGTGTGAAACCGCTTTTTTGCGTGATTCTTGTAACTTTTCATATACATGTTTGCGTTTATGATCTATTATATTTCTTATTATCACTGTCTTATTATATTTTAAAAAGACAAAAATAAATATGGTACGTTCAAAAAATTAGTAAAAAAATTAGTATTTCACACTTTCTAATTGTCCGCTTTCGAAATTTCCACTTTCGAATTGTCTTACTTTCGAAATGTCAGTTAATTTGAGAAGGCAGTACGAAATGTTGCAATTTTGTATTTCTCTGGCCTTTTTAAAACCTTTTTTATATTTCCAGAGGTCTGTCCAAGTTCGAAATCTCATTCAATATGAAATTCCAGAGTTCCTACTAGTCATAATTTTTTCGGTCAAGGATCACTATACACTTCATGGAGATTCAGAAACTTTTTCAATCTGAAAATTTCCGATTCTTAAGTTTGGTTCTAATTGAGTTCGATATTCTTTTCAATCGGCTACCATAGACAGTAATAAGTGTTGGAATTTTTTATTTCTATGGCCTTGATTAATTCCATATTTCGGTTGGTCGAGGTTTCTACTACAAACCCTTAGTCTGTGGATCTTTTCAAAACTATTCATTTTCCTCCAAAAGACTCAATCCGTTTTTCCATGGTTCAGAAAATTAGTCAGTTTTCTGTCCATCAACTACTAAACGAATTCTCCGCCAAAAATGACCACCTCGTCGGAAAATTAGCCAGTGCTCGTCAGTCATTTCCTGTCAAAGTGCTGCCAATTTCCATATTTGATATCCGTCCTTCTCCCCCTTCTTTTTTCCGCTTCCTCTCGTAATTATGACGGATCGACAAGGTCACTTTACGAGCCTTTCCGTTGGTTTTTCCCCATTGAAAACTTTTGGAGCAAAAAAGGTGAGTCTGGAAAGAATGAGCAAAAGAATGAGCACGAAGAAAAGTGCAACAAAATTGAATTTGTTTTGAGAAGTGGGGGCCGGTGTTTTCTTTTTCTTCATCATCCTTCCGCAACAACTCCATCATCACCAATTGTTACGGAAAAGTGCGCGAAGGTCCAGGAGAAGCTTCTTCTTCTTCTTCCACTTCTTCTTTTTCCTTCTTCCTTTCAACGTGCATTTCGTATCGTTTTACCGGTGCAAGATAGTGTGAGACAAAGAGACGCAGACAAACGAAAGGACCATCTCGAATTGCACTCGAGAGGCGCTCGAGGAGCGGAAATCCGTGGAATTTGGTCTGAACCTAATTGGTTTCCTTCTGGAACCTCTAAGAAAGTTGACTCTTCATAAAGATGAGTTTCAAGTGGAGAGCATCGATTATTCCACTAGATATTCATTCTCCTCAAACATGACAATTATAAACAAAATGTCGTTTCGAAACCAGCACTCTCCAAGTTCAAATTATACGTTTTTGAAAGTTCACGGAAACTGGGTTAGTTCTGAGAAAAACGCAGATGGTTTCCGATAATTGTCGGTTTCTTATTTTTTGAAAGTAGCCTTTCTCATGACAAAGTTATTACTATAGAGTTACTGTTATATGCGATTGAGAAGTCTTTAGGTGATCAGTACCTCTGAATCTTTCAATTTCTCTACCAGTCGTCAGATTCCCTATTAGCACTAACCTTTCAAGTTTTCTCAAGGTAATTCTTCTTTTAGTATCAAAGTAACATTCTGCAACACTTTCTACTTTCAATTCTGCATAATGATATTCACCTCATCTCATTTTCTCCATCGTCATCTCCTTTTCTTGCCCTCGTTTTACGTCATCGAATCGGTTTCCAATGTTATCCCAGCCCATATTTGGTTTCTTTCATCGAGTTAGTTCGTTTGGAGTCACTGATTCGGCAAAGAAAAAGCAAAGAAAAATTAGAAGAAAAAACAGGAGAAAATGAAATTTTTCGCCCCACAGAGCAGTGTCTTGTGTCGAATTTCGTTCTGTTTCAGTTCTTCTTGTTTTTCTGGTTTATTTCCACTAATTTCGTTCAGGTTTTCTGTTTTTTCTTTGTTTCTCCTCCGAGATCAAAACGCAATTTTGTACCAAGGTGTTACTCATAGTTAGGAATCTTGAGAGCAACACATACACATATTCCTAATCAGAAATCGAGGGAAACTAGTTTGATTTGGATTCTTGAAGAATAACTGATCATATATAAATTTGAACTCTTCGATTATTAGTAACCAAGTACTGTGTCTATTCCCGTTTTCTCTATCTGGAAAATCCTCTGAAACATCCCTAATCTAGATCATCTCACAAAGTTCTAGAATCTCTTACGTAGGTGAAAAAAATCCAGGATTCTAGAAAAAAACCAACTGCTCTCAAATAACACTTTGCAGCCGATTCTGATTCTTGACCACAATGCTCACTGATACTCCGCAGTGAACATATCGAAATCTGGATAGCAATTTTTTTTTAATTCAGAAATCAAAAACCAACGGGAAGGAATTTGCATAATATGAAGTGCTTCGTTCCCTTTTATTTGTTCAATGAAAAAACACCTGTTTTGTTTGTTCTCTGATATCAAAATTTTGAATGAACATTCAACATTTTTTGAATGAACATTCAATTATTCATTCACTGTATGGTTTCGTTTGATTCGAATTCCCGGAAGAAATCACTCTTTTTTTGGCTTCTCGCCCTCATTCCATACTTCTAACTATTCTTTTCCCAATTTCCTTCTTCCTCCTAATGTATTACGTATTCTTTTCCTCTCCTATCACGATCGTTTGTTCGCCCGCAACGTTTTTCAGAAAGTATCACGCCCTGCTGAATCCCTGAATATCTATTCTCAATCAGTTCCAACCGGTTTGAGATCTTAATCTTGAACGATGCTGAAAGAGAAATAAAAGATCGACCTTTTCAAAAGTTCCTCTTTTTCAGATATTCTTCTTGAGATTCTTCAACCTTTTCATTCCTTCCATTCTCCTATTCTTCTACTCCTTTTTCTCCCAACGCGTTCTTTTTCTTCCCTCCTCTCACTTCTCCAAATTAATCCGTACCTTCTCTGCGTCTCCTCCATCTAAACACTCTCTCGTCACTTTAATGACTTGAGTCTGCCCGAGAGAGCACGTTCGTGACTCCGCCCATTTCACTTCGAGCTCCTCCCCCACTTTCTCGCGCATTGCGAAGCACTACGAATTGAGGGGACAAGGGATTCCCGTTCTTCTCAAAAGTGTATATACATATTTTTATGACATGTATACTTCTTCTTCCATGTTACAAATACATTTTGATTATCCATAATCCTTCTCTTGATCCTCGTAATTCTTCCCTTTCAATTGTCTTCCTCGAAAATTTCAGCCTTCTTCCTATTTTCTAGTTCTCCTATTCTCTCCGTCACTTCATCTCACTTTCCCCATTTTCAGTTCAAATGCAAAGAATTCAAAGTTGGTTCGACCAACTGACACTCGGACGTCAGTCACGTCGCATTTCACGTCGCCGTCGAAATCATTCTCGACAGCCCGACGAGCGTCGGAAGGCTTCGTCTCCTTCCGTTGTACCTATGTCTTCGAAACGAATTGCTCAACCAACGAGAGCCGCTTCTCACAGTGTTGTCAGGCATTCCAGAGACGAGTTGAAACCATTACCAGGTAAGCTTATTTTTGAAAAAACTGTAGTCCGTTTTGTACCTGTGACCACAAGACATACTGAGCCTTAGAGTTTCTGTTTAAAATTCGAAGTGCGTGGATACTCGAAATGATTTCATATCGTTGTTCAAAGAACATGGTCAAACATACAAGTTCAACTAAACAGTACTCTCTAAGATCTTTTGATTTGCCAATCATCTTGATCCCATGATAAAACAAGTGTTGTGTGCTCAAATCATCAAAAGTCAACATTCTTATATTCCCTCCAAATCGAAAAAAAACCAGAGAAGAACACGCATAACCTCTTGCTCCGACAAATGATAGTTTGTTTGCAGTAAGCATCGCGTTCCCACCACCACCAACATCAATTCCTCCACCGATGATAGTGTCTACATCTTCCAGTACCAGTAATGGATCGTTTCCGAGGAGAAATGTAAGTTTCAATGTATTCTGGAAAGACGAAGTGAAGGGGAAAAAGAAACGAAAAAGGCAATGCATTTCGCTTTTTCGAAAAAGTTTTAGGGGGCATAACTGGTTGTGGAAAAGTTGTAAGAGTTGATGAATTATTCACTTGATAGTCGTTGTCCGCTTTTTGTTGCCTTTTTCTGTTTCAACGACTTCTTGCTTAAAGCTTTCCATTTCCCTTCTTTTCCGGGAAAAGGACCCCATGGCAATGTTAAAAAATGTTGCAAAAACGAAAGAAGAAGTAATTGAATTAGATGGAGTCTCGAAACTTTCTCTGGAAGTTCAAAGTTCCAATAAATGTGAACAAAAAACTGAGGGGTGCGGGTGCATATAAATTTATACATATCCCGATACTTTTTCCTTTCTTCAAATGTGCATAATCCTTTTTCTTGGCTCCGTACCACATCTAATTCCATCACACACAGTGTCGTCGTCGACTCGTCGTAACCCGATTATGTCTTCTGAAGGAAAAGAAGCGAAAAAGGGGACCAAAAACGATAGTGAAAAGATGTGAGAGTGCGATATGCAAATGCTTTACTTACTTTCCTCCCTCCACATTTTCTTTATTTAGGTTCTAGATTTTTATAATAAACAAATCTAAAAAGTGATGGGGGAACCCATCATGATGATGGGGGTGGGAATGTTGATGATCATAACAATAAACACATGGCAGATGGCTTTTTTCAGAGAATTCGCACCAATCCGTGGATCGGAGAGAGCAAGATGTGGGAGAGCATGACAAGCAGTATGGGAAGAACAACCACAACTTTTGTGAGTTGTAGTTTCGGATCAGGGGAAACGAATGATTATTCAGGAGTCAACTGGGAAGAAACGTGCTCCAGCTCTTTGTGTGGCTAGTCCAGATACCAGTATGTGCAGTTCAGGATACGCATCTCACGACTCCAGGTACCATATTTCTATGAGTCTCTAAAGGGATCCATGAAAACATTTATCTTTATTACCCGCATTCAATCCAAGCTTCTCTTTCCTCCCCTCTCTTCTTAATCCTTGACATTAATTGTGCTGCACAAACATTCATTATGTAATTATCGCTATGGAACACGAAGAGGACCCGTGTTGACTTACCAGTGCCTCCTGGTAATGTGATCGACAGATGACACCCGAAATGAAACACAAATGATAGAAATTAGCTAAAAGGAAGCCCTCCATGACTCAGTTTGAATTTCGAAACTCACTTCCTTTAGTAATCCATCTCTTTCTCAACGCATTCAAAATCTTATAAATCTCAAAAAGAGAATATGCCCTCTAGGGAATTTGAAAGAGTTCGTAAACTCATCCCCGTCGAACACCCGTCATCCCATTCGAACACTCATCCAGCCTACTGTTATCCAATCTTTTAATCTCCCCTCCTCCGATTTATCTTGCTTTTCGTAATAAGTCCATCTTTGGGAATGACATGAATACGACACAATTACATACTCATGAAACTACAAAATCTAGGAGAATTCTGAATGCATTGTTATGTCGGACACAACAAACGTTCATCATCAGAATGTCCCCCCTATTGTGGCGCAACACTCTCGAGTACCCCAACACTTCAAAACCCTCATTTTCCAGTCCCGACACTTCAATGGTTTGGACGAATAGTGCAGATTGGCAGAAACATTATGACAATGGAAATAATATCTACCACGAGTTAATGGTAACGTCCATGATGGGATAACAGAAAGTTATTGAAAGTTTATTTTCAGAGTGCCTCATCATACCATTCCCTTCGTCCAACACCGAGTCCGAAACATGAAAGAGCTGAATCTCCAATCTACGCTGAACCATGGACTTCGGCTTGTGGACCAATGGTTGTTAGAAATAGAACTTATCGTCCAGCATCCCCAGTTTATGCACAACCATTTTCGGAGCATTATCATAGGGTCTCGCCACGAAGAAACTACAAGGAAATGACGGATGATGAGTTGGCTAGAGACGAATTCCTCCATGAATTGGATCAACAGATTCATGAGTTGCAGGTAAGATTGGAGAAAGATGGGTTTTTGTAACAGAGTTTTTATTTCAGTTGCGTTCTGAGGAGCTCCGAGAAATGGTCGACAGAGCACGCCTTCAAAGGAAAGAGTTTATCATTCCAAAAATGGAATGCACCTTCGAATTGGCGATTTAAAATCAGCTTGACTCTGAAATATTACTTGTAAATTTGTGTGGCTCTTATAGAGCATTTCTGAAATGTTGTACGGTACCGTCATAGTCTCCGCCCCCTTTTCAAACTCTAGAAATCCGTTGTTGTACAAATTGTTCCGGTTCTTCTTATCTCTCCTCTTTCCCATTTGCCATATTTTTTCCTACTCTTTACTTTAAAATAGAACCCAATTATGTTTTGCATTCCATTCCCAGCTATATTGTTCCATTAAAAGTTTCATGTGTCCTACTATTTTTGAAATATGAGAAATAAAGATGTGTTGCTTCAGACTACAGCTCTAAAAATGTGCAAAAAGAAGGTCAATAACACTCAAGGGACCCCGAACAAAGCCACAGATAGCAAAATCATGATTTATGAGGGTCGGAAAAGGAAAAGAAACCGACTAGTTGGGGACTCTCGAAACTTCTTTCTTTGAGGTCAAATTTGTCAAAATAACTCGAGAAAGCTTTCATCTAATGGTTGTCAAAGAGTAGGAAAGAGAGAAGTCCCTAATTGCAATCACACACTTTCTCCCCGTCTGTCATCTAATCCGCTTTCTTCTTCCTCTCTTGAAGTGCTCCATCCGTTCGCCTGATTGCGCCACTAATTCGTTGCATAGACGTTCGACTGGCTAGTTTAGAATATGGAAGGAAGGCGAAGAAAGAGAAGAAGAAAGTAGTTGTCGATTGGATTTGAGAGCCGATTAAATTAGGCTAACTTCGTCTTCTAGATTTTCTAAAACGAAATTTCCACACATTCACGTTTGGTGGAGAAACAATAACACAGAGGGAATATGTGAGGAGGAATGTGTTGCGAAAAAATGAGAATCTCCGAAAAGGAATTTTGCAAACTCACAACCTACATAGACAGCCTCTAACCATTCAATCATGTTAGACTGAAACAGTTTCAACGATGCCATTTTAATACTTCTCGAATTTAGTTTGAATCAAAAAATGAGGCCTTGAGAAGATTGTCGGTGATTGCTTTTTTAATTTTGATGATCACTTGTTCTATCTAGAATGGAAGAATTGTTTTCTAATATATTAAACCACCCAAGAACTCTTTTTTTGTAGTTAAAACCTTTTTTCCCATGAACACTCATAAAGATGGCGTAGAAAAAGAGCCAAAAACTTGTGAAATAGCACTGTTAAAAAGGGAAAAGAGACCGCGTACAAAGCTTCATAGATAAAAGTTTTCTATTACAATTGCAATTGCAATATTACAATTGCAATAAAAATGGAGTTCTTGAGTTACTTAAGAGCCCCTAAACTGTAAATTTTGTTAACTTGCTGTTGGACACTAAAAGTGGACAGATATTTATTTCAATGAAAAGAGATGGGTGGAAACTATGCGAAAAACTTTAAGAACAGGGAATCGTGATATTGAGATCGAAAGTTTGATTCAATACAATGATGGGTGAATGGAAAAATTCTATGATGGGCAAATGTGGGTGAAGAAAGAAGCGAAGGAAAGGAAGTGGAATGAATTTTTAGAAAGAAATTCAGACAGAAGCAAAAGAAAAAATCACAGAAAAATGTTTTACTTGAGCTTGTTCAAGAGCTCGATGTATTGAGAGCTTTGCAAGAAACGGACGTATGGATCGTTGCGGAGAACTTGTTCGACGTGTTTGATTGCCTCATCGAAGAGAGTGATATCGATGTTGTTGTCGTGGATGCGACGTTCGATGACCTGACGAACACCAAATGGAAGGAACACTTCGTTTGCAGTTCCTTCGGCCAAGTAGGTGCTCAGAATGACACGACCGAGATTGTTCATTGCGTTGGCCTTGTGTCGAGTTGACCTGAAGTTCAGAAAAGTAATGATAACCAATTATTTCATGACTTTTTTTTGTTTTGTTGAAAGACTTTTGAAAATTTTCTCAAAATGATTCAAAAGTACAATGTTTCACAAAAGTACAACACAAGAGATTGATAAAAATAACACAATGAGTAAACATAATCCCTTCTCACCTGAACTCAACAACTGCTTCCCAGAAGCGAAGATTCTCTTCCGCATGGATGGAACGTAAGAAGAGACGGAAGTGATGGCGTCCAACGTGATTGTTGAGGAGTCCCTCGAAACTTTGAGCCCATTTCTCGGCGTATGAGCGTGGAAGAAGTTCCTCCAAGTACTGGAGATAGAGTTCCGAACGACGGAAACGTGGGAACTGATCGTTCTCGAGAAGTCTTTTGACTTCTTTAATGGCTGGTGCAATCTCCTCCAAATCAAGAGATTCACTGTTGACTGCGTTTCGTAATGACTTCATGGAGCCAGATGACAGATTGATGGAGGACTGATAAGTCTCGAGAGTTTCTTTGGCAAATGCAATCTTGTCATGCCCGTTTTTCATCTTCTTGAGCCTCTCCATTGCCTCGAGGAAAGCGAGATTCTCTTCGGCGAGAGATTGGAACAAGAAGACACGGAAAAGTTGTTTACCTGAAAAATATGTATTGAATGCCGTTTAATCCTCATTATTACCTTTGTCATCGTTGAGCACATTGTTACAGTTACCGGCTGCCCAGCTAGCAGCCCGTGGATACTCCACTCCATCAGTTGTTGGCATCGGCGGAGCCTCACGGTTGGCTCTCTCCTTTCCATCGAACATTCCCGCAATCTGAGAAATTCAAGATAGTAAATAGCAAAAAGTGTATCAAGTGATACATAGAGAAACCATGTACTCTATTTAATGAAAACAGTCACAAACCGAGGATGGTGTCTTTTTCAACATGCTTCTTGGGAAGAACACAGGATTTAGTGTATGATAGAAAAGTAAAAGTTGAAAGTGAGAAGAAGTCTAAGAAAAGGAAAAGAGGGTGATGAGGACTGGAAAAGACGGATTAAGTAAGAAGAGCTCGATGGAAGATTCTTTTCAGGTGATGAGACACACAATAGCCGAATGATTATCCAGGAGTAAGAAAAGAAAAAGGCGGGGCCAGGAAGAGGATTATATAATTTCCAGGTGCAGATATCCATAAATATGGAATTTTTTCCCATCACCTACCGGCTTATTATGATCGACATGTGTCACCGTCCCAACCGTCATCTGGCGCACCAACTTGTTCATACCGCCTAAGTGTGGCTCTGATTTGCTCGAACTGCCACTAGTTCTGCTCATCAGCTCAGTTTCAAATGATATGAAACTTGCCGATCTTGATAACAAGAAGGCGGAGGAGATGAAGAAGAAGAAGAAAATAATATGAATGCGGTTGCTCAGGGCGACGGATGCGGGCTCGTTGCTCTGAGGCTCGTCGTCGAATATGATAATTATTATTTCGAGTAAAAGAAGAGGGAGTAGATGAAAAGAGGAGAGAGATTCTGTTCTTCCCGTTTCACTTTCTCTTCTTTTCTCTCTCGACTCTTCTACCCACTAATTGCAACTTTTATCACATGCCAAGTTTTCGAAGGAAATTATAGTGTGCCTCTGGTTCTTGTTCCGAAGAACGAGATAGAATGTAGTTTGAAGCGATATTGACAGTTCCGTTTATCTCTCTAATGAATAGGAGTTCCGAAAAAAAGGAAGTTGTTATCTCGTCTAGACGAATTCTGAGGAACGTCAGACAACGGCGAAAATCAACCAGTTTGAACATCAGATTATAGAGGGGAACTTCAAATGTGAATCACCGGAGCAAAGTTCATTATCTGATATGACTGTGTATTCTGATTACACATTGAATAACACCGATCTTTGTTAAGATTCTTCTCACTTTGAGTCAGAAGAACAGAAGAACCACGTCAGAAAATATAAAATCTCTTCCGACTCTAGAAGAATAAAGAACGAAATCAGGAAGTAACCTTAAAAATTGGTTTTTCGAAAAATGGAAATTTCGAACGACTTTCGATTCAAAGAGATGACGTTTATCTCGAGAAATGAAATCTCATGGCTTCAGAAAAATATGAATGCTCTGCGAGTATCTTTGAGGTTCAAAACCAAAAGTGCAAAGACTTATGCTCTCGTGAGAACTTAATGATACATGTCCCTGCAACTTTTCAAACACGAGTACAGATTTTCCTTCGCATTATGATTAGATTCAAACAATGTTGTGTTTTGTTAAGTTTAAACTTTCCGATCAAGACAATCAGTTGATCGTAATCTAAATAGTTTCAGAACAGCTCTATTGGAAATTTCTGTTTCATCCTGAAATAGGCAGAATGATCCAGGAGGCTGTCATAGTTTCAATAAACTTTCTTGAACAACTTTTTCCATTTTTTGAATATCTTTCAAATCGAGCATCACTTGAAGCTGATCACCAATTATTGGGAGGAATGTTCCAATCGCCTTCTGATTATGCCGAGTCTCATTTTTTCAAAAACACGGAACAGGTGCATTTTTCGGTACAGTGTATCAACATGACCGAATTCTCGATAATTCCGATATGATTCATTCAATTATAAATCAGTAGCATCTGATTCTCCAGCGACTGACATCTACAGTAGGATTATGATGACGTGAGATGTTTTCCCGAGAAAAGGTAACAATTAGGCTTGGTTGTTTTTGACTTTTTGGTTTTCAAAGTTCTCATAAACACCCCACATTTTGACATTTCGAAATGACAACTGATCAACGGGTAAATAATGTTTTCAACAAATGGTGCAGTGGAGCATTATTAGGTGAAATTTAGAGAATGAAGCCAACGGAAAATTTTCGAGGAGAATGTTATCAGGTTCAAAAGGCGATACGGAGAAGGAAAATGCTCAGATGAGTTTAAATAGTCAGGAATGAAAAAGGTAAGACGGAAAACAAGACTGCGCCAAAGCGACAAATAAGAAAAAAGACGAAGACGGCGATAACTACTTCATGTGCAGGTGCCTTCTGGACAACGACGAAGACGTTGAATCTCGGAGAAAGTGGTTGGAAATAGTGTGCGTAATCAAGGAGACGCCTTCTCGTGCCCGCGACTCGTGAGAGAATGAAATTAGATTGGAGTCGATGAATGATGGGATCACAAACAGAGCATGCAATTGAGTGGAGGTGTGAGAAATTGAATGAAAATCGTTGGTTGAAACAACTCACGAATTGGAAATTCGAATTGAGCGATGGAGTTGGAGACGTGGCATTCGATTTGGTGATTGGGACTTTGAGAGTGACATTGGTATCAGGAGCAGAATTGGTTGAGGTTATGGACGCCGAGCGGGATTTTCGCCTGGAAAATAATCAATCAATTCTGTTTGAAACAATTCAGAGAGTCTTATTCATAGCCGTTTTTAATGTTTAACTGCCTTCCTTCCATTTTTTACAGAAATCTTGGAAACTACTTTTGAAAATATCACATTGAAAGTTGTTTCACATGTAATGATCCCCAAGTGTTGCCTCTGAATTTTTTTGAAGTAGCCATAAATCGATACTACTTATAGATGTAAGAAAACCCACGAAGCGATTTTTTTTGAGGGGCCCCCCTTCCCGAGATATGCCGACATAAAGTTTTTTCGGCGAGATGGGGCATCTCTAACTTTGAGAAGGCATAACTTGAGTTGTAGTTGAGCAATCAAAACAATTTTACTATCAAAATGTGCCAAATTTACTCGACTTTAACTTGATAATAATAAAAAATAACAGAAAACTTTTTTTTGTCTTGAAAATCAGAAATTTGTAAAAAGTGTCATTACCAAGTACATATTTTTGACGCTACACGATTTTGAAAATGTGACCAAAAGAAAGGGCACAATTGATTTAGTATATATCCAAAAAATCAGGGTAGGTCATCGGTCATTTTCGAGAGAAAAAATTAATTTTGTAAGAATATTGCTTGTTTTAGTGGTACTGATGTAACTAAATCATCCACTATATGTCTCAAACTACTCCAAAAGTTCTGAAATTTTGTGTACACATTATTCGTAACACAGTTTATCAAATATCATTGTTGATTTTAAGATTCGAATTTTTTGAAATACCGTACAATGTCCCTTAAAATCGATATATGGCCAAAATGACAATTTTTTTATTTTTGATGATAGACTAAAAATCTTTTCAGAATTTAATTGTACATCTTCTATTTACCGTTTTTAGTGTCAATGCCAAAATTTTATCGGTAAGGTTGGGTGTGAAAAAATGGATTTCAAAAACTTCGAAATCATAAAAACAGCCTTAAAGAATAATCGATTTTGGACATGATCCAAAACAGCTAAAAATTGATAATAACATAAGAAATTATGAGTAAAAGATGTACAATTAAACTCTGAAAAGATTTTTAGTCTATCATCAAAAACAAAAAATTTGTCATTTTGACCATATATCGATTTTAAGGGGCATTGTACGGTATTTCAAAAAATTCGAATCTTTAAATCAACAATGATATTTGATAAATTGTGTTACGATCAATGTGTACACAAAATTTCGGAACTTTTGGAGTAGTTTGAGACATATAGTGGTTGATTAAGTCACATCAGTACCACTAAAACAAGCAATTTTCTTACAAAATTAATTTTTTCTCTCGAAAATGACCGACGACCTACCCTGATTTTTTGGATATATACTAAATCAATTGTGCTCTTTCTTTTGGTCACAATTTCAAAATTGTGTAGCGTCAAAAATACGTACTTGGTAATGACACTTTTTACAAATTTCTGATTTTCAAGACAAAAAAAAGTTTTCTGTTATTCTTTATTATTATCAAGTTAAAGTCGAGTAAATTTGGCACATTTTGATAGTAAAATTGTTTTGATTGCTCAACTACAACTCAAGTTATGCCTTCTCAAAGTTAGAGATGCCCCATCTCGCCGAAAAAAACTTTATGTCGGCATATCTCGGGAAGGGGGGCCCCTCAAAAAAAATCGCTTCGTGGGTTTCCTTACATCTATGAGTAGTATCGATTTATGGCTACTTCAAAAAAATTCAGAGGCAACACTTGGGGATCATTACATGTCAATCGAAAGTGGGAGCTTCTTGTGAGAAAGTTTTCAACTTACTGTTGGACATGATATTTGACATTTAGCGTTATTTTCTATGTTACAGTGCGCTAAAATTTCGAGTTCGGACCATGTTTCTGTGCGTTTGAAATGCGTATAAGTACGCGGTGGAAGAGGAAAGAGGGAAACAGTTCAAAATAGTTTCAGAACTAAACATTCAGTCTAAAATTTCTTGATTTTCAGGGTAGTTCACTCAAGTTGAGAGTCCACGGGCTGTTGAGACCATTATTTGATTAGGGATTGAGGAAACTTGAAATTTCTATGCATATCAGTTTTATCAACAGAGGATTTTATATTTTCTGGTATTTTCCACCCATTCTCAGTTCATTAGTTAGTTTAGAAGATCACATGTTCCTTGCTGGAACAACGTTTCTCACTCGACTGGAAATGTTCGAACTTTCAAATACCTAAAATTATTCGGTTCAAGGGTTTTGGATGTTTTTCAAGTTCCCAATTTAAATAAGTCTCCATTGACTTTTTGAACTTTCATTCGGCCATAAACAGATTTCGTTACGTTCCACAATCTGAACCCAAGTTCAGACAAGTCTATTCCACTGATACAATTTTTTTCCGCCGATGTAACTACAATAAGTATCGAATTAGAAATGATCACGAAGACTTTAGTGTGTTTTGATGAATTATGGTGGGACACATCACAGTTACCGTATCACACAAGCACAGATTTCAAGAAGTGTTATTTACATCAAATATGCAGTGCACTTGAAAAACCCGTACTTTCAGAATGTGCACCAAGCTACGGCAAATTACCGAAAGTTGAAAAGGAAGTTAACCCAAAACTCATCTGCTTTTATCCTGACTAAAGAGTTTTAAAAAAGCTCCAGTGTTCAAAACTTTCATAACGTTTTCTGTAATATCTCAAGAAAAAAATCTCTAATCCTTTGCTTTATTATTCCTCTATGGTCTACTATATTACAACAATTAGCAAATCTCTTTGTTGTCTCCAATTTCATATCACGAGCTTATTGAAGTTAAACCCTTTTTTTCGAAACTCATGTGTTTTCGCTGTTTTAACCGGAAATTAGGAATGTTGAGGGAAATAGAACTTGGATATCAGGAGGAGACTCAAATGACACGACTTGCATTCATATCATACCCTAATCATACGACCTTATTCTGGAAATGAAAACAAAAGTTCAAATAACATGAAAGCCTCAGATTTTGGAAAAGGTTGTGGTTCTCGTCTTGTGCGTTCTGATAGTAACTAAAATAGGAATCAGAGTTGGCGGAAGTGAAACTTTTAAAAGCCAGAAGTCGGAATTCGCCCAACTCTGGTAGGAATGGAATACTATGAAAAATCCAAAACACGATGATATTCATGACGATTTTACTCAAAGAAAAATCTGAATTTGAGAAGTACTATAGCTCTGGAAGTTTCTTTTTGAAATCAGATAGAATAGCAGAGAATAACTTCTCTTCATCCAAATGTTACAACTGTCAAAATCCTAGTGGATTCCGCCCTCCTGCTGCTAATTCCCTTCACAGTTTAGTATTCCACACATCAAATCAGAATAACTGTTTTCAACTTTGGATACTGTGAAAATACAAAAACAAAACAGAGAATGATGTGAGATTGCACAATGGAAACAATACACACTTTCTGCGCCTCTTTATTAGGATACTGTAGGAATAAAATTTCCAATCAATTTTGTTTGTCACAACTTAAATCTGATAGTCTTGTTCGAGTTCATCTCCTTAATCTCCTAATGACTTTTTGTTTTTGAAAGAATCAGTTTTAAGTTTGAGGAAATGATTACATCAGTGCTTCGATATTCAGGTAACTCATGATATAAAAGCCAGTGAAATGAAAAAGGCTTAATGAGGAAGAACTAGAGAAACAAAACATAAATGAAACACCTGATGAACTCTGACTTTGTTTTCACATGACTGATTGTCAGAATAATGCCGGAATAAATATCGAAAAACGAGAGACAGTACTTTTCCCTATCTTTAGACAGTTCTAGGTCGAGAAAAGGCTTAGAATAGTCCCAAGACTAATGCTACAGTACTTACCCTCCGGGAACGTGGAGTTCATTGGCATCATCTTCCGATGATATATCATAGAACTCGTCGCGTTGTATCGCGATATCGTTCTTGCTGCCTGAACGCCGAATATTGATATCGGAAAAGTGACGGACTGTCGGCTCAATGATCAGCTCGTTGAAGAGGGCACACGGAGAAAGTGATCGACTACACTTTCCTGAATTCTTCCTCGATTTTTTGTCTTTCGCTGTTGACCTCGTACGGGTTATGGTCAACTGGACGGTTGGGTGGGCGGTATCACTCGACAGTTTTACTGTAGAAAAAGAAAGGAGTTGAGTTTGAAATAAGGGAGTAGAGATGAGAGGAAATGAGAGATAATTAAACTGACGAGGAATCGCCAGCAAAACTTTTTCTATTTTTTCTTTAGTTTTGCGCTTCACATGAAATGAAGGCGTGGCTTCCGTCGTCCAATATGTGTATGTGATTAGCCTCTCTCTCTGTGATGATAATGGGGGAAAAGAGGAGAGAGAGAAAAGGCGGTAAGCAGAGGCGATAAGCAGAATGAAGAGCCCAGAGGAGATGGAAAAGAAGAAGCTTTCGGAGAGCACCGTGTTGAGTGAGTGTGTACAAAGTTGGGAAAGTGTTTTGGGCGGAGTAAAGACAAAACGAAATGGGGGCGGAGTTTGCTGTAACTGTGATTTTTTCCCGAAAAAAGTTTTGCACAAACCTGTTGACGTCAATGCTCGAAGATCTTGTCTAATTGGCACCTAACTCTCTTTTTCCTCGTATTTCAAACTTTACGGAATCCCTCGAGAAATATATTTCGGAATTTTCTAGATTCCAGATTTACGGCTTCGAAAGAAATTTCATGAGTTCAATGCATTGTACTTATATCAAGTCTAGACTATTTTTTTCTGCTTTCAAAACTATCAATTAAAAAGAAAAAGCAAAAATGTTCATAACAGATGAGCCAATAGAGCAGCCGTTCAAAACTTCAACATCTCGAAGAGAATCACGTCAGAAAGAATACACGTCAGTTCGGAAGACGTATCACCATCGCACGCTCATTACCCACATATTCACCTCTATTTCCGCATCGAAAAGCACGACGTCGTCAGGCCAAACTCGCCGTCCGTAAATGGCATCATCTGCGGTCACTTTTTTAATCCGTCTATTTACTTTTTTAGGTGGCGATGAATTAGGTAGTCCAGTGGAATGGATGTGCAATGACGACGACGTCACAATTTCAGATCATTTCAAGTCGAGAGATTACTTTTTTTTATAGAATTTGTGTGAATGAGCAAGAATAGATGACAAATGATGTACTCTATTATTATCCTTGCAACTCAACATTTCTCAGCATTTTTGATCTAATCTCTTTTGATCGACTGATGAAACAGTATTTTGTTCGAATAAGAAAATCTAAATAGGCATAACTTGAGATGAGGTTAAAAAATTGGGTTGAGTTTTAGTGACTTCCAGTCATTTCAGTTTAATACGATTACCTACATAGAAAGTGTTTTTTTTTTGGCGGGCCGAGGATTGATGTTCAATAAAGTGTGAGCATCTGAAGGAAAAAGTTGAAAAATTACTGATTACTCAAACAGCTATAATTCGTTTCTAAAAGATCATTCCTCCTTCAACACGTCATCGATCGAAAAGACTAGAGTGAAGTCCCAGATTTCCTTTTGCAGATTACAAAATTCCCCTACAGTAATCCTCCCCAACCACTTTGTAATTAGTACCGAACACACACTTGCCAATTTCGAACGGATACGAAATCTCTTGCGTCACTAACTATGCGTTTGGAAGAGAGAAGAGCTTTGACGAAAAATGATAACAATGTATAATGAGAAGTGGTGCATTGCCGAGAAAAACGACTAAAAATAGGAATTGAGAGTGACGAAAATAGCCGTCAAGTTGGTTTTCGAATTGCTGAAAACAGGCTCTTATTGACGCACAGAAGGCGATGAGGGACCTAGTTATCATTGGGAATTGCTAGTGATGCAAAAACATAAGATTCCAGAAGCTGTGCGTTGATGATAACAAACATGAGAGGAGGCACTAATTAGGAAGAAAATATGATGATAAATTGACGTCAGGAAAGAGAAGTTTTGAAGACAAGACATGATGATGGTTGGGAAGTTATAAATCAGGAAGTCTGGGGATTTTTAAAAAATATTTTTGATGAGTTTGATAGATGAAGCAAGACTACTAGGCAAAGATGACATTTACAGACAGATTTTTTAGACTTAAAAATCTGTATTAGAAGGGCATGTCATTTGTTTTTTCAGCACCTAAAAATATATTTCAGAATTCTCAAAATGAATCATATGATTTGTTGGAGAAGATATTTGAAACATATTTTGTGACATGTCCAGTCAGCTATTGACAAAGATTCTAACAAGACTAGTTTAAATCAGTTCGAATTTCAAGAATGTGATCTTTTTGAACTCATTGGGGTGCCCTTTTAATGTTGGTGAACATGGGATTTCAGAAAAATGCCGATACAAACAGGAGTACGGATTGCCCAAATTTGAAAGTCTGGAGGTGCTTCTATTAATTTTTTTCATGGTGTTTTCATCGAAGGTGTATTTTTTATCTGTTCCGAATCATTTCAGAATCAATGTTAATTTTTAAACTCCGCTGAAGCGCAAAAAAAATTGCCACTGCTTAATTACCAATTTACAAATGAGAACACAAAACTCCCCTGTAAACAGTGATTATTTAACCCATTAGATGGTTTTTTTTTTCAATTTTAAAATTGAATACCGTAAAACCTCTAATAGAGGGACATGCCCTTTTATTGTTCAATCTCCTCAAAATCAAAATTCGAATTTCTCAAAAGTATCCGTAACTAATTTTTGAAAAGCAACTCATAACGGATTTCATATTGATCCTGGTCTATTTTTGACAAGGAATCGATTCTGACTACTTTCAGATTCATGTAAATCTGAGAAAATGCTCTTTTCGGGCTCAGTTGGGTGTCCTTCTATTAGAGGTGTCCTTCTATTAGAGGTTTTACAGTATATGGGAAAAAGGAATTTCATTTATCGAGAACTAACATCAAAATTTGACACTTTTGAATTATTGTGCTGAGCATGTGAGTAATATCTATTCGTTTTTATTAGTATCGCTTGGGGATAATTTTAAAGAAACCGATTATGAAAAACATTGAAGTTTTTGTCCTTGTTTTTGTCCTAGAGATCCACTGTGATTTCATTCTTATGTTTCAGTCTTCCTCCCATGAGATCTCATCGTTTAGAGGTCATCAATTTGAGAAAACTCAACATTTTTTATCTTCAGTTTTAATAAATCGAAATTTCAAAAACAATCGAACTCACTCTTCCGTATCCGAATCCTCCTCATTTTCCGATCCATTGACAGGAAGATCCACTTCCTGAGTTTCATCCGAAAGATCAGGTGTTTCCGCCTTGTAAGAACGCCACATTTTTCAGTATTCCTGTAATATTTTAAATGAAAAAAGTGGAAAAGAAAAGAAAATGGAGAATGCCTTCTGTTCCTGCTTCCTCTGATTCCTTTTATATTCGTCTCAAAATCGTATCTTTCATACTAGAATTACGGTAGTCACGAGTCGGCGGATTAGAGTCACCTGGTACGACGGGAATCCAAATTTTGTATTCTCAAGGAGAACTCCTCCCCCTGTCCTCGACACGGAACCACAAACAGATACTACTATGCACTTTTGTTTCGAAGGAGCAAAGGAAAAACGAAGGCGTCAAATCCAGATGGGAATCTGTGCCTGCGTCTCACATGTCTCCACTTACTCCTTGAGAAAGCCACAAATTGTATGAGTAACCATGGATATTTTTCCATCAAGACACTCTTTTTTTTCTACGTCGTATCTGACTTGCCTATTGACAGAAATTTCAATTGATGTGGAGCTGTCTGAGAAAAAGAGCAAATTAAAGAATTGATTTGAATGTAGACATGTGCACATAAAATTCAGAATGACTTTCGCATTCCTTTGAGAATTCAATTTAGTCCGTATGTTCACAGAAATCAGAATTTCTTTTACAAACATTAGTTCATATTCATTGTTAGAGCAAGAAGAAATTAGTTGACAATATTTTTCAGAAATGAGATCTTTAGCGAATTCAGTGAGAACTTCAGCGTGGTTGTGATGGGTCATATCCTTTCGCAGCCGCCACCCACGCAGGATTCAAGAGACCATCCAAACGGCTTAGATCTTAAAACATTTTTTTATTTTTGTATTTAAAAATTAGAACGATCTCACCATCGGGCAGCTTATTGTCTGCATCAGGATTTTCCACTTCGGCTGGAACTGGAATATACCATAATGGACCAGATTCCAAATTTTTCACCGGCATCATTAGCGAGTCGTCTTCCTCATCCGAGCTGGCTAAATATTCCTCTGGGTTTACGGTGAGTACATCAATAATATCGTCGTCTCCTTCTTGATTCTTGTTGGTTATGTCTTCATCGGCATCTTCATCTTCCATATCGAACTCTCCTTCCTTTTCAATATACTTCTCGTTTTCTTCCAATTCTTGAAACTCTGGAGCAAATGCCGACCAGTTTTCAACGTGAGCTTGAGTCCATAGCGATACAGCTCCTTGTGCAATGGAAAGTATGATTGGGCGAGTTGGGTGCCATTGAACATCAAGAAGAGCTTCGCCTTTGTTTCCATGCAAAATTTTGATCAGCGATCCTGTGTTACTTTCCCATATATAAAGGGAATGTGCCTTCGTCGATGCTCCACATACATACAATCCATCGCTATCTGTACAAACGTTTTTCCAAGCCGCCTTGTTGACCATATCCAGCACTTTGTACTTGGCTTCAACCATTTGACCTCTTTGATGAACGAGATCTTCCATCTCATATGTGCGGATGACTCTATCTTGAGTATTGGTAATAATGAACCGGCTTTTCATTGGAACAATTATTTGTCTGATCTGCTGGACTGTGTTTTGCTTGCACCATCCAATGTGACGAAGTGATTCGGAATCGTAGATAATCAGTCTGCCTTTGCTCGTTCCAGCGATAATATATTTTCCTTTTCGGTCATACGAAACGGCGCTGACAATTTCATCCGCATTTCCTGGGGTCTCATTTACTAGAATTCTGAAAATAAAATGGATCGATAAACATATTAATTTTTGCGACAAACTTTTGCATCCTTGGTGAAAACTGTTCGACTGTCGGCTGATAATTCACTTGCAGAACGATAGCTTTGTTGTCATTCCTGGGGTGAAATTGAGCAAATGTGACCATACTTTGGAAACGAATTCGATGAAGAAGAGTTCCAGAAAGGACATCAAAAACTGCAATCGATTGGTCAGCAGAACCTGTCAGAAGTTTTCGTCCTGCTCGAGACCATGAAAGGCAGCTAACCGGGAGGGAGTGAGCGGAGAACGTCTGTAAAAAATAAAATTTTTAGAAAATGAGAGAAACTTTAGCATACTCTTGCAATATTTTTAGTTATGAAGTCGACGACAAACACTCTTCCGTCCGTACATCCGACGGCGAGAATGCTTCCCCATCGATTGAATTTGCAGCAATTGGCTGACGCATTCTGTAGATATTTTGTTTGCATTTTATTTTGAAATTGAATATTCAAACCTGCAGGTCAAGTTGTCCTTCAAGTTCTTCTGGATACTGAGCACCGCTACTCCGTTCCAGTATTTCGGCCATTTCTGAAAGAATAGAAGATCAGATTGGAACAAAAAATTGAGGAATTGGCAATTTAATTTTTTTAAAAAATTATTTAGCGACTGTAAATGTTTTCAAAACATAAAAACTTCAGAGCTCTGTCTTTATAAAGTAGATCATAAAATTTAAAATGAAAAAAAATTGATGAACCGCGGTTTTTTTGCAAAAAATTGCGATGACCGAGAATACGCCTCGGCCGCGGAGCACACTCGGCCGCGGACTCCTCGTGGACAACTCGCCTTCGTTTGTCACCATTTCCTTTTTGTGTGAAAATGTCCGTTTTTTATCAGCAGCTGACGCTTGATTGTTTTGCAGAAAGCTTTGGGCAAAAAAAGAGGGACAAAGTAGACAAATAGCCGATCAATAACCGCTCGCCTAAAACCTATTTTGAATCATTGTGTTCGCATAAATGATAGTGATAAGAAACGGGCAGCGTATTAGCTATTTATCATTTTGCCGCTTTTCAACGCGATCACTGTCCATTCAGCAATTCCAGAAAACTCCGTTGTTGCTAGTAGCGGTATGTAACACAGCTATAAAAGACCAGCGTTTCATAACAACTTTTCATTATGGAATTCTTCTATCCATTATTCGATTTCCAGCGTCCAAAGGTGGCAACAAGACTGAAGATGACTTCCTCTCCTCCTGAAATCATCGTTCCACAGCAACCTCTGGATGCTCTACTTCTTAACAAAACTGACACGGAACAGGTAAGAAGACATTGATTGTTCCCAATCACACCGTTTTTTTCAGGATATGTTCTTGACAAAGTATCCGACATACGATGGAAGAGATATCCTGATTGCCATTCTGGACACTGGCGTCGATCCTTCTCTGCCTGGAATGCAAATAACAACAACTGGTGAAAGGAAAATGTTCGACGTTATCGACTGTTCTGGAGCTGGCGATGTTGACACCTCCGCAACAAGAACTGCCAAAGACAAGACCATCGAAGGGCTTTCAGGAAGAAAGCTAACAATCCCTGACAAATGGAATAATCCTACCGGCGTTTACCACGTTGGATTGAAACCTATTTTTGAATTATACACGAAAGGTGTCAAGAGTCGTGTCGTCAGTGAACGGAAGGAAGATGTCGTAGGACCATCACACAATCTCGCAGCTGCTGAAGCATTGAAAGCGCTGACAGAACATGAAAAGGATGTTGGAGGAACAAGCGAAAAGATTTCGGATAAATGGGCCAGAGAAAACCTCGCGTGCAAAGTTGATTTCTTGAAGTCAATGGCATCAGTTTCTGATGTTGGACAAGTCGCCGATGTTGTGACATGGCATGATGGTGAAGTATGGCGGGTTTGTATTGATACTTCTTTCCGTGGAAGATTAGGAATGTGCAATGTACTTGGAACCTTCCGAGAAACCGGTGATTACGCATGTCTCACTGATAAGGATTCAGTTGTTTACACTGTCCGAGTGAGTCCCGATGGAAACCTCACCGAAATTGCCGTTCCATCTGGTGCTCACGGAAGCCATGTTGCTGGTATTGCTGCTGCTAACTATCCGGATAACCCGCAGAAGAATGGACTCGCCCCAGGTGCCAAAATTCTTTCTCTGAATATCGGAGATCATCGATTGGCTGCAATGGAGACTGGACAAGCCATGACAAGAGCTTTCAATATGTGCGCTGAATTGAAAGTTGACATCATTAACATGTCTTTCGGAGAAGGCACTCATCTGCCAGATGTTGGGTAAGAAGTGGTAAAAGGTAACAAACAAAAATTGGAATTTATAGACGAGTTATCGAAGAAGCCCGTAGACTCATCGATAGGAAAGATGTTATCTATGTGTGCTCTGCTGGAAATCAAGGACCTGCTCTCTCTACTGTCGGAGCTCCAGGAGGAACCACAACAGGTGTCATCGGAATCGGGGCGTACTTGACTGCTGAGTCAGCTGATACACTCTACGGTGTTTACAAGCCAGTAGACAGTAATATCTACCCATGGAGTTCACGAGGACCATGGTATGTTACATCTTCCACTTTTTCTTGTTCATGATCAGTTTTCAGCCAAGATGGAAAGTTGGGCGTAAGTCTTGTTGCTCCTGCTGCTGCGTTTGCTGGAGTTCCACAATATTGTCGTCAAAGTATGCAAATGATGAACGGTACCAGTATGAGCTCGCCCAATGCTGCTGGTAACGTGGCATGCATGCTGTCTGGACTGAAACAGCAAAATCTGAAGTGGACCCCTTATACCGTGCGCATGGCTTTGGAAAACACTGCCTATCCACTGCCACAAATTGATGCCTTCTCACAGGGACAGGGAATGATCAAGATTGCATCAGCCTTCGAAAAACTTTCTGAAATCCTCACCAACAAAGTATTCCCAACAAGGCTGACTCATTTCGATGTCAAAGTCTCGAGTCATTGCAAGAAAACGAAAGGAATCTATATTCGAGAGCCGGATATGAATGGGCCGCAAGAATTCACTGTTGGAGTTGAGCCGGTCTTCCAGAATCATCAAACTGACAACAATTTACCAGCTATTGGTTTCGAGAAACAAGTAATTCTTCAGTCAACTGCCCCGTGGGTGGCTCATCCCCAAACGATGTTTGTCATAGCCCAAGAAAGGCCGATTGTGGTTACAATTGATGCATCGAAGGCTCCAAAAGGAGCAAGCTATACGGAAATTGTCGGAGTAGACACGGCCGACCCAGCTCTCGGACCAATCTTCCGCATTCCTGTCTCAGTTATTGTTCCAGAAACTGTGGCAGTTGATCAATACACATCCAAGCTTGTAGGCAAATCAGGAGTTACTGAGAGAAGATTCGTTCTGATTCCACCATGGGCTACAAGTGCAAGTAAGTTTTTCAAAATAGAAGCTGTTCTGAATGTTCCTTTCCAGAAATCACCTTGAAGTCCACCAACAAGGATGAAATGGATAGATTCACTCTTCACACCGTCTACATCGAAGACGACAAGTGCTCACGGAACACTGAAACTCAGAAAGTACAAGGACCGATAGGAAACGAGTGGAGCAAATCGATTACTGTTCAAGGCGGAAAGACACTAGAAGCTTGTGTTGTTCGTGCCTGGTCTCGTGGAAAGACGCCAGTGGATGTTGATATGATTATCGACTTCTTCGGTGTCAAAAAACCAAGCGCAATTTCCCTTGTTCATGGATCCACAAATACTGCTATCAGAATCCAAGCCGCCCCGACAAAGGGAATCGACATTGCGCCATCGATTTCTCTCACTTCGCTTGTCGTGTCTCTAAAGCCACAATCAGCAAAAGTAGAACCACTGGGTCCACGCGATTTGTTCCTCACATCTGGTCTTCAAATCAACCGTCTTCTCCTTACCTATCAGTTGAAAGGTACACAAAAATATTAGGAAATCTTCATTCTAGCAATTTTTTTCAGTCGCAAAGACCAGTGAAGTGCAACTTGAACTCGCAGGTCTTACACCCTATTTGTACGAGTCACCAGTCGACTGCGTTCTGTTCCAAATTTTCGGAGCTAACAAATCGTATGTCAGTGCCGCGTCATCATATCCGGATCGTTGGGGTCAAAAGTTGGAAAAAGGAGATTACACAATTCAAGCTCAAGTCAGATATCCTGATGAGCAAGTATTGCAAGGGATGAAAGAACTTCCACTATTGTAAGTCTCCCTTTTGGTTTCAAATAGAAAATTTGTTTTTAGTGTTCGAGTCAAGTTGGCATCCAAGGTGTCAGTCGATTTGGCTGCTTCTGCCGCTGAAGCAACTCTTGGAAAAGAAAATAAATTCACTGGAAAGGCTCTTCTTCCAAATCAAGAAATGACAGTTTATGCGATGAGCGTGGCAGATGATAAACTGCCAAAGGGAATTGCTCCAACGAGTGGAAGCTTCCTAATCGGATCATTCTCTGCATTGAAAGACACTGATCTAAGCGCCGTCGACAAATCGCAAGTGATCTACTATTTGAGTGAATACTCAACGCGTGCGACAAAGGGTCTATCAATGGTCACATCGAAGAAAGAAAAGAATCAAAAAGAAGAAATGACTGGTTTGTTTGAAATGTGATTCTTGGAAGTTATATTGTTTTCTTTCAGAAGCCATTCGTGATTTGGAAGTTTCCTGGGTTCAGAAGTTGACCGACGAGAAGGCCGCAAAGGAGTTCTTCGACTCCTGTCTCCAAAAGTATCCGGACCACCTTCCGTTGCTCCAGAATCGCGTCAAGCAACTAATGCAAATGAAGTTGTCTGATCAAACGACGGATAATGTGCGAAACATCATCGAGTTGTGTGGAAAGATTCTCGAACTGACTAAGCCTGCTGAGGTTCTGCAGTTCCTTTCAGTCAAACAAGAGCATGATGATGATCTTCTCACGGTGGACAAATGGCTCGCTATGACAGGTGGAAATGAGTCTCAACGGAAGGATGTGGCAAAGTTGATCCCGATGTTCACCGAGAGAAAAAATGCTACGATACTCGCTTTACAAGCTCTCGCGTCATTGGAACAAGATTTGGAATTACGCAAGAGCACATTTTCCATTCCAGCAAGCATTCGATTCGGAGGAGTGACGCCATTCATCTTCGGAGGGAAACAGGGAGAAGTAATTGCTAAAAAATCTGACAACCAAGAAGCGTTGAAGACAAAGGCTGAACAAATCGATGCAGTTGTTACTGAAGGGCTGAAGAAACTAGACGAAAATTGGACCGGTAGCCAGTTCTACGTAAAACTACTCGTATGGTTGGCTGCTGATGATTCGAAAACTGCACTCATATCAGCCAAGCATGCTGCAGCACTTGGACAATTCGGAAGATGTGCAAAGCTACTCAACAAAGCTGGAGATGAGCTCAAGTCATCCGCTACCGACTCGCAAGCTGTAGACGCGGCACTCGCCGAAGTTTGCGAAAATCTCGAATGGAACCATCTTTCTACACATTTCAAAAACTTGGCTCTTATCAAGAATCGAACATTGTTCAGACTTTTCTAATTTCATCGGTGATAACCTGATACGGGTTTATATTTATTTTGTTTTCTCAAAGATTAGTTTAACCTTTATTTTTTGTAATTACCCAGTGAGCTCTGTAAAATTGTAGCGGTGACTAGATTGATTGTGAGTATGAATTATTTCACTTTAATTTCATTCGAAACTTTGAGATCAATTGAGAAAAATCCAGAGAAGATAACAAAAAATTAGAAAAGTTACACTGTGAGATGTACTCGAGTTGATACACGGCATGTATTCACAGTGATTCCAACCCGTCATATGAGTGAGAATCTTCTGATATTGACAGTATGATTTTACACCGTGGTTACCACATGACTTCCGAACTACCGCACGCTCACATTGAGTAGTTCTGGATACTGAACTGAAAATTGAGATTTCGATGGGAAAACTTGGCATTTATGATGACGTACTCGCAACTTCCCACTTCTAAAACAGAGCATTCTGTGTAGATTGTATCAGTTAGATCATTCAAACTAACTGCCTGCATACATTCATAATAAGTGACGACTGAAATTGAGATTCGATTCAAGATATTGGGATAAGAATTAGCTCACAATCGGAACCGTAATCACAGTAGAACTGCATGAATGCTGTCTGAGAAATGTAGTATGCCGCATTTTCTTCTGATCCAAAAATTGCATTGAAAGTGTTATAATTGAGACAATCATCGATGACGTCAGTGTGACAATGACGGAGAGCTGAGTAGCTACTGAAGTAGTTTCTTGAGTTATATTTCACAATATTTCAAGAAGTCTTACCTGCACATTCCAGTCGCATCGTATCGGACACTTCGAAATGGATCTTCAGATGCTGGAGGAAGTTTAGTGACATTTAGACCGTATGAAATGAACATGTTGATGTAACATTGTTGAAGGACTTGATCCTGATCATTACTACAGTTGTGAAGGACACCTTCATTTCCAGCTACTGTTTGTTTAACTAGTCCCCCTAAATCGACATCGAGAGATTTCAATTCAAGAATACAGAAAGAAAGAAAGACAATTAGGAATGAGAGTGACATGTGGGAAGTCAATTTTTGGAATCGTTTATGAAATGTTTAGTCTGAAACTAAAGTAGTGGATCGTAAAATGCCGTCACCGGTCGACAACCGGTTTATAGCTTTTCGGGAGGTTGAAATGTGTTTATCAATTTGATGTCCCGTCGTCATGTTTGCCGGGTTTACGGCCCAAAAATTGGTTCTGGCGTGTTTTATGATAAATAATTTCTCGTTAATTAGGCAGCATCATCATCGTTAAAATGACATTTGTGAATGGGAAACGGCAAGATCATCGTTTCTACAGTACTTTCAGGTATTCAACGACGAGAAAATCCTCAATAATCTAGATGTGTGATTTATCTCATTTTTATATCATTCAACTTTCCAATTACAGTAAAATCTGTATTAAAAGGACACCTCTAATAGTAGGGCATCCCAATGAGCTCAAAATGAGCACTCCCTTGGATTTCAAATGGACTGAAGTCAGTCTTTTTAGAATCATCTTCAAAAGTTGACCGGAGACGTCACAAAATATGGGCAAATACTCATTGACTACAGTACTCCTTGACTACACTGGCTCATTGACTACACTTTTTCGATTAGCATTTTCCTCTGTTTCAAAATTTCTTTTAGAAAATCAGGCTTAGAAACAACTCGATAGTAGGCTTGATACCATCAAACCCTTTCTAAGCCTGACTTTTAGAAAAACGTCCCAGAAAATATACGTTTTCTTATTTTGAAATATGTAGTCATTGAGACACTATAGTCAATGAGCCAGTGTAGTCAATTAATATTGTAGCCAAATATGCTTAAAATCTCTTATCCAACAGATGTTATGATCCATTTTCAGAATTCAGAAATATTGTTTCAGGTGCTGGAAAAATAGGAGGGCATGCCTTTTTTATACAGATTTTACGGTATTCTTCGTTTTCGCAACGGCCTTCACTAACTCGAGAAATGTTGGCCAGAAGTTTCTATAGAATTTGAACCAAAATTTTGCAAAAATTTTTTTTGCAAAATCAAAAACCCAAAGATCTCTAGCTTTTTTATTCCGTTTTTTCAATGTACAAAATCTTGCACCAGTAATATTTACATTCTCTTTCAATTGTCTTTCACTATAGTCTTGTTACTTGTAATTCAATCTCAATAATCTATCGATAAAATCATTTTATTCTCGAATATATTGAAACCAGAGGAATACGGACCCGAACGTTAAAAAGGGAAACTAGAGAAAACCAAAAAACAATCTATTGATACGACTCAATTGGTGGACACGTGCACACCAAATTACGGTCTCCATACTGATCATCAACTCTTCCGACTGTTGGCCATGCCTTATGAGTACACCATGGTTTCGGGAAAGCGGCCAATTCACGAGAGTACGGCATGTTCCAATTGTCCGATGTGACCTTTTCCAATGTGTGTGGTGCCATCTTAAGCGGATTCAAATGTTTGTCCAGAGTTCCGTTTTCAACTTGTCGTATTTCTTCACGAATGGCGAGGAGGGCGTCAACGAGTCTGTCCATTTCTCCTTTGTCTTCTGAACAAGGGGGTTGTCAAGTTTAAATAATTTGTGTCTAATTACCTGATTCGGTTGGCTCAATCATAAGACAATCATGAACTGGCCAAGACATGGTTGGGGAATGGAATCCGTAATCCATCAATCGCTTCGCAATATCCACAACTTCGATTCCGTGCTTCTTGAATGGCTTACAATCCATAATAAATTCGTGAGCTACAAGACCTTGTTCATCTGCAAACTTCTATCTCCAGCTACCGTTCTACAATTCAAGAACAAACCTTTGTACACAATACGGTACTCATTCTCAAGTCGTTTCGCCATATAGTTAGCATTGAGAATCGCAACTTGAGAAGCTTCACGAAGACCGGTTGCACCCATCATTCGGATGTAAGCCCAAGTGATAGCTAAGATACTGGCAGATCCGTATGGAGCAGAAGCAACTGATCCAAGTTTACGTCCTTGGACTGGGACAACGGAATGACCAGGCAGGAATGGAGCAAGATGTTTCTTACTTAAAACTTTCCAGTTTATTGGATTTCTAGATTCAAGATGAACTTACACTCCAATTGGTCCAACTCCTGGACCACCTCCTCCGTGTGGAATGCAGAAGGTTTTGTGCAAGTTCAAATGTGAAACATCGCTACCGTAGTCTCCTGGTCGACACAATCCGACTTGAGCATTCATGTTGGCTCCATCCAAATAAACTTGTCCTCCATGCTCATGAACCTTATCACAAACATCCCGAATAGACGACTCGAATACTCCATGAGTTGATGGATATGTGACCATGATGGCTGCGAGTTGGTTGGAATACTTCTCAGCCTTTGCAGCTAAATCCTTGTAATTGATGTTTCCGTGATGATCCGAATCCACAACAACAACTTTCATGTTGGCCATTTGAGCGGAAGCGGGGTTGGTTCCATGGGCAGATGTTGGAATCAGGCAGATCTGAAAATTCCTATTTTGAATTTTTTCTCATATTAGCTCACATTTCTTTGCTCTTGTCCTTTATGGATCAGGTAGTTTCGGATGGCAAGAAGTCCAGCGTATTCTCCATTGGCTCCAGAGTTTGGCTGGAGACTGAAGTTATCGTATCCAGTAATCTCGCAGAGCCATTTCTCAAGATCTCCAAAGATTTGACTGTATCCCTTGGCTTGTTCAATCGGAGCAAATGGATGAATTGAGGAGAGTGATGGCCAGGTGATTGGCTATAAAATTGGGGGTTGTGATAGTTTCAAACATCGGGAAACTTACAATAAGTTCAGCAGAAGCATTCAATTTCATCGTGCAACTTCCGAGTGGAATCATCGAATGAACCAGAGAAACATCCTTATTCTCCAATCGTTTCATATAACGGACAAGTTGTTGTTCACTGTGGTAAGTATTGAAAACTGGGTGTTGAAGGAAGAGCGAGGATCGAGAGTGTGGTGAATTTCCGATCAATGGACAAGCAACCTCCCAACGTTCTTCACGAAGTTTTGTCTGAAAATAGCTCTTGTTACTTTCAAAATTCAAAAGCGAATACCTACCACATCCTTCTCAGTAGCTCCATTGAAAGTGTAGATGATATCCATAAGATCTTCAGATTTGACAGTCTCATCCAAAGATACTCCAACGTCTCCATTCTCATAGAACCGGAAGTTCATCTTCATTTCCTCGGCTCTCTTTTTCAATTCCTCAAGAGCTTCTCCGTTCTTCAGACGAACCTTCAATGTGTCAAAGTACTCCTTGTGCACGATCTCGTGTCCAGCGTTGCGGAGGTCTGAAAACTTAAAAAGTAATTTGAAAAGACGATACAATGAAAACTAACGTGTTGCTAGATAGGCAGTTGATTTATGAACTCCTCTAGCGATTTCTGTTAGTCTTTGCGGTCCATGGTATACTGCATACATTGCAGACATATTGGCAAGAAGAGCTTGGGCAGTGCAAATGTTGCTAGTCGCCTTGTCACGACGAATATGTTGCTCGCGGGTTTGAAGAGCAAGGCGGAGAGCACGGTTTCCGTTGGAATCTCTGGAAATGTTGAGAAGTTGAAATAGGTTGAACAAGACAAAGGAAATCTCACTTGGTTACTCCGATAATTCTTCCTGGCATGTTTCTTCCGAGAGCATTTTTCGAATCATTCTTAGCAACAGCCATGAATCCAGCATGTGGTCCTCCGTATCCCAATGGAACTCCAAATCTTTGAGCAGATCCAACGGCAATATCCGCTCCAAGATCTCCTGGAGATCGGAGAATCGTCAAGGAGAGAAGATCGCAGACCATAATAACCAATGATTTATTCTTATGAGCTCTCTCGATAAGTTCGTCGAATTGATGAATTCTTCCCTCCGTGTTTGGGTACTGAACCACTACAGCAGCCACTTTGTCATCGAATTCGAACCCTTCAACAGCATCACAAACTTCAATATTGATTCCTAGTGGATCACTGCGAGTTTTGATGACATCCAGGTTTTGAGGATGACAGTAAGAATCAACAATCACTTTGTTCCGCTTTGTGGTTCTGGCTGCCAACGCGACGGCTTCAGCAGATGCGGTAGCTTCGTCGAGAAGCGATGCATTTGTAGTTGGAAGTCCAGTCATTTCAGCGATCTAAAAAGCTTTTACAGTTTACAAAAATCCTCCGATTCAACAAACCATTGTCTGGAAATTGAGAAGAGACTCGAGTCGTCCCTGTGAGATCTCCGCCTGATATGGAGTGTATTGAGAGATCCATCCGATGTTTTGAAGAATGTTCCTAGAAATGACAGCCGGCACAATCGTATCATAGTATCCCATTCCGATGTAAGATCTGTAGATTTTGTTCTGCGCAGCGATGGCTTCGAGCTCTTTGAGCATTTTGTACTCGTCGAGTGGAGCCGGGAGATCCAGAGCTTTGTCGATTTTGATCATGTTTGGCACGTTGGTTCCGGTCAAATCATCGAGATCCTGAAAAAATGTGTGTTCATCTAAAACCTTAACAATTCTTTGCCACCACACCTACTGTAAAACCTCTGCATAACGTATTTCATATTGATCCTAGTCTATTTTTGAGAAAGAATCGGTTTAGACTACTTTCAGATTCACGGAAATCTGAGAAATTGCTCTTTTCGGGCTCTCTTGGGTGTCCTTCTATTACAAGGAGGTTACGCGAAGTCGTGAGTTGAACGTTTTCTGAAACTTTGGCCCTAGACTAAATTGACCCTAAAAAGCTTAAATCTGCAATGAAAAATAGCGAAATGTGCTCTCAAAGTTGAGGTCAACACTGAAATGAGGTACTTTGAGGGCAAAATATCTCCGCTCAAAATCACTTTCAGAATGTCTAGTTTTTTGTTTTGAACTCAGAATTCATCGTTTAACAACATCGTATACTTTTTTTGAAAAAAAAATTGAGTCTGAAATTTTCCTACCATGGTGGGTTTTTTTGGCTCAAAAATTTTTTTTTAGAAAAGCATAGGGTTTCGGTCAGCACTCAATTCTGAGTTCAAAACAAAAAACTAGACATTCTGAAAGTGATTTCGAGCGGAGATATGACCCCTCAAAGTACCTCATTTTGTTGACCTCCACTTTGAGGTCCGATATCTCGAGTTACGTGAACATTTCGCCATTTTTTATTGCAGATTTGAGCTTTTCGGGGTCAATTTAGTCTAGGTCCAAAGTTTCAGAAAAAGTTCAACTCAAGACTTCGCGTAATCCTCTTGTTAGAGGTTTTACAGTGTTCGAATCCGCTCTATAACTAACTTTGTATCCAATAAAATCGAGCATCTGCTGCTGTTCCAATCTTCTTGGTCCAATATGTCTATCCACAAATGCATCATACTGTAGATGACGTGCCACAGGTCTTCTCAAAGCAATTCTGCCAGCGGCAAGCAATCCTCTTCCAAAGAGAACCATATTTATTCGAGCGGGTTCTTCACTAGTAGAATAAAAATTAAATATAAGAAATGATAAAAGGAATCTAAACAAAGAAGAGACTATTCAGCGTGGAATGATGGGTACATGCGACCTCTTATCAGAAAAAAACGGACAAAAGTTATTTGATCAAATGATACTTCTGTAAAACAACCAGCACGTGGTATTCAGTCTCGATTTCAGATTTGGGTCTTACAAAAAATTCCATCTAGAATCCCAGAGGAATCGGTAAATCTCTAACCTAGTCTCTAGCTGCAAAAAAAAGCCTGACCCGAAAAGAAAAAAAAACTTCTGACTATCTGATAAAAGATCATGTTGCCAATCGAATTCTGAATCGATCACCCCACAACGTCTGTTATCTTCTACTCCTCCTCTTTCTTCAGGGAGAATGTCACTGATAACCGAGACGCTTTTGTCTCCTGTGTCTTCTTGATTGTATGTTTCTGCATTTTATTGCAAACAAACTCTCGTCTTTTTTCACATATTCGACAAAAGACTAAAAAAACTCATCAAAGAGAATTGGGGATAAAATGGTAAACGACATGATGAAGTTAGCAATTGGGTTGGAGGAATCTTTAGAAATTATAAGGGACACCACAAGGAAATTCAACTTGAAGGTCATTGATTTGATCGAGAAGAACGTAGGAGACCATTTGTTTTGGGATTGAAACGGGAGCACAGGGCAATAGGAAAATGATAATAAACGGGGAATGATATAATTATTCGGCAGAAACGGTAGAGCTTGACGCGGTTCCTTCTTCTTCTGAAGCTGCAGTTTTCGACGCTTCCTCGGCAGCTTTAACCTCATCAGTTGGTGCATCTGACGTCTCTTCAGCAGGATTTGCTGATGTTTCATCGGCTGAGGAAGCTGACGGCTCTCCACTTTCTTTTACTTCTTCATCGGTTGGCTTGTTGACCATGACAAAACCGTCTTCGACTTCTTCCTCTTCCTTTCCATCCTTTATTTTCACCGACGAAGCATTGAGATCACAATCGGCCTTTCTCTTCCGGCAATTCTCTCCTTTCTCCAATTTGAGCAAGTCGCTCATTATATTGAAGAATTGATCAGAGTCTGGGATAGGCGATGTTTTCGTGAAGCCAATTTTGAGAAGGAAGATTTGAACGCCAGCGATCTCAGGACCCATTGCGGAAATCTGAAAAATGAACACATTTCAATTTTTGATCGGCTGATTAATGAAACTCACTCTCAATCGTTTGTCAACCCGTTCCATAAGCATATCAGAGAAAATTTTAGAGTTGATGATGACGCGAAGAGTGCCAGAGGACGTTCTCGCCACTAAAAAACCAATTTATTGTGGGAAACCAGAAAAAAGAAAGCTTCTTACCTATACGATGGTGGGTCAGTCCATTTTCTACTCTCTTGTTGATTCTAAGAGTACATACACCTTTCTCAACATACGCACCACGAGCTTTGTCGAATGCCCAGATTTTACACGGAGCCTGAATAAATTCAACGATATTTATATTGAAATTATAGTCACACCTGGAAGATGTTGGTATCGTTCTCCTCTCCACTCGTGATTTCGACAGCGCTGGTGCCAGCGTGTTGCTTTTCGACTTCCTTCGCGCGTTCAGCTTCTTGTTTAGCTTCTTCTCTGAAGTCTTTAGCTCCATTTTTCTGAAAAATGTTATAATAGTACAATTCCTTTTATTTACTAGGTTTACCTCGTCTTTCTTGACCGCAGTTTTGAAGAGCTCAGTAGCTGTCATGGTTTTGTCATCTGAATCGCCAGGTTTCGACGTTTCGCCGTCTTTATTCACGATTCGATCAGCAATTTTTGAACCGAACACAAACTGTGGCGATACAGCTTCTTCAGCTTCCTGAAGAATCAATACATGAGTTACTATGACGACTACTGAGTAAAAATACCTTCTCTTTTGGCGCTGCTGTATTTTTTGAAGCAATATCGCCAAGAGATTTCTTCTCTAGATGAACATGATTAACCGTTGAATGAGTCGCTGAGTAGTCGGTTTTACCTGAAAAACATCCACGTGATTCATTGGTTTCGAACAGAAAAAACACTCACTCTCTGACCAGAGTTTATCAGCTTTTGCAGCCAACGCTGAAGGTTTGAAAGCGAACGGCTTTGAGTTGGACGACATAACTACAATTTGAAACGTTTCAGAGAGACGAAAAATAAAATTGAATAGCAAAACGTTTCGATTATGTTTCGTTTTTCTGTCAATTCGTTGTGTTCGGAACGAGATCTGCGCCAACAATCGGGAAACGCGCCATCCTCCCTCCCTTGGCGCATTCATTATTTTTTGGCAAATTTTTTTCCGATTTTTGTTGTTCCCGGAAAAATAACTTTAAAAACATTGTTTTCTACTTCTAAGCATTCATTTTTCAGACAAAATGATGTACATATTGTTTCTACTTTTTCTGCTCCCCCATTTTTCTGATGCTGGTACTGAGGTAAGCCGTTTCGCGGCTTGAAATAGACTGAGTCCAATCATTATTGCGTTTCAGGCTAACTTCGAAGACACAAGATGTCGATGTATCTGTCCTAGTCTTTTAAAATTCCTTGACTTGGCCGAAAATGCGACAGAGAAATCGGAAGGTTTACGGAGACGATTCTACACAAAAACTAATATTGAGCCTAGTCACTGGTAAGTTCTTTCTTGTTGTTCAAAAATGTCTTAGGAATTGAAATTTGGTTTTTTCAGCAAACCAAACAATATAGTGAAGGATCAAGTGAGCAATCTTGTCGACGAAACCCATATGGATGCGTTTCTTGCGAACTGTGACTGCAGATACGAGTCCAGGAATACAGTATTACTGAAAGTCGTGGTCATATTTGTGATATGTGTAATCGCAGTTCTGACTGGATACATGGTGTTCCTCATGTGCTTGGATCCAATGCTCCGTAAAAAACGATTGTCGATCAGTTATCAACAGCATAATGATGAAATGGAAGACAACATCTTCGCAGCTGCTCCAACTACGGACGATGAGTCATCTCCAACACCGAGTAACTCCATAGATACACAAGGAACCACAAGAGCGCGAAGTAGTAAGTTTTACACTCTAGACTTTATGATTCCAATCACAAAAGTATTCCCTACAGATGTTCTCGGACGAGTAGAGGCCGAGCAGAACCGATGGATGAAGAAAGTTGAGGAGCAGCGGAGGAACATTTTTGAAGACCACACGATGCTCAATTAATTTCGTCTTTTTTAGATATTCGTTTTATACGATTCATAATTTATTTTTGTACATTTCTGTCAAATAGTTTGCCATCTTTTCACCTTCATAAACACTTTTCCCATTACCGTTAGAAACAAAGACAGTTAAATTTTCGAAATTTCAATGAGAGGGTCAAAGGGAAATAGTGCGACTATTGAAGAAAGTTCTCTGTGTCTCTAATCTTATTTCTATCTATCCCTCAACTCGCTGTTTGTTGTGAGCGGGCCGTCGTTTCGGCGGAGAAGAGAGATGAAGAGAAAAGAGATTCTCTCGAAGTGCCACACATTTCCCTTTTCTTCTTTTCTTTTTCGTGTTTTTTTTTCAATTTTTCAGATCACCTTAATTTATCGATCACTGAAGGTTTCAGTAGTTTCTAAATTTATCTTGATAGGTCTAGGAAAACTCGGATTTTTTGAAAACATTAATAGTACATTCAAGGTCAAAAGTTCTGGCGAATTAGGATAGTGCCGCATAGTCGTGACTATTGTCTATTCAGAATGAATCGCAAAGAAAAATTTTGAAAATTTTATTTGTAAACAACTTTTTAGGCTCCGCCCACAACAGTTTCCCACGCCGAAAATTGTAAACAACAACACAACTTTCAACAGTGGGCGGAGCCTAAAAAGTTGTTTACAAATAAAATTTTCAAAATTTTTCTTTGCGATTCATTCTGAATAGACAATAGTGTACCTTCCATTTACCCGCCATTTCCGTTCATTAACCGCACCATTTACTGTTCGCTCTCTTTCACTTCCTTTCCACTTGATACATTTTGATTGAAAATGCCATTCAAGAAGATGTCGTGGTTCTTCGATCGTATGCACGAGGAGGCTCACAAAATCAAGGAAAAGATCAAGGAGAAGAGCCGTAAACGGAAGGCACCGACTGCAGAAGAAGCCATTGGAAACTTGAGAGATGCTGAGGAACTTTTGATCAAAAAACAAGAATATTTCGAACTCCGCATCGAACAAGAGATTGAAGCAGCCAAGAAGCATATGAAGACGAACAAGAAGTTGGCATTGGCAGCGTTGAGAAGAAAGAAGCATCACGAACAGGAATTGAGCCGTATTGATGGGGTAGGTGATACATATTCATTCTGATAATTTTCAAGATATTCAGGTTCTCACAAAATTGGAAGCACAGCGATCTGCCCTGGAGAATGTTGGTATGCACAATGAAGTCATTGATGTACTCGGAAAGACGACTGAAACTCTGAAGAAGGAGCACGCGAAGATGGATATTGATAAGGTGCACGATTTGATGGATGAGATTGCCGATGGTTTGGCTATTTCTGGAGAACTCAATGATGCGATTTCGGCACCAATTGGAGATGTGGCGGATGAAGATGAACTGATGCAAGAGTTGCAAGAATTACAAGACGTGAGTTGTTTGTTGTCTTAAATTAAGCGATCATTCTCAAAAATACAAAAGAATTTTCTGATAAGAAATGTTTAAAAGACCATTTTACAGAACGTCGCTGACCTGACTCCATCAAAACTCCCCGAAATACCAACTGAACTTCCGGAAGCCCCAACTGCAGAATTGTCTCGTCCAGGTCGTCGTGGAAAGTTCCGCAAGATGAGTACAATGGAAGAATTGGAGCAGTGGGCCGCATCGAACTAATCTTCCTGACCCAACCTATATTTTTTCGTTATATAATGTTCCATATTCCCGTACAACACATCTACCGTCCTGTTACTTATGTTCATAATATTTCAATTTGTTCACAGATCCCCCTTTTCGATTATAAAATAAAAATTCGAATAAGCCAAAAGGGAATTCGTCATACTTTTTAAAAAGAGACAAAGAAGAACAAGGAGGGAGGAATAGTGGATATTCATGACACTAGGAATGATTGCATGGAAATCCAGTTCGCTCCGAGAAGAGAGAGGATCATGGTGATTTTGTTATCTTTTGCCTCCTCGTTTTCGACCTTTATCTCACACTCTTCTGGATTTCCATCGTGATCCACTCTTGAACGGTTTTATTTCACTTTTGGTGTTTGGATTTTCTAGTTTTGTATAGATTCAAATGGGGTTTTGATGCAGAGAGATTTCAGTAATCTGTATATAAAACTCTTTCATTTTCTGGAAAAACTTATCATTAGATTCGAAGAAAGGATTCCTTTTTTGAGAAAATCTCGATAAAGGGGGAGTAAACTATTACTTTAAAAATTTGGTTTTTTGTATTGTTCGACTCAAAATTTTAAGATTGTGGGGGTCTCAGTGGAGAAAAAATTCTGAAAACTTTTCCAGAAAAGTTATAGGCTGTCAAAGGTGATAAAACGGGACCGTTCGGGCAGCTGTTTTTTGATTTTTGTACTGACCCGAACGGACCCTTTCTAGCACCTTTGACAGCCTAAAACTTTTTAAAGACAATTTTTCAGAATTTTTCTCAACTAAGATTTCCAATATCTCAAAATTTTGAGTCGGACTATACAAAACCAAAATTTTAAAAGATAGTTTACTCCCCCTTTGAGATTCTAATAAGCAAGATCTTGGAAGTATCCAAAAGACTTTTCTTCTAACTTTTGACTCTTAGCCCTTATCTTCTTCTTCTCTTCTTACTCCTATTTTTCCAGATGTGCCGCCCATTCTGTGCTCTTATTCTGATCTCTATTCTCATTCACCTGACCTCGTCATTTCTTCAACCTCAACCAACTTGCGATGGTTGTCCGACATGTCAGAATGCAAACGGATGTCCTGCGGCAGTAGGAGGCAGTGGGACAAGTGAAACTACAACTGAGGTATTCATTTCAATTGTGCTTTGACCGCATTGCTCTTTTTTCTTCTCTGTCTTTTTCAGTCTACTGCCGAGGTAACAACTCTTGGATATTACGAGCAATATTGGCAGGGAAATGGATGGAAGACGGATGATGCTGGCAATGTTTATGTTGGAGACGATAATGCTAAACTTTTATTAATTCAACAAGGAACTTATTGTCCAGTTTCAATTTGTAAAGGATGGTTTGGTATCTGGTGATATGTCATAATGATGATGATAACGTCAGCTGCTTTATTGATCAAAAAAATAAATGTGCCCTCTTTCTATGTCTCAACATTTGATCCCCCACATAACAATGCTCTTTTATAACTCCTTTCTCTCTTAATATCATTTGCATTAATAAGAATCTAAACTGAACTTTGCGATGTGTCTTTTTTTCCATTTTTTTCGAACGGAGAATGTATTGAATTTCAGTTGGTGTGTTCTATCTATTTTCTTGACTTTCAAGATCTTCAAAAATGAGAGAAAACACATTGTGCTTTGGAATCTAGATCTCGTTCCAAATTGAGTCACTACAATACCAGAAGGCTTCACTATTTTTGGGTTTTCCACGATTTTTGGTCCAGGATTGTGACGATTTCCTTCCATTTGGCTTCGTGACTATTTTTATGTTTTCTTACTATCTGTTCAGAAAATTGGCTCCCATTTGTCATATGACTGTATCAAAATGTTACTACTCGCCAATAATAGACAATGCCCACTTTTTCTGAAGTTCTGAACTTTCTCACGGCTTGGGAATTCCTGATGAGGAATCACACCTTTTGTGTTTTGCTCAACAACATTTTGACCTTTTTGAACAACATACCAGACAAGGGCAAATAAAGGAAATTCCTAATGGTCAGCCGTCACGATTTTTAAAGTGAGATTCCATTTTGATTTTTTGCATTCTCCGACTTCAAAGTTCATTTCGATAGGTACTACTACCTCGAGGTGAGAAGAACCAAACAGGATTAGTAACTTTCAAATATTTATTCTAGAGCACCTATTTTCATATTTACCTGTCCGTCCCAATTCCATAGACTTCTGAACTTTCGAAAACGTTGTTTCCTTAATCAAAAGTTGTGCTTTCATCAGATGATATTTCAACTTTGCAATCATTCTTCGAAATGTCAACTTCTCCTTTTCTTTTTGCACAATTTGACCTCTGTACTCGTTAACTTTTTTGAGAACCACCCACATTTTCCCCATCTTGTTTAATTAGTTCCTCTTATTTTACATTTTTCTCCCCATGTGTTACTTCTCGATGTTTTACATCCCCGAACATCTCGATTTCTCGTTTTTGTTCTCATGCACACATTTGCAAGTAAAAAAAAAGCATAACACTCACACCCCGGACAATTACCTCGTTCGAAACATTTAATCGCTTCGGTTTTTGTCTTGCTCAAGTTCTCGATCCAAAACGAATTCGTCTGCTTCTGACATGTGTGACGTGGATTCAGTTCTGCACGTGCTCTTTTTCAATCTCTTTGATTCTCTCTCCAGGAGTCCCCCTTTGTTACCTATCAAATTACCCATGTCTCCATCGCTTTTTTCTCCTGTCAAAAATCATCGCGTTCTTTTTTACTCATCTTTCTCTTTTCTCGAAGCACTGAGGTTTTCCTCATTTAATATGTACTTTGTCGCGCCTTCTTCTCCTTTCTGCTGCTCCTCTGACACCTTCTAATCTTCTATGTTGTTCATCTCGAAACAAGAAAAAAGAAGGAAGAGCATTGGTCTGCATACGAAACATCTCTAAAAGAACCAAATGCTGCTGGTTTTTGAACAGAAAGGTGACAAAGAAAGAGGGAGATACGTCAAGAATACTGGTGGAAGATGAAGGTCCGATGGATAGCTCTGATAGGAGAAAAGAGTCTCTAGAGACTATATTCTCCCATTCTTCCACTTGACCCTTCAAACCGTTTCTTGCTTTTTTTGCGCCTTCTCCCATTCTCTTTGGCACTTCACGGACGGATACAGTAGTCAATCATATTCCTGCAACTTTTCAAGTGTCCCTCTTGGTCTTTTCAGGTTTCAAAAATGTGTTGTGAGGTTTGATTGATGTTCTTATGGTCTCCTTCCCTTTTTTATTCCACACCTCCTCAATTCGTATTTCCTGACCGCCGATTTCATCTCAAAGCCTCATGTCGGTGAGAGAGCAAAAATCTTGGGTTTTACTGAAATGCTCTTTTGGAAAAAGCTCCTATTTTTGTTTTCTCATGTGTTCTATTCTAGGAAGTCTTTAAGAAAACTCATATCTATACACATATTAGTACATTTGAAGTAGGAAATGGGATGTTTTTGATACAACTGAGAAGGATAGCCTCGAGGCTTTCTGTCCTTTATTTTCAGTTTTGGAACTTTTGGGTAGAACTGCGATTTCCTTGAATAGACAAAATATGAAGATATGAATTTTCAAACCTTGACTACCGTTTTAGTAGGAGTTCAGTACGAAAAACGTTATGTCAGACTACGGTAGTGCCTTCAAATTTTAGAGATCACAACAAGTGAATTATAAAGCAGTGTATGATTTAAACTTTGAAACCATGTATTAGCGAAGATAGAGTATTCGTTTAAGGCATATATTCTTGTCTATAGGATTGAATAGAACCTCAGTTAGTGATGTTTCATAATGCAAATTCCTTCCAGACTACTCCGTTTCCTGATTTCCATTTGCATACATTTTCAACGTCCATATTCTCAGAAGAAGTTTGAGACCTGACCCGATTAATCCAGGAAAAACCAAAAAACTTCTTGAGTATATCTTTCGGTGGCGTCATGAAGCTTAAGCTATTCTTATTTCTCCGTTTGTTTTTCAGCTTTCTTGAATGGTTCCCAGCCGTTCGAAAGTATTCTTTTAGTATGATTTCCGAGGTCTTCTTCTTCAATTTTCGCTCATTTTGAGCATTTTTCCAGTAAGCAGAAAGGGCGGGGGTGGCCCGATATGCACTACCCATATTTATTTTCGCTCCGAAAATTCTGGAGAGTGGACGAAATTAGAAACATGAAAAATGGAGACCTCATATTCTCACCTGTACATGATTAGTTAGATTTTTTGAGATATTCATTTTTTCCATGATGACGTTGATTTGAAATCATGGAGATGTTCCTTGTGTTGATGAGCCTAACTAGCGATGTGTTATTGCCAAATCCACGTTGAAAGACAAGGAAATGAGGGTCCAAAAACTGGATTAAGCTGCAGACGCGTCGTCAGAAACTTCCAAAGATGAACAATACATTTTTGTACCTTTATTAAGTTTCCCGGAAGAGAGTTTCTTTTTCTAGAGACTTCCAAATCTGAGTCACATTATTCCGTCACGATGTTGTCTTGAGATCAAGGTTTCATGGGATAGACGATAGAAGGGGGAGTTCCCACGGTTTGCCGTTTTCATATTGAGTGTTTCAATGAGAGATCATTCCATTCGGGAGTACGTGATTCTTGTGGTTTTGAACTCTCTTGAGACCTTCTTGAGGTTTTTAACAAATTGGCCACTAGAATAAGATTGGATAAATGATTTTTGATTTTTCATGTTTCATGTTTTTGTGTTGTCTTAAAATGCATATGTTTCAATAAATTCTAGAAACAGAACGGGCCTATTTCCAAGTATAATAGAATTTTGAGACAATATCTAGGAATATTCAAATAAATTAGTTTTAGGAAGTTATTCGATCCTGTACTCTCTGCAAATCATAATGAATTTTTCGTTCCCATTCACACACTTTTCCAAGTATATTTTTAGCTAAAAGCAAAAACATACAGTAAGCCTTTCGCCAAAAAATTTTAGTTGCAGAGATCTGAGATTCCAGCTGATAAAACACGAGATATCAGTGAACAGTACCTCTCTAATTTGCATGCTAATTCGCACACGTTCAATCTAATTTCCGTTCCCTCACTGAATCATTTCCTATTTTTATCGTTGACCCCTCCTCCTCGTCTTCACCTATTTTTTCCAAACTCCAAAATGATTCATGCATCTTCTGCTACGTTACGTTGTCATCCATTTCTTCATTGAAAAACAGACCCGTTCCTGTTCATCTTCTTCTTCGCCCTCCAAACTCATTTTCCCTTTTTCGTATCGCTCTTCAAAGTGAGAATTTCGCCACCGCAGCTTCGTACGGGTGGCCGGTTCTATTCCAAGAGATGAGAGCTCAAAATTGAAATTAGTCTTCTTCTTCGCTCGTCGTTTTTTCCGAAATTTGTTTTTCTCACCGGCGAATTGAGAATCTTCTTTTATTGCTCTCTCACACCCGTCTTTCTATATTCCTGTATGTTTACTTATAATTAGTGTTTTGGTTGCTCCGAGTGAGAACAAATATTCAAGAAAAATATTCTGATTCTTTATCGGGTTTTAAATATGTCAGAAGACTCCTCCGGTGACTCTCTCTGGACGAGTTTGGTAGGTTTATGAGCATAAGGGTTTAGAGTTTCATTTCTTATGCATCAAAGAGTATTCTTTTGTCATCCCAACGTACTCTCTTAGAGTATTCATAATGTTCACATTTTTCCGTTTCTCGAAATTCGTTTTTTCTGATTTGCAATAGGCGGTAATCAGGTGTAAAGGGTACTGTAGTTCGGAAGGTTTCTCGTCACTATTCTCTGAATTTGTAAGCACGAGACCAAAAGTGTTGAAGACGCAATATTCTGGCCTAACCGCCTTACAAAAATAGCCATCCCCAAAAATGTATCTGGTTTCGTTTTTCACTTTCCCGTTTAGCTGCAGGGCGACAAAAGTTTATAAATAATTAGGTGAATATTTTTGGAGAAAGCTGTGTGCTTCAAACGTTTGCCCTTTTCACCATCACTTTATTTTTCTCTTCGCTGGTTTGCAGATGTCTGGAATCTTGTTGATGAGTCGACCAGTCTACTAAGAGAACGATCCTTAATTCTGAATTTTGAGTTATGGAATCTCGGAACTTCCCAGTGTTCAGGAACATATATGGACCTGTGATTTCAATGGATTCTAATATTCTTAGTTTAATTCCAAATTGAAACGTTGTGTTTTGAACGTAATATGTAACTCTAATTACTCTTTCCAAGAAATTCTGAGTTTTCACTTCCTTCTAGAGTTCAGGAGAACCAATCTCAAAACAAAAATGATTCAGAATCTCGAATCTTCCAGAAAATTTCAATTTCACCCATTCTGAAAAAAGAGGATTCTATTAATACATCCACCCGCCGGGAAAAATATTAAACTTTTATTTATTTTTACTTCAAGTGAGTAAATCTTCGATCATCGTTTATTAATTCATATGACACATCATCTTGAAATTATTGAAAATTCTGAAATACTCTATAGTTGGATTTGATCTTCTCTGGTTTTTTTATTGGATTTCTCTCCTTCGTACCCTTCAAAACCCCATTATTCGATTATTTCTATGGGTTGCCTTTTGTTTTGTTCCGGGTCTCGTGGAATGCGTTCAATCTATTTATCCTCTTGGTTTTCTTTGTTTTTGGGGATTCAGAAGACGTTCAGTATTCTTGGTTTGGTCAAAGTTGAAAAACTGAAATCACATTAACTTGTGAGGTCCCAAATGTTAGAAGCATTTTTCTGATTGATGTTCCTTGATCTTATTGTTATTCAAATTTTCCATTCAAACTTCTTGGTGTTGCGTAGTACAAATGAGGTAATACTATTCTCCATTTTTTAATCTCATGAATCGGCGGGTACAAGAATGTCGTTTTCTGTTATTCAATAAGTCTGGAGGCTGATTACGCGACGGAACTCTGAGTAATCTGAAAATTCTATTCCTCTAGAGTACAAACTTACAAGCTATTTCAGGCCCAATTAGAGTCGATTTATAATTTCTGAATTCTGAGATCTATGATTACAAGAATAGAATTTCCGTCACAATAATGGATCTTTGACTTGTATTCTTCAATCAACTAATGAGCTAAACTGCCATCAGAATGCCCCTATAGCTCATTTCCCTTTCCCTTCGTCCACCCACATTTACATTTTCTCAAATTTCGACACTTCGTCCGTTTTTGCCCTAATGATGTCCTATCCTCTTCCTTATTCACACAGAGACTATCCTCGCAACTTCCTCTTCATTTTCAGCGTTTCCGTAAACTAAAAATTCGAAACCCAATTACTCACACTTGTCTGACGCGTTTTGAATTTCTTTTTCTTGTTGTGATTACTCCGGTAGTTCCTGTTTTGATGCCCTTCTGTTCTTTTTAATAACAGTGTCGCGAAGAATATACCCTTTTTTCTGTTTTTCTCCTTCTTTCCTATTCTCATCATAATGCATACTTTACGTCGTCTTGGTTAGCGGGTGCCAATCAGTTTGTTTCTTTCCCTCTGCACTTTTTCTTATTCTCAGAGCTGAGTTCTAGACATCCGGATAAGTTCCATCCGGTTCTTCTTTCTCTTCTTTTGTTGCAAACTCATGTTTCTGACGCATTCGTCGTGTTGGTCGAAGACTTCTGGAGTTCAACGCTTATTTTTATCTTTGAACCTTTCTTATGACAAGGAACAGAATCTTCAAGATGAAACTTTGTTTCTCAATACTGGTAGGTAGAGAATTATGTCACTTTTTAAAATCTGATTATCCTAATCTTTTTGGCATTATTACGATTTCAAGTTTAATCCGACTATTAAGTTTTGTTTTCAGAGCAAAGAAACTCTCTTTTGATTTTGGCGAAGATACGTATTGTCTGGAAGATTCGTCTGTAGTTTTATGTATATTGTTGACTGAACTCGAGCTCTCCATAATAGTTTAAGATTGAGCTTTTGATTCTAAACTTAACCGTATTCTGGTACGAGTTTCAGCTACAAATTCAGCACCTGTGACATATTTCACAATGGTTCCGTGATATAAACTACGAAAAAACATAAGTGAGTAAGTGACAACGTGTTTTCATGGGCTTTTCGATAACTCAATAATCTCAATTTTCTTCCAATCCCTCACCTACAATCAGTCAAATGATGTAAATGTTTCAGTCTGGAAATTAGAGCAGCATTCACAGGTGCTCTTTTCCGAGTGATTCATTTTTAATAGAAGCCATGTTTTCAATATTACAAACAACTTGTTTTTAGTGTGCTTGTTTCCGTGTATTTTGAATTTTTGGATTGTTCGAACATACATAGATCCAATAGACCAATACAACAAATAATACATTTTTGGGACTCGTGACATCGTCAGTGAATCATCTCAACCTTATTGAGGATGCCTACATCATAACCTGTCCTTATTTGAATTTTTCAAGTTGAATCATGAAAAAAAATGACATCGGATAGAAAAATCAGAACACAAAAATTATCCATTCATTTCATCTCATTTATTCTTTGCTCATCAATTCTGATTTGTTCCAGATGTGCTCCTTTGTTTTCTTTTTTTTCAGAGGGTTGAGTCAGTTGAAAATCGACTTGTGTCCAGTTAAGGCATAGTAGGATTACAGATTGTTAGCTGGTATAATCGTGTTTTCGACCCATAGATCACATACATCTATCCTCATATGTTCGTAGAATTGACTCTATATATTTATACCCAATTGAAATTGAACCAAAAAATTCCTGCTGTTTTCTTTCTTTCCGGTTTTCGTAGAATCAAAATTTATTATTCCCAATTTATTCTACTAGGAAGTGACTCGGATAGTCAATTAGGTTCTAGTCTGGTTATATGATTAGGACTAAATAACCTTAAAAAAATACTTTCTCACCTGTCATCAAGAAGTTGAGCATTTTTTGTTGACAACAAGTTTCGAAAGGGTTAACGAATTCTAAAAGAATCAAAAGATATTTTCAGACTTTGCTTGTACCTGAATTACATCATTTTTTCTGACGAAAAGAGAAAAATAGAAATTAAATTTTTTACTAGCCACAGCTCGGTTAAGATCTCGAACATCTATGATTCAACTTGACTATAGAACAATTTGAGTAATGATCTTCAGTACAGACTCTTTCTCCATTAACTCGAGTTTTTATTAATCTCCCGAGAACATTTTTTCAACCTTATATTCTTTTTAGAATTATTTTATCCTTAAGAATAATCTCCAAGATCATGTAGACTCCCTCTTCATATCCGATTACCTTCTTGACCCGAATGAATTTCAAACTCTCTTCGTCTTTTCCGTTCGATTTGAAACCTGTGGTTTATGTCTCAGCCTCGACGATGTTTCTCTTTGTTTTTACCGATTTTTGATCGTCTTCTTACCCTTTTCCGGGCACACAAATCTAATCTCTCCTCAGACTTTCAACTCTCAGTCTCGCCCACCAAAATCATCATAAACAAAATAACAATATGATGATGGATGAGTTGAGAAGACCAAAAGAACATCTTACTTCTTTTTCTGGAATCGCCATCCCTTTGCTCCTATCAGTATTTTCAGTTTTGTTTTGAAATTCCGAATCTCTGAAAACGTGCCAATCAAGAATCCTGGGGTTTTGTCTTCCTCCTAGATTCCAGTGTCTCCCTCGTTTTTCTTATTTCCTTATGTGACAGCTCCTCCATCTAGAATTCCCTCGGCATCCAGGAAACAAGTCAATGTTCGTATTTTTTTCTATTCTGGAAGATTTATACACTGCTCTCGATTCCGCCATTCTTCCTCTTCTGCCACATGTGTCTTATCTTTTACGAGCTGAAAATGAAGAAAAGCGACTTAGGAAAAGAAAACTAAGTATTTTGGAAAAAAAGAGTTTTGAAGAACCTCCATGTCTTTTTTCTCAAAACATTTTAACTCTGTCAAAACTAACATTAAGTTCCGTGAGAGACAAAACACCAATGTGTTTTAGTAGCTCAAAAGTTCACGGAAATTCTAGAAGTTGTTTTCTTACCGATTTCTATAAAAGCTAGTATCCAACTTTGAATGAAATTCTCATTTTTAGGGCTGAAAAACTTCACAGTCCACCACAGTTGTTCTTGAACGTTCACATATATTCAAAATTGTTTTTCACCTTTCCATCGACCTGAAGCGCATTTTTTAGTAAAAACGAGAGGAATAATTCGATTGTGAGCAATGCACAAAACCTCCAAAGGTATCAACAATCGGCGAGAACATTGTTGGCATTTTTAGCACGAAGTTTGAGGAGTATGAGAGATGTAACTTTCGCACGAAATTTGCATTTTTCAAAACGTTCTGAAAGGTTTTCACTTTTGAAGTTCTCAAGAGTCACTTGTCGAACAGTTTTTTGTCTTTTGTGAACTCCTAACCAACGAATATTTCATAAACTTGGAGTTCTTAAAGAAGAACTACCCGTTTTTAGTACTTCTTCAGACTTCAATTATTTTCTACAGTATTCCTTTCCATGCCTCCGAACCAATGTGCTGCTTCTTATCCATTCGAATATTGTCGTCATTTTCTTCTCAAATTGAATCCCTCTCCAATTTCTGTCTCTTCTTTTTTCCCCAAGTACAAAAAGTTTCTTCTCAACTCACACCTCCTGTTTGGATCCATGAATAAAATAAATTATCGCCCTCAGCCCTCCTTTTCACAAAAAAAGTGCTATCCGTTTTTCTTCTTTCCTTTTTTTCTTCCATTTCCGTTTCCACCCACCCAAATATTTCTTCCTATTCTTTTCAGGATCTTCTTTTTTTGAACACACACACGACCATGAATCGGTATGAGTTCTATGAGCTGAAATCATGGATGTATCTTCCGGTTATCTTCATTGGTCTTCTTGGAAATTTCGCTTCATTTCTAGTCTATCGAACTGCCCCCATGAGGAAATCTACAGTAAGCCTTTTCTTCAATTTTCCCCTCAAAAACTTATATTATTTCAGGTCGGGACACTCCTGCTCATTCTCTCACTCATCGACATTCTTCTACTTCTTCTGATAACTCCCATTTTTGTTCTTGTTTTTCTGCCACTCTGGTTAGTTTTCGTCTTCTTCAGACTTCCTGGGGTCCATCGGGATGTTTTCAAGTAAATCAACCATAAAATTTGCAGGCAAGATCAATGGCAAAAGTATTCGCTTCATATGAGCTTCTTTGCATACAGTACTCGATACGTGTACCCGTTGTGCATGATGACAAAGTCTTGTAGTTTGTATCTTATGGTTTTGATTACGATCGAACGATGGATTGCAGTTTGTAGGCCACTTCAGGTAGAGAACAAGCAACAAAAATGTGAAACAATTTTTCGAATTTCAGGCAAAAGTGTTATGCACCAACCGGAACACCATGAAGGCTGGAATCTTCATTATTATCTTTTCAATTGTATTCAATTTTCCTAGGTTTTTCGACTACAAAATCGGGTTAGTTTATGACTTTTCCTAATATTTTGTATCGCGTTCTTTTTTAAGGGATGGATATCTATCTGAAATGTGGATGCTTGACACCGAAAAACACTGGTGGTACTTCATGTTCTACTTCATCATTCTCTCCGTTTTATTCGACTATTTCCTTCCATTCCTTATCATGACAATCGCCAATTACCACGTCATCCGAGCTCTTCAAGAAAGCGACGAAGTCATAACTGGACTGGCGGTTCAAAAACGAAAGGATCAAAAAACGACTGTCATGCTTCTAGTTGTCACAATCTTCTTCGCATTCTGTCACTTATTCTCAATGTTTTTGAAAGTTGCCGAAAGCATATTTGGAGGATTCCTTACCCAAACAGTGAGTCATTTCATCTCGAATATTTTTAGATGAGTATTTCACTTTTTGCAGAGTTTCTACTGGGAGGTATTTGCCGAATTTACAATCTTCTTAATCATCTTCCACACCTCCAGCACTTTCTTCATTTATTACGGATTTTCGGAGAAGTTCCGAACGATTTTCCATGACATCATCAGGTAAATAGATACTTCTCTTTTCAATTCGAATTTTGCACGTTCGAGATTATAAACAGGATTAGCTCCTAGAGTGACGCCTTCAGAAAAGTAATTCATGTTTGTTTCAGATGCCGCCAACGACTAGACGACGTCAAATGTTCCACCTATCTCCCAGTCAACTCATCTGGAGCCGTTTCTGAAGCGAAATCGAGAAAATCTCCAGCTGTTGTTTAATTTTATAGTTTCACGATACACCAATTGTCTTCCCTTCCTTATATCTGGTCCCGGTTTTGTCAAACAACACACAAAAAATAGATAACGGGTTAATAAAGTTGTCATAGTAATGTTCAATTTTTTTACAAAAAGAATTGCATCGACCGGGAATCGAACCCGGGCCGCCCGCGTGGCAGGCGAGCATTCTACCACTGAACCACCGATGCGACGAAGAAATGCTATAGTGAAGTCGGATAAGAATGGAGAAGACCGAACACATTTTATCTAATTAGAATCAAGTTGACCAGAGAAACTGGTTTCTTGGCTAGACTTCTCATAGGATTTGGTTCGTACTTTGTAGTTTTCTTTTTGTTTTCGACCCCTAATAATCCAAGAGTCATCTTTTTTCTCTATAGAGGCTAATGTCCTGTTTCTTCAAAAAACAATTGGTTCCTTGACATTTGACATTTATCCTTCTGAAACAAAGAAAACAAAAAAGTTCAAAAAAGGAAGAGACCTCCTCTCAAATTACAGAATTCGAGCGGACCTCCCCTTTTTTCGAAAAAAAAATTCATTTCGGATTCCACGAGATGACACTACTTGCATTGTGCCAATTTGTCAATTTGTCACATATATGTACAAAATGAAAAGACGTCATTGGTCTTGGAAAGATGCATCCAAAAGGTGCTTCTTCATCATCTTCATCCACTTCCAATTCTTCATCATAATCTTTTTTCTCTTGTTCGTTTTGTGCACTCACACGTGGTCATGGAGCCGCCTCCAACAAATTGGAAAAGAGAAGGACGTATCAATTCATCTTCAAACTATTTTCATTGTTTCTTCTTCCCGAGCACTCTTTTGCCCCATCATCATCATTCACCACCTGCTTCCGTCCAGGACACTTATCATCCCGAAATAGTTCGAAAGAGTACGAGACGCAGAGATGGATCAGTTGTAAATCTCATGATCCATTTCCATCCCCGCCGTCCAATCGGTTTCTTGAGCCTTCTCTATTCTCTGAGTCTCTTCTACACTTTTACGGTTCAAGATTCAACCAAAAACTTTGTGTACTTGGCAAAAAATGAGAGAGAAAATCTGGGCGGAGACATCCGCTGGACAAACATGAAGAAGCTTCCTAACAGTTTATGTTCTAGTTTAAAAAACCGAGCATTGTTTGCACGTATGCCGCCAACAAGCATATAATCTAACGGTAAATGTTATTTCTTGAAACAAATTTCAGAAGAGAAACCGAACTTTGGTGGAACTGTGTTTTCTGATCTTTTGGTCTCCTAGAAACGTTTTTTTCCTAAACTTTTATTGTGTTCGTTGTCTTTTGCCATTTTCTTCTTTTCAACATTCTTCATTTCCGTTTGTCTACTGTAAAAGGAAAGGACAACAACTTAAACGTTTAAATATTCTTGACACATTGTTTAGGTACAGTTTTTTAATAGTTACTACTGTCGGAAAATGTTCCAAAACAAAGACAGTATCATTTGTAAATTAGATATCTTATTCAAAACAATGCAAACCGTTTCAAACGTGTTTTTCAAAACCAAATCCAAACTTTTTGCACTTTTCATTCATCTCATTCAAAACTGAGTCAAATCATGATCTAATCCCTCTAGATCATATCTATTTCCACCCTCATAACTACATTTTCCTCTCCAAATTCTATCTTCAAATTTCTCCGAGAGTCACATGATATTTTACCTGCTTCTGCCCGATTCTCTTTTTTTATCAAAACCACCATTTTGAGCTGAAAAAAGCGAGGGTGGAGGGCAGAAAGAGCAAGAGCAAATTGGCGTCTCTCTCTCGTTTCGGCCATGTTGCTAAGATATCAAAAAAGGAAAAACGAGCCCCTCTAACTTTTTTTGTCGTTTCGTTACCCCACATTTCATTATGCATATACACAGATTTAGTTTCTGATTGACTGCGTCTCATTTCTCGAGAGTCAGTTACTCTTCTCCTTTTTTCTTCGTTTTGGATATAAGGATGATAAAAGAGGAATAATCCGAAAAACCCTCAAAGCCTCCTCTCCCAAAAAAAAGAAGCCACATTCTCTTTTTCTCTCTCTTTGGCAAAAAACATTCTGCAATCTGATGATTTTGTCTAGAAATGAGAAAAAAGAGGAAACCGAAACAATAAATTGGGTCGAAGGAAACGGGACGACGTCCGAACTCGATGAATTTTCTTTTGGCCCCGACGACGACGTCTTCTTTTTCTTTTTTTCTTCCATTTATTAGTTTGTTTCATTCGGTTTTTTCTTGTTGATCATTGTCTCCATCTTCCCTCTTTCTTTCCGTAAAATTTTCAAAAAGAAGACACTTTGAACTAAAAAGAAGTCGAGTCGTTGATTTATCAGTTATCAGTTTCAATGTGAGCTGGTCTTGACTTCTAGAACTGAAAAGATAACAAACAAAAAGAGAGTCTAGAGAAAAAAGGAAATAGTCCGGCTGAATTTGATAGTAATGACCATTAGTTGGTTGAAAATAATAATAAAAATTTTGAAATTGATATCATCGTTTGTGTTGACTAGTTTTTCGATTGTAGTCATTAGATGATTAGATTCCAAACATCGGACGCAAAACTTTTTTTTCCAATTTTTGGTTTTTTGAGGCTTATTATTAGAGCATTTGAGTTTTGAACTTTATGAGGAAAGTTCATTTTCGGTTCGTGGAATTTGAAAATATAAATTTCGGAAATTCGGCTTAATGAGTATCAGTTGTGCATTAAAAACAAGGCTAAAAATAATATTACGACCATAAGAAACTATAAATTGGTCTACTAAAAATTGAGATCAGGCACTTGAAACTAGCAAAAAACTCACAAAAACGCCAAGATCTCCGACTCTTGGTTCATTTTTTCTCTCCCCCCAAACCGATAATGAACCCATATTGTTGTTGTTGTCTGGTATGACCAATCCTCTATCTCTTTTCTCTTTTCCAAAAATTTCATCTTCTCCAATTCTTCTTCTTCTTCAACTTCTTCCCTTTCCCGATTACCTCTCTTGTCTGTTTAGATCGATGCGACCGTCGTCAATACATACCTGTTGTTTGTCAAATTCAAGTCAACGGTATCAGTTTATCATAAAACCGTCTCCCAGCCACTGTCTTCCAAATTACAGACATTTTTCTTCCCTTTTTTGGTATTTTTTCGTGTTTTCGTTCTCGATTAAGCTGCTTCATTAGACTTTCCAAATTACTTCCACAAAATGTGTGATCTACATCACATGCCTGTCTGAAATTCAACGAACCGCTTTCCGATCCTCTTATCAGTTTAGTACTCTTTTTTCTGATAAGACTCTCCGATTTTTGAAAATGAACTTATGGACTTTACTACCCTTTAAATCCTTGAATTCGCTTCTCACTGTTATATCGATGTTATTTTCTCTTTTATTGTGTACATAAATACACCATACACACTCCGTTTTTCCCACCGGTGTTATCATCTCTTTCATATTTCTCTCCTTTTGTCTGATTTGCATCTATTTTTTTCCATTTCCTCTTCCAATTTCAACTTATTTTCGATTTGAATACTCCGAACACATTATTCTAATACTTTTGTTCGAATAATTCCCACCCCAATTCCCCATTTTATTCGAACTTTACAGATGCAGTATTTTGCAAAATTATTCCCACCCTACTACAAGTATCCTGTTTTGATCTTTCTTTTCTGCGAATTCGTCTATTCTGCATTCGTTTTAGCCATATCAGAAGCATACTACAAATCAGCTGCACTTATTCTTCCAATTGCTTATAGGTTTGTTGAATTAGAGATTTCCCGAAAACTGAGATTTGTTTTCAGGATTTTCGATGATACAGTCAAAAAGAATAAACCTGGATTCGACTGGTCTCCAGAGGAGAAAGAGATTCTCGAAGTGGTGAGTTCAGAATTACAGTTTTAGTTTTAACAGTAATAATCTAAACTTTTTCAGTACAAACTTCAAATGCTATTCTTATGGGTTATATCTGCAATCGGGGTGATCCTTTGTATTTTTGTTATGATTCCACAATTTTTCGATTTCAACGATAAGAGAGGAAATCCAAGTCATTTGGTGAGTTTTCAGAGTCTTATTAAGATATAAAAGTCGAAGATTTTTACTGTCTCGAACAGTTTCTAAGCTTCAAGAAAAAATATCGCATTTAAAATTTATTGCATAGTCTCATGAGAAAATTGTAGCATCCACCCTCTCATTATTATTTGTCCACAAAAAATATACAATTTTTCCCAATTTAGTGTCTGGTGCGACGAAAGCTAGCGTGGGTGATGTTCATCATCGTCGCCGTCTATATTGTCGTTTTGGGAGTCGCCGTTTTCTGGGCATGGACAGACGGTGGAGCAGCATCGAGACATTTCCATGAGCACTTCAAATCATCGGAAATCGAAGAAGTCTACATTACAGAATTGGAAGAAGCGTTTGATTGCGAATCAGACGATGATCAAGAGGTTGCTGAAGTGACTGTGAGCATGTTTTGTTGTGGTTTTCTTTGAATTCAGGATTGCTCGTTCTTCTACTCATTCATTCATCTTTCTGCATTCTACTTTCCCTTTATTGGTGACGCATGATTTTTTCTGAAGTGATGGAATGATTGGCGTTTTTGTGATGATTGATAACTATTGCTAGATGTACTCAGACTCATATTTCTTTTTTCAGATGTGCTGGGCAAAAGTCACAAAGACATTTATATCTCCCACATGGTTGGATATTCTTTTCTTTGCTTACCTCTCTGGACATATCCTTGTTTTCGCTTCCCTGCCATTCTTCAATAGAAGTGAGTTTTAATCATAAATACCCTGAAAAGTTCAATTTTTCAGAACTATTCAAAGATGACGATGAGGATTATTTGAATGCAACATCTGACAAACTATTGGATGCCTAAACCTTTTCACCCTTTTTACAATAACTTAGTCTTTCTTGACGGGTTTTTAAATTGAAAACCAAATCGCCGTGCTGCTCTTCTTTCCTTTCCTCTTTGTAATCACTTATCATTGCTTTTAATTTTTATGGCTTTCATCATTTTTTCATGATCAGGATTCTGCTTCCGTCTACTTATTAAAAAATAAATAAGTTTATTTGAACAACGAATGTACAACAAAAAAGGGTGTGAGCGAATTGGGGTGGGAAAGAAAAGAGGTGATGAGATGGGAAGAGAAAAGAGATTCGGCGATGTTGAACAATATTATGATCACGCACGACCCCATCCAACGAAAGCGGCACGACGAACCTTCTTACGGGCGGCTTGAATGGCGAATTGTTGTCCTTCGTAGTTGGTGGAACCAGATGCATCAGAAGACGAAGCAGCTGGAGCAGAAGAAGCAACAACGGTATCTGTGCTTTGAGCAGCGTCGTATCCACTTGATGAGATTGGAGATGGAGCGGCGGCACCTTCTGGAGCAGCTGGAGCAGGCGTCTCTTCGGCGGCTGGGGCAGGCGCAGGTGTTTCTTCAGCAGCTGGAGCTGGAGCCTCGGTGGCTGGGGCGGCTTCTGGAGCGGCTTCTGGAGCTGGGGCTGGGGCTGGTGTCTCTTCAGCGGCTGGGGCGGCTTCTGGAACTGGAGCTGGAGCCTCCTCGGCAGCTGGAGCTGGAGCTGGCGTCTCCTCGGCAGCAGGGGCAGTTTCTGGGGCTGGAGCTGGTGCTTCTTCTGCTGCTGGAGCAGCTTCTGGTGCGGCGGCTGGAGCGTCAGTTGGAGCGGCGGAAGCATATGCGTCTGGAGCAGCTGGGGCTTCGGTAGCCGGGTCAGCTTCTGGAGCGGCAGCGTCGGCAGCTGGAGCAGGAGTCTCTTCGGCGGCTGGAGCTGGTGCGGGTGTTTCCTCAGCAGCTGGAGCTGGAGCTTCGCTGGCTGGGGCAGCTTCTGGGGCTGGAGCAGCTTCTGGAACGGCTTCTGGAGCTGGAGCTGGTGTCTCTTCAGCGGCCGGAGCGGCTTCTGGGGCTGGCGTCTCTTCGGCTGCTGGGGCGGCTGCTTCTGGGGCTGCGGCTCCTTCTGGAGCGGCAGTGGCGATCTCAGCTCCGTCGTATGGTCCTGCGGCAGCTGGAGCTGATGAAACTTCTGGGGCAGTTGTGGCTGCTTCGGCTGGAGCTGAGGTCTCTTCTGCGACTGAAGCAGCTTCTGGAGCGGCTTCTGGAGCGGCTTCTGGAGCAGGAGCTGGAGCTGGTGTCTCTTCAGCTGCTGGGGCGGCTTCTGGGGCTGGGGTCTCTTCTGCGGCTGGTGCTGGTGCTGGAGTTTCCTCGGCAGTTGGGGCTGGAGCTTCAGTGGCTGGAGCAGCTTCTGGAGCGGTTTCTGGAGCTGGGGCTGGAGCTTCAGTGGCTGGAGCAGCTTCTGGAGCTGGAGCTGGAGTCTCCTCTGGTCCAGTGGATGGGGCGTCATATCCGGCAGAAGCCTCAGCGGCTGGTGCTGGTTCGGCGGCTGGAGCTGGCGCAGATTCGAGTGCGGCTTCGTTGGTAGCTGGTGCTTCTGTTGGTGCAGCGGCTTCAGGTGCTCCTGCGGCTTCTGGGGCGGTAGTCTCGGCTGGAGTTTCAGCGGCTGGTGCCTCGGTGACTGGCTCAGCAACTGGTGCGGCGGCTTCTGTGGCTGGTGTCTCTGTCGCTGCAGGCTCGGCGGAAGCTCCGTCGTATGGTGCAGCAGCTGGAGCTGGTGCAGCTTCTGGGGCAGCAGCATCAGCGGATGGAGCTGGAGTTTCCTCAGCAACTGGAGCAGCCTCTGGCGCTGGGGCTTCCGTAGCTGGAACAGCTTCTGGAGCGGCTTCTGGAGCAGGGGTTTCCTCGGCAGCTGGAGCTGGAGCTGGAGTCTCTTCAGCAGCTGGTGCGGCCTCAGGAGCTGGAGCGTCGGTAGCAGGAGCAGCTTCTGGAGCAGGAGTTTCCTCGGCGACTGCGGCTGGGGATGGCGCGGCTTCTGGAGCAGCGGTTTCAGCAGCGGCAGCTGGTGCGGCAGTAGCTTCATCTCCACCATAAGGATTGGCAGCTTCAGGAGCAGCAGAAACAGTTTCTGAAGCAGCTGGCTCAGCGGCAACTGGGGCTGGGGCTGGAGTCTCATCGGCGACTGGAGCTGGAGCTTCGGTGGCTGGAGCGGCTTCTGGAGCAGGTGTTTCCTCTGCAACTGGAACTGAAGCTGGGGTGTCTTCTGCGGCTGGAGCTGGAGTTTCCTCGGCAGCTGGTGCTGGGGCAGCTTCTGGGGCAGCGACATCAGAGGCTGGAGCTGCACTGGCGGTTCCATCAACATAGCCAGCTGGGACTCCGTCGGTGGCTGGTGCGGCTTCTGGAGTGGCTTCTGGAGCTGGAGCTGGTGCAGGGGTTTCCTCTGCAGCTGGAGCTGGAGCTTCGGTGGCTGGAGCAGCTTTCGGAGCGGTTTCTGGAGCTGGTGTCTCTTCGGCAGCGGGAGCGGCTTCTGGGGCGGCCGATGGAGCTGGAGTTTCCTCTGCAGCTGGAGCTGGGGCAGCTTCAGCGGCAGCAGCTTCTGGAGCAGCAGCACCCTCAGCAGCCTTCTCTTGATCGGAAGTGACGTATCCACTGGCTGGTGGAGAGAGTTTCTTTGGTGCTTGTGGTGGTGGGAGGATGATGGCTGGTTCAGTGTTCTCAGCGGTCAAGGTCTCAGTGACTGAATTGTCTGGGGAAACTTCAGCGGCAACAGTAGTGGCAGCCTCGGCTGGAGCACCCGATCCTTCAATGTTTCCGGATCCCTCGACAGCGGTTGGAGCTGGTTCTTCAGCAGCTGCTGGGGCTGTAGCTGGAGTTGGCTCTGGGGCTGGAGCAGCGGCGGAATCTGAGAATTGAGATAATTACGATGGGAATAGAAGCAAGGGTAACTTACCAGCAACAGCATCACCACCTCCGTATCCGGTATCAACTGAAGCAGAATTGACAGCGGCATCAGTGGATTTAGCGGCAGCTGCAGCGTTTGCTTTTTCTTCTTGTCTCAACTTCTCAATTTCTGGACGGAATTTGAAAATATCAAGGAAATTATCATCATTGATATCTTTAATAGGATAGATTCCAGTAGGCTGAAATCAGAAAAATATAAAAAAACTGGCGAAGAGAATAAGTACCGTATTAATAGCATATTCTCCAATAGTTTTGGCCTTTTTCAAGAAGTCTAGTGTTCGTTTGATTTTTTCTCTGAAGTTTCAAAAAGTGATTGGGTATGAAATCAGAGACGAGAACTCACACAAGGGGAAGAGGTGCCGCATAAATGGCAACTACTAGTACGACCAAGACGAATGAGAATCTCATTCTGAAAAAGAAAAACAATGTGAAATGGTCAAAGAGAATCATCGAGATATATATATATATATATACGAGTTGATTATGCAATACAAGGAATCAAGATGAAGCAATAACATAGAGATGAAAAAATGAGATAAGAAGAATTGAAATGTAAGGAACGAAGTAGTTGAGAATGAAGAGAAGATTTCGACTGAAGAAGAAGCAGAAGCGTTATGGTTTTCGCCTTACGCCTTCAGCGCCTTTTATAGAGGCACATTTGCTGCTGGGGTGCCTTGTGTGTCGTCGGCAGAAATGTGGGCGGCGTCAAACGGCACGCCTACATGGAGTACATACACGATTACAAAAATGGTATGCGCAAAGGTTGGAAATAAGGAAAGTCGGGTGGGAGGAGAAGCAAAGAAGCAACACAAAAACACACTGCTTCTGCTAAATTTAGAGAAAAGTGAGAGACTGATGACATATATATGCTAAATGAAATCGAAATTCAAGAGGGTTTCAATTGACGACGGACACAGGGGAACATGCCAATATGACAAAAGGTTTCAACGGAAATGTGTGGAAGAAAAAGTGACTGAAAGAGGGAGAGTGAAGTAATATAAGGGAACACGCGAAAGTACATCGAGACCAATTTGTGACACTGTTAATTGAAAATGGAACAGTTTTCAGCGTTTACCAAATTGAGGAATTCCTTCTGAATTTCGGGAGGTCACTTTTCAAAAATTTGCAAGCACCTATATATGTTGAAAACCTATGCTGAAACATCTGAAACAGGATCTTATTGCATGTATATCCTGAAGGTAATCAAAGTCTTTAGAATCTTCAGACTTTCAGATTTTCAGAATCGTTGTCCACTTCTCCTTGAGAACGCTAATTTTGTAACTTTCCAAAGTGAATGACTCCCTCCGGATGAACCGGACACTTTTTCTCTTTTCATTTTTGTTTCCTCAACTTTCCCCACAAAAAGTATGTCCGATTATCTTGTCACTCATCCGTTTTCATGTTTTCAATCGTTTTACCACAAATCTTCCCATCCTTGTCTTTTACTATTTTAATAAGACTTATACAAAATTGAATTGTAATTGGACACGAAACTCCTAAATCATTCTCAAAGGGTCAAACTGTGCCATTCAACCGCCCTTCAGTGTCCCTGGTGCCGATCAGAAGAGACATGAAATTCGATTTCCCTTTCAAGAACTAATCAGTTTCCATTCTTCTTCCCATGCCCACTTCAGTCTCCGAAGGCTTTCTAAATAATTTTTTCGATATATATGGAAAGTTTTGGGAAAAACGAAAGAAAGTGGTGTTCTGGTGTTGGAGGGATAAGTGCTGCCACCAGCATCACCAATCATTTAGTCATTGTTGAGTTTGTTCTTTTTCCCTCCAGATGCCTTTCTCTTTTTCTCAAGCGAATCCAGATCATAATGCATTTTATGATGAACATCGTTATGATAATAGGTAGATTTGCGGCTTTTCTGGATTTCAAAGTCTTTCTATACTGTCATAATAAACCGAAATTCCTCGGTTCATGACGTGGCAGAAGGTGTCCTTCTTCAGGTGATGCGAACACACATTCCAACCTAATCAAGAGAGTAAACCCGTTCTTTTGGTATGTGTTCCGTATGCAAATGAGGTGTAGAGACGTGCCATCGACACTCTGAAAAAAGTTCTGCAAGAAGATGAAAGTGCGGATGACGGAGAGAAAAAAAGAAGGAGAAGCTGACACGGTTCGGGCATTAATATTTATTGCCACGGCAGGGATAGAGGGAGAGGAAGATAGGATCGAACACTGAAGATGTCGATCGGAAGAGAGGGGACCCCGTTCGGATTACGCAACGCTTCTGGGCATTTCCCCGAGAATTTCATTCATTGTTTTCTGTTTGTTTTTGATCACACCCTCCGATGATGAAGCAGTGACTTCAGCCGGGCGGATTGTTTAGAAAAGGACTGGATAAAGAGGGAAAATGAGTCAGGAACACGGTTTTTACAACGGAGATGAAGATAGTTCAAAATGAGTCACAGGTTCAGGTTATAACTTCTCAAGTAGGGTTCGCTGTTCACGGAATAGCAACACTTGAGTCCGAATTTCATCACAACCTGGAGAATAGTTAATGAGTTTTGGTATTCAGATCTTTGATATTTTGGGTCGAGACCTAAAAATAACATAGGGGATTTTCAGAAAGCGAGAAGCAGGTGGTCATTCGGATCTCCAGAAATCCAGATACTCAGAACAAAAATAATAAGTTCCTGATAAAGCTGTTGTTTTCGAAATCATAATAGAATATATAATAGTTCCTGACAGAATGCACTTTTTGTAGCTGACTGAATTCAACGAGCACAATCTGAAGGTCCAGAAATGAACCCAAGGAGCTCCAGGAGCTTATTTGAAGGAAATCTGACACCAAAAGAGTCTAGAAAACTATAAAAATCATGTATTCGAAAACCTTGGCATTGAGAAGAATGACCGACTAATTTTTGACACTCACACCTAATTTGCCTACAAATCGAACTCAAGAACTTCTTTGTTCTTTCAGATTCTGCAACAATTCATAAATCAAGAATCGCGTAAATTTTCGCACATTCCATTCATGGTTTACTTTAAGGTTTAATACAAAGAGAATCAACTTTCAGAGATACTTGAGATGAAGGGATGTTTTACTGACACCTCCGACAATGCAACATAATTTGACCAATTTCCGTAAAATATCGTCTTGACTATTAGCTAATAGCCCCCACAGCGGCTGTCTCCCACAAACTACGAAAATTCCTCAGACATTTTCGGAAAGAGAAAGCACTTGACCCCGGTTCGGCAAAAGTCTCTTTTCAGCCAACAAATCAAATGTGTTGTCTCATTTACATTAGAAATTCTCACCACTGTCTTCGTTCTGCCCGTATGTACATCTTATTCTTTCTGTGTATATGTAAACGTATTCACACGTTTTCAACACATTTCATCTCTCTTTAATTCATATACGCCAATGGCATACAAACCATTTTCACCCCCTTTTCCGGCCTCCTAATCTTGATTTGAATAGGCGCCCGTGTGCCCCTATTCAAATGATGTTGCATAATTTACGCATCGTTTGGGTACTCTGAGTTTTTTTTTTTACAGATTCCCATTATCTTCATTGTCAACTCCTTGTGATTGTTGTAAAACGTTTTGTTGCGATGATGAAAAGTGAGAATAAAGAGGATGAAAAAAAGGTTGTGGGTGGAAAAGGAAGAGGGCATTGAGTTATATGACCCGTGCAAAATCATTTCAATCGTTTCAATTGTTGGAATTCTTTTGATTTCAGACGCAATGAATATTCTGAAGGGAAGAGACAAGAATCTTTCGTTAATTGCTCTTTGAACCAGTTAATTTATCTGTCAATCTCCCAATTCAAAGTGTGAAAAAGGAACAACAAGTTCAGCATCTTCTCTTCTCCATCTTCCAAAGTTTATGCGTTTGTTTGTATACTCATTTCTCTTATTATTACAGAATTCACACAGATTTCAGAATTCCGATTAGCATCTCTTGCAATAATTTCGTTTCTTCTTACAATTTACAATCATTTTCACCGCCGCCTTCTCTTCTCGGTTATCGTCGTCTGAAATCTGCTATCCCAGATTGAAACTGTTTTTGTTAAGTGTTTCGAAATGACTGTCGGAAAGCAAGGAATCCTTCTGAAAAACTGAGAATTACGGGATTTTCGAAGTGTTTTTTGAGAAGATGAATAGAACGGGGGGAGGATTTTTAAAAGAGATCCGATATGCAAAATCAAGGGTGACGTAAGCTGGTGGTATATTTGACGAAGAAGGGGAGTGTGAAGGAACTGGCATTTGGAACATCTGAAGGGAAACGGATACAAAACACAGATAGGTTAGGGGTTTTTGATTATTGAAAAGTTGAATTAGTTGTGATTGATGTTGGAGATGGTTTGAGATTATGGGAAGCTGTTATAGTTGAAGAAATGAGTTAGTAACTGAATGAAATGTGCAACTTGGTGGATGGCTGATCAAAAATGAGATTTTTCGCTATGAATCTGAAAATAGCAAATACTGTAAAATTTCTAATAAATCGACTCCGGACCAAAAAGTTAGTAACACTTATTTTGAAAAAAATCTCAACTTTCTGAAAATTCGGTCTTCCGAAAGTCGGTCCTCTGGGTGTCGCTCTATTAGAGGTTTTATGGTAACTCCTCTAAATAAAAAAATTGAAATCACCGGAAGCTGTGAAAAAGGCTGTGAAGCTCTGAAACACTCTGAACTATTTATAATTTTTGTAGAAACGCGATCTTCTGATAAAACCTTTGAAAAATTCAGAGAAAACGTACCTGTGCTCATACGAACTTTATCAAAGAAACTACAGTCTCTGCTGATCAGTAGCTAATACATCATCACATATTCCGATGTTCAGGTTCTTATGATAATCTTTGAAATTTTACCCACTTTCCAGTTTCCATTGCATCAGAGGGAATAAGAATAAGCAACAATTACAGTTTCATAATTTTTACACCTTGGCGCAAATAAAACTCGTCAAGATTCAATTCATAGATCTTTAATATTTCCACCACCGATTTCAATCGTTTTACACATTTATTTCTTGAAAACGAAACAAAGAGAATTTATGACGATCTTGATATGCAGAGTTCAGTCGAGGGCAACTTTCTTTTGATCTTCGAAATCGAGGTCTCCTCTGCACTTGTTACTAGCTTCCCAGTACTTTTCAGAAATCTTCGGTGGCAGTGCAAGTTTGTTCCAGAGAGCGAAGAGAACGAGAGTTGGCATGACGATCCAGACACCTCAAAATATTGATGTTACCTGACTTAAAACAGTTTTTGAACAGCCAAGAGTCGATCCCAGGGCAGCTCGGATTCATTTTGGTTGACCGATAGCGTTCCTGGATGGACTCTTGGGCATTTCAAGACATGGAATAAAAAGCAAGAAGTGAGGGAATAGTGAGGTGACTGAATGAGTGCTACTGAAGTTCCGGTGGTATTTTATGTGAAGCTGTTTGTTTCTCTAGCCCTCTCTTTGTCTCTCTTCGAATTTTCATAAACAATAGAAACGAAAGGTAATACCACTGATTCAATTTCAATAAACATACCGTTGGGAACCCAGAAAATCATAAACTTGGACCAAACAAATTTGTTTGGATTCATCGGTGGCAAGTGGCCTTCAGGTTGTCCCAAGAAAACAGAGAAGAAGAGAATCGTTTTCCAGAGGACCATGATATTCGAAGTGAACGCCAAAAGAAGACCGTGACGGTTACGAGCAGCTGCCAGGCCGATTGCGATGAAGTTGAGAAGGCATTCAAGGAGCATGACACGTCCTGTGGAGCATGTGAAGATGTCATTTGTAGTCAGATAGTGACGATCGACTGATGAGTACAGGGCCCCTGTAATTTCATGATTTCAATTTTCCTATCCGTATATATTGCCATTATATTAGCTCCTAGGCTAGTTTTCTTTTGAAATATTTTATTATGTCCATTGGAACTTGTAACCCCAAAAAGGTATGCATTCTTTTTTGAAACCACAACACAAGATGTCTCCCCCTACTTCCCTTTATTGCATGGTTCCCCCCCCCCCCCCCCCCCCCCCCCTTCGATTGCATCTTTGAAAATAGGTATCCCTTCCCGACGGAAGACCTTTTCTCGAAACGGAATCACAAACACATAGCTAGCGTTCTTAGGAGAGGACAATAACTCAAAAGTGTCTCTCGCTTGTTAGGCAATTTCTTATCAATGAATCTGTTGCATTACCCAACACGAAGTGGGGTGGAAAGAAGAATCAAAAACAATTTCTCGCAGTTTACGACCTTGAGAAAGTTGTCGAAACCTTACATCCTCCAAACAACAAATTCGCTCTCGGACTGGCCGGATCGTTCGTGAACGGGCGGTTCATTGTGTACGCCACGTCGTAAGTGCAAATCATTCCGGACACGAAGAGCCAGAGAACGACCCAATTCGGAAGCACGGGTTCTTGTATTCCAGTCATTTTCTGGAGAAAATGTTAATGGGGTTTAGATGAAAATGGAGACGACCAACCACTAAATGATATCTTCCAGCGCTGACTTCTTATCGTTTTGACAAATTGGAAATCACAGAGTTTGGTTATTTGGAGTGTGGTGTACATGCTCCACGATGAAAAATCAAAGGCTTGCCACGCTGGAGTGGTTTCTTGACTTAATTTGGAAAGTCTGGGGCACGTCGATAATGGGATTTTTGCAATTTTTTTGCTGAAATTTTAAGTTTGGAGACAAACAGTCTCTTCTGGTTTCGAAATTTCACACAAACTTTATTATTTCAAGTTGTTCACCTGAATGTGAACTTTTAAAAATTCTTCAATGTGTTTTGAGACCCCTTCAAGATCGCAAACTTTAGTCTGTCAAAGCCATTAGAAGCACCCAAACTTATTGAATCATAATCTGGCAAGATGAATAAAAGTTGTAAGGATAAAATACAGATTTGGCTTCGTTATAGCGTATTTTCGAAATCCTATTAGCCGTGTAGTCCTAGCAATCGTTAACTGACCAATCCGAAATCAGCATCGAAGTAACATCTTAGAGTGCAGAACGTTCATAAATCTATATATGGAGCAGTTTTATGATCCATTACTTTTTTGAATTCTGAAACATTTTGCATTAAACTTGCAGTCCTAAAATCCCATTTCAAAATTAAATTCAGCTCCATTATCGTATTTCGAAACATCCCAGCTGAAAATATGTGCAAATTTTGAAACCGTTTCGCAATATCTTGTATCCTTAAAAGATTTCCGACGGAAGTCTCACATCCCCCTTCCAAAGATTGTTCGTTATTTTTGAACATCTTCTTTCTCTGATTGCGACTTCATGGGGTGGAGGCCTTGTGGGAAGAAAGTTCTTGGAAAGGAATTGGATCACCGATCCGATAAGACCACGGAAATGAAACGCAACATTTTGTAGCCGACTTAATCTGAACCGAAAAACATTTGATGAGAAAACAGCAAGTGGGGTACTGTACAGAGATGAGCGGAATTCCGCCTTCCGCCTTCCGCCAAACATTGGAAAAATTAGGCGGAAGGCGGAAATTGAAATTTTTTTTCCAAACTTGCTAACAACAGTGATTTCTCGGTCAATTCATGCTTAAAACCCTAAAATTAAGCGAAACAGAAGTAAAAATGTGTCTTTTAGGAAAAAAAATCCGAGTTAAAGTAGGCCGAATTCCGCCAAATTTTCAAAAGTTCCGCCTTCCGCTTTCCGCCATTTCAAAAATGCTCTTCCGCCCATCTCTGGTACTGTAGCATTATGGAATGGGACTGTATGAATTCGTAGGTGAATGTTCCACATCTTCCGAAGGATCTTGTTCGCCACATGGCGTCTACCGTTTGAAATTTTGAACAAGATCTGTTTCCAACCCAATGTCTCATGACGACTTTGAATAACCAAATCATGGAGTAGTGCGTAGTCTACAATTCCAGGCATACTTGAGAACTGGAAAGTCCAAAACAATTGAAACCAACACTAAAGATCGGACACAAAGGATCACATGATTCCGAAAAGTTGGTTGGAACTGGACTGGATGGACGTGTCTAACCCCTGGCGCCGGGGTTATGACTCACGATAACTCCTTTTGCCCCATTACACTAATACGGTCATTTCGTGTTTTGTCTTGAAACAAACACTTCTTCTTTATTTGACGAATTCACTAGAATTTAGGTCACTACAAAAGGCAAAAGCTGAACACACAATTTCAGCGATGTGTACGATTTTTCTAAAAATTTTTCCTTGCGTGCGGCATATTTTGAATTATGAATTAGGTTATTTATTCAAAGACTTCAGAGAGGTAGTTTTCTTAAAATATGAGGTAATTAGGATTGATCAATATACGGCAATTTGCTTTCTTTGGAGATCAAGGGCAGCATCTTTCCTGAATTTCCGTTTTTGAAACATGATGACTGCATATATCAACAACAAGCTCTTCTGAAAAGTAAAAATATAATTAGACATAGTTCATCAGTTTTTCTAATACCGTCTTTAATTGTGCATAAATCGGGACAAGCATCGACTATTTTACGAACTACAAATTGACCGCAGGTCTTTCTTCGCTTTCTGTGATGGTGACTCGGTTTTCTATCTTGAAGCAGCTCGACCACCATTTGCAGATAATCATACTGGGAAGGTTTTTCTTGGTTGGAGATCTCGGAACTTTCCTCAGCGGTTGTTATGGTACAGAAGAAGGCAATAGTGACGACGAACAAAGCAACGTTCATTTTTTGAATATAATTCTGAGGAATGTCAAGATATTACTGGGTACGATCCATTTTATACGAATGGTTGCAGTGACTCCGCCCCTTCAGAATTCGGTAGGTAGGAATGGCGAAAAGAACATGTTGCGATAAGGGTTTCAAGGGTAAAAACATTATGTGTGCGTGATCGAAACGAAGTAATAAAAACTAGTAAACGATGAAGAAATCAACGTTGGGTCAAAAGTTGGCATGGATAGATCTGAAGCTGATGTTCGGTATCGATAACTGAACTCCTACGGTAAGGAGGATGTGCTATCATTTTTTATAGATAAGATAAATTCAGATGATCTTATGTTATCATCTAACTTCTTTTTGGTTTTTATTTTTTATGTTTTTAGTTCTTTCTGTAGTCCACTGGAATGGTTGAAACGTTCCCTTGTTCAAAACTTTGTTCAATTCCCTCTTTGATTTCAGAACTGCTACCGGCTTATGTTTCTTTTCTCGAAAATAAATAATCCGCTATTCTTCCGCCATTGGATTATTGTTCTGAAATTGGATTATACAAAAAATAAATACAAACAATAGGACAGAAGTTCCATTAGCCCCCAACATTTTAAGCTTATCCTAATCTTGTTAAGGTGATTCCTGTCTGAAACTAGTTTAGTTTAAGGATTAAGAGATGTTCCACGAATTTATCGAGTGTCAGGCGGCACACAAAAATTCAACTGGTTCAAATCGATTGATATTTTATAAATATGAACTACTAGGACCAGTGTGTACAAAACCATATTTTATTTCTGGCCACGCCCCCTTTCAGTAGGCAAAAAATCCATCTCAATGTCAAAACCCGTCAGAGACCAAAAATTTTTCTACTGAAAGTTATGAATGAAATCTCATCTGGAATAGATATAAGGCATTATTTTGAGCAACTTTTGTGTTCAGACAAAAATTCCAGCTCAGCTCCTTGCATGAAAAAAAAGTTGATTTTTCGAGAGACTTTTTGAAATTACGAATTTTTCGGAAAAATAATACTCTCCTGAAAAATTTTTCTACGGAATACATCGAGATAAGTGAAAATTAGGATGCACCAACTTATGAGGAATATACAGCGAAAAAATCTCCCTCGATACCAGGGTGTCTCAAAGGTGAAAATGGGCAAAGTTTGCTCTTGGGTACCCAAAAATCAACGTATAGGGATACATGGTGAAAAATTCGAAAATCACTAAATTCGATTGTTTTTCGATGGAAGGTTTTACTGATGTTTTCCTATCATTTCTCAACTTTATAGGATAATATCTTGCGGTTAAAACATATTTTGTCAGAATTAATATCAACGCTAGCCAAGCTAGCATAAATAGGCTGGTCGTGAAGAACTTGGCTCAGATTTCACTGGAAACTATAAGAAATGATAGGAAAACATCAATAAAACCTTCCATCGAAAAACAATCGAATTTAGTGATTTTCGAATTTTTCACCATGTACCCCTATACGTTGATTTTTGGGTACCCAAGAGCAAACTTTGCCCATTTTCACCTTTGAGACACCCTGGTATCGAGGAAGATTTTTTCGCTGTATATTCCCCATAAGTTGGTGCATCCTAATTTTCACTTATCTCGATGTATTCCGTAGAAAAATTTTTCAGGAGAGTATTATTTTTCCGAAAAATTCGTAATTTCAAAAAGACTCTCAAAAAATCAACTTTTTTCACATGCAAGGAGCTGAGCTGGAATTTTCGTCTGAACACAAAAGTTGCTTGAAATAGTGCCTTCTATCTATTTGTGCTCTTCAAAGAGCAAATCAAGACTGGGCGGAAGTTGCGGAGAAAACCGAAGGAAGGACACGGAAGAGAACGCTACGATGAAACAGATGGAGAACAAGCTCATTTTGGAGCGGAGAGGACGACCGAACCGAGAAGAGGACAATTACTTTTGTGGATTTCGCGAATTTCGAAGAAGAAGTAAGACTTGTTTCACATCCGTAAACAACATTTCTTTCATGTATTTATTGTAGATGAAACGGGACAATTGAGAACACAGGGATAAAGAAAAATGAGTATCATAATTCAATGAGATCATGAAAAAGATGACCGAGTCGATTGATGGAAGATGTGTGGAAGTGGTTACTTGTTTGGGCAGCAGGAAGTCTTGATATAGTCGGCGTCGCATGCCTCCCCGCAACATTGAGTTGCTATATCACCGCCTTCCTCTGAAAATAAGAAATTCGTTTTCTGGTAGAACCTCTCACAGGAGGAAAACTTACGTGGAGTGCATGGTTCACCGCAAACGCTAATTATGAATACGATCAACTTGCTTCCACAGTTTCTTTGAGCTGCACGACGAGCTCTTGATTTTGGAAGTGAGAGGACAGCCTCTTCGATGGCGACGCGGAAGGCAAGCTCCTTGAGATCTGGATCCGAGTATGTGATGTCCGAGTCGGAGTGTTTAAAAGTAGCAGTAGAGAGAGCGATAAGTCCGAGTAGGATAATAATGGAGAAGGAAGACATGATGTGGTAGATGTGAAGTAGGTTAGTATCAAGGATAGATATGAAGATTCACACGAAATTCAGAGTTTTATACACATGCTCAAAAGTGGGCGTGTCTTCATCCCGCATCCATCGTTTCCCTTGCTCCGACTCCACCCCTTCAAATCCTCTTCTGAAAATGACGATTAGATTGAGAAGTGGGCGGAGTCTGCTCGTCTTGAGAAAACTACGATGGCATGGAGTTCGAAATTCCAAATTTGGGATATCATTCAAAGAGGGAGAATCAGAAATAGACAAGAAAGATAATGAGGTGAAGCAGGTTGAAAACATTGACGTGCGGTTGGAAGAAGAAACAAGCACAGGTTCGGAAAAAAAGGACAACAACAAATTAACGTTGATACCGCATGATAATCACTAGTGAAAATACAAGTGAAATCCGGGTTAGCTTGTTATTGATTGCAAACGATCAAAACATTTTGGAAAATGGAAACACAATCGAATTGTATCGATTTCCGGGAAAAGTCAAAACCTTGAAATCTCATTTTTGAGTTTAACTTTCCGAAAATGGGAATAGTGCAGTTTAAATAGGAAAGAACATTATTGATTGTCTGTCTTCTCATCCAAACAAATGTTAAAATATGAATGAAGAAAGGGTGTGAATGAGTATACTTTTGGAAGCATATGAGCAATTAATTTCTCTAGTATTACGGAAAAAGCAAACAATTTCTAGAATAATGTGGGATCAGAAGGTCTCCAGACTAAGCAACAAAAAAAAACAAAAAAAAACATACTGATTCGAGAAAACTAGACTGAGCTGAGTTTTATTATCAAAAACAACAAAACTTAACTATTCATTGTCGTGGATACAAGGTCGTGAATTAGAAATCAACCGAAGGAAATACGACTGAGATAAAACTTCACTAGTCCACAATACTCTTCCTGGTCAATGTATCCGTTTTCAATGCTACTGTTGGAGATACTGTCCAACTTGGAGTAGTTGAATTATACGTTTTCGCTTTGAAGTAATGAAGACATTTCACTGCGAGCATGGTATGATAATGACAGTGAAAATATCAAAGCACTAGAAGCTTCCCAACACTCCATCATTACTCATGAACCCCTGAGTTGAGGACATCGACTGAAGTTCCCTGTTTTCTCATTTTCCATGTTACCCAGAATTTTATCTCGTATCCGTTCATTATCTTTTGCTTTCCATGTTATTGGCTGTTCCCCTGAGACGAGAACCACTCTTTGCTTATTTTTTATACTGTACACATTTGTTTTCAATATCACCTTTTGGCTGTACCCGACCACTTTCGTAATCTGAAAATTCGGGTTCCACAACAGCTCTGATTGCTAACTGTTCAAGCAAAACTGATTGTTCTCACAGAAAATCGGCTCATTTTATAATCATTTATTGGAATGAACTGGGAAAGAGTGGAGTGAGATCTAAAGTACTGAAAGAAAATGATAATTGACATTTGTGGAGAATTCGTTGAATCGAATGCCGAAGAGATCAGGGCCATTGCAAGGCTTGAGAAGTAATCGAGATCGATGAAATTTAGACGTTCGGACAGCAGGTGGTCTTTATGTAATCGTCGGTACATTGATTGGAGCAACAGTATGTAGCGATATCCACACCGTTTCCTGAAAAAAAAGTTAGTTATACGTATGGTTATAATTGATATGTGAACTTACTTGCTGGACAAATTTCTCCACAAATGGTCAGAACGAAGACGACGAGTTTCTTTCCACAGGTTCTTCCATCTGCAACTGATGGGACACGGCGAGCACGAGAGAGCGATTTCAGGTTGTTCTCCAGTTCCAGCTCCATTTCGAGTTCCTTCAAGTAGCGAGCCGTTGGATCCATATCCCTGAACGAGGAGACGACTTGAGCGATGAGGATGGTGAAAGCGAGAAGTGCAAGGAACTTCATGGCTGCAGATGATAGTGTTTATTCTGAAAATTCAGATAGTTTATGAGAGGGAACGGAAAGTTTGAAAGGAAATGATTTATGTTCCACCGGTGTCGGTTTTATACTACTCAACCCGAACAGGGGGCGGAGCGAATTTCTAAAAAAGGATGATTAGGGAGGATGCTTGGCGCAAGGGGTGGAGCGAAGTAGGGGAACATTGACGGAGAGAAGAGGAGTGCGCGGACGAAGGCGGCGAAGAAGGAGAGGAAGATTTGTTCGTGGAATCTATGATACATTTGGAAAGAGGAAAAAGAGTCTGAAATTGTATCTCAAGTAGGAAAATGAACAGAAAGGGACAATGTGATGATCATTAAAAGATAAAGAACTGGTTCAAATGTTTATTTCTGAACACAGATACTGGAAATAGCTGAGGAAATCCTGATAATCAAGTTTTGAAGTAACGCTTTTTTGAAGGATCGAACGCAAGGTTCTATTGGTCAGCACGTGCCGAGAAATAAGATGTTTCATTTTCGAGGTCACTGGTTGAACTGGATTCCAAGATTGCGTGTGTACCGTCCATCAGCTGACGGGAAATGTAACCTGCTTTGATGAACTTATGATACATATCCCAAATCGACTCCGAGGCGCCGGCCCCCCGACCTAGGCACTGTTGGATTGATGAACAGGAAATCGAGAAAATAATTAGATTTTTGAGGTTTTGATGATTCTTTAAACTCTATTCTTGTGCCGATGTTTTCCAGCAAAATCGTTGAAATCATTGAATACTTTTGGGAGATTTACGTCTACTTTATGATCTCTGCTGAAGCCAAAGCTCCTGATTTGTTCTTTGCAGATCCTTCTGTCTCACAGCCGTAAATTGTACTAATTTCGGAGCAACACCAAAGAAAAAATTGGTTTTGACGATTCTGTCCGTTTTCCCACGCCGTTTTTGCGTTTTTGCACCATGTCATGAGGGTGTGTTTTCACTTTTCAAATTTCTTGAACTCAGACTCTTTCTAGACTTTTCGAAATCCGAAATTCCACTAGACTTCCTGAGAACCTGGAAAAGGAATGTCATGCGAATCAGTGTAAAAACTAAGAAAGGAACAAGATTCAATCTGACATCTACATCTCTTCTCGATCTTCTTGTTTTGAACTTTTGCTCTGTATTCAACTTTTGCTCTGTAGAATTCTGAACATTTGAACATGTACAATTTAGTCATAAGGATATGTTAAGTGTGTTCACGTCATTGTTTAGACGCCTTCAGGTAACAACCCAGATAGACACAAATATTCCCACAAGTTTGTCTTCACATCACAACCTGACGTATTCGGAAAACCGCGTCAGGTATGATGATACTCTCCCAGGAGCACATTTGGGACCAGACGGCTATGAGACATGAGTTTGTTCAAAAGTCCAGGAAGAAAAATAGATCACGAAAACAATGAAAAAGCATGTGATGATAGTTAGTAAAGGAAGTACATTTTGCAAAATTAGTACTAATGAGTGTGTGTCTCGGGATTTTTGAGTTTGGGAAAACAAGGATATGTACACTTTTGGTCATTGATTTCGATTTTTGAAAAATTTGAAGAGATTGAACTCAGGTACTGGAACAAAAGACAGAAATAAATTCGAAGTTCGATTGGAGAATTTTTGTGAATCTAGACTACCAATGTGCTGAATTGGAATATGAAAACAGAATCCCAACAAGTATCGCATCCACAATTTTTGATAATTGGGAAGTGTTCATTTCAGTCTTCTCATTCTAGTATTTGTCTCAACAATTCTCTATGATGGATCAAAACACACAATTTACGAATCTTCCTTCTTGATTTCAGATTCTTCATGATTTCATCAATTCAGATTTCCCGGAAGCCGTTTCCCCCCCCCCCCCCCCCCCCCCAACCTGTCAGTTTCCATTTAAACTGACGATAAATTGGATTCTCTGAACTCGAAATCAAATCTGATTCTTCTTTAGGGCCATCTTTCATAGTAACGTTTTTGATGATGTGAAGCTCATCAATTCTCGAGACACTCTCTGAACTCGGGAATTTTTGAAAAGCATTTTCAAAACTAAAAAAGAAGGTTTTAAAAATGGAAAGAAGCAAAGTTCAGATTGAGTCATGTATAGCGGATTTCGTGAATTTAGAAATTTAGTAAAAGTTTCAGAATTTCTAATGAGAAAAAAGTCACTTTTTCTCGAGAATTCGTGACTTCTTTCGGGAAACCGCCGACTCTTTTCGCACTCTACAGAAGTACTTGTTGAAGATTAAAGCTCAGGTGACACCCACACTTATAAAAGGAAAAAGGAAAAAGTTGCAGTTGGTCATTTGTTGAAACAAAGAAACTAGTAAAAGTTTTGTTCTACTCAACAAATTCCGGCTCATTTTGTTTTGGAAGATGATCTAGAAATGGATTTCAATTTCAAAACCAAAAAGAAATTCGAATGTTGGGAACAAAAATTTCAATATTTTGTTTTGTTGTTGTTGATAAGAAGAAGCTTCATAATTTACGACTACCTGTTTATATTTACTGTCTTGTCAAACTGATATCAAAACACAATTGTCTGCTACTGTTATCATACAGGAGCTGTTATCTTAAGCAAGTCCCCGGAATTTTCAACTTCTTTGAATCTTCAGTATGATATCAAGTTGTTTCTCGGGATCTTCGAGACTCCAAAATGTTATCCAAGTTTTCTGATATCTATAGGTATACAACAGAAGAATATTTGTGGCTGCTTGATATGTGTCTGCTCTATGATAAACAATTATATCTCCACTCTTGAATACAAATCGAGGATCTGTTTCCTTGTCAATTTATTATGTTTTTGACACCATCTACTGAAAATCTTCTTCGTTTTTATATTTACTCCAACTTATCTAATTGTTTTTCACTCATTTCTAGTGTCTGGCTCGTAGGTACGATACATATACCATCTAGTCTAGGATCCACTGAATATTATCTTTTATCTTATTGAGATTCGAAAAGAGCGACACTTCTAAATTCTACTTTTTTCCATCGTTAGCATTTTTCAAAAACAAGGAGTTTGTCAAAAGACTATAAAAATATGGAATAATGTTATTCCGTATATCTTTTTCAAAGAAATGAGGGTGGAAGCAAACTGTCTTTTTATTCACGGAATTTCCCGTTCCTGAATCAGTGATCTACTTTTTGACGCGTTTTTGCTATTCTCCACAACACCTTCTTTGAATTATCCGTCATTTTCATTCTGAAATCTTCTTATCGTATCGTTTTTTTCTTGAAAAGAAATACGCCCCAAACTATGAAAGACACTTCCACCTTCTCCTTTGAACATTAAAACAGAGCGATTATGTATATCTGAACTTTAATTTGAAATTGTTTTCTGCATTAATGTTCTCTAACAAGAATCTCCTAAATCATCAACATTAGTATGTTTTGCACTTCTCTTGATATTCCTAAAATTACAACTCCTGGAAAACAATTTGCCATTAGAATCCACTCGTCAACAAGTACATTTTAATGCATCAACATTTGCTACCGTTGTCACCTGAGAAACACGAGATCCTTCTTCTTCGTCTTCTTACCTTGTATGAGCCATTTTCGACTCCGCCCCATTCCGTATATTTATCATAATCAACTCACTCCACCCCTTTCTTTTCAGCTTCTCTTCAAAAACATAAACGAAGCATTCAACAATCCGTCTCATTCTCCAAAAATGAAACTCTTGGCTATTCTCACCCTGCTGGCTCTTGCTCAACTCGGAACCGCAAGCCTGATGAGAAACTGGATTCACGACTTGGAGAGTCGTCTTCCAATCGAGGAGGACTACACAGACGACCTCAGTGATTTCGGATTTCATGATTTCCCAAAGAACATGATGACTCGACCAAGACGCGGAGGCAGGATGGCAATGTGCGGAGGAAAAGTGTGGAAGATGGTAGTGATGGCTTGCGGAGGAACGTGCACACGTGAGTTTTTTTACGGATTTATCAGAAACCTATTCAAACTCAATCCATTTTCAGAAGAAGACGTGAACATCGCCACCTCATGCTGTGATCGTATGTGCACCATGGAAGAGATCACCGGAATGTGTTGCCCAGCTCGCTAAACGTGGATTCGGATAGGGAACTGTTCTCTAGATCAATTCACAATCGCCAACTCTATTTCTTGTCTCTTCGCAACGAGTTAATCGTCTATTTTGCTTTCTGTTCTTCCCCCGATCCCACAAATTCTTCATTTTTTCTTTCTTCTCCGTTCACTTTTTCATTTACTTCTTCATTTCGTTCTTCATGTTCTAATTTCTTTTGTCCATAATAAAAAAATGACGTTGCTTTGAAGCATCCCTCTTGTTGACGACGTATACTTCTGGGAAGGTGTGTCTTGACAACACTGCCACTTAAAAATTTGAGTTGGTTTTGTCGTCTAGATAGCTCAATTCTTCAGATGACGTGAGCATGCAGATTCCCACATGTCAAATATAGCATTAGAAGAAAGAAGTAATTTGACAATCCGAAAGCGGCTGATTGTTTATCAGAATACTTCGTGAGAGAGCCCATGACAGCTTCAGATGACTAACTAGACGTTTGTGGTGACAATTCGGAGCAAAAGGAAAAAAAGCAGTATCACATGAACAATTGAATCATCAAGAATCTCTGGGCAGCTAATTATAGGCTTCCTTTTTGTCTCTTGCTGTCCATTTCAACTTCTTGAATCACACCTCCGTTTGTCTAGATGGTCTTGTTTTTCAAAAAAAATAATGGAATTAGTGGAAAAAAACGATAATAAATGGCAGATAAACATAAAATGAACCGAATGGATTCAAATTAAAAACACAGAACAGAAGTCTATCGCCACTCACCTGGTTCAATTTCGAAGAATCGGATGAACATAAAAACTGAAACTGGAAAAACGAAGAACTTTGTGAGCAGTTAGCAGCTAAGCTGTTAATCCTGAGTTCTCAAGATTTGTAATACTTTTGAACTTTTTTGAAAAAGCAAAACACATTTTATTTTGATCAGATTCAAATAAAACTTTGACAGAAAAGGAGGAATTCGCAGAACTTCCAAGCAATGCAAAATATGATAACAAAAAATTACCGAGAATATCAATACAATAAAGATATAAAATAAAACCGTAAATTGAATTTAAAACTTGATTTAAACACTTCTGAAGACTCTATCTTCTGAATGGTAAATCTGGACAGCACGCATCGATGACGTCTTGAATGTCGCATTGTTGAGAACAACAGAGAGAAGACAAGTCTACACCGAGTCCTGGAAAAAGGTATTTGAAATGTTGAAAATTGGAGAAAAAAATTAATTACCTGGTTGACATTCACCACAAGTGGCAAAGATGAATCCATAGAGACGTCTTCCACAGAAACGGATCTTTGTTCCTTGGATTCTGGATGCTCGAGTTGTGAGATGTTCCAGTTCTGGATGCTCAACTTGATTGTTCTTCAGTTGATTGATGACTAAATGGTCAGTTAAATAGTCGAAGTTGGTGGCTGCAGCAACTGAAGAAAGAAGCAGAAGCAAAAAAATGTGGAACTTCATTCTTCTGGGAACTTTCCGAGAAAAGGAGCGTCAGGGATGCATGGTCCCGTATTTATACGGTTTTCAAACAAAAACAAAAAGTGGGCGGGGTCGAAGGTGTCCTTCTTGGATTAGAAGTGGCATTCTGGTGGAAGACGTTGTGCAAGAGAAGACGTAACAGAAGGACAGACGGTACGGTGCATTGCGCAATAGGTGGTTGGTAGGACAGGTGGGTAGCAGGGGATTCAACTGAAACAGATGGGGAATGGAGTTGAGGAGAAGATCTGAGCATGTTTTGAATTTGAATTGTCGTTGGTTTTGGGTGGTCCTGAATGATGCCATTCAATGGGTTATACAGTAGGCATCGCAAGAATGACCTTCACTATTTACAGTTGGATTATCTTAATTGTTGGAGTCCGCAGCCTGAAGGATTACGGTACCTTAGGCCAAATGAGAAAAACTTAAGACAATAGTTTGAATTTCTAGTTCGTTTTTTAGTCGTGAACACAAACACAAGATCCTTTCTCTATCACTTTCTCTCATTCACTTCTTTTCATATTTAAACATTTTGTGACTCTTCTCTTTTCGAATTTCTTTCGTGGTTTCTACCCACGTAAACTGTTATTGTTTTGTCTAGCAGAAGACGTTGTATGAATTAATCATAAAATTACGTCGACGCTAATTGTATTTCCAGAACAATAAGCAAAGTTATTGACAGGAACACTGTGAAGTATGATGATTTTTGTATGAATAACACTATTTTTTGGATTCTGAAGTTGAGCGCTTACTGGTCAATAATCATTCTAAACAGTCAGAAACATCCTGCTTTTGTTGATAAGTTAAAATAGCATAAATCCGTTAATCCTATTCAACTAATCCTGTTCATCACCATCTTATTCTGCTCTTTCTTTTTTCTCATTCTGATTTGAATATACGCACACATTTTCCATCTCTTTTCTGCAAACGCGACCTCGACATTTTAGAAGAAAATTTCCTCATTCAAAATGCGATTGCGGGGCTTACGGTCTGACGAGCATCAATCACGTCATCTGAATTCTGGAAACGAGAATTGAAAGGAATAAAATGGTTGTTGAAGAGGGACGGAGTGAATGATTGTTGAACTTATGAATAAGGATAGTCGGCACATACAACTTTCCCGACAATGGAATACAGCACCACAATAATTGTACGAAACAAATACAACTATGTAGTCAGAAGAAGGCGAAGAAGTTTGTTCCGATGGTAGTTCTGGATAGAGCGGTTTGAGAAATTGTAAGATCAAGAGAACTCAGTGGATACTCATAGAATCTTCTTGATCTTAGATCATGAGGCAGTATAATTTCAGAAACTTAAAGTCTTAAAAAGACGGTTTGAATAGTTTTTTCCATAATATCAGAGACAAATATTTTAAAAACGTCCCCATAATTTCACAACAGCTCCTTAACATTTATATATTTAGTTCAGCTTTTTGAAGATTTCCGATTATTTCAGTTTTTTCTTTGAATCTTATCTAGCTCACAATGACAAATCAGGTTCAATGGGCTCCGAGAATAATTGCCAAGAATGAACACAACACACATCCGGTTAATAATTTTGCTTTCAAACTGTTCATTGTTCGAAGATACGTCAAAGAAGCAAATTGATTATAACATTGCAATTAGCTTATTTCCACACGTCACATCCATATATACATCAGGTTAAAATTCAAAAACAACAAAAAGTTCTGAGGAATTCTGATGACGTGAGAAATGATTCAACTTTTTGATTGAGAAGGTTTCCTCTTGTGATCTACCACGAGGTAATTCCGTTAATTATTGGGTTTTGGAAACGATGTATGCACTATATTCCTGAGTCACTGAAGATCATACGATGATCACATCGAATCGGTTTCGTCAGAATCATCACACAACAATTGAAACCTCTCCTTTCGAAACACATGAACATTGTTGATTTCCGTTTGGAAACTTATATAAGTGCATTTTAGTTTTTTCTCTAGTTTCGTGTGACCAGCTTTGAGATGAAACCTTTTTGGTGTTTGTTTTCGAAATCTGAAAGTTAGATTCTTTAATTATTTGAAGTCCTAAAGGTGAAACGTAAAATCAGAAAACAGAAAGTTTGGTGATTTCTGGAAAATGATCGATTGGATGAGGATAACCAATGATCGAAGTAATATTTTGGAGAATAGGGGAATTTTGGATTCCGAGCTTTCAATACAAGGGAAAGAAAGTGGAACTTGGGCAACTTGAAATGTGTTCAACCAGTGTCAACTGAAAATTGAAAAAATTGAAATCTTTGTTTCTGTCTGTATATGTGTTCCTCAGTTTTGAGAGCGGAGGATCATTTGTTATGTGTTGTTTTAGAAGTTTTAGTGATTCTTTTTCTGTGCTCCAATTACACATTCTAAACACAACATCTTTAAAATAAGAGACCACCATAACGAATTTAATTTCATCTGTTTTCCCGCAATGTTTCACACGATCAAAACACACAGGTCTCTTTATTTTTTTTTCTGAATTGTCTAATTACTTCCATCTTCATACATCAACGCCAAACTGAACCGTCTCGTATCATACTAGACATTTTTGTTGTTCAAATTCACTTCAATCTTTCCAAAAGATCAAACGGAAAGACTCAGAAAGTTCGGTAGTGCAATGTCTATGGAGATGACAACAAATGCGTCAGAAGATAATTGTAATGCTCTTTGGAAAAAATAGTGTTTTCTTAAATAGATATTTTTGGGAAAATTATCAACCGTCAAGTAAACTGTTGAACTTCTAAAAAACCATACTTGAAAAGGGGCCAAAGAATTAGAAAGAAGAAATTATCCGGGTACCGATTTTGAGCAGGAAAGTTCTTTGCTGTGCCGACCTATTTTAGAGAGTCTTGATATAGAAGAGGAATCGACTGGAACAATACAGAAATTGCCAGCTTACAGGACACGTAATTACAGTCGTTTTTCCAAAAAACGCATGAATCACACTTTTTGGATGTTCGATTAAAGATGCGCCACTTACAGTAAGATTACTTATCTAATCATTCTACCGAATTCCCTGACCATTAGACATTCACAAATCAAATATCCGTTCGAGTACTGGTTTACAATTATGTCCTTGAGATGTTCCGGTTGCCAATGCACTGACTCATATTTCGACGCCATCTCGGTTCGCCCAACTCTTTTGGTTTTCTGTATTGAGTATAATTGAATCTGACTGTATCTCAGGTGTCGAGTTGCAACTTTTGGTCGGAAGTTGAGGGGGGTTCGCCTTTAGGTCGGACCTTGGTCAGCTTTTGGTCAGACGTTGACCGTTCGTCGGCTTTAGTGCAGACGTTTGTCAGTTTTTGGTCGGAAGTTGCAACTTCCGACCCGTTTAAATTTGAAGTTTGTCGGACCTTGGTCGGCTTTAGTAGCGGTCTTGTCCGGAACCCGACCAACCTGCGACCTAAAGTTGCCGGCGACACCCGAGATATCTGTATCTTCTACAGCCAACGATTACTTCCGGAAACGTCGTCACCGAGCAAACTATGAAAAATAAGATACAAAGTTCAATGTCAAAACAAGATAACCTTTCCGGTATTAGTCCATTTGAATATTTGTTGTCAACAAGTTATTATCCACATATACGAATCAGAGAAGATCTCAGAAAAAAAAAGAAGTTCACGAGGACTCAATAACAAAATACTATTTTTCAACTTCCGGTTGCAAAGTGTGTAATATCATTCATCATTTCAACTTTTTTCGATTGTGACAAATGAGCAACAGGTGCTACGAAACCACGTGGTTTCATCTTCTCCGAATGAATGTTCCGATTGAGCAATGAAGAACGCAAGAGGGCGATAAACATATTAAAATCTCTCGGTGCAAGGTGTAATATGTCTGTATTCCGGAAGAAGATCCTCACAGTGTAAAGTGGAAATTGATAAAGCCACTGCAGACATTAGCGATGATAACAGACAAACAAACGATTGTGAATTTTGATCACGTAAACATACACGAAATGAGTTATTATGTAAACGCACTCGACAGGGACCAAAGATTGTTTTGGGATGAGGGAGAGGAGAAATGATTGGACAGTATTTCAAGTATTTCAATTCAGCAGCCTATATGCTGGAAGTTTTGTGCAGACTGTTTCAAGTATCAAAGCAATCGTTGGAAATGCAATCGGCTCAAAATTTGCGATAATATGAATTTTGGAAAGCTCTACAAGATAGCATTAACATTTCAGTATTGTGGCGGTAAAATGCAGCTGGACTTTGCGCCACCGCACTCCAGTGGTAAAATGTCCCGACACGGTGATTTTTCCACTGGAGTGCGGTGGCGCAAAGTTCAGCTGCATTTCACCGTGACAATAAAATAACATTATTTTTTCCTAGACCTATTTCTTTGATTATAATCCCAACACATATCGATCTACCCAATCAGATCTTTTGAGCAATAAGAATAATCGACCCTTTTGAGGGTCTCCTCAGTCAGTCTCTTTGTCTTTGGTGTGTTGCTGTCTGATTTTATTCACTATACAATTTTTCTAAAAAGTTAAGAATACCGGAAAACCTCTAATAGAGCGATTCCGGAGCAGGTTTGTGTAAACCCTCTTTTGAAAGTATCATCAATTGGAAAATCACATTCAGTACGTTTTGTAGCTGACGAAATTATTTTCATCTACTGAAATTATTACCGGCAAATAGCAAGAATATCGGTGTTACGGACTTCCGAGACTCGGTCTTCCGGGGGCCGCTCTATTAGAGGTTTTAGGGTAAGTAGGCTTCTTGTCGTTCATTCTGAGAAGTTCTGGAATTTGGATTGGAAACACTCTCAGTTCTAAAAGATGACGCAGCAAGTAGAATAGAAGCAATTTTCGGAGGATCCACCTGTAAAAGTTACAGCTAAACTGATCGATATGCGAATCTGTTTACAGGCCGCTCGTTCGCAAAAACACCGATTAGGGATCAGTTGTGCGCCGAATACCTGATGAACACACATATCATTCTTATCCCGTTGGTTACTGAGAATTCGCTAATCTATACGTTATAGCTAGAATTCTAGTTTTTTTTGTCCTACTTCCGTCAAACTAGTTATCAATTTAGGTAGCATTCCTTGCTACAGTATTATTCTTTCTTCGCTAATGAATTATAAACTTTTATATGTATCCAATGGTCTGAAATTTTCAATGTCTTGAACGGAAGGAATTTGCATTCTAGACTCGCTTTTATGGAGTCTAGAATGCAGAATAATGAAAAATTTTATTCAGCACAATATCAGTAATCGGACAACAAATGAAAATAGAGAAAAAAATTAACACAGAAACGAACATTGAAAATATTAACAAATCAATTTTTAAAAACCCCGACATTATTATGAGAAAAGTTGTGAATTCAGAAAGTTTAAAATTCAGAAAGTTAAAGGAATTCAAAAATTCAAAAAGTTTAAAATCTTCTGAATTAGTGGAATCTAGACACCCTGATATCCTCCAAACCGTCGGCTATTCACGACGTTAGGTGCACATGTATGTCTGTGCGGCAATTCAGAGGGGAATTGATATCAGAATGTTTTTTACGAAAGGGACAATTTAAGGAATTCAGAAGTCATTAAAAACGAATGTAAAATCTTCTGAATTAGTGGAATCTAGACACTCTGATATCCTCCAATCCGTCGGCTATTCACGACGTTAGGTGCACATCAGAGTTGCGCGGAATTCCGACTTCCGACTTCCGACTTCCGACTTCCGGGCATTTTTTTCATTCCGACTTCCGACTTCCGAGTTTGAAATTTTACTTCCGACTTCCGGCTTAAAATCGAAAAGTCGGGGAAGTGGAGAAAATTTGAAAAACGAGGTCATTTTTCGAGATTTTTAGGCCTAATATGGCAAAATTTTCTTAAAAATTGACCAATTTTCGGAAAATCGGACAATTTAAGTTTAGTCTAACATCTGTACTTCCGACTTCCGACTTCCGACTTCCGTCTTCCGGGCAATTTTTCACTTCCGACTTCCGACTTCCGCCTTCCGAGTTGAAAATTTTAATTCCGACTTCCGACTTCCTACTTCCGACTTTGAAAATTTCACTTCCGCGCAACTCTGGTGCACATGTATGTCTGTGCGGCAATTCAGAGGGGAATTGATATCAGAATGTTTTTTACGAGAGGGACAATTTAAGGAATTCAGAAGTTCAAAAAGTTTAAAATCTTCTGAATTAGTGGATTCTAGACACTCTGATATCCTCCAAACCGTCGGCTATTCACGACGTTAGGTGCACATGTATGTCTGTGCGGCAATTCAGAGGGGAATTGATATCAGAATGTTTTTTACGAGAGGGACAATTTAAGGAATTCAGAAGTTCAAAAAGTTTAAAATCTTCTGAATTAGTGGAATCTAGACACTCTGATATCCTCCAAACCGTCGGCTATTCACGACGTTAGGTGCACATGTATGTCTGTGCGGCAATTCAGAGGGGAATCGATATCAGAATGTTTTCTACGAAAAGGACAATTTAAGGAATTCAGAAGTTCAAAAAGTTTAAAATCTTCTGAATTAGTGGAATCTAGACACCCTGATATCCTCCAAACCGTCGGCTATTCACGACGTTAGGTGCACATGTATGTCTGTGCGGCAATTCAGAGGGGAATCGATATCAGAATGTTTTCTACGAAAAGGACAATTTAAGGAATTCAGAAGTTCAAAAAGTTTAAAATCTTCTGAATTAGTGGAATCTAGACACCCTGATATCCTCCAAACCGTCGGCTATTCACGACGTTAGGTGCACATGTATGTCTGTGCGGCAATTCAGAGGGGAATTGATATCAGAATGTTTTTTACGAGAGGGACAATTTAAGGAATTCAGAAGTTCGAAAAGTTTAAAATCTTCTGAATTAGTGGAATCTAGACACTCTGATATCCTCCAAACCGTCGGCTATTCACGACGTTAGGTGCACATGTATGTCTGTGCGGCAATTCAGAGGGGAATTGATATCAGAATGTTTTTTACGAGAGGGACAATTTAAGGAATTCAGAAGTTCGAAAAGTTTAAAATCTTCTGAATTAGTGGAATCTAGACACTCTGATATCCTCCAAACCGTCGGCTATTCACGACGTTAGGTGCACATGTATGTCTGTGCGGCAATTCAGAGGGGAATTGATATCAGAATGTTTTTTACGAAAGGGACAATTTAAGGAATTCAGAAGTCATTAAAAACGAATGTAAAATCTTCTGAATTAGTGGAATCAAGACACTCTGATATCCTCCAAACCGTCGGCTATTCACGACGTTAGGTGCACATGTATGTCTGTGCGGCAATTCAGAGGGGAATTGATATCAGAGTGTTTTTTACGAGAGGGACAGTTTAAGGAATCAAGGAAAAAGTTTTGTGTTAAAGAAAGGTTAAAGGAATGAAAAGAAGATGTTAAAGGAAGTTGTAAAATGTTCTTAATGAAAGGGTTTTAGAGATTGTAAAAGTTCTACGCATCAAAATGTTACTACAAAACACTTCCTATTCCAAGAAAAAAGTCAAGGGGTCCCCAAGGTGTTCAAAAAATTAAAGTTACATGAAGATCGTCATCTGTCATCAGGGTCCCGTTTTGTCGACGATGATTCTCTGAAGTCCTCCCTGAAGCGCGATGATCATCGAAGTTATCGATATCGATATCTGAATTTTTCGATTCCAGAATACTCTATCGAAAACCAAGGTAAACTCACAATTCCATAGTTCCCGTAGATATTTTTTGTTGAGAGTAGTCGATTTCTTTGGATACTGATTTTCTTTATCGATTTGTGGGCTCGCATCGAGTCTGCCACATTTTGCAACGTGGAAAGAAAAAATGGGGGAATCGGGAGGTCAAGGAGAAATTCAATAGGTTTTGTCACGTCAGTAGAATTTCGCCGTGAACTTTTTATTGTTTATCTTGAGCATAATTTTTCTTGTGTTGATTGGAAGCATGAAAATCGAAATAACTCTGCCCAGGTTCTCCCTGATGTTTCGTATGTGCATCGCCCCGGAAGAAAAAGTTCTGGTTTTCCGAAACTTTTATAACCGTAATCCGTCGACGTCATTTGTTCATGAGCTCTGTTCTCAGTTCTGACTTTTCACTGGAAAGAGTAAAATTGCAAATAGATCAAGGAACTAAACTATATAGTTTGTGAGTCAACAAATGTAACACATTTTAGTTTTTACATCCCCAGATAATGGAAAATTCAGCTGTTTCATGATGTGAGACTATTTATTCCGAAGGTTTAAGATTTTTACGATGTCACTAATCTTTTTAATCTTTTCTTTGTAATGGATCACCAGCCTACGTGATAATACTACAATAACAATTACTCAAATACTCATCTCATTCACCTATTTTGCTTTCATTTCTTGTTTTTCTCCCGATTCTCTATTCTTTTTTCGTCTTCTTCATTTCCTGTCATTCCCACTAGAATCGGCGTGGTTTTGAGAAACTTGTGCTGTCTGCTTTTACCAAACTGCGAGAAGAAAAAAAAACGTTCAAAAAAAGAAGAAGAGAATGGTCTGGAATCTCCGCCGAACTTCCGACGAACATCCGTTGAAGAGACACCGATTGTAGCTAACTTCTAGACAGCCGAACCTCATTTTGGGACCCTTTTTTGGTTCCTGATTTTACTAGGAGTTCAGATGTAAAGCATAAAAAATCAACAGTTTTTTCTAGTGATTTTGAAGTGAAATTTTATTCCTGAAACAGTCAAATTAAGAGCGTAGTAGTGTTAGTTTTTGACAAACCAAGTTTTTAGAAAATGTGACTCTTCAACTGGTCTGAAAATGATCTCTTCAAACTTGAGCTTCAGTAATGTAACTTTTCGAATTCTGCACTTTTTGAAAACACGTACAGAAAGCGAGTCAATTTTACTTTTTAATTAGGTTTACAAAAGTATTTTCACAGTTTTAAAATTCCCAATTCAGTTTTACCGAATTTTACAAATTTTACAGATGATCTCATCGACTGCAGCTGCAGCTATTTGTTTATTATTTTTTGTAGCGTTCAAAATTTGTGCGCTTCCATAGTTTCATCATTCTCTTCTAGATCCTTGCCCTTCGGATCAACTTTCCATTTATTTTAGGATGTTTTTTGAACTTGAACTGAGCAAATTTTTGTACTCTCCCACTTTTGTAGTAAAATACCAAAACCGGAAAAACAAGTGGAAGTTTTGTCTTTTGACTAGATCATTTTGTTACTTCTGGATACAATCTGACAGTTAGGATTGAATGATCAGAACTTCAGAATCTCAAATTTATCACGTACTCCGAGAGTCTCTGTCTTGAAAAATTCCAAAGATCAGTGTTTTGCAACTCCAAAATTGGAAAAAAATAAAGGAAAAAGAGTGATGCATTTATGAACCTTTCATTCTCATTCTCCCAAATATAAATCTGGATCCGTCTATTCTCTTGATGAGAAGAAATCTTTCCGGAGTTGACGTGTGCCATCCGGGCGGTGCACCACCACTCCAATCTAATCGCTTCCTCTTTTCACTCCTTCTACAGAAAAACGAACTCCATCAGAAGAAGAAGGAAAGAGCACACATTTTCATTGTCTTCTCGTCTTCTTTTTTCTTTCTCTCAAGAGACCTCTCGCAGTTCTTTTTTTCGGGGGTGCTTACAGAGTTCGTGTCATGATTTAGCACCCTTCTGGGGGGACACGATCTCACTTTGTCACATCCATCAGTACTCGTGATCTCTCTTTTTTTTATTTTTCTTTTGTGTTCGACTTTTGACCGGAATAGAACCATTTGGTTGTAAACGATACCTCTAGAGGTCACCATAACAAGAGGAGTAAACTACGTGACACTTCCCAGAAACGAGGTCTTCGGATATTCAATTCCATCTATCGTTTCTTTTTTCGTTGACTCCTTCTTTTTCTTTATTTGCAACTCCATTGTTTTATGATCTTCGTTTTCAATTTTTGCCCTGGTCAAGGAAAATGTTTCAAAATTTTGAAATGTTCAAGAAGTCTCCAGTAATTTATGTTGTCCAGAATTTGTAAAATTCAATAGACCTCAATCCTAACCAAGGCTGGGCGGAGCGGTAATGTTTCGGCAACTCCTTCAAATTTGAATAACTTTTTTCAGGGGGGTTGGGTAAAAATGCGGTCAACAGAAAAATGTTGCTTTTTTAAAATCAATTGGTGAACAATTCGTTAAAATTTACCAAAAATGAGCTGTGTTACGCATTGTGTTGCCGAAAAGTTGCTGATTTTGGCAATTTTTGCAAGTTTTCGGCAAAACAAGGCACTCTGTTTAATTTGACGGTTTTTTAACCAATCAATAGCTTTTTTAATACGGATCATTTTTCTTGTTTTCAATATTTTAACCCGACTTTCCGAAAGAAAGTTATTCACATTTGAAAAAGTTGCCGAAATTCGCTACCACGCCCAGCCCCGGTCCAAACTTGAAGTTAGTTGATAATCCAAAAATCCTAATAAAACCTAAATTTTTGAAAACCAGAACCCCTATCTGTAAAATTACAAGTCTATAAAGTTTCCACCTTGACATTAGTTACCCTTCCAAAAGACCAAAAGCACTCAAACATCTCCGAAAATCCTACTCAATTGTATCCGTCGACCCCAGGGAACTCTAATTTTTGAGCATTGCAACAATTTGTGTACCCACGCAGAAGGCCACCCTCCTCGAGATTATCCCAAAAAAAACTTCCTCATTTCAAAGATCAACAAAAGTCCACCACCCTTTTGTAGTAAGTCCACTTCCTTGGTGTCAAGAATTGTGGAATCTCTCTCAACAGAAAAATTTCCGAATCTTCTTCCCATGTGTCATGTTCGTTTGCGTCACCCTATGTATCCTCCCATTCTTCCTGTCAGCCTATCAGATATCATAGAGCAAGTTCATGTTTCCCACTGGACAAGACCCCAATAACAAGACATTTATCACTTGTAGTATCTCTTGATAATATCTCCTTTTAAATTATTCCTTATCATTAGAATGAAAACCCTAGTTATGGGGATTCGACTCTGGTAGAAATGTTCTGAATGAGAAAGACATCATTTTTTCGAAACTTTGTAGTTCAAAAATGATTGTAGTTCCTGTCAGAAGTCGTAGGATGTTTTCATTTTGATTTTCTCTCATTTCCCCATCATCCGTTCCCAGAAGTCGTGACAGTTTTCTCAATGAGATTTGTGTGGGTTCAAATTCGTCTAGACACGTGGTTGCGAATAAAAGTCAAGACTCTTCAACAGAGAGAATATTTTTTGATTGTCATCCACAAACTTTGACCTATCCGAGGAAGTAGGCGATTTTTACATAATTGAACATGTACGTGTCATTCATAAACTGACATTTTGTTTCATGGAATATCCGCCTTCAATCACCGGTACATTCTCTCAATTATCTTGTCTCTCCGATAATCTTGTTTATTTTAGTTTTCAATTGACTTAATCTCAAAACTCACTTACCCATAAATGGCTGCCTCCCCCTTTGAATTAATCATTTTTCGGACAAAGTCATTTTTTGAAAGTATTTTAAAATGGATTCTCAAGTAGATGCTTTTCTTTTTTTGTCATTTGTTTTTGCTCGGTTCAATTTTTTTCTACCACTCAGACTGAGAACTCAGAAGGAAATTGTTGACACGAGATGCGTTCAGAAGTATTCATTTTGTCATTTCTTCACATGAATCACCCGTAAACTAAAAAAAGAAAAGAGAAAAGAGCACAACAATCAAAAAGAGAATCTTCTCATAACTTTTCCGTTTTTGAACGTATACATCGACATCATCTCTTTTCTTCTTTCTTAGAAGTACTCGACAAAAACATACCCGGTGGTCTGTGCTTGTGACTGGAATTCGAATTTGATGCTCTTCTGTTTCTCTTCATTCTTTTGAACAACTTGTTGCAATTTGCTCAATGAGCAGACATTTTATGACTATGGTCAATCCAATCCCCTCTATCGTTTACTTTTTGTTTTTTCTTCTCCTCTTATTTGCTACTGGAGCAATCTTGAAAATCGGTTTTAGATGGGCTCGTCATCACACAAGAAGCTCATGAAGGAGAGGAAAAAAAACATAGTCATGAAAAAGATTGAGGCTTTCTGGAGCTACTTTAGCATCCATTTTATGAGCTCATAGGTTATATCAATTAGAGAATGGAGCATACCTCTTGGGCTCAGTTCTCTTTTTTCGACATCTCTTGTTACCCACAGAACAACTGTCATCTATTTTTCCTCGTGTCATCTTTTTCTAATATTTTCGCTCACTTTTCAACAATGAGTTGGCTTCGGTTAGCAGGTGCATCTTTTATGTCTTCCTTACATTGAAATTTCAGTGCATTTCGTTTTTAATATGAACTAGGGGATATCCTGGAATGTCCTTGAGAAGAACTAAACAGTATTTGTTTTCGGCGAATATTGTATTCTGATAATCTGGAAGATAATTCATATTCATGTGCGTATTTCAGCCCACTTTACTACATATTGATGCGATATTGTTTATCTCTGGAAACTTCCTGTGCTGGATCTTTCGATCGCACTCTTTGACCGATCATTTTTCTGCAAAAGATACAAGGATACAAAAATCCATGACGTCCACAAGCAACAACTAATTTTATAGTTTTTTGCAAATTTTTTTCAATGGAACCACCAAGTTTGGTTTCACTCTATCTCAATCAACTTACTCAAAAGTCTAGACATTCTCGTTCTTTTTCCGATAACCTTCTGTTTCGTGAACCTATTAGAATGTATTCTGATCCTCCTTTTCTCTCTTCTCTCACATCATACCCCCAAATCCCAAACCACCACACAAATCTTCCCCAGATATCCTTTTTTCTCTCCTTTTTCTCTCATTTTCAGTCCAACAGCACCGCCCATTCTTTTCATTGTAATAAGGAAGGAATAATTGAGGAAACGAAACGTCGTCAATTGTCTCTTCCATTTGTATAGAATAGTACATTCATTAGAATTTCGTTGAAATTCGAGCATTTTGAAAATGCCCACTTCTTATCTTAATTCGTCGTCATTTTCCCATCTATTTTTTGCCTTCCAGAAAGAACAAATGTGCGAAGAGGATGGTCCGAAATCGACGGTTTCGTTCGCAATGGTTATAGCAGGTGAGTTAAATTCGAAAGGGTTGACAAGGCTAAATATAGTTAACTCTTCAGGATCTCTTATTTCAATTATCTCAATTTCCAATAATGTTCTTCTATTCAAATCCCTCATCGCAAACAACAGATGCTTCAAGTGTTACTTCCATGTGAGTCTTGTCTCTAGCTTAACAATTGAATATAAACTTTTCAGTTTATTCTTGCTCTCTGTTTCTTCGACATCATCATATCCGTATGCTATATGCCTGTGATTCTCGTGGATTCTCTCAAGGACTGGACTAAATGGATTGAACTTGCCAGAGCTTGGTGGCCCTTTTTTGTCTATGGTCTGGCAATGACACATGTTTGTATGACGACTGCATGGTGAGTCCATTCCCAAAACTGAGAGGGACTCAGAACTAACATCTCTGACCATTTCAGCTACATTCTGATTGCTGTCGCTTATGAGAGGTATCTGATCACAGTGAGAAGCTACATGTTGAAGCAGTTCCAAAAACGAAGAAGTTGGTGGTGCTTTGGTGAGTTCATAAATTTGGCTACTTATAGTCTTATGCAGCATCTCGTGTCCTCTCTAGAAGGAATGACGAAACACGAGAGAGTTTTTTAGTTTCCTCGTTTAGTGAGCTCCGGTCTTGAGATCTACACGAAAAGCTAATTAAACTCAAGATTATTTTGGGATTGTTCAAGTAATTACTATTTTCAGCCTGTTTCGCTATCGGATTACTTACAAAAGGAGGAATGCTCATGGAGTTGGATGTGTTTCCAAATGAAGATCCCACTTGTAAGAATACTGTAATGGAGTACTATGTGGATGTTACTGAAATTACCAAGTCTGCATGGTACGGTACAGTCTACAAGTTTTGGTTTCGTAACATTGCTACCGTATTCCTCCCGTTCTTTCTCTTATTACTCATCAATCTTGGAATAGTTCTCGAACTCCGATCCCAAATGCACAATGCTTTCGGAAATCGGTCAAGGAGACGTTTCTCGTTGAGAATGCAAAGTCGGGTAAGCCGCTGAAATGACGAAATTCCATTGAGAATTTGAAATTCATTTTCAGACAAACGTACGTCAGGCGACCGCCACAATGCTATTCATCTGTGTCATTTATCTGATATCCAATGTAGTGAATGTGTTCATCACAGCATGGGAATTTGTGGATATTGACTCATTACAAACGAGGTAATCTTTTGGGAATTGAAATATAAGATAACAATCAGTTTTTAGGTTTTTGGAAGAGTACATGCTGTCTGCGGATCTATCGTCTGTACTGGTTGTGACTGCGTGTGCACTTCGACTTCCTATTTATATGGTGAGTTTGCTTGAACTTTATCATTGAACTATTTGATCTTTGTTTCAGCTCTGCAATCCTGAACTCCGACGAGCTGTCAAAAAATCCTTCACCCATAAAAGTGAACACCAACAAAAGATGCATCAAACGTTTTCCCTCATCGCTAAGATTCTAGTCTAGTCAAATTAGTTATAATCTCTTTTTCACTCTTGTTATACAAAATCTTGTGATCTATTTGTCCAACAAACCATACTGTCACGGGTCCATTCTCTTTTTGTGACCTTTCTAGACTCATGAATATGTATATTTTATACACCACATTCAATGTGTTTCTTCATTTCAAATAATACCATTTCATAGTTCAGTGCGTTTCATTTTTTCTTGGTTTCATTAAAGATTTATTCATAAAGCTTCAGTCAGCAAGACACGATTCGTTTTTCCATAAATTATGAGAAGAATGACGATACGGATAAAAGGATCAAATAATACATATGGAAATAGATACCCGTATTACAGCATAAAGATGAGAAAGATTAAAGTCATGAAAAGTGGATTTTGAGAAAATGGGATTGGAACATCATTAAGATTAGGAAGATTTTCAGGCGAATTCAATAAGTCCAGGTAACTCTCTTGGACGACTGGTTTGTGCTGTGAAAAGATCTTCAGTGAATTCCTCGGGTTCTTTGTCAATACTGAAACTTGACGGGACTTCTCCATTATTTGGACTGATCAATTCTGCTTCTCCAGAAGATACAGATGTCACTTCTCCTTCCTTTGATTTCATTTCTCCTCTTTCTCCTTCCAATTCAGTTTCCTCTGGTCTCTCTTCACCTTCAGGGAACCATGGACGTGCTGAAACAAAGTCATCTGAAGTTAAAAATCTTTCACAAATTACTCACGTCTATGTCTTCCTCCATTCTCGCCAGCTGATCCTTCAGTTCCAATCAACGTTGGTGGACGAGGAGTAACGCCTAATGAGAATGGTGGAGATGGAGGAGGTTGTTGAGGAGGCATCGGCATTCCACGACCTGAAACAGAACTTTCAAAAAAAGATTCTCACAAATGTTCAAAGTCCATGCCATTCATTCTACGTGTTTTTTCTAATGACGGAAGGAAACAAAGAAGAAAGAATGATGCTTGATCAAGATAACACCTAACATATGGTTGCTTCTCACCACTTACCCAGGAATGAGAAAAAGTTCTTCATGTTATCCAAAAAGCTTCCAAATTGTCCTGCTGGGTGTCCGGGATTCGGTTCGTTTCCGAACTGAACCTGACTTCCCATCTCGACTCCTTCACGACCACCACCAATTCCACCGTCTACTCCGACACGTTGGCCACCGACAAGGGCACCGTTGTTAGCTGAAATTGGAGGGTTGGAGGGGTTAGGAGAGTAAAAGAAACAAGTTAAATGAATACCACCCAGTTAATCTCTACATAGATCTATTTAAATCATAAGGAATAAATATGTAGTAGATATGGTCAGTAGGTTTAGAATCACTGCAAAACACATTGGTGGTTAAAGACACGGTATCTTCTAGGTATTTTAGGAAATTAAATTTTTAGAGAACGATTATTTTCAGGTCTAAAAATATTGCTCACGAAGTTAACTGCTAGCTTTATCAGAACAAGTACCAATTTTTCCAAATTACAGAACGTCAACTAATCTCAAAATCGAATAGTCCTCCAACTTTGGAAAATTCAAAAAAAAATTAGAGCTCTGAAAAAAAACATTATTTTTCTAATTCAAAAAAAGAGCTTCCAATTTCCCAGGTAGTTCAATAGTAACTATAAAAACCATTCCATATATAAATTTCGCTTTATCGAAACAAGTTCAATTTTTCCCCCAATTTATAGAAACTAAACTTAAAATTGAATAATCCTAACTAGAGCCTTCAAAATTTGTGATTATTCAAAATTGATTTTAGAAAAACTTTTGTAACTGAATACTAGCTTTCCAATTCAAAAAAAAACGCTAGGTTTGAACTTTTCCAGCTACTTCAATAGTAGCTTTTAAAACTGCTTTACCTAGAAATGTTGCTGCTCGTAAAAATCCTACTTGTTTCCACTTACCCAGAATACCATAAAGTGTCAAAAATCAATGGGTTAATACTTACATCCAAGTGCAAATCCTGCCTTGTTAGCAGCTAAATTAAAGCTACGGTCACCTCCAAATCCCAGAACATTGGCTCCTTGTCCCATTCCCATATCGAATCCGCCACCGTTCTGCGGATGAAGGAAGAACGATCCGAGATTGATTTGGCATACACCTGCAAGTATTCCTGATTGCGATTTCATGAAAAAACGAAGTTTCGTATGTCGATTTTTCTAGGAAAAATTCAGTCTAGGGTTTCCCAATTCTAGGAAAAACCTTTTTGACGTCCAAAAAGTTCAAGAAAAGGTGATAACGATAAAGCGGATGGTCTACATGTCAGACCTACTTGTCTGTGTCCTTCTCCCCGCCAATCTGTCTGCTTCATCTTTTTCTCTGATCATGTGTTTTGCCCTTACGGTCATTCTCCACTCCATATTACACTATTTTTGTCCTCCTTCATTTAATTCTTTATTCCATTGTTCGAGAGTGCCTGACTCATTACAACCCCCTTTTTCTCCAACTGTATACTTTGAATGAAGAAAATGAAGAGAATGAATTCTCGAATTGGGTGGCAGCCCGATGGTTTCAGAGATGGAAAAGCATCAGTTAAGAAATGTGTATAACGTGACTGTTTTGTTGTCTTGAGAGGAAGAAGACATGATGTCATTTGAGTGAAGGACAATAGTGATTCAAGATTCAGGAGGCAAGAAAATGAACATACCTTGTTTGATTGATGATGATAAAAGTAGTAGTAGAAGCGTTGATTTCATCTCTATTTTTAGCTGAAAATTTGTACAGAAATGGTTATAGAGAAAAGGAAAAGTGGGAAGGAATACATCAAGATAATGGTACTAGAGAATTATGAGAAAGTTCAGGCTCTGATAAAGAGGAGAATCTGAAGATCCAAAGATGAAAAAATAGGATAAGATTGCTTGATAATTACTCATTTGGGATCTGGCGAAGACGCTAACGGTGTCGAAACTATGATGAGACTTTCATTTTCTCAGAAATCGAACAAAAACGGTCAGAAATGGCTTGATAAACGGACTAGAAAATAGGTGAAAGTAATCGTACTAGTTGGTCGAAAAGAATATGAAAAGAATTTGGCCAACTGTTTAAGAAGCGGAAATGATGGCGAAAAAATGAAGAAGGGAAAAAGCATTTGGTCAGTTTTTGGCAAGTATGACACTATGTTACGATAGAAAGGCGGACCGCAGAATTGACCTTGGTCACCTCTTGAATCGGCGGACGATACAAAACTGAAACTGATTCAAGAGAAGAGAGGGGGAGGAATGAAGAAGACGTTGGAGGGGGGAGACTGCCCTTCTTCTGATGCCATTTTACACCTATTGTATTGTTAGCCCAATTTGCATTTACAAACAACGAGATTGGAAAGGAATTTGAAATTATGGGAGGAGGGGTGTCATATTCTGATGTTGGAATTCTTGAAATATGCAGATTCGTGGTTTGATTTGAAGTCAGGTGTGGAAGTTGTACGTATTGAAATTCAAAAGCTTCAAAATAAGAAACTTGTGATCAAAGAAACATTTGACAGGTCTGATTCAAAAAGCTAGGTCCTGGCCGGGTTCGAACCGGCGACCTTCTGCGTGTGAAGCAGACGTGATAACCACTACACCACAGGACCGCGGCGGGAAATATTCTGTTTGGCATACAAGAACTCTCCTTTCTCTTGCCTTTTTCCCAGGCGAGTGGGTGTCCGTGCGGAAAGAGAGCAATGAGCGATCATCTGAAAATTCACTAGCCTCTCATATTTTTTCCGTTTTTACAGGTTCCGGGACGATTGGAAATTTGGTTTATGGATTGCATAGGATATTTCAAAGGTTGAAGGTAAAACTTGGTCTCTAACTCCGAGTATCAAATCCATCTGTTTCCAAATCGAAAAATAACATTTCAAATGAGCTGATTGCTCAGTGTGTTTCATCCCCCTGTCGCGTGAATAATGTTGAAAGTAGAAGTTCAACTTCTAGGACTCCTTCCACTTTAACTAAATCTTTTCCATTTTGCTCTCAAAGTGAGAGCATATATTCATGATGTTATCCTAAATGGCACCGCCATCTGTCATCGTTTACTCGTCCGTGTTTGAGAGGATGTGCGCTTATAGGCTAATCGGTGTAACCTTATGGACACCGGGGCATTTTGAAAACAGAAATGAATTCCCAGACACTATGGGAAAGAGTACAAAAAAATAACGAAAAGTTTAGACCTTTAAGAAGGATCAGAGTTTCCTCAACATTTTCAAAATACCATTTGTCTCAAAAAGTTTTAAAAGTTCTGAAAATCTTTCGATATCCCTGGAACAACATTGGAAACCAGTCATCTCACATTTTCTGAACCATTTTATTCACAGATTTCATCATAACTCTGTCAATCACGTTCTCTTCAAGATTACCTAATACAATGTGCCTCTTCAAGAAGAATATGTTCAATTGATGCGCTTATGTCATTCTTATGATTAACGATCTCAGAATTCTCGACTCATTCCACCCTCAACAATGCAATAAAATGAAATTTGACCTCTTCTTCCGATGCAAAAAAGTAGAAGATCAAGTGTCTTGAATTTCGAAGAACAATCCAATCAAATCGACTCCCCGGTTGAGATTTCAAATGTCCGACCTTCATCCCGAATAGACAAAAAAACGAGAAGACGTCCTCGGATCTCCCCTGGCAACTCGTTGCTGCGTCTCTTCCTCTTCTACACTATTTCCAATGGACAATTTCGTAACCCTCTGTGTCTCCTGCTCTCTTTTTCTTCTCCATTGACATCCGGAGCCGTCGTCCATGCGTGCGCGAATTCGTATGGTGTCTGGGCACTCTTGTTTCTCTTCTCCACTCCCTCTAAAGCCATGAAACCTTTCCCCATTTGTCCTTTCTTTCTATTTGTGTGTATGCTCTCCCGCATTTGGTGGTCCCGTTTTCCATTTCTCTTTCTCTCTTCATATATCCCCCCGCCAGTTTGTATTAGTAGTTAAGATTGATCTGTTTTCAATAGGTCAGAATTCCGATAGACGGTTTTTATACTTTTTTCTTTGAAACTTCTGAAAATTTTTTGGCTTAGATTATCAAAAAAAGGATGTTTGGTTTCAAACTAAATTTCAAGAACGCATTCAAAGCGTTTGGACTAAAATGTACAATTAAAATATATCATTTTTCAACCCAATTTTCGCAGATAAGTATTAAGAATCAAATATTTGAGCCATTTGTTTCCTTTCGTCACCTGAAAGTTTTCCAGAATTCGACTATTAGTTCCTCTTTCTCGTTTACCTCGAAACAAGAGCTCAAAAATCCTGCCCTTGTTCTCTGAAACTAATAAAAACTTGAAAATATTCCAATATGAAAAAAACCATTTCCTCATCTAAACTCCTCTGCTTCGATTTATTTTCAGAGAACTCGTTCAAATCCAAATAAAGTAAACAGAATACTCGTTTTCTTTTCCCTTCTCAATCCTCAAAATCTCCAAAAAACAAAATGAGATTTTGAGAGAGAAGACGGGGAAAAAAGTTATGAATAAACGACGGTGAAGCTTAGTCACAAAAGGAGGAGTAAAGAGAGGAAGCGAAATTTGATTTGATTTTTGAACAAGACAAAAAAGCCTCTTGACTGAAAGAAGCCACCTACAAATTTATATAGCATATCCCCTTTCAAAATATTATTGAATATCTCTTGAGTCATAAAACTGGGTAAAGAGGAGTCGAAGAGAGGAAACAATTAGAGTAGCGTTCTTCTAAATTTGATTGCTTTTCGAGTAGTTGTAGTATTCCCTCGATCCCTCACTTTCTCTCTCTTTTAAAACTTGCCACCCTAATAAGCCAACTCGTGCTCCGAATGGCGCAATTGAGAGAGCCGATAGCCTACTCTCCCCTTGTAATTGAGCTTATTTTAATACCAAACGACCTCTCTTTTCCATCTTCTTCACTTCGTCTTCTTTTCCCTTTTTTTTCTCAAAAATTGAAAGGCTCCGAAATAAAATACACATATATGTCGACTAGGAGACTGGGAGCCCGGAGGTATGCATGACTACACAATTATATAGGTGAGAGCTCTTTTCTTTCTTCTCTCCACTCCCTAATAACCACGGATGGTCCTTGTTTTTCTCCTCTTTTTTTCGGTCGGTCCGTTTTGTTCCAGCTCGACGAATATTCAGGCGGTCTCTTCTGTGGCCTACTTTGCTTCCTTCCAAAAACTTCCCCAAAGGGCTATAGACGCATAAAAAGCAACACACAAAATAAATGTAGTCGTTGAGCAAAAACGACAGAAGAGAGAAAGAGCTTCAACGCGTTTTTGTCGTTGAGATTTGCGATGGCGATAAAAGTGAAAGAGAGGGCGAATGTGAGAGGGCTTCTTCCAACAAACTCCTACTTTTTTGCACATTTTTCTCTTTTTTGTTGTCCAATAGTTGCCGACCAATTATTGGTGGAATAAAAATCTTTTGGGAGTTTGTCTCCGAGATTCAATATGCTACTTTTTCTTCTATCCCCAGACAGTTGGAGGCTCTCTGAAAACGTTTGATCCAGTTCCCAATGATAACAGGTTCTGAAAATCGGTAATTCCGGTGAGAGTTTGAACATGTCTAGACATACTCATACTTGACATTAAAATTTATCTGTCTAGTGTTAGTGACTCGAGTCGGTAACTCGGACAACAATTTATGATATTAAATTTCTCAGAAAATGCCAGATATGATTAGCTTTGTTGTCTGAGGTTCAATAAGACTTACATTAGTAGGAAAGTTCAGACAATCAGTTCTCTCTTATCGAGCTCAAATAGATTTCACTATTAGTCCACCAGGCCCCTCTCAAAATCAGTCAAGCTGAAATCCCACGCGTTCTTTGCTCAATCATCCCACAATTTTGCTAGATGCATTATTGCGTTTTCGATTGCGAAATTTCCAATTATTTCCAATGAGAACTCTTCTTTTTTCATTAAAAATCCATAGATCCTGACCAAGTTTGTTTTTCTTCGAGAACCAAACCCCTCACTTTCTCAGAAAGAAACACATCTTGATCCTTTCCTTTTTCTCTTGCTTTATTTTCCATTCAATCAGAGAGACTATAGTGAAGATTCCCACGGTCACAAAGTCCCTTCTCTTCCATTGACGTCTTCTTCGTTTTAGTATCTCCAGACTCTCTGGACGCAGGTGTGTTTTTTTATTCGAGTGAGTTCCGTTTACACCGCCCATCTCATCCCATCTTGATCCCAAGGGATTCCAATCGTGACGATGTCAACAGAATGAAAAAAAGAACTCTTTGCACAAAAGTTCAATTTCTCGATTCTCATTTTAGTGATTACATTGTTCCATCTTTTAGAGTGCTTTTCCGTTTCCAGTCAGATCTACTCGATTCCTTCGAGAACACTTCCCACAATTTCTATTCCATTTTCCGACCAAACTATCATACCCATTATTTTTCGTTTTGTTTTCTCCTTTTCACTCCTTTTTTGTTCGTTTTCACCCATTGATCGTTGTCGTTTTCTTCTCAATTGACTTGTTCAGTCAGTTTTTTTTTTTCGAAAAAACACACATGATATGCGCTATGATGGATGAAATACTTGACACTGCAAGAAAGGCTCTCGTTCGACGAAGAACACGGAAAACCAAAAACTAAAAAACTCGAACCGAGACTCATATTATTGATGCATGGATGTGTTAGAAAAAAACCGAGGAGAGCGAGAAGAACATCGTTCTCAAAATTTTAATCACTTTCTCGAAACCGGTTCTTCTGGAATTTCGCCTGCAAATTTCACTTTGAAAATTCGATTAGAACCATTTCATTTTGCATCGTTAACCGATTGTCCGATCCTTCTCAGAATACTTCCACGTCACCTTGTCTAGTCGTTTTGTGTTGAATTCAAGAAGAATCACATCATAATTTGTTTTTCATCTCAATATATATAATCTCCATTCTAATTTCAAGACACAAAATATATAATCAAGAGTGGCATTTCGAGTTGTCAGATTCTTTGAACAGAATCCCTACAGCCATTAATTTGAGGAAAGAAAATTCATTTCAGTCTGAAAATATGTTCAGTGACCACCTTCAAATCTGAGATAATCTAGATTGATTTAGATCTTTCCCCTGATCAGCATCGTTAACTGAATTCGATCTTTGATTCCAATCCATCAAAGAACTAACTGACCTTTTCGGTTTTCAATTTTCCCATTTCCCTCCTACACCAATTTTCTGACTCAAAGAGCTCAATATCTCTTTTAATAATTCTCCCACTATCAACTTTCCTTTTTCTCTTTTCAGTAAAACCTTGTGTGTGCCTATTCATGGATGGTTCGTGGCAATTATCCATCCACAAAAACGACATTACTTCCGAAGAGAGCACGCCTTCTTTTTCTTTTCCAACTTACCTCCTCTATGCTCTTCTATTCCCTTCTTCTTCTTTTTCAGACGTCTTCTTTTTTCTTTTTTTCTTCTGAAGAGCCGAGAGCGTTAATTAAACGCCTCGGCAATCGACGGGAGCTCAACGGAAACGACGTCAAAATAACATCTCATTTTCCATTTTTTCTTCTACTCCCCTCCCTATTTCCTAATGCTGACGTGGCGAACTGGGCTCCTTGCTCCAGAGTTGGTTTCATAGACGACAGTGGCGTCAAGTTACAACTAGAATATGTATGTGTTCCAGGGAAATAGGGAGGGTCCCCTTTTCTCTCTTACTGAAAGGACATTCATCGAGTCATCTGAAGAACGAAGACGCCGAAAGAGAAAAACAAAAAAGGGGAATCGAAAGATTGCTCCTTCTAACTCAATTCACACTTATTCGTCATTGCTATGTCTCTATCTGACATTTTGCTCTTTTCATGCTCCCTTCGCTTTCCTTTTCTTCCATGTCGCATTTTTTCTCTCTCTTCGACACGAAAAAAGAGAAGAAAAAGGAGTCAAGTCTTCTGACGCCCACCACGACGCCTCCGGGGCACCCCCATTCTTCACACTTTTTATCGATCGTCGTTTGAGTTTGGAGCATATCCGGTCTTTGAATGACTCACATAAAGAGGGAGTCGGTGTCATGTCCCGTCTCCTATTCAACAACTTGAATAATAGGAGAACACCATATTTCCTCTCGTTTTTTGCTCGTTTTCCTCTTCCATAGGTGTGCTCAGTCGAGTCAAATCGGAAATTGAACGATTCAACATTTCAGTTAGATGATTAATTCATGATTCGCATCAGTTGATGTTGAAGTTTGACCCATGTCTCTCTGTGATATCTTTTGTATTATACACCTATTGAAAAGTTTAGAGACTCTTTTGTGAGTGGGCAGAATAATGTTTCCATAACATTCTAGGAAATATGTTATTGATCAGACAAAGTTTCCCAGAAAACATTTTCTCTCACTAAATAATATGTCTGGTCTCCACTCTGTTTTTCATTTTCATGCTGTATCACATGAATATACCGGTGAGCCTATTCAACCAAATGTTTTGGCTCGATTATACTGGGAACTGTTTTTGCAAGAGTTGCTTCTTTACTTTCGGGTCCCTGATTTTTGTTGTGATTCTGAATCTCTAAATTCGTCTATAATAAATCCAAGTACTTTTCCAATGAACATATCTCTAGCCAGTTCTCTTTTACATACGTCTTCATGATGTCTTCGCCGAATCAGAACAATTCTTGAATAGGAAATTCTTCTAAAAGTTTTTGATTATTCCTTCCAGCGGATTCATGTTCAGATCTCGATTCAAAACCTTTTTTTCAAAATCTAATCGTCTCGACTTATCAGAATCTAAATTGACTACTTGTCTTTTTTTTCCTGTTATTTTCATCCATCTTGATTATTTCGACTTTTCTTAATCGTTTCTACAGTAACTAGTTCAACAGTAACTATTCATAACAGGTCCTTAATTCTGCATTCTGATTTCCATCAGTTTCCACAAATTCATCACAAACTTTTTCTCTCTGATCTTTACTAATAACAACCAGTGATTTCTGTATGTCTGTTTGTATGTTGCAGGCTGTAACTCAGCCCAAACTGAACCGATTTTCATAAATTTTTTACAGAAAGATCAGAAATTTGTCTACGTTTATGCCCATATGTTTAGTTTTTCGATCTCTCAAAAATTGAGCAAGTTACGGCTCTTTTCCTGATTTTTCAGTACTAATTTCGGTGCCCAAAATGTGTTGCAAGTCATAACTCGCTTCAGAGTTGACAGATTCTCTTGAAATTTTCACAATTTGTTCCTGATTATCAGAGGATGATGCACGATTTTTTTGTTTTTTGAAATTCCAACTTTGAAGCCTTCCGGAGCACTTTTCCTGAGCAACTAGGTTCATTTTCGCACGCGCGGCGACAGAGAAGCAGCGCACACACAAAGTATAGTGGCCGACGCGAACCCGGATTTTGTCGGCTGCTTGATTGCATCACCCTCGCCGACAATGAACGAGGCGCCGGTTCAATTTCCCAAGTTTGTGGTGAGATTCGGGATAGAGAAAGATAGATGAGTCGAATTTTATATCGTTCTATTCGTCTCGACGCGAGAAAACAGAATATGTAATAAGAAAATTTTGAAAAAGTTGGGGTTGAAATAATGTTATCGTGATTTGAAATTTCAAAATGTGTCTAATCGGATTCCAAGAAGTACTAAATGTGTCGCTTTGTGGTTCCGAAGGTTCACAGTTTTAAGAAAAAGAGCCGAAGGCTCTGAAAATGGAGCAGTAGGTTCAAAACTTAGAGTAAGCGAAGGCCAGGTGGATGAGCCCCGGAGGGGCGACAGCCACCTGGTACATTCTTATTTTTGATACATTTTGGTTGTCATGAATACAAAAACAAATCAATCAGTTATCATTAAAACATATTTTTACTTCTTAGACTTCTTCACGACTTTCTTTGCTGTCTTGGCAATTTTAGCTCCATTGGTCTTTGTGGTGCTCTTCTTCTTTCCCATGCTCTTCGCTGGAGTTACTTTTCCGACATTGTAGTTCTTAGGTGCACTGGCAGCAGAGCGTTTGGTAGAGGAAGATGGAAGATTGAACTTTGGATTGACTATCTCGAGAAGTGAGCTCTCGTTACGCTGAAAAAAATTGGTTCAAGATACGAACTTTGTTTGACTTAATAGCAATAACTCACTCTCTTAGCAGCAGTTCTCTTAACTGTAGATGTTGATGGTTGAGTATCAGAAGCTGGAACAGGAGCTTGTTCCTCGGTAGCTGGAGCAACCGGAGTATCTTCTGCAGCTGGAGCCGCTGGTGCCTGAGCTGAAGTGGTCTTCTTTGTAGCCTTCTTTGGGCCCATGATCAGGTGTTGGGTAGTAGTAGTAGTAACTGAAAACCGAGTTGAAATAGATAAGAAAAGAGAAAGTAAGCAAAAGGAACAAGGTCAAAATTCAAATTCCGTTGTTTCGCGGGTCGCCGCACTCACTCTCGATACTTTTTGTTGACATTAAGCAGTTATAGAAATAAAGCAACGATCATAACGGTGACGAAAAAATCGATAGATAGTGGAGGAGAGAGACCGAAAAGAGAGCGAGCAACATGGAAGCGAGAGAGAGAGAATGGGTAGAAAGGAGAGGTGGATAGAGTGAATCGTACGTGGTGGACGGGGAAGAATACGGAAAAGCGACAAAAATGAAAAAGAAGGCGAAGACGAAGATAGAAGGAGATGGGTGGAGGGAGAAGTTTTGTGTGATAGTTGCTATATCGAATAAGCAGAAGCGACGGGCATTCAGGGACTAGAGAAAAGGGAAACTGATTGTGAGATAGGGACAAAGAACGGATACAGTATACACATGGTATCTTTAAGAAATCTCGGATATCATTTCCTGATGATCTTGCAACACCTCGTCGCAAATCATCTGGCCATTAAACGATCGTTTATCTTTCGAGAAAAATGGATTGTTCAACTGCAATCTGCCGACTTTGTTTTTCAGTTTACCGAATCTTATAAAAAGTTGATAAGTTTTGGTTTAGAATGCATGGGTTTTTGGTTAGATGCATCTTGAAATTTTAATCTGAAAGTTTCTGAGAGAGCTCAAGATTCAGCTACTAACGTTGATAGAGCCCAGTATACATATTCTTCAGTTTGGAAAATTTTATCTTGTTTCAAACTTTGGAAAACATTCTTGTTGCTTAAACGTTTTGGTCATTACAAGTTCCTTTTTTTGTGGAACAGTGTAACCGCTGTATCGACACTCTCGCTATTCCCAAGTATGTCTCATTAGAGCAATGTTTAAAGTCACAGTCTTTACACTTGTCAGTCTCTACTAAATATGGGTCTAATGAGTTTTCCAGTGCAAAACTAGTGCTCGAAAACCCTCCTTTTACATTAATCCCTTTCAAGATCAGACATCGTTCAAAATCCATAAGTACAACTCTCCGATTGTTTCCTGACGTCAAACCCTGTCACCTTTTCTTGCTCCTCTTTCCTTCCCTTCGTCAAAGCATTCTCTTCCATTTTTTTGTTCTTCGCATGTCCCGTGCTACCAATTATTGTGGCATGCCATAACAGCGCCAGTATTCAACCTTCGTCTTCTTTTTTTCTTGTTCGATCGTTGAAGGACGACTAGAAGAAGCCAAGTAGCACACAGGCACACGTTGTCGTATGTCAACATCAGCCCGAAGAGAGAGAAATCCTCTAATTTTGTCGCCTCAAGGCGATAATTTGTGTTTCTCACACACGCGATTACGGAAGACGTTACTCTTTTCGTTTTCTCTCGCTCATCGGCTCTCGATGCTCAATCAGCAGGGGAAAAACCATCATCAGTGCACAATAACATCTTCCTTGACGTCGTTCCCTGAATTATCTTGAATTACTGCGGATCTAAGAACATGTATCCTTCGTCAGAACTGAAAGAAAATGAAAGATGATGCAGCAGAAAATAGCTTTCAGTCTGAAAATGGGAAAATCGTTCAAAGTTGTGTTTAGTATACGTCTTCTGATCTCAACTTGTAGCAACTAAAGTAATAATGTGACGTTAATGGACGGAGATTTGACAATTTTTCTATAAAATTATGAATTCCCACCTGAGCAGTCTGCTTTCACTTTCTACGTCAGGAAGTAAATTTTGATCATAATTTAGTTTAGCTAATTTCAACTCAAAATATCCCACGTTGTCTGAGAGTTCTTTGACTAAAAAAAGTTGATTCGATTCCCCTTGAAAATTCTCAAGAACATGTGCATGTTCCTCGTGATTTTTTCTCAATATCCGGATAATAACATAACACCTGAATATTATGGCCAAAACACTCAATATCTTCGAGTATGTAATCTGGCTCACTATTGCTTCTTGAATAATTCTTCTCGCTCGACTGAATGTTGGTCTTTCTCTCTTGAATAAAGCGACATTTGGCGCTCCAGACTAACCTTATTATCACACATCTTCGTCTTCTTCTTCTTCTTTCCCACCAATTTGCATGTGAAGACATGTGACTAACCATTTTGGACTAACCATTTTGTACTCTTTTCTTCTAGAAGTCTTATATCCTTTTTCAATCAACTCACAATTCATAAATGAAGAAAGGAAACATGTACTTTCCAAACCCATTCTTTCTTCATCTTAATTTGTCATTTCTCCGATTCTATCTCCATGGCAATCCTCGTAATCCGATCTTCGCTTTTTTTTTCTTTTCTTCCTTTTGAGCCGCCCGTCTTCAACTCAAATCTCTTTTTTTCCAGAATGCTCAACGTCATTTTGCTCATCATCTCAAATCCGAGTCGGTTTTAATTCATCTTTTTTTTATTTCGAAAACTAGTTGGATCATATCTGTTTCTGACACTTCGCACTTTCCCCCTCTCTTTGGCTATTAATGCTGCTAACTGTCAGCCCACACATGAGAAGGAATACACAGCAAAAAAAAACGCTCATAATCCGATAATCGAATTACTAAAAAGCCCGTCTCTCTCTTTCTCTCGGTCGTAAAAATTAACGAGGGCACCGCTCCTCTCCCGGTGTCTGTTGCCCGCAAAATGGACAAATTTATGACTTCCTTCACTTTCGGCAGAGTTCTTCCGTCTTCATCTTACTAAAAGAGCCAATTCTTCTTCTCAAAATTCTGATTCATTCTGACCAATTCTCCTTCACTTATTTATTCCTCTCACTCCATTTTCCTCACATGACACTCTCAGGTAACCGTGTTCACCGGCTGCTTCTGTTTTCTCCATTCTGGGCGTGGAGAGTTTATAAATTATGAATGAGGAATAATATTTATTGTCATCAAGTAGCCCTAGTATATCGAATGTCTACTTGTGTTTTCGTTTTCAATCCTCCGTTACCACCAGACATTCAGGAACTGTTTCCCTCGTGAAATCAATTGAATGGAAGTAATTCAGCATTTACAGAATAAAAAACAACATGTTACGTAGTGTTAGAACCGGTAAGGCAGCTGAAGTTTTGAATCTAAATCTCCGTTTTGAATCTGAATTTAGATCCACCCGTGCCTATTCATTAATTTCCGAGGTAACCTATGCTGAAACATCATCACTCTTCAGTGTTCAATCGTTTTGGCTTCTTGACTTCTTCGTTCTTCATCTTCTTCTTGCCATCGTCGTCGTCCCTTCTTCCTCCTCCTTCCGTTTTCCTCGTCGTCCCGAATGCTCCACCTCTATTGACACATACACAGAAGCAAAGCTTCTTCTCAACTTTTTTCTTCTATCTCTTCTTCTTCCCTCGATTTTTGCATGTTCGGACCTTCTTTTTACCTAATTTCCAATTCAAGCCAGCATGTCATGCTTGAAAACTTCTGCCTCCTGTTTTTTTTCTTCTCAGATTTTTTCCTCTTCTTCTTTCTTCCCCTTCTCGAATTCTCTTGAGCCTGCCTGAGCAACCATGACAACCATTTCTCTGCTCCCTCCTCAACGTCTTCTACTATTTCTCCCCATCGTCTTCTGATAATCGGATGTGTGGAGAAGATTAGATGGTTTGTGAGTAGGAGGAGCTAACTCTCGCCACTCTCGCATGCATCTCGAGCCTCGATTTCAGCTCACTTTTTCCCTTTTTCCTTCTTCTCGCTTGCTTTTTCCTTCCTTCCTTTCAATCATTTTTTCTATGAACGCATTCATTTATCAACGTCAGGTTTCTTTTTCATTTCCCCTCGCGCTTTTCAGCTTCCTCAGCAAATATTTTTCTTCCTTTTCCGATTCATTTTGGTCCCTGGCTTACGGTGTTGAAGACACCAGATTTGAGTTCTTCATCCAATATATATTCCTATTTATTTTTAGTTGAGCACAGAAGGAGGTGGTGGGCTCTAGCAGCACATGCGACAAACGAAAACAAACCTTTTCTTGACACCTAATTGAAAAATTCTCTGCATCTTTTTCTTGTCGTCTCGTGCCATCCACCATTTCATTTCAAAATGTTTGTCCCGTTTTACACCGGAAAAGTATGGCGTGACCAGTGTGCCAGGAGGAGCTGTATTGAGCAGGATGCACGGCTGAAAAGGCGATTCTTGTAAGATGATGAAGAAAATGACGTGGGTTGAAGGAGGAATCGAAAGGAAACCGAGAACGATTGAGTCACTTTTGGAATAGGAGAAGAATGTAGTTCAGTGTGTCTTGATTTCTTCATATCTCTTCAGAAAAACAAATTTCGGCAGGACAGAAACCTATAATTTACCCTTCCCTCCAAATTCTTGAGTCTTATTCTCTTGATCTTCTGACTACCATATCCCCAAAGCTACCCACCTTCTTCTTCTTTTCAATTTCTCCCGACATTGTTCTCGAACTGCACTTTTTGTTTTTTGACACCTCGTATTCTTCTTAACCCGTCGTCTTCCATTGTCTTCTGAATAACCATTCCTCATTCCAGACGCATATTCCAACGAGGCTCTCTTACTCCATATGCGAACTGTTCAACTTCTTTTCGTCGCCATTCTCGGCGTCTCATACGCCAAACATCATCATGCTGCACGAGGTATCAAATATGCCCAGATTAATCTCTAATAATATTTCTTTCCATTTTCAGCACCAATCATAAATCTGCAAGGAGCCGAAGAGCTCGTGGCTGTGGTTCGTGAGGATGAGAATATCATCTCAACTGTGCCAGATTTCGCGATTCTCTCGGAAACCGGTTAGTCTTCGGATCATAACAGATTGTCTTCTTGTGTGGGGAGATTAGGGAGACTGAATCATCTTTATCTGAAAATATCAAAGAGCACAACACACAAATTATTGTTGTTGTGGTGATGACGATCCCGAGTACTCAGAGGCTACAATCTAAGAGAATTCGTGAGATCTCCTTCAATTTGCTTTCAATTTTTCTTTTGAATTATTGAATTCTCGAGATCTAACAAAACTAATTAGATGGGAGGACTAGAATCTTCTCTGAGCAATTCATCTACTTCCTTTCTCAAATAATCAAGCTCATTACTATTCATGACATTTACATTTTCTATCATAGTATCCCGTGCTTCCTTCCTCACCTCATTTACACAAAAAATCTCATCTAGAAAGCAATGCAACCTACTCATTAATTGTTTCTTCTTCTTTTTTCTTGTTCTCCTTCTTCTTCTTCTTTTTCATCGTCGTCAATGTCAGCTTGGCTCCAAATACGCACGGGATTAGGAGCCACACCGACAAGTCGATAGAGAAAAAGCAGAAGACGTTAGAACATGAAGGGATTGAAAAAGAAGTGGTTGAAAGGATTAACTGTGACATGACATGACAGACATGATGATTCGGGTGAACATGAATTGAGGAATACACACGGCGGGAAGAAAAAATCAAAAGAAAACAACAACAAGGGATTTTTCAGGACCAGTCTGCAACTACATCATCACTTCCCAAGTCAATGAAATCATCCCATTCGATATCCAAGTCGTTGATAAGTACACCGGAGCCGCTGTTCTTAGAGTTAAGGTGAGTCATCGTGAAAATCGCAATGATGAGTCATCAAACTTTGATTTTCAGGATGGAAACATTCTCGACTGTAAGAAGCCAGAATACAATCTCCAAGTTCAAGCTGTGAAATGCGACAACGACAACGTTAAGAGTGAAGGAGTTCCACTCAAGATCCGAGTCAAGGACACCAACAATCATGCTCCGGAAATCGAGAATCCATGGTACACATTCCACGTGGAAGAGGGAAAGATTGTTGAGGAAGTCGGCGTTCTCAAGGCATCAGATAAGGACTGCGGACATCCAAATGGAGAAATCTGCGAGTACGAAATCACCAACGGACTCAAGGAACTTCCATTTGCCATCAACAATCAAGGAGTTCTTCGTACCACCCAGCCACTCAACTTTACCCAATCGAAGTCGTACATTTTGACTGTCGTTGCCATTGATTGTGCCATGCGAAAGAGCAAGAGCTCTCTTGTCACTGTCCATGTCGATGAGAAATGTGTTCAAGGAATCACCGCCATGAACGAGAGAGTCAACTATGCCGCTGGAACTGGATCCAAACTTCTTCTTCCCGACGTCGCCCTCGAGTTCTGCGAGAAGGAGACTGTTTGTGAGCCAAAGAGTGTTCAATCCATCATTGAGCTCCGTGCCGGACATGTCACTCAAGGATGTGCCAGAGATACTGTCTATGACAACCAGACTATTCAATCCTGCGGACTTTCTACTGCCACCGTCAAGTTGCTCAACGAGGAAGCTCTCACCAGCTCTGCTGAGAATCACATCTTGGCTGATCAAGGACTTGAATTCGATGGAGCCAGAGGATTGACTGTGGCTGATGATGTCCACACTGGACTTATCCCAGATCATTTCACTTTGAGCTTCTCAATGAAACATGCTGCTGGAACCAAGGACGAACAGAGTAACAAACAAAACATCCTCTGTGAGAGTGATGATTTCAGTGAGTCAAAAATTCTCTTCAGACAAGACAAATACCTATTCTAATTTCAGACATGAACCGTCACCACTTCTCTGTTTACATCCGTCACTGCAAATTGGAGGTTGTTCTTCGTCGTGAATCAGGAGCCACTGCTGACTTCCGTGCTGCTGAATGGCGCTGGTCGATGCCAGAAGTGTGCGATAACGAGTGGCATTCGTACTCACTTCTTTTCAATGGAATTGATGATGTCAATGTTATTGTCGACGGAAAGAGCTTCAAGGCTGATGAGCGCAATCCTGAAATCCTCGACGACTGGCCGCTCCACAAGACCAAGGCAACCAAGACGAAGCTTGTCGTCGGTGCTTGCTGGCACGGACGTCAACAGAAACTCGCTCAATTCTTCCGCGGACAACTTTCGGCCATCTATCTTCTTTCCGGAGCTGTCGAAAGCGAGAGAGCCATCAAGTGTGCTCACACCTGTCCAGAACAACTTCAGTTCACCGGAGTTGATGAGCTTCTTGATGGACAGAGTGCCACTTTCTCTCCAGATTTGACAACTCTCACTTTAAAGGCTGAGACTTCGAAGCAAATTGGACAGATGCTCAAGAGAGTCGCCTACGTGAACACCCAAGAGAAACCAGCTCCAGGACACCGTGTCTTCAACGTTGAAACTGAAGTGACTTGCAAACAAGGAGATAAGAAGGTCAAACTTCCACCAAGCAAGGGATACGTCTTCGTTCAACAAGTAGCTGAGCCAACCCTCTCGATCTCAGCTTCATCTCAATTGAAGAGCACTCAACACATGGTCAAAGTCGGACAAGCCATGGTTCCAGATCTCACCATCACTATCAGCCAGAACAATGCTGACGGAGAGCTTGAAGACGTCACCCAATCTCACAAGATCGACTACTGTAAGATGCACCTCACCCCAGCCCGTGATATGGATGTCGAGTACTTCTCTTCACCAGCTTCCCTCATTGCCGCTTTGAACATCGAGTTCGAGCATGACAAAGACGTGGGTTATCTCATTCTTAGCCTCATCAGATTAATTTCCGGTGGTTTAGGGAATCCTTCTTCGTGGAGAGGAAAGCGCTCAAGGGTATAAGGAAGTGCTCTCCAAGGTTCATTACTTCAACACTCGACCAGAATCGTATGCCAAGAGAACCTACACTGTCCAGTGTGCCATGCTCAAGGGGAGAGTTCTCAGCAACCAGTTGTTTGTCACGGTTAGTCAGTTGATTTTTCAGAAAGTTTATGGGAATCTGAAATTTTGAGTGGGAATGTATACTTTTGATGCCTGGTCAACCGAAAAGTTTAGAAACTGCTTTTTCTGAGGATCGACGCACGTCTAAATAACTCAAGGAATCATCAATCTTTCACATTCCACACTCATTACTCATTCATTCATCTATTCTCTTCTTCTTTTTCTTCTCAAAGCTCTTCATTGGCACATTCACACACACAAAAATCCATTTATGCCCTTGCTCTTCTGAGCAGCCTATAATGACTTGGCCCGTCTGTTTTCATCGCTTCGAAATGGGTTTCGGGAGTGAGAAGAGAGAGAGAAAAAGAGGCGTCTTTCATTCAGAATTGCCCTCATTTGAGCCCCCAAAAACACGCACTTGATACGTCCTTTTGGCTTTGCTTACACAGAAACTCAATATTCTGAATTTCAGCATTCATTTTTCCAATTCTCACGAATGTTCTCTTCTCGAAAATCATACACGCATTAGTGGCTGACATAATCTCCTATAAATCAAAAGAAAAATTAGCTGTAATCTTTTGCCAAAAGCTCTTGTTAATCCTCTCACTCTCAGTTTCATCTCGCCCACATCTTCATATACACTTTTTTTGCTATCCGGATCACGAGACTTACCGGAAATCGAGCATTGAGACATTGCTCTGCTCACATCTCACATACAGAGCCATAATTGCTCTACTTTGTCGATTCCTCCGATTCCCAGGAGAGTGATGATACATTCAACATGTTGAGAAGAGAAAAAGACTTGTTTCTTCTCGCAACTTTCTGACTAGTCAGACGACTTTAGAAGTTCAATTCGTATCTGCTCCTTTGTAGTTTGAGTTTTCGAGCATTTTGAATGATTTTAGCTGGAAATTTTTGAAAACGTTGTTCGAAATTTGGATACTTTAGAGCCATCGAAGTTCTAATTTTTTGCGATGATAATTTTTTTCCACCAGCTCTGATTGTAGTTTCATCTATAAAGAAGACAAAGCAGCACTTTCCCATGCGAAATCTTCTAAGACTGCTGACCAAATCCAAATTTTCGCAAACTTTGCCTTCAAGGATTTTCTCACACCTTGAAATTCTCGGAATCTAATTGTCTTACTTCTATCTGATTCATCAGCGTGCACTTTTTCTAGGATTCAACATCTCATTAATTTTTCATCGTCTTCTCTTCCTCTTCTTTCTTATTTTTTCTTGCTATTCGATGAATCTGCGGATTCAAAGTGCGTATGAATTTCAGATGAAAATAGAATACAGCTCTCGCATCTTAATTGGCATAATTATGATCCCTCACACCCACTCGGTTTCCTCTTTTTTCTCATGTTTACATCAAATATGAGTAGAGCAGGAAGCGAGAAAAAGACTACGGTACTTGTTTTTATATAAAATTGAATTTTCAGATGACCATCGAGGGAGTTACCAGTACGACAACCACCACAACCGAGGCTCCAATTGCAGCTCCGGTTGATCCGATTCAATTCAACTTCAACTCTGGAGAGACTGCTCTTGATAGCTTGGAGCTTATTGAGCGTCACTTTGAGCCGGCTTTTGATCAACTTGGAAGCTCAAGACTTCAGGTTAGTTCAATGTTTGTTGAATCTTGAATCCTAAGAATCCAGAATCCATTGAGAACAATGGAGTGGGAGGGAGTAATAAAGGGAAAAGGAATGAATAGAAAGTTATGAGTGAAAGAAAACGAAGAGAAGAGCCAATGAGCTCTCTCGGCTTCCCTTTTTCGTTTTCTCATTTTTCATATTGCCTGCTCATTCGTTTCCCCTTTCATTTTTTGCCTGTCACCAGTGCAGTTATTCCAATTGGATGTTTCCTTTCAGAGCACTTTTCCTTCTTTTTCTTTTTTGAGAGAGCTGCCCCACACATGTTATTCTATTCTCTAACTTTCAGCTTTTGTGTTTCACTTTGAATTTTTAAAAAAATTGCTCCCCAAAAACTTCCGCATAGTTTTTCTGTCGAATATCGGTGCTCCTCATTTCCTATCTCTTCTGAAAACATGTGAAGTGAGCGAAAGAGAGCATACGCACGTCGCCATCGACGTCGTCGTTGTCAGCGTCAGATGTGCGGGAAAAAGCAGAAACACAGAAAAATTCAATTAAAACCGACGGCAACGAAGCGTCTCTTTTCTCAAACCATCTGTCATCGTCTCTCATCGACTGAATAAGCCCGCAGGCAAAAACCAGGTCAAACGGACACGCCGTCAGAAGAAGAAGCTCCTGGAGTTCTAGGACGAAGGACTTCTTCTTTTTATTTTTCAGTATCTAATTCGTTTGGTACCACACCTAATTATTTTCTCATTTCTCGCTAATACTCCTATGCATTGTTGAGTATTTTCTAGAAGCTGAAGAAAAAACTGATGGCATTCTGGAGAAAATGAAAAAGTCTCGCCGTTTCCTGGCACAAAATACGTATACTTGATCAAAAGAATTTCGAATCAGAAAACTATTCCTTGCTTTTTTGGCAACGAGTCTTCCACCATTTACATTTTCCGAATCCTGGATTCCGGATTTCGAAAAATCTCAAATTTTAATGAAATCTCGGATTCAAAATCCATCATCTACTATACGAAAACCATTTATTTTCAACCTTTCCTCATCTCCGGGATCTCGACGTCTTCTTCTTCAGTCCTTCTAAAATGAAATTCCATGGAATTTTTCCATCAACTCGATAAAAAATGATGACGGCTCAAGAAGAGATGTCTCTCCTTCTTCTCTACTATGAATTATAAATGCGACTTCTTCGCCTTCTTCTTTCTATTTTTCACTCGTTTTCAATTCCTTCGAATAGAATCCCTCTCGATCTTGTTTTTTTTTCGAGAATCGTCGTTTTGTATCTCAACTGCTCGTCTCGTCTTCGATTCATTATTTTTCGATTAAAAAACGAAGTGACAATTACTTTTCGTCCCTATCTAGTTTGGGAATCAGTCCCTCTTCTAACTTGACGTCATCTGCTTCTTTCCCTTTCTGTCTCTCTAGGCAACGCGGTTTAATTTCCCTAAAAGCCTAAGGCTCCACCTGGCTCACTTTCATTTTTTATTTCTCTCTTCTCGTCATTCGGAGAATCATGTGATCGAAAGTTTTGTGAGCTGCTCATAGAGCACATACGCTCACATATTCTCACTCTCCGTTGCTCATTTTGAATATGAAAAAAAAGAGCAGATGAAAACAAAATAGGAAAGTTCGATATCGAGAGAAGTTCAGAACAAAAGAAACATGATTTTGACAAGTGCATCTCTCCAGGGAGATCTTTTTAAGAATTCACATGGCGGGGGTGGATGGATTAGTTTTAATGCAATTATTTGCAAGAAATTAAAGCTTCTGCAAAAGTTTCGATGATCCATATGTCTAAAACATCGAATCCACATGCTTTTACGTCATCTTCATCTAGTTCAGATCGAGGAGTCCATCGGAATTTCTGATCAGAAATCCTCATTAACCTTTCGTAGTCTCTACAAGTACATTCTTCATTCCAATCGACTATCTCTTGAGAATGTGTAAACTTGCTGTTTCTTTCCGTGCAAGAAAAACATGCTTTCTTTTTTTTCGAAGGAATCTGTGTTCTCCAGAATCCATAAGAAGGCGGAGACGCAGAGACACCTCGGACTCTTTCGACTCCAAAAGAGGGGCAAAGAAACGGGGCACAAAGAGTCTTCCATATACATACACAGAAAAGACTTCGGGGCTCCCCAAATCTATAAAAACTGGAGGAAGAGGGAAAAGGAAGGGCGCGAGAAAAAGAAAGCAGCGCCACTTTCTTCTCTTCCTCTTCCATTCCATCTGCCCCGGAGCGACAAGCTGGCTCCAGAATAAGGAGCTCTTCTTCTTCTTATTCACTCACCTTTCTTCTTTTTATCGTCTCCAGAAGACCCCCGCTTCCAGAGCAGAATTCTGAAGCCAATACTTATATTCCAGAATGTTCGTGGTAAGTGTTTCCTAAGGGTCTACTTGAGAATGTGTCCGAGAAAGAGTAATCAGTGTGAGACCAGTGATTCTTCGTTTCTCTTGTCAAGAAAACTATATATAGACCAAAACGTACTCAGCAATTCATTCAGAGACCCTGTCTTCGTCTTACGATAAGAAGAAAATAATTGTAAATGTATGTCATCTCTTTTCCAGACCAGCTGACTGACCGCGAAAGTTTAGTTTTCCTCATCCTTTTTCTTCCTCTCTTTTTTCCACAACTTATTCAGGAAGAAGAGACGACGTGTCCCCTGGCTGAAATATGATCTTTCGGCACAAATTGGGCCAGCTCATTCTCATTTTCTTTTCGCCATGGCGCCCTCCCTTTACGCATCAGATTTCTCGATATCCGAAGCAGTCGGCAGCTCTCGAAAATTGTACCTTCTGTTTTTCTTTTTCTTCGAGTACATTTTCTGGAAATGTAATCGTTGAGCGAAGCGGTCAAACTACCCCATATTCATCATCAACACCTCGTTTTTTATATACTTCGAGTCGCCAGGAAATTAGTTTGGGCGATTTCCTGTTTTCGTTTCTCACATCGTTTTTCTTGGCCTCCTTCCATTCTTTCATTTTTTCAAGTATGCTTATGGTGGTCCCCCTCGGGCGGTCTGAAACTTTGTCACGAGGGATCGATCATTCTCGGTAACCGAGAGGGTCTCATCGTTCATTTCGGGGCAGATGTTTATGAGGGGAACGGGGCGGAGACCAGAACGAAAAAAGTAAAAATAGGAAAATTTTTGATATTCTGATTTTCGTAACGACGGTGTCGTCGCTGAAGAAAACGAGAAGGCGACGAGAAGAAGTTGACAACAAAAACATCTTCTCCTCTTCACAGCTCCTTTTTTTTTCATCCTCACACTCTCGCTACGAAAGGAGCATCCTCAGTTGTCGTCCATCCGAATCTGATTTAATCAAACCATTCTCCTCCACCTCTTCTCCTATTTCGCTTCAATTCCTCTTTCGTCCACTTTTTCTTCTTCCTTCTACACGTCTTCTGAGGAATGGCCTTTTGGCATTCTATGTATTCGCTAGATGAAGCGAAAATTAAGGTGATATTGAATGTGTTTAGTGGATTCTGGATTATTAGAAACTTTTATAATCTATAGATCCTTTTACAAATTTTGTATCTTTCAGAACATTCTGGAAATGGACCTCCCACGTCCGAAGGCGTTGCTTTCCCACCATGGATACGATGTCGGGCAAGGAGCGATCGCTGGTAAGAAAACAAATTTAATGATTCATTAAATGACATCGTCTGAATTTTCAGGTGGCGCCGTCGCCGTCGTCGTCGTTGTTTGTGTCGGATTCCTTCTGGTTCTTCTCGTCATCGGAGTGCTCAAAATGCGCGATACACCGATGCCACGACGACGAAGACAGAAGAGACAGGTGAGAGAAGATGTCAGAGATCAAGAATTTGCATTTGTATTCCTCTATAGCAAACATCAAAAATCGTCACTTTCTGAAAAGAAGTGTTTGATTAGTCATTCCAGAAAAGCTAGCACAGACTTTTTGATCCTTTTGGTTGGTCACAAGAAAGACCATTTAGTAGTGAGCTTTTCTAATCGAATCTTTCGTGAAAAATCCTCCGAAATAGCAACGAATGCACTTTGACTTCTTGCGAAGAAGCAAAGGAAATTGAATCTAAACGGACTTTTTTTCAGAGTGACGGAGGAATGCATTGGGATGATAGTGGCATGAACATCACTGTGAATCCATTGGACGACGTTGAAAAGAACGGAGGAGTTATTGATGAGTTCAGTGATGAGGAAGAGGAAGAGGAAACCGATGGAGAGAGGTAAACAATTTTCTTTGTTTGAGACATTTGGTTTTTGGGCTTTTCAAATTCAGAATTTCGTATTTTCAAGCCAAACACCTGTTCCCTTTCTAATGAACCGGAAGTTCAGGTGGTTGGCCAAAAAAGCTAATGCGTGTCTGGAATTGGTACCAAGAATCCCGACCGCCCAACTTAAGCTAAACTGAACATTTTCAGCGAATGCTCATACCGAGAGGAGGATGAAGACGTCTCGGAGGATGAGGAGGATCAAACCGAAGTTCTTCCGCACATGGATGCCAATCAACGCGTCGTTGGAGGTCTCGAGTGGGACGATGAAGACGCAATCTCGACGAATGCTCGTTCTTATCGTGTCTAACTCGTGTTCACCCCCTCCTCCCTTAAATTATGATCATATTCTTCTCCATTCATTTTTAGCCATCCTCTTCCCATCCCGTTTCTCCCCATCGATCTCTTTTCTCCCCCCACTTCACATGACTCTTTGATCCGAAAAATCCAAACTTCTCTCAGATTTTTTTAAAAATATTCTGTACATTTTGAGTCGTAAACTTCTTCCCTTCTCAACCCTGTTGATTACATCACATATACTGATACAGTTCTTTTCCAAAAAATATTACTCTCCAAGAAACCAAAAAAAAAAACAATAATTTTGAAATCTAAATTTTGAAACAAAAAAATTTCCCCTATCCGTTTCCCCCTTTCCTCTTCTCCCCCGTTCCTCTCTCTAGTCTCATCCCATTTTTACAGTTTTCCTTTTTTTCTGAACAATAAAGCCGTCCGCCAAAACTGTTGTTGAAAAACTGAGCAAATTGCTCATGGCGAAACCGGAATAACCAAAATTGGGGTTATTAAATTCTGAGAAAAACTAAAAGCATCATAAAATGATGGTGGCTTTTCATTCCAAACCCTTTTTCGAGCGCCTGAAATTTTATAGTTTAATGACTTTGACTTCAAAATTGACCAAAATAATTCAAAGGCGTGTTGACAAAAATAGACGTCGAAATTCGTCATATTGAATTCTTAATCTAGTTTTACATCATCTTGAGCTCTTGAGCAAAAAACGAAATCTGAGTCCGCTTGAGACATCAGGGATTCATACTTTGGACTATTCTTGACTTCTCGTAGACAAAACCAATAATTGAATTTACTTTTCGGGATACCCAAAGTCATTCAGGCACTTTTTCATTGCCTTGTTTCAAAAAATTCCAACTAAAGATTCAAGCCAGTGGCTAAATGTTCGAACGATTTTGCAAATCATCCAAGAATTTGGAGTTGAAAGATTAGATAAATAACACGAATCGAAGAAAACATTTTTATTCTTCATTATCAAAACTTCTGAGTCATTCCATTATTCCTTCTTTATTTACTCGTCTTTCCAAGCTTTTTCAACTTCTCACTGACGAATTCGATATCCATAGTTCCTGTAGCCGTGAAGATCAATGGAATCGAGATGGCGACGACAAGAACGATGAAAAAACAGACGAGAGCTAACATACAAGTATCACAGCAATTCGGTCTCTGATGTGCACCTTTTCCATCTTCACCACTGGCTTCCTAGAAATTCATGAATATTTTTGAAATGGATTCTGATGAATGGCTCATACCTCGTGATCAGTTTCTCTTGATTGCTTTCTCTTCTTTCGATTTCCCATTGCTCAAAACGATCGAGAAAACTAGTGAAAGTTTATTTTCAGTAATTTGTGGGAATACAAGGATTGAGGGAAAAGATATCGAGTGTTGCAATGTGGATGGGAAAAATGGCGTGATGATTTTCACGAGTTTTCAAAAGTTCTGAAAAAAAAGATGCGAAGTTCTGAAAAAGTTCGGAAAAGTTCTTGAAATACAACGTCAATTCTGAAATTAGTTGATGATCTAAATTTCTTTGAATAAGCAAAATCAAGATTTCAATAGTAGGTTTATTACTGAAAATGTGATTCGATAACTGTTTTTCGATCCGAGTTCAAAATAAGGTCAATTATTAGAAGTTATGGAACAATTGAAATAAAATCTGGATCTGTAATCGTTCGTTGGTTTCCAAAATATGATTACATGTACATCTTTGTATGGGTATGAGAAAAGATCACAATGGCAAAAGGTGATGGAGATGATAAAATTATCGTGTTAAACTTGAATAGAGGATCTAGAATTTGTACAAGATTAGTTGAAAATCCTGTTTGCAAGGGAATATAATCTATACATGAACCACAAAATATCACAAATAATTCAAAGTTTGAGCTCGAGAACAGCGGAAGTGAGATCGGAGACGCTTGATTCCTCATTGGAGTTCTGAAAATATGGAGATTGAAATCTGAGCTTTCAAATGTTTCAATGTTTCTTACAGTATCCTTGGCATTGTTTCCCTCCTTCTTTCGTTGTTTCTCCCCTTTAGTTTCCTTCTTATTTTCCTCCGTGTTCTCTTTCTTCTTTTCCTCATTTTTCCTCTTTTCTTCCTCCTCCTTCTCTTTTTTCTTCTTCTCCTCTTCTTCTTTTTTAATCTCCTTTTTAAATTCGATAATTTGTTGCTCCAGATACGATCTTCTTTGTTCCAATCTACTCATATAAACATTTTGCTCAACCATTTGAGCCTGGAAGTGATGAACAAGAGAATCTTCTTTAGAAATTCTTAATATGCGAATGGCAAAGTCAGTTTCCTCAAACCATTCTTGAAGTCTTTCTGTGATTCGTTCCGCATAATCTTCGATATTGTTCTTCTCGTCCTCGAACTTCTCACACCATCCACGGAGATCTTCTTCGTACGAGATCTCTCTTTTCTCAATTTGTTTCCAGACGGCTTCTGTGAGAAGCTGAAATGAGGAGCCATTTAGGATTCAGATGATACTGTAATTTTGGTTTTTGAATGGAACTTCCATAAATTGAAAAAAGCTATTGTTTGCCAATCATTCCCCAAAAAATCTTGTGTTTACATGTGTTTTCAATCTTTGTGTTCGAATTCGAAAGTGAAAAACAAAACATACACTTGGGCAGTACTTGTCGTCCAACGGGGGCGTATGCGCTCCAAACTCCATTTTTGAGTCAAGACACCTGAAAACTGAATTCCAATTATTATTGTGATTCCTGACAATTTAGGAGCAATTAAGAATAATAAACACTTTAAAATGAGAAGGAAAGTGGGAAAAATAGAATGAGAAAGGAGGAGAAAAAGGAAAACGAACGAAGACGAAAACTAGCGAAGAAGCGTGAGGGAGCGCTGCGCCTTCCCTCACCGACCTGCAATGGAGATGTGTGACGAGAAAAAAGAGGAATGAGAGAGCATGGAAAAATGAGAGATTTCAGACATTTGAGATGAAGAGGTGACTCGAAGTGCACATGAGTCAAGGCATGCCAAAAGTATGGGATTGATTAATTGGCCTCATTTTGAGTATGTGGACTTGTTGACAAAAAGGGGAGATGTTTGTGCAAAGAGGAAAAATATAGTGAGGTTCGGAAGAGCTTCAAAAACGTGCTTTGGTTGAGAATGAGTATAGATTTAGGTTTAGAAGCACATCTAAATCATTGCTCTACAAACTAGCTAAAGTAATGTTGTTCACAAGAACGTACTGTTCAAAACAAAGCTATTAGTAATTTATATTTCCTAGAAAAAAAAAGCCAAATTTCAAAAGGCAATGTAATAACTAACAGATAATAACATATATGACTCACAAGTTTTCCTCATATGTAACTCTTTAACAAATTTTACCCAACCGATATTAAAAAAGGCACCCGGAGTTTTTAACGAATAACGAGTACGGTTGAGAATAAGATTCAGAACCACAAATTCGAAAAATGCTATCGATCGAACCTCATTTTCTTTCTCCGCTTGTCAAGCCCATGAGCGCTCATTATTTTTGGATTTGGCAGGTTTCGCTCTCTACGATTTTTAATCTGGCCATAATGTGGTGTTGTGAGTGTAAGCCAAGAGCTCGCACACTATAATCACTTCACTTCATCATGGGGAAAAGATGAAGATTCTCTGAAAACAGATACGCTCTACTGAACTGAAAATTCTAGAAGAACTAGAGCGAACTGAGGAAAAAGATAGAATACATTCGTTGTTAGAATGCCGCGTTTTCCAAATGAAAGGGTTGCGAATGGAGCCCCCAGCTGCCTTGACGTCCAGGTGAGCGTTGTAGGCAGCTGAGTGTTCGAAGAAAATGCGAGCTACACAGAGTTTTTGTAAGTTGAAGGTTTTATTGAAATCACAAAAAAATATCGATATTCGAAGATGTGAGAGAACATTGAGTCATCTGCGGATCTTATTTTCTGATATGGAAATTACTATGAGTCATAAAAGAAAGTTCAAGACGAGATCAAAGATAAGGATACATTTTATAAAAGAAAGTTGTTAGAGTGTACTAGAAGAAGAGTAATTTGAAAGTCCTTTCAAAATTGGGACGAATATGTCCAACTTCATATTTAAAAACATGCATCCCATCCCTCAGCATCCATCCCATCCCTCAAATATAACAACAGTCTCCTCACCTCTGATTCCGATAAAGCCGCAGCATTCGCCCAAACTTTCAAAAACAACTTTCCATCCCATCTTGCTTCCAATCCTGGATATTCCTCCAATTCCAAGCATCTTGGCTCGACCCTCCCTGCCGATGATTATTTTCCACCTTGGACAATAGAACATACCCTCGAGAAACTCCCCTCCAAATGCGGATTTTTCACCCACCCGGCCAACTACTACCTCATCAAAAGGTGTGCCACAACGCTGGCGTTTCCATTGTCTTTAATATTCTCGCGCTCCCTCGAAACATCTTCTGTTCCTCTCTCCTGGAAGCATTCGTATGTAATCCCTGTCCACAAAAAGGGGAATCCTTGCTCCCCTGACAACTACAGACCAATCTCTATTACCGATCCTTTCGCCAGAATTTTCGAACGAATCATCTGCTCCAGAATCCGTAGTGACTTTAGTCACAAATTTTCCCCCTACCAGTTTGGGTTCCTCTCCCATCGTTCTTGCACCAATGCCCTAATCTATTCTACATCTATGTATAAGTCTATTCTCAAAGATCATAAAACTCTCGACATTGTTTTCTTCGACTTTAAAAAAGCTTTTGATATGGTTCCTCACGATCTCCTGCTTATGAAACTCCACTCCTTTGGTATTGCACCCCCTCTAATCAGTTGGCTGGGGGACTACCTTTCTAATCGCTCCTTTTCAGTTAAAGTCAACAATCATATTGATCCTCTTTCCGTCTCGGTACCTTCGGGAGTCCCTCAAGGCTCAGTAGTCGGTCCTCTACTCTTCCTCATCTTCATCAACGACCTTCTCATGAGTATCCCTGGTAGTCTTCATTTCACTGCTTTCGCTGACGACATTAAACTATACTCCCATGACCCCATTCTTCTCCAAGCGGGTATCAACACTATTGACACCTGGGCCACTCAAAATAAACTCCCTCTAGCTCATGCAAAGACTTCACTCCTCCGTCTTGGCTCTCGGAACCCTCTTACTCCTTTACATATCGCCTCTACCAACATCGAATCCTCCGACAACATCCGTGACCTTGGCTTAATTACTGACATCAAGCTTAAGTTCTCTCATCACATCAATAAATCTGTCGCTGTTTCTCTCCTTCGCAGTAAGCAACTCTTGAAATCCTTTAAATCTACCAACCCCGAGTTTTATCTCCACCTCTTCAAAACCTATGTTATTCCATCGCTTGAATACTGTTCTCCCATCTACTCCCCTTCTCCAAACTCTAAACTCTCTCTCCTACTTGAATCTCCACTTCGTTACTATACAAGAAAAGTCTTCCAAAAATGCAATATACCTTACTCTTCTTATCATGATCGCCTCTCTCAACTAAATTTCTTCTCTATGAGACATCGTAGACTCAGATCTAAACTTCTTCTTCTTTATAATATGCTCAGCGGCACCTCTTATTGTCCTAACTTATCGACATTCCTAAAGTTTTCGGACTGTCCTAGAAGACCAATGTCCCTTATCCTCTCTTCCAATTGTTCTGATGATTTCTTTAGTACCACCGTCCCTATCTGGAATGCCATAGTTCATCCCGTTCCCGTTTTCTTATCCCCCAGTCAATTCTCTAGTTTAATCCTTGTTTCCATCACCCGGTTCTGATGTCCTCTTGCCTCCCTAATTCTTCGGTTATAGTCTTATATTTTCCCTTTTATCTAGGTTGATCTCGTGAGGGATCCTATCTAGAACTATTGTTCTCTTCTTCTGTTTATTTACTTGTCAATAAATACAATACAATACAAAAACAAAGTTTGGGAAAAGAGTTCGTTTAAAGATATATTTGGCGGATTGTATTATGTCCAAAAACGCGTTGAAATTGAAGAGATTGATGAGATAGCATGTTAGTCTGAAAATATGATTTCATCAGCGGAAATTTTCATAAACAGAAAGGAATCTTTAACTAGCAGAACCTTGCTTTGAACTTCAAAAAGCATAAAAAATGAATACCTTAACTAATCCACGATTGCTCAGCGGTTTCTGTGAAATTCGGCTCTGTTGGTGATGTTGCGAAGTGGAAATATTCCACCCTGAAAATGAATATTTTAGAAGAATTGCTTTAAATCTGATAAGGTAAAAACTTAATGATAGCGATATCTTTAATAGTAATATGTCCCTGTGCTATAGTAAATTTTTTATGATGACTTACCTGCTCTCTGCGCATATCCAAACGCCTGTACTGAATATTCTCCTGCGCTTTGATCTGCGACTGAACCTTTCCCAGATTTGATTTCGCAATTCTAAGCGACACCTTCCATTCTTCCAAAATCGCAACACTGAATGGACAGAGGATTGAATTATTTCGATGGAAATATTCACAATATCTTTCCTGATATTGAACCAATTTGCGGAAATATTCACACTCAGCAGACAGAACTTGCTCTTCACGTCTCAGTCTTCTTAAGGTACAGCGATAACTGTGAGCAATACGAAGGGATTCGGAATCATAGATTGACATAGCAATATGAAAAAACGGATAATAGTAAAATGATTGGTTACTAGACCAAGTTGTGGGCGGGACTAACTTTTTTTCTCAATTAGTAACTGTTTATATTATCTCGTTCTTTTCGGGTGCCGCTTCTTTCGCGCATTGAGCAGAAGGGTGTGAGTTTATGATTTGGCCTTGATTGATGACACCGACAAGATTTACGACCGTGCACAAGTTACAGTGCTGGCCATAATTCTATCAAATTTTGGTTTTTTTGGGATAACTTTTTTTTGAGAGCAGGTATGAACCTCAAATTTTGAAACAATAATTTTGGCATGCTCAGGTACATTTCTACTAATGTCTATGCACATACCTAAGAAACTGATAATTTTGTGAGCGAAAAGTTGACTTGGCAAAAAACTGGTTTTTAGAAAATTTCAGGAAAACATTCATATCTTCATAAAAACAAGGTATTATAATTTGATTAGCCCCAATTTAATAAAATAAACCTTGTTTCTGGGAATATATAAATGTTTTACCGAAAATGTTTTGAAAATTAAATTTTTTTTCAGATCACCTTTTCGGTCACAAAATCATCAATTTTTTAGAGACGTGCCTAAAAATTGGCAGACATGTTTTTGGTTATGCCAGAAATGTTGTGTTAAAATTTGAAGTTTATACCTTTTCTCAAAAAAAAAGTTATCCACCTCGAACCACAAAAATTTGATAGAATTATGGCCATGACTGTAGCTGGACAGTAATGGTATAAACAAATTGGTAGGAATAGGCAGTTCTCCTTTAGAAAACCTCACAAAGGTTCCCCTGAAAGTTAGGAAAATATACAGAAATGTAAATAATCAGAATTTATTGAACTAATCAAATGGGACAAGTGGAGGGATGAAACATGCTGAATACTTTCGAAAAATCCATTCCATCTTCTTTATGATCGCACATCAGAGTGGCTACTTCGGTACGATGCGTCATCGTCGTCACGAAAGAACGAATCCATCTGAAATTGTTATTCAGATTCATGTTTCTATTATCTATTCAAATTACCCATAGCTCTCTGGCATATGATCATGAGAATACATTTTGAGTCTCCAATACTTCTCCGGATCCAACGTCATCTCCTCCAGAATACTCTTCAGAATTGTCCGTGCGATTCTCGTATCATCAGCATACATCGGAGTGATACAGCATTCTCCAGATTCGTAAACCGAAACGGCTCCAAATCCGATGACGTTACCGTGATCGTCGTATGCAACACGGCCGAAGTCTTCTCTTAATTGTCCTAGAACGTACTTTGAACGTTCGTATCGGAAGATAGTGGAATCGTAGTGGATGATGTCTTCGTCAGGAACTTCGCGGGCGTTCTATAACCATATAGATCTTTAGACTTTTAGCAGTGATTGATACCTTGATATGAATTCCATCAGTATTCAAATTCTTCGGCATGCACAATTCTCCAAAATCGTAATGAGAGACGTAATAGTGTTGAAGAGCATCTGCCGAACCGAAAAGCTCTCTGTAGGCTTTCTTCGTCTTGTATGGTTTACTTGTCAAATATCCCATCGAATGATTTCCAGCAGAGTATCCAGCATCATGCGATTGATCAGCAATGATATCAAGCATATCGTTTCCACGAACATCAGGAGAAATCCACAAATTTCCTCTGAAAACAAGATTCTCCCATCCTTCCTCCTTGGTCAATGGACGGAAAAGGACATGAGTATTTGTGGCAACTAATCGATCCGTATTTTTAACAAAAGTCAATGCCTGATGATAGTCTTCTCCGAATGCCTCTTTGAACTTTTTCAAATCCGTTTTCTTGATATCAGCACGATGTGAATCAACCTAAAGACTCAGTTCAGACTCAGAAACAATATTTTAACCTTACAGTATTCCAGACGAGATCATACTCTCGATCCTGAATGTTTGTGACTACATCAACGTTGTTGTAAGCAACGGTGATCCGCTTGCCACAAAACGCGGAACGGGAGAAGAAACGACGGCCGATTGTGAGCATCAGCGGATGGAAATACTCGTTGAACTCCTAGGGAATGAGCGGAGGGTGTTGGGAATACGGGGAAGTAAAAAAGACTATCCAACGTGGTTGAGTTTTTTTTCGAGACGACGTGGACACGTTTGTGGTTTAGACTTCTTCAAATATCTCCCAGAAATGTTTAGGTCATCACGTCAAAATCTCCTGATCTGAAAGTTGAAAAACTGGTGACATCTATCTACAGTCATATCTGACAATGGGCTACTTCAGCTGAAAACTTTATACAGATCGATCGACCAAAGACGTTCATAATGATTTTCTTCAAATTGTATTCTCATTTCGCCAATTTTTATTTCAGATTCTGAATCAGCAGTATCTATTCTATCTTGACTCAAATTTTGGTAAAAAGTTCAACTCGCGTCCTCGTGTAATGTCTCCTGTAAAAAACTAAAGAGACTTTTGTCACGTGCAATCTCAAAAAACCAACAAAACTGTTTGAATCAGAATTTTTCATTTTTTTCAAACTTTAAAATAATTTGAAACCTTCCATTCAAGACACAAGGAATGGAAAATAACATTTTTTGAAACTATGTGACTATATCAAAACTGAAACCATGATGAAATGGGAAGAGAGGGGAAAAACGAAGACAAATGAGATTTTGTGGAACGGAGAAGAAGAGGTTGGACGAACTGAATCGGAACAAGAGAGAGGGAAACAACTCGTACTAGACACTGTATGATGAATTCTCTGAAATTCAGTTTTTTGGGGAAAAGAAGCTCAATGAGCATCCTCGGGGGTTGCACACATGATGAGACAAAATACAATAGGAAAAGGGGAAGGGAGAATCACGGGAGTTTTGAATTAATTATTGATTTTAAGAAGTGGGAAATAAGGAATGACTGAAAAGGTTATCCTAAGTTCAGATGAGTGTTGTGACCGAATGGAGAGAGAATTGGGGGAAAAGTAGGAATGAAATGGGTGTATAAATTAATAAAACACAAATATGGCAGTTTCATTTTCAATCATCAGAATCATCTCCTCCGTCAATGAGTCGATAGACGGAGCATGATGGCTCTGGCTCCTGAGATACTTCAAATACAAAACAAAGAACCATGAGTAGTTCATCGGTTTCGCTGTTTGTTACAACCTGAAATTGACTCGGTTTATAATATAATTAATCCCATTTAACGTTACCTGTAATACAGTAAAGTTCTCAAGAACATTATTCATCGTTTCAATTGCATTCAACTTCTTCAATTCGGCAATAAACTTCACCATGTAGTCACACATTGGAGAATTGTTGAGCACGAAAGAATAGGTTCCATCGAGTTCAATCGGGCAGTATTGCTAAAACAACAGGTTTTTAGAACTTTCGAAATTTCAAAAACAAACCTCAATTTTCTCAACAGCTTGCGATCCAAAAGAGCATGCCATTGTGGACACTTTCAGTTGGAATTTTTCACGACTTGCGTAGAAAGAATCAACAGCATATTGACAGTTTCTGAAACAATTTTGTTTCTTTTCCATTCAAAAGAAGAAAAAACTTACTGTACGTCGTCTGACACATTGATGTTGGCCCAACATTTGGCCAAAAAGAACACATCCTTTTTCTCAGAGCCTTCAAAAAGTTCTCGAAGAAGGGATGGATATTTCTCATAGAACAATGAAATATCAATGTGATCCTTTTCCAGAGTATTATCGATCTTCACCAACTCCGTCTTTGTATTCGTTTTATTACATTGAACGTAGGCGGAGAATTGAAGAAGTGTAAGTTTAGAGGATGCGATTTCCTTGCTTTGATCAACGTCTAGAGCATCTGACTTCTCTGGAGTTGACGCTGGCTCTGATTTCGGTTGCACAACAAGTTGACTCAGGTCCATTCCGAACGGAAGTTGCAGATCCATTCCAGCTGTATTCGGGAAGTTTGGCCAGATATTCGGAAGGGCTGATAAGTCTAAACTTTTAAAAATAGGTTTTTCAAGTTTTGAAAACTCTTACTCTGTATTAGGAGCTGTTGAGAAATCGGATCAGATTCAATCTTAGGTACTAATGTTGGATAGTTGCTTCTTGGAGCAATTGCAGCCGCAGCGGCTACAGCAGTGGAAGATGGAGGTAAAACAACAGCAGATGGAGATTTAACACCAGGCGGGGAAGCTTGTTGCAAAAGACTTGGTATATCGCCCTGAAAGTTAATATTTTTATATTATATCCCAGAAATATAAGTCATTACCTTTTTCTTGGCCTGTTCGTCTCTGAGTTTCTTCCTAGCAAGTACTTGAATATGCGATGACACTTGTTTCCGAGTCCTCGTTTTTCCACACCGCAATTTGATATACCTAGCGATTAATTCATTCCTTCCTGCAAAAAAAGTAACGATTTGAAGACAGCTGGAAAGTTGTGGAACCTAAGGAAAACATCAGCTGAAAATCCAAGAGAGATCTGACGCGCGAATAACTAATATCGGTTTCACACAACGTCAACTTTGGCTACTAATCTATCTAATTTCGACTCAAAATCATATGTTTTTCTCGCTGATTCAGACCAAAAAGAAGTTGCAGGTGATAAAATTCGTGCAAAATTTGGGTCGAACAATACGAAATGACGTTTAGTTGTTCGCGGAAAGAACAAAATAGAGCTGGTCTACAGTACCCCAAAAAAAGCCACTGTGTAACTTTTAGTTGTCTGCTGCCGTCCGAGAAAATAGGTTTTTTTTTTGGAAAATCAAACAAGTGTGCAAAAGGTTTACTTCTTTGTTGGTTACCGTTTTACCCAGACAAGCTCTTTTTGTGTGTTGTGACGTGGAAAAATATGAAAGTTCGGAATAAGCAATCTAGAAACTTTCTCTTTGGTTTGGCTAGTTTAGAAATTATGGTCTCAGAAACACTAGTCAACCATCAGGAAAATGAAAAGTTTGAGTTAGAGGTGGTAACTCTGGGACCACCTTTCTTCATTTGAAGCTATATCTATATTATAATGTCAATTGCTCACCCTAAATTTTCCCTAAATCCTTCTCTCTTCCTGCCAACCCCCCGTGCTCAAAGTATGTTCCAACATCAACTCTAACAGGGAAATTTTTTGTTGATTCAAGTTGCGCAGGAGGGTCAAAAAGTCAAGACTCAGAGAAACAGAGAGAGCCGCCCGTTTGGGGATGGTTTTGGTTTCCCGCTGCGAAAATAAACAAATATAAGGAAATGAAGTAGAAGTGGATGGGCTCTGGCAAAAGATTCGGTCGCTTCTTCCACTAATCCTTACACTACCTTTTGTCGGTTTCAATCCGTTTACATCATAATAAATAAGAGAAAGTTTGTGTCTATCTTCCCCGCTGGGATGCCCCCTCTCCCTAAAAGAGCAGATGTTTGGATGGAAAAGGCAGATGTACAGTAATGTCCTCTTGATTCCTTCATTCAGTAATTATGAATAGAAGGACACTTCTCTCTATTCACTGACTCTACTCACCATACATTTTTCCTTCGTCACTGATGATGATTTTCCGTCGCCCGCATGGTGGATAAATGGCTAAAGCTTCTTGAAACGCCTGATCAATATCTATACTCCATACACCTTCTGCATCACCTGAGATATCGGATACAGAAGACGTCGATTCCGGTGCCATTGAGCCTGCCGAACCGGGTCCGTCGCCAGCGGGAGGGGAGAGCTGAAAATATAGGAGTTTTGGTTTCGAGATCTTGAAAATATTAAATCGAAGGTGGAAAAAGGATTCTACAACTCAGAAGCTTATGAAAGAAATTAGGGTACCGATATTTTCGCTATAAGGGAGGTCATTTAGCCTGATGTTAAAGCGGGTGGGCAATATTAAAATGATTATTATTTCAAGGATCACATTTTTTTGCAAAAAAATAATTACCCAATATTATCGAGAAAACTATCTAACATATAACAAACTGATATGTTATGCCCCCATTTTTTGATCTATACCAAGCTCTTAAGTCAATATAAAATCTTTTTCAATGATGGGAGAAAGAGAGGGAAAAGCAAAAAAAAGTATTGTGTTTTATCACAAACCGTCATCATTTGTCCACCAGAGGTCGTCGTGGGCGTTGTCGTTCCTGTTGCTCCGGCGAGCCAATCTTTCCGAAATGGATGATGGGGCGGAGTTCTGAAAAGAAGAGGATGCTCTTCAATCTGATTCCTTCCCTTTTCCCCTTTATTCTGACACCTGCTCACTTAGGATGAGCTCACTCCAAAAGTTGCTCCGCCCCTTCTGTTTTGGGAGAAAGAATATTCAAAGAACTCACCCATTCAGAATCGTTTGTGCAGTGACTGCGACGTCTTCTGACATCTGAAATGTGGAAAAATTGAGAGATATACCGTAATCCATCAAAAAAGTGACTGGCAGGCGGTAGGAAGATATGGAAAAGCGAAGAGAAACAAAAGGAGTTTTGCTTTTTTTCTATTCGTTCGGTATCTAAAATTACAATCTCTCTCCAGAAAAGGAGTATTCCCCTTCGAGAGCTCTTTTTGTCTCAAAAGATGAGCGAAATGTGATAATGTCTAGAATGTCCGGGGTACTGAAAGTTAGTGTTGTCATGTGACAAATAGGTAGTAGGAAAAAAGCAAAAAGGAAGAAGAGAAACAGGGAAAAAGGAAATTGATAAGAGAGTAGTGGGTAACTGTGTTGTGCATCGTTTTTTTGCAGTGGAGCAGTAAAAGAGGAAAATCAAATCAAAAAGATGGAAGAGAAAATCAATTCTGAATCTACTCTGATTCATTTTTTCATCAGATTTAATGGAGTTTTGTATTTATTTCCGGACTAACGTGATGGAAAAAGAAGCAGGAGGAGACAGTTTTCTTGTTTTCTGGAGAATTGTGGAGAACACAGAAGAAAGGGCATTGGGGGGCTTCATTGTTTCATTTCCAGACGGTCATCATTGTGTCAAATGAGTAATCGTGGAATAGAAGAAACAGAAAAAGAGAAGAAGAATAAAATGAAAAGTGTAGAAAAGGTTACGAAAGACTAGGTGATGGCTGGAAGTAGACAGGAAGAATGAAGGGAAGATTGAAGGGTTTGTAAAAATGGAATATCTGTGGAGATCTCGAATAAAGTGTGAAGTAATCCAAATATTTTGTTACCTAGCAAATAAAATAATCTGTTTTTTGCTTAAATAATTTGGAATACCACAATTTTTTGGTTTTTTGTTTCTATAGAGAGTTCTTATGAAATTTTTCTACCGGTTAAAAGCTCATACTAAAAATTAAAAATTTCTGAAGTTTTGAAACATTTTTAACATTTTTTAAAAATTCGAAAAAAATAAGCAAATAGGTGTGTTGAAAAGTATTATTTCAAGAATCATCGATAATTACAGGAATTAAATTTAGTTAATTGAACTCCTAATTTTCAGCTTCAAACTATCAAATCGGATCCAAAAGCAATGATCCATTACAAAAGCCACACAGACCAAGGTTTCACTCCAAAAAACCCAGGCAATCAAAAATCGAAAAAGGAGAAAAGGAACATGGTTGAAAAGTGGCAGAGAACGTACATGGTTTTCTCTAACAGGAGTCTGTTAAACAAATAAAACCAGACTAAATAAATGAAGCTTTTCGGTGGCAGAAAAACCGCTGTGGGGCAGGTGGGAAAAGACATTAATGGAATAATTAGTGATACTTGATGAAGTATCCCAAAATAGAGAAGTAGAAATCAGGAAGAAGAAGAGATGTAGACACACACTTCTGAAGAAGAAGACGAAAAACGGAGAAAAGCGTTAAGGATGACGCATCGTTCGGATGGATCGTCCAGATCGACGGGGGAAAATGGAATAGAGATGAGAGAAAGATAAAAGAAGGAAGAAGGAAAACGAAAACGGAGATATCGATGGAAAATGAACGGGTGAACGCGGGAAAAAAATGGGAGAGAGATCAGTACCGTGACGGGAAGATTTAGGTTTATAAAGAAGTCAGAGCTTAACCTAGAATCTACAGAGAACGAAGATTAGACTTCAGAAAGTAAGATCTGACAATTCAAAAAAGGGTTGAACAGTCAAAAGGTCTGAATGTTGCGGTATCATCTACCTCTTCCACTATCGTAAATTATTCGTGTCTGCCTCGGAACCATCTGCCCGTAACTTATCATAATGTTTACAAATGTGCTCTGATGAACTCTCTTTTCTCTCTCTCTCCACTAATTATGCAAATATTCAGCCGAGATTGACTCTCTCTGGGGTGTTCAAAAAATATGTCACGCTGTACACCATCTTCTCATTTTGATTGACTATCCGTTTCTCGTAGGTTAATTACTCCGGGAGTACCCCTTGTGGATTGATAATTGGGGTGTCAGTTATTCAAATTAGGATTGGAGGAAGAGCTGAGATTTTGAGTCATACAGAAAATGAAACTGAAGACATAAAGAAGAATGAGAGAGGAAGAAGAAAACAAGGGATGAGTTGATGATGATGATAGAGAGACAACCAGCTGTTCGACTAATCGATAGAATCACATCAGTGATAAGGACCACGAGACTTAGATTGTCAGGGAAACTCCGTTTTGTCATTTGAGAAACTAGGCGGTCTTTTCTTCTTTTCCTTGTTCTACTACTCTTTCTACACTGCGGTGATATTGCGCCAATGTCTCCGAAAATGGTGACCTTCGATGCAAAAACAGTATGGGGGAATTAAGAGAGACTTAGACATCTCGCGCAAGTTGTCTCATCTTTTGGAAAATAGTACGCACGGATGGACAAAGACATCATAAAGTGGTTGTTGTGTTGGTGGTAGTGGAGAATAAGAAGAAGGGCAAAACGAACCTTCCGCGATATTACCGAAGAAAAGTAATCAAAATGGATGAAAAGGGAGAGAGATCGTATGGATTCGGAGGAAGAAGTGCTAATTAGACAAAAGTTTGGTAATTGAATAAATACGGAAGGTTCTGGAAAAAATAAATCTTTTTGCAACTTTTAGGGAGGGAGACGGGAGGGAACCTGTTAAATCAAGCAGGCTGCTAAATCCTAGAACAAAGGTTAGTTTTGGAAATTTATAAAGTTAATAATCAGTCTGGAAACACATCTTCTATGAAACCACGTGGTTGGTTTTCGATAGGTCATGTTATAATTTAACTAGATAAATAACAATGCAAGGTTTAAAAAATCATGAGAAATCACAGTCCAAGTATAACCGTAACCAAAAGTTCCAAAAAAGTATGGCTTTTTCTGCATAAAGAAATCCGATGCTAAACTTTTATTGTCCTCAAAATGTGCGTTTTCTCAGACCCCGTCCTGGGAAATTTCAGAAAAAATACGGTTTCACAGAGTTTCAAAGTTAGAACATGATATCTCGAGCCGATTTTGAAAAGTCTTCTTCGAGTTTCCAGGAAAAAGAATTTAGAACTTTTAATTCTGAAACACCTATTCGGAATCCTATAGGAATTCCAAAACTCTTCCAGTAACATGGAATTATTTTTCTCCCGGGAACTGGTATGAACAAACGGAAAAAGGAGGAAGAAATAATGGAATGGTATGGGCGGGTGGCCCGTATAAGGGAAGTGAAGAAATGCAGATGGCAGTAGAGGAGTCCCTTCTTTTTCTACGGTCAATCCACCTCCTTCGGACACAAAGCGGAGACAGATGGTTTTCGAATGGAGTGGATATTTGAATAGTATATGAAATGGCGAGGATTAGAGATACTGGATGGGTGGGAGAGAGAAGGAGCACATGCTTGTATATGTGCATAGGCAGGCATACAATCTATCACATTACTGTATTACTCGCCTCGAAGCATGCCGAGGGGGGACACCACCGGTCAATTCGGGTTCATGGTTCTTTGATAAACTGAATGAGGTGAGAATAAGAGGAAAAGAAAGGGGAATAGGCATGAAGAAGCCGGCGGGGAACACCAGATGACTATGGGTATTAGAATCAACAGATTTTGGGGGTCCTTCGGTCTCGGAACCGTTATGTACACCTAGAATTAGATGTGAATGTATTGCCGTTGTTTTTAGCGATCCTAAGCTTCCGAATCTGACAAGGAGGTCAGGGCTGTGCGGAATGGAAATTTTCGGAATTTCGGAACGTCAGAATATTCCGAGTTTCAAATTTTCGGAATTTCGGAACGCCGGAATATTCCGAGTTTTAAAATTTCGGAATTTCGGAATTTTCGGAATATCGAAAATGGTCATTTTTTTGCGTTTTTTTTCGTTAAAAAAGGACTTTTTCGGGAAAAGCCTTCTGAAAGTGAAAACGTTTTGGTAAATAGACTGCTTTGAAAAGCGAGAACCAATTGAAAAATGCATATTCGACATACAATAATTTTTTTCGCTACTTTTTCTCAAAGATCGGAATTTGATTCCGAAAAATTTTCCTTCGGAATATTCCGGTCGGAATTTCATTCCGAAAAAACCGAAATTTTCGAAATTTTCGGAATTCCGAATTCCGTTCCGCACACCCCTGAAGGAAGGTCCTTGACCCCTACCGTTGAACTTTTTCTGAAAATGAAGAAGTTTCAGAAACATTTCAACGATAGGGGTCAAGGAGCTTTCTTTTAAGTCTACGGATTGTCTTTGAAGCTCGAGAGATAATATCTAGAGAGATTATCATTAGTTTCAGTTTCACGAGGATAGAAATAATCACAAAATCTTTAAATGCGAACGTCTTCGAGTCTAAACAATCCTAAACTTTTAGAATTGGCTGAAAGGAGTCACAAAAAAGACTGTCTGAATTAGAATCTTCAAGTTCGAATTGCTACAGTTAGGTCAAACTTTCAGATAACCTACTAGCCAAAACGTAAACTTCAACCCAAAGATCATCCAAAATTGTATCAATCACCCACACTCAGACACCTCAACTACTACTCCTTCATCTCATCAATTCAGGTCATATCACGCGGTCTCGAAGGCTTCTCTTTCTTCTTATCACACTCCCTCGCTCTCTCTCTCTCTGATTTTTCAATTTCTCAATCAATCCACGTCAAAAAGAGATGACGCGTCTCCTCATCGTCTCTCATAGTCAGAAGGGAGCCGCGAACTCTTTTTTCTCACTTCTGTGCTTCATTTTGTTGTCTTGTCTGATGGCAAAAGATAAGATCCATGGAAAAAGAAGATAAAAAAGATATAGATACGAGTGTAATTGTTTAGAATCGAAAGATTGAATTGAGAGAAAATGATCGAGGGAAAACCCAAAAACCATACTGTAACTAATCCAATTTGGTAATGAAGTACTTCAAACTAATTTCCCTATCATCATGCCATTAAAGGAAAGAAAATTGGAAGACGTCAAGAATCAAGTGTGGTGACTAATAATCGATGACGTCATCAATGTTCAACGGAGCGCGTTTGATAGCAATTAGCTTTTTGAAATCATACTGATAAGGGTGAAGAAATCAGAGACGGAGAGAGGAAAATGGGTAAAACCGGGGAGAAAATGGGGGAAACGACAGTCAAAAAGTCATGTTCGTGTCACTCATGTACACATACACTCACTCTCACATACACACACTCCTCACACAGTTAAACAATCTTTTGGTCTAAATGAAAAAGAGTTCAACTAAGAATGCCAATTGAGAACAGTCGCGAAAAAGGTCGAGAGAGGTTCAGGAAATGGTTTTGCGGCAGATCGATTGGATTCGGATGGCTGAAGTTTGAAGGGATCTAGTGCTTAGGTGTAAAAACGAAAAGAGCAGAAGTTCTGTATTTCTGAAATCGTTATTTCAGCCAAATAGGAGACTTTTTTTGCAAAAAAAAACCATGCTCTCATACTAAGAAGTGGGGCTGAGATGTAATGAAAGAGACAATTAAAGTACAAAAATATAATAATGGGATCTGTGAGTTGTGAGATTTTGGAACGCCTTGAGATTTCTAAACTCAGGAACCGAACTTAGGACTTTCAAGACATTGGTTCTTAAGCCTTACACAAAAAGAAAGATACTAAAGCTACTAAGAGCTACACGAAACCTTCCAGAATCCAACAGAACCATGTAAATCATTTGAGGGTATACGGTAGGTCTCACAGTCCTAGTTACCTAAACAGTTTCTCCAGCAGAACCATCAAAGGAGCAAGCATGATGTTTCGAAATAGACCCCCCCCCCCCCCCAATCCAAGTTTAGTGTTCCTCGATCTCACTTTAAGAGCTCATTCCCTCTCGCAGAGCAGGTTCTTCCTGTAAAGGCAATGTTGCTCTCTTGCCGAAAAAAAGAGACAAAAATCGGAGAGTTGGCCTTCAGGGGGCATGTCGTTTTGGATGTATCGAGGATGGATGCTGCTGCTGATGGTAGGTTAAAAAGAGTGAGTCGTTCGTAGAGAGAGAGTGTCTAAAGTCAAGACCACCCCGAGAAAAGAAGAAGAAGACGACGATTTGTGTATGTTTTGCGAAACACTCTCTCCATCTACCTCTCTCTATATTTTCTGTCGCCCCGGGAGCGTGTCAGTGATGTGAGAAAAGTGAAGAAGCGATCGAGAGACTTAGAGACAAACAGTCTCCCACAGTTTCTTCCCTTCATGTCCCCCGTAGTCTCGAAACCCGTTTTGTTCATTTCATTTGTTGCTGACTTCTTGCCCTGGGCTGACGACTTTTCCAAAAGAGAAGGAACACTTGTTGGCTCTCTAGGAGGAACAGGTGATGACACTGTTTCATGCAAAAGTCAAAAATGTAGGTTATTGTTGAAACGAAATGATCAAGTGCCAATTTGGCAGATGACAGGAAGAAGAAGGAGGAGTAACCTTGAGAATCTAGGAGCCGGGAATATGAGGATGAGTTCTAATTAGGGTGGGGCCGCAGGTGGGTTGAAGGAAAAATACAAAGACGGTTTCATGGATTTAGAAGGGAATCGGATGGGGTATTCGGCAGTTCCCGATCTAAAAGGGGAAATTTTAGGAGTTCAGATAACTGCCAAAAGATCCTGAGCATCCAGTTCAATCTACCAGAATCTTCGTCTAGGATCGGAGTGTCTGGGATCGGAACTATTGTGGTTTTCAGAGCTTCTAAAGCTAATACCGTGCAAAGCGGAAAAACTACTGTTAAACTCTGAACATCTGAAACTCTGAACGGGGAAAACTTCCAGAGTCTAAATTTCTGCCAAAGGAACCTACTCATTCTACCAGAATCTTTGTCTGGAATCAGAGCTTTCTAGAGCTATCGAAATCTGTAAAAAACAGAGAAACTACTGTTAAACTCTGAACTTTCTCCCAGAAACCAAGGAATCGAGAAGCCTCAAAGGCAGTCTTCAGATGTTTTCCTGAGTGTTTTCTTCTTCTGTTTTGTTTCTTTGTCTCTTTCAAAGTGACATTCGATTGTCAAATGACTCATAAAAGTCGTGTAGAAGAAGCGAAGAATCAAATGTTTCCATCGTTCGCACCATCAGAAAAGCGTGTGTGTGTGTGTAAAAAGCAAAATATGAAAAAAGTTTGAAAGAGCTGACAAAATGTCAGGAGTGCATAAAGTGGAGTGGTAATACTTCAAACTCTTTATTGTTGTTTTTGGAGAGACTGTGCTCTTATCAAAAACCTTTTTTGATTCTGATCACTCATAAATCAATTCGAAATTAATATTTTGAAAATGAAATAATTCCTGAAAACGGAAACAGGAAAACGAACAAGAGACATTGAGACGATGATGATTCGGAGATAACAATATTTGTCTCCGTAAGTGTGCCGTTTTCGAAAATTCAAAAACGATTAGAGCAAAAAGAGCAGGTAAAATAGTGACACAGACAAAAACATGGGTGGGAAGGGCGGCAGAAAAGTTATGCATTTTGAAAAGAAGTGACCATATTGGGTCAATAGGTATTTGAAACGAAAATAGAGACATTGGAAATCAAATATTCATCGGGAAATCAGGAGATTTGAAACTTACAACCTACGCTTTTTGATTCTTTAGTTGACAAAAAGTGTCGGATTTCAAGAAGGATATCTGGACTTCTGGATTATTATTCAGATGAAAAAATAATTGTTTCTTTATGAATCGGGAGTTCAAATATAACACGGAAAACGGTGAGGTTTCGATTATAATATAGCAATACTTTAAAGTACGGTATACCGTATCCTAGGTGAAAAATACCGGGGCTGAAACAAATTCATAAAATCTCACATAATTTTTACGTTCCTAATAAGAATCACAATTTCTTATAAGAATCAAATAGTTTATCTTCTTGAACTTTCCCCTTGAAAAAAGAATGAAAGCTTCCGCCAGCTGGGAGAAATTGAGAATTCAGACCTGAAGCATCTGAATTCAGCACAACTCTATCGAACCACATTTTCTCCTTTTCCAGACTAAAACTGTATCAAGTTGAACACAAAACGTTTCGTTGAACTCACAGTTTGAGTCATGTTAACTCGTCAAAAAGTCAAAGAGACAAAATGGAAAGAAAGATGAAATATGAGAGAACAAGTGACACTCGGTGAGCACACATCGAGACAATTTGTAGAGAAAAGAAAATGAAGAAAATGAAGATGATGAGAGGAGAGGTGCACAGAATCTCAGCTGAGTTTCTAGGAATTTTGAAATTTCAGAGCTGGCTGACTAATGCCAGGAGATGACATGTGGTAAAGTCTGTTGATATTCGAAGGGTGGTTCTAAGATTGTCTTAGGATACTGTACTTTCTTGTTTTTCAAGGTTAGAAATGTTGAAATCAGAAAAGTTTGCTCTAGAAATTTCGCAACCTCTGAAAGAAACAAATCAGACTTATTCAAGGTTGCAGAAAAAACTAGATACTGTACATAACATCTTATGTTGAAATTCATAAAAACGAGAGAATTACGATATTACGATTCGACACAAGAGTAGACGTCAGGAATGTGCGGGAAAGACCCTTCGGGAATTTTTTCGGAAAAGTTTTTCCCGATGAAAAGTTCCAGGAAATTATCTCAATCCTGATTCTCAATAGTTTTTTTTTCGAATTTTTGCATAATTTGGACGAAAAATATAGAAGCGAACTCTGGCACTATCCAAATCCCTGAGATAGTCAATTCAGACCTTTTTTACGAAAATTCGGCAAAAATGTTCTCTAATTTTGTCTTCAATACGTAGTAAACTGTCGGTTCCACTCGTCAAGTTAACCAAACTATGACATAAAATGGGTCCTAAAATTTCCCGGTCGGGAAATGCTGGAAAAATACCGTAAAAAACGGGAAATTTCCCGCTCATTCCTGGTAGACGTTCATCGTTGGTTACTGTAAGCCTTCAAGACGCAAAGGCTCCTAATCCATTCCTAGTAAGGTTTACCCATGCCTAGTCGTCAGTACAGTACACCTGGACTGTTTGTATTCTCGATAGTCCATTATCTAGATTCTATGAACATAATTAACCTATAACCATTTCTAAATTCACTCCCCTTTTCTTCCGTAAACGTACACAATTTCAACAACAAAGCCTTGGCGCGACGATCGAAAAAGGAAAAGAAAGAGAGCTATTTAGAACAGGTGCATTTTCTTCTCATTTGGGCCCTCTCCGTTCCATTTCTTTTCCGTTAATTGAACGTTAATGCCTTCCAATTTTATGCTACTACTAACACGAGTCACCTTCCTAAAAAAACAAGGACTCACCAAAAAAGGGAGCGACAGAAGGCTCGGGAAGATCGAAGACATCGTGGTTGAATCAAGGAAGAATGAAGCTTCAGTCTCTGAAAATGTAAAGTTGAAAAGTATTAGAAAGAATAAAATGTATAGGGGATGGAAGAAAATGGGCAAGGTGTGGTGTCTCTCCATAAAAATATGTATCGAATGCATAAAAAATCAGAAAATAGTGAGAGGCGGGTGGTCCTCTTCTCCTCCGAATGAAGCTTGAAAAACACGTTATGCATATTCAAGAGACCGCCCTTCTTTTTTCGGATCGACACCACTTTTTCAGGCTCCGCCCCCTTTTCCAGAAAAAGAGGAGTGGCATGACCAGGAGAGGTGTACGGTGGATTCCATAACAAAAAGTGAAGCGGGAGGAGGAGCACGGGCGGAGCAACAAGATAACATGGGAGGAAAACGGCAGAAGACGTCAGCAGGAGATAAGAGCAGAATCGAGATTACTGTAGGTAGAGAGAATCAATGAGTGAAAGGAGAAGTGCTCGAGAAACAATAAAATGCTATCTAACAATTAATGATGAGTCTTCTTTCAATGGAACGGAGCAGGTGAAAAATTCTGAATCATATTATTTTTTTAAAATACAGATGATTGGGATCTTGATTTGTTCTGTTTATATAATTGGATACTGGAATTTAGGTAACATAATGATATCATTCTAGGTCAAATCAAATTTCTGATTTGAAGTTTTGATGTAACAACAGAACAAAAAAATTATATGGGGGTTCTTGTAACTCGAGGGTTTTCGAAAATCATGATCTGGAAACTCGAGAAATCTCAACGAGCAATTGAAGACGTTCATCAATGTTGTCCGACTTTTTAAAATGAGGTTTCATGTGTGTTTCACTTTTAGGAAGCTTGTACCGTTTTCTCTGAAGACTCCACTATTGCTCAATAGAAATTAGGAGAACGTTATTTGTCATCAAGGTAGCCTGATGCTCTCCAATCTGAGCTACTGAGTATCAGAGTCTAGAATCTAGTTTTAAGGATTCTGAACTGTCTGCCTGATCCACGCCTCGAAACTCTTTGAGCTCAAGAAACCATTGTTCTAGAATTTTCGATTTCCGAGAGTGACATCCTCAACTCATCCACTACTTCGAAAACGTCACATTGTCCCTTTAATGATCTATTTTCGTTCCCGAAATGCTCAAAAATCTATTCTCTCTCCGCAAAAACGAAAGAAATTTTTGGAAGGCGAAGCGTTCATCGAATGGATTCAAAAGTGCCTTTCCTCCGAGTGTTGCCTTGGATTCCATCCATGGTCCTTCTTCCCTTTTCTCTCTTTTTTCGACTACTCTAATGGACTAAAACGGAGAACTCGTCGGAAATAGTGTGCGTCGCCGCGAGAAATCGACACGTCACACTTCTGAGCCGCCCATCTCTTCCCTCGTTTTGACCTACTCTATCATCCAACGGGACACAAAAGCTTTCTCAAAACGAAAGGAACCTATAATTTTCGAATGCGATACATCTACTTATAATAACGATTTGTGGAGCAGTCGGCGTCAGCAACATGCAAGACCAATTTCAATATTACATGCTTCAAAGGAGTACGGTAGCTGTAGAAGAGGTCTTCTGTTGGATCGCTGACAGAGAAAAAGCGAATGAAGGAATCAAAAACACAAATGCGAAACATGATACGAAATTCAAATTGTCCGTTTTTTTTTTGACGATTTGTTTTTGAAACTTTCGTGTGTTTGGCTGTACATTTTGCACATAAGCACGCACTAGATTGACGGATAGATTGAGACGGTTCTTTATCAAAACATTATTCGGGAAATGGAATTGAACACGCATTCTGATTTTGCCAACGTTTCTGAGTTAGACGGGGTAGAAGTTTTTGTGATCCCTCAGAATTCAGAAAAAGTCCAAATTGTGAATCCTTCTACCTTCTAGCTCTAATCTCCCACTTTTTTATTCTTCAAAAAGTTTGAAATCTAGAAATCCCCGTCCCTCCGTACCTCAACTCCAAATGTAATATGGAAATCAACAAACCAAAAAAGAAAGATTTTAGTTTTGTAAGCGTCTCCTTTCATTTTTCGACATGTTTATGATCGTTTTCGGGGATTTTATCATCGTGTTGCTTCTTTCGCGGACTGATTTTTGACACCTTTTTATGGACGTGTTGCGCAAAGAATTCAGAAATCGCGGGTCGCAGTTTTCATTATACGGTTTTTTTGCACAACGAAAGGGTCAGATCGGGAAAATGTGGTCGGAAAAAGGTCTGCAGATGGTCGAAATGGGTGCGTTGCAAAAACTGGGAAGGGTTACGATCGAGTTATAGAAAAAAGGAAAATTGATTATCAAAACGAAGAAACCAATAAGGGGATTCCTTGAACTATTGAATTGGATTTTTGCTGAAACATTGGCCCTAGACTAAACTGACCCTGTAAATCCCAAATCTGCAATAAAAAGTAGCCAAATGTTCACGACTCTAGATATAAACCCTCAAAGGTGTGGGCAACACTAAAATTGAGGTACTTTGACTCAAAGTCTTTGAGGGCTCATATCTCCGCTCAAAATCACTTTCAGAGTGCCTAGTTTTTTATTTTGCCTACAAAATTTAATGTATAACAACATCCTATACGTTTTAAAAGAAAATTTCAGGAATAAATAAGTCTAGGGCCGAAGTTTCAGAAAAAGCTCAACTCGAGAGTTCAAGGAAGAAGAATTCAAGTGATAAGTATAATTTGTTGAATTCCTAAACTTTTCCTACATTAAATAAAATAGGAACACAGATACCCTTACCGTAACTTTCTTATTTCTCCTGAAATACCAGCCTAAAAATCCTAACCTTGAACCCTTCAAAAACCATTTCTGCAAAACTACAGTAACCCGTGTTCAGAACCAGACTCCGAACCTCCTCCACTCATTACTAAAGTCTCCACCAATCACTCCGAGAACGCCGAAAGAATTAGAAGACCTCAAGTTCAAAAAATTGTGATTTGCAAAGAAAAATCAAAAACGAACTAGAATTTTTTGTCGGAGGGATAGAGAAGTGTTTCATCATTAGCCGGGTGGAACACTATCTCGTTTTCTCTATTCCTCTTTGTCTTGTTCGATGTCTACAGTAATCAAATCACTGTCACTTCTTCAAACAAATCACTGTTTTGTTATTTTTTTTTTTGACGGAGAGAGAAGAAAACTGTTGGAAAACAGTGAAAAACGAAAATGGATAGCATTTTAAAAACGGTGAAATTCCCGTTTTTTTCCTATGCTTTTTACACTGTTAGGTAATCATTTGAGGAAGAATAAGGTCATCAATGATCATAATGACAAAAAAACGAAAACAAGGAGAGCCGAGTGTAAAATGGAAGCAGCCGCAGCCTGGAGCAGGAGCAGAATCAGCAGATTCTGGATTTTCAGCTGCCGTTGATCGTCCACCCTCACATGAATTTGCGTCAAACGGAAAAGAAGTTGGAAGAGAAAAGAAACCGGAACAGAGAACCAGTTTCTCTATTTCCAGCCGTCTATATTTTTAATTTCCTGATTACTTCCCGTTAGGTTTTCGACCCGCGTACAGTTCGTGGTGTGGTTAAATTCATCAATGTGATCAGTAATTTCAAGAAAAAAACACAAACAGAAAGAGGATGATGAGAAAAGTGAAAAAGAGGAGGAAGGGAAAGGAACAGACTGAAGTGGACTTGGGGAGGATCGACAAAAAAGGAGGAACTCGTCATTGGTGTGGACATCATGATACTGATGATAAGCCAAAAGGGACGGAGAGTGATGGGCAATATATAACAAGGGAACACAGAAAAAAGAGACAATGCATCAAAACAGAGGGAAGACAGATGTAATAAATTCAGAAAAAGCGTATGGAGATCTAAAAACGGTGGTAATGTTCAAGAGCTTCAGAAACTGGCAAAGTGAGAAATAGAATTAGATAAATTGATGAATGTAGTTGAAATCCATAACAATCGTTTAAACTTCTGAAGAGCAGCTTGAATCATCAAACGTCGGTCTAGTCTGTCGAGCGGCCGCACGTTTTTCTTGGTACTTGGTGGAGGTCTGAAACGTAATATATTGAATGATATGAAACGAGCTAGATAGTAGCCTGACCTCCTTGATGATCATAGATCTTCTTCCTTTCGGAAAGTTTCTAACTCCTGGAACTCTTCTCAACTCAGTGGGGCTGGCCTTTGTAGCGGAAGAGATGCCACTCTTGTACTTGGCTTCTGAAACAAAACTCATTTTACTTCATCGGAAATATAGTACTGATTACTTTTGACCGCTGGGGCTACCAAAGCAGGAGTTTTCAGTTGAACGCCGTTTTTGAGTCCTTCTTCAGAATTTCTTTTCTTTCCGGCACCAGAAGAAGTACTCGGCTCGTTAGCATCATCTGGGGGCTCATCAGAAGACACATCGCCAACTGTGACTGAAACATGTGAAGATTTGTTGTTGACGAGTCGCTTATACTTCTGTTCAATTTTCATGGCAGTTCTGTTATTTGACGCAGGAGAAGCTGTCATGCCCAAATTTAGTTGTCTAGATTTCGATTTAGGTGGTGTTGGGAGATCTTGAGGTTCGTCTTCTTCTGGAGCTGTAGGTTTTGCCTTCCGTAATCTGGCTGACTTTGGAATAACCACTTCTTTTTCCTCTTCATCTTCATCGTCGTCGTCAATATTTTTCCTAGCTTTCTGAACTCTTGTAACCTTCTTCTTAGGCTTAGTCTGAACTTCTTCGTCATCTTCGTCACTTTCAACCTTTGGCAAAGCTTTCCGAGTATTTCTTTTCGGAGTCGCAGCTCGTGAAGTTTCCGTTGAAGATGTTTTCTTCTTCCCGTCTCCTGAAGCAGATTTGATGGCATCGGAAACCGACTTGGTGAGCTTCGCCATGTCGACCTTTTTGGTGTGTTCGGTTTTCATAGCAACGGTGAACATAGTGGATACACATCCGATTACAGCTGTCGGTTGATTCTGCAGAATAATTGGATAATGTAGGTTGGATCGCGTGCGTACACAGTCCGGGTTTATTTCGTTTTAAAACCCGTAATTTAACGAAGTGAAAAAACCAACCGTTAGTACATTCTGCAGTGTTCCTGGTAACCCAGCCAAGAATTTCTGTTTCGCATCAAAAACCTTATCAGGGTTTGATTCGAGAGCCAACCATGGAAGTGAGCCGGAAATCCACATAATCAAATTATATGCAAGGATTTCAACGTCTCCGCGATAAGAAGGACTATTTCCACGATGAGCATCGGTTGATGTGAAGATACATGTTCCATTGTGAGCCTTCTTTTTGTCTGGTTTATCAACGTTATTGGTAGTTTTGTGAGCCAGGCCAAAGTCCACGAGAACTGCAGAAGAATAGTCATTCGGCTTCTCGAGAAGAATGTTTGCCGCCTTAACGTCCGCGTGTGCATAGTCCTAAAAGTATAAAAATTATTTCAACATACGAAACGTGTTAACTAACCGAATCATGAAGGTATTCCAAAGCTCCGAGAATACAGTTCGCAACCGTCAGTGAATCTTTAGCTGATATTGTTCCTCCATTCGCTTCTCTTGCTGCTTCCAATGACATTGCGTACTTTGGAATGATCAAGTAGCGAGTTTTTTCATCGTTGTAGGAAAAGTATCCATTCGCGATCTGATGTGGGAGACCGAGCCATTGAATTCCGTGCTTTCTCTTATAGGCTTCGATCATTTCTTTCTTCAAGATTCTATTGAACACAACGACTTCTGTGAGGAGTGGACCGTTCGTGGATGGCTCGATTTTCATCACCATCTGATGCGACTTTCCTTCTTCCGTACATGTATGAATTCTTCCAAAACCTCCAGTTGCAAACTGCTTTCCGACGATGTACGTTTTCTTGTCGAGAGCCACAATCTTGAATCCCACACGAACTTCTGGTGCCAGTTCGTGTAGTTTCTTGGCTGGTGCCTTTTTTGGTGGCATCCTAAAAATAGAAGGTATTTGAAGAGTTGTGACAAAATTCGACGAAGAAAATCAGTTTTGTGAAGTAAAAACGAAAGTCTTTGAATGCCCGCGACTTTCGAAAGTGCGGGAGGGCGCAATTGCACAGCCAGGGCTGGTGCGATATTTTTAACGAATTCTGTCCCTGAAGCTCCACTGATCCTAGAAGTACTCTAAAAGTGACACAAACAATATCAGTTCAAAGCAGTTTCTCATGAAAATTGTTTATTGCAGATTTGAAATGACAATTGATTTATATCAACTATTCCTTGAGGCGATATGGGTTATTGGGGGGAATCATTCAAATAAGACAACAGTGCGGTTCTGTATGTAAATTTTCAGAAAGAGCAAGGCAATAATAGTACATAATTTGCAAAAACAGCACGGATGTTGGGAGAGAGTGATGATGTCACAGGTAGAATTGAAGATTCTACGAAATGTTAGTAAAACGGGAAAATGGATGTGTGAAATTGAGAAGAATGAAGATGTAATACCGAAGTAACTAAACCGGAGGATCTACAATTGGTATATCTCGTATTGACTACAGTGAAAAACAAGCAGCTTAGGAAAATTTTGAAAACACACAATTTGATTCTACCCTGAGTATGGTATGAACTGAAATTGAAAAAAAAATTGGGCGAAATTTCAAAAAGTTGACACACAATAGACAAACTTGTAGAGAAAAAAGGGAAGAATAACAACTATGAAACGGTTAAGATCGATAAGGAAAGTATCTGGAATATGAAAAATTGAAAGAATTATAGCTATAAAACGGTCAGCTAGCGATTCACTTTTTTGATGATTTGAGTAGAGTGGATGGAGATGATGTTGATGAAGTACTACGTTCTGGATTTCCTTCTGCATGTCCACTTGTTCTTGGTCGCGAATGAGCACGAGATGAAGCAGACGATGCTGGACGTGAAGATGTTCCTGGGCGAGAAGAAGATGGACGAGATGATCCTGGAGTCGGACGAAGGCGCCGCGGGAAATCGAACTCATCAGCGTCTTCACCAACAAATGGCATCAAAGGGAACTGGAAAACGCTAGTTTTGAGAAGAATACGTTAGATAATTACTTACTGGATTATGACTTTTCAGGTAGAATGCTAAAGCTTTGTACAGGAACTGATATTGTTGCTCCGTCTGGACAAGTCCCGACCGATATGTTCTAACATACTTCACCATTTTGAAAACGTCCATTGGGCATAGTAACCCAACTTTTTTCACTTGTGTCAAGAGTGCATCCAATACAAGAACAGTTCCAGTTCTCCCGATTCCTGCACTGCAATGAACGACGATAGGCCCTTGTGGCAGAGTTGCAGTGATTGGTTGAGCGTTGAAATAGTCATATTCTCGGTCCACGTCTTCCAAAAAGTTGAGAACAGCGTACGGATGCAACGGGCATCCATGATCTGGCCATGTTAGATATTGAAGTTGTCGTACTTCGCGGCTTTCTTTTCCTTTCTTGATAACGAGAGTACGAAGAATATGACTGACGCCTTCAATATTGAGTTCTGCTTCTGGGACCAGTCCTTTTGCCACTCGAATAGCTTTCTCTTTCTCCAACTCAACTTTCACTTCATCAGTCACAATTCTTTGCACTTTTCTCTCAAGAGTACAAGTCACCGTAATATCTCCGTTTTTCATTTCCTTGTTGACTTCAGCTGGCCAGTATCGTGCACATTTCTCCTTGCGTTCATTTTCCATAGTCGGCATGACGATGACCCGAGAGTTCTCTTGCCAAACCATTTTCCAGAAATCGTTGATGGTCGATTCAAGGCATCCTTGGGTTGCAATGAACGATTTTTCGCAGGCAAATGTAACGTTCTTCGTTCGCTGACTGTTCTCGAATCTTACGTAGCTGGCATTGATGTAATCACTTCCAGGAATCTCTTTCTTCTCGTTTGGTCCCGGAGCCAAGATGACTCGAGTATGATCGAATGGGACAATGTTCTTGTATCGATTTTTATCGGCGTTAACTGGTCTCCGGCCTTCTCGCTTCGATAGATATTGTTCTGCTGGCAATGCTTCTTGTGATAGGCGCTATAACAAAAAAATAAATGAAAAAAGGTGAACCCTCGCTTACATCGAACTCCTCCGAAATACCAGTTTTCTCCATAGACTCTCTTGGGTTGAGAGGGCGACGAATGATTTCATAGCGATCGCAAAACAAATCTGCTTCGATGAAAGTGTTGAATAGTGGCTTAAACATTGAAAAATAACAAATTGTACCAACTTTTGCAAATTACCTCCTCTAAATACAGCACTCGGCTTGCCTCTCCTTTCTCAACGATTGGATTTTTCGAATAAGAGTCAATGAGAATCCAGGCCGAGTTGAATTTAGCACGATCCCCATCAATGTTGAATTTTCCCGTCAGATGATCCTGATAAATAGTCAAGTGAACTACATGGCCTTCCGTTTTCGCCGATATAACCAAAGCACCGGGAATGTGTTGACTGGCTCTCAGCAGATATGTTCCATTCTTCTCATTTTGAAGGCACTTGTTGGCACTGCTCGCTGGTAAGTTTCCGTGCCACCAGCGATAAAGTTGAGTGCGCCGTTGCTCTGCGGCTAACGGTTCTTCTTGATAAGGAACGTGAACAGGGCGTTTGAGCTCAAGAAAGACGCCATTCTTCTCTCGAAGTTTTTCGGGAAATTCCATATAAAACTCCAAGAGCTCAGTGATAGAGGGAAACTCGTTGGGAGCTGCAGCTGGATCGTCGAAAATGCTAAGCATGTCATTCTCGAACTTTTTCACTTTGATGTGCAGTATTCTCTCAGCATTCACTCTAAAAATGAAAATAATTGTACAGTTAGCCAAGAAATTTCAGAAACAAACCTGACAGAAATGGAAAAGTTCTGAGGATTCGATTCACTGTACCGAACGAGGAAGTCTCCATCTTTCCCGTACTTCTGAAGCCATTGCTCAGCTGTCTCACCATTGACGCGGTAATAATAACTGTATTGTCTGAAGTACGAAACAATTGGTAAACGACGATCTATTACCGAAGCTCACCGAAGCGCTAAGCGCGGCATTTGCCCGAGGAGAAACTACCAGCGTTCGGAGACTATTGCTTGTTGTTAGTTCGAAGAATAATTAACCTAAAACTTGGAATTCCATGAGTTAGAGAATGAACAATATTAAACGGAAGCATCAAAAGATGAGAAAAAGATAGATCTTTTGTATTCGACCCAAAAGAGAATGGATGACTGTTCGAGAATGATTGAGAAGCTTCTTGGAAAAAATGCGGGAAAATGGAATATTCGGATTTAGTACGAGGCTCCGAAATAACGCATTGCGCGTTGTTTAGTGGCGCCGCGGCGCCAAACGGACGAGAACTTTTTGTCGGCGCGCAAAAGTGCGTGACTTTGAGACGGGCGCTTTGAGATTTGATCAAAGATTCTGTTTCACTTTTTTGTTCGAACAATGAAAGGCAAGAACACTTTACCAGAATTATGTAAAGAAACAAACTATTTAAATAAGAAGTTGGGTGAAACTACATTACATTCGAGACATGATGATACATCAAATATGCAGGAAAAAAAAGAAAAATCGAGAGAAAAAGGAGACGACAAATCACATGATATGAAATCCGGATTAGACGTGTCGCGAGAAATCGATTCGGTCATCGCCAAGAATCTTGCGGAATTCCCGATTCAGAAGTTCGTCCAGTTTCTCTCCATCATGCGAATAAGTCCATCTGTAAGACGTTTTTTGTTCTAGCTCCGCCCTCTCGCTGCACTTTGCCTAATAAGACACTTACTCATCTCTACACTAATCTCATTTCTCGTTTTGTCTGCAAACGGATACATACAAATCTTCTCGATTTCTTAAGAACACAAAACCTCTCGTTTAATGATCATCGAGATCACATTCGGTCTGGTGGATTTGAACGTTTGAACATAATTCAGTACATGAAGACGACAGAAGTTCAAAACTTCATCTTATCTTTACTACGATTTTTCCCATAGTACAAAATTCCAAAGATGAACTTTTCCACTGATGTTACATTTGATTGATCGCAACAAACCAACCTTCCTCCTTCTTCTAAATCATATCTTTTCGGACCAGACATTGGACTTGACAACCAGATTTGCTTGTTCGGGGATTGTTTGTTAATCACATATGTTCCTAGAATGAATATGACTGAATATGATTCAAGAATCTTGAATTCTTACCAACAGATTTTGAAACGCTCACAGTTAGAACTCCCATTGCATGAGATACATCAAATTGGTCTGAAACTGGATACGAATCCGCGATTTGATCGAAAAAATCGGACAACTTTTCTAGCGTTGAATCAGCAGCTGTCTCATATTCATTCTGACTGAAAACTCTAGACGAGAATGTGCGACGTACTAGATGACTTCGGAAGACACTTGACAACATCTGAACTTTTGAAGTGACTTTGTGAACATGTAAAACTAGAAATTGATAATATGGGGAATCTCTAGAACCTGTTTTAAATTAGAAGTAGAGGAAGATGTTACGAAAATCACGAAACGTGTTTATTAGTCGTGCATTATAGAGCACTGACTCAATTATTACAGACAAAGCGATGGTTTTTCCAGATATCAAGCTACCCGTACAATTTGATGATTAGGATGAAGGAGAGAGAAGATAAGAAGATAACTGATTGAAGAAAAATATGACCCGGAAAGTAAAGATTCAGATGATGTGGTGGTGGTGAGGGATGGACGAGTTGATCATGTTTTGAGAGAACAGAATCACAGAGAGAAATGAGCGGAGTGAGAGAGATAAAAAAGTGAACAATGGCGAGTATCAAATACAAATATCAACACTTTGGTGGCCGAATCTGACCACCCCATGCCAAATGGAACACGTTGTTTCGCCATCGAATCGTTGGTTCCATGAGTGCTTTGATGAAGACGAGAGGAGCTGATAGCTCACGGAGCAACCAGATGAGCAGGAATCGGAATGGCGTGAAACTGAGGTTTCCATTCTGAAATTTAAGAATATGAAGTTGTTGCATTTTGAATCGATTTAGATTACCTGCATGCTAGTCATCAGTGAATAATCCATACTGATCCAATATATGGTATGAAGTATTAATGTGGGCATCAAATTGAAACTGAACAAATAATTCAAACTATAGGCCATTATCAAACCAGACGGGAAACAATCCTGTAATTACTTGATTGACTTATTTCACTCAAAATAAAAATACCTGTAGTGGTTCCACAAGAATAATATGAGGAAGCATGGCGATTCGAAGCTTGACCCATCTGCATATCCTATCAAGAAACGATGAAACAGATACAGAAGAGGAATTCTGTAGAGCAGGATGCGTGGAGATTGCAGATTTGTAACCGCGATTAGCCAGTTCTCTTCCAAAGAAATAGTCCTCTGCCAAGTATCCTCCAAAGTTCGCGATTCCACCACATTCATCCAGAGCTTCTTTCTTCATCATTGATGACATTCCTGTAGAGCAAACAAAATCCATACAGTTTCCAGCCAGGTAAATTCTTCCATGGGAAGTTCCAAAGTAGAGTTGCTCAAATTGAGCATCGAAACTATCACGATCCTTGCAGTATGGAGCCTGTGTGACCAATGCCATCTTTTCGTGACTCATCATTGTGGTTGCCATATCGAGTACTCCATCTGGACGCATGAAAATGCCACTGTCGCTGACCAAAATTAGTGGATAGCGAGCAGCTCTATATGCAGGCATCATATTGTTGATTTTGGGATTTAGTCCAACATTTTCTCCTTCTGAAAAATAAGGAAATGGAAAGAGCTTCAGAATTCTTTAACTCACTGAAAAACATTTTGGCATCGATGTCAGGGTACTTCGACATAAGACTTTTCACAACTTCGACGGCCTCATCCTCACTGGAATTGAAACAGAAGAGGAGTTCAAATTTGTGATATTGTGTAGTGAAGAATGATTCAACGTTCTCATAAAGATTTTTGTCAGTTCCAACAATCGGTTTTATTACTGATACTCCTGGTAGTGATGCATTTGGCTTGACTTTGTGATGTAACCGGTATTTTCTGAAATGAGACCGAATTGATCAAGCCCATATTACGCAAAACTCACGAATAGGAAAGTGCAATGATGTGGATAAGATAGAGACAAAAGACGAAAACGAAGCCAACGATGGCCAAAGTGGTGGTAATGTCAAGATGCGCGGCCATCCGCCTTGTACCGGCAATGAATGATGGTGGAGGTTGTAGTCGGAGCAGTTGACGGAACGGCAATTCCAGCAGCAGGAATGATGAAGAGCTAGATGTGGAGGCCGACGGCTGTGCCTCGGCTACTGCTGCTGCCGCCGCACCGATGATTGACGATGTTGATGACGCCACGGCTGGAATACAAAATTTGTGAAATTTGAGATTATGAATCCAAAATGATTGGAGAAAAATGAGGAAGAACGACTACATGCAAAATGAATGTTTGAACAATGCTGTGAAGGATTCCCCTTTCGATTTAATAGAAACTAATTTGGAAAAAGTTCTCGAATTTCTACACTCACATGATGACCCGAAAAGTCTTCGTTGAAAGAAGAAAAAATCAGAGAAAAACTTTGGTGCAAATATTGAATGACAGAAAATTATATGTGCTTGATCGATGTATGCATATCAACTTATCAGGCGTTTCTCAAGTTAAGAGGAAAAAGAAGAATTGACACGTTTTGTTACTGAAGAGCAGTTGAAATGGAAACCAATAGAACGTTCTATGTATGTTCTAAAAAAGAACATGGCGGTTGATAAAACAGTGTTCCTCTCTTTTTCTTCTTCTTTCTCCTCTTCTCTATCTTTATTACTTTCTGCCATAGTTTGATTTTTTTTTCCCTATTTACACACCCGATGATTGCACTGAAAAGGCGCCGACTTTGACAACTTTAAAGTTAGACTATCACATGAAAAATATGTTGTAAACGACAACAGACAAATAGAACAAAAGAAGAATCGGTATTGATTTATAATATTGACGGTCGAGAAGAAGAAAGAGCTAGAACTACAAAATATGACACTGATAACTATAACTATGCGTTGTCGATCATTCTATCAAAAACGATAAGACTGATAACTGCAGGAAAAAAATCAGGAGAGGTGGACAATTTCAAATTTCGAAACAGAGTCATTAGACTTTGATTGGTATAAGTCCTTAGTCAACTAACTCCAAATGTCTACATGAAAGATCAAAAGAGTCGATAACTGTTCAGTGACAAAGATACCCATCTAACCTTAATTTAGAGTTGGATAGGAAGGAAAATAGTTCATTGTTTCAATCCCTCAATATGCAAAAGGGGCATTATGTGTCGACTCTTCATAAGAACATAATCAAGTTGCTCAACTTGCTCTACGGGAAATCGAATAAGAACGGAATGAGGGAAACAAATAGATAGAATATGCTTTCTCTTATGCCATATGAAAATGCGGTGTTGATGTATGTATAGTCAAGAGGATTTGGCTCCGGGACATTTAGAAAGTGTGAAATCGTTTTTCCCTCAGTTTTTCTTTTTTTTGCGTTTATGATCCGTTATATCTTGAAAAATGCCTCATTATATTTAAAAACGCAAAAAAAAACGGACAAGAAAACTAATTCACACTTTCGAAATTTCCTCTTTCGAGATGTCACAGAGTCGAGGATTTTCGTGTGGAAAAAGCGACTTTTAAAAATTGAGAAACACCTGGAATGGGCAATTCCAAAAAGGTCTCGGAAAAAAGAATCGAGTGACAAAACTAGTTACTCCGAATTCCTTTTGTTTTGACGTAAAACGATTAACGGTACAAAATAGAAAAAAACGAGCGGCACAGTTTATGCAATACAGACTGGAATTATAGTTTTTGGAACTATTTTTTAGTAACTGAAAAAAAAATCGCTGTTTGAAAATGTGACAGAATATATTGAAACATGAGAGAATGAAAAAGTGAAAACGGTCAGCAAAACCAGTTATTTTCAAAAGAAGAACGAGACAAGAAAAGCTGGCATAACGAAAGGATTTTCTCGAGTGAGAGCTTCCCCTTCTTCTCATGTTGTCCAGTTAATTTATCGGATTTCCCTTTTTGTTTATTCATTTTCTCTGCGTCTCGCATTACTCTTTGGATTTTAATTCTACCAAAATTCATCCAAAAAAAATTGAGAAGAATAAACGGAAAATGTGTATGTTTTTTTCTTCGAAAAGCCGTTTTTTGTCATTTCGTCTAACTCTCGTATTCTTTCTCGCGGTTTCTATCGCAACGTAACGGGGGTGTTGAGGGTGAAAAACCAAAAATGAGGAAGGAAAAAAGAGCTTACTTCTAAGTACTGTCGTGTTGCTCAGATCCGTGGCCACTGTTCTTGCCGCTTCCATCGAATGAAAACGAATTGATTTGGGTGATTAAATGGAGTCGAGTCGATCTGAAAAAAAAATGATGAGATTGTGGTTTGGAAACTAAAAAGCGGCTTTGAGATGAATCACTTTTGGTTGAAAATTACTACAGTATTCCAAGAAAATTTAGAAAAAGTAATAAGTAAGGAGGGAAAGCGTGTGAATCACAAGTTCTCTGCGTCTCAACCTGATAACAATTTCTCGCTTCATCTTTCTTTTTTCTACTCCGCAATATTATAATTTGAGAGGAGAGTTGGAAAACATATAGTTAGTGGTGCTAAAGGGAGAAACCACGCCACTTTCAGGTGTAACTTTTTGATAAGAGCAAAAATTTCTTTTTTAAAAGAGCGAGAGAAAAAATGGGAGGAGTAACACACCATTTTTGCTATGGAAAAGTTGGGAAGCCAAGATGATGGAAAAACAGAGAGGAATCGAAGTGAAAAGAGCAAATATAGTAGATATGTAAACATTTTGAAAATGGTGGAAGAGAGAGAGAGAGAGAGAGAATACGGTCGTGAATCACGCATCACAAGGCCTTCACCGAACAACAACACAAAGTGCGCGAGAGCTCTGAACGAATGTTTGGAGAGACAGAGAGACAACCATGTTGATATTGGCAACACAAAATACATGGTTTTGTGATCAAAAGACGAGCAAATGATTTCTTGTGACATTTTTATGACTTCATGCTTTTCATTATCCAAATAGAAATTGCAAGCTAACAAAGCTTCAACATAGAAAAGTCACAAAATTTTTTCGATATTTTTTGACCACAAATTTCTCGATTTCAAAGTACAGGAACTTTGGGCAAAAAAGAACGACAAAAGAGGTACTGAATACAACTGATGATGCGTGATTCTTTCTATGACTCAGAATGGCAGAATGTATTCCCTCTTCTTCGGAAAAAAACAGGCGAAAATTGTGACTAACAAATGAATGCAGGCATACAAGGAATTTCAGACTCTGTTTTATACTTGAAAATTTCTTGATAACTTCTAAATAAAAATTCTTTAGTATCTTATTTTCGTCACTCTATGAGTCATATCACTCGGAGCAACATTTTGATTAGGGCAGAAATCACGAAAAGATGTAATTTAGTAGAAGAGGAGCAGAGAGACAAACAGAAATGACGTGGCACGGGATACTGTCTGAAGTTTGATTTATTGAGAGCAGCTATAAACAAACTATAAGTGGGAAAACCTTTTTGATCACATTATATTTTGCAAAACATTTGGAATTTTCTCGAGTTCTTACCTAATATTGTTGCTAAGCACGGCACCCAATATTCCTATCATGCGCTCCTTGTCGGTCTGGCAAAAAACAACATTTTTTGTGCTCTTGTAAATCTATCGAAAATATTTTTGGCAAACTGCTTTTGAACAGTTGTGTTTATTGCTTACTTCATATCTTCGAATTCAGTTTATCTTATCATTATGGAAAAATAAATAGATACACCAAAAGGTCAATCCTATCGTGCAATAAAACGTTAGAAACTCTATTCATGATAGAATTTTGGGAAATCATTCTGGGTCAAGTGCACAAAGGGGATGAAAAACGGTAACGGCCTCCATGTTTTTTGAATAGGAAATGAACAGGATATGGCAAGGTGGGTGCACACAATCTATAGTGTATATATTATTGAGGAACCGGAGTTAGGCTTATAATTTAAGAAGGAAAAAGGAGTCGGGACTCTAATCACAATTGCATCGAGACATCATTAATAGGAATCTATCACAAATTCAAAACAGATTGACTGGGGGAGAAAAAAGGTAAGAAACGGGCCGATTGAATAATTACATTTGGAAATGCATGCATAATAACAAATTGTATCTAGAGTCCCTCATTTTCAGATGGAGGTTGTGGAAGATCAGGTTCTGTTCGAGGAGTCGTTACTTGTGAAGCTGCCACGTCAATTTTAGCAAGTTGAAGTCGTCGGGTTGCTTCACCTAGTTGCTTCTCTAAACTATCAGCCTCCGCTGAAACATCCAGTTGAACAGCGTTGTCTTGCGTTCTGGAAATGAGCTCCTCGATGTGATCGACGTTGATCTGAAAATGAAATACAGGGAATTCACAGCCGTGATCAACTAAATAAAGCTACAAACCTCTGAACATTTATCCTCGTAATAATAGATGTAGGCCGAAAGCAGTTGAACATACAACTGTTGCTGGACTAATGGCTCCAAGCACTCTTTAGCGATCTTAGCCGATTTCCTAAGAATGTCGACGACCTTTTTCCCGTTCCTCAACTTCTCGCCATTCGTTTCCAAGGTTTGACCATGCCAGTACAAAGAAGCCACTGTAATGAGAGATCGCACTTGATCTGGTTTTTTGAACATCTTCGTCGCAGCAAGCACAGTTTGATTTGCTAATGGTTGCCAGTTTTCTTCCGGTAGATGTGTTGTTTTCAAAAGAGTTCCAACTGTCAACTGAAGGCATCTAACACGATCACGGGAATCAACGACGTCGTCTTCAAGAATAGACAGTGCTTTTGAGACGAATTCGTAAACAACAGTGTGATTATCTTCGAACGGAACGCGATCGGCTGTGATTGCTCCCTGAAATTGGACTCTCTCACATTGCGTTAAAAAAACCGAAAACTCACGTTAAGGTAAAGCTTCATTGGCAACTCTGCCAATTCGGCTGTAGAAACCAAAGCTCCGATTGTTCCCATGGCGCAAACGAACATCTTCTTGATTTTAGCGTCCCACTTTTCATCCTCATCTTTCATATCAGCGAATTGAAGTACAAGTCGATAAAGTTCGAAAATAATCGGTGGAAGAGTGAAGCGAAGACGATGCCGACCGCCTTCTCCTAGTACTTTTCGGGCGCTGTTGAGGAGCTGGAAAAATTTTAGAATGAATACAAATTTAAAATCCTCTAGTTTAAAATCACAATTATTTTTTTAGATGAATGCTAAAACTCACTAAATATTGGGAATCAACGTCATCTGCTCGAATCAAATGAAGTAATCTTGCCACGAGGTTTTGTTCATCAGCGAACTCTTCAGAGTCGTGCGCATTATCCGGCTGCTTTTCTTGATCTTTAAGCAGTGAGGTAATAAGTGAAAAAGCGGCATCCACGTCGTCTTGATGACGGAGAATCGTTTCTTCCTCCAGCATGTTTTGAACCATATAAGCAGCAATGTTGCACTGTCCCCGATAGTCAAAATATTTCATAACGTTGATATATTCCGGTAGTTCGGAGAGACGAAGCACATTTTTGTATTCATCGATTGGGATATTCAGAAGCTTCGTAAGCTCTCGTCCAACTTTCCCGAATGCTTCGATGCTGAATTTTTTTATTATTATTTAGCTGATGCTAATGAATCATTCAAGTCAGAATATATCACTTACTCTGTAATTCCTTTTTCTTCTATAACTTGTCTTAAACCAAGGAACGTCATGTTTGCATAATCTAATCGGTCTGGATAGCACTTCACAGCAAGAGAGACAAGAGAAACGTGAAGAGCAACGATGTCGTCCATTGGCATCTCGGGACGATTCTTTATCAGACTTGTTGCCTGCTCACTGAAGATTTCAAACAACTGCATTTTCGTGGGAGCTGGCTGTCCTTCGATAGAAGAAGAATTCGTGTAGAGAGCGAGCCGATCAACGAGGGCAATGAGAAGAATCTTGATGTTAACTTCTTGTTGCAGCTGCCCACACGCATTCAGGAACTCGTTTAGTGTTGCCAAATGGAAGTCATCAGCGAACACTTGAACCACACATTCCATTAGATACTCTTGAGAAATTGTATCGCGACAAGATACGATTTGCTCCAGAATACTCGGAAGAACGTCTCGAACATACATTTCCTCGGTGAGAGCATCCAGCTGAGCAAGACGTACGAGATTTGTGCCCACGAGAATTCGGAGTTCCAATCTGTCTTTTTCTCGTTTCTCTTTCTCTTTCGATGGTCCTTGATGTTGCATTCGCACCCACAGTTTGTTCATCTCTGCGAAATTTATCAAGACAAAATCGATAGTGTCTTCAACTGTTCCGTCTCTAGGTTTCAGCTGAGGAGTTCCTTTTGGAAGAGAACTGTTGTGAGCTGATAACATCTCTTCAGTTTCAGGAGCGTCTGGAAGTACTGAGCGAGTGCATTGCATCAAGTAATTTCGAAGGAAAAGACCGCGCAAAGGATGCTGAACACCACGGCACATTTCAACAAGATCCTTCAAAATTTCTTTCCGCGAGCCGAGTCCACATTTGATGAAAACACCGCCAATAGTCACGAGAAGGTATCTGAAACAAAGAAACATGATTTTAACATTCGAAAACTTGAAACTAACAATCTAGGAATGATCGCAGAAGCGTATTGCACACATTCGTAAAGATTGCCCAACTTGGCTGGTTCGTGGGCGAATTCCTGTATCAGATTGACTTCGAGACATTGCAATTCGTGCATTGTATCCATATCTGAACATTTTTAAAGATGAATTTGTATTTTCTGATACAAACAAAGCTTACAAAGTCGATAATAGAATTTCGGAGACAATTCCGATGTTCTCATTTCATTCAGCATCTGTAGAGCGTGCTTCAACGCGTCCATCGTCTTTCCCTGAGAAGAAAAACCAGTTTTATTAACTTAAATTCTAGTGGCAAATAAATTACCTTATCGAGACATCGTTTCATCTCGAATGATTCGGATTTAACCACACGAATCGACTGATCCAAGCATTTCTCTTGGTCTGTCGTGTTCCCCGCATTATCGTACATTTTGAATACTGCAAGAAACTAAGTCTAAATCTATATGAAATTAAAAACGTCGGTGAGTCAGAGAATCACGAAAACAATGGTTGATGTGGCTGCTTCGAAGCCGCAGTGAAACTAAACATTTTCTGGCGAAATAAATTTTTGTGTACGATAGAGCGCAACTGCACAGATGAAAAACTGGACGCCAAAGAAAAAAGCATTGCAACAACACGAGGTTTTTATTTTTTATATTTCGAGCTGACGACACATATGCTGTTAAAAATATTCAAATGAAAGTGTTATTAGCGATATTTTGGATATCGCTCGATTTCGAATATTGCTAAAATTCCGACTGCTTTCTAGGACATCGTATACCTTTTGCGGCCAATCACACGAACCGGTGGGAAAGCTTCTAACAATCCGGCAGTTGTCTTTGCAGCGAAGACATCCAAAATATCTCTAATAGAACAAAGTTTAATCAACGAGAAGTGGTAAAAAATTTTAGAAGAACATGAACTCTATTGCTCGCGGTTACTTCGAGTCGCCCAGCGTTGTGATGCAATTGTCGACGATCTTCAAAACCTCGCAGAATCTGAAACACTCGCATGATGAGAGAGCAAAAACATCTTGCAACTTACGCATTGCTACATAAAAAGTAATTTTCGCCGACTTGGGAAAATTATATTTGTGCTCCGTCGTTTCTTCATAATGTCCTTCGTGAATCCTCTGCACAGTCTTTTTCTTCGTTACTCTAACATAATCATCTTTACTCTCATCTGGAAACAGACCTTATACAAAAATTGAAAACTTCTGATACCATGGTTTTCGAAATCTGGCTCATAAAGTAATGTATCCTTGCAGTATTTGTCCAGAGTATCGAATCGGTCTGAATCAGCTATTCAACGATTTGAAACTCGCTTTATCATAGCCTCTTACCAGGACCACAGTTTATGTAGAATATCCGCGACTTCTCGTCGTTTGCATAGTGAACCTCATCCACGATTACACTTCCGATTTTAATATCCCTGCTTTGCGAATAGAATTTCTTCCTCGAAGTTAGCATAATCTCAAGAATTTCGTCTGGATAAAAGCATAAATTTTAACTTTTCGGCAGCATGTCGATTTCATGTCTCACCTTCTTTCGTTTCCTCTCCAATTTGCGCTTGCTGACTCATACGACTCTGTGGTTCGATATGACAGCTCATGAGATCCATTGGGCCCTTCTCTTGACAGACAACCACCGTTGGTTTTTCAGAAGGGCCCCAATCCTGTCTGGTGTCTGTAGGCTGCCACCAGCTCTCATTTTCCGGGAACCTCTGAGATCATAAATTGTATACAGCTTGTTTGTTGGTAAATAACGAATACCTCTTGAACAGACGATCCAGGTTCATCTGTAGAGCACCCTTTGTAATCGTATCGTTCTCCTATAGCTCCTTGTGGTTTCGCGGCGCTACATGTTGTCCAGTCCATTTCGCCAGTTTGAGCGCCGCACCCAGTTTTTTCTGTAAAATGTTTCAAATGTACGGAACCTAGAATATGACGGAGCAGAAATTCAAAATCAACAAATCGATGAATTTTGTGATCAGTAAATACTTTGCAAGAAAAAACTTGGAAATTTGGAAGAAAAACAGTTTTCGCGGGCAAACCAGCTTCCCCACTTTAAAGGCACATGCAACAACTTGAAAGGGTCTCGAGAAAAGAATGAATTACGGTAATAATGTCGATTTACGACAGAAAAATAATTTTCGGAAAAGTTTATTCATGAATTCAATAATGTACGAAACCTAGAATAAAACGGAGCAGAAGTTCAAAAACAGTAAAACTGCGAAAATTTTATGATTAGCAATGTTGCACGAGAGAAATTCGGAAATTGGGAGAAAAACTGTTTTCGCGGGCAAACCAGCTTCCTCACTTTAAAGGCACATCCAACAACGTGAAAGGGTCTCGAGAAGAAAATGAACTACGGTACTGTTGTAGATTTACGACTGGAAAAATAATTTTGGAAAAAAACTTTCTCATATTCTCTCATGAATTCAATAAAAGCTCAAAGTAGGTTCAGTGAGTGGAAAAAGTACAAAAAACGCATTTATTATTGGTAAAGTGGCAAGGATATCGTTATACTATTTTTTCTTTGGTTTCCCAGCAGGCTTCTTGTTCTGAGTTTTGTTCTTTGTCACTGCTTTCGTTGGCTTCGTCTTTTTCGTTTTGGATCCAGCCTTCAAATTTTTCTTTGCCTTTCGTTTAGTAGCCGTCGCTTTCTTTGGACCGTTGGATTTCCCTTTACTCTTCTTGGGTTTCGGTACGCCTCCCGGTTTCTCAGAAACTTTCTTAACGGCTCCGGTGTCCGAATCGTAAATCAAAACTTCATTATCCGAAAGAGCAGGCGGCTTCTCTGGAGCACTTGCAGCATCAGCAGCTAACACCTCATCGGGTTTTCCGACTGTCAAGCTCGAAGTGTGCGTAGTCGTACTAGATGTTCCAGAAGTGATTTCAGTCTCCGTTTTATTGCTTTCCAGCAATGTAGTTGTTTCCGTCTCAGTACCTGTTTTTGTGCTTGCTTGCGAGCCTGCTTCTTCTCCACCTGCTTCTCCCACTACACCCTCTTGCTCATCTTCTTGCTCTACGTGCTCATTTTGGTTAGATGACGATACATCTTCGGTAATTACCAAACCAGGGTTGAGTTTCTGAAAGGAAAATTGAGCACTCAACTGACAGATATTGTGATCAAACCTTTATAAGACTGATTCTATCCGGTTGTCCAACGTCCAGAAGCCAAGCATAGGACGATGCAGAGCCGTCCAGGCGAGCACCATGCAACGTGGCACTTGCTGTGATCAGAATTTGGGTTAGAAGAATTGAGCAGACATGGAATCCCAACACAAGAATCATCGTGAAATCCGTTATGTAATGGTTGGGATAGTTCCAAAATAACCACGCATTGTTCATCTCCCCAACGCAACCTGATGGAAACCAATTTTTTAAATTTTTTAAGATTTAAAAATACATCCTACTACCCCTTTTATTAAACCACTTTTCAGTAGTATTCATTGTGTCCCATCCATCGGCTTGAAGCTGTGTCTTCTGAGAGCATGAGAGAGATTTACAGCAACTCAATGGCACTCCACAGTATTCCCATTCGTTGCATGACCACAGTTTTGTTTGAGTCGGAGGGGTCTTATCTATTTCAGACAAATCCACAAAATCGTCGATTGATTTGACTCCGCAACACGAGTATTCTACCTGAAATCGTAAGCAGATTCACAAGGGGCTTCCCCGAACTCTTGAGTTGAACTTTTTCTGAAACTTCGGTCCTAGACTAAATTGACCCTGAAAAGCCCAAATCTGCAATAAAAAGTGGCCAAATGTTCACGCAACTCAAGATATGAGCCCTCAAAGTTGCAGCCAACACTAAAATTGGGGTACTTTGAGGACCCATATCTCAGCTCAAAATCACTTTCAGAAGGTCTAGTTTTTTGTTTTGTACTCAGAATTTTACACCAAACAATGTCCTATATTTTTTTGTAGAAAAAAAATTTGAGCCAGAACAACGAAAAATTCCGACCAAATGGGTGCTGATTGCTTGTTTTGCCATTTCTTTTTGTCCAATTTGCTGATTGAAAGTTGAAATAACAGATAAATGTTTGCAAAAAAGTTTTCATAAATTTCATGTATTTTTCTGTCGGTTAGGGACCTTTTTATAGGTCAAATGATGGCTGAAAAACCTAGAAGGTTTTTGGCCCCAAACAGGTCAGCCAATTAAAAAAAAGTTCGGAAAATGTCATGAAACTTTTTAAAACCTTGTTACAAACATATACAGTTTGTTTCATTCCATCATTTAGGGAATTGGAAAAATAAAGTTGGTAACTCTAGATTGATCGAAAAATTTCCCACCCAAATGGTGGCGAAATTTCAAAGTTTTGGCTCAAAAATTTTTTTGTTCAAAACGCATTGGGAATTGTTAAACATCAAAATCCAAGTCCGAAACAGGAAACTAGACACTCTGAGAGTGATTTTGAGCTGAGATATGGGTCCTCAAAGTACCCCAATTTTAGTGTTGGCTGCAACTTTGAGGGCTCATATCTTGAGTTGCGTGAACATTTGGCCACTTTTTATTGCAGATTTGGGCTTTTCAGGGTCAACTTAGTCTAGGACCGGAGTTTCAGAAAAAGTTCAACTCAAGAGTTCGAGGAAGCCCCTTGTCAGACTAATTTTCTAAGTTTTACATGGATTCGATCGACAAGACGACGGCTACTTCTATATTCTCCATAATTTGTGTAACCCTGAAATAAATTTCATCGAAGGAAGGCTCCTTGGTTTTCGGGTTTTCACTCACAAACATCAAAAGTTTAGTCATTTTTGAATCGAATTCTGCCGACATACGAAGAGAAAGTGTGTAACTGAGAACACAAAAAATGAAAGAAACGAAAGATAAGTAGATGGGAAGCTGAAAATCTATTAAATGTATTGTGAAATGAGGCTTCCTTGTCCAACCGAATAAGATTTCGAGTTGACATGAAAATGATCACTTTCTTGAGAAATCACCACATCAAGTACCATCATCAATAGACACATTGAGAAGATCAGAAGAGCAGAAATGATCAAGTTTGAGAACAAGAAAAGAGAATCTTGCTCCCAGAGCCATTCTAGAACTCCAATGCTAAAATTTACTGTGTTGACTTCTCGAAAACAGATTTATCTCACTTTTGAAATTCCAGAAATTTATCAGTCTTTAATATAATTTCTGTCGATTCAAGAAGAATCAAAACTGCAATTAAGATTCCGTTGAAAATTCCGATAAGTTGTCGACATTTTGAAGAAATTCGCATCAAACAAACAACCATTTCGAATGGAAAATTTTCATAAATGAAAAATAAGAAACAAAAGCCAAATCATCAAAAAAAGAGTACGCGTAAGATTAAAACGGAGGTTTTCGTTGTTGGTTTTTAGAAGAAAGATCTCGATTGAGTATCCGGAGTTCTGGCTACTTTTGGACGACTTCCAAATACAGCTGTGTAATCTTCTGGGCTACTGAAAAGATGTATTGATTTAGAATTAAGATTTTCTCTATAAATAGGGATACCTGGTAGTTTCAACGGTGTAAAAGTAGGACGAGAGAACGATGGTTTCATTGGATCCTTTGAAGTCACTATTGTTGTTATTATTCTTTTCTGATGGAGGAGATCCTCGAGATTCAGAGGCTGAAAATGCTAAATTTCTAGAAAATAGAGTTATGAAAGTGTATAGGAAGTCTCATTGAATCGTGGTAATCGGAATCGGTTTCTGATTTTGTAGCAAAAAAAATCCAAAACTTAAAAAAATTTATTTTGAATATGTTCAGATGATTTTTTCGCCAAACTGTGGCCCTAGAGGAGGACAATTCAACTTATATTTTTTGAAAGGTTTCTCGACCAGTTCCGATAATCATGTTAAGGAAAGTGGAATTTCTCTGAAAGCGTTATTTCAAAATTGAGAATCGGAATCAGAGGTTATGACATACTCCTCCGATTTTTCCAGGAATCATAATTTCATCCACAAAAAGTCACTCACGCTTCTTATTCAAAGACAATCTTGATCCGTTTGCTGCCTTTCTTCCCATAAACTTTTCGATCAACGGTGTCGTCGATTCAGATAACTCTTTTTTGAGCAATGATGGTGCCTTTCTCGAAGTCAACTGAATATGTCTCAACGCCTTCATTTTCTCTTTCTCCACTTTTTCCTTTTCTTTTTTCTTCCGATTCTCCTCATCTTCCTTTTTCTTATTTATTGCATCTTGTACTTTCTTATATTCCAATGCTCCATCACTCAATCCAATATTGATCATTAGTGGCCTTCTTCGTTCCGTTTCAATCACAAAAGTATGCTGAGACGTGGCAGTTCCGATTCTTCCATCTCTTCCAGTTCCTTTTCTTCCTCTCGAACTCATTCTCGATCCGACACCCTCTTTTGTATCAATCATTTGACTATTCGATGCACCGACTGTCTCTTTATAGGCCTTTCGGATGAGCAGACGAGCACCGCTGAGCTCGTTGGTCGATGGACGGAGTGGGTCAAGGGAGTCGATCTCTCGTTCACAAGAGCTTCCACACTGGAAACAAGTTTTTATCATAACATGGAATGTCTATGGTTCAAAGTCCTCAAATTTTTGTGCATACAGTACCCAAAATGATTGTGCGCACAAAAGTTTTCATTGGGAATATGTCAACTTTAAGGGTCTGAGAAAGTGGTTTCCAGAAAACCGATTTGTCTGGAATCTTGTGGATGCATAGAGCAACTCAAAAACCCTTTTTCTTTAGTTGCCACGATCCAGTTAGTTAGGAAGCCAAAGGCCCAAAATGATCGAGATTTACACTGACATGAGACTAAATTCGAGGCGACGTTCGTTAATTTGGTCTAATTGACTGAATATGGAAAAGTGACAGAAATTGAGCTATTGAGTTGAACTAAACATCCGCAAAATTTCAGAAAAAACGGATGACAGGAAAGCACTCTTCAGACAATAAAAGTTGATCTATTTCCACTGAAAAGTACTGTATGTAGACAAACTTTTTTCAAATCTGTAAAGGAATCCCTTTAAAAGTTATAGTTCCCAGAACTTACTTTTCTTCAATGCTACAAAGACATTCGTATTCTAGATTTTCAGATAAAAAAAGTCAAATCATACCAGGTATCTATGCACTACCATGCACTTGTGATTCTCATCCCACTGGGAAAAGAAAATATTTCACTTTTCTAGTAACTAATACTTTTTCAATAATAGAGCGGACCAGGTTTTCGAAGATAAAAGTATTTGCACTTTAAAAAAAGTTCTACCAAAGTTTTTCAAAATGTCTCTAAAGATCTTGTCACTCTAAAAGATTTCCAGAAAAAAATTGTTGTGGGGACAGCCGGCTTAATTTAGAACGTTTTTGAAGATATCTTATGTTCATCACAACAAAAGTTTGGGATCCCTCTTAACAGGATATCAATCAACTTCTCTCATCGTAAACATAGCTCGTCGGATCAGCTGATTCCACGACTTTTTGCAACTTACCTTATCAGTTTCTCCATCGGTCGGTGTTAGAGGAACTCGATTGTAGTCAACTTCTGAAATGATACATTTGACCCTGCCTTAAAAATTTGGAAAATTGGAGTATTTTATACCCAAAATATGAAACAAAAAAGTGTTTGCTCAAACCGTCCTGGTACCCGGAGAGCCCAGGTGTGAAGCATCTCTTATAGTAAGCTCACACTTGAGGTCTCAGGGAGCAGGCCGAAAGCATCAAGGATACACTGAAACCAACCAAAACTCGAATCGTGCTCTAGGATTACTGTAGTATTGTTAGGAATTTCGAAACCCGATTGTGGAATCGGAGAGTAATAGTAAGAGAGTGACCGGTGTGGAGTGACTCTGGGAGCGATTGGGGCGGGGGATGGATGAACATGGGAGGAGTAGAAGAAGCAGCAAAAAAAGAAGAAGGGGAGGAGGATCGAAAGTAGAGAAGTGAAGAGACTGGGTCATTCGGCCGCTTCGTCGTTATTCTTTTTTTGCCTGCCGCAGTCCCCCCGTCGTCCGTTTTCCACCGCGCACTATAACAGAATAAGAGAGGCACAGAGAAGCGGAAAGCAGGCACACGCAGGGAGCACGAAGGGACACGAGCGCGGCGCCCCGCAAGCCTTTCCGTGAGGCTGGCACCACCACCGCTTGGCGACGCGTCCGAGAGAGAATGGGGAGTAGAAGAGACGCAGAGCGCTGGTCCCCCCGTGGTTGTACTGGGGAGATGTCGGCGTCTCTTCGTCTCGTATTGTCTATCAGTGAGAGAAGGCCAGCAACTAGCTGTTAAAGGCGGCTGTTTTAGGGAGACGATGGGAATGGAGAAGAAGAAGAAGCGGTGCGGAGCGGAGTGCGGAGTGGAAGAAGATGAAAACGAAACAGAGGTCGTGCAATTTTGATTGTCCCCTGTGCCCAGCTGGTACACACATACTCTAAAGTTTTTTTTGAAATTTCGTCGTTGTTAGGAAGTACAAAAAAGTGGGGTGCACAAAAAGGGAAAACAGCTGGTGAAAAAGGGAAAAACCCATGGAAATGCAGCTGGCCAGGAGATAATAGAAAATACAGATTGGGTTAAAATACTGCTTCAAAAAAGTTGAAAGGGTTTTGAAAGCTTTTGGAGGACTAGGATACCAGCTGTAGTCAAATAGGGTCGGAATACAGGTCAGGTAAAATATTGACGAATTCAAATATTAGAGACACAAACTTTGAATATAACATGACAGTAAACATGATACAAAAAGATTTCAAAGACTGCTTCTTTTCTTATATTTTGTAGACTAGTAAAAAGTTGAAAGGGGTTTTTGAAAGCTCTTGGATGCCTAGGTTAGTCTAATAAGCTTGGAATACAGACCATTCGCGAATTCAAACATCGAGTAGAGCCGTTTAGTAATTCGAAATTTGAATATAGCAAGACAGTAAACAGTTTATCACCAATTTCATGGCGACCGTCGTGGCGATGCTCGCGCCATGACTTCTTATCAGTTACCTCTGGCACAATGGCGAAGAAAGAATAAAAAGTATAATTCTGGGGTGCTTAACGATTTCAAAATGACAGTAACCATCGTATTCCCATACCAGCTCATTGAATCTAATTGAATTTTAATGAGAGGGAAAAGCAGGTGGCTCCTACGGTCTCCGGGATGTGACAGAAGGGATAAGATTCGAATTGAATTCAAAACAGTCGTCAATGGCAGTACTCAATGGCGCTGCGTCCCTAGTCATGCACGTTTTCTCTGGGTCTCCAGATTTCAAATGCTCTCTAACCAATCTCTCTATGGAACACCTTGAACACTCGTCTCTCGAAACTATCGATCTCACTTTCTTAACTGTTTCTCATGGTATTTTCAGGGGAAACGACACAAATATTTTCCTGTTCAGGGCACGTGAGACTTGGGTTACTGTAGGTGATTGGTTAGTGGAAGGAGAAAATACCTAATAAAAGGAAAACAGAAGCAATTGAAAAACCTTTAACATGCTTGGTGAAACACGAAGACCTCTTCTACACTGGGAACAGTTCGATTATTATCAAAAAAAGCGGGAATGGGCAGGACACAGGACACTGGCGCATTTTGGGGAGTGAATGAAAGTGAAACCACTCCGGTTATCACTGTCAGGTATTGGGAACAGAGAAAGAGAGTCATTTGGAGCGAGATTGCTGGTGAGTTTTTTGGATTACTGCTTCAACTTGGTGTTCTTTTTGGTACGGCTGACTGTGCAATGATTTGAAAACATTCTTTTCATTAAATTAATTTCTGTGAGAACAAGAAAACAAAATTTCAGAATTCTCTTGTTTAGTTTTTGGAAACTTTTCATAGAATTGAATCAGGGTGACATTGATTCACTATAACCCAGCCATGGCTACATATGTGGTCGGTGTGTCACCCGCTAGCTCGAAAATTTTCAATTTTGTGCTTTCTACCTTGCATTTTCTCATTTTCTCCCATTTTCAGCATTTTAAAGAGTTACCCACATTTCTAGCTCACAATTTCTTCAAAAACTGTGTGACACGATTTCAGACCTATATGCCATAACCTTTTTGAAATATGTGAGGATAATTCTAGAGATATTGGATATTTTACATTCAACTGTCCTATCTATATTCTAGGACCAAATAGTTTGTCCCAAAGCTCTTGAACGTTGACCTCTTTCTTTCAATAAATTCCTCCTCTATTTGCTCAGCGCCGTGACGTGGCACTGGACAATATCGCAACATTTGTGGACTTCCTTATCGAGAGACGATTAGTCTATTTGTATATGTTTTTTTCTGCACGCTGTCCACCTAGTATCCGAACGGTCAGTTGTTTGAGTGCAAACGAGAGAGAAATCCTTTCTTTCTCTCCGTTTTCTCTTTCTTCCCATAGGAGCGCCGCGTCCAGGCACCCGTCGCAGTGTCGCGCCTGTCCCTTAGCCCATTCATTTTTTCGGGTGGCGATCCTCCATCCCGGAGAGAGAAAACGATGAGGAGGAGAAAGTAGTGAAACCAATTGGTCACCTCTCAATGGGGGGTTTACTGACCGACTGACCTCAATTTGTGCAACGAAAAGTGAGGAAATAGATGCAAACGAAAACGAACAATCAAAACAAACATGGGCGCCGCGCCTCCCTTTTATGAAGGAGGAAGAGTGTTGAAAATGAGGGAGAAAGGGTTTGAATAGATAGAGAGAGGTATCAAAACTTTGGGAATGTTTTTAGAAAATCTATGAGCATGATTCAATAGATTTTGTCTTGGTTGGTTTATGTGTATGATGCTTTCGAATCCTATCAAGTTTTTTTTTTCTAACATAGTTTTACGGCTAATACCGTATATCTAACCGATTCACTCACCTTGATGAACAACTGCGATTAGAAATGGTACATGAAGATTGCATAGTGGACACGTTCTCCGAGTCTCCAACCGGATACGAATCGCTTCCAGAAGCTTTGTATCTTTGGCCCGGAGACGGATTCTGGGACAGGAGAGAACCGATAGGAGAAGGGTGTTGTACAGGGAGCATGATGGCTGAAAATTGAAAAAATTTAATGAAAAATGGAGAGAGATATTAGGCTCATTGTTTATCTGTTTTTTTATGCGCCTAATACCGTAAAACCTCTAATAGAGCGACACTCAGAACGCCGACTTTCAGAAGTCCTTACGACCGAATTTTTTTTAAATTTGCCGGTATAAATTTCAGTAAACAAAGAGACTTTTCTCAGCTTCTAAACACATTAACTATGATCTTCAGAAAGTTGAGGATATTTTCAAAGAAGTGTTGCTAACTTGCTGGCCCGGTGTCGCTCTATTAGAGATTTTACGGTAATTGATAGCACTAGAAAAAAACGTTGAAAAATTATGAATACTGTGGTCGTTTTTCCTAAATATGATTGTAAAAATTTTGAACGTTTGTTAGCTAATGTATCTAAAATAGTGAAAGCCAATAGCCTAGAAATCTTATTTATAACAATGATATCAGCTCCGAACCCTAACTTGTTCTACAAGTTTCTAAAATTTTTCTAAGTTTTAATGATCCAAAAATTTTGCCAAAGCTTATCTAAACTTATCAGAAACAAATTTTAGGACACCTAAACAATCCAGGATAATGAGTAATGTGATCGTTTTCTCTGATCAAGTTTCCGAAAAGCTGAACTTTCTTGTTAGAAAATAATTCTAAACTCTTGAAAAGTAATAATCAGAAATTCTCATATTTGGATTTTTGTTTTTTCACAGAATCTATTTTTAAAGAGTGATATCAAGTTTATCAGTTCAGCTCCGAACAGCAAGTTCCTAACATTTTAATAAGCTTCAAGGCTTCATGTGCTTTATAAAATTTCATCTAAACTTATCAGAAACAAATCTAGGGCTCCTAATGAGTCCAGATCCAGATATACCTCTACGCCTAACTATAAAACCGCTTCCCACCCAGAGGAACTAGAATTGTACACCACAGAATGGAAAAAAAAAACTAGATTTGTGAAGGCGAAAAAAGGGTGGGGAGAAATATAAGATGTACAACTATTCGTACAACGGACGACTTGTTGGCTCGTGAATAACGAATGAGAAGGAGCACACTGAGGACGAGGGGCGCCGCTCCTTACATGGCTCCTCATGGCACGAGAAAAACAAGACGAAGAAGACGAGGACGGAACAAAAAAGAGATGCCTAATGAGGAGAGACGAAAAAGAGACAAGAGATGGGTAAGAGGGTTTCAGCGTTTAATTAAAAAATCTGAATGGAACATTTCCTGGAGAAGATTTTGGTTTAGAACTCACACCATGAGACATTTTCACAACAAGACTTGCAACTGAATTCGCGATGGAGTCGGCTAGTCGAGTGATGAGTGGATGGCTCAGTGACTGAAAAAAAATCAGATTCGTTAGAAAAACGTTTAAATTTTCCTACATTTGTGGATAAGTTGACAATGAGTGCTGCAAGATATTCAAATGCATAATTGTTCAATTTCTGATCCAAATGGTTCACCGCCCATTCCAGCATCCCATTTTGGATCAACTCTTTCTGGCAGGTTGCTCTGAAATTTCTCGGTCAACGAATGATTTCAGAAATTTGTTTTTTACCGTATGCTCATTTTCTGAACACATGCAATTAGTTGGTCATGAGTGGTCGACGGGAGTCTTTTTCCACGGAGAACTGCTATTAGAGTTGGAATGAACGTTTTGTGATGAACTAAAAAATCATGATTTAGAATTCAAACCTTTCCTAGCATACATGCGATTCGGGCTTTTTCGGGCCTTGGCGATTTTCTCCACTTCAAATTCAATTTTTTGATAAATTTTTACATCAAAATTTAGAATTCGATGTGATCTATGAAGTAATACTAAAATCACCAAGATTGCTTGTCTCAGTTTTTTTTTCGGCTCGTGTGTCTGGGCCCATGTGTTCTACAAGTTCTAGACAAAAACTGAGACAGGCAATCTTGGTTTACATTGCATAGATCTCATCGAGTTTTACATTTCGATGTAAAGGTTGATCAAAAATTTTTAATTTGAAGAGGAGAAAATCGACCTTCGAAGGCCCAAAATCGACCCGGATCACATGAATGTTTCCTAGAGATTTAGGTACCGGTGAAATAACTTCGACCAGCAGTATAGCTAGCCATCGTGTTGATAAGTCGAGCCATTTGTTCCCGAGAATCCACTCCATCGGCTTGTATGACACGGGAGAATAAACTCTGAAATGTGGGGTTCAATTATTAGGATGAAGTGCGAACTCACATTTTTCTTGGATTTCAACATGAGAACATCATGAGAAACCATCCATTCGAGTGAGTCTCGGACGTATTCTTCAAGTGTTGCAACTGACATTTGCTGGAAAAAGACAACAGTAAAAGTTTAAGGATTTTCAAAATGTAGGAAATCAGTGACCGAAATTTCAGAATGAAAAAAGTTTTCAAAACAGACCAGGTGACGATTGATTTAACATATGATATATTTCTTGAGAGAAAGTTCCTCACCTGCCGCAAAGCTTGTAGAATCAAAGCTGAAGATCTAGCTGATGGATGTCCTCCAATCAAATGAGCCAGTTTCTTATCGTCAATCTCTCGAAGCAGACAATGTACACTTCTGAAAGTAACCATTCTTGATGAGCCTTCTGTCATTTTAAACTTACACATCCTCACTTCTGCTCCTTGCTCTGGGATCTGGTGGTGCCTCTTCAATATCTTCAAGTTCGGATCCACTTCCTTCAAAAATTTCAATGATTTAGAATCTGATTACTGTAACTTCAACTTACTTTTAGGGCATGCTATTGTGGTTGTTGGACGTTTTGAAGATGGTCTTCGTGCCGTTGGAGGTTTCATTTCAGTGAAAAACTGAAGTCAAAAAGTTTATGACTGAAAAGTGGATATGAAAGAAACGAAACGCTTAAAGGGGAGCCGATTAATTATAGATAAGCTTGAAAAATGCAAGAGAACACTATTGTCTTTTTTCTTCTACTTTTTTGTGTTTCTTCGTTTTTCTTGAATTCATATAGAGTCGAAAATCGACGGATGAAAGAATGGAAGAAGACGGGCGGCACAGAAAAGGAAAGTAAACGATTGTGTGAAAAACGGAAACCTACGAAGCAATTATAGCTCAAAAACTTGTGGACGGCTCCAGGCAGCTCACGAGGGGAAAAAAGTGGAGAAAGACACCTTTGACAGGTGTTTTGAAATGTGGAGTAGGAAGGGAGAGCTCAGAAAAAGGGAAGAAGTTGATAAGAAAAAAAAGAGTAGGGCGGAGAAGGAAAAACGGAAAAAGAGTAGGGAAGTGTTTTCCGGTTAATTAGAGATGAAGAAGGAATCCTGAATGAAATGAAGGGTAAGCAAAGAGCAGAAGAAAAATGTTCAATAAATTGTATTCAGAAGGTTTTCTGACAACAATTTCAGTCTATTGAAGCTCTGAAAATACAATAAATGTATGGGGTACAATAGGACAATGAAAAAAGTACAAATTTCTTCATTTCCTGCGCTTGCAAAACAGTTCGATCCCATTGGAAGCAAAGTGCACGAAGAGTGTAGAAGATCAAAACCTGAACCATTGGAAATGGGTTCAAAAGGTGTTTTTTGATCGAAAGAATATGAAGTTTGTTTTTGAGGTTTTCTGACTAGAAAGGAAATTCAGAAAACGGTAAGAAACTAGATTTCCAGCTTGAAAAGGTGATCAAAATCAAAAACGAGGCTCGATACTTTTGGGGTTTAGACTGGAATCAAAAGTTTTTTGGATTCTATTACGTTTTTGCTAGATTACCTAATTGGAGGGCACACCGATAAGCTGAAATGAGCACATTCTTAAAGTTCAAACGGATTGAAAACAATTTTATTAGAATCCTTGCAAAAAGTTGGCAGGAAAAGTGACAACACATGTTTCCAATCTCTTCTTCAACAGATTTTATGATCTATTTTGAGAATTCAGAAATATTTTTTAGGTGATGGAAAATTACAGATTTCACGGTAAATCAACTGGGATACATAATTAAAACTTCCGCCTCAAAAGCTTTGTTATTCAGTTATCCAGCTTTGAAAATGTTACCTTCTGATTACCGTATTTCTAAATTTTTTCGACTGATTCTCTAGACGATAACAAGGAAAAATGAGTTCACAGAAAAAACCGAAAAAGAACCTGTCGAATAACACAAAGTCAAAAAAGCAAATTCGACGGAAAGAGAAATTTCAAACACCAAAAAAGGCCGATGCTGGTCCTTTTGGTAAATCATCAAAGAGCAAAAAAAAATGAGAGCTCTTTTAGATTTCTATTAGGTCGTGAAGAAATAAGGAAGCTATTTATCCGAAGAATGGAAAACGAGTAGAATATAACGAGATTTGAAATTTCTAATTATCGGGGAAGTAGATTTTTGAGAGGATTAGACTGAAAAAAGGATATGAAAAGAGTAATCAAATTCAGTACTGTAAAAAAGTTTTAGAGAACATGAAACATGCTCAAGTTATTCTTGTTCCCATAGATGTTGATGTAATCTATCCGATGAAAGGTTTCCCTCCCAAAACATGTCTATTAATTTGAAATTCACGAAGAACCAAAATGTGAAGAAAAGGGGAAATGAAGGACCTCTATGGGGACAGGAAAAGGGGAGACAGAAAGGTGTCCGTCCGTCCCAACCGCGTGCCTCCGTGCTCTTTTCTTTTTCTCTCTCCAAAAGACGATTACCATTGAAATGCAGAAAGAAGAAGCGGTCAGCCGGACACAATGAGACGGTTGCCGTGACGACGACGTGTTGCTTACCTTTTCATCTTTTATCTTTTCCCTTGATGGCTGGGGAACTGTTCTCTGTTTTCTTGATCAGGAAATAAAGGTTTCATCATTGAAAAGCTGGTAGATAAATTAACAACAAAAAACCTACTGGCACGAGCCGGTACGTTTTTCTCATTTCGAAATATGTAGATATTTATACTTTTAGGTTTCAGAAATTACGAAACTATGTCGCATGATTCAAAGTTATCAATAAAACTTCTGAGCTCTCAATTTGAGAATTCGCTCAAAATCTCTAACTGGTTATTACTAAAAAAAGCCTTCTCCAGATCACCTGTTTTTCTCTAGTGACGCTCTGCTCAATAATTGATAGTCTTTCTCTTTCTCTTTTCTTCCTCCGAAATCAAAATTCCTGTTGTTTTCCAAAATTCACTTCTTGTTTACTGGAATTGGCGGTGAGTTGTAAGTGTCTGGAACGAATTGACGTTAGAAGATTGAAAGAGTGTGAAATAGATGGTGATGTATACGAAAATGAGTTTCATGGGAAAGTAGAATCAGAAAGAGAACAAAGTCTAGTTAGTTAGTTTGAAAGTTGGAATGATTTTTCACATTTTCTGAATCAAATTAGTCTGATAGAAAGAAAAAAGTAAGTTAATTTTGATACCATTTAGAACTTGTAATTTGAAATGTTAATATTTAAAAGGTCCTTCATTCTATACAACTGAATTTCGTACTTATTTTGATAAGTCAAAAAGTCGTACGCAAGCTTTTCAGGTTTCTTTCTGAAATTTCTAACATGGGCGGGCTCAAGTTCCGCGTTTGATTTACACTGATTAGTTATTCGAGCAAGTCACAAGAGTCTTGAAAAAAAAGCTCAAGGTGGTTTTGGTTTTTCGATTGAGATTTTCGAACAACATTTATGTCTAAAGTTTAAAGTATACTTTGGATATTAACCTGATACATCATGATGTCTGAAAATGGAATTTAAGTTAGTAAGCTTTTCCGTGGGAACTGTTTGAAAGCGTTTCTATTTTCAGATTATATAGTACTACAGTAGTTGGACTCTCAAATGCAAGAAGGATAATCAAATGCAAGAAGGACAATCTGTTCTGGTAGAAAGTTTAAAGATGAAACTCGTACTGGGGTTGAACTTCAAAAATCAACCGATTCTTGATATCCGAAAAAGTAGAATAGTAGAGTATTCCTTGTATAGTAATGCAGTTTGTGTTGATGAAGAAGTATTGGCATCTCAAACGCCTTTTCCTTCCTTTACTTTCTGTCTAAAGTTGTTTCTGTTTTCATTTAAAATGCATGGATTTGAAAAAATGCATGTTTATTCTTCGTTTTTGTGTATTTTCTTTTCCAACTTTTAAAACTTCTTCTTTGTTTTATTCTTTACAGCAAAAAGCTCGATTGTTTTGAAAATGTTAAAATGGGCACAGAAAGGAACTATTCACTAACCATTTGGGGGGAAGAACATCTTCTTGACAAGAATTTCAGAATAGACAGAGCACAGCGGAAAAATACAAACAATGGGGAGAAGAAAGAAATGAATATAAATTATGAATACAGATGTTTTGATGAGAAAAAAATGAAGTGGGATCGGGAAAAAAAAATGCTACATATCACAAAAATGTATGGATCATCAATGGGGAGCGAATGGAAAATTAATCGTTGGGCAATTGAACGGTTTTGAAAATGTTTGTGTGTGTTTTATCACGGGGATTTGTGGTGGATTCCAATGGGAAACATGAAAATTAGGGGTCGGAGGGGATCTCAGTCTGTACATATTATGGATGGTATTCTACCCGTTCTACGGGATCTCTTGTGACGTGGCACTCAAAGGGGACAAATACTGATAAGGGTGTGCAAGAAAAACGGGAAAAAGTAAAGCATTCGAAACATCACAGGGTTGGAAATGAAAGAAATTGGACAGAAGAAGACTAAAATGTGCCACGTCACAAGATTCTGGTAGCCAATGACGTCTTCATCGTCGACTATCCCCATCGAAGAAACGACGATGGAAGATAGGCGGAGATTCTGGCGGAAAGAGTCGGTGATGAGGATTCTTCCGGCAATGATGATGACGACGTTGGCGAGGACTGAGATTCTCCGGCGCACCGTCAACTTGGAGAGGATTCCTGAGATTTTTCATTTGAGTTTGAGGTCCACTAGGAATCATTAACTCACCCCTTCTTCTCCGATCTCGAGGATTTCTGGGTGTCTCTCGATGACTCGCATCAGGATTCCATTGATGTACACTCGGAGCTTCTGATTACAGATTTCTTGCTCACGAAGGGCATCCAAGAGTTGAGAAGAATCTCCTCCGGCAAGTTCATCGGCAAGTGATGGAGCATCAGCAAGAAGAGATCTGAAAAAGAATTATGATGTTTCCAAGAAAGAACCAATCAACTATTCTCACCTTCCCCTCTCAACAGAAGTAGCCAACAGCTGATCAGACATTTCCTCTTTTTCTCTCATCAACTCTGCCACTTTTGCTTTCAATGATTCCATTTCTTCATGCATATCTCCAATATGCTCAGAAACACTTCCAGATCTTGGTCCATCAACTTTCCTTCTCAATTCTTCTGTTTCCAATGCCAATACTTCGACCATTTCACTGCTGGAATCGATATCTTGTTGAGCTTCTTCTTTGAATTTCTTGAATTGTCTCTCTAATTGAATCCTCTCTTCTTCCATTCCTTCAATCAAAAGTTGCGCTTCTTCCAACTTGTTCTCCGTCTTTTCCAAATCATTTCTCACTCGTTTCGTCTCTTCATTCGCTCGCTCAACATCTTTTTTCGCCAAATTCAGATCTTTTTCAAGCATCTGATACTTCAAATTCCAACTTTCCGTTTCCAATTCCTTCTCCCTTTTCAATCTTGAAATTGATTCGGTTCCTCGCGTTTTTTCATCAGAAAGAAGCTGTTTGAATCGATCTTCATTGTCAGTCAATTGCTCTTCCAGATTGTGCATTCTCTCTTTCAGAACTGAATTCTCAGTTTTCAGACGAGTCTTCTCATCGGAAAGTGACATGTTGCGCTCCTCGAGCTCCGAGTAGCGCTTTGTGAATGTGTTGAATTGATTCATCTGGAATAAATTGAATAAAAAAAGATAACGAATGGAAACTGACTAGTTCTAGTAGGCAAGTGTTGTCCATGGTTGAGAATTTTTCAAAAATAATGTTGGATTTTTCGACAGGTGGCAAAAAATCATAATTTAAACCAGGAAACTACGTTTTAGTTAAGAATGTGGATTGCAAAAGTAGGATAAACAGATCTAGAAAGAGAAATATTTTTGGATGAAGACAGATTTAAAAATCCCAATTTCCCGCAAACATACTTGTGAACTGAAATCGTTGAGATTGTCTTGATCTCCTCCAAATGCAATCAAATCGCTTTCCGAAGAGCTTCCACCGAGAGAATCCCTTCGAGATCTTGTTCCGTACAATCTGGAGGCGACCGACGCGCTGCTCGCCGAGCTGCCTTGTAATCGCATAGGCGAGTCCTGGAAAATAGGAAAATAAATATAAATAGAAGATGTTTTTGACTGATTCGGAATCGTTTTTGGAATTTGTTTGGAGAAGGAATGAAAATGTAAATGGAATTGGAAGTGACTGATTGGCTGATCGAGGAATGAGGAGAAGGATGGAACTAGCGGAAACCGTATCAAATTAGCATCTTCTTTTTCTCGATTTTCTAGTTCCGTTCCTCCTATTTCTTTGATTTCGAAAGAGATTTTTAATTTTCCAAAATGAATTCCTCAACAAGGAGTAAAAAGTAAAAAATGATGGTAAGGTGGCGGGGGGTCCAACAGGAAGCCAGGTTGGCACAGCTGCTCAAATTGTGCTCACTTCCTGTGAAGCTTCGGTTGGTAGGAGAGTACGCTATTGTTAGAAAATGGGGGAAAAGAGCACTATGATGTATTTACAAGCACTTTTTTGGTTAGTCTATTCTTTTTTTTTTGAAAAGGAGAGACTAACATGGATAGAGTTTCGATGAGAGGGATGAACTGGTCTAGAGGATTATTCGATCCGAATTGGGATAGAAAACATTGGATTAACAGAAAGATTAGAGACGAAATTGATTTGATTATAGAGAATTCGAGAAAGAACTTTTAGTTCGATTTCAGATCAAGTTTTTGTTCAGAGAACTCTAGATTTTTCCTAATCATGGGCTACACCTGAAGACGTCAGATGTTTTCCTTAGAAGCGTGGGTCTGATTTGAAAAACAAGAGAAAGAAAACGAACCCCTTCTGATTCATAACAAGAACTCAAACTACCCCTTCGAAAAACTCACATCAATCAGATAATGCTCTTTCTGAAATTCGTCAATTGTGAATAAGGCAGTGACTAGGAAAAAATGAAAATGGGAATGGCAGTGAATAGAGGTGGAGAATGGAAGCAAAGAGTGAAAAAAGGGGATTGCGAAACCAAAAACTCTGAATCTCTCCTTCCTTTTTATGATATTTTCTCTCTTTTTAAGCTCTTGCTCTGAGCCGCTTCTTGCTCGTTTCTATGGAGACTCCAACACCGAATGAGAGCCAAATGACGCACGTGATAGATTCAGAATGTAGTGACTGACGATGTTGGTGATGATGATGTTAGTTTGTGGGAAAGAAATTGAATACCTTGTTATACTTTCAGGAGGACATAGAACTCTAGTTGGTCCATGTCAAAAAAAAAAGCTCCCCCGTTAAATGTCATGTCATGTCATGTTCTGACAAGTTTTTGTGCCACCTGAGCAGGCGGTGATAAAGTGGAAAAGAGTGATAGAGAGACGCAGATTTGTCAAAAAAATATGAGTCAAAATTTTTTCACTTCTTTCAGGGAGGGAAAATGGGCGGAAGAAGAGGGAAAAGCTCTTCATCATATTTGACTCATAATGGAACTATTGAACTGTGCTCTTTTTAAAAAAGATACGTCATGAATCTAGAATTTCGAGATTCTGAAACAACGAAAATGAATCATTGAAAATATTGGTCGAGGGGATTTCTATCTCACTACATTGTTATTCGATACTGAGAGTGTGAAATCAGTTGGTAGAGGGAAAGAGAAAAAGAAGATTAACGGATCACAGAGATCTGTGAAAATGAGCGGAAAGAACAGGGAACCTTTCGAAACAAAAAGGTGGGATGGGTTTCGGAGTTTGAACTTGAACATTTTTTAATGTTTCAGGTTTCAGTTTTCCTTGTTCAAGTTCAAAGTCTAGATGATTCAGAACTTTTTGGATGGATGAAATCAGTTTTGACTTTTGTACTGGAATATGAAAATCAGGTGCTACTTTCTTATGGAATGATTTCACTAATATCTTGAACTTTTCAGTTACTAATTTCAGAGAACAGGAGAACTACTATAGCTCAGTACCTATTGTCTAATAATTTCAGTACCTATGTAGTTCTAGCAAATCCGACTTTACCTCGTATAATTGAAGCATTCACGTCTTCTTCTTTCAATTCTAGCAATCAAAAGGATTTCCAGACAGTTGAATAACAAGGGTTCTAGTGGGAATACTTGAATTCTCTTTCCACCTGAGCTCTTCTATTCAAGACTCAGAGCAATAATGGAGATATCAAGTGACGAGAATGACGCGTATGGTCTCTATTGCGGCAGAATGACTGCCTTGTCCGGAACACGACGTATTTGTCGTTCGGCGCCACACGGTTTTTTTTCTCCGCGCACAGTTGGTCTCTCTCTTTCTGCATTCCGGAAGAGAACAAAAACATACATAAACATACAGACTTGGAAGCGAAAATGATGAAGAGAGAAATGACGAAAAAGCATTTGGGATAACACAAAGAGCGCAATGGCACAGTGAGAGAGTGAGAGAAAGGAATGGTTTGTGATGATGCTTCGGGTTTGAGGAACGGAGGAGAGCGCGTGAAGATTACGGTAAGTGGTTTGGATCATGGAACCGGACTACATCTAGAAACTTACATTCAATGGAAAAGAGAAGGAATCAATTTGAGAAGGACATTTTATTAATGGAGATGTGGAGGAAGGTGTTACAGAAGGTAATGGCTAAGAGAAAGTCAAAAAGGGCAGAAAACGGTAGAATCTGGAAACCCGGGTTTTCTAGGTTCTAGAACACCTTTTCAAATACTTATGTAGAACTTCAGATAACGAATTTCCCAAACGTGCAAGAGTTTCAAAATCTGAGACTCAAGGAATTCCGAATTTCTTGTTTGTGGAGCATCATATTCTTTTTACGTGTAGTCTCGGGATCTTGAGACATACAAGGTGCGCCAAAATTATGGCAACGCACCTTTGAAGCTTGATGATTCTGTTCATATCAAATCAAACGTTTTGGAAATTTGCATGTTAGGGACACTAATCTAGAGGAACAGGCTTGCGAAGTTTCAAGTTTCAGTTCCAACTTTGAGCAAATTGGCATAGAGAAGTTGTTGCCACAATTTTAGCGCACTCTGTAGTGGGCTCAGTAATTGCACCAAGATTTATAATATCAGAAATCCTCAACTTGACCAATCAAAAGATCAACAAGACCGAACGACTCATCATCGATAATCAATTTTTGTTATCTGTTTGTGTTGTTCCACCACGAAAAACAAATAAAACCGAACCCAGAATATTTCTTTTTTTCTCTTCTTGTGGTTTTTTAGTACTTTTAGCTTTTCTGGCAATTAGCTATACTAAATGACTCATTTAGCCACCATGACGTTTTGAAAAAAAGATACAGTTCATCAGAGATCATCAACAAAGTTGTTTGACAAACAAAAATCGGGAGAATACTTTTCAGTTTTGGACTAAAACTAAGTCATGTGGTGTGGAAATTGAAGGTTTGTCCTTCTGTCTGACTTCACACTATAATTATGTGCTAGAAGAAGGAGAAAACGGATAGAAAAAAGAAGAACGTCTCAGTCCTCCTGGTCTCTCTTGGTTTTCTCCTTCAGCTGAGAGTGTATCGAAATACGGTTTTCGAGTGGTTGGAAAAGCTTCCGAGATAGTATTCGAATTCTCGAGACTTAGAGACCAAGAGCAAATACGGGAACAAGGATGGTCTTTTCTAAAAGGTGGGAAGACAGTTTTTCAGTGACTCATCTTTGTATGAATGTCCCAATTTGACAGATAGTGAGGTGAAAAACGGTCGAAAAAAAAGAGGGACAGTGTCAGCAATTATGTCAAAAAAGAGTGATCGAACTGTTCCTTTTGTTCGGAAAGTACATAAAATCATGAGGAACTGGCTATATATTTTTGGAACTTTTTGATTTCTGAATGAAAATTTGAAATACTGAAAATGTTTATTGTCTACACAATCAAAATTTCAAGTCTCAGCCTTGTAAGAAGATATCAATTGTTTGGCAAATGGGATTCGGTCAACGGAACAATTTCAGCCGTCTTGTCGTTTTTATTATGTCACGATTAAACTTTTGTGCAACTTTCCATTGAAATTTCCCAATCCAAAAGTTAAACAAATAAGTACTTACCACATACTTGGACTCCTCTTCTGACACGAATTCCGTGGTCATTGTTCAGAAAATGAACAGAAACTGAATCAATAGTTCAGAAGGAGTAGTTGCAGTAGTATATTGAGAGGGAATGCGGCAAAACTGTATTGAAGAAAGAGAGAAGGTGAGAGAGAGAAAGACTGTTATCAATTTCGAAACCGCCTCCTTCGTCTTCTTCAACTTTTCTTCGTTTCTTTCTGCGTCTCTATGACTTCTACTTGTTTTTCGTTATCTTTTCAGACACGGTCATCAGGTTGAGGTTGTAAACCCTACCCCCTCTGAAGCTGTCTGAAAAAAACGACGACGACGTTGAAGATGATGAGGGAAGAAATTGCGAAATCAGAGAGAGAGGGAAAACAGAAAGGAATCCGGTTTTTGGGATAGTCTCTTTCTTCCTCTCTTTATTGTATGTGTTCACTTGTTTTGTACGTCTTCTTCTTCTTCATGGAGTGGAGAACAATCGATAGTTTTTTGACGGGTTTTTTCCAAGAATGGAAATTCCCGAAGTTTTATCTAATGGTCACACCCTTAAAGAAGTGATAAGGACGATTAGGAAGTGAATTATGGGGTCATGACTTTCGAAAAAGTAGAAGATGTTATCATAGTGGAACAAGAAACCGAGAATTTCGTGGGAACAGAGGAGGAATTACAGTTGAACTTTGATTGTATGAAAAGTTCGATCCTCTGTTCATGGGAGAGATATTTCGTTTTCTTCGGAGCTATGCGAACTTTTCAAAAAGTTCAATAAGAATCTTGAGAAATCGAGTCCCAAATATGATTCAGAAAAGCTACCAACCCAAACTTGGTTCTTAAACCCAGGTTTTCCAAACTGAGATTTAAAGATTCTTTTCAAAAAATCATACAATTTCCAGACAAAGTTTTGCTCTAGTGGAAAGATTGAGTTTTCGTTTTTCCAGCTTTAATATCGTTCAAATGAGTTCAGGTTTAGTCAGCTCCATTTAAAAGATTCCAGTTTCTCTTAATTTTTAAGGTACGGAATGTTAGTACCAAGAAAATAAGACATAGATTCCATGGAGGACTCACACTGCTGATGGAACAGATCTCCGCTCATTAGCACAGACCAGGAGCACACACCAAATGCCCAATCGGGGATGAACGATGGAAAAAACCAAAAACAGAAATAGGACGGTAGATTGCTTTTGTTGTATGAATAAGAGGAAGAAGAAAAAAAGGAATGGAAAAAAGACAGAAGAATGGTCATTTAAAGAGAGTCGGAGAAGTGGGATGACAAAGTGGAAAATGAGTGGAAAAGGAAGAGGATGAAGTATAATTTGAGAAGGATTGAGGACATCCCTTTCATCCACACTTTACGAAAAAAACACACAAAATTGAGGAATGACGTTGAAGTCAGATAAATGTCTCCTAGTACAAATGAAATGCGAACATTCTGCTCTCTCGAAGACCGCCTTTTGTTGTTATGTGAACAAGGCTCAAGTTACTTGTACGGAGAAGGAAATAGTATGAGAGACAAAGAGACGGAGACGTAAATGGAGCAGGTATTCAATGTGTACTCGAAGGAGAGCATTTGAGGTTGTATAGAAGGAGGAGGAAATTGAGTAAAATGTGAAATTGAATAGATATTAATGTATGAATATGAGTGTCAATGTGTATCTAGGATGACTCAATCCTAACTGATTGTAACAATTCAGTTAGCTTGACCTAGTTTGGAAAACTTTCAAGAGTTGAAAGGCACGAAAATTCTTCTAAAGTATTTGTTCAGTGATTGTAAAGGTAAAGTAACCTAGTTCAACAGGTGTTTTTGCTCAAAAATTGGCTCGAGACGACTCAAAAACACACCAAAAATATCAGTGTGACCCGTCACACAAATATATGAACAGTGTTCCTTCTCGTTCTATTACAATTTGTCAATATTGGCTCTTTTTAATCAACAACTACATAAATATTAGAGAAAAAAGCTGAAAAAACAAACTAACCTCTCTGGCAGGCGACTCATAGACGTCGGTCATGATGACGACGTCGTCACGATTCTGATGAATCTGATTCTCGTTTTGGAACCCAATTGTTGCTTATCGTTCGTTTAGTGTTGAGAAAAAGTTCTGAAAATTGGGAAATTTTACAGTGTTTGTACAATGGTTTGAACGGAATCAAAAAAACGGCGAGGTGAGGAATAAGAAGAGTGAGCACACACTGAAAATAGAAGGAAACTGTTAGAAATGGCGACGGAAAAAAGAGGAAAATGGAAGGAGTAACGGTATGTATGAATGTATGTAGTACATGTTGGAACTACCGGTACTCGAGCAAATAACAGGTGAGAAAAATGGAAAAAGAGAGGAACAGAGAGTGAAGGAAATTTTTTTTGGGAAGCGATGTTCTATTTTCAAATTTGAAAGTCTAAAACGTTTCAGCGTTTTCAGATTGAACGCATCGTTGCAAAAGAATTAGATTTCTCTGTTCACTGTTTTTTCCTTTTGGAATTTTTTCTTGGTAAAAAATTGTTATGAATGTCATGAAAAAGGGAACAGAAAGAAAGTGATACAACCAGAACTTTCGAATTCAGCTGATCAATTTTCAGAGACCTTTTTCAATGACCACCGTCTCCATAGTGATAACTGCGTCAACCTGTGATTATTAATTCCGAAAAATCAAATAATCCAGCTGTTTTCAAAGAAAAGAAATCTCACGAAAAGAAGCCAAAATGAGTCATATTGGTGGTGCTCTAACGTCTTCTTCTCATTCGTTTTCTCAATTTTCAATTTGTCATTTTCTCGCGAATTGGGTGCGAAAAGTCAAGTCATCCTTTCCATTCTCCTTCTGCTACCAATTTCGTTTTTTCGAGAGTCGGTTCAATGTGTATACTATAATTTATGTGTGAATTGAGAATCGAGAGAGGAACGAAGAGAAATGGACTGAAGTGAGTGGAAAATGGACAGAAGCGAGAGAACGGAAAGGACACTATTCAGCCTCACTTCCAAATACTTTTGCTATGACTACTAGTTTTTCGGGTGAATTGGGGGAGGGGGTAAATACCAATAAACTTCTATAGGTAGCACTGGTCATTTTTGAAGTTCGAGGCATAGGTGAACTTTGAGAGTTTAAGGGAATCAAGGACTCGCAGCTGAATATGTGTAGAATGGTAGCTCTATTACTTAGAACTTTCTAAAATAAAAGGTTTGAATTTAAAGTACGATAAAGTTCCAGAGAAGAAGCTTTGAAGATTTTTGTTCAGATTGTAACAGATGCAAAGAACATTGGAAAGAAGCATTATCTCATCATCGAAATTCCAGAAAACATAATTTTAATACAGTTTTATAACCAAACCAAGAGAAAAACCAAGAGAATGAGTCACAGTTGTATCTAGAAAAATCTATCCAGATTTCAGAGACCATGTTCCGAATTAACCTGTGATCATTCCAGATCCAGTTACTTTCTCCTGGCACATGACAATCGAAAGTACTACAAACATAGAGAGAAAAAAGTAACGAAAGACACAAAAAGTTAGGAATTTAAGGATCGAATCATGATTTGGGAAATGCTTGCGCAATTGGCATGCATTCGCTCGATAAAATCTCGAAAAACGGGGCGAATCGCTTAGCTTTCGATGTCTCCAACCAATTTTATTACACTTGGATGACTCTTTCTTTTTTTGTGTTCTTATTTTTAACGAAACCAAAAAATATATGTAATAAGAAAAAGAAGGATGTGGGCGAGCCGTGGGATAGATACAAAAAAAAGAGAATAACAAAGGAATGAATAATGAAGGAAGGGAACTATGGAAACGGGAAAGGGAGTGTTCTTGGGAATAAGAAAAGTTTGATATTCAGAAATCAAAAGAGCTAAGATGATCCGATGAGCTTCTAAGTCAACACTGACTATCATCGTTCTTTTCGTTGCACAAAAATGGAAAAGATGACCGTCATTTTTTTTTGGAGAGAGAGACTCTGGGAATGTGCCATCTTTGCTTCTCTATCTTTCTCTCTTTCGCCCAATTCTTTCGGACAAAATCAAACATTTCAACGGTCGTGGAAAACAGTACAGAAAGCTTGGGAAACGCAGAAAAAATATTGAGCTTCGGCAGAAAAAGAGAAGAGAGAAGTAGGGTTGCTAGACTGGATCTGCGCACCGGTTAGAGAAACTGTCGAAGAGGATTGATCTTATTTTTGAGACAGAATATTGGATTTCATAACAGGAAACAAGTAAGTTAGGATAGTTAACGAGGTCTAGAAAGATAAAATTTGGACTGAAATATACCAGACGGGCTACGCCCCTCTGGGGCCCTTCGGGCATGTCTAAAAATTTTTTTTGAAATTTTGAAAATCAAAATAGATGGGCATCATTAAGCACGAATTACTGATAGCCTGCCAAAATTTGAGAAAAATCGGTCTAGTGGGGACGGAGCTAGGGCCGGCGACAGACACAGCACAGACAGACAGACACACAGAAATTTGCGTTTGTTAATAGTAAAGATGTTTTTTTTTGAATGGTTATCCTGAGAACATTCAGTTCTAAAATAGGCTCTACATCGAGCCAGAAGCTTTCGTAGGAAGTCTTTGTATTATTTCAAAAACTGTTTTCGAATTGACAACAAGGAATAAAACACGAAGCACAGAAAATGCTCTCAGAATCGAAATGATGAATTGCAAACTCTGCAAGCGTTTTTCTTCCCTGTTCCCCTGCACTTTGGAAGCACAAAAAAATGACCAAAAAGTTTCTTGACAAAACTTTGGGGCATCTTTATAAGCAAGAGAAAAAATAATAATTCATGTGTGAATGGAAACGAATAAGACCCCCGGGAGAATGAAAGATGACTCTTTTCCAGTGGAAATCGACGATGAAGAAAGTTGAGAAGTTGAATAAGATGAAGCAGTGTAATGCTAATTTGGAAGAGTATAAAGTTCTTTTCACGAATAGAGGTCATCAACTGGTTTTTTGAGGTAAGAATAATCTTGCTAAAGATCTTGAGATGAACCTGAGAAGATAAGGGAACACGCGTTCATTTCTACAGTATGAGTGGGTCTCGCTAGAATATCACATTTCGACAATCAAGAAAAAAACTTCTGGGGACAAAGGACAATTGAGAGGCTTTTCCCCAATTGAATTGATATGAAAAGTTGTTTTATCGAGCTTCCGAGTCCTTCCTGTTTGCTCTCGGAGCTCTCAATCTGTTTATACTTTTTCTCTTTCCTTTACTCTCTCTCTCCCTCCACCAATTCATTCACACGTCTGGCTCACCGGCCGGAAAATTTGGGAATATTAGCATGAAAAAGCAGTCAAAAAGTGGTCACATGACAGTATGAAGCAGTGAGGAAGAGGGGCACAGTAGAGAACACGATGGGTAATTTATAAAATATGCATTCAACGACCCCCCCCCCCCCCCCTTGGAAATGGTTTCGAGGCAAAGCAAAGCGGTAAAAACACCCGAATAACCAAAAGCAAAAAGTGGTACTTGGCAGTCAGGACGAAACCGCAATATATATTGGATAGAGTGAAAAGGTATGGAAGAGACGGAGACACATTCAAATTACTGTAGATGAAGGTCACCTGGAAGAGGGAATGGCGGAGGTAAGAAAAGGGAGGACAATTAAGGAATCGAAAAAGAGGAAGGAGAAGAAGGCCAGGATGATGAATCAATGTGTGATGGAACACAGCTTCATTAGATTGGGATTTGGGAGGGGGAAAAACTAACATGAATACTGTATTTGTGGGAATTGAGGGCAAGGACAGTTGGTGGAAATCTTGAAGATTACACAACTTTCAAATCGGATAAATGGGAATTGGACGAAGATGACTTATGGTAGCTAGTTGCTCCGATTGTAAAACTGAGAACTTGTGTCCAGATTCCAAAGCTCGAGTATTGATCAATACTTGGAAAAAGCTATAAGCACTTCTAACAAAACGAACTTCAAAATTCACCAGCTTCCGAAGATTTAGGTTCCCGTTTCAGCATTTGAAATTTTCGGAGTTTATAATTAATTTTGGAAGTTCTGACCTGTTTCTTTACTTTTCAGGTTACCACGACATACTTCTCAAAAATTAAGGTTTCGGGAGTCAATAAAGAAGTGCAGGTTTTCAGATATACAGAGGACACAAACAACATCTGAGCTCAATGGTAATGGGAACTGTATGAAAATGGAAGTCAGTTGCTCAGATGGTAAAACTGAGAATTTAATATTCAGAAGCAGTTAAAATCAGGTTACGCTCAATACTTGAAAAAACTATTAACAAAATTTGACAACAAAAATTAATGGGTTTCCGAAGGTTTTGGTTTCCTTGGAAGATCTTGAAATTTTCAGGTCTTTGAACTTTTTCGGAAGTTCTTATCTGTTTGAGTGGATGAAAAAAGGTATAGGAAAAAAGGAAAAAAGGTTTAGGTTATCCCTACAAATATCTCAGAAGTTTTAACTTTAAAAAAAGAGCTCGAGAACCAACAAAGAAACGCAGTTGTTTAGATATACAGATGACCCGAAGAGTTTCAATGATAAGTTCCAACACAAAACTCAAATTATTCCAACCATTCAAAACTAGCTACTGCTTTATGAACTCAACCTACATATATTCTTTGACTTAAAAATGAGTCTCATTTCTTAAGAGGTTCTCTCTCAAGTCTCAACTCCTTGTTGGCTCCTCCCTGGGGTCACCTAAAAATGGAAATTTTGCAGAGCTCTCCTGTCTCCGACTCTTCTACCAACCTCTTCTCACTTTCCTACTATTTCGTTCTTTTTTGACACCCTACGCATTAAATTTTCATGAAAATTCAAAACGCGAGCCCGTAGCTTTTCGAAAAAAAAAGAAGGGACTCTCCATTTTGCCTGTTTTGTCCCTTTCTTGCGAAAGAAATCGTTCTGTTGGAATGTTTATGAGAAAAAAAAGTTATCAAATATCAAATATTTGCGAATGGAAACTCGTTGAGTTTTGTGTATATTCAGCAGATGTTTTTCTGACGTCAGATGAGTCGGAAAAAAGAAAAATAATTTTGAATAACAACGAATTGGAATAACAAGGCAGCACCTGAAGCAGAAATTCCGGAAATGCGAAAAGTGTCACCTCAGAAATGAAATCCATGGAATTATGAGGATATTGGAAGGAAATGCGCACGCCAATCAAAAGTTTAGATCTTCTCAAAATGCTTCTTCACAGACAATAAATCTCCATTGTTTCTTGTGTGGAAGACAACCCGATAATTCATACAAACAAAAGCGCCGCAGAGAATATCAAGAAGACGTGGGGAAAGTGACACAAATGAGAGGATTATTCTGGAGGTACAAGAGAGAAAATCGTAGGAGGTGAATGATTGGCGTGAAATTTCTTATGATGATGATGAGGATGAGAATACGATGGAATTTGAATTCGGAAATATTTGAGATCAGATCTGGAGGAGATGGATGGAAAAAGTTAGAGGATAATTGGGATTAGGGAATCTAAAATAAATTTAGAAACAAATTGGTTTGAAGTTTATTGAAGTCAGCAAATTTCGGTAGTATTGAACGGTTTCAAAGTCTTATTCGGATAAGTTTTTGTAGAAATATGTTATTCATTAATCTCATAGGTTATTCCATGAACAGACTGGAACTTTCTGAAATTCTTAAAGAATATGGTTAAAACTTGAAGGGCATACTAAACAGTGATATACCGTACTCAACCCTAAAAAAATTAAAAGACTATCTACCGCCCGGATCCCAACAGAAAGAGCTTCAATCTTTGCTCCTCTCCTTTTTCATCACATCACCATTTTTTCAACGTGAGTGGATTGGACTGAGGGACAGAGGTGGAATAATTGAAACAGTCAATGCATGTATGTATCGAGGAAGAAAAGAGAGAGAGATAGAGAGGGCGACAATTATTGAAGAGGGAAACCAGTTGGTTGACTGACTGGCGGCGGGAAGGCGACATACAAAAAAATGAATGGGGAGAAAGAAGCAACGACGATGACGACGTCGGAGACATCGACGAAGACTACGGTCCAAGTGCACTCGGGGGAATTCGGAAGAGTTGACAATGATAGGAGAGACGATTCTAAGAGTTTACTGAAGAATTATGGGTTCAGGGATGAAGTTGGCTGAGATTGGACTCACAGAAATCTGAAGAACTATGAAATTGAATCTAAGCAATCCAACCTCATCTGATATTATGGAGATAGTTACAAGTTTGTAAAAAAACTAAATTCCATGAGAATAGTCTTGAATTTCAAAAACGGCCCCTTTCATGATCCTGAAATCCCATGGTTGTGCCAAGATCAACTATTCCGTCTATATCAGATACTTGAAGAACTACAAAAATAAATCGTAAATCGTGAACTTTTCTAGTGCTCGCTATTTCGTCGAAACCTTGGTGTCAGCCAAACCCCGAAAAAACCAATTCATCTTAAAATTGTCCTCCTCTTCCTCGGGAGCATCTTTTACTTTTTACTGTGTCTTTTTTCTTCATAAAAACAAATCACCAGAGACTGCTCATAAATCTGCGGTATGACGTGGAATGCTTCAGATGAAAAAGTTTGAATTGAAAGAAGAAGAAGTAGAGCAGTAAAAGAAAACAAAAAGGAACATCTTTCACGGAGGATCGTTGAACGAAATCCCGACAGCTTTGCGGGAAACGTGCCGGATGTGTTTTATAAACTTTCTTCTTCGTTTTTCCGACGCCATTTGGTTTTCGAGAAGAAACAGAAAAGTGCGGAATCGCATCGTAAAATCGGTGCGTGGCCACGCGTGGAATTAGAAGCACATGTTGCAAGAAGCTTGGCAAAAAAAAATCAAAAAGGGATTTATATGGACGCGGAAAAAGTAAAAAGGAAATGATGGAAACACGACGGAGAGAGGTGAAGAGGTGGCGGTCACACACGGGAGGGACCACTTATTATTTGCCCCTGGTTGACCCCCTCTCTTGGCTTCTCTTTACTATGTGCCACCCACCTGGACATAAAAGGGAAGAGCTCAAAATAGAATGGTTTGGATGGAGGCTCAGACGGTTAGAGAAGAGGTGTTTGAGAGCGGATATTCCGATTTGTGGTGGTAGTAGGGTGAGACACCTTTTGGCGGACGACGGATACGCTCGTTTCGGGAAATTGAAGGGTTTGGGAAATGGGAAAGGAAACGAAAAAAAGAAGAACGAGAAGACTAAAAGTGGCTTAAGATGGGAAAAAAGAAATATGTTAAAAACAGTACAGCTTATTGAAACTGAACTGTTCTAGTTTAGAAATGATGAAAGAAGGAAAATGGTTGCCCTGGAAACGTGGATTGTGGACAGTCAAGAGCTTTCCAGAGAAACCTGAAATATCTGTATTATATCTGTATATTAGAATCGTCGCTAAAAGTTGGCTGGGCACGTTACAAGACATGTTTCAAATCTCGTCTTCAACAGATTTATGATCCTTTTTGAGAAATCAAAAATATTTTTTTAAGTGATGGAAAAATAGAAGAAACAACAGTTGAACAGTTGAATCAACAGTTCAACAGTTGAACAATTGGATTCTCGACGCCTTCTTGAGTTCTTTCCCACATACCGTATTCTGAAATCTACCATTCCCGCTGTTTCCCATTGCGTGATTCATCTTCAAAGCTGAGAACTGTTTCTATTTCCCATCAGCTACAATCCGTGTTTTCAGTTTTACAAAGTTTATTCTTACCACCTTCTTTTCATGTTGAAAACTACTTCCCGGTACCTATCTTTCAGTAAACTGAATAGAGTCTCAGTGTCTAGTAACCTCAATGATTATGATGTCGTGATCAACCCAAATCAGCGACTTTTTGAAAAGTTTATGATTGAGGTGCTTCTTTTATATAACTTCATCAAAAATATTCAAATTTTAGCATGGATCCAAACGATTCGATTTCAAGAGAGAAGACTATTCGACCTGGAAATCTTCATGGGGTGATGACTATAGGTTTGGTTTATTCTTCTTGAAAGGTATATTTAGATAGATTGTGGAAATAAATTTGAAATTCGATTCAGGAACTGAAGATATTGTATTTTCCTTTCATACAATTCAATACAAATCACTCTCCACCCTCCCCGATTTTCGACATCTTGGAATGGCTTGGATTCCTGAAAAGTACAGAGGAAAAGAGATTCTAAAAGTGGTCACAGACTACCTAATTCAAGACGAAGACATGAAGAAACAGAATATGTTGGCTTGTAATGTTCACTGGTCTCAGAACTTTTGGCTCCGAGCAACGGGCAAAAGCGACATCAGTGCATGTACATACTATATCTCGTATTATGAAATGTCTGAATTTCAAATTCCCGAAACTTCGAAAACTGAAAATGGTGTTGTTGTCAAGGTGAGAGCCTCATAAAACAAGACATCATCGATCAATTACAGACCGTCAACACAGAAACAATGAATGATGTTTTGAAATACGATAGAGCAATATTTCCATTCGATCGACGACAATGGATGAAATCACTTTTTCTAGAAGGAATCAGCAGAATTGCATATGACTCGAATGGAGAAGTGGCTGGAATTGGATGTTTGTCAATTTATCCATCTGGAGAATGTGTTATTAGTCCATTGTATGCAGATGATGAGAGAATTGCTCAGTTGATATTCAAAAGTATTCTGGAAGAGTTGATAACCAGAAATCAAAAGGATATTTGGAGAATTCAAGTCAGGTCCAATGATCAGTGCATCGAAAGCTGTCAGTGAGTTTTGGAAAACTTTTGGGTTTTCCTCCTTGTAAAAAACCATAAGTAGTTTCAGAATAATTTTTAAAAACTAACTAAATTTGAAAATCGAAAAATCCCAGTTCTTTCCAGATGGATCCAGCCCTTCCTCAAATCTCCACTTCGTCGATCCCACCTCTCCAATCTTTGCTATTCCATGTATCCACCCAGACACTTCTTCGACTTTTCCAAAGTTTTCGTCAATGCCCACCCAACTAATGGACCATGTTGAATGTCTCAGAGCTCATACACATCGAAAAGGCCTATCCCTTTTTCTTTTCTTTTTTTTGTTTACCTTTTTTCATCCACTCAAATTTTACCACAACAACAATTGTCTGCGTCTACATGCCCCCACCACGTGACTTTGAATAATGATGAAAGCAGCTGGAGAGTACTGGGAGAAGACCCGACTGACTGACATTGATATCAACTCAAGTTTATTTTATTTCCACATGTTTTACCTACTTTACTTTGGAATATAAAATCGGAATTTTTATTGCAATAATTGAATCACATCAATCACAATGAATTCTTTTCTCTATTGTTATAAGAAAATTCAATTAGGAATGAGTAATCCTAAGAAGGGATCAGGAAATTGATTCAGTTGTCTGTGAAAATAGAGTCTTTTTGTGGTTTGACTGGCAGCGCGCTGCGCGCAGCACTGACCACTGTCCGTGTCGAAAACGCGCTCCGCCGCACTGGTCATTTGATTCTTTTCTTTTTTTTTCATCCGGAAAATGACAGAAAACGCCGATTCCGGCAGAAAACTTCAACAATTCTCTCTTTTTTTCGCCTTTTTTGGAAACATTCAATTTAACGTTCGCTGATTTCTCTTTTTCGCTGCCCCCGACAGACTCGATTTCTCTGATAACCTCATTATCTCTCACACATTGTCTCTGCGCCTCTCGTCTTGCTTCTTCTTGCATAGCTATGAATCCGGGAGTTTTTTCGAAAGAAAAATTGCTTGATTTTCAGAGTCCTCGATTTCAAAATCTGAAAAAAAAGCGATGAGATGAGAGATGAGCCGATTAAGTCTTGGAGGTGAGTTTTTTAACCGCGATTTGAGGAGAATTACACAATTTTTTGCCGGAATTAAAGGCTCAATCCGTCTCCACGATCTACTGGAAGCATCCGACGATGAATATGGATTCGTGCGGACTGAAGTGGAACGAGCGTTGGATTGCCGAGATGCCACAGAAGAAGAAATAATGAGAGAATCGCCGATTCCTGTACGGATAAATTATAAGGTGAGTGTTTCGAAGTTTAAAATTTGAATTTAAAGAAATAGTAAGTTGATGAAATCCAGAAAAAAAACACATGGTTTCGACCAATTTTTCTTGCAGCAATAGACTGAAATTGTATGTCTCCTGATAATAGTGAAAACATTTATATTTAAAAGAGATACACAAATTGTCACGATACCAATCATGACTTCGATCATCTGTTTTTGAAACAAAATGTTCTCGACAGTCGTCCATCTAGATAGTGACATCAATGTTCCCTCTGATCAGTCCATCAGTACTCGAAGTCACCGCAAGGTAACAAAAGATGTTGAACGGCAAACAAACAGTCAATAGAAAGAAAATGTCAACAATTTTGGGGATCATTGACCATCGATCGATTTTTTCACTGCTTTATTTTTGACTTGTTTTTCTTCGTCGATATATGTTACCACACACAGTCATCCTCTCGTCCTATTATTCACTGATGCCATTTATACTGGACCAGTTGAAATTGAAAAATGGACGATTTTTCGATGCTAAAAACGGGCTATCGCGATTTTTGTCATATCGGTGATATTTCTAGTGATGATTCGGATTCGGAGTTTGTGGTAAGCACACTTTGGGCAACAAACAGGTTGCATATACCGTAAATGTATGCAAATTCCGTATCAGTGAACACAACTATTTTTACCTCTTTTTGAAAAAATATTCCATCCGTCCATCTGTGATAACGACGGTTATCATCATCAGTTTTCACTCGCTTATTTGTCAATCTGACTCACTTCTTGTTGGTTTTTTTGCCGTCTCGGTGGAAGCACAGAAAAAAAAGAAAAGCAAAATAAAATATCGTCCCAATTTCCCAATGTCTTCTACCTTACAAAAAATAGTGAGGAAGTTCAGTCGATCATCAGGAGAAAACGGAATAGATTGCTTTGTGAGTTTACTTATTGCTCATTTGAAATAAGAAGTATGACTCTGAAATAGACCTGAAATTGCTCACCTTTTATGGTGCTCTCCACTTTTTATGGCAGTACTCATACGTTTCCTCCTGTCATTTTGGGTCAGTCTTTCTCAAATAGAAAAAAAAATCATGTGCTCATGGCTAAACTGTGTTCAAAGGCAACAGAGTGTATTCTTGGTGAGTGATGACGTTTTCGAGATTCAAAGATGATGAATTTAGAAAATTAGGGATTTAAAATAGAGATGGTCATAATTCGATTATGATGGGATTTTTCTAGTTGTTTTTTCGTGTCTTGAAATGCTTCAAAACGGCTGCGTGAGTCAATTGGAAACTGCTCTCACGCCCTTCTGAAGAGTGAGCACATACACGGAAAAAACACACGAAAACACGAAATTGTCGTCCTTCTTCTTCTTTTTCTCGCCATCATCATTCTTGCTCCCTTAGTCTCCCTATTCCTTTTTTGCTAGCTTCCGATTTTTTTTCCAATTGTTTCTGTCTCGGCAATGCTCTTTTGAGCTTGAACGGTAGCCGGGAGAGCTCATAAATCAAAGAGCTCATTTGAGGTGTATGCTTTGGTTTTTCGCTGCCTCCTACGTGAAATGCATCTGTCATAGGTTGAAAGAGGCCGAGAAACACGAGCGAGTAGAGCGGAAGCCTGCGGTTTTAATGCAATTGCACTGACTAGCTGAAATGAATAAACGGGTGGAGAAAAACGGAGACGTAGTGGAAAGAATTAGCTTCGTTCTCAGAATCTTGCATTCACTCGTCAGCTTCTTCTCTGAAAATATGAAAATTTTCAATCTCGAAGTGAGGATCGGAGTTTCTTCTTGTTCTTCCTCTTCAATGTTCCTCCTACATCTTTGAACTTGAAGTGCTAAACAGATTTGCGATGTTTTTCCGGTCCGTCAACTTCAGAATAGTGCTCTTTTTCGTCGAAATTCCCTCTTTCTTGTATATCTCACGTCTCGGTTCAAAGCCTAAAACAAAAACGGAGGAGATTAGAAGCGAGTAGTGTTACCCTAGGCAACCTCAACTTTTCGGTTTTCTCAGTCACCTGATTTTCTTTAAAGAAAAAGAGTAAGAAAGAAAAAATATCCTTTTTTTGGTGCACTTTTTTCCTATTTCGCGTCGGCCTCTATCCACTCCTGGAGAACCTACTAGGTGTCCGTTTTCATTCGATTTCTCCTCTTTTGCCTCTCTACATACATTTCTTTCTATTTTCCTTTGTGTAAAGCTCTTTCAAAATAAATTTCATAATCTCTAGGTAATCATAATCGCTGTAAGTAGAAGCCGGTCAAAAGGACGCCGCGAAAAGTGGCTGGTATGAAATAGATGTTGTGAAAATTGTGATAGATTTAAACGAAGATCTAAATGAACGTCAAACTGACAAATATTCCTTGATTTCAGCTTCCCGAAGAGCATGTCATTCCGGCAGGTGGTGAACTTCCGAAGGCGTCGCCGACTCCATGCGGATCTGTAGATGAAAATGAACAGAAAGACAAAGTGTCTATCGGGTCAAATGATTCAGGAAAAGTTAGTCTAGAAAATCTTTTGATATTTTTCAAATAGTTATTTTCAGACAGAGCAGAGCAAAATCGGAGCACTTCTGGATAAGGCCAAGAAGAAGACACACAAACTAGTATCCAGTAGAAAGAAGACGAATTCAGAATGTGGAATCGCCGAATCAACACCACTTCCTTCAATAAAATCACTAGAATCTATTAGCAAGTCAGAGGAGCGGATATCTTCGAGAAGATCGTCTGGAGGATCATCAGAGCAACTGAAACAGTCCTCGATGTCCGGAAAATCAAATGAAGACGATGAAAGCAAAGATATTTTAGAAGAGATGATAGCTAGGAAAAGTGCAAATCAGACTTTGATTGATCCAGCTGATCCGTCTGATCCCTTCCTTGTTCAATCACTCATTCACAAGTGTCGAGTGTTACCCTTTTTCCGTGCTCGTCTCGTCATTTTTGGTACACTTATTGCTCTCACAATAGCTTCTCCTGGTTTCATCACTGGTATTCTTTGGGGTTTCTATTCCACGGTCATCGGGTTCCTCTACTTTTTCGTCAGTGAGCCTAAGCCGAAAGAAGAACAGGTAGGCGTTGTAAAGGGTTTTAATTTCGACCGTTTTTTTTCAGAAGGATGACTGGTTTGTCGGGGAAGAAGAAGAAGTCGAGCGAGCGGTTGTGAGTCCACTTGGAGTCGATAACATTGATGATCAAGGATTCGGTCTCGGAGAAGGAGTGATCTATCGTGGATGGATGAATGAATTGAGAACTCGATATTCACCTGCCAACTACCATGTCAACTCTTCTCAATCTGTTCTTGTTCGTCTTGAGGGCTCAATGCTCCGAATTTGTAGACCAGCGAAAGCAGTTTTGAAGCATGCCTTCTATGATGATCCAACATTGAAACAAAATCAACCATCGATGGTTTCTCAAGTGATATACGATATGAAGGATGCTACAGTTTCACTTCGCCCAAAAAGGTTAGCTCGACGTCGATGGTGGAGTCGAAAGTATCCTATTCACATTCGATTCGCGCACTCTTCAAGTTCTCTCATTGAAACTGATCATTCCTCAAAAGCCAAGTCTCGTGGAATGTCTCGATCCGCATCAATGGCTCCTCATCCAAACATATCTGAAATTAGTGACATGCGAAAGCGAAGTGTATCTGATGACGAAACCGACGGATACACAGCGGAGAGTGAAACTGAGGGAGAAGAGGAACAGAAGAAGTTGGTTCGTTGTAATTCGGCATCGGATATTCACGAATTCAAAGAAATCAAAGCTCACAAAAAGCGAGGGAGAAGTATATATCTATTCGTGAGAGCAGCAAGGGAAAAGGAACGATGGTTCCATTTGTAAGCACCTCATGATGAAAATGATATATGAAATTAAAAATAAATTACAGGCTACGTGAAGCATGTGCTCGAGCTCGAAACTCTCCTCAAGTTCGTCGCTGCATGAGTGTCATTGTGAAGACGTGCTCATCTGCCTCTCTTCCTGAGGAGATTTTCAAGGATAACGAAGATGATCAGAATGCGAGTGTTGCTGTTGATGCTCTAACGGCTGAGAAAGAGGACTTCAATGAATCTCTGTTCAACTCTCCGAAGCGAACGTGTCTTCCGAAGGAGTATGAATATTTGAAATACAGAAGCAACTACGCATCGTTCGTCAAACAAATTGCGACTATTCTCTCCGTTCAAGTTCCACCACGGCCCGAGAAAAACAGCACAGTTTCTGTTGATTTGGGAACCATGAAGTGGGCGCCAGGAATGACACAGATCTCTACAGAACTAGTCGACAGCATCAACGTACTAGCCACCAGAATTTTCTTCGATTTTTGTCGTGACGATTTCTGGATTCGTCAAGTGAAGCAGAAAATTCAAAGCAAATTGGCAACTATACATCTTCCGTACTTTATCGAAAAGCTCGAATTAGGAGAGCTAAAATTCGGTACTGTTGCGCCGAAATTCACGGCAGTTTACACTCCGAAAGTAGATGAATGGGGCACTTGGGTAGACTTCGAGGTGAGTGAATTCAATAGCAATGGGATACTTTCAATTATAATTTTCAGATGAAGTACAAAGGCGGAATCCGTTTGGTTCTTCAAACAAGTGTCAACTTGATTAAGTTGCAAAGTGGTTCTCAACAAGTTGACACGGAAAAAAGAGTGAACAGATGGACGGAATCGATAAGAGTAACCAGATACTCCGATTCTGACTTACCTGAAAGCCCGGAGAGCAGTCCTGATGAAGATTTTGGAGCCAAAAATAATTCTGATGGAAATACGAAGGAGAAAACGGGAAAGAAGATTCTCTCGATCGTTGAACGAGCTGCACAAAGCTCTCTGTTCCGGAAGGCAGCCAAATTGCAAGCTGTTGCAAGAGTAAGTACAACTATTAGCGAATCCTTTATGGAATGTAATTTTTCAGTTAATCGAAGACGTCTCAACCACGCCCCTGATTCTGAATGTTGAAGTAGAAGAGGTCGAAGGGCCTATGACATGCAATATTCCACCGCCACCAAGTGATCGTTTATGGTAGGAGTCTATATTTATCCATTTTTCTCTCAACTTCGAAATTTTAGGTACGCATTCCGTAAACGCCCAATTTTCAAACTACGCGCCGTTCCCCAAGTCGGTGATCGTTCAGTGGACCTTTCGACAGTCAGTGAATGGATCGAAACAAAATTGCGTCAAGTTCTCGAAAAGAATCTTGTCTGTCCGAATATGGACGACATCATTCTCCCTGTACTATCTGGCAACCCCCTTCTGCATATGGGGTACAATAAATAAGACCGTATTCTCATCCACTTGTTTGTATATTTCTTGTGTGATTTGTACCTATTCCTATCCACCTCCAGTTCCCTCACCCAAACCATGTTCATAATACGCGCTTTCCTCCCAATCCTCCCCTATCGGTGTTTTCTTTTGTTGATAGCCTTGATGCTCCGAGTTCCATTCCAATTTTTCAAAATTTCTAGAATTTCTATTGGACACAACTCTTGCTTTAAACTTCACTTTGAACGTTCTCTTTTTTATATTTTGCCTCCTTTCTCCAACGTATTTTTAACACGAATCATCATATTTTAATGGTTGATTGTTATTCAATTTCCGAATGAAATCGTTGAAATTTTCATTTGCACAGTTGCCAAAAAGATAAGGAGAGTAAAAGAAGCAAACTGAATGCTTTTGAGTTCGCAGTGTTGCAGTAGTCAGTTGTACAGCAACATGTTCGAAACCCGTCGTCATCAGGTAAGCATGTTGGTTGCTGAAAATTATCCTTACAGATAAGATAATCATTTTTGAAGCATACAGAACAAATCTGAATAGTCCCACAACCATAGGAATACTGATAATGTTTGGATTTTTTGTCGGTTCTCGCTTGTCTGAAATTAAATATACTCTGAAATTCAGAAAGGTAAAATCACTTGAAACAAAAGAAATCCGAGGGACATGGAGTTTTCACGATGCTCGAAACATGAACCGTTCCAACTGTTTCATCGATTCCTGCAGAAAAAATAATTTTGAAATTTCAGAAGAAACCGAAAACCAATAAACATAATGGTTTCATAAATAGAACTAAAAATAACAAACCATAATAACAATTGATCGCTGCACAAGTTGAAATTAAGCAGCCAGAAAACAAAATGATATAATGAACATGATTATTAGTCATTCTCAAAATTTAGCAAAATGTCAAAAACCGCGAGATAGAGAATCGTAGTTTGTCATCTCTTATCAGTGACGTTTTTTATATGTGTCTCTCTGTTTGAATTGTCTACAACTAAACTCAAAATGCTCTTCCTGAAGTTCGGATCTTACGGAAAACTGGTTTATAAAAATAGAATTTATTAAAACAAAAAAATAGGAATTCTTAGAAATAGGTGTACATGACAGAGACAACAGTAAGGACTATTGGAGCGGTCTTCGAAATTTCGAATCCAGAATTACAGTATGCTCCACGACAACAACATGTTCCATATCCATTTTTATTCTCATGACATCCACCTCTCTGTAAAAATCGTATACCGTAAAAACTCTAATAGAAGGACACCCCTAATAGATGGGCACCAAAGTGAGCCCAAAAAGAGCACTTCCTCAAATTTCTATGAATCTGAAAGTAGTCTGAATCGATTCCTTGTCAAAAATAGACCAGGATCAATATGAAATCCGTTATGATTTCCTTCTCAAAAATTAGTTACGGATACTTTTGAGAAATTCGAATTTTGATTTTGAGGAGTTTGAACAATAGAAGGACATGTCCCCCTATTAGAGGTTTTAAGGTAATTTACTTTTCATATCCAAATATAGAAATTTACCGTGCAGACATTGTTTGAGCAGCCATAACTATTTGTTTGATAGTTATCATAGTGGAAGTTCTTCTGGTATTCTCTGAAATAACTTTGAATCAATGGCTCGTCTTAGAATATAAAGTACGTACTTCAAACAAAACTGCCCGGGGCATGTAACTGGTTGGGTGTTACGAGTTTCGGTGTTTCCAGTTGTCGTGGATGTTCCTGAAAAGTTTCAGATCCACTTTAAAGAAACCTGAGAAGAATAAAATGACTTACCATGAAAACACATCACATCCGTAGAAACAGTAACCGCTAAAACAGCCAGAATAGCAAATGGAAAAACCTTCATCGACATTGTTCTGAACTTAAAATGAGCTGATTTCATCTTCTCGTTCTTTTTTAAGTTTCAAATAAAATCGTCAATCTACACTTCGTCTACACTTTTCCATGAATCATGCTCTGTTGATTTTCTGGCTCTTTTCCATACTATGAACGAATCGGTCGATTTCTTGAACTTTCTGATAGGAATTACTAACCAAACCATATTGAAAGCATTTTAGGTTAGTTTTTGCGATTGTTGTGTCATTTTTTGAGTCATTCGTAAGATGATTTTATGCTAGTAACATTTAAGGATTGAGAAGTTTTGAACTATTATTCAGTTTTCCCAAGTTTCATCGCGCTCCATTGCGAACTTGGGGAAATTCAAAATTTTGATCTTTCCCGCTCACTTTTTTCTCATGTAGGTCACGTCAAATATAATAATTTGGTCGATTTTGTGTTTTCGTCGTGACCTACATGAGAAAAAAGTGAGCGGGAAAGATCAAAATTTTGAATTTCCCCAAGTTCGCAATGGAGCGCGATGAAACTTGGGAAAACTGAATAATAGTTGATTATTATCGTAAAATCTGTATTAGAAGGTCATCGTAAAATCTGAGCTCAAAATGAGCAAACTCTTGAAATGGAAACGGATTGAAATTAGTCTTATTAGAATCCTCTTCAAAAGTTGAGTGTACAAGTCACAAAATATGTTTCGATATTTTTCTCCAAGAGACGTTATAATCCATTAAGAAAATTCGTAAACATTTTTCATTCTTGCTCCGATATTCTTCTCTGTGGTGTCATCCAAAAAAGATTTAATATCCATACGAGTCGGTTCAGTTTGCCATCGTGATTCATCAAGATTAGAATAGATCATACTTTATTTCAAAAAATCAAGTTCAACACCATAATACTATGCTTAAATGTACATGTACACAACAGAGACAACAGTGAGAACAATCGAAGAGACAGTCTTCGAGAGATCAAATCCAGAATTACAGTAGTTTCCTCTGCAACAGCATGTTCCGTATCCGTTACTATTCTCACTGCATCCACTGCTCTGAAAATGAAGGAAAACTGATTCTTTTCAGAAAAAAAGGCTTACGGTGCAGTAACCATTGTTGCAACCATAACTGTTTGTCTGATAGTTATTGGAGTGGTAGTTTTTTTGATAGATCCTGAAATGCAATGAATGGAAATGGTGTGTTAACATTTGGGAACATACTTCATGCAAAATTGTCCTCCACATGGTTCTGGCTGGGTATTACGATACTCGACGTTACCAGTTGTGTAAGATGTTCCTGGAATTAAGATCTTTGAAACCTAAACCTTGAAACACCTCACCATAAAAACACTGTACATTAGCGGAAACAAAAATAGCCAAAACAGCCAGTAGGACAAAAAGAATAGCTTTTGTCGACATTATTCGAAACTCGATTGGAGTCAAACTGAACCGATTTTTTCTTCTTTTATCAGTTGACGATAGAAACTTTTTCGACTGTCATATGAATCATGCCCCCGTTGTTGTTATCACTTTTGCCGTCTTTTCTGGTGCTCCACCACAAAGCTATAAACTTCTTCGGGGGGAAAGGGGTTTGTTGGTTTATTGAACATTGTTTGACAGAAAATCAGAAAACGTTGGTCTAGCTTCAGAGTTCAGATCACTCAATTTCTGATACATGCATTTTTGTTCCTGTTCTATAAGGTTGCCATCCAAACTCAAAACTCTTTCCCATTCTTGGCCAAGTTTTCTGCATCCTTCTGCTCCATGACAGAATGATGAATGTATGTGAAAATCTATTTGATCCATCATCTTTTTCCTCCAAAATAGTGCCAAAATCCCGGAGAAAACCCCTCTCGAGGGATTCCCATTTTAGATTTTTCCTCGTAAAGGAAAGCGTTGAATAGTGCTTTTTTATGCACAATATGGCGGAAAACGAAAATATGATTGGATTTGGGCGACAATTTTTTGGGGGAAAGTGTAATGTGAGCACATCTATAAATATGTGCAGTATAAGATCCCCTCAGGGATTTCCAAAGTTTTCTGATGATCGAGTGAAGTGGGAGTTTTGAAATATTACTCAAGTTTTTTTAGGTTTGCGGTGAACGTTTTCCTGTGACATTTGCTTCACTATCAGTTGAGTCAGAAAATAAAAAAGGACGATTAAAGATTACAGAACAATTTCAATAGGTGTACACAGGGTTAAACAGACTTTACCAAATATTTCCAGATGTTCAATTAAAAATTTTCAGAAACCAACGGGCCAGATGAATGGAATGGAGGGAAATCAGAGGTTCAAACGTCTTGTGCACATTGTAAATGACTCGAAACTAAAAGTGGCTCTAGATCTAGCGAAGGAAAGTGTTCGCTTCGATTCAATTTACCGAAGCCTAAAGACACCACAGAACTCAAAAATTTTTCATGTACCCTTGTTCAGAAAACTACTGTATTTTTTCAGGAGCTCCCATCTTATAACCCCTTGCGAAACCTCTCCGTTCCTTTTATTAGTTTCGTTTGAGCTCACTTCCGTCGTTTTACCCATAGACAAATGAGTTTTTTGTTTGAAAGTCAGTCGAAACCTTCCATTTTTTTGGTCGAGTCTCATTTTCCCTCAACTCATAAATCTTCGTTTCGTCGGGAAAAGACAGAGTGGTTGTCGGCTGGTCGGGAAAAAAAGAATTAGAATTTTTTGAGAAGTTATTTTTGTTGCCGAGTTACCGTAGTATTCAATTTGCCAGTTACTTCAAGTTTTTTTGGTTTGAAAAAACCAAAAATAAATCTATCAAAGACGATGAAAGCAGCATAAGATGACGTTGGTTTTTGAAAATCTTTCCCGGACCTGCATAATTCAGATGCTGGGAATATCAAGTCGTTCAGCCAATTCTCAGATTCTCGGACATGATTCTTGATATTCATATTCTCCCTCTACCATCTGTCCAACCAAAAAAACTTGAAAACCGCCGGAGGGTGTCATATTTTTTGGGCGGCGCACAATGCAACACGTCTTCGGCTAAAATCTGCAATTTTCCTCCACCATTTTTCCATCTTTTTCCACACCACCACGTCTCCAGAGACAACTGAATGTTGTGGGATACAGACGTGAACAACGGAATTTCAAGTTTTTTTTCTTTTTCCAGAAGGCGTTTGGATGAAACTCTTGATCCATGGGATCTCTTCAGGTGTTCCCTTGACTTTTTGTTTTCTGGTCCTTTTTATTATTTGCTTAGTTTTTGTCGAAAAGAACAAAAAAGTAGTGGTTGAAAGTGGTTCGAAAAGAGAGACGAAAACGGACCTATTTGCATAAAACGAGCGTTTCTCCAGGCTGTCGCCCCCCGAAACTTGTTGAGAGGAGCAAAAATTTATGGGTGGGAGTGACATTTCTAACGGACGCCAAAAGTAGGAATGGAAATTTTAGATGGTGTAGGAGGGCTGACTCTCTTGTGTTACGTATTCTCAAAACGTTTAACTTTTTTTTTGGAGCATTCCGAATATCTGATTAGCTAGTTTTGAGCATCCAAAATATCAACATCTTGTGTATCTTTTGAGAAAATTTTCGGATCTGACCAGAATGTTGTTAGTTTTTAGTCGATGACCAGAGCAGTGAAGTCGGAAGGTTGTAAGTTATTTAGACCTAGACTGATCTTGGCTAGCTCTGAATCTATACTTTTTACAAGAAATATGGGGACGATGCAGAGCTGAGATCTACAGTCATGGCCATAATTCTATCAAATTTTTGTGGTTCGAGGTGGATAACTTTTTTTTGAGAAAAGGTATAAACTTCAAATTTTAACACAACATTTCTGGCATAACCAAAAACATGTCTGCCAATTTTTAGGCACGTCTCTAAAAAATTGATGATTTTGTGACCGAAAAGGTGATCTGAAAAAAAATTTAATTTTCAAAACATTTTCGGTAAAACATTTATATATTCCCAGAAACAAGGTTTATTTTATTAAATTGGGGCTAATCAAATTATAATACCTTGTTTTTATGAAGATATGAATGTTTTCCTGAAATTTTCTAAAAACCAGTTTTTTGCCAAGTCAACTTTTCGCTCACAAAATTATCAGTTTCTTAGGTATGTGCATAGACATTAGTAGAAATGTACCTGAGCATGCCAAAATTATTGTTTCAAAATTTGAGGTTCATACCTGCTCTCAAAAAAAAGTTATCCCAAAAAAACCAAAATTTGATAGAATTATGGCCAGCACTGTATAGTCCATTTTCGTATCACTTCTACTCAAGTATGAAAAATGTAGATTAGCTGTTACATGTTGGAGAAAATTGAAATTTTCGAGTGATTTTGCTGAGAAGTAAGAAAACATAGCACTTCATATTGTACAGTTACAAGCTTCTGATATACCTGGTTTCAAAGATGTTCATCTTTTTCAAAATGTTTCCTTCTCTCGGTTTTTTTGATTATATCATCTTGAGACCAGAATCGGTGTTGAAGTTTTCTTTTTGAATACATCATTTTTCGATATGAAATTTTGGAGGAAAGTTGTGTGTATGAGCGCTTGTCGTGCCTACAGAATAATCGCCTGCCAAATTTTCAAAATTGAATATCTTTCAACGATTTTTAAATCCAGAAAACAAGTTTAAAGCTGACATACTTTTTCAATACCGCAGTTTTTGGAGTATCCATAAAACTACCGTACCCCTCCTATTCTTTCCTATCTTCAGCTCCATTCCTTCCAACTCTAACTCTAATCTACCGTAACCCTCCTCAACTACATCCATCCATCTTCCTTTTTTCCCAAATTTCATCCAATTAATTTGTTCCATTTTTCATGGTACATCCTCTCAACCACTTACTGCTTCTTCATTTTCTGCTTTCTTCTCTTCTTCTTCTTCTTTTTTCCTTCAGTCCATCGTCTTCTTTGTTCCCTATTTTATGCATAATTTTCGTGTGGACAGCCCACACTATTCCATTGAAGAGCAAAAACAGACACGGAGGACAATGGGACTCTTTTTTCTTTCTTCGCATCCTATTCATTCTTCTTTAAGATCTTTTCTCCCTTTTTCTGGGGCTAGAACAAGAGACTCATCCATCTCTATTCTGCTCACACTTTTGTGTTAAAAAACGAAGAAGAGGAAGACAACGGGTAAACAATTTGTATGAGCAGGATAAAGGGAAGAAGAAAAAACAAGAAGAAAAAGGAGTTTTTTGAAATGGAAAATGAAACCAAGTGTTTTTCAAACTTTTTTTGTCTCCCTCGATTGGTGGGTACGGAGGAGAAACAAGTTTTTCCCCATTTTTGAGATGTATACATTTTGCTCTTTTGAAATTTTCTTTGAGGAACACTATGGCTTAATCGACTGGAAACTTGTTCAAAGTTCCAGTTTCTTCTGGAAAACTGTCAAAAGAATCATGAATTAATGATCCCTTATAATCATATCGCACTGCAGAAATTCCATCGTTTTGGTCCAAAATTTTGTCATTAGAGTCTCTTCTACTTCCCACGATCCAAACCATTTGTGATAAACTCCAACTACAGTATCCCTCGTTTCCGAATCATGAAAACACCACAGAACTCATAGTTTGTAAATTGAGATTCTCTCTTTCCCCTGTCTGCAAACTTCTCGCCCAGATACGTTTTCTCCCTCCAAAAAGTCCATTCGGTTTTCTTCGTCGTGTGCCTTCGGCTCGTAATCTCATTTCCGACGCCTTCTTTTCTCCCTCTCCGGTTTGTCTTCCCATCCACCAAAACAATGCTCGTCGTTCGTCGCCAACATCTTATTTTAGTTTCTCACCTCCATTTCAATTACCCTTTCACCTCTTTTTTGAGGAATTTCTGATTCTGAAGTAGGTCAACATTATTCCAGGAAGAAGTGACTTCTCGAGAAGAAAACAAAAGATTAGTGAAGAAAAAAAACAACGAAAAAAGAAGAAAAGAAGATAGATAACTCGAAGAATTTATTTTAAGCTGGGTTAAGTACTTCTTCGCTTTTTTTGGGTTGAGCTGAGGAGAGGAGTTTTGGGTAGAATAGACGTTTGTGACTAGAATTTCATATTCTAAAGTTCTTCCTTGATTGAAAATTAACTTCATTAGCTTCTTGTTTTTTTCTGGATTACTGTAGAATTTGTTGTTCTTTCTTTTCTTTTTGTTCCGATTCCATGGAATGCATTTGGCTAGATTATTCTTCTTTTTTGTCATATGGAACAGGGATTCGCGATACCAAGAAAAGAAGACAATAACGAAGAATATTCTGAAAATTATAGGCTTCTACTTGATTTCCTCCTCTTCCTCTGAACCCCTGACATTATTGCTTTCTCATTTTTTATTTTCTTGATTCTTCCAATGAAAAACCAAACATCGAGGAAGAATCTGAATCAATCGAAGAATGGGAGAGATGATTTTTTATTTGCGTGTGAAAAGTTTCATTCGAAGAGCTTGTAATCAATCAAGTGTCCCAACACCAACTGCCTTGATTACAATGTTGGTCAAGAGATAGCAAAGAGGAGCAAAATTTAATTGGAAAAGAAGAGAAAACAAAAGGATATTTTGGATCCAATGGGTTCAGATTTTTCAAAAGTTTAGAAATCTAGGAAGATGTCGTCATCTGGAGTGAACCAAATTCTGTTACTGGGGTAGGGGGAAACTGATTTTCGAGTGAGTTTTGTGGCTGTATGCAAAACTATATCTTGGATTTGTGGTTGTTTTTGTTGTGTGACAACAACGGGGTTATATTTGTCTGTGGATATTATCATTTTTGGTCAAAAAAATATTATAGCAAAAACTGGAAAGAAATTTTTATCTAAGATTATTTTGCTGTAATTTATTGCCTTCAAAATCAAACATTTTTCCAGATCACCTTTTGAATCGAAATTTACACCGTCGAATTCATTTGGAGTTCTGATTAAAATTTTCAGAAAGGTTTATTCCTGTTTATATAATCTACTTTTCAATGAACTTTACAACCCATTTCAATGTTTTCGCAACATGCACCCTATAATTTTGAGATTCGATTCTGCTCAAACGTTTTCATTTCAAACCTCAACCTCCTTCTTCATCTCCTTTTTCCGGATATTCTATTTTTTTCTCGTTATGAATAGCCAATTTTCCTCGGAGCATTCCCACGAGCTCTATCAATTTCTTATAGCATTTTCTCCTCCCATCCGATTTTTCATTCAATTTCCTTTCTTTACTCGGTCCCATCCATTTTGCCAGATTAAAATCTATGCTCTCTCCGTGTGTGCATTCCTTACCAGAAGTCACAGATTTTCTTCTTCGTTTTTTTTTCACTCATTCCCCGATTTCTTCCCGCTTCGTTTGCATTTTAATTGAAAACAGATGCGTTTTGTTTGTTTTTTTATTTCGAAAATCTTCGCGGACCATTCTTATTTGATTTCGAATTGAACGCTTTCGTATCTATCCTTCTTTTTTATATAACTAGATTTTCTTTGGTTTCAGTTGAAAGGAATGGTCTGAAAAAAAGAAGAAACAAAATGGTTGGCGCATCACTTCTTCAGTCTGACGATGATTCAGATGTTCCTGATTTGGATCTTCGTGGAGCGGTACCGTCATCAAGACGGAGGAACTTTTTCAATAAGTGAGAATTCTTCATTGGTTATCTTTTTATATTGTTTTTTCCTTTCAGATCAACTGCCGATTATGAAGAAATCCGTCATCGACAGAAAACCTACAAAACAATATTCCTCATTAGTTTCCTATTTATTTTTATTGTGGCTCTCTACTTTTTGTATTCTGCAATGTGTCGAGTCAAGATTCTTTCGGATGAAATTCAAGGTTCTCCCAGTTTTAAGGGATGCTATAAATTAATCTTACTTTTTAGAACTTCGACAAAAAATGGGATACGTTGAAGAGTTCCAGTTGGAGTTGAAAACGATTCGAATGCAGTTTGAAGTGATGAGAGAAAACGAAATGGAGAATGTAGACAGAAATGGGACGGTGAAGATTGGAAGTTATACAGGAATGATTTATGACAAGTTGGCGAATATTTCGAGTCGGTTCGATCTGCTTTGGGATGGATTTCAGAAGGTGAGAATTCTCTTCTTGTTTACGAATATCAATATGAATTGCCACCTCTCAGAACTCAATGAGTATGGATGACGTCACCTCCCGGATGTCCCGTGTTGAGAATAAATGTCTGGCAGTGTGCCAACAACACGATTCAGTGGGCGGAGTCGCGATGCCACGTGGCAGAGAACAACCACGTAGAAGACAGGCTGCTGGGAAAGTAAAGACGGTTGGAGGAGCGGATGAGATTGTCTTCAGAAGGAATGAGTGAAAATTGAAAAATCCAATTGATTTCCAACGGGTTCCCTTGCTTTTTCAAATTTGCCAAAAACATTGTAAAATCTTTTGAATTCATTATTTATTTATGTACAACAAACGTAATCATGTCAAAAAAGTATGCTCTACATGTTCATTTGAATCGAATTTAAAATAAAAATCATTTTTCTTCATTGCAATTCAATGTACTTTATGTTTTCTCTATGTTCATTTTGGAAGCGAACTCGATGGTAGAGGGTCAGGGATCGGATCCAGGCTTGCTCATTTCCCCATTTGATTTTGTAGACTCCGGATCCGGGCATTCGAAGGCGGAGGTAATCTACGGTGGGCATTCCTGGATAATCAAAATCAGGAGCCAATTCATTCATCTCATCCAAATCCAAAGCTTCATGATCTCCGTGCCAAATTCCCATACCAAATGTTCGATCGCAGAATCTAAATTTAGCGGTCAAAAGTCATTCATTTCAAAAAAAAAAGATTCAACCTGTTGATAACGATGTAAACCGGTTCTGTGACACTTTTGTCGACTGTATACGTGAAAACTGCCGACTTTCCGGCACCGATATTTGTGCAAATCAGATCCTTGATTGCCGGAGTCTCATCGTTTGGAGTCCAGTATAACTCTTGGGGAATGGAATCAAATGGAATATTCAGTATGTCACGGCACATTCCATCTCCATTCTTATCCACCATATTTCCTCCCCAATGCTTTGGAATATTGTCGATGTGGGCGTGCTAAAGTTCGAGTAACTTATTTTTAACTTTGGTTTTTTTACCTTTTGAACAGAAGCCTTCCAATCGGAATTCAAAGTGCAGATTCTAACTTTGTTTCTCGTTCTCTCTGGAAGAAGTGGACCGATTGCTTTCCAAATAAGTGACATAAATGATGGAGCATTGATCATGAAAAGTGTATTGATCCATTCTGGATATGCAGTATACACTGATGCCCAAAGAATTCTGTATGGTCCAGTGACAATATTCAACAACGCTGGATCGAATTTCAATCCTTCCAAGTCCAAAATATATATAACTGAACATTGCGTTCCGTGTTTTCTCTCCATTTCATTCATTGCTGCCAACATTTTCTCTTGAAATTTGAACCTGCAGAAATGATCGAAATTTCTTGCAAAGTACATTTCAAAAGTACAACCTTTGAATTAAAAAATCTGACAAATGGACAGATTTCAAAATTCCCATCAAATCAATTCGCCCAGCACATTCGATTACCAGAAGTTGATTGTCTTTTCCAGTCTCTCCTGAAGAACGACGTCATCAAATTGTTGTCTAAAAACAGTACACCAACCGACAAGTCCAAGTGGAAAGTACTTTTTGAGGATGGGATGGTCAGGTACATTAGTGAGAATGTTATCAAGGTCATAGTACTGACGGAAACGAAGATGTCTTCGGAGTTCGACTAGGGCTTCTTCTTTGTTGAAACCGTATCCTTGAGCCCATCGAAGAAGGTTGAAATCGGTGTCGTAGTAGTCGGTGAGGAGGTCTTTGCACTGAAAATTAGAATAGTTCTTACGAAAATCAAAAATCAAAATTTCACAAAAGTATTCATTACTAGTTTTCGAGAAGCAACTCAGAACATTTTTCATATTGATCCTAGTCTATTTCTAATAAGGAATCGATTGAGACTACTTTGAGATGAATAGAAATCTGAGAAACTGCTCTTTTCGGGATCACTGGGGTGTCCTTCTATTAGATGTTTTATGGTCAATTTCGTTTTCAGATTTTAGCTCAATCATCGTTCTAGTTAACTTCCTCGTTCATCTTTCTCTTATTTACTTTGTGTAGTCACTTTGCTCATTAGTCATTTCACCCTAATTATCCGGATTAAATTATGTTTACTTGATCTGCTCATCAGCTGCTCTCATGATTCTCTATGACGTAATCCTAGCGGATATATAAATTACTGCGAGCTTCCCAAAGTTCCCATTATATTCTTTCACTCTGATTCAAAACGGTTGCCAGCTGTGCTCAGAATATTCCGCCGTGTTCCATCTTTACTAATAACAACCAGTGATTTCTGTATGTCTGTCTGTATGTCGCCAGCTGTAACTCAGCCCAAACTGAACCGATTTGGATAAAATTTTTACAGAAAGATCAGAAATTTGTCTACGTTGATGCCCATATGTTTAGATTTTTGATATCTCAAAAATTGAGCAAGTTACGGCTCATTTCCTGAATTTTCAGTACTAATTTCGGCATCGAAAATGTGTTGCAAGTCATAACTCTCTTCAGAGTTTACCGATTCTTTTGAGATTTTCACAGTTTGTTCCTGATTATATGAGGATGATGCACGTCTTTTTAGTTTTTCAAAATTCCAATTTTGAAGCATTCTGGACCACTTTTCATGAGCAACTTAGTTCATTTTTGCACGCGCGACGACAGAGAAGCAGAGTCGCGGCGGCAGAGAGGCGGTGCACACACAAAGTATAGTGGCCGACGCGAACCCGGTTAATGTCGGCCGCTTCTCTGAACTACCCCCGCCGGCAGGAGAGGAGAAGCCGGTTTAATTACCCAAGTTTGGGGGTGAGGTTCGGAATGGAGAAAGATAGACGGGTCGAATTTTATATCATTCTGTTCGTCTCGATGCGAGGAGACAGAATATGTAAGAAAATTTCAGAAAAATTGAATTTGAAGGGCGTTTATTGGGGTTAGAAGTTTGAAGATGTGTCTATTCTGACTCCGATAGCAGAGACGTATAGAATTCCGTCTCCTTTTCCCGTATTCCGAATTTTTTCGACATCGGAAAAACAACAAAAGCCCCAAAACCTCGATTTTGAAATCAATGAGTAATTTCATTCTGGAAGAAGATAAAGTGACGAGTTGCCGGAATTATTCTAACTTTTTTTCCAAAAAAAATGTGAAATTTCGAAAATCCCCCGTTGGCCAAAAGTGAACGTTTTGTGACTACAGTTTTCGAACTTCACTATGCGCGGAACGCGCATCAGATTGCGTTTGGGTAAAATGGAATAGAAAATGAATAAAAAATTGTTGTGGGTGCGAAGCATCAATTTTTTAATTCATTTTATATTTCATTTTATCGAAGGCTACAATAGTTAATAATAACTGATTTGGGCAATAAGCAGTGGAGCCGCCAGCTCACCACTGTTGAGTCAAAAAGACCGCAAGCCCTAAGAAATAGAGCCACAGGCCCTGAGGAATGGAGCCGGAAGTTCCCCACTTTCGAGAAACGAGGGCCGCAGGCCCTACGGAATTGAGCCGAAGGTACCACATTTTTATGTGAAAAGGGCCGCAGGCCCTGAGGAATGGAGCCGAAGGCTCCAAAACAAAGAAACAAGCAAAGGCCAGGTGGTGGAGCCCCCGAAGGGGGCGGAGTCCACCTGGTAGAGAACATAAGTTGACTGAAACACGAGGAAATTCTGGACACAGCTGCCGCTTCTGTGATCTTCTATTCTCTACAAATGCACCCCATCTGACTTTGTTCGGAAACTGGAAATTCGGAAACAATTTTCAAAACAATTTCCTAATCACATCATCCCTCAAACACCTCCAAACTACACACAACATTCTAGACTAAAATACAGTAGATGGGTTCACATGACAAGATAGTATCTGAACCGTCTTGGCTGAACAAAACTAAACAAAAACTCACCTCATTTCGAAGAAAATCAACAAATTCCCGTTCTTCCTGATTCATTATTGTAGAATGGTAAGTGGGATTCGGATTAGGAGACGATGATGCGACCTTCAAAAAAAATGTCAGTGAATGAAAATCACAAGATTTTTGGAGAAGAAAAAAGGAGAACAAGGTTACCAAAAGTGCACCAAAAGAAGTGATCGAAAAGTCTGAATAAGAGGAAACAAGAAGTGATGATTCTCGAGAAAAAGAGGAGGCGAGATATGGGGAAAATGGGTGGAAACGAGTTATTTGGGTATTTTGAAACTTTTGTGTGTGTTCCTCCTGCCAAAAAGTGAGACGAGATTGAAGAACGAGATTAGGTTTTGTCGAGGAACAGAAAATGGAAATCAGATGGTGTTTTTCAACTGTTGTTACCTGTCAAAGAGGGAAGAGATTGGTATCGAAAAGTAAGGAAATGAGGAAAATGGGAGGAGAGATGACGTCGTCTGGTTTATGGTATTCTGATCAGAAGACAATAGACGATCAGGGTTACCGTCCTCTGGAGCCTTAAGGAAAAATTTAAGGATCAAAAGTTGGCCGTTCTACGAAGTTTAACTATTTGAACTTCCGTATCAATAAGATTCTGACTGATCTATTACCGATCGGTATCTTCAATTGAGGAAGTATTCTGACTTCGAATGTTTTCAGAACTTAGAATGTTTTCCGATTTAAGTGGTGCAATTAGTTCATCTTTTCTGAAAACGATTAAATACATTTAGAGACATTCTAGAAGCCTTCGGACAAGCCTGCCCTATTGAAACTACGCTCAAAAATTGCAACAACAACATTCTACCTATACATGCTATAATCCTTTAACACCTAATACTAGCCCCCGAATAGGTCAGCAGCTTAGAAACTAGCCTCTGTCTCTCTGCGTCCACTCAAAAAAGAGGATTATAGACCACATGAAGATCGAGAATAACTATCATACAGTGTTTTGATTGACCTAGTTAGTCAGGCATCGACGGCGCAAAGCGCTATCAGTGTTTATCTCCTCTACAGTATTCCAAGAAAAAGAAGAACGGGCGGCCATGAAGAAGAAGAAGAATAAGAAGTAGGCGGTGGCCGAAGGGAGGATGAGAGATTGTTTTGAGACATGTGAATGTATTTTGTTGAGTAAAAGACAGAATGGAAAAAGATAAATTGCAAAGACACGGGATTTGGAGAGAAGGACAAATGGGGAAATTGTATGGTTTCCTACATAGCAGTATATCTGTAAAGGGAATAAAGAGATGGTGCAGGTTCACTTGAGACCAAAAATTGAAAACTTTGAGCTTCAAAAGGTTGGGACAGAAAGGATATAACTAAAAAGAAAGTTTGAGGACATTGCTTACTTTTTCAGCTTTGAAACAACCATGATTCCAAAAAAAGTAAAAACGATCAGTTGGAACTGTACCTCAAGGAAGCATTAGCTATGCAGAAAGGCCTCTATCAAAATACTATAACCCTACTTTCCACAGTTCGAATCAGGGTGGATTTACCTATCATCTCCTCGTTTCTTCCTCCTTTTCCCTTCGTTTCCGTTCTGCTGAATCTCTGGAGAGCAGTCATGTGAAACGGATAAGTAGGACACATAGACAGTATGATCTGAATGGATACTGGTCAAAAACGAAAGTGTTTTATTTCCAAAAAAAAGTGAGGAACGTAAACAGAATAAATAGGTTGAAAATGATGTGATGGGACTTGAAAGTGTTTGTTGCTTAGTCTCGTGGAAGACTGAGAAATATCTTTCTTTCTCATTGGGCAAATTCAAGGTTTCATGTAAATATTTGTTGTTTTTAAAAAGGGTTAGATTTTACGATAACGTTCATGTGGTAGTAAAACATAAATTGGCTGGAATATTTATGCAAGAAAACATGATTTCTGAGATTTGAAACTCTTTTGTCAGTGGTCCTAAGAAGGGAGAGAGGAATACTGTATACCGTATACATTGCACAGTTCATATCGATGATCGTAACTGACTTTCGGAAAATCAAATATCAAAGGGGCTTCTGATCTCAGAGAATAATCGTGATATATAACACATTGATCCAATAGACGCCAGTGGGATAGAAACTGGATGTAATTTCAGAACTGCTCACTGTTATTGAGTATTATTTTGCCCCAGGCTCAGAAATATCAGAGTAGCTGTATAGGATTCATCCGTATCAATTTTAGCTGGCATTATCATCTTCCAGAAACAGATTGCAGGTTCCAGACAATTGAACTTTTCATCATCCAATTTTGTAACCTTCTCCCCACTACCAATCTTCATCAACTCTCTTATTCCTCGTCAAATCCTCATATAGACAGCTGAAAAAAAACTAATTGAATACCTGCCCACAAAGCAGACACTCACTTATTTTTTTACCTCTTTTGATAACTCTTTTTTGGCTGTGAGCCCCTCTCTTTTCATATTTTCGCATGCGAGCTGTTTTCTTTCTTTCTATTGTATTCATGATTCATAGTTTTAATGGATTGGAATTAAATCAATGTAGTCAACTCACAACTTGCGAACTTTGTGCTGGAAATGTTGATAGTGGAGTTAGTTGTAGGTAATTGCTATTTTCGGCTTGGCTCAAAATCAATTTGTGTTGTTTTCAGATGGTGTCTAGAAACGAAAACATGTGTGCCTTCGAAGTATTTATGCCACCCTTGGAAAACTGTAATCCATACGATAAACTGTCCGATTTCGAAGATTCCAACAACTTATAGTGATACCTTTTTGAGGTGAGAAATCTATAGGATTAGTCATAATCTTATTATTCAGAACGGAAGTGGCCGCATACATTCAAGCAGCCAATCGGGTCAGTGAGTATTCTCCAGTTGGTGCTCCGATGTCTTGTTTGATGAAGTTGCCTTCGAATTTAGAAGTTTTGAATGAGCTAGATGTTCCTACTAAACTTGAAGGGGTAAGTATTTTTGTAATTTATTTGAACACCGCTAGACGATCTTTAGAAAAACATTGTAGGCTACAAATACGACATTTGAACATCAAAGTATCAGACTTTCCACCTGGCAATTTTTAAAGCACCAGAGTGTCTGAAATAGACTGAAATTAGAACACAAAACACACATTTTCCAGAGAACAATCGGAGTGTTGATTGGAGTGAATCATGATCTCAAACACATCTTTATTGGATTCCGATCCACAAATGACCCTGTTCAATTTGTTTCTCAATTCTATGTTTTCATGATGGCTTGGATGGAGGATTTTCCGTTGGGTGGCAGAATGATTGCAATTTATGCAAGAATGTACAAAGACATTCTGGATTTCGGATTCGATAGTTGTCTAGAGAAGGCAGTTCAGAAGTACCCGACATATTCTTTAGTGGTAACTGGCCACTCATTGGGCGGTGCAATGTCTACAGTATTCTCATTGCATGTGGCAATGAAGTATCCTCAGAAACGGACTAGTTTGTATTCGTTGTCTGCTCCAAGATCTGGAGATGAGACATTTGTGAAGTTTTTAAGACAATATGTGAGTCTAACTCAGAGATTTCAAAAACTTTTATATCTCTTTCAGGTTTCCGAAGAATTCCGCGTAGTTCGAGATGGCGATTTTGTTCCAGATTCTCCTTTTCGTGTATCTCAGACAATTGAAACTGCACATCATAATAGTTTTGAAATATTCTACGGAAGCCATATGGCAGTGGATAATTATGTGATTTGTGATCAACCGGAAACTGAATACTGTTTGAAAGGATCATGGTGGAAAAAGCCAGTGGCACACATGTATTTGTTTGATCAGAATTTTTATAATTATCATTTGGGTTACTGTTAATGAACTTTCATGAATACAAACAGAAGTGAATCTCTCTTCATTTCTCATCAAATAGTTCACTCAATAATCCTATGGACCCGACGGATCCGATTCGTTATTTTTGAGACGCTCCAAATCGGCTCTCAGAGTTCTCTCGTGCATCACAAGATTCTGAAAACTTCAATAAAACCTTGAATATCTTATTTTTCGAATCACCGAATATTGAACTTCTCCCTTCTTAACCCTCTCACTCAATTCATTGACCATCTGTGCTTGTCTATCCAATTCAACTTCGATCGATTTGATCTGATTGACAACCGAAACCATTTCACTTGCACGCATGTTCTTTTCAGCAACTGCTTTTTTGACTTGACTCCCCAAATCATTGATATTATCAGCGAACTTTCCATGATCGATTGAAGTCGCTGTTTTAGTCCAACTTGGAGCATTTGGAGTCACCAGTGACTCATTCGAATCGTTTTGAGCGGGAGAGTTCATTCCACTATTATCCACTGGAGTCGATAGAGCAGATGGACTTGAAGAACGAGCATTTTTGGTTAGAGATTGTCCTGGTCTCCTGAAAGTTATTATATAAAAAAACTTTGCCAAGTTTTTGAATCACATAGTTTTGACTCGAGTATTCGTCAGGATTCCAAGGTAGTTTGGCTGCTTCCAAATGAGCTTTCGATCAGCAAAATCACCAGGAGCAGGCATGGATTGAACGATGAATTGATGATTGGATTGATACTTTCTTCCATCGATCATCGTGATTCGAATCATCGTTTTCTCTCCGATACTCAAGAATCCTTTGTTTGGACAGACGGTGTATCTTTTGGGACCATTGGTACGGATGCGAAAAGCAACACGACATGGATAGATGTTTCTGTAAACCAGAATTGAATTATTTTCTTAGTTAGTCTATGTTCCACTCACTTCAACTCAAGAGTCTTGTCAATTTGTCCAGACGTTGGCTCGATTATAATGTTCAATGGATTAACAGTGATCAATTTCGGAATCACTGGCTTGGCTTTGGCACTTGGATCCTTGAGAATACAATCCATCGATTGTTTCGTCTCCATTTTGTTTCGCTATCAGAAGATTTGGAAAATATGAAACTGATTGAGTTTTTTGCAATGGTTTTTAGAAACTCGAATGAGTAAAAATGAGTTTTTCAAGTAAAAATTCCAAACGTAAATCGGCATTTATTGAAATCTGGAATTGAATCGTCTTATTTTTTTAAGGATTTGAGACACTGTTAACTGCTTATTCTGATTTTTAAGAACATTTCTTTATCCAAAACTTCCTGTTATTCTTCAGGTTTTGAAAAAAAAATTTCCAATTATTTCCACTCCAAACAAAAACCATAAAATATGCTTTATCTCGTGTATCAACTAAAAACCCGTCCGAATTCCAATGAGAGAACCGAATAAAAGTTTTAAAAACCAAAAAAAATAAATAAGTAATGGTATCGTTATAATGGATACTCCCTAGTAGCCCATCGTTTGTAAGACGGTGTGCATTCCAGTTTGAAATCCGGATTCAGATGATTTTTGTGATACAGAACCTGAAATCAAGTTTATGATGTCTAAAATTTAACGAAAATTCTCTTACATTGACCATGTTTGTATAGTAATCTTCCTCAAGTTTATGATCTTCTTGACCCAAAAACGTTCTGTTGTGGAGAAGTTCGGCAGCGCACTCAACAATGGCATAGTCGAATGAAGGTATCATCTGAATTGAGTTTTACTAGAACTTTCCCTCATCATTTGGATTATTACCTTATTGAACATTAGATTTGGATACGCTGCTAAAGTTCGGAAGTCCTCAATTCCTAGAAGACAAATTGCATGTCGAATCGTCTTTGATCCACATTTATCTGCTCCTCCGTACATCCATTGGGACATTCTAAAAAATGTTCTTTATTTTCTACCTCATTCTTTATATACCTAGACACAAAATCCGTATTCTTCCCCTGCTTCAAACATCCATCTGTGAAATGTCCAGGCATTCCGAGTTCGGCGCTCACTTGAAAACTTTGAATGAATTGTTCATCGACTCCGAATCCCTATAATCGGTTTTTAAACTTTCAAATAAGATAGCAGAACTCACTCCTTTGTTCCATTGACTGATGTAGGTTGTCAAATCTGTGGTTCGTACCATCCAATCAACTGCTGCTCGTGATAATGATCCCTGAGCCGCTCCCTTGGCGAATTTCATTTTTGTATTCAATACACTCTCGTTAATGCCGGTTTCTAAAAAAAGAATGGTTTTCTGAATTCATTGTAAACCTTTAGTTACCATTTCTAAACATCTTCAATGACTTTGGATCCCAGTTGAACTTGTTATCAAGTCTTCCAGCTTCTGGAGTAATCTCAACATCATTTGCTCCTCCAAACCATTCGTAAATTTGTTCCATCTCGTAAACAGATTTTGTGATGAGGTCGTGATTTTGAAGAAGGATCACATAGTTCCATCCTGGTTTATTGATCAGAACACGCATGCAATTGTAGTGGGCAGAATTGATATTGTGGCCAGCGGAGTCGACTGAGTCCTCGTCTAGAATTTTCGATAATAAATGGAAAATTGAAACTTTAGGAACTAACCGGGAAGAAGTAGAACATTTGGAAGACATGCAGCCATGGCTCTTAATCTTTCATGAAACTGCGGTGGAGCTTTTTTATCAATTGCAAAACAAAATGCATTTTGTGGGTGATAGGACATTTGTACTTGTTTTTCAATCATTTCATAATCTGCATAGACAATTCTAGCAAATGCAACTCCATTCTTCAATGGTCTCAAAATGGATCCCGTTGGGAGAATTCGATTCATAATTGCACCACATGACATGTCCAGTTTCTCATTTTCCACTATCTTCACGCGGTTCTTTCCGGATACTGTTTCCTGGTAAGCCTGAAAATAAAACTATAACTTTTTAATCTGTAGTTGAGGCTACCTTATCCCCAGCTAGAATTCTGCCACAATCAACGTGCTCTGTTTCAGGTCGCCTCCTATATAAATTTTTCTGAAATGAATAGCATTTTGAGCTCAATAATGAAGAAATTCCAAACCATTTCACTTTTCATCTCCAATTTCTCAAAGTCCTTCTGTAACTCATTGATGATCACATTTCGTTGATCGATTTCATTTCTTAAGTCTTTCATTACTTGCTCATACGTCATCGGATTCCTCTGATCTGGTACAAGGGCATCTGAAACAAGAAACTTACTGTAAAATCTGTATTAGAAGGACATGCCCTTCAATTCTAATTTCAATCCGTTTGAATTGCTAGAATGTGCTCATTTTTTTTGCTCGGGTGCCCTTCTAATACAGATTTTACGGTATCCAAATGTCTCCAAAATTCCAAAACTCACTAAAAACTCCTTTCGATGATGGTGAGGATAGAAGGAAATATGCGATGAAGCATGCTAGGAGAAAAATGAATAACCATAAGAATCGCCATGTTTTTGGAGCAGCTGATGGATCCAGAAGTTGATAACGGACTTTACTTCTCATCTGAAACGAAAAAAATTGAATTGGAAAACTTGCAGGTTTTCGTTTCGGGGTGATCAATAAAAACTGGAGGAAAGGTTTTTGAGTACCGTGTTTTGATGGCGAAAAGTTTTTCGGAGAAGCCATCGAAACATGTATTGTTCTTTTTTCCTCCCTCCCCCCTTTTTCTGTACAATAAATGGGAGTTCATCCCAAAATTAACATTACAAAGAATGAATCTTCGTGATGTCTACGAATCGAAGAGCTATATGATTTTTTTGTGGGAAAGACCAAAAAGGCCAAAAGAGTAAAAACTTCGTGGATGTAGAGCTATGGAAACTCGGCGAGATGAAATTCGCATAAAGAGACTCAGACACAAATGAATTCGCTCATTTGTCAGGCAGAATGCGGAGAAATGAAGTTGTCATGGAGACAACGGATTAGATTGTGACAAGCAGGTGAATAGGAATAGCGATGAATTTATTTTAATTGAGAAGTTTCTAGAAGATTTACTGTAGAATATCTTCCTCGATGTGAGTCTAAACTGAGTATGCTACAAACTTTTTCACTTTTTATTAGCTTTTTCACAAGGAGGATGACATCCAAATTCAACAAAAAAGGTTTTATCGTTGTCTAAAAATTGAGAAACTTTGATTCAATGAAATTAAGTCAATAAGTACCTAAAGCCAAAGTCTGACAGATTCTAACCGAATTAAAACAACAGAAGCACAAATTGAACAAATAATGAATTAGCCATTTATTATGCAATACTAACTAACGATATATATCATACGAATATTTTATTTTAAAAAGTAATGGTATCTTCAGAGTACACTTTCTGGAGGACTGGAAAGTTGGCAAATATGACTTATATATGTATCTATTTTGCAATACCTGCGTCTCTCATTGATAACTCTCTTTTCACTTCACTGATAACGGTTTCAGGCAGAAGAGGGCGAGGAAAGACTGAGTTCTCGACCAGATTCTTACTAGTGAGAGCCAGAAATTGAAGTTTTTATTAAGCGTGGAGAACTACAGTTCTTTTCAAAGTTCAATTGACACTTCTGACACTAATATTCAGCACACAGAGAGTTCGAGCACTTAAAAATTCAAAATCTAGACCTCTATTCAAAACTTCAATATCAGTTTGTCGCCTCCTCTGTCGATGCATTCATATATTTTGGAAACATGGTGTTTTTGGATTTTTATGTTGTTCTCAACAAAGAAAGCTTTGATCGTGAATATATAAAATATGGATCCCCCGTTCCAAAAGTACATGTACATACATATTTGATTTGTCTACTTTCGAAGTTTTCCAACAGAAATCTCACCTTGATTATTTCCCTGAAACCCTGGGTATCGGCAAAAAAAAAACTTGAAATAACCAAACCATGCTGTCCAAGGTCGGGGCATTCTCAGGGTGCCGGTCTTTGAGCTGATTGGGATATAATGACCTCTCGCAGTTTTTTTATGGTGCTGAGACAATTCTTCGGACCACAGACTTCCTAAAGTTCATATCTGGACACTGTGATCTTCCTTGAGCATCGATTACAATTCCAAGTTCCAAATTATTTTTCTCCGCCGGATGACCCCAGCAGAGCGGTTCCAAAAGTTACAGTTGTTCGACACACTCTTTCGAATGGTCGGAACTCCAGCGTACCTTGAGTAACTGGGTTAAAACCGACGATAACGGTGAGCGCACCCCTCTTATGTTTGTCTATGTACCGACATTAATCGAGGCCCGCGTCGACCACGAGAGAGCGTTAGTTGAGGAGACGCAGACGATGAGAAACAGTGTTTTTGTGGTGTAACGGGGGAGAAGAGAACGAGGAGTATGAGGTGTGAGTGGTTGGTTCGTGCTCTGTGTATAAATGAGAACAACGAATCTACTTTTTTAAAATTATGATATTGTGGTTCTTTGACCCCCGCCCTAGAAAAATACTCTTGGGGAGAAAGTCAGTAGAAACAAGGGCACAGAAGAGATGTCCTATATCTCAAGAACCCATAGATATTTTTTGATCATTTTTTCAAAAATGTTTGTATTGAGGAGAGGAAGAAAACTTCGTGTTTCAAAATTATGTTGTGTTCCCTATTCATAATAAATTAATTTTATAAAGCAGTTTATTGCGAACTTCCAAACTTCCGTAAATTATTATCCTTGACGCCTCCGAACCATCGCCTTCGATCCATATAACTCGCAGTTCCTTGCCTTATTCATCACCATTCGATCTGTCGGTTTGCATTTGAACGCATCAGCAAACTGATCCATTTGAGACATCAGCGAGTTCACTCTTTGATAGTTGTTCGAATGTTTTTCCTGATAATACGGGTTCGAACTCATACCACCCTAAAGAAGAATAAAGTTAGCATAGTAATGAGATTTCTAATACCGGTGTGCAGAAAACCACTGCAGCTCCATAGAAGAAGAGTTGTTTCTTATCAAGAGATTCATAGTTCTCAACAGGTGTCTTCCTTATGTATGCTTTCTGATAAACATCCCAAACGATACGGTATGCGGCAATATCTGCAGCATCTTCTTCCAAAGTTCGTGCACTACCGCATTCCTGAAATTAAGTAGAAACTTTTAAGTGAAAATTTCATATCAAATTACTCACAACTGTCGGGAACGTTTCACAAGTTTTCCGGGTCTGTTCCTCTACACATCCAGCATCTTTCGTCCAATACGCAGCCAAAGGTTTCTGAGCATCCGTGTCTCCAAATACCAAAGTGTGAAGAATCTCATGAGTTATTGAGAAACCGATACTACCGTACTGAAAAGAGATCAATAACAAGGCTGTCACACGGCCGGCCCCTGTGCCTCGGCCCGGGTAGGTTGCTATGGTTGAATTCGTCCGTACTTTTGAAAATAAGCTTTTTGGATCAAACAAGGTCAGGGCCGCCGGACTCAACCATGACAACCTAACCACGAACAGGGCCGCGGCCCTAGGGTCGGCCGTGTGGCAGCCTTGATCAATCAATCGGACGCCTACCAAGTCAGATATGTAGTCAGTGTTTGCCAACAACAAAAAGTCGTTTGAAAAATAGACGTGGTCCTGAAATCCAGTAGAAGTGCATTCTAAATTCCAAATTGCTCACGTCAAATGAATTCCAAGCTTGTACTCGATCGCTCAGAACGTCATTCAGATCCTGCGCGTAAATCTCTTCCATTGGTTTGGTGATGTATCGAACACCTTCTCCCACGGCTATCACTTCACAAATAGCTTGTTGGATTTCCTCAGAAAACTTTCCGTTCAGCCTAATAATTTGAACGTTCAGATTTTTGTACTAAAATTTCATCTTACATTTTCAAACATTCTTGTTTCGTTTCTACAAACTCTTTTCTAGCAACATGCAGATTTTTTCGTAAATCCGCATATGTTGTGAAATTGATCTTCTGAAGAGCATCCTCATACAGTTCTAATGCTCCGTATTTTCTTGCCCAGGGAGTTTTTCGAAGTGCTTTCTGAACTGCTAGCTTCAGTTTTGGAAACAATTTTCGTAACTTTTTGTCCAAGTTTTCCATTTGAGAATTTGCAATTGATCCGTGGATAGCTTGCATTATCATGGATCGATATTGAATCTGAAATCATGGAAATAAGATTAGGTTCCTGTAATAAAATTCCACTTACAAACTTAGCCGCTACATCTGGACTTCTTCGAAGAATGGCCAACTTCCCTTCGCAGGATGACGACTTCCATTGTTCCAAAGAACCATTGTCATTCGATGTAAAAGTCAAAATGTGACGGGAGAACACAGTAACCAACTTCTCATTTATGAGGCATCTGAAATTCAGAATCACAAAAATTGCTCTACTTTGAGTTATTACAATTTTGAAGACTCTTCGGAATTGATAAAACTCTCGATAGTATCTTTCAGTTGGATTGTTTTGTCTTGAGTCTGAAAATTCTGCAATCAGTTTTTACTGGGTTTCAGAATACTTACAAAAGCATTCACAAGTTCATCTTCTGAATGATTCTTTTCGTATTCTTCCACAATTCTTTCCTTCGTTTGAAACATGCTATTGAAAAAATTGTCTCTGGCTTTTGTTTGAGGACAAACGTGGGCATAGAAATCATCGCAAGGATCGACTGTGAAATCGGCAATGCTGAATATCTATTTTCAGATCAAGCATTCAGAGCGTCCTCACTTCTCGATATGCTGCTGGACAATGTTTTTCGGAAGAACGACTTCAGGATTTCCACAGCAGGCGACCCAAAACAAGGAGAATGTGTGAATAAGAAGAATTAGTAGATAGGGAGCCCGCATGGCTACGGGAGAAATAATGGAAAAGTCGGGAAGGAAAAATTATTTTATATCGACCAAATTTACATTTTCCTGTTTTTTATGGTTTTATGAAATGCGGAGGTGAGGATTCGTGGGAATTTGATATGGCGGAGGAGTCTGGAACTGCAGAGCTTGCAAATCAGGGCTGGGCAGCCACAAATTTCGGAGACTTTTTCGAATGTGAATAACTTTTTCAGAGATCGGATGAACATTCATTTAACAAAAAAATGTTCCTTATTTAAAAAGCTATCGATTAAAACAATGTCCAATTTCATCAATAATTGACAGAGTTACGCATTGTGTTGCCAAAAAGTTGCCGATTTTGACAGATTCGACAACTTTTCAGCAAACCAAGGTGTAATTCTGTTAATTTTCGATAAAATTGAACCGTTTTTTGATTAATCGATAGCTTTTTTTAATAAGAAAAATCGTTTTTGTTGACCGTATGTTCACCCAATCCCTCTGTAAAGTTATTCACATTTGAATAAGTTGCCAAATTTGTAGCCGTCCAGCCCTGATTTGCAAGTTCTGAAAATGTATATCTGGAAATGTTTCCATAAGATTCATTTGGATGAAAACTTAATATATGAGAAAATAACTAATCTATTATGATTTTCCAGATTTTATTACTACAGTTATCCGTCACTCTATGAATGCTATCCAGATTTGATTCTTCAGTGAATTTTTCAACTATTTTCCAATTTCTTTCATCTTGTGCTCATCTCAACATTAGTACAAGGTTTCATCAGCCATCCACCACTAAAAGATCTCAAGAAACGAACATCGTAAATCCATCAAATGTCACATGTGATGTATGTTTCCCCTGGAAACTACTATACAACAAACATATTTTTTCGTTTTGAACTTTGGATTTATTTTTGTGATGCTCTTTCTGTTTCTTCTTTTACCCGGATTACTCATCCGTAAAAAAACAACAATCTTCTTTTGTTTTTCGGGTGTCCGTTTTCTGATCAAAGCTCACCTTCGCCCCCTCTGATATCTTCTTATCAGAGATGGCTTATGGTCTTGAGGAAAAGAGCTTTTCGCTTCGAGAACATTCTGATGGAAAACAAGAAATTGGTTGGTGTAATATAATGAATCAATTGGAAGAAGAAGGCGGAGATTCCAAATCAACAACACATTTATCTTGCCAATTGTCCCATCCAGTCGAGAGCTTGATTCCAATCGCTTCGAAAGTTTGTCATTTTATATTGGCACGTAACACACTTGTTCTTCTCTCCTTCAAACCTTTTCAAACTTTTGAACCATGAAATCTTTCAGAATGATAACCAGAACACTCATTTGCCTTTCATTGGCAGCCTTGGTTTCCTGTCAGGGAGATGCTGCTGATCCAAAAGAAACCAACTACAAGAAGTTTATCGGAGAACAGGATTACGTTAGTTATCTGAAAAAATACCGTAATTTTTGAATCTGAAAATTTCAGAAGCTTCCATTCAAGACCCGTGTCAGTGAACCACTCGCCGTTGGACAAACCATCCATGCCGTCGGAACTCTCTCCGAGAAACCAACCCGTGTTGATTTCAACTTCCACAAGGGATCTGCGAAGGATGCCGATCTTCCACTTCACTTCTCTATCAGATTCAACGAAGGTTTGTTTGAAATTTTGAATTCTGGAAATTCAGAATCTGTTCCAGGACTTCTCGGAAGCGGAAAGCTGATCTACAACACTTTCGAAAACGGAAACTGGTCTGAGGAGGAGCAGAGAATCAGCAATCCATTCAAGGCTGGACAAGAGTTCGACTTGCGAGTCCGTGTTCTCGAAGGAAAGTTCCAAGTTTTTGCCAACCGCGTCGAAGTCGGAGTCTTCACTCAACGTCTTCCACTCGATGGAGTCAGTTCCTGTATCCGCTTATCAAATTCATGGAACCAGATTTCAGATTGACCACGTCTCCATCAGAGGAGATCTCTCCAAGCTCCGCCTCTTCCACTACGGAGGAAGAATCTTCCCTAACCCATATATGGCAGTCGCTGGACTCACTCCAGGAAAGAGATTGGATATTTCTGCTCTTCCAAAGGGTATCGATTCTGACAGAGTCTACCGTTATTCATTCAATTCGTTCAGGAAAGCGTGTGAACATCAATTTGTACCGTGAGAACAAGGAATACGCTCTTCAAGTGTCCATCAGATACAACGAGGGAGCCGTCGTCAGAAACGCCATGACTAGCAATGTCTGGGGAAAAGAAGAGAGAGAAGGAAAGATGCCACTTGACAAGAAACAAGTCTTCGATATCACTATCATCAACGAGGAATTCTCTTTCCAGATCTTCCTTAACAACCAGAGGTTCGAAACTTGTTTTCCCAGAAGTTAAATAACCAATGCAATTTTCAGATTCACCACCTTCTCCCACCGTGGATCACCAAATGACATCAAGACCCTCGAGATTGACGGTGATGTTGAGATTCAAACAGTCACCATCAATGATGCTCCAGGAGTTTAAACATTTCATTGTAATAAAATTGTGTATTTTAATCGGATTTGATGAGTTATTTTTCAATATAATGGTTTATTGAACTACAGACACACACCCAGATAACATAGATATAATAGATATCCGTATACTATAAATAGCTTCTGTTTAGTTGCTACAGGCTCCCTAGGATTCTAGCCAGGATCTTAGCTAGGAATCCGAACTCCAGGTGAGGCCTAAAATTCAAACTGCCGTCGAAATGAAGTTCCATTTTGCGTGATGGTGTTTGCACGCGGAGGATTTACGGGGCGCATTTTATCTGACGCCCAAAGATGCAGTCACATGCAAAACTTTTCGTTTTCTTGTTCAACATTTATTCTCAATCACTATGAGTGCTGATCAGGCGTTAATTAAAAATGCGCAAAAAACTATTGACCGTTTAATTCAACAGTTAGCCGAAATTGACAAAGAAAAGTAAGGTTTTTTGTTGTCTGAGAACTCGAAAAGAAAAAAGAAAAAATTGCCGGAAGAAAAAAAAGTTTCTAAATACATTTTCTTTTTGAAACTTGATTTTCCCTTAATCAATACACTTTGAAATCCGCTATTCGAAGCTATTAATCTCGCCTTTAAATGACAGAAAGAATTAATTTCAGAGAAACACTCGATGCTGCTGAATACATAGAACTGCGGGAAGATACTCTCAACCAACTCCAAGAATATGGAAAAATTCTCGAACGGCTACAAGGCGGAGACGTATCGTTGATCGATGAGCTCACTGCTACGAAAATCGCTATTCGAGCTGCGATTAGTAAAGCGTTTAAAACTCCCGAAGTGATGGCTTTATTTGCTGGAAAACACACAGGATTGTTACGAGAAAGGCTGATGATGGTATGTATTTTCTGCATTTTGGAATTAATTCAAAAACATAATTTTCAGACAGAATCAAATCATCATAATGGAAAAATCTCGAAGCAAGAATATTTGGAACGAAAGTTCGAAATATTAATGGCATTGAAGCAATTAGAAGAATCGCTAACTGAAGAAGAAAATAAGTTTCTCAGGGAGAGATTGGAAACACCAGATTTTCAACTTGTCACAGCGAAAGACAATCGGATATTCAGTGGAAATTTATCAACATCTAATTAAACGAATTTCACATTTTTCAAATAAATTATTTTTTACTCGCAAATCTTCTCCTCACCTCACGGGTGTTTTCCCTACACTTCTATCTCTGCTTATGATTTTCATTGATGATCATTACAAAAGTTTCAGGGTACGCAATGAGTAAAACCAAAAAGGCGAAAAAAGTGAAGCTGGACGATAAGGAAGAGAATGTTTCACCTCCTTGGGAAGCTTGGTACCATCCTGAAAAGAATCGGAAGTTCTACGTGAATGCACAAACGAATAAAAGTGTTTGGGAGCATCCGAACAGTTTGAAAGTAGTAGAAGATGTATCAAAGCAAGCAAAAAATACCAGAAAACGAAGAGAACCAGAGAAAAAAGATCGAAACATCCCTGAAGATGAGTTAATGGTAAATGAAATTTTCTCATTCAGTTTTCTGGATTGTTTTTTTTTCTAGGAAGTTGATCTCCCTCCTCCACCAAAACGAAGGACAAGCGAGCAGTTAGAGTTAAATGATCAAACTTCAAAACGAGCTCGGAAAAATGAAGAGCGCCACGAGATTCTTCAAACCGCTCCTAAAATTGTCGAGGTTTAAAAATCCCTTCCTAACTTTCTTTCATTATTTTCCATTTCAGCCTGATAAGATATTTCCTATAGTTTCTTGGAAATCAAAAATCCGTCCTTTCTATCGACTTCCGTATCGTGGTTGTGCAATTTTCGACACATGTGCTCTCGTCGAGTATCCGCATGCTCTGACCGCTTCTATTGATAGTTAGTTGAAATAAATCTTTCCTAATTTCATGCAATTTCTTCAGAACAACTCCTCACAGTCATTCCCTACACCGTTCATTCCGAACTCGACGGGTTGAAGCGGGATCCGAAAACATATGAAGCAGCCAAGGATGTAACCGCACGACTGAAGAAACTTCTAGAAGAAAGGAACTGTTACCTGTTGGTTGAGACAAGCGTGGAACAGAAAATTAGCACTGAAGGTTTCTGTGCAGACGAGAGTGTCAAAGACGATGTAATTCTCAAATGTGCTCTAAGAATCAAAGCAGAAGGTGAGACTGAGTAGCTCAAAGTGAAAAAAATATTTAATTTTAGTAATGTCGATTGCTCCAAAGTTGAATCTCAACGAGCGCGCGGTTCTTCTTGTTACCAACGATAACATTTTGGCTAATAAGGCTATGACACACGGTCTCACGACGGAAGAAGTTTTTTCGTTTATGGAAATCATTAACGGGAACGAGAGGCCGTCAAGAACACAATCAAAGGATACACACCGGAAGAAGTCCTCCGCTTCCCAGAAAACAGAAACACCTCGAACACTGCCTCCAGTGCCAAATGAGCCATCAACCCATAAGAAAATAGCTATTGAGAAAATTAAGAACACTCGACAGGTTACGGAATGGATTCACAGTATGGCGAAGAAAGTTGAAGGGAGAGACGCAAAACCTCGTGAATCGTCTTCGGAATGCGTAAGTTTGGCTTTTGTTTCTCGTAATTTCTAAAACTTTCAGACACCAACTAGACCGCGGCCGTCCATTCCACTGGAAGATGAAGTGATTCCGTCGATAAAGAAAACCGTCAAGGAGAAGAAACCCTACACGCAGCTGGCATATCAGACAAGGAATAATGTAAAATCGAATGAGCCCTCGAAACCACGTCCGAAAATGCCATGCAGTCTTTCCGATGAGGATGATGATGAATGTCGAATCGCTGCTGGTGATCAAATGGATTGCACCTAATTTTTATTATTTTTCCTTCTTGTCACTTCTGGAATTATCGATCTCGTGATGCATTTCTCGGTTGTTACGTGTACACTCTTTGAGCCATACTATGTTTTATAAATACGTTTAATGAATGATTTAGATGTTACCCTATTATTTTCCCTCGAAGATTGGGAGTGATGATGTTTACACTTTGAAAATACCTCAACATGATGGCTTGTTCTCAAATAACGGTGTTGTTTGAGACTTGAAAATTTCAAGTAAAAAATTCTGCGGAGGCTGTCTTTAATTTTAAAATTCCGCCATTTTTAATCATAGAAAGCGTGCTCTGGCGTCACGTAGGAGAGAGAAGAGACGGCAGAGAGGGCTCGACAGGGAGGCCGTTTTGCTTCCGAATTTATGTTTTATTTGCACTTTCAACTTTGATTGCTTATTGATTGCTTAGCTTTCAAAATTTGTTTTATTTTTTGAACTGATGCAATCTAGCTGAAAACTTCTTTAAAACTCTCGAAAATTTATTTCACAATCCTGAGCCTTCATTAAATTTTCATCATGAGAATTGTTTTCTCATATTTTTAGTTTTTCAGGTAATGTCCGGCACAACAAGCTTAGTCCATAACCTACCTGCCAGCGGAGATTCCAATCATCGAGGCCTGCATAGTCGTGAGTTATCAAATTTCAAATCCCCATTCTTCATTATCACATTTTCAGTGAAAAATTCCCGCCGTGTCAATGATAATGAGCCTCTTCTTCGTTTTCGAGAAGCCAAAAAGGTTCTGGGAGATGTTTACGGAGAGTTGAAAGATAACGTATCAGAATTGGAAGGCGTTTATAAAGGTGAGAATCACAAAAATCGAACTTGTCACTAAAAATAAGAAAGAAATTTCAGAAATCAAAGAAAACGACTTTGTAAGCACTGAGCAACGAGAAGAGATCGAAGCGATTCGTGACTCCATCAAAACTATAATGGATACATTTCAAAGGGATAACATGAAAGTTGTGTTTTTCGGAAGAACAAGTAATGGTAAAAGTACGACTATCAATGCGATGCTGCATGAGAAGGTGCTCCCACAAGGAATGGGGCATACTACTTGTTGTTTTCTGCAGGTATGATTCTGTTTTGAAAGCAGTATAATTTAGGTTAGGATTGTTGATTTCACAATTTTGATTATAATTTTTTCCAGGTAGAAGGATCAGATGAAGAAGTTGGTCATCTGCAGTTAGATGACAACCCACAGAAAATCGACATGAAGATGCTTGGAAAAATTGGTCATGCTTTGAGTGACGAAAATTCAGAACTACCAGCCATGGGGCAAGATTCCCTTCTTCGTGTATTCCATCCAAAACAAACCGATAGTGGTGAATGTCGTCTACTTCAAAACGACGTCGTCATACTCGATAGTCCAGGAGTTGATCTCTCACCTGAATTCGATAGCTGGATCGACAAACATTGTCTAGATGCAGATGTATTCGTACTCGTATCCAACGCAGAATCCACTCTAACCCAAGCAGAAAAGAACTTCTTTCTTCGAGTGGCTAAGAAGCTGAGCAAGCCAAATGTTTTTATTCTGAATAATCGATGGGATGCAAGCGCTTCTGAGATGGAGAATATTGAAGAAGTCAAGAAGCAACATTTAACGAGATTCCGTCAGTTTTTGGTCGATGAGTTGGAAGTATGCTCGGAAAGAGAAGTCAACGACAGAATCTTCTTCGTATCATCCAGAGAAGTGCTTGAATCCAGACTAAAAGCAAGAGGACTTGCTCAAAAGGCTTATCAAGCAGAAGGACACGGAACTAGAGCTCTCGAATTCCAAAATTTCGAACGACATTTCGAACAATGTATCTCTCGCTCTGCAATTCACACCAAATTCGAAGCTCACAACAGAAGAGCTCATGAGATGATCGGAAAGATGCGTCTTAATTTGAATAGCGTCCTGACTTCCGCGGCTGACCAACGGAGCAAACTTCAGAATGAATTGAATGAGGCAACAAGAACCTTCAATGAATGTCGTGTTAATTTCACTCAATTCGAAAAAGCATACCGCGAGCAAACAGAGCAACTACGAGCTGAAGTTCACCTAAAAGTCTCGGCTGATTTCTTCGAAGAAATAGCACGACTCGATGCAATTATCGACAGATTTGATCAACCATTTGATGGAAGCAGCTCTGGAATGACAAAATACAAGCAGGACCTTGCGATTTTTGTCGATAAGTGCCTGAGTTCTGATCTGGAAGCCCGTTGTACTGGCGGACTCATGTCTCGAATTTGGAATCTTGAAAATGACATGTTCCGTGAGTTAATCAAAGTTCTATTCTTTAATTTTTAATTTTTTTTCAGAGTATGTGACGAAGATCCTTGCCGAACCATATCAGAACAAACTAGAAGAAGTATGGCGATATCGAGCTCCGTTTAAGTTCAGTATTTGTGTCGATGTTCCTGCTCTTGTCAAGTGAGTTCGAAATCTATAGCATTTTAAAATCTTAAGAAAATTTATAGTGACTTCCACGAGGACCTTGAATTCCGTTTTACTTTCGGTCTTCACGCTATGATTCGTCGTATAATTGCGTATCGTAGCGGTCAGCCAGTCACTGCTATAAACACAAACCTCTTGACACCATTGTCTTTGAAATCTCAAACCGAGAAGAATGTTGTGAGAGATGCAGATGCAACGGCTGCTGCTGAGGAGCAAGCAATGATGACGCAGATGGTGCTAACATCTGCAGCATTCCTGGCGAATGGAAGTCTCGGAGTTTTGGTGATCGGTGGAATCGTCTACAAAGCGGTTGGATGGAGAGTGATTGCTGTTGGTGGTGCCGCATATGCTGGTCTCTACGCATGGGAACGTATGCGTTGGAATTCTAGTGCCAAAGAGCAACATTTGAAGGAGCAATTCCGATCTCATCTTGCTGCACGTATGCAGCAAGTCTCCACAGCTCACACACATCACTGTGAAACTCAGGCTATTAGGTAAAAAAAATTAATAATCGGCAAGACAAAAAATTTTTGTTTTCAGAGAAATGGACCAAGTTTTCGATGGCTTGAAATCAACAGTTGGTGGTGTCCATCGCGAAATGAAAAACGACTTGGACACTCAGAAAACTCAAATTGATGCTGTAGACTCAACCATCCGCACATTAGGAACTATCAAGTACAATTGTTTTCAACTATAGAGTATAAATCGAAAACTTTATTATTTCAGAGGAAAAGCTGTCTTCTTGCTCCGTAATCTCGAGCAATTTGCCTCTTCGTACCTTCGATCCGACTCACCTTCGTCACCATAAACTTGACCGGTTAAACTCCGGTCTATTATTGACAAAATTTCTGCATTGGTGCTTTTCATTATTCACTCAGTCTTGTAGCTTTCATACGAGCGATTCTGTTGCTAAATATGTAGATACCTCGATCATTTTCTCTTTTTAGGCATTTTTAGTAGTTTAACGTTTTAGTCTTTTTTTATAATATGCATATGAAGAGATTAAGCTTAATGAAAAATTGTGTGTCAACTTCATCATTTCATTCAGTTTAGCTGTTACTGTTGTATTCTCATATTTATTTATTTCTTTGGCGTTCTATCTACAGAAACCTTGAATTCAGAAATGACAGAAGACGAAGAGGATGGAGGGATTTCTGTGGAGTTCGATCAATGTAGACAAGAAGTATTCTTTTTTTTCCGCGTTGAATGAAAGCATTGTTAAATTTTAGATCAACTTCTACACCTCCTGTCAAGAAGACCGTGGAGATGACTGTGGAGACATTTCTCGATCCGACTCGGCAGTGTGTCTCAACTCGGGTCGTGAGCCATTTCCAGCAGTACTTCAAAAATTTAATACATCCCGAAAAGACCACCAATTGCGTACTTTTCCTGAGATTAATGTGAAAATGTGTCAAGCATATAGGAAAGAAATGGAGAGACAACGGAATGGAACAGACAGCTACTTGCTCACACAACAAAGATTGGCGATCCATCTTATCGACTTTGTAGATATACCTCTCAAGGTTTGAAACTCGGAAAATTATCATCTTCAGAACAAAAAGCTGCTTCAGAAAAACACTGAACGTCGAATCTGGACAGACCGTGTCACTTCTCCGTTGTATACCATGACAGACAGTGGTCTAGAAGTCAACTCAGATTACTTCTTCCCAATGGAATCTCCTTATGCAGCTATTCAGAAATCATATGTATGTGTGGATATCCATACTGGCCATTTTATAGTCTACCTTTCAGCTTCGCTCACTGGCAGACAATCTCACAAGAAGTCATCGGAAGCTTATTGAAATTTGCGACTTTGTGGAGAGATGCGGAGAACACAGTCAATTGATGCTTCCAACTTTAATTTCGGTTCTTTGTGATTGGGTCAATGGATTTCTTAGAGATCACACCAGAGTACTCGATGAATTGAGAGCAGAAAGACTAGATGATCCTTTGCAAACTCTTGCTCGGTTAGGCGAAATCGTTGATGATGTGGAAATAGTGAGAGCGATGATTGGAGAGGATGCAGCGAGGCATGTATGGTTATGGGAGGATATTGAAAGATCTTGGAATCGAGTGTTTTCGCTGACTCAGCACGAAGCAATAGTTAAGAAGAGGAAAGTGGTGGAGAAGCTGCAAAGAAAATGGATCGGTGCACTTCTTTCAACAATGGATCATATTTTCGAAATGGGAAGAGTGCCAGCTGGAATTGTACATTTTGTACTACACAAGTAGGTTTTTTGGTTTGTTAAACTAAAAATAATAATCTTGGATATAGAAGGATTTATATAAATAGGAGAAGAAAATAAATAGGTAACATCTAGTGACGTCTGTTCTTGTATCCTTGGTTGGCGTTGACTGGAGCGCTCTCCTGTCTTTGTGGGCATGGACAATACTCGGCATCAGTTCCTGGCTCTCCCTCTTCTCCAGCAGCTCCGGCGGCTCCGTTCTCTCCATTGTCTCCCTTATCTCCGCGTGGTCCACGCTCTCCTGGGGCTCCTGGAATTCCTTGAGCTCCGGTATCTCCTTGTGGTCCTTGGTCTCCTGGCTCTCCGGTTGGTCCAGAGATTCCCTTTGGTCCTGGAAGTCCAACTTGGTGCTCAACATCAGTTCCTGGCTCTCCCTCGTTTCCTGGCTCTCCTTGTGGTCCGACTGGTCCGACTGGTCCGAGGGTTCCTGGTTGTCCTGGGGTTCCATCACGTCCTGGCATGGCTCCTTGTCCGCGGGCTCCGCGCATTCCACGGACTCCTGGCTTTCCTTGAGCTCCTGGTGGTCCTTGTGGTCCTTGTGGGCAGGTGAAGCATCCAGCGTATTGTTGAGTTTGAGCTTGAGCATCATCAGCGTCCTGTCCATCAACTCCTGGAACTCCTGGGATTCCATCAATTCCGTCGAGTCCTTGAGCTCCCTTTGGTCCGGCTGGTCCAGCTGGGCAAGAGTTGTCAGCTTGGCAGTTGCAGGAACCTCCTGGAGTTGGCTCTCCTCCTTGAGTTGGATTGAATTGTGGTGGAACTCCGACGACTCCTGGGAAGCTTCCTGGTGTCATTGGGGATGATCCTCCTGGGAATCCTCCTTGTGGGGTTGGGTTAGGGGCAGCGGCTCCGTATCCTCCATACTGACGCTTCACACGCCCGAACTTCTGCATGTCACGGTAGAGGCTGTCGGTTTCAGACTGAAATATCCGGAGTTTTTGTCGGGATAACAAAGTATTGATTACTCACCTTCCAGATATCCATCTCAACGTTCATTTCGTTGCGGATATCCTCAATGTTGTAGCTGATAGTCTGAACTCCATAGAGAATACATCCGATCGAGATGATTCCAAAGGTGATAGCCGCGTAGGCAGAAGCTGTCGACGTCATTTTTTGGGTGACTAGACATAGTTTCTCAACTTCATCTTCGCTTTTATACCTCTTTGCGGTCACTTCTCTCATTCGACCTGTTTTCAGATTTTCCTCACCAAATTCCTTTCATAATTTCTAGGGCGTTTTTTAATTTGATTGACAGCGGATATAGCGCGGAATAGCGAGAGAGATATTGACGCATTTGCATATTTCTCTCATTTCCACTCGGATGACCATGAGATAAACCGGGTTAATAGAGAGGTGAGATAAGTGATAAGTGATGGTGTTTGAGATGTATTAAAAAATTACTGATAGTTTTCCGAAAACCAGACCTAAAAGATCTTAATTACGGATTTTTTTGATTTCAGCGACGTCAAGCCAGATGCCGAACTCCTACTGTGCCGAAACATTACAGAAGTTGGATCGCTTCTTTGGGATGAAGAACTTGTTGAAATGGTCCTCGAAGCTGTAAAATGCCGGATACGGATAGGAATTATTGAATTTCCCTGCAAAACGTTCACAAACGCATATCATTCCATAGCAAAATCTACCAAATACAAGCAAGAACTTCTCCCCTTTGATGAATTCAGAAGCCTCTTTTTCGATACATGCCTCACATTGAAGAACAGATTTGCCGATGAACTACTCGACGAATTACATAAAAATGACCGATTTGCCAACTTATGGGTTGATTTAGAGGCATGTGATATGCACATTTGAACTGATAAGAAACTATCAGTTCAGAGAATTGATGGTTTTCTGACAGAATTGTTTTCACAGAACGTTGTCATCGGCTCGATTTCTCAACAATATGCCACGACAGTTTTCCGATCGGATTCCAACGTCACTAACTTCTCAGATGCGTTTTGGTTGGCATCAAGAGGTCGAATGAGCAAAGAGAATCTTATGCTCTTTTCTTGGATTGCCACCAAATCAGAGTTCACTTGCAAGGTATTTGAACCGTTGAAAAAAGACTACCCTCTTTGTCTTCAGCTTGGACATTTGCTCGCATCATTCATCCGCCCTGAGATGATTGAAGTTATGAACCAGTGCATGAAGTTTGCGCATTGTGCCTACCGTACTCGTGAGCTGTTAGTGACAATGGCGAATGATAGTTGGTTTCCAAAATGAGATAAAGTGAATTCAAACAGATTGTTTTCAGAAGAGCTGATGTTCCGAATGAAATGCCCACAATCTATTCTAGACATTTCGAAAGCCCATCAGAAAGTCAATGGGGCTGACAACATGAATCGCGCACTTCGAACAAGACTGCGCTTTTTCGTTTTCACTCTTGAACAAGTTGTATCGCATTTCAGAGAGCTCTTTGCCGATAAGGTATGTGTATGAATATAACTTTGAGTACCTTCCCAATTTTCAGGTCAGGTACGTGTTCAAAACAAAACGAGATGAAATTGTAAATGCGACCAGTTTGAAAGAAGTTGAAACTGCAATGACCGATGGTTACAAAAAGTTATCAGATCTCGTGATTAGAGTAGGCGTACGACGAATGGTTCATGAAACTATAGATATGTTCATGAATATGACGGATGAAATACGATTGAGGTAAGAAATAGCTGCTCTCACTTTTCTATATTCCATTTTTCGTCCAGATCCGTCTCCAACACCTTGGATCTTGATTATCTGCAACGATGTGAAGAAAGTGTTCGTAAAAATCTTCAAAATCTTCTTTCACTTCACGAAGCTTGGGGAAACGACAAGGACTCAATATTTTTCCATCTTTCTGTTCGACTGGGACAATTGAAAGCGGGTTCCTGAATCACTGCCTTACTCCGCATTTATGTTCAAATTTTCGCATAATCTCTTTTCGTCATATGGGTCATTAGAATAAAATATCACTTTTTCATCACTGTATTAATTTATGAGTTTTGATTGTTGACACTCAATCCTGTATTTTGTCTTTTGTTTTAAGTTTTGGAGTGCTACTGTAATGAAACACAGATGGCTGAGTTCCGAAATTGTATCGATACAATGCGAAAGAGCATGAAGAAGGCCGCTGAAGATGTCAAATACCTAGAATCGTCTGCTAATTTTAAAGATCAGAAGAATGAGATCACAGAAGCGTCCATCAAAGCGGTCGAGGAGTTTGAGAAGTTGGATACCGAAGCTCACCAATTGGAAGAAACCATCGCTGCTTTAATCGCGGAATACAAAGATGACGATGATTTCGAACTTCCAACAACGGTAAGCTATTTTTCTCATTTTGAGTGGCATATGAAATTGATTCAGGATGAAGAATTCGAAAAACTTTACCAAAAAGCCGCGAAGGCGCATAAGAAAGTGACTGGTGACACAGAATTTTTCCAAGGTATCATTGAATCTATGAAAGAGAAATCAACTGAAGATCATGATGAGAGCCAAGATGACGGAATGGAAGTCATGCAAGTTCAGCACAGTAGAAAGGATCCGATCTCCAAGAAAGATATCGTCAATCCAGTCATCTATAAGGTATAATCTCTTCTGCCTCAATTTCGAAAGATGTGCAAACAAATGATCTGCAAATTTATGAGTCATTCATTGGTCATTCATATATATTGACGGAAACTTCTTTTCGGTGTCAATACCTTGGTATAAAAGTTGTTTTGCAGCCTTGCGGACATGTTTACGATAACGATTCGATTCGTGAGTTCGCTGGAAAGAAGCGTCAGATCAAATGCGCGATGCAAGGATGCTCTGAGGTCATCACATTGTCTCGTCTCGAAGACTACCCGGAGTACTGGAATAATATAAAACAACAATAATGGATACAACTTTGATCTAATTTCATAACTAACAACTGATCTGATTCATTATACGGTCTTCTTCTCGCGATTCTCATTTTTATTTCTTTCCCTGTTTCTTTTTCGTGTGTGTTGTTTCATAAACATTCGATACGTTCTCTCCCCGTTCACTGCCCCCTTGCCTCTCGGTGGTCGAAAAAACCAGTTTGTCGTGCGATGAGTCGTTGAACATACGATGCAAAGATACTTCTCTGTCGATCTAAATCTGTTTTCTTTTTGCATATTCTTATTATTATTTCCAGAAAATAACATTGATTGAATGTCTGCGACGGGGGCTATCAGTCCGCCGGCTCTTGAACTCAGAACTTCTGCAATTTGCGGATACTTGCATCGGGTTAGTTTGAAAACTTTTACTGGTAGGAAAGATCTTGTTCCAGATCGAGGTTCGAACCATCGGTCTGATAACTCGCCGTCGCTATTGGTTCGCTCTCTGTGACACATCACCTTACCTCTATTGGTACAAAGATTCAGATGATATAAAATGCATAGGAAGAGTCTCGTTGAGTGGAGCGGCATTTACATATGATCCAAAAGAAAAAGGGCGATTTGAGGTCCAGTGAGTATCAGAAGAAATATTTTATGATCTAAAAGTACGTGATTCAGCTCAAACAATGAAGTAATTGTACTAGAATGCAGTTCTGATAAGCAACGGAATGAATGGATGAGAGCTCTGCAAAGTACGAGGAAAAGAAGTTGGAGGACTGTAAAATCGAAATCTGATTCGAGCCTTGATATATCTTCTCTCACGGGACGTAACTCTACTGCTGTTTTTGAAGAATGCTCATCTCCAACTCCTGTGCCCCCACCCAGAAGTCCGAAACCGAAAAAGAGAACTCATTTTACGGACGAAGAGTCATCGGAATCTGCTGTAGATAGTTCAGAATGTAGTGAAAGTACCACGGAAGAGGTCAATACTGTGGAAGAGGAGCCCGAAGGTCCAAAGACACCAACAGAAAGCTCTACGAGTGAATGGTACTTGAATCCAAATGGGCAACTTAATGAAAGATCTCTTCAAATGCCGAGAACAATAGAAAGTCCGGAAACTGTACTCAAAAGACTTGCTGATCAAAGTATCGAAGCACCTTTTCGAGCGATTAGGAGAAACTTTTCAAGTTGGAGAGGCAGTCGGCAGAATACTGTAGATGAGCCAGTATCTATCAGTAGGAAAGGAACTGTGTCATCTACCGATTTATCACCAGAAGAAAAAGTTATCGAATTATCGGACAAGGTTTCAAGTCTTGAAGAAGTAGTGGATTCTCTCAGAGCTGCTCTTCTTCTTGCTCAACGCAACAATGAAGCATTGTGAGTGATTCAACATTTGATCAAAACTGTCAAGGTTCTGTTTCAGAAAGAAAATCGAAGATATGGGCGACAACAATGAAGAGATGCGAGAATATTTGCTTGAAAAAGAGCGACAAGTCACTGAATTGCACATCTCGAACAGTATGAATGCTCGCCGAGCACGGGATCTCGAAGATCAGAATCTGAAGTTGGAGGACACTATCAATGATCTACAGCAATCTGTGGAAGCGTTTCGAGAATCGTTAAGAACTAAAGAAGAACTGATTCTTCGGATGTGTGAAGAAGAGAATCGCGAAGAAGTGCTCGGTTCGATGACAGATAGAAGTTTGACTGTGTCGACAGATGCGAATGGAATTGTATCGGATGTTGAAGTTCCCGAAGGCATTTTGGTCGATGTCTCATCGGTTGATTTTGAAGAAGCCACTCGAAGGTTGGTGAAGAATTGCAGATTCTTCTCAAAAGAAAAACATTTTCAGAGTTCTGGACGAGGAGAAAGTCCGAGACGTTGCTGAACTTCAAGATCTCGTAGAAGGGTACCGTACTCAGAATCAATTTCTGAATGCAGAAATAATTGATCTGCATGCAATAATTCAATCTTTGGAAAATCGAGAGAAGGATCTTGTTCGTGGAAATTTCGATCTTGAAGCATGTTACTATCAAATGAAAAGTCGATATTTGATGGTCCTGAATCATTTCAAATCTCCCGATAAACCTGGGAAAAGTAAGTTCCTCATTTAATATTCTTCTTCTGCAGTAGTATTTTTCAGTAATGGAGCCTGGAGTTCTGAAAGAACTTCTTGAAGAGTCTGCGAAAACTCCACGGGAAGTACAACAAAACTTAACTGACCAACTTGGATTCTACAAAAAGGATACTTTTACCACTAGCGAAGATCTTTTAGATACTGCAACATTTTACATGAAAAAAGCAACAGACATAGTGGAAGCAACAAAATTGGAACAATCGGAAGAATACATGAAATGGTTGCAGTCATGGGATGCATTCCTTGTGAACAATACAGTATCCCGCCCGATTGGAATCATGTCATCTCCGGACTTGAAGACGTTGATACGAACAGGAGTACCGCCTGCTTACAGAGGTCGTGTGTGGAAAAGTATAGTTACTCATTGGGTCAAGGATAAACAAGCGGAATTGGGAAATGGTTACTATCAAAGTATGTGCAAGAAAGCGACCACAAAGAAACAAGATGGTAGTTATGATGCAGCTATAAAGCAGGTAACAGATCGAAATAGTTCTAGTTAACATATAATAGACTTTAGATCGATCTTGATCTTGCTCGAACTCTCCCAACCAACAAGTTCTTCGATGAGCCCGGCTCTGCAAATATAGAAAAACTTCGCAACGTTCTCTACGCCTTCCGTTACCACAATTCCAACGTAGGATACTGTCAAGGGCTGAATCGATTAGCAGCTATAGCATTGCTATATTTGGATGAACAAGATGCTTTCTGGTTCCTGGTTGCTTGTGTTGAACATCTTCAACCAGAAGGATATTACACTAGCTCTCTAATTGGAGCAGTTGCAGATCAGAAAGTTCTACGAGATCTTGTGGGAGAGAAGCTGCCAAAGCTGGCTGCTCATTTAAGGTCTCTCGAAGTGGATCTCTCCCTATTCGCTCTTTGTTGGTTCTTGACATGTTTCGTCGACGTTCTTCCACATTCCATCTACCTTACCATATTTGACGCATTTCTTTACGAAGGAAATAAAGTTCTCTTCCGATTCGCGCTCGCATTGCTCAAGATTTGCGAGCCGCAGGTTCTTCAGTGCAAAACCATTGGTAAGCTTATATTATCGAACTCAACCAATCATTCAATTCTTAGGAACTGTTCACCAATGTCTCAGTAAAGCACAGGAACACATAACCGATTTCAAAACCCTGGCTCAAGTTGCTTTCAACGAGCTCAATCCGTTCCCGCAAAAGACCATCGAAACGAAAAGACAATTGTATTTGACGCAGTTGAAAGTAAGTCCATCGTCTCAGTGTGTTTACTAATTTTCAATTTTCAGGACACTGGGCACTGCATGTAAATGGGATAATTCCACATCATTCTGTACATCAAACCTGTAATTCATTCTGATTTCGCATAATTTTTATTCTATTCCTTTCTTCTTTCTTCTAATCTCTCTTTCTGTGATCCCTCTTTCCCGTCTTCACTTCACTTTACGGTTTCTTTTTCTCTCCCGCGTGCTATTGTACTCAACTAGTAGACAAATTGACATATAAAATTTCTATTTTTCGCAGTCAGATCAATTCAACAAAAGAAAGAATTTATATTACACTAATACTTAGATTATCATAAAACGTACATATTACATGCTTTCTAAAAACTTCAAAAATTATTGCTCTGGTTTTATATTCTAAACAAGTGAGAGTTCGAAGTGCTGAAGTAGATAAACTATATGGAAAACATTATAAATAAATAAATTATGTCGATGACTTGGCACAGGTATAAAAATTGGGCAAAGTGCGAAGGGGTGACTGGCCGTTTTGGGGGAAAATATCCTATTTTTGCTATATACTAATATCTACATTCTAATTGAAAGCGGATCCGAAATCGGCAAAATTAGCGAATCCAGCGGGTTGTGATGCTTGTCCTTGAGATGGTCTGAAAAACAAAGTTAGATTTCAAGTCACTGATGAAGAAAAACTTACGCAAACGGATCATTCACAGGTGTTTCCCGAGCCGACTTTGGTGGTGCTGGACGAGGTGGAGCTGGTTTTGAAGGAGCGGATGAATTGAATCCAGCGTCTGCGGGGAACCCTCCTTGAGCGAATGGATCAGATGGGAATGCGGCGTCGAAATGAGCAGAAGATCCGAATGGATCTACTTGGGCGAACGGATCAGCAGCTGGATCTAGAGATATCGATGATGAAACTTGAATTTTGAAATGAAACTTATCCCCTATTCAAAAAAATCGCACGGAAAAATCAACTCGATTTGAAATTCTTAAACCCCGCCCACAATTGTTTTTTCGCAACTCTGCCGCACGCAGTTTTGCAACCTCGCCGCACGTTTTATTTTGTGGTTTTTTCCAATTGGATTTATGGCTTTTTCTTGGAATTACGCGATGAAGATGACGAAAAAAATCCTAGAAACAAACAATTTGCCTGTTAAAATCGTTCTAGGCGGTTTTTTTTTTTTGTGAAGTCCCATTTAAAGGGAAATACGCACGAATAAAGATTTTCGACGATTTTTCAATGTTTTTCTTGCTGAACTGTTTTTAAAATTACCCATTATACTTTTTTTCTGTAACTTCATGCATTACTTGAATAGTTCAGCAAGAAAAACATTGAAAAATCGTCGAAAATCTTTATTCGTGCGTATTTCCCTTTAAATGGGACTTCACAAAATAAAAACCGCCTAGAACGATTTTAACAGGCAAATTGTTTGTTTCTAGGATTTTTTTCGTCATCTTCATCGCGTAATTCCAAGAAAAAGCCATAAATCCAATTGGAAAAAACCACAAAATAAAACGTGCGGCGAGGTTGCAAAACTGCGTGCGGCAGAGTTGCGAAAAAACAATTGTGGGCGGGGTTTAAGAATTTCAAATCGAGTTGATTTTTCCGTGCGATTTTTTTGAATAGGGGATACTGGTTTTTGCAGAAGCGAACGGATCTGGAGGTTGTTGTACGTGATTCTGTGAAGATGTACTAGCAGTTTCTCCATAAACAGTATCGTCTGATAACAAGGTTTGATCGATCACTGAATTTAAAAGTTGTGGTTGTGCTCGAAGACTCGAAACCATTTCATCTTCCGATTTCTCAACTGCAGCTGATACTTGCTCCGTTAATTTTTTAGTATTTTCAATAGAGGTATCCAACTTTTCCATTTGTGTCTGATCTCTTGCTTCTTTCCTTTCCAATGTCGTCAATTCGCCAACCATTTTTTCTCGTTGAGCAGTTTCTTTCACAATTTCACCTTGAACGTTTTTGAATTGGTTATCGAGCATTTCGATTTCTCGTTTTAGCTCTTCCATTTCTTTCTCATCATTCGCCTTACATTCTTCCGCATTCTTCGCGTCTTCATCAATTTGTTGCATTCGTTTTTCGGTATCTTCTTTCTTTTCTCTCTGTGCCTTACAAGCTCCCTCCAATTGTTCGATCTGCGTACCATAGTCTGCTAGTCGTCTTGTGGCCTCCGTTTTCTGTCGTTCCAGTTGTTTGACAGTTGATTCGAGAGTAGATAATTCTACTTGCAGATTCTTTATTTTTGAGTTTCTAATTGTCATATCAGCTTCCAATTGAACCACGGCTTCTTCCGCTGTTTTCCGTTCTACAACCATTGATTGGATAGCTTCAGCAAGCTGCTTCATTTCCTCATTTTCTCCTTCTAGTGCTTCTTTGATTTCCATGGATGTTGCTTCTGGAAGCTGTGGTGTTGAGACGGATTGCACTGGTTGGTGAGGAGCGTTTTCAGTGGGAGGACGGAATGAAGGTGGAAGAAGGTGTGGAGGCAACTCTGCTGGTAAAGGTTCTCCAGCTTTGGCCATATCGATAAGGTACATTCTGAACACAGAATATTTTGAATTGGGCTCGAAGACTTCCAAAAACTCACGTCAAAGAAAACTGCTCCAGGTTCAACTGTCCACATTTTTTAATATCCGCCAAAGCCCAGATATGAGCCAATATTTGAGGACTCAATCCAGAAGTCATCATTGGTCCCCGCATATCTTGTCCATCAACTAATCCATCGCCGTTTGTATCCGTTTGTGCGAACTGTCCAGCATGATCTGCTGTATGAACAGGCCATTCTCCACCAGCAAACGAATGAATTGAGTGCGACGCTGACATTGGCGTTGAAGCTCCACTCGTTCTTGATCCATTGACATGTGGTTGTGCAGAATAGGCACGGTTTACTGGTGGTGGTTGTGAGCGTGGCATTGTCGCAGAAAACGATTGACTCATGTTTACATCGTCCAAGGATGTCACAGATCCCGCTCTCGATCCCATCATCGGACGCGGAGGATGAGGTGGAGTTGGGAAGTTCGGCGATCGGTGGGCGAACATTGCCTTCGATGGGTGAATGAGGTTTGGTGGAAGCTGTCCAGGAATGGGATCAGATTGAAGGGTTCGATATACCAGATGAAGAGCAACCGACATTTCTATTCTATCAAGATTTCCATCTTTATCCTGGTCGGATAGTTCCCAGATTCGAGCAAGTGAATGAGGATCCAGTCCCGAATTCATGAGAACCGGGCGGACATGAGCGCCGGAAAGTTTTCCGTTTATGGGGTTCAGGGATTGGAAAATTGCATCGTATTTCGCCTGAAAAAAAAGTTTCATAGGAAGGCAGTATTAAAAAAGCAATAAAGAAGGCAATTAGCAACTCATGTATTTTTTGCTCCCATAATGAAGACACAAACCTGATCGGTAGGCGTAATTGGCCAATGAGGAGGTAGTTCTGCAGATGGATGAGCTGGCGACGATTGTTGAGACGATATCGAATGTGGATGAGATGGATGTGGTGGTGGGGGAACGGGAGGAGCACGACCAGGCTGCAAAAAAAAGACAGTTTACAATGATGAAAAAAAAAAGATTTCATACCGAAGGGAAGTTGGGCTGGAAATGATGTTGCATGCTCGCTGGTGGCACAGGAGGGGCGAATCGCGGCGGCTGGAGGGATGAATCATAAAGCGATGAATTTGCGACTGGTTTCCCTGTAATTTTTTCATATATAAATTTTTGCTTTAAACGTCAAAGTTACCTTGTTGAGCAGCTGCTACCAGTTTAAACGCCACAAAAGCACCTCTTTTGTCCAATGATCCGGTCTTATGTGGGTCACTTAACTCCCAAATTTGGCCAAGCTGCGGCATTGGAAGGTTGGACTTTTTTAGAAAGTTCGCAGCATCACCGGCTCCTATTCTTGGTGCTCCGTGCGGATTCATCTCAGCGAATGCCATGTTGTAGGCATCATTATGCGGCGTCGCTATCGCATATGAATCGTCCATTTTGGAGGCTGAAAATTAGATTATAAATAGGTTTTCGAACAAAAAAAATCAACGATTAATTTAGAAAAAATGCGGTGCCGGGATATTGCGATTTTTTCTTTTTGAAAAACTGAGGTTTGAAATTGAGTGATTTGTATTTTAAAAACAATCGGAAACAACGATACAACACTTTGAACTTCGGCATGTAGGGAGGAAAGAAGAAGACGTGGTGAAGAATAACGACGAGTGTCTTCCGAATGTCGGCTCTCTTTTCTCTGTTTCTCTTTTCTTCACCCGAGCACTCTAGTACATCGATTTTCCGTCTCTCTTAAGCTTTCTTTTCCCATTTATGTCGGTCCGTTTCTCTTTTTTGGCCCATAGAGGAAGAGAAAAATGTGGGAAGGGGAGGGGGTAAAAGTATTGAGTTTCGGTGGGAAGAGGGGACTATGATAATGATTACTAAACAAATATATCGATTATGGGAGAAATATTGCCACTATTTGTATATTTAATACAATTGGAAAACTCAGAAATCTGGAAATTGAAATAAAACAATTAATTCGGTGAGGAAAAGACCAATCCTGGCTGACTAATCGCCGCAGTTTCTCGTCGCGGTGTTTACACAAAATGTATTAATCTTATTCGGAATTCCGATCGGGAAAGGAGAAAACGAAGTTATTTAACCTGACACGAAAGACTCTATTCCAATTTCAGCGAAAGAGAATTGGCTGAATTTTTCCGGATTTTGGCAGCGGCATCTCGCCACGAAAATGAAATGCTACCGTAATATATTAAAATTTAAAGGACCATACCCATGTTTTCAGGTCAATTTTTTAATTTTTCATGTTTTTCGAACGATTTTCAACAAATTTTGAAGTAAAATATTATATGTCGACTCGAAAATTACATTTCGCACAAAAAATTTATTGAAAATCGTTCGAGAAAAATTAAAAAATGTAAAAATTGACCTGAAAACCAGGGCATGTTCCTTTAAGTTTTATTATATTACTGTAGCATTGTCGTGGTGAGAGATGTGGAATCGGGGAAATTCAGCCAGGACTCTCATTCACTGAAAACAGAAATTGTCAAGATTAAACTAGTATAAATCACCTAAATTAACAATACTCTCAAGAAAACCAAAACCACTGAAAACAGTGTGAGAAAAAATGTCGAAATCATAGTTTTATCCTGATTAAGAATGAGTTCATTTCAAATGATCATAGTAGACGAAATAGATGAAGATGACGAAGAAGAATAACACGATGCTGTGTTTTTGTCGATAATATCTTTGATTCTGAAATAAATAATTGCTAAATAGTTCAAGTTGAAACAAACTTACAGCTTCTGAACTTTTTTCACATCCGACTCGGTAATCGGGTGTTTGGATTTGATGGAAGTCTTGATGACAAACTGCTTCTTGTCAAAAGTCCGATATGCTTTGTTCTTAACAGAGCTTGATCCTTCTTTCTTGACTTTCTGGCTCAGTGGTGCGGTATCAGATGAGGAGATACATTGCATGAGTGGTGGGGAGCAAGAACGTTCCGATTGAGCTCTAAAAGGACGATATGAAAAGAGAAATCAGGTATATCAAAATCAAACTTACGGGGACGAAACAAGAGTGAGATCGACCTTATTTTTAGATTTCATTTCCTCGTCACGCGCACTGCGCAGATAGTCGTGAGCCTCGTTGAATGTCTCATCCATCTTCTGGACAATCTTCTGGAATGCACTCGTAGCTCCGAGGTGTTTCGACATTTTCTGTTGATAATGGTCCACTTTTCCGTTGAAAAATTCGAAAAGCAAATTTGGGAATAGAGTGGCTGTCCGCCCTACTAGTCATGATCAGTGGAAGATTGTAATCAATTCGATGGACGTTCACGTTTACTATATTTGATGCTCCAATAATTCGTTCCCCTTCGAAACATGTTCGTGAATGTTCACATAACCTTGAAAAACTTCTCACATTCACATCCGACTCATTTCTACCGTAATCCTCCCACATCTGTTGCTGACTCACTCATGAAATTTTTAGAGAATCCATTTTTCTCATATTGAAGACCTTCATAATTCTTCATCAAAACTGCCCGTTTTCCAGGTCATGACAGATAATAACGAAAAAATAAGAAGAGATTCTGTTTAAACTTCAGCTCAATCCCATCTCGCCTGATTTATGAATGGCGTTAAACTCCGAGTGCTGAGTGAATGAAGTGGCAAAAAAAAACATTGGGAATGAGATAAGTGGATGAACTGATGGATCGGAATGGGGTAGTTTGTGGTGGATATGTGATGAGAATGGGGTAAGAGACCACATAGAGGACCACTGGGGCACTTACTGTAGAATTTTGAGGATCTTACCCTCAATACATTTTTGTTCCGTTTCAAACAGGGCTGGGCGGCAACAAGTTCCGACAACTCATTCAAATGTGAATAACTTTTTTCAGAGGGGTCGGGTAAAAATACGGTCAACCTAAAAAAATGTTTCTTATTAAAATAACTATCGATTGCTTAAAAAATCGTTGAATTATGTCAAACATTAACAGAGTTGCACGCTTGTGTTGCCGAAATGTTATTAATTTTAGCAATTTCGGCAACATTTCGGCAACACAAGCGTGCAACTCTGTTAATTTTTGACAGAATTCAACGATTTTTTAAGCAATCGATAGTTATTTTAATAAGAAACATTTTTTCTGTTGACCGTATTTTTACCCGACCCCTCTGAAAAAAGTTATTCCCATTTGAAAGAGTTGCCGAAATTTGCTGCCGCCCGGCCCTGGTTTCAGACATTTGAGACCCTCCCTATGCGAAAAATATCGTCATGATTTCCCAGTCTCACCTTATCAAACTTTTGAAATACAACCTTTTTCCGTATTTTTAGTGATTCATCTAGAACATCATTTCCAGCCAACCACACCCGTTTTGTTTTTGGAAGACATTTTCAGCATTCTACATTTTATGTTACACATTGTGTCATCATCAAATTTCAGAGTCAGCGATAAAAATGGTGTGAAAAGTGACTGTGAGCCATGATTATGGAGCGGAAGGAGAAAAGAGGAACCGAGTTCCGTTTGAAGAAGGTCTGATGAAAAAACAGGAAGATTGAGAAAGACTTCAAGAGTATCATATCTTGACTTACAATTCCCAGATATTTGTTCCCTGAAATAACTTTTCTCTCGATCAAAACATAACCCCAAATGAACATGGCTCCCTCCGTCATATTTACCCACTGATGAAATCCTCTCACAGCTAATTCTCACTTTTTCGTGTGAGCAAACAGAATGAATGTCTACAAAGGAACAACACAAATTTCCACTAGTTACATCTTATTTTTCTCAATTGACTCGTAGCTTTGTCTTTTCTTCCATCCCATTGGCTCATTCTATAAATCACTTTGGTGGTCCTCTCAGAAAAAGTGGGCGGAGCCAAAATGAAGAGGATCAAATGGTTTACGTAATAGCGAAGAATGTTCACCTGTCATTTTCATTTTGATCCTCTTAGAATCGGTTCGTTTTTTTTTTATGAAGCCGTCTTCTCTACGACACTGACACTAAGTCAAACGGCGCCTCGTCTGAGCCTATTGTCATCTGATGAACTCTAAACTACAGTATACCATCGGTGCAAAGAATGCTAAATCCAAGTGCAATTAGTACAGAAAGTAACAGCTGTCAAAACAATTTCGGTAAAGAGGGTAAATACTTGGAACTTTTTTCGAGAAGCTTTTCAAACTTTCGAGAACGAGGAGGTTTGTTGGATTCGTAATGCCATAATAGTCTCCAGTTTTCAACTCATAACTCAAGTGTCAATTCGTCTTTTTTATTTGTGTTCTGATCATTTTTCACTCTATTCTATCGTTTTTGGGGTAACTCCTCTTCATTCCCAATGTATATTTTTAATTTCTTATCTTTTCCTCGTCCCGATTTGCTTGATCTTCAACATATTAGTGATTGCTCTCTTCTCTCCGACACTGATAACCTCCGCCCGAGAGGGGAGGAGAAATCGAAGGTGGACAGAATTCATGGAATGCTTTTCTTCATCATTCCATTCGATTTGACGTCAAAAATACGTGATGGGTCGTCTACCTATTTCAGGCACGGTTTCCCTGCCCCTCTTGAGTTTGGCATCAAGTCTAATTGAATACTTCTTGACTCTTTGATTCACTTTTATTATATGTTTTGTACTCACTTTTGTAGAGTCGGTTGTTGAACTTTCAAGTACTTTTAGGTAAACTTTCATTTCTGTAGACAGTAGTTGTGAATTGGAGAAACCTCTCTTGAAGAATAGATTTCCTGGCACGTTTAGACCACAAAGAGCGTTCATATTTTGAGGCAGTTGTATTAGATACCGTAAAATCTGTATTAGAAGGGCATGCTCTTCTATTTTTTCCATCAAATAAAACAAATATTTCTGAATTTTTAAAATGGATCATGACGTCTATGGAAGAAGAGATTGGAAACATACTTTGTGGCTTTTCCAGCTAACTTTTGACGAGCGTTTTAATAAGATTAATTTCAATCCGTTTGAATTTCAAGAGTGTGTTTATTTTGAGCTCATCGGAGTGCCCTTCTATTATAGGTGCCCTTCTATTAGACGTGTTCTTTTAATGCAGATTTTACGGTATCTATGAAGTCTGTTCCTCGTTAATAGTTCTTCCAGAAATAGCTCAAAAAAGTACATTCTGTTCTCACTCAAAGAATTTCGAAATTTATATTTTCTTTCGTTCAGAATGTGTTGAATCAGCTAACTTTATTATGGACAATATATTTTATGGCTCTCCTCAAACCCGAATAACACCTTTTCCTATTTCCCAATAGTTGTAGGTTGGGTATACTTTATGGTCACTAAATTTCAGAAATCAAAAGTGACGGAACGACCTTAAGAGGATTTTTCATTTTAGCAAATGTAAAAGTGACACTTTTTAGGGTATTTCGTTATTTCTGATGCGTCTGCTTAGTGTTGATAGGGAAGAGGATTACTGTAGCATGGAAGAATTGTCATGATGTAGGCTCAAAAAACAAAATTCCGCATTCGTAAGTTGATGATGCCAGAATCTCCAATCCATTCGCTACCATTCCCTGCCCATTTTCTGATCTTTTCTGAGGACACTTCCCTCTAGTCAACGATCTAATTACCGTGTCCGAATTTGCTATCACCGACTAATTGACCAACTTTTATAGCTTTTGCCTCTTTTTCCATGAATAAAACATCATAAAACAATAGTCTGACAATCAGTGAAACCATTCGCCTACCGTAACCACCAACATAAACTTTTTTTTTGAAAAAAGTAATAAATCCCTCGACACGTCACCTCTCTCCTTCGCTCCGCCCCTTTTAAACACCTGCTTCTTCACATTCTCCACCTTCCTATGTACCCAAGGCCACCTATTCATTCAACTTGTTGTACTCTTCGTTGTATACTTGCTAATTAGTTCGAATTAGTTTTACTACTACGAGAAGTTTTTGTTTCCAAAAATACACATCGTTCTCTTCCCCACGCCACCTAGCCTGATTCATCACACATACACGATCATAAACTCGGGTCGTAAGGTCTGAAAAAAGTCTAAAAATGGCACAATCACAAATTTTGAGCAGCACATGGGGGAAACATTTTTTTTGATTGGCTTATCACAGTTTCGCGCTCTCATTTGTTTCTTTTTCTATTCCAACTTCTTGTTTTCTCATACAAACAATTTCAGACTCTTCTTCAAACAAGGTTTTGGCACCAATGCGGCTAGTATTGCTGTTCGTTTTGATTGGAGTGGTCTCCGCCAGTCTGTTCCATCATCATCATAACAAGAGAAGGACGCCACCGAGACACGTAAGTATAATGAGAGCTTGGAGTACTGTAGGTGGGAACCTTGAACTAACTGAGTATCAAATCAGTTCTGCCATACGGGATCTAACCGTCAATGTTAAAAGAGGCTCATCCTTCCCAAATTTCAGAAGGTTCGTGGACCAAGCCGCATAAAACATCACGTCCGATCAGAGAGAAAAGCCGAAGAATGCCAAAAACACGAACATCATCTCCTCTGTGGACCCGAAAGACACTGTGACCGATCCTGTGAGAATTTGTTCAGGTGAGACATTATGAAACTCTTGTTAGCGGAAGGAATTTGTAAGGAATTCGAAATAGTTGATAAACATTTTAATGATTCGACAATTTGTTGACTACTTCTGCTATTAGAGCAAAGACTATGGAAATATTTTCAGCCCTCCAAACTGCGAGAACCATCTCCACCACGCCAAGTGCTTCTTCCCTCGTTGTGTTTGTAACCAAGGATATGTGAGAGACGATAATGGAATCTGCATTCGTCCGTCACACTGTCCCAACACCTATTACGAGCCTTCCAGTATGATTATGGACGATGTAAGTAGAATTCCAAAAATTCTAAAAGCCCAGAGAACTGTCAGTTAACTCATAAACCCATTACCGTATCATTGTCTCGAATGTTTCCATTTCTAATCTAGAAAATACGTCGATTGGTCAAAACACAGTGCTCTCAGTATCTCGTCAAGAAAAAGCATGTCGCGTCCCCATTAAAATTACCATAAAACCATTTTAACGACACAAACATCGTTCGATTATCACACGCGTTTGCACTATTTTCGAGTTCCCTTCGAAATTTAACGATCTGATTTGAAAATTGATGATGTTTGTACACAAGTATTTCGAAACGACACGTACGACTCATTTCTTCTGCTTGACCTAGTTTCTGCAAGAGCTGAAATTGCCTGAAACTGGCACGTGATTTGTTATTTTACGATTATCAGCAAGCCCTTTTGCTAAGCGTCTTAGGGTGTCAAAAAACCTTTGAACCGATGGGGAGAAAGATGCAAAAGTTCCGGAATTAAAGTATTTTACTGGAAATAGAATACATTACGGGGGTGAAGCAACAAGAAAACCAAACGTTCTTTATTTTCAGGATAACGATATGATGATTCAATTCAAACCAGTGAAGTTCTCCCGAATCGGCAAATCCCACGTCTTCAGAATTCCAAGAAAGCGTCCTCATGTGCCTTCTGAGCTCGCTATCCGCATCTAGACCAATTTTACTTTCTAATTCTCTTTTCTCATTTTTGGTTCCCCAAAAAACATTCGAGTCTTTTGTAAAAACTAAAACTTCGATCATAATATCTGTAGATCTTTGTAGATCATCCTTGTGACTATATGTACTGTGTACGATTGCATTTTCCAAAATGAACATGTTCAAAATTGTAATTTTATAGTTTTTTAAACGAGAATCAGGAAAGTAAAAAAATGCAACACGAGGATTGTAATCTTGTTGATGGGTGGTCTCTGAAAAATAGGATCAAAGTGTAATCCTGTTATGTTTAATTGATTCAATCAACACACAGAAATATGTAGAAGGAAAAGGTCAGAATATCAAAAGATGGTTCTAGCAGGAGAATAGAAATCCGACATGTTATGGGCCGGGTTTTTTGCTGAGAATCACGGCCCGGCCCGTGGAAAGCCCGCGTCTGCCTACCACCACCACCATCCTGATATTGAAGTTGAAGGTTACGTTTTCTCATAATTTTTCAAAATAATATCATGTTCCAAAGTCTCTGAACTACTGTGACATCACAGTTGTCTTTTCAAAGAGTTTTGGAAAAAAATTAAAGTTTTCTCGTTCAAATTTTTTCAAATATCATTCAAGTAGTACATAGCGGGCTTTTCGGGCCGGGCCGGGTTTTCAAAAATTAAAAAAGCTCGTATTTTCACACCAGCAATTATCATGGTTGAAGAAAACTTGGAAAGGAGAAGTACAGAAGACTCCAGAAACCTTTAGTTGCACATTGTTTGACAATAAAAATAATTCATTACAAAATCTCGACAAAAAAGGTAATATTTTGTTCACAAAGTTATCCCATTTTGCTTGTTCCGTTCTGGGCAAAACTTTGAAGAAGAGTACGAGCAATGACCATCCGTTGAATTTGAGACGTTCCCTCGTAGATTTGGAAAATTTTCGCATCACGCATCAACTTCTCCACTGGATAATCACAGCTGAAACCCGCACCTCCAAAGATCTGCAATTTGAAAATAAATCTTCCTTATGATCCAGTTTTCAAATTACCTGACAAGCATTGGCCGCAGCAGTATTTGCTGTATCAGCAGCGAAGCATTTGGCGATTGACGCATTGTAGGATGGGGTACCTCCAATATCAGTTTCGAATGCAGCTCTGTATGTGTAAAGACGAGAAAGTTCCAGATTGACGGTCATATCAGCGAGCATAAATTGGATGGCTTGATGCTGAAACAAAACTAAAAAACTAATTTTTTTTGTCCACTTACATTCGCAATCGGAGTTCCAAAAGTGTTTCTCTCCAAAGCATACTTGCACGATTCATCCAGACATCTCCATGCAAGTCCAACTGCCGCTGCAGCTACCATTGGACGAGTGAGATCAAAAGCACCCATGGCAACTTTGAATCCAGCTCCTGGAGCACCGAGAATATTTTCTTTCGGTACACGAACATCTTCAAAAGTGATTGTTCTTGTATCCGAACACCTCTGTCCCATATTCTCTTCTTTCTTTCCTCGTGTGATTCCAGGAGTATCACCGTCAACAAGGAATGCAGTGAATGCTTTTCCTGCTGGAGTCGCTGGATCTTCGTCAGTCCTTGCCAACACGAAAAACCATTTGGCATGCCCTCCACCAGTAATCCATGCTTTTGATCCATTGATCACATACTCATCTCCTTTCTGAACTGCTTTTGTCTTCACTCCATTCACATCAGATCCGGCTCCTGGCTCTGTGACTGCAAAAGAAGCAATGACTGGTTCCGATGCCATCATTCCCAAATATTTCTTCTTTTGTTCTTCGCTTCCAGACAAATAGACTGGAGTCACGGCGAGAGATGGGCCAGCGATTGCGAGTTGAATTCCAGAACACCCATAGGAAAGTGCCTCCATAATCAGACACACATTCAGATTCGACATTCCAGGACCACCGTACTTCTCAGGGATAATTGGATTCATGAAACCAAGTGAATGAGCCTGACGGACGATCTCCCATGGAAACTCTCCACTTTTGTCATATTTTACTGCGTTCGGTAGGATAACATCTTTTGAGAACTGCAAGGCAGCAGCTTGAATATCTTTTTGAGTTTCCGATAGTTCTGAAAATCAGTCATTTCTTCAGAATTCGATCATCAACTAACCAAAAGACATGTGTCGTGTTTGAATGGAAATTCGATGGCGACATATTGCGGATAAAAAACGGGTGAGCATTTTCACACAACGATTATGCACTTTTTAGCGAAACTTTTATGGGAACAAACTGATTTATAAAGTGATCGGGTGGGCAGGAGATAGGCGGTTCGATGAGGATAATGCTGACGTGGGAAGAAAAAATTAGTTCAGTTTTTCTTTTTCTAGCTGATCATAAATAGGTTACCACGTTTTAAATATTTATTGCTTAGTGATTTTTTCGGGTCAATTACAGAAAGACGGACACTAAAAACTTTAAAATTAATCAATTAAAATACAGGGAAGTTAGGAGTTTTACAGTTGGCTGCGGTGATAATATCGGTGATGTTGACTACTCGACCTTCGAAGCGAACCTGAAAGTTTTCAATCGTTTCTTTAATCTTTTTGAATTCTAACCTCTACAAAAACACTATCCGGACTGTTATCACAATCCAATCTAGTGGCGATTGGCTCTCCTTGAACAATTCGTTTTCTTCCGAATCCAATATCCGCTCTTGCTTTTACGTTGTACAATCTCGCTTCATAGCCCAACCAATCATCGATTCCAACAATGAAAATTCCATCGTTATCACATCCGGTGTATGCTCCATTCGCATCGGTGAAAAGACGAATTCTTCCAACCGTTTCTCCAGCGATTGGAGAATAGATCATGGGTGCACGTGGAGAATCTTCATCGTCATCGTTGATCATCTGACATTCTATATCCCATCCGCGGACTCCGTTGTATCTTCTGAATGTTTTATTATAATTGGGGAGACAAAATCAAAACCTCACTTGTCAGTTTTAAATGGATCTCCAAGAAGAACATTTCGAGTGTTGGATTCACAAATTTGTCCAGTGCACATGCCTAAAATTCAAGATCCGGTATAGAGTAACTATCGAAAATCGCTTACAATTCTGAAGATGGTGAGTTGGATCAATAAGTTTTCCTTCCTTGTACAACTTGATCTCGACATGAGGTTCAACATCATTCTGTCCTCTGTCATTGAAACAGTAACGATTCAATGCTTCTCCGATTTCCTCTCCAGCTTCAACATGACCTCCAAAGAAGGATAGCTTCACTGAGGAAATGTGAACAGCGTATCCTGAAAATCATAAAACTCGACAATTCAATAAACTTTTCAGAATCATACCCTGCCACTGTCCAGTTCCTTCAATTCGGACACCTTGATCTGCACACGATTTTTCTCTCTTTCCACCATACGGTCTCCAGAAGTACATTTCTCCTTCAATCGGAGCATAAATAGGTTCTCCAACATGGCATCTGACGTCAACACCATCGATGATTTCTCCAGAAGTTCTGAAAGTTTCCAAAAATAATTTGCCGCCAGCAGGGGTCGAACCTGCGACCTTGGGCTTATTAGACCCACGCTCTAACCGACTGAGCTATGGCGGCCGATGAGTGATACATTAGACTTTGTCAATATGAATGCAAACACAATATGATGTATAGAGTGTCAGAACTGATAAGACTCTACCAATCGAAGTTATAAAAAAAGAATCAAAAGAGGATTGTAACAAACTACGGGCCAGACACACTAGAAAGATTCCGATGGAGCCATGTGTCCCGTCCATTCGTTGTTTTTTTCAAAGTGAAAAGTGAGTGTGATATCATTTATCTCTTCTTCCTTCTTCTCTTCTTTCCTAGTCTCACCAGTCAGATCTCATTTTCTGAGTTTTTGAGAGGAAAATGAAAGGACCCACTACTACTGTTTCAAAATTGGAAATTTCTGAATTTCGATTACTCATCTATATTTTGTATGGTAACTTTGATAAGGCATTTCAAGGTGTGTTGCTAGTTTCTTTTCTATTTCTAACTAGATTTTCTATATTTCAGATACTCCTCTACTTCAAAGATGTTCTGTAATTGATCGATTATTGATATATCTCTATCAACAGTCCCTTTTCATAACCGTTTTTCAACTTTTCATTCATTACACTTTATTTCAAAATTCTGACTTTCTAGCAAATGTACCTGATGACAAATGGCCATTTCTTGCAGTTTTGGCTCTGTTTCTTGAAATTTATTCAATTCGCTGTTTAAATTTAAAACTTTTCACTCAAACATTAATATTCTGTTTAATATCACCTCTATTTCATCTTTTCTTTGCCGGTTTCTATAATGATCTTGTCAATGGAGCACTCATCACAATTAAATTGAGTGCTCTAACTGTACTAGGGATCATTCTTTTTCTACTTGCCACTTTTTTCCGATGTATTGTTATCTCGAGTGAATCTCAATTAGTGAGGAGTAGAGAAAGGTGTACAAAAGAAATTGATCATGCTATATTTTATGTTTGACACTAATTCCCTGCTCACTTATGTAAATGAAAAGATTTACCTCTCTGTGTGATAGTTTCCACAAGATCCATCAGTATCTGGGCAACGGCGGAATTCATTCTGTGCATTGTTTCCACACACTTTCTTCATACATCCCAATGAGTTTACTGAAATTCATTCGGAAAAAAAATTATTGAAACCAATTTTTCTCACCTCCAATGAAAAACGATGCCACTAATAGTAGAAGATGAAGAGGCCTCGACTTCATCTCGCTGTAAAAAAAAAGTTAAAAGATGAGAGTTCACTTCTGGAAAAAAAAACTTGAGAAGAAAAAAAAGAGAAGGTGGAGAGAGAAAGTAATAAATAAAACAGGCAAATCTCAGTTTGATGACAGCAGGAAAAAAAAAGTTCTTTGCATTTCTTACTTCTTCTTCTTCAGATCATCAAATGGCATGTCAAGAAGAACGGAGAAGAGCAGACAACTGACTCTTTCTCTGGGAGATCTCTCTATTCTACACACTATTTCTTCTCTGATCTCAGATCGATTGTATGTTAGTTATTGTGTTGTTGTTCAGGAGAGTTGTACTACTACACCAATAAATGAAAAGGGGCCACCAGAGAAGAAGAAGAGTGCTCATAGAGAGCAACGTCGTATAGTTTTATGGGGTCGTGTAGTAGGTACAAAGGGTCAATTCTGTCGTTTTTTTTTGGGAAAGGGTAATTGTCGACTGCTCAAAAGCCAAATGGGCTCAGATTGTTCGCGTTCTTGTTCTACTTTCTTTCATACATGTCCAACCCGGGCCGGCAGTGTTCTCCATTTAAAATTATGATTTTCTCACCAAATTTTATACCGAAAATTAGAACTCAATGAGATCTACAAATTGATGAAAACTACTGAAAAAATTGCTGGATACTTTAAAAGACCGTACCGGCAATTTGAATTCGAGAGGAGCCGGCCCGGGTATTTTAGGGAAACCAGCAAAGCCAGCAGCCGGTAAATGTTATTGGTTTATACATCATTTTGTAGATATCATTGAGTTTTGCATTTTCGTATAAAATTAAATGTCAAGATCATAAATTTTAAATGAAGAAATTTGTCGGCCCGGCGAGCCCGGGTTGGACATGTACATATGCTTTCTTTTAAATTCAAGCTGGAAACTCCCCAATGAAACTTTATCATTAAAAATATCGAAAAATTTGACATGATTTTATGCTTCATTCGCTTTTCCTCCAAAGTGCTCCTCCATTGTGAATCTGATAGGTTCCCGAATCTCAAAAAAGTCTTTCGGATCCTCGGTTTTCTGTGGATTCCTAACCATTGAAAGCTTTGGATCAATGACTTTCATGAACTTTTGAGATCGGTGATTGTGATTGAAAAGTTTTGCGCTATTCGAGAATCCCTGAAAATTTAATTTTATGTTAGAATTCTTCTATGTTGGTTAGTACCTGATCACAAGTTTTACAATGATAGTGAGCCTTTTTCCTTAGTTTACAGAATGGACGAGAGCAACTCTGTAATTACTGATTGAAGTTTAGAAGAGTAAATAGAAAAAAAAAAACAAACATCAATTTTCGGTGGTGTTTTGGGAACCGGGCAGCAGTGGAGAGCAACGATTTCGAATCCCTGAAATTTTCAGTTTTCTCTTTTAGTAGAAAAATTTCAAATATCATTTCTACCGTTTGGCATTTGAGGCAGTGCCAATGAGAACTGATTCTATTGAATTGGCAAGATGCAGATGAGCAAGCAACATCGATATGATAGAATTCACGATCTTCTGGGATATCAAAATCATTGAGATGGAATACTGTTATGTGATTCGATATGACAAGAGGATCATTCGCAGCAAAGTGACATCTGGAAAATGAACTTAGATTTCAGAATCAGAAGGCTATACAATTCTAAGTCTTCCAGATGAGCTCAAATCTTACCGTATTCTTGCACAATGCAAATGAGTCTTCTCGTGAAACTTGCAGCTCGATTCTTCGCATCCCAATTTGAATTTAGAGAATGACATTTTGAATTCAATAAAAAAGTACTCCTCAGAAGGGACGTCACTTCTTTAAAAAAAAGAAAAAAGAATAGCGATGCTGTGAAAAGTGAAGTGAAGAAAAAAGAAAAAGGTTGTCAAGGATTGGTTTTCGTCGTCGTCGTTATGCCGACGATTTCACCACGACGACTGTTTAGACTAAAAAGCCGAAAACGGAAAAAAGAATAGTTATGAATTGAGAATGAAGGAGAAAGAGCTGGTTGGTATGGATACCAACTAACTGGTACTTGTTTTTTTGTCGGAATATTTTAGTATTTTGGGCTTAGAAATCTTTCAGCAAACAATACAGTTTTGGTCTTCAGAAAAATGCAACTGAAAACAATGTCATTTATTCATGAGTACAAAATATGAAGAATCACAGTTTTTCTGAAACCGGTGACAATCACCAGTGCATTTTGATGTATCCGGCAAAGAGGTGACAGAAGATGAGTGACAAGAAAAGAAGACCTCCACCACTCCAGAAGCAGATGATCGAGAAGGCGATGATTTCGAAAAAGGATTCAAGGGTGAAGAGACGATGAAGAAACCAATTGATGTACTCTTCCTCGGTGAGGTGACGTTGAGATTCTTCATGAAGAATGATTCTGTAAATATAGTAAAAGGACATGACCGACATAAGAATCAAGGGAAGCCTCAGCAAATCTTCGAAAAATGCCATCTACAGTATTCTCACCTGGCAATAGTTTCAAGAAGAAAGATGATGAACGTCGGTTGACGAACATGATGACGTGGAATCACCATTCTTCTGAAATGAAGTTCAAAATTGACTGCAAAAGACAAAACGGAAGCAAAAGAAGACCGTGTGATTAAATGGGTGAAATGGAGTGTGCTCCTTCCCATTTCGGTCTGTTCAAATGAAAAAGGACAAAAAAGTAATGAAAAGAGAAAGAAATGGTTTTTATTGCATCTGTTCGGCCATGAAGCCTTCGGTCGTGAAATTCGAAAGGATGAAAAAAGAAGAAAGGGACAAAATATACTCTACTTTTGAGAAAAAATGAAACAAACAAGTCGATTTCATAATTTGAAAGTTTCTATCATGCGAAAGAGCATTTTCAAGAAAGCTGTAATTATTGAATTCCAACTTGTTTTTTATGATTGGCAGAAACTTCAGTTTATTCAAATTTGAAGAAGAGAAGAATTACTTCCTTCTCACTAAAAATTTGGATAATAGAAGATATCAGAATTGTAGATTAAATCCTTTTGGAGAAACTACAAAAACTGGCACAGCGGGGAGTCAATAGCACTTTCCTGACTAGTGCCCTTTCATACGACTCAGGAAACTAATAGAACTGACTATTAGTTGAGAATGAGTACCTTCCGGAGCTTACTAGAATATGATTGTATTAGTCTATTTTCTGGATATTCTAACTGATCCAATTCAAAAATATCGACTAAACCAATACCTATCTTCTACCATGCGAATATTATGTTTTTGGTTTTGTTGATAATTATTCAATATTTGGGGAAAGAACGGAAGTCATGGGGAACATAGCCGACGTTGAACGGAAATTGATTTTTTTCGTTTCTGATGAAAACATTCGAGCATATACTATATCTGAACGTCATAGCCTCTTTTTCTTGATACGAAGTGACATAAGTATTATGGAAATGTCGCGCCAATAAGAAAAGCGGATGATGTTTCATAAAATAGGTACAGAAATTTTTGGCATTTTGAAAATCTTTTCTGAAAAGTCCAGGAAAAGAGTCCAGAAAAATATCAATGAAAAATCTTGTCAAAATAATTCCCGATACACGGCGCCCTGAAATGGAAATACGTTTCACGGCTGCCTACGTGTCTAGGGCATCTCAACTTTTTGAAATTACCACTGAAAAATTGGATTTTCAGCTATAACTAGATTCAAAAAAATAAATTCAAAAATCGGCTGAGATTAAAATGTTCAGACTTTTCCGAGCTATCTGCTGGTGCAAAATTGTAGCAGAACGTTTAATGTCAACTGAGTTATTTCAGCTTGAAATTTCGGCAAAAAATGTACTGAAAATTAAGTTTTTCGACCTAAAAAAGTTTTTCAGGACCTAATTCAAAAATCGGCTGAGATTAAATTGTAGCCCCATATTAGATCTACAAACTGACATATAGAACTCGTGATTTGGGTCAGCCCGAGCTTAGTTATTTCAGCTTGAAGATTTTGAGTCAACAGATCTCTAGTTTCAAAAAAGCAAATATAGGCAAATTTAGGTTCAAAATTATCACAAAAAACATGATTAAGAACTATAAATTTTCGGTATTATTCTATGACTGATACATTTTCTGATATCTAGGTTTTCAGTATGTCTTGATTGAACAATTCCTTATATTCAAAGTTCACGGGGAAATTGTAAAATTTGAATTTCCATTTGAGGACGCCGTGCGATAAGCAAAAGTATAGCTACCGTACTTTGCAAAAGGCGATTTCAATTGAAATACGTTAACTTTGAGTGTCTGAAAAAGTGGGTTCCAGATATCCAATTTTTTTGAAATTTTGCGGATGTATAGAGCAACTCAAGGTCTTTATTTCTTTAGTTGACAATTTTTTGATACGTTTGCAGTCCAGTTAGTTAGGCTATGTTGGCTGACGTCACCTCGAATTTCATCTGAAGTCAGTGCAAATTTCTATCAATTTTGAGCATTTTGTCTTCCCGCGACCAAATTAACTGTGTCGTGGTCTTATGAAAAAGGTTAGAACTTAAAAAATCGAGTTCTAAAGTAAGGTTGGATACATACAAAAAGTTTCAGAAAAATCGGATATCTGGAAACCATTTTTCAGAAAATTTGTTTCAGAAAGATTTTTTTTAAATGACCTTTTTCAACTGAAAGCGCCAGCGCGCATTGGTTTTAGCCAGTACGAAATGTATGTTTGTACCATAGTATCATCCTGAAGTGAAAAAAGAACAAGGCTTCTTCCCACATACAACAGTTTTACTTTCACAAACACTACGAACCCTTTCGATAAAACTTTTATCATGTTGTATTTTTCCGTGAACTGAAGAGTTCATATTTTTTCTACACTTTTCAAAAAACTTCTTCATGAAAAAATCAAATATTCCCATACTTGCTCTTTGAATTCTTCATCCAAAAAAGCGGAGCATTATCAGCAAAGAATGTCGAATCTCGTCGGAACATCGGGTGCATTCCAGCAGATTCTCCAGAAAATGGATGAAACATTTATTCAAGCCGAATTCTGCTACCGTCAACTTCTCGAAGACGCTAACGCTGAGGAGGCCGACATCAAATCAGCGAACACGATTGTTCCACAATCTCCGTAAGAAGGAAAACGAGATTACGGTTACCAGAAGATTTCATTCAGAGCTCAATCGGAGCGTTCTTGCTCTCCAGTGATGCCACGTGCCGCATCTTCAACTACCGTTTCTCGTGCTTCTTCATCTGTAAAGGCCATGAGAATGAAGAGTAAAGGATTAGTTTCTTTGGATGGTAAGAAAGTGGTGATTTTGACTTCGTTCAAGTCAAACAGTGCGATCCCTGAGAAGGATGTGAAAACTATTCTGAAAATGTAAGTTTGAATAGGTCTGTGTAGAAAATTGCATTCCAACAAGGCTGTCAAATCGACGGCCCAAGGCCGGGCCCTAGGGCCGCGGCTCGGTCTGTGGATAGGTTATCATGGTTGAATCCGGCGGCCCAGAGCTTTTTAGATCCAAAAAGCTTATTTTCATAAGTACAACCGGATTCAACCATGACAACCTACGCACGGCCCAGGCCGCGGCCCGGGCCGCGGCTCAAGGGCCGGCCGTGTGACAGCCTTGCATTCCAATATTTACAGAGTCGAAGACTTGTTCCCCAAAAAAGATGTTTCTTCGGCTAGCGATTCTTCATCTGCATCTTTCATGACTCTCTAGATTGTGCTCTTTCACTCAATAAATCTTTTGAAACCGTCTTTTATGTTTTTTTTTGTGAGATCATTTTGATAAATGTTGATTGTTCAAAATTTATTAGGTGGCAAAGCGAAATAGAATAAGAATTATTAAACAGATTTCACGGGGATCAAAATATTCTGATGAGGCACCTTTGAATCGAAGCGAATGATAATTTATAACAGGAAAAATACCGGATTTCAAACATTGTCAAATGGTAGTTTTGGTCTGATGATGACTAGGAATTTGAAGAGCGTACCCGATTATTAAAAAACAACTGAAAATACAATGAAAAACTAGAAAGGGATAGAACGGAATAGACTCGTATCGGTGTAAAATGTGAAATAAGAGAATGAAAAAGCTCGAAAATTGATAGAGAAAAGGAAGAATTACTCGTCGGTTGATACCAAATCGGGCAGTTTTAGGTCCGATGGAATTTGAATGTCTTGAATATCTTGTACTATTGAATTGGTTCGACTTGCCTGAAAATATTGAATTAGATCAATATGTTTTTCAATTTTTACTTACGTTTCTAGAATAAATCACACTTGCTCTTTCAGCCATCCTTCTTGTGATTGCTGAAGATCGTCGACTCAATGGTTTGATACTGTAATGAGGCTAACTTTGCTCACGAACTGATTCTACCAGAACTCACTCTGCAATATCTGCTGAGCTTGGATTCTCGGTCAAGCTGATACTTTTCGTCATTTTGTGATGTCGATGTCCGAAAACTCCGAAACGACTCATCATGCAATTCACTTGTTTTGTTGGTTCCAAGAAGTTTATGGCATCCTGAAAAAAATTAACATCAAAAAGAAACTTCCCATGCCGGGAATCGAACCCGGGCCGCGTGGGTGAAAACCACGAATCCTAATCACTAGACCACATGGGATCTGACGGATAGGTCACAACCGTGCGTATACAAATGGCTGTGTACAGAGAGAGAGACGCGTTTGCAAATAAAAACTTACATCCAGGGTTTCCGGCAATGGTTTTTCACTGGTTTCTGGTAGGACAAAGACCAACATTCCAGCGAATAACGAGAAGAGTGCAAATATGATCATTGGAACAATTGGAAGAGAAATGTTGGATAGAAGAGCAATATAGGAAGAAAGTCCCGATCCGAATCGAGCAACCATTGAAGTTACACCAACTGCAGTGTTTCGAACAACAGTTGGATACAGTTCACTTGTAAATATATAGAGAATATTAAAGGCTCCTTGTACAGCAATCTTTCCCAAGTACATAAATAGCAATGCAGACATATACTTTCTAGCAATTGTGGAGATCATAGCAAACAAAATGAAGACTCCCGAAGCGGTCAAAGTGATCATTATGGCTCTGAAAATGAGATAGATAAATTTAGGAATAATTTAGTTTTTGCTCACTTCTTCCTTCCCAACTGCATCATCCAAACACATGCAAACAGTGTTGGGATTTCAATGGCTCCAGCGATTCCATTGTTGAGATGGAAATATCCAGTGAAAAGAGTTCTTCCAGGGGCAGATTGATCCGAAAGAGCCATCACAAGACCGTAATAGACAAGAGCTGTAGCCATGAACACTATACAAACAAAAATGGTTCGATATCTCAATTCTTTCATTTTGAAGAGATCAACGAATCCAATGTTTTTTCCGTTCTAAAATATTGCAGATTATATCAGTACGATCATAACGAATCCCACCTTCTTATTCAACTTTCTCTCCCGATGAGAAACTAATTCCAAATCCGACGGTAGGTTCCCACACTTTGTTGTTGTACACATGTTGAATGGGAATGGAGGATTTCTACACGCTTTTCGAATCACTTCTTCAGCTTCTGTTACTCTATTCTGAACCATCAACCATCGTGGAGATTCTGGGATCGAGCAGATGAATATAATCGAGATAAAATGAAGACCAGCAGCTATCAATTGAATAGTTTTCCAACTCTTTGTCAAATAAGCAATCAGTGCAAGAAGAGCGTATCCAAGAGCCCAGGGAGCTTGGAGCATTGAGCCAACCATTGCTCGAAACTTTGTTCCTAAAATATGAGAGTTTGGAGGATGCACTTCAATTTGGAATAATTACCTGTGATTTCCATGCACAACGTGTATGCTGCAAGATCAGCTGCTTCGTTGCAAATGGCAGAGAGTAATCGGACCATCAAGAAACACGGATAATAGTCACTGACTGGAAGGAAAACACCAAGAATAGAGGAGAGGATTCCGAAACCTATTATTGTTGGTTTTCGACCGATTCTGAATGATCAGATGGATTATCAATTATGCTGTAAATTTGTACCTATCACTGGCGATTCCTCCAAGAACACATCCCAACAGATAACCAATCGAATAAAACATGTGAGCGTGTCCTTTGGCATACCAACTGTCACAAACCAAATTGAAATCCGTCACAATAGTCTCCACCATCACATCCTTTTCATAATGATACGATTGACACTTCTTCTTCGGCGCAACATCTTTCCATGCCTCTCTCATTGCGGTATCCAGAGACATTCTTCGAAGTTCGCGGTATCGTTTCTCAGTCCGTTCGTAGAAGAAGCACTGAAATTTTGAAGGTTTCAAACTCGAAAGTTGAACGAAGATACTTACAGAATCTCGTTTATAAGGTCCATCAGAGTTGGCGTTCGGGAAAACGAATGAGATGTTCTTGATATCGTCAACACCCCAGAGGTACGGTCCATGTGTAGCGATCGTGGTGTCATTGGTGTCATTGAATCCAGGAACCTGAAAACATTTGGAAATTTTGAGGTATTTTCAGTTTTAATATTCTCAAAGCAAACTAGATCGGTTCCGAGTATCACTCAATCTTGTTGCACCACATTCTATCAAAACAAATCCATATTCTCCCACAGATTTTCTCATAATATCCAGATAATTTTTTTCTGGAAACCTTATCAAACACATCATTATTCTTAGAACCCGGAAGTCTATGTGATAACTTACCATGCATTGAAATTCCGGATCATACATCATATAGACGACATTCAGATTGAACATGGCATGTGGAATCTGTTGAAGTGCAATCAGAACATAAATCCAAATCTGCCACCATCGACATCCTCCGATTATATTCAAAATTCCTTCGAAGTCAATCGGATCAGTTGGTTTTCCCTCTTTCCGCTCTTTCTTCGTTACATCTCGATACTTTTGCTGGACTTTCTGATGTTGTTCACGAATTTCACGAGTAGAAAATGAGGGTTTGTGGCCTTGTCGACTGAAATTCGAAAAAAAAATTAACTGATACTAGGCAGAATAACAAGCAAAACGGTTCAAATTGGGGCCCAAAGCAAATTGAACTCATTCCAGATTAGCGTTGAATCATCCAAGTTAGTACTTACCCGTACATGGAAATATCCGATTGATACATATTTCGATCTTCTGGAGCAGTTACAGTCAGCACACTTGGTGCATGAGATACAGATGGTTCTGGATCGGCTGTTACCGATGCAGACGCATTTCTCATTTCATCGGCAACCTCTCTCATGTGGGGAAGTAGGGTGTCACTGGCAGCGAATGATTTATGAAGAGTATAAGCAATGTCTGGCATGTTGAATAGAGCTGGTTCACTGAAAATAATAACAAACTTTTATGTACATTATACAAATTGTCAATTGGAAATACCGTAATCTGTGTTAGAAGGGCATGCCTTCTATTTTTCCAACACCGAAAAAAATATTTCTGAATTCTCAAAATTGATCATAAAATCTGTTGGAGAAAAAATTTGAAACATATTTTGTGACTTGTCTAGCGCTTCTATCAGAGGTGTTCTTCTAATAGACCAGGAACTACAGTAACCCGGACGATTTTCTAAATTTCTCACCTGTAGATAAGAGGAATGAATTCATAGGCCATATTATTCGGCGTCACTGATCTTCCTTCTTCTTCACCTCTTCCGGTTGAAACACAAAGACTTTGAGTATCATTGGGCATCTGAATCTCAACGTCTTCTGATTCTTCTGGATCACTCCCTTCGTAGGTGTGGTTCGCATGTCCTGGGGATGTGTCTAGATCTGCTATGTTCGTGGGAGTGATAAGAAATTTCTTCTCTTCTGTAGTGGCTGACATGATTAGACGGTATTCTGAAAAAGAGAAGGTCTTAGGATTTCGATTATTCGCTAGTCTTGACTCACCTGCTGAACAACAACAATATTATTATTCAGAATACCCTCCCCTTTTCAACCGGAATATGTCTGGGTGGAATTGAAATGCACGAGAATTCCCAGGACAAGACGAAGCAGCACGGGGAAACCCCCTTCTCTTGGTTCTCTGCCTCAAACTTGGATTCGGGGCGCAGATAAGTGAACAGCTGGCCAGAGTGTGCTTCAGCGAGAGACGCAGGCAGTCAGACACTGAACGAGACACAGAAGTTGCTTCCTTCTGAAGGCGGTGCTGCAGATGACGTGGCAACTGTGGGAACTTCTGACGACATTCAGAAGCAGAATAGTGAGGGTGGTTAGGAGACGTAGAATGTGTGATAATGATCTGGAAAATAATATTATTGCGAGAGATCTCGTGAGGAAAACGGAAGTTAGAGAGATAGAGAGAGGGAAAGAGATGAAAATGGATACAGTTTTTGTTTATTAAATTTGGAATTCCTTGTTGTTTTCCCTCTTGATCTGTGGTTTTCGACTTTGTTGTCCATACATTTGACCTAATTTGGGGGGAGACGAGAAGCTTCCACAAAAACTGGTTGAGGGCAACTCGCTTCCCCGTTTCTTGTATGCAAACAAAGAGAAATAGAAACGTAGCATCGGTGGTTCAGTGGTAGAATGCTCGCCTGCCACGCGGGCGGCCCGGGTTCGATTCCCGGTCGATGCAATTTCTTTTGACAGTTCTTTCGAACTCGGAACCAGCCTCTCGATGATCGAAAAGCACAACGGGCCGACCCTATGTGTTTCCGATTCCTTTTTCGAGCATCTCCACTGGGAATCAGGAAGAAACGACGACACTAAAAAACAAGCACAAACACGCGAAGATGAGCCTGGTGTGTCGCTTTTTCGGAACAAGGAAAATGACAAAAAAAGAGAACAGAACAAAAAATGGATGACTCGTTTGGGGTTCGTCGGAAAAATTCTGCAAACATCGGATTATCTGAAGGGGGAATTCCTCGATTTCTCACATTTCTCACACCGTTCTTCTTCTTCTTCTATTTTTTCTCCAATCTGAATCCTCTTCTTTTTCACATGTTATTCCACAAACAAGGAAATGAGTCAGAATAGAGAGGAGTTCAGTGGAGAGCGTCACGAAAATGAGATGTTATCCGATAGTTATGTATAATATGATGATGAGGGCAAAAAGAGCAAACAAATGAGCTCATTAGAGACGAGGATTTGGATGCATTGAACATGAAATGGAAGAGTCAGAAGAGTCTTCTATCACAAGAGAGCATTTGGAGATCAAATTGAACGATAAGTCAAGAAGATGACGTCGGTCAAAAAATGAAAGAACACAATGAATTTTTGATAAGAACGCTCGAGGATATCCACCAAAAAATCCTTTTGTTTTCTAGTTTCAAAAACGAGCCTTTTTCCTTCCTTCTCGGCGGGCTGAATTCGTTTTTAAAACACAAAAAAAAGTTGTTGACATGATTGAAGAGGGAATGGTCCAGTAGGTTCAGAGCCAGCCAGTAAAAAAAAACATCCAACAGGTGTAAAGTTTTTGGGACGGGGGGAAATATGACGGATGAGTTGGACTCAAAAAAACAAAAGTGAATGGATTGGAGAAATATTGGACATTGGGAGAAGAAGTAGGAGGCAATTGAAAAGTTATTGAAAAATCAGACAGCTGTGAGGAAGATCATTCGAATTCCACTTGATCGGGAAGCAACGTGAAGTTTCGAATTTATCCGAAATTGAATTCAGAATCGAAAAAAAATCAGGGTCGAAAAGGAAAATATCAATTTTGTCGACCAGGCCTGACCCGGGTTTGTGAATCAAAAGTTTTGATGTGAATTCTTAAAGAAAAAAAAACTTTTTGGTGGTTTTTTCCTGAATAAGACATATTTCTCGATGATTGAAAATTTCGTGTCATTTTAACAGCGAAAAACTACAAAAATTTTCATAAATTGTAAAAAAGAGTAAAATTGGAGATTCAGAAAAGCATTTTCAAGCTCAAAAACTCAAGAATCATTGAACTTTTCGAATTCCCAAAAACAGTAAAAACTTTTTCAAAAACTGACTATTTCTGTCCACAAAACGATCTTTCAGTGATCAAGAATCCTAACATTGAGTTATTCAAGAACGACGGTGGAACCTTTGAATTCCGAAAAAAACCAACTCAAGGCGTTTCCTCAAACAAACCCCAAAAAAGTTCCAAAGATCGCGGGACTTTTCTCTTTTTCTATTTTCAATTCTTTTCACACACTCTTCTTTTTGTGTGTATCTAGTTTAATCAACACTTTGGACCCTCATGACCCCCAAAAAACAATCAATATTTTCCAGATGTCGTATCTTCCCATTCTTTCGATATTTCAGCCTTCTCTCTTCCATTTTCAGCGAATTTCCCCATGAATAACCGATCATTAGATAACAAGGCACGCAGGGACAATACCAAAGTAAGAGATTCTAGAGAAAAAGAGGGAAAAAAGAGTCGGGATGAGATGGGAGAGAGGAGTGACTGGCTGTGCTTCTTCCTCCAGTTGCTTGCTCCTCCGAAAGAGAGAGAAAGAGTACTCAATGCACCCCACCGAAGAAGCGAAAATAGAATATGAGAGGAAGAGACGCAGACATTTTCCTGGCCGATGAGGTCACTGAGCATTTGAAGAGACAGAAGAAGAAGAAGAGCGGTTCTATGGTCGTGGTGGAGCTGGAGCCTTCCGACGGCATGCTTGGTGGTCGAATGGAAATTGACGACGACGCCTTTCCCAGGGATGAATTCAGAAAAAGGGAAGAAGAGTGCTCTTGAAAAGAAAATTGGAGTTGTTGGGTTGGGGTTTTCGTTTCGATATTTCTTCCATTTTTCAAGCATTTGGTGGCGAAAAAAGACAGGGTAATTGAAATGTGAACCGAGTGGAGGAAGAATAAAAAACTGAATTCATGTTTGGTTGGAAGAAGAGGGAAACAAAACATATTTTCTTTAACAAAATCGAGTTTTCCCTCCTCTCGAAATTAAAGTGGTGGCACTGTCTTATGTTATCTTTTGTCCAACAGTAAACATCAAAGTATGATATCAATTTGTGTTCAGAGACATTTCCTCTAACCACAAAAAAGCCCCAAGTGCGAAAAGAACTGAGGAATGCACCCGGAACTAGCTCCATGGTTAACTAGTTTATTTTTTGGAAAAAAATACATAGAAAGGATTCTTTTTGTTTATTGGATTGTTTTTGTCGGAAATGGAGACATTTCAAGCCTGAAAAGTCGGGGTCCCGGAGGGAAAAGAGTTTCCAAATAAGAGTGTTCCGAGGTTTGGACATGGTAGAATCTTGAATAGGGATTGATTTGATTTTGATGGAATCAAAAAGTGCAAAAAAATGAAGTGTATTTCTATTCATAGTCTTTTTGATACACAACAGGGCTGGGCGGCAACGAAATTCAGTTACGCCTTGTGCTGCCAAAAAGTTGCTGAAATTGCCAGAAACGGGAACTTTAAGGCGTAGCTCTGTTCATTTTTGGACAAATCTGACGATTTTACAACCAATCGATAGTTTTTTTAATAAGGAGCATTTTCTTGCAATGTTTTCTTCCGTCCAATCCTCTGAAAGTTATTCAGATTTGAATGAGTTGCAGAAATATAGCCCTGGTTGGTAAACTTGAAAAAGACTTGATTTGATTTTGATGGAATCCCAAAGTGCAAAAATTAAGTGCATTTCCATTCATAATACCCAATTTCCTTCTCATTTCCTAATCCTTCCCCCATCCCTTCCGGTACAGTCTTTCTTTGTTGATCCCCTACTCCATTATGACCTAACACTTCCGTTTTCTCCTTTTTCACCTGTATGCATAGTAAAAAGATGTTCCAAACATTATGCAACCAGATTGGTGACTCTCTCCCAAATGAAGTGGTGTCAACAGGACTGTGTCGGCAAGGAAAGAGAGATTCTAACACCTCCTTCAAATGGATTACAGGTGCACCATAAGAGCATGATACGAGGGGATAGACTTATTGAATGTGTACATATTACGCGATGTTTTTATATACCGTATTTACTCTAATAGACCGGCACCTCTATATGTCCGGCACCCTCTAATAGACCGGCAGTCAAATGATCATTTTGAAAAATAAACCGGCAGCCTCCAATAATCCGGCACCCCAAAAATTAATGAAATCGGAAAGTACTATTTTTTGAGAAATTCGAATTTTTTCCAGTGTTTTTCACACAATTTCAATATTTATCAGCATTTCGAATAGTGTTTGCTTTTTAAACTATTCAAAAAAGGCTTTATCATGCTCATTTTCAGTGAAAAAGCAACATTTTTTTGTTAAATTTTTTATAAATTGACTCTTTGAAAAATAGACCGGCACCCTCTAAATGACCGGCACTCTCTAATAAACCGGCATCAAAATGAGGACCACGAAAAATAAACCGGCATGCCGGTCTATTGGAGTAAATACGGTATTCGTAAAGATGTTAGATTATGCCTTCCTGTATAAACATAAAGAATATAACAATGGAAAAGCTTGAGAACAAAAATCTGAAATTGTAAAGATTGAGGCGATGATCAGTTCAATTAGTTTAACAAGGCGCTTCCCCGAACATATGAGTTGAACTTTTCTGAAACTTTGTTCCTGGACTAAATCGACTCTGAAAAGCCCAAATCTGCAATAAAAAATGTTCACGTAACTCGAGATATGAGACCTCAAATTTGCAGCCGCAAAAAAATGAGGTACTTTGAGGACCCATTTCTCAGCTCAAAGCTACTTCTAGATAGTTTAATTTTTTCTATGTTGGACTCAGAATTGAATACCTAACAACATCGTAAACCTATTTGAGGCTTTTATCTACCAAAAAATTCTCAAAGTTTTTCAAAAATATTTTTTGAATCGTGAAAATCGGGAAGACGAAAAACCACTTTTGAAACTGGAACCAATTGATTGAAAACCGTCGTCATTCTGCTAAAAAGTTCTAAAAGTTCCACTGATACATAAACATTCGGTATCTAAACCAAATCTGAATTTATAAATATTTATGTGCATGAATCAAACTCCCTTGATTCTTCGGTGCTTCCCCGATCATCGTAGACTTGTATACTTCACCCTTCGTTTTTTATCCAACGTCATTCAGAATCAGTATGATTCTTACAGAATACTTTAGCATCTTCTTATTCTTGTTACTCCCTCTTGAGATTGAAAATCGAAAACAATTATACTGAAGAGCCGAAATGCACACACATCGTCTCACTTACCTACTACTTCTTCAATTTCTTCATCTCCAAATCATCTTTTATAAATACACAGACATATATGTATTTATATGTGTTATTCATCTCACTTCTATTCAATTTCCCCCTTAAAAGATGAAGACAACACAATGCTCTCTGTGTTTACAGTAATCGCGTGAAGAGGATGAGCACCCGAGGGGAGGGAAAAGCTAATATGTCACACCTGCAAAAACAATGTACGACGACTACTGTAGAGGAATTAGAAGTTGAGGAATCAAAGATTTTTGGAATGGTCAGAATGTTGCAGAATCATGTTGTTTCACCTGGTGGTTGTGGATTAAAATTTTTTGATTAGAAGTCATGAATGGAACAAAAAAACGCAAATGTATAAGGAAAAGTGTAGCTCACAAGTATTCAGAATGAAGATTATCTAGGTCAACATTTTTAAATATCCATCACCTAAAAAATATATCTGAATTGCCAAAATGGATTATGAAATCTGTTGGATAACTGTTGGTAAACTTCGAAAACAATGTGTTTAATTTCATGATCTGATGCTTTTACATTAAAAATTCCTTCTCCCTATTTGAATTCCAAAACTGAATACTGTTTCTGAAAACTATATACGATGCAACTTTTGAGTACCGAATCTGGAAAATCTGACTAACAACCATTAGAGAAGTATTATCTATTTTCCGTTTGAACTTCTGATGACTTCTTAACTTTAATCCTCCGATTCTTCCATTGCTCCCCCAAACTTTATCCTTTGTGCCCCCACATTCCCCTTGCCTAACCAACCCTGATTGTTTTCAATTCCTCGCTCCTAAAATCTCAATTTCTGTATTAATAACCACTTATGGGTGTACGTCGTTCTCTTCTCTATCACACTACCTATTTTCATATTTAATGTGTGTAAAAGGCTTGCCGAAATTCAATCAAAACATCAACCTTCTGCTGCATATCCTAATTTGTAATTACAAAGGACAAGTGGGTCCCGTTTCTTGTGATTGTTGTTATGTAAGCTCGCTTCTTCTTATTTGGATCATAATATGTTTTGCGGTACTTTCTATCCGTCCACCTTCTGTCAGTTACTCATATACCTTGTGATTATATATTTTGACATTTTGAGCATTCTCTCACTTATAATTATTCTCTGGTTATAAGACTACGCAACTTTCTGCAAAATCGTAATGAAAGTGTGCTATATGTACATGTGTTTCCGAAACCAAAAACACTTTCAATTCTCATTCTCAGAATTCCAGAATCCAGAGAAGAGAGTTTATATGTTGACAGGTGATCTTTCTTGGCACGTGGATTCACGTGAGATGGAAGCACATGGAAACTGATTCAATGAGTGCTTTTCGTGAGAAACGACAAGTAGGTAGAATTGATTCAGTTACATGGAAAGCCTCGCAAAATTTGTCTGCTAGGCTGGGGTGCACTTACACCCACTTTTCAAACTTTTCTAGTTTCCTCCAGAATTTGATTACTTTCAAAGATTATGTCGTATCAATGAAACAAGATTCCATTTCTGGAAATTCACTTTTCTCCAGAAACTCTCTATAATCAGTCTCAGACTATGTTATTGGTCATTGATTTTAATACAGTCGAACTAAAGTCTATTAGCCAGGCAGACAGCGAACGGACCAACCACTACAGTATCTTATTGAATAACAAAAAAGTCTTGTCCTCGTTTTTGTTATTCTTAGAAAACAGAATACACTACCTGATTTTCCTTCCTTTCCCCCATATCATCTGCTCATCACACCCACTTCATTAACACATTATCCAATGTTTTCTCTCTGACCTTCCCTATCCTTCTAATCCTACAGTAACCCTCTTTCACTTCCCCCTTGTCACCCTCTTCAAAAAGTGGGCGGAGTTTCTTCCGGTTGGTGGTCCCGACCGAAGAGCTCGGGAAGGAGGAGCTTAGCTTCTGGGAACATTTTACCTTTCTCGGATCATTCAGTTATTATAACATTTGACTCTGACTTTACAGTGTGTCAAAATGCCTTCTCCATCATCATCGTCATGTTCCGTGCTTGCACCAGCGAGCATTGAGCAGATTCTGAGAATCCGTGCCGAGAGGAATCAACGGACTCCGAAGTGTGCAAGATGTCGGAATCATGGATTGGTTTCTGCTTTGAAAGGTTGGTTTGGGATTGGAATGGTTCTTGTCTTTGACAACTCATCCTTGATTTTCTTAGATCTTTAGAGCTCTAGGTATCATGATACTAGCTTACACAAGGAAGTACTTAGCATGTCTTCCTAGGGGACGGTGCAAACCTACCTTGGTGTTATTGAGTCGAACCTATATCATAGAAAAGCTGATAAAAGTTAGGTACATATTTGTATTTACAGCTGCCGAATGACCGTGTGAGCTGTGTTATTTGGGTTAGAAGTGCCGTTTTTCACAGTTTTTCAACTATTGGAAACATAAAGTCACAAATTCATTGGGCAGCTATAGATTCAAATAGGTATCTAACTTTTTATCAGCTTTTCTATAGTATAGGTCTCGATAACTTCAAGTTAAGTTTGCACCATTCCCTAGTTAGTTTAAACCAAAACATCTATGAATTATTTCAAAGTCTAGTAGAAAAACGTAGTTTCAACCTAGCAATTACGCCCAAACACAATCGTCAGAGCTCTAACTTACCTCTAATTACTGGGTATTGATGCACTCAGAAGCATAGCAGAAATACCAAAATGAAACTTGTAGGTCACAAGCGTTACTGTCGCTGGAAGGATTGTATGTGTGCCAAATGCACACTGATCGCTGAAAGACAACGTGTGATGGCTGCCCAGGTGGCACTTCGTCGTCAGCAGTCGCAAGAGGAGAAAGAATCGAGAGAACTCGAACTTATCTTCGGGAATTCTGGAAATGGTGAGTTGACATACAAAGCAACGGGTACATAGATAAGGGAGTCTTCTGATTCAACATATTAGGTATTATTATTCAAAGGCTCCGAAAATTGGTCTGAAAATTCAGAGCATGCGCTAACCGGTCGAGTGAGTACTCGAAAACACGTTTCCCGCTGAGTTAGAGGTGCTAGACTAACTATTAGGTAACTTGACACTAATATGACCAATACTTGTTACAATAGTTCATTAGGGTCATCTCTATGTACTCAACCCCCGCAAACACATTACAATGACACATTGTTCTCCACGTGCGCTCACAAACTCCGTGTTTCCAGCCAATGAAATTCTGGACATCCTCCGTCGTGATTCTGGTGACCAACAGGCGCAAAATCTCTCTTCTCCAAACAACAACAATAATATTGGTGAGTCTACATGAGACAGCATAGTCATGAAGGAGAAGACAGAGGGTGCGCTCCCTGCTGACCTCCTCGGTCTCTCTTTTCCGTCAGTAATGTCTAGGCCACGGCGAGTGTTCTCTCTCTGCCAGCACGATGGCCGAGTGGTTAAGGCGTTGGACTTAAGTTCCAATGGTGGATAACACCTCGTGGGTTCGAACCCCACTCGTGCTAGATGGTTTTTTGTTTGTGTACAATGCAGGTGCATCCTTGTTTTAATCCGAAACGGTAATTCTCGCACCTGATTGCGCAACTCAATTAGAGTGTAGGGTAGGAAGACAGCTGGGTGGTCGAGAGGAGGGATAAGCTAATCACAATATTGATGGGATTAAACTCGATTAGCACTTGCTCATAGCACTCATAAGTCAATTGGTTTTATTTAAAAGATTAACCTTTTCCTAACCTTGGATAATCGTTCAGATGAGAAGGACGAAGATCTTCGAGGGATGAGAAGCTCGCCGAGTTCACCATCTGAGACTATTGTCAGCAGCTCTTCTCCAACGACACAGTCATCCAATTCCACTCCAAACAGCACTTCTGGAATAATTCCACCGAGTCCAATCCATAATAACAATGGATTTCCACACATGCCGATTTTGAATCCGATGATGTACAACAGACAAATGATGCCATTTCAAAGTAAGAATCTATTCTAACGTTTTATTCATTTCCCGTATTTTCAGTGATGCATCATTTCGGACTGCCAATACCATCCATCCCTAATTTCGCCTCTGTTGCTAGTCTCGCTGCTCCACCTCAATTCTTCTCCCCACCACCTACAGTATCCCATTTACAACCACAGCAAGTCAATACAATCTTCCCACAGACTGCTCCTTTGGATTGCACACAAGGAGTTTTGAAGAGGGAAGAGGAGGCTGAGGAGGAGTTCCATGAGCAGGGCAAAAATGAAAACTGAACGTCCGCATTCTGATTTTTTTTTTACTTTTTTGATTCTATACTATATATGATATATTTTCCTATTTATGGCAATATGTATTCAATAATTCCGCAATTGACTGAATAAAAAATCTTATTATAAAACTTGAAGAGAAAATGAAGAAGAGCGCGAAAAAATTCTGAAAAGAAAGAGTTTTCGGATTGGGAAATGAGCGAAGGAACGGATGAAGTTTGAACACAAAAAGCAGTGAATTATGAATGGGCATTTCTGGATTTTTTTTTGGGGAATTTTAGAAAATGTTTTTTTGTCAGAAAGTGTTAGAAGCATTTTTCAATATTTTGGTCAATTTTTGGGGGGGGGGGGGGGCAGTTTGAAGTAAATCATTCAAAAAGATAAAAAAGGTGAAAAATAAAACCGAGGATGACTATCAAGAAAAATTATGGACAGAAACTAGAGAACTTGAGTGAAATGGGAAAGGAGAGGAGAAGTTAGAAGAGAATTGGAAATTTATTGTCCGGATTGAATAGTCTTCTGGGTGTGCGTGGCACGTTCCTCTCCGTCCTTGTTCACCAATGACGTCACGACGTTGGCTCCGATTCCCCAGGTGTTCTCACCGTCGAAGACGAGAGACTCTGGTGGATTGTTGATGCCTCCTTGGTCACGGGCGTAGATCTGAAACAGAAAGGATTTCAGGTTGTTAAATCGGAAATGCAACATCTAGACTAACCGTCAAATTCTTTCCTGGCTTGATGGTAACACCGGCTGGAATACTGTAGACGATTTCGCGTCTTCCGTCCAACTTTCTTCTGATCTTGTGCTCACCAACGGTCTCATCCTGAAAACTAACTATCATTATTCTAGTTCTTCTCCGCTTCCCTTACCTTGTTTCTGCTCGTGTTCTCAAGCTTGATGAACTTTCCATTTGGATCGCACTCAGAAATGGTCACATTTCCCTTGGCGGATCTCTGGAAAGTAGTCTTCGTCGATACTTCACCGCGAACCGATCTGGTCGAATCGGTGTTTTCTTGTTGTTGGAGAGAGTGGGTCTTGACGGCTTGCTCGACCATTTGGGTGAGTCCGACTCTGCTCTCTTCCTGCTCGAGCATCTTTCTGTAGATGGCGATTTCGGCATCCAACATTTGTTTGGTATCCAAAAGAGCTTGGAGCTCGGCAACCAAAGTCTGGCACTCCTCTCTCATTCTTCTCAACGTGGCATCTCTGTCGTTGAGAGCAGCCTCGTATTGTCTTTGATCGTCAGCCAATTGGTAGTTCAAGTTCTGGACTTCCTTCTCCAAAAGCGAGTTCTTGTTCTCCAAATCTCCCAATTTTCCTCGGAGATCTCCAATGTTATCTCTCATTCTCTTGACCTCATCTCTTTGGAAGTTGGACTCCATGGCGGCACGGTTGGCGGATCCTTGAACTTCGGAAACCTTGAGCTTGTACCACGATTCCATGTCTTGCTTTCCTTGCTTTGCGATGTAATCGTACTCGTCCTTGATGTCACGGATAGCGAGAGCCAACTCGTTCTTGAAGAACTCGCGGGTGTCAGCTGGAGCTTGAGCGAGGAGAGCTTGAAGCTCCTTGACCTCTTGCTCGTGGACTCTTCTCAAGAATTCGAGCTCCTCCATCAAAGTCTGGACTTGGTTTTGGAAGTCAATTCTGCCGATGGTCTCATCATCCAAATCGCTTCTGGCCTTCTGGAGTTCTTCCCAGATTCTGGCGTTGTCTCCATTCAATCTCTTCTCCTCGTCAGTCAATTGCTTGTAACGAGCACGGAGCATCTCGAGTTCAGATTGAGCATCGGCGATGGCATTTGTCCATTGATTGATCTTCTCACGATCTCCCTCACGACGGTGTTGAATATCCTCGTATCTGGATCTGTACTCAGCCAAATCGTCCTTCAGTCTTTGGACCTTGACGTCAATCTCGGCCTTTCTGCGAGCAGCATCATCGATGTCTTTGCGAGCGGTGGAGAGGGATTCGGAGTATTTGATCTGAATTTTGTATTTATCAAGCTTTCTGAAACTCCAGTCAAAACTACCTTGATCTCAGAAGTGTCTTTTCCCCATTTTCCACGGAGTTCATCCAAATCGGCAACCAATTTTCTGTTCTGCTCTTCAAGCTTCTTCACACGATCAATGTAGTTTCCGAGACGATCGTTGAGTCCTTGAAGGGTCTTCTTTTCCTTATCAGTTGCCTCAAGGAAAGATTTGGCGGCGTTGGCGGAAAGGGCTGGAGAGATTCCTCCGACTGTGGCTGATCCCATTTCGGTGACCATCTTGAGAACGCGTCCTGAATTATTTATGATTATGGGGTGATTGGGAAAATTGATATGTTTTTATGGATTCTATTTTTGGACCGGTATTCTAGAATGATTTACCTCCGGATGCTGGTGCCTGTGGTGCTGATTCAGCCTCCATTTTTGATTTGGGATTCTTGAAAAGTCAGATTTTAGAGAGGTCGAGAGCGGATGGAAGAGACAAAAGAGGTTTTCACGGATTTTAAAATTGAAAAACCAATAAACTACAATAGTATAGAAACCAAAATGGCAGTGACACAAACACTATGCAAAATAACGGAAACCGTCGACCTGACCCTCTTCTAAACACTCCACCCAAACAAGAGAAATAGAATGGATTCAGAAGAGAAAATGGAGAGAAAAGAATGAAGGTGTGTCAGTGGGAAGACTGCCTTCCGATCATCACTGATGATGATGAAAATGGAGAAAAAGATATCGTAGTGATAAATAGAAGAAGTTGAAGAAAGAGGAGGTGGAGAAACGAAATACGAGACTTCATTGTGAAATGAATAAGAATCTCATGAAAGAATCGGAGAGGGGGTAGAATACGTCAAGGTTTTTGGTGGGCGGAGATTTGAGATAATCATCTTCGAGATATCTGATCAACTCATTTTATCTTCTTGATTGCGGACAGGGATTAATTGGTTTTTCTATATGTCGAGGGAACCTAGGAGTAGGTCTAGTATATCATCATTAGGGAGCTGGAACCTTTTTCTAGATTGTGAATCAAAACTTTAGCCTAAAAATGCTTAAATAATAACTGATAGTTAAATTTTGATAGTTGAACTTCAATTACAGTAGGAAATTCTGATTTTGAATCAACGTCTTCTTGACTATTCCTATCATCATTTTATATATGTAGAACACTTGTCTTCTCATAAATCTTATCATCATTATCTCCTTTTTATCATCGGACAAATGTTCTCTTGTCACTCCCATTTCTCTGTTCCTCCCAAAACTTATTTCAAGTTGACATTCTAAATGACTAATCACATAAAAAAGGGTGTTTTCTCATTTCTGTCACTCAAAACAGAGACTTCTTTGGGTGTGGTCATCCGTCCTTTCTCAACTATTTCTCATCTATTTCGTAACTCAAATTGGACAAAAAAGGGGACTATTTTTTGCAGGATTATCATAAAAAACAAAATTAAAATCGATGAAAATGCCTTGCGAGAGTGTCCGTCGAGTTTTCAAGTGCATTCAGCCGGCGGAAAGTGTGCTCAAGAAACAACAAACTAAACATTTTGTTGACTCAATTCGGCTCAATGTCTCTTTTTATGATATGTCATCTCCTCAGAACTAGTAAACTGAAAAAAACTGTTCAAGAAAAATGCTTGAAATGTGTTATTTTCTGTGATATTTGCTTTTTGAGGTTTTATGTGCCAAAAAATGTTGCCATATTTCTTATTTACAGCCAAAGTATTTGCTAAAGAACTGTGATTTTATAGATGAGGGTGTACTTTCAATTTTTGGGAAAGTTTCAATTCTATGGAAGAAGGGGACGAGATTATGTTAATAGAAACTGATCCAAGTGACAGATTTATGAGATTTTCGGAGAATTGAATGAGAATGGGGGTCTTGACCGTATGGGATTCTTCAGAATCGAAAAGTAGGGAACTAGAATTTGCCCATTTTTAGAATCTGGTGAAGTTTTTCAGCATTAACTTCCAGTTTTCGCAAGCCCCTCCCTTTGATTTTTCAAATTTTCCTGCATTCAGTTTCAATAAATTTAACACATCAAGAGTACACGAAAAAACTGGTTTTGAGTAGGAATTGTGATTTGTTGAAAAAGTGAGCAAATAGGGGTTTCAATCAAAAGTACATATCATAGGACATAAGAGTTCGAGATTGATATTACTAGGCGGAAGTTTTTTAATAGAAAACAATGGAAAACTCAGAAAAATCACTAGATCAAAGTCCTCAACAAGATGACAATTGCTTATAGAAAATTCTCAGAATCTGCTCCAAGCTTTTTTCATTCTTCCAAACTTTATGATGCATTCTAGTTTCCATTTGTTCCCCCAAAACTTTTCTTTTAATTTTTTCCAAGCTTCAAAGTGTTCCCTTTCCATCATCATTTTCCCCAAATATCAACACGTTCGCACTGATAACGACTCAAAACTATCTCTCTCCAAAACTTTTTTCAATCGTTCAACTCTATTTTGCCACCCTCAGTTTTTTTTAGTATACAGTACAGTAAAAACCAATATTTACTTCATCTTCCAACTGATTTCTATTTCCTTTTTTCATTCGTCCCAACAAAAAAAAAGTTTTTGGAGGGATCGAGAGAATAGTAAAGTGTTCGGTTCAATTGATGCATCCGTTCACTAATTCGCATTGAAAATAGATAATTACGGGTAGAGAGAGAGAGAGAGAGAGAGAGAGAGAGAGAGAGAGAGAGAGAGAGAGAGAAAGGGATAAATAGTAAACATAGAAATAGAGAAAAAAGATGGAAGAACTGTTCAGTTGTCACCTCGAATTAGGGTCAAATATCTAGAATACCGGTCCGAAACGAATAACTTTTTCAAATGAAACAAAAACTAACCTCCAGAAGCAGCTCCATTCCCTCCGGAGACGTAGTTTCCAGACTGACGAGATTGAGAGCGGACAGCAGTTCTTGGCTGAATTGTCGATCTGTATTGGATCTCGTACTCGGAAGACTCCTTTTGAGACGACATTCTCTCTTCAGAAGTTTGACACTACCTGGAAATATTTGAGATAAGATTTCCGAAAAATAAAGTGGAGATCGGAACGGAAGAAAAAAAGTAAAAAGGGAATGTAACATCTATCTGTTGCTCGATCATCCAATTTGTTCCTTATCAAAACCCAAATAAGTGGGCCGGTTTCTTCTTCTACAAACGCAACGCCTCAAATATATAAATATGTTCAACCTCAGCAACAAAAAAACATTCAGAGCACACAGAAAACAAATAAGGAGGAAAGAGGAGGTGGTTGAGATTGTAGGACACGCCCCATTTTGTTCATGGAAATCAGAAATGAGTCATTTTAACCGTGTCAAACAAATTGAATAAAGAGAAATCGGGTAGAGAGACACATTCCAATAGTTGTTGCAGAAGAGACAAATGAACGATCGAATTTCGTCGGCATTGTGCATTTTTGAAAAGATGGTGTGGCAGAAGAAATATTGGGGGAATGTTGCCAAAAAAGTTATTATTTGATAGGATATTAGAAGAAACTGATGGAAATATTCGATAGAAAGTTAAACTTGAAAGTGAAATCGAGCTACTGGCAAAATAAGAAAATGGAACTCGGATTTTAGGATTCCTTAACTCGAAACAGGACTGGATCTGAAGTTTCATTCAAACTATATAAACCGAACAGTCTAGAAAAAAGTATGTGGGTGTTCCGTCCCATTAGTCATAGCTCTCAAGACTAATAAAAACTGAGTGACCAACAGTTTTTTAAAAAGACACTCAAAATCTTTCCACCCAATTTTGGAGACTGATTACTCACATTCACACTAAATGAATGAAGTAACAAACTGTGAATGAAAGTTAGGAAATACTCCTACTTCCTCGGAGCAGCAAAAAAAGTGAAGCGAAAAAAGTGAAAATCGGAAAGACACACAAGCATTCCCCTCATACAGAATAGGTATTGTGAGGGAGTCTCCGTCGAGAGAAGGTCGATTTTTCCCCTCTGAGAAGCGCCCCTCAGAGCTCCGCCCACATTTTGTTGCCGAACCGTCGAAAAACGAGCTGCCTCCCCGTGGCTGCTATTTGCGTTCCTCCCATTTTCTCTGCGCTTCGATGTTACCTCCGATGATTCGGATGTCGGAGAAACCGAATGGTTTCGGAAAAGTTTAGGAAGATGAGAGATGACGACTACTTTTCAGAAGAAGGGTTGGAGAACGATTATCACACAGTCAAGGACGGGAGAAATGATTTGGAAATGGGGAGGAGGGAAGTGTTAACATTGTGTTTTGGTTTAATGCATGAGAATGGTTTCTAGGATTTGGTATGAGAGAAAAGGATTTGAAATGGAATGGGTTGGGTAATAATCATGGGACTGGTTTCATCAGGAATTGAGTAGAGCTCTGGAAACAGTTTGATAAATTGGATCGATCTACAAGATTCCTGCTCCGATTTCTTGATTCTTACTTGATTCAAGATTTTTAACTGCATTCTTCGAGCTCAGGGAGTCTCCAAACTTAGACCCACAATTTCGATCTATGATTCCCAATTCATAACTAGAACCCTTTTTGATCTACAGTTTTCGTTAAAAAAAGCCAATCGGATTCGAATCAATCATCCTTCATCCTATTTGTCTAGATTTGTACCAGTCATAATTCTTGTCTGCATTTTTTTTCAGCCGAGTTCAATCAATCTCTAATTATGAATAACTACTGGTTTCCGATTGAAAGAAATTTTGGAAACGAAACGATGAAAAAAAGAAGGATTATGCCTTCTTAAAGATCATAAAAAGTTATTTACGAAGGGAAGAGTGGAAATCTTCCGGAAAAAATAGGTTTGTCCGAACTTTGTGGACGATGGATTCTCGAAAATGGGATTTGATGATGGAATGAGGGAAAACGACGGTGGGAGAGGCTAAACCTTGAAAAAGCAAATTGAAGTCAAAAGTGATGGGGCGTTTTACGGTTGGTCGACGTCCTTTTCCTTCTCGTTTCAACTGGATTCTTCGATTCTTCTTCTTTTTCTTCTTCTTCTCCTTCTACTTCTTCCTTCCATCGTCCAACCATTTTCTATTCAGAAAACGGGACGACGCCCAATTTTCTGTTTCTTTTCCTCTTCTTAGGATGATGTTTCGGACACCAAAGGATTCGGAACGAGAAGGAAAAAACGAACAAAAAAGTGAGGAGAAATGAATAGAAAAAGTTGGAAAGATGATGATTGGGTTTGAAATGAATTGGAACGGATAGGAAAATGAGGAAACGAAGTTGTACAGAATTAGGTTTTTGATCACTTCTCAAACTTTCAGCACAGATTCGAAATGAAAAAATGGGTCTGTGAAGGTAATTTTTATTCCTACAGTATCAATTTGCTACAGTATCTCTGAAAATCAACACCGGAAAGTTGTTGACTCAAAAAAAAATATCTAGATATTAAGACAAAATGTTTTGGGTCGTATTCAATCATCCACGATTTATTCCGTTCTCGGAAATTTTCGAAATGCTCTGGCGTTTCCAGTTACTTTTTCAGATATCAATTTCCATTCAGGTTCAAAACTAGAACTTCAACCAGTGTTGTGAGTACAAAACTGAATAATAATTGGTTTCGGAATGAAAATGCAAATAAAAATGTAATCCTGTACTGTACACATAGAGGCTGTTCAGTTGAGAGTGAATTCAAGTGACCTGCTTGATTTCAATCGGGAGACAAAACTGTGTGAAGTGAGTGAAGGGGAGACATAGTTTAGTTTAGCAATTTGAGGAATATGGAAAAAAGGGAACTCGGAAAGTTCCAGAATTTCGGTCACATAGAAGTTATGCAAAGAAGGCAACAAAATCCATCTAATTTATACGTTTTCATCTTCATTTTCCGTTCTCTTTTCGATGACTCAAATGGGTGTGTCCCATCGGTGTGGGAGGAGGGAGGATACAGCACAAAAAAAAGTGACAAAAAATGAGAAAAATTGGGAGGAACGCATTCTAATTGGTGTCGTCTGGACACTTGTCATCGCCTTTTCTTTTCTCGTAACTAGTTTTACAAACACAGACGGTACGGGACAAAAAGGAAACAAATTGTTTTGAAAAGAAGATTCGTTATTAGTTTATTAGGTTTGATGATTAAGAAACGGATGAGACTTTTGGAGAAGAAGATGTTCTTCGAATGTTTGATTACGGTGTTGACAGAGAGATTAGTTTCTTGGAAACTTGGTTTCGGAAAAGATAGTTTGAGCAGAAAACCAAAAGTCGTTCAGGGAAAAGGTTCAACTTTGATTACAAACGAATGTTGGTCAAGGATCATTTTCAGTTTTCGGAATTCTTTTGGGTAAATATTCGGAAAACATTGTAAGTTTTTCGGAATTTCATTTTGAAAATGTTACTGTATTCGTTTTGGAAAAGAAAACCAGAAAAGAGAAAACTAAAAGTCGCTCGGGGGAAAGGTACAATTTTGAATATGTACTGGTAACAAATGTTGATCTAGCAGCATTCGGAACTCTCGGAGTTTCTTCCGGAAAAATTTTCGGAAAACATTGTAAAGTGGCTTTTTATTTTGAAAATGGTACTGTATTCGTTTCGGAGCCCTTGAAGATCAAAGTGATTTGTTCCAAGACAATAGGACCTTCTAAAATTCTATACAAGGTTCTGAGTTTGAGGCAGATGCATGGATCGACAGAAGAACCGCCATCGAAAAACTACCAAACCTAAAGTTCCCCCTGAAAAAGTAACCGGTATACAAAACCACAAAACCGACACGATTCGTCATCAACAACAACACAACAGATGAGTGAAATTCTGCCTTCCTCTTCCTCCACCACCCAAAAACTTTTTCGGGTATTCACACAGTATTCCGAATCGCGCACTCTTCTACTACAACTACTGCTACCAACCGTATAAGCCGGTTCTTTTCTCGTTGCTTGCGCACGGGCGCCTCTGTCCGCGATGGCAGCAGCAGCAGCTCCTCTTCTCTCTTTTTTCGTCAAACTACCCGAGTTAGGCGCATTTACAAATAGATGTTGATTCATGACAAATACCCCCACACTTTTACATAACGATTTGACTGCAAAAAAGAAAAATGTTCTTGAAAATTTTCAAGTGAGAAAAGACAAACTGGAGGGAGAAACCAGAGGTTCAGAGGATCATATATGGAGTCTGGAAAGTTTTGGAAATTGTACAATTACCACGAAAGTTAAAATGCCTCCATCAGGATCATCGAATGGTCCTCAATCAATTTCTCCGATCGGAAATGTGAAATTACATCAGAAAAGTGAAAATCTATCGATATCAAGAAACCGGTGGTAGACACTCGGGCTTTCTGGGCCGAGCATTTCCGAACCGGGTCTTGAATTTTAGCAAAAATGCCCGGCCCGTAACATGTCTGCATCCGATAGACCATGTTACATTAATTTGACTTTGGATTTGAGCCATAATGTTACGATAATTAAATCTTCCATCTCAGACTAGTTAGGAAGGTCATCTGGTTAATATCTTCTATTTTTCTTTTCAAGGATTTCAGAACCATTTCTCCTATTTCATCGTTGAACCTGACGACTACTGTACTGTAGTGGAAATCGGATCTCCAATTCAAGCCAGTTCTATTTTTTTTGTCACATTTATAATATTTGTCTCTTCTGACACAAATAAAATGTTTCATCGACGGATTAGTGGAACATTTGTTCGTTTTTTTTCACCGCTTACTTCGGTGCCTTTCTCGTTTCGGCTCATCGGAATTGTCGGACGACCGATGATGGAGGGACGAAGAATCGCAAAATAAATAGTGGTATTTGGGAGGAAAATGTGTGTTTTGGAAAAGGAGAGAAGATAGAAGATTCTGGAAAATTACCTGAGAATGTATCGGTTTGGAAGGGCTGTGGGGAGCTGTAGGTCAGAACATGAAGTTTGACTTTGGATATGTTGTATTCGAATTGGGCTCAGAATAGTTAACTGTTTAGAAGTTCTCAATTATGTTTGTTAGTATCCCCGTCAAATCATTTATGAACTTATAAATCACTTCACAAGTTGAAAATGATCTGAAAATCTTAAAACACTGGTTCTAAAAACGGACTTCAAACCTCTATAGAGACCCTTGGCGCACCAAAGATTTCGTCAATAATCTTTTCAAAATTCTGAACTTTTGCTCATTAATCAATGATCACTCCTTCAAACCATCCATCCACTATTTCCAGAAATCCAGTTCATTGTTTCGCAACAAAAAATTTCGAAATTCGTAAATCTTTTTTCGCTCATCGTTTTTCGAAACTTTTTGCTTGCTCGTCTTCGGAAAAGTGCGCGGGCGGGAGAGCAAAAAAGAAAAAGAATTAATTGTAGAAACGTAGTCCTCGGTAAGCTTCTTTAGCCATTCTGCAAACATTTGGCTACCTACCTACGCGCAGGGCCCAATAATCAGACGACTTTTTGCAACAATTCAGAGTGAAGCACTGAAATTGAGGGGATTTTGAAACAGATTTATTTCTCAAGACAAAGAAAACAATTGGATTGGAATGTATGTACGATTTTGGGGGAAGTGATGATGGGAAAGGATTCAATGGGCATTTTCAGAATAAAAAGATACAAATTCATCGAAAAGAAATCGTCTAGATGATGGGCATTTCTTAACGAGAAGAAGCAACCGTCGTCTGAATATGCGACGCCTTCTCAATTCCATGAGAGTTGTACAAGAATGTCTCAACAACGGCTCCTTGTCCCCATGATGGATGAGATTCCATTACAATTGAATCTGGTGGAGAGTGAATTCCTCCGGCGTTGCGTCCGTAGATCTAAATATATTATTGGATTATGAGTGTCTATTGAAGAATCGGAATTACCTTGAGATGTCCGTGTGGGTGAATAACAGAGTGGGATGGAAGATGGAATGTGAACGCTTGGGTTCCGTCAATGACACGGCGAATCTCGAAGTGGCTCACGTCCTCAGCCTGCAAAAAATATTGATGACGATTCCAAAAAATTGTGTTGACAGTTTCGAAAACTCACAATAGATCCACTGGTGTTCTCCAAAATGATGTATTTTCCAGTTGGGTCGCACTCAATAATGCTCACATTTCCCTTGGCGTGTCTCTTGAAAGTGGAACGAGTCTGAACCTCTCCGGAATCGTAGTGGTCTTGCTCGTAGGTTCCAACTCTGAAAATACAAGTTATTGATTTAGAATGAGGCCACTGTAAGCAGAGACTCGGACTAATGGTCCAAAGCAGAAACATGAAGGCGATTTGAGAAAAAAAACACAAAGCGAAGTGAAAAGACAGGAATTGCAACATTGTGATATGAAAATGAAGTGCAAGTGTTGTGTGCATGTGAAAAGCGAATTTCTATTTTTAGGTCAACCTGGGATCAGGAATGTATACAGTAGTACCCCGACCAATTCCAGCGTCTTGTTGAGAATATCTAAGAATGAGGGATATGACTAAACTAGACTATACTAAATACCTTAAAGTTCCTTTTGGATAAACACTGAAATAAAAAGGTACATCAGATATCTACTAAACTAATGTCATACTCCTGATGCTGTTGATGAAGATTGTGAGATTCAGAATGTGTCAGACGCTGATCAGAAGACACAGCGATAGAAGATCCCCCTTCTCTTCTGAATTCAACTTGAAGTTGATGGATACTCTATCACTAACTATTGTTAACTACTAGTTCTACTTTGCTATTTTGTGAAAAGTGCTACAAAGCAAAATGTGCTGCTACCGAACCTTTGAACCTCCTGTTTTTGAACAACAGTAACCCCTTGTCCAATGTGATTGAATCTGTTAAAGAGTTGGGATATAATCGGGTTGGAATGAATGAAAGTGAGAAAAATAGAAACTATTCTGTAACTCAAAAACCAAAAAATTCTTACCTTCCTTCCTCAGACTCGACAAGCTTTCTGTAGATGGCGATTTCAGTGTCCAAAGTTTGCTTGGTGTTAAGAAGAGCTTGGAGTTCAGCGATGAGGGTTTGGCAATCCTCACGCATGAATCGGAGGGCATTGTCTCTCTTAACGAGCTCTGATTCATAGGCTCTTTGATCTTCTCCGAGTTGGATTTGGAGGGAGTTGGCTTCTCTCTCCAAAGCAGCGTTACGAGCTTCGAGCTCAGAAAGCTTGGCTCTCAAAGTGGTGATGCTCTCATTCATCTTGCGGATCTCTTCTTGACGGAAGGTGGCGGCCTCGTTCTTGGAAGCAACCGAGGCTTCGACGGCGGCGATCTTGGTTTGGAAGATCGTTTC